>OV121078.1:10550060-12950060 GCA_921293005.1 Nemoura dubitans | reverse complement strand
CGAGCCAAGAGTTTCACAACTGCCCACAGAGCCTTTTGTCCGGCTCAAGACACGGCTTGTGAGTTTTGAAACTCTTGGCTCGTGTCTAGCAGCAGCGGGTCCTCGAGGAAGATGCAGATCCACTCTCCTTCTTGACGTGAAATGGAGTTTAGTTTGTGATAAATTTTGTCGCCATAAGCTGACCGCTATCATAAACTGAACCACCGATCTCCACTCTGCCTGTTGGCTGCGTGCTGGGAGGAAATGTCAGAAGAAATGTTGTCTGATCTGCCCTTGACCGGAAGTGCTTTTACTTGTTCCCCCAGGATCGAACCAGGCGGGTGGCGATGACGCGGTGTATCCAGACAAGATGGAGAGGTTTCTGCGCAAGGCGTTGAGGCGGGAGATGCTGAGGCAGGAGGCGTTGGCGAAATTAAATGAAACAAGGAAAACGGGTGTGTGTTCAAACCGGTTTTAACGGATCTTACGCATAAGCTATTAGCTTAGAGGAAAGACAAGTTTAATTTACAGAAGTGCTACTTGGAAGCCACAGGATGAGTGGTTTGGCTTGAGAGGAACAGCCAGTTTTAGGCTCGCTATTTAAACTATTGACCTTCTTGGCTACACTTTCTGAGATAATACCAGCTATGTTTAGCCTCATGAAATGTCCAATGAATTCCCCATGGAATGCATCAAAGCAGAAAGTTTTCATGAGAAGCGTTGTTTTTAAGGTGAGGTACACTTGGTCTATGAATATATGAGCTATAACCCTGGTAATTCATGAGGCATTGAAACAAAGGTAAAATGCGCATGTCTAATCTGTGGTCTCATCATATTCAAAACACTGCATTGAGTAGGGTGCCCCGTGCTAGCACCGATAGGTGTCAGCTAATTTTGTTTTGGACTATCACTGACTACGTTGAGGAGTCCTCCATCTGAAAAGGCATAGTTCAAATTAATTTAAGGTTGCAAACAGTTGCAGCCATGTTGGTTTTACCTGCGTAGTGAATCATTTTTCAGTGTAAAATTATTTGCTCACTTTAATACCTTACCACCTTAACACTGAAAACACAAGTTTTAAAAATGGCGTTAAAATATATATTTTATTTTTTTTAACTTATTAAAACCGATTTCCTCTCATTTCACATATCACATTCCAAGCACAATCAACATGACTACACTGAAAAAAATCCCATTGTTCTGCATTCAGTAGCATTCAAATTATTCTCGAATAACATTTATTTTATTTTATATGAGTTAATTGCAATTATTAATTAAAATTTAAAAAATGTAATCAGCATTAACAGAAAGCCAATTAATTTTTAAAAGGAACATTGATAAACGGTTTTCCTACAGCCTCAAATCTATCTCAGATCTAAAACTGTAAAAAAAAAATGTTAAAGTTCATATTTTAGCCAGATTACTTTTTACCCACTCGTTCAATCTTAAAACGGCCCCGGTGACATTCCAGCCGGGCACTCCGCCTCGTCCACCTCGCCGTGTCCCCAAGACGCGGCACTCCGTCACGCGGCGTTCCCCGACGGGGCACTCCACTGTGTCCAAGGGTTCGCACGCCTTCCAGGCTTCGTCGGCGCCAAGGGCCAGGGCCGGTGCTACCGCGTGGTGGCCAAGGTCGAGGAAGGACGCGGCCAGAGGGACCTGCACCCCTACAAGGTCACTCGAGAGCAACGTGAGTGCCGTTCTAATTGCCCAGCCTTACCTAGTTCCTCAACTCCTGTTTGAGATCCCAACTAGGAGTTACAAGTTACAACTGAATTCAGTCAATCACAATTGCAGCGAATTCAGTTGTAACTCCTAGTTGAGATCCCAACTAGGAGTTACAATGTTACAACTGAGTTCAGTCAATCACAATTGCAGCGAATTCAGTTGTAACTCCTAGTCGAGATCCCAACTTGGAGCTACAACTTCTAAATTTCCAGCAAATCTAATCATAAAACAAAAATTACTATTACGTTATTTGAAAGCCTTATCAAATGCCTAGTGATCCCGCTATTTAGCTTTGGGGTATTAATAAAAGTTTGTCTGTAAGAATGTATTCTGTGGATATTCGTAGGGTAACGGGTTTCCCCAGCCTAACCTACTTTGTCCTGCAGGCTGTCAGACCCCCGACCCCGAGCGACGGGCGTCGAACCTGGGACCCGAGGAGACGCTGGACCTGTGTGACGAACACGTCGGCTGCGACGAGTACCTGCCTCGGGGAACGACGGGACCGTGAACTCGGACCATCCCTGGGGAAATCTCGTCCAACAGCATCGACATCGCGCTAAACGTGGTTCAAGTCGACTATTTAAAGATAAAATTGGATATTTCCATTGAATATTTACAACATATGAATGTTTCCAATATTTGAAATGAGGAAGCGACATATTCACAAAAAATATGCAGAATTATATTTGAGGTGCTTCGAGGCCCCACTCAACCGATGTAAAAATAACGATATATTTGCAAATCTTTAATATATGGTTTTGTTCCAACTTGTTTCTGAAACAATAAAAAAAAATTATGTAAATAAAATAATGATTTGAACTCAATTTAGACACCAAAATGCTACCCAAAAAAGGAAAAACGCATTATTTTTTTGAGAGCTTAGACTTCAAGTAATCATCTTTTTAAGGTGTGGGGGGGGGGGGACCCATTGGCATTCGAATATCTACAATATATTTATTTACAAACAAGCTGTCAGTGACAGCCTAAAACAAAATAGCTAGTGCTCAGGTTACTTATTCAGGCTTTCAAATTAAGTACAAGTCATTTTTGTGTTATTATTAGATTTGCTGAAAAATCAGAATAATTGCCAAAAAAATATTTAAAACTAGTTTTGAAGGTTTTTCTAAAAAAAACCTGTCGGTGTCTGCCGCTAAAAGTTTTCCTAATAGATATGAGTAGTTCCACCTCAATACCAATGAAGCCGTCTTGCATGAACTTAAAAACAGGAAAGCCAAGAAACTCGTTTCTAGAATCTTTGCACCGAATCCGACCGTAGTGAGATGCGGTCTGACCGAATCATCCGGTCAGTGTTTGGCCAGCGGTCCTTGGTTCGAGACACGCGACATGCGCACTTCCCTCGCGACCGCGTTGCTGCTGCTGGTGGCGCTGTCGGCTCTGGAAGTCACGGCTGCACGTTACAACAGCAGAAGGAGGAGGCCAACAAACACTAGACGAGGTATTATCAGGACTAAAGCCCGTTTCACACGGCAAAAGATTTTCATTAAATCTATCATAGCATCTTTTGTAAAGCCCGTTTTACACGGTAAAAGATTTTCATAAAATCTATCATAGCATCTTTTGTAAGGCCCGTTTTACACGGTAAAAGATTTTCATAAAATCTATCATAGTATCTTTTGTAAAGCCCGTTTTACACGGTAAAAGATTTTCATAAAATCTATTATAGCATCTTTTGTAAAGCCCGTTTTACACGGTAAAAGATTTTCATAAAATCTGTCATAGCATCTTTTGTAAAGCCCGTTTTACACGGTAAAAGATTTTCATAAAATCTATCATAGCATCTTTTATAAAATCTATCATGATATGTTTTTGATGAGCGTAGCGAGCGAAGCGAGCGAAGCGAAATCATCAATTTCACTACTGCTAAAAAAAACACTTGGTGTGTGTGTTTTTTTTTTGTATGTGTGTTTGCGCGCGCTCTACAGGCCAAACGCCTGCTTCGAGTGGGATGAAATTTTCAGGATGTCTACTTTTGTTCTCAACTTAGACCCCCTGCGTTTTTCAAGAAAATCCTCCATACCTCTTCCCTTCAAAGCAGAAAAAATAGCAATATTCGACAATTGGGGATGTTTGGTAAAGTACGGATACTTATTTAAAAGTGCGTATTGTTATCAAATTTTGCCAATTTCGATTATTGCCTTCAGTAACCATCGGAACCAAATCGAAACATCACACCAGATTTTTGGACTTAAAGTTGAATTCAAGATTTGACAGATATTAGAACATTGCTCAATGATCTCAAAATGAGCATATTTCCGCTACCCGACAGCTCGGACAGAAACAAAGAAAGGTCAGAATCGTTTACATTTTCAAGTGATCACAATTTTTGAGAAAGCACTGGTCCGACTTGCTGCTCCATGATTTTCATAGGCTTTTTGCCTCAATCTTTTCATGCGCTATATACAAACCGCTACGCTCATCTTCAACGCAACACAAATTGCGTTCGCCCTAGTATAAAATATTTTACGAAAATGTATGATTGATGAGCGTAGCGAGCGAAGCGAGCAAAGCGAAATCATCAATTTCACTACTGCTAAAAAAAACACTTGGTGTGTGTGTGTTTGTTTGTTTGTTTGTTTGTTTGTTTGTTTGTTTTTTTTGTATGTGTGTTTGCGCGCGCTCTACAGGCCAAACGCCTGCTTCGAGTGGGATGAAATTTTCAGGGTGTCTACTTTTGTTCTCAACTTAGACCCACTGCGTTTTTCAAGAAAATCCTCCACACCCTTCACTTTCAAAGCAGAAAAAAAAGCAAAATTCGACAATTGGGCATGTTTGGAAAAGTACGGGAATTTATTTAAAAGTGCGTATTTTTTTCAAATGTTCCCAATTTCGCTTTGCCTTTAGAAACCATCGAAACCAAATCGAAACATCACACCAGATTTTTTCCAATAAAAACCAACCCAATAAAACCCAATAAAAACCCTTGGGCATGAGTTACATCTATGTATTAACATGCACATTGCTTTATGACCTCAAAATGAGCATATTTCCGCTACCCGACAGCTCGGATAGAAACAAAGAAAGGCCAGAATCGTTTACATTTTCAAGTGATCAGAATTTTCAAAAAAGCTATGGTCCAGCTTG
Source organism: Nemoura dubitans (assembly GCA_921293005.1). Lineage (NCBI taxonomy): Eukaryota > Metazoa > Arthropoda > Insecta > Plecoptera > Nemouridae > Nemoura > Nemoura dubitans. Next base: position 12,945,251 of record OV121078.1, on the reverse strand, counting down.
CTGCTCCATGATTTAGGCTTTTTGCCTCAATCTTTTTATGCGCTATATACAAACCGCTACGCTCATCTTCAACGCAACACAAATTGCGTTCGCCCTAGTAGTATTTACACGGTCCTAGAAAAATGTGATGAAAAACACATGGTTGTGACAGAAGCACTGCCATTAATATGTCATTCTGTATGAAATTCAAAAGGCGGTGGATTAAGAAATTTTTTAATGAAGGTGCAAAATTAAAACTGTCAATATGTGTAAATTAAAAATTGAGAGGGATTTGACAGTTTTGGTTAACATTCAGGCTTTTGCTGATACTTGATCCATTTAAGATGTAGTAGAGAAGGTTTTGAAGGTTTGTGGACCAAAGAAAAGGAAGAGGAAATGCTAGGACGTGAGCGTGAGCTTTACAATCTTGGCACAGTACACCATCTATCTTTCAAATGCTGAACGCTGATTGGTTAATTTTCATCACATCTATCACGGAAATAGAACCGCGCCTAATTGAAAATATGTCATCAAATCTTTTATCACATCTATCATAATAGACCGTGGTATGCTTTTTTCATCACATTTTTGCATTTACATGGTGATATTTAGGTACGTAAAATATATCATGATAGATTTGATGACAATCTTTTACCGTGTAAAACGGGCTTAATATAATCACAGATATAAGGGCTACCCAGATGTTCCACACCCATTCTAAAGCAGCTACGCGATAGCCATCCAAGCCATCCAGGATATCACAACAAACAGTGGCTCCATCCCTTGACAGGCGGCGAAACTAATATTGCGGGCGGAGGGCTTTCGCGTACCTGCTTTAATAAGGGAGTAGAGCATTTGGGAAACCTTATGGATGTGATTAAAGCTTGTTAAAAATAAACTAATTGTCGTATGTCGTTAGTATCACCTCAATTATACCCAAGGTTCATACATACTTACCAAGGTCACCTCGATCGGGCATTTTCATTGTCTCAAGTTGTAAAGATTATATTACGTCAGCGGTGCCACACCGCTCCCTGTATTCTGTGATTTTTGGTGTGAAACAAACGAACTCAATAAGCATGGCAGCTATGTTTTTTAAATGAATGACATTTGTAAATAGCCGGTAATATTTTTGACAGACATAGGTAGAAAACGATAACAGCATGACAAATATTTTGCAGTTATTCGTAGGCCAAGGGTTAGGCACCTTAAACCAGTGGCGGTGCAAAATGTCGGACTGCAAGTATAATTATATTTGCGTTTTCCTTCTAGGAACCACCAAGACCCAGAGCGATGTAGCCTACGAGTTACCTCCCGAATACAGAGGTTAGTTTTTTGTGCGTTGCACTTAGTGTTAAGATAGTGTATTGGTAATTGGTATTTACTAGGGCTTCGCGAACGCAATTTGTGTTGCGTTAAAGATGAGCGTAGGTAGCGGTTTGCGTATAGCGGATTAAAAGGTGCAGGCAGCAGTCACAAGAAAACCATGGAGCACCAAACCTGACCATTGCCTTCTCGAAAATTCTAATCACTTGAAAATGTATTCGGATTCTGACGTTCCTTTGTTTCTCTTCGAGGTCAACAAAGCTGGTAACCAAGGAAACGAAGGAAACCGGACTCGTATTGAATCAGCCGTCAAATCACGAAAAAAACACAAAAAAATGCTAATAAAAACCAATTGGAAAAACCTACCGAACTAAGAATTGCAGGCATTATAAATATGTATAAGGTCAACATGTTTAGATGTTTTGGTGAAGTTATGTTCAGAACTTTGAAAGTTACAGGGATTCAAAATTCTGAAAAAATCGAAAAATTTCGTAAAAATTGATTTTTAAACAATTTACTAAACCGATCTTTTTCAAAAACGCAGGGGGTCTAAAATGAGAACAGAGGTAGATACTCAGAAATTTTCATCCATGTCGGTTCAGGCGTTTGGTCTGTAGAGCGCGCACAAACAAAAAAAAAAAAAAAACATACACAAGTGACTTTTTTTGGGGTAAGTGAAATTGAAGATTTCGCTCCGCTCGCTTCGCTCGCTACGCTCATCGATAATAATAATATAAATTTGCCACTCTTTGACGGTAGTGTGTTGCGCGGAAAACGGGTTATGCCTGCTTTACAATGAACTTATTGTAAATTCATTTGTTTTTAATGGTGCATCTTTAGCGGATAGAAAAACATAAGTAAAATGCCAGTAAAAGAGTAAATATAAAGGCACCAGCGTTATCGGCCAAATAAATACCCGGTTTCTCAGCGGCCCGTTAAGATACTAACGGTCCATTAGCAAGAAAATTAAAGGCTCTGTTAGGACGTTGCTAAGCAAATAAGCAGTTGACAGACCGTTAGATATTTAACGTGACACTGAAAAACCAGGTCTTAAGCACCATATTTAAAAAATAATTGGTTGAGGTGGGATGATCACCTTGGCCAACGAATATCTACCTAGCAATTGTATACAGGCAAACTATTATAGTGCCAGCCCCACCAAAATAGCTCACCTCCTCGGTAATGTGTAAGGCCTTCAAATTACGAACGAATAATTTTAGTGCTAATGTTAGTTTTGCTAATTATTGATGAGCGTAGCGAGCGAAGCGAGCGGAGCGAAATCTTCAATTCACTTACCCCAGAAAAAAGTCACTTGTGTATGTTTGTTTGTTTGTTTGTTTGTTTTTGTTTGTGTTTGTGCGCGCTCTACAGACCAAACGCCTGAACCGACATGGATGAACATTTCTGAGTATCTACCTCTGTTCTCAACTTAGACCCCCGCGTTTTTAAAAAAGATCGGTTTAAAAAAATTTTTTTTAATTCTATTTTTACGAAATTTTTCTATTTTTTCAGAATTTTGAACCCCTGTAAATTTCAAAGTTCTGAACATAACTTCACCAAAACATCTAAACATGTTGACCTTATAAATATTTATCATGCCTGCAAATCTTAGTTCGGTAGGTTTTTCCAATTGGTTTTTATTAGCATTTTTGTGGTGTGTTTTTCGTGATTTGACGGCTGATTCAATACGAGTCCGGTTTCCTTCGTTTCCTTGGTTACCAGCTTTGTTGACCTCGAAGAGAAACAAAGGAACGTCAGAATCCGTATACATTTTCAAGTGATCAGAATTTTCGAGAAGGCAATGGTCAGGTTTGGTGCTCCATGGTTTTCTTGTGACTGCTGCCTGCACCTTTTAATCCGCTATACACAAAACCGCTACCTACGCTCATCTTCAACGCAACACAAATTGCGTTCGCGAAGCCCTAGTAGTCTGTAACTAAAGTAACAATGGAAACGAATGATATCCATAGTTACAGACTTTTTTTGGAAAAAATTACAATATCACCACAATGGTAATTACTTAAGATAAAAGCCTTGTAAATTACCAAGGCGATGAGCTGTTTTTGTGGGACTGTCACAAATAGTTTGCCTCTAAACAATTGATTGGTTAATATTCGATGGCCAAGGTGATCATTCCACCTCAAATAGCTCCTGAGAACAGCCGAGTGCTGTAGTAAACGACAGTTCCACGCACGCCATTCCAGGACGTCGTTACGCCCGGTCCTCCGCCTCGTCCACCTCGCCGTGCAGTCCCCAAGACCGGGCACTCCGACACGCGGCGTTCCCCGACGGAGCACTCCACTGTGTCCAAGGGTTCGCACGCCTTCCAGGCTTCGTGGGCGCCAAGGGCCAGGGCCGGTGCTACCGCGTGGTGTCCAAGGTCGAGGAAGGACGCGGCCAGAGGGACATGCACCCCTACAAGGTCACTCGCGAGCAACGTGAGTGGAATAACATTATGCGTCCATCTTGATCCTAGCAATGATCCAAGGCTTGTCCAACTAGAACGCTGTACGGCGGCATTCATTTGACTTCGAGCTTGCCAAGCTAGTTGCATGTCCCGGCTAGCAATGATCCAAGGCTTGTCCTACTAGAACGCTGTACGGCGGCATTCATTTGATTTCGAGCTTGCCAAGCTAGTTGCATGTCCCGGCTAGCAATGATCCAAGGCTTGACCTACTAGAACGCTGTACGGCGGCATCCATTTGACTTCGAGCTTGCCAAGCTAGTTGCATGTCCCGGCTAGCAATGATCCAAGGCTTGTCCTACTAGAACGCTGTACGGCGGCATTCATTTGACTCCGAGCTTGCCAAGCTAGTTGCATGTCCCGGCCAGCAATGATCCAAGGCTTGACCTACTAGAACGCTGTACGGCGGCATTCATTTGACTTCGAGCTTGCTAAGCTAGTTGCATGTCCCGGCCAGCAATGATCCAAGGTTTGTCCTACTTGAACGCTGTACGGCGGCTTCCCTTTGATTTCGAGCTTGCCAAGCTAGTTGCATGTCCCGGCTAGGAATGATCCAAGGCTTGTCCTACTTGAACGCTGTACGGCGGCATCCATTTGACTTCGAGCTTGCTAAGCTAGTTGCATGTCCCGGCTAGCAATTATCCAAGGTTTGTCCTACTTGAACGCTGTACGGCGGCTTCCCTTTGATTTCGAGCTTGCCAAGCTAGTTGCATGTCCCGGCCAGCAATGATCCAAGGTTTGTCCTACTTGAAGGCTGTACGGCGGCATCCCTTTGATTTCGAGCTTGCCAGCTAGTTGCATGTCCCGGCCAGCAATAATCCAAGGTTTGTCCTACTTGAACGCTGAACGGCAACATCCCTTTGATTTCGAGCTTGCCAAGCTAGTTGCATATCCCGGCTAGCAATGATCCAAGGTTTGGCCTATTTGAACGCTTTATGGTGACATCCCTTTTATTTTGAGCCAGCTAAGCTAGCTAGTGCAGTTAAATTACGATATGAACGATAAACTGCTGGGACCTGATCCATAACAGGAGATTATTTGAGTTCCCTTGGGGTTTGGCAGAACCCCTAAAAGTGTACCCCAATTAGTACCCTCAAAGCGGGATTAATTGAAACCCCCTCCTTCTGAGCAGGGGGTTTATCTCCTCACTCCCTAACTCACCTCGTACTGATAGTTGTAACCCATTTTTTATACGTTTTCTTGCAAACATACCTACCACAGCATTTTATTCGCATAGGCTGGTTATGCAAGAAGTTCTTGCGTTCTAATTTGAAGGTGATAGCTAACATCTATTGCAATTTTAACTTGGGCCAGATGATATTGAAATCGGAAAAAACTGACAGCTGCATCGTCAACTGTATTTATTATTATTTTTCTTAATGAGTTCCCAAATGGAAGAGATCCGATTGGTCAGCTTAAATTTTACCCCCCTTCCCCCCCCCCCCCTTAAATAACCGCTTGTTCAATCTCTTATTGTGGATACTTATAAGTGGGGGAATATTTTTGTTGGTTTTGCAGGGAGAATCAATTAACCTTTTCGCCAAAACCACAATTTCAAAGTCCCTTCTTTGTGGATCCGGGCCCTGGGAGTTTGAGGACATATATCACGTGCCACGTCCTCTGTACCAAGCAATTTGTTGTCCTGCAGGCTGTCAGACCCCCGACCCCGAGCGACGGGCGTCGAACCTGGGACCCGAGGAGACGCTGGACCTGTGTGACGAACACGTCGGCTGCGACGAGTACCTGCCTCGGGGATGAAGTCCTCGTGGCACCTTGGATTTGAAACGCGCATTATGGACATCTCGCCCAAGATTATGCAGCTACTGCAATACATGTTATAACACTGGTGGACTGCATGCTTGCCTTTGTTTTTATTTGGGAATTAACATTGCGGCTGTCCTCCGGTGAGTTTTAAGAAAGGCTTCTGTTGCAGTTGCTGTATTATGTGATATCATCGGACTATAATTGCTACAGCAACTTAGGTACAGGCTCTGATGATCTTTCAATTACAATGAATCAATGCTACACATCAGGAAATATTTAAAATTTATTTAATATATCACCATCAGCTAATCCGAACGATACAGCTTAATTTGAACATTGATTCAACAATTTCCCATCATGTTCCAATGTAGATTGATCAAGCCAATTTATAATTTATTTGGATTACATTACATATCTTTGCCTATATAATTTTTCCATTGAACATGTTTTTGTTTAATGTTTTCTCTCTTATTTCTAGTTTGGCATTCAACACAATCTCTGTATCAATATTGTCACCTGTTTTTGTGGAGGCGAGATGTCAATAAATATTGTAGCGTAAAAACACAACACTTGGTCATTTACTCGGTCAAACAAATTACAATTCACATAATATTATAATATACACAATATAATTATTATGTTTTTGTTTTATAACAACTATTTCAATGTATTAAGTTTAGATTTAAAGCTAAAGAGCTTCCAAAGCAATGAAAGATTGCTTTGGAAGATAAGAGTACACCTTTTAGTAGCAGATAAAAGTGACTATAGGACGCTACAAACAGTACATAGCGCACGTGAGAATGAATTTTTGATAAAAGACTAAACATATCTTAATTCACATTTGATATTTTGATAAAAATGAGCTCGAAAACCAAGGGATGGAGCCACTGTTTGTTGTTATATCACCTGTCACCAAGGTAACTCTAGCCACCTGAGGAACATTGGGTCCCTTGCTTATAATTGGCCATTGCCATGGTCTGGTAGATGATGTTAAAACAGGTTGCCAACGCATCCCAGCGATTGCCGGCGAAGAAACTAGCATCAAATTTTTGCAGGAGCCATAGCCAGGTATGATAGAATGTGTAGGTAACCCTTCTAAATGTGACGTAGTCCGCTTCAAAGGTCCCGCATCTGAAAGTCGTACTGTCTGGCGCTTTTGATGGTCAGCGCTCGCACCTTCCGGCGCCACATGCCGAACGTGGTCCTGTCCAGCAGCACGAAGTAGACGAAGACGACGCCGCCACGCACCGGGTCGAACACCTTGAACAGCGTCTCCAGCACGACGCTGTGACCCCAGAAGTCGTTGACCGTCTCGAACACCGTCGGCGTGCCGAACAGGAAGAAGAGCAGCGTCAACATGGCCATCCTTCTGCCCGTCAACTCGGCGCCAGAGATTCCGTGACGTTCCAAGTCGTCGACGTCGCCCCAGCCGCAGCACCCGAACATCCTGGCGGCGATGATCGCGAGCAGGACGCCGTTGAAGAGTGTGACGGCGACGCCCGGTACCAGATAGAGCACTAGGTGGGTCAGTTTGTCAGGTCGGGCAAAGTGCGCTTCGATGTCCCAGGAGAACAGCGCTGCGAGCGGCACGAGCGGAACGCCCCACGCGAGCGCGCTGACCTTGAGCAGCAGATGAGGGGTGTCCACGGCGCCGACCATCGTGAGCAGGCGACGCAGCTGCAGCACGGACATGGCCAGCATCCAGGCGTAGTGCGCCAGACGCGAGTAGTGCGTGACCGCGGCGAACGCGACGAAGGCGGCGACGTCGCGGTTCAGGGCCGTGTACACGTGGTGGGTCTCGCGGACGAGGCGCAGGATTTGGTAGAAGAACAGCGCCAGTGACAGATGGAGCAGGATCTTGTGGCCGACGTCGGCTCGCCATTGGGGGAAGACGACTGCCGTGAGGCCGATGAGCAAGAGGCCGACCAGGGAAGCCGTCGAAGAGACCACGTAGAGGATGTCGAGGCCGACGAGCGAGACTTTCTGCGAGAAGTTGGGTGCCTTTGTCGCTTCAAAGATGAGCAGCGGCAGGAACATGCCGACATCGAGGACATGCGTCGACAGATTGCAAGTGCACGCGTGTTCGATGCCGGTCACTGATTGGCAGGACTGCGTGGACCAATCATTGCCAATCCGTACGGCGCATGCCGTCGACGCAGGGACGCTGCGGGGTCGGTCGAGGTCCGGGACGTGGACCAAGGTGACTAGTCTCTCGGAGGACGGCGAGGCGCCGTTGACCTCTGCGATGACGGCCAACTCCAGGACGTGGTAGCTCAAGACGGCTGGCAGAGAGCGAGTCGGCGCGACGAACGACTTGCTTTCAGGATACATGATGGCGGCGACGTCGATTTGGTATTCGGGCGGAACCGATAGGTAGAAAGAGAACTGAGATTCCGATGACGAGTGATTTGTGTTTTGGATCCAATACTCGTTGGTTTTCGCCGTGATTTTGAGTCCGACGCGCGGTTGCCGGAAGTCCAGTCGCAGCATGACGAGCACCATCTCGTGCAGGAGGGACGTCTGCTGCTGCACCGCCCGATTGGAGAACACCTCGTGCGCCTCGAGCGCGACCTTGGCGCCTCGTCTGCCCCGACGGTCGCGCCAACGGAACGAGGCCAGGTAGTTGCTGTCGCGTGCCCAGCGTCGGGTCACGACGCGCAAGTCCGCCGCCAGCGAGGCCGACGTGTCGGCATCGTCCGCCGCCAGCGCGCGCAGCGCCGCGTCGCGGGTCCATTGCACGGACTCGTCGTCGATGTACCCGATCTCGGTCATGTTGTGCAGAAAGGCGCTCAGCTCACCGAGGACCTGTCGATTGTTGTCCGGTGACGTGGTGACCGGATTGTTGAGTGTGTCTCGAATTCGTTCGTAGTCTAGAATGACGTCAGAGAACTCGTAGATGACGTATTGGCCGCCCCCCCTGTTCTCGTCGAAGTGCGCCGACAGGCTGCATCGGCATCCTCGAAGCGCGGCGTTGTCGTGGACGACGCAACCCTCTTGGGTCCAGGCGGAGTCGCGGTCGCTCCAGTACGCGCAGCCCAGACGCACGTTCTTGGCGGAGGCGTTGAAGACGGAAGGCCAATACCCGATGTCGATGTACTGGTCTTTGTCGCTGTCGACGTCGGCTCGAGGCACCAATGTGACGTCGACCACTCGGAAGTTGTGCACCTGGTAGCGGTCATCTACTTCGATGTTGGTGAAAATGTATTGGTTCACTTGAAGCACCATGTAGGCGACTTGTTTGTTGTACTGCGCTACCGAATGTGAAGCTTGCAGACTGTAGATGAACTCCGGGTCTTGCCTAGAGCCAGGAGGCTTGGTTTCATTGGAGCGGATGAATGTAACTTCAGTGGCCAGCTGCTCTATACCGAAGGAGATACTTTCAACGTCGTTTGGATTTTCAATCACGCACAACACTAAAGCAACATCGTAATGCATATTTGTGTAATTAAGTGCATTGAACGTTCTCCATTCGTACTGGCTTCGCAAAACTTTCCTCATGTCAACGTAAAGTTTATTAATGTGACCCTTAGTAATATTTATTTTCTGTCCGTAGAGGAGCTCGTAGCTAGCGTCCATGGTCCCGGCGAAAGTGCCGTGAAGCCAGTCCATTACCTCCGAACTTGCAGGGATCAATGTAAGATTGCGCATCAGAGCGCTGGCTTCAGCGAAAAAACCCTCGGTAGGCCGTTCGTAGTTTGTAAACTCGCGCACATTTTCGTAGCTCTCTTCGTCGAAGAAGACGTCCGAGTGTTCGTAGACAATTATTTGGAAGCCCGTGGAATCCTCTTCGATGTGTGCCGAAAGGTTGCAGTGGCAGAGGTCTAGGTCGACCCAGCATCCGTCGGTCGTCCATTGGTCATGCGTCTTGCTCCAATAGGAGCACCCCTTCGCGGTGTTCAAAGTGAGCGAGGGCTGGAAGAAGATGGAGAGCAGCGTGTCTTCCGAAGAGTCTCGTTGTCCGGTGCCAGCCTCGATGGCCACGTCCACCACTCGGCTTGTGTGGATCTGCTGTCCGTCGATTGAAGGCAGTGGCCGGATTGTCCAGTCATCAGGATATGCTACAACCGCTATTCGTGCGTTTCGGAGTTTCTGGTTTCGCAAAGTCAACGCAAAGTAACAGTTTTCATACCGTCTTTGATTGCCGAGATAATAACTCGAGTCTTGGATTTCTTCAAACTCTGACTCTTCGCCCCTAGGTGAGCAGAGAGCGACAACGGGGTCCCTCAACGCGGAGTCGGTCCGCAGCACGGCGATTTGCAGATCGTCCACGTCTTGGAGAACCACGTCGTTGGCGTTGGGAAGCCGGAGTGCCAGAAGATTTTCCCGGACGTCTTTCGTCAGCTGAGTAACTTGCAATGAGGCGTTCATGGTGATGAAATCTTCGTCGACGTTAAAAGCTCGATGCAAGATCGTGCCGACAACCTCGACGAGCGAAGTGTTCTTCTGCGTCTGCGTCAACGAGTGCATCAACTCGGTCGCCTCGAGGAAAACTTCTGCAGCAGTCATCGTCTCCGAGTCGGTGTTTGCCAGAAATGTCTCGTAGCGCGAGAATTCGAATTCCCTGCTCGGTGATCGGTGCTCGCTGCGCACGGTCGCGTTTGGGCGGGAACTCGCGGTGATCGACGCGACCGCCGCTAGCAGCACCAGCGCTAGGCTCATGAGCAGTGATGCCGTCGCGGACGTTCTTCGGAGCTTCGTGTCTGGAATTTGAGCGTGCCACTTTGTGAAACCAATCAATACCATTGACAAACGGTGTAGTTTATTGAAGTCGATATTGGCAGAAGAATGACAGACATATGAGCACCGAAGGCGTTCAAGGGTCGTGGAAAATTGTATCTGCATCGACATTTTGTGACAGGGGTAAATAAAAGCAACGTTGTACTTCGCTCACTCCGCTCGCACTTTACCTTTGAGGCTCACGTAGCTCGACTAGCTTGGCTCTTCTGTAAAAGGTACCCGTCACCTAGGGATCGTTTGGACCAAAAGGACACAGCTTTTTAAACCCAAATATTCTTTTATTTTGACCACATGGATAGTTACAGCTAGACCCAAACCACACTACGGCCAGCCCGATGTTTACTGTCATGATTTCCAGACTTTCGTACCACGACAAGAACACGACAAGAACACTGCGCCTAAGTTCGCCCCTTACGTAATGGCAAACAACCGCGTGTCCGTACGTTTTACCACTGCGGTGACACACGGTGCAACTTGCACTCGCTCTCGCCAAAAGGTCCTCCAGTCAATCTCGCGTCCAACTAACTCGCCAACTCACTGCCCAACTGACTCGCCAGTTGACTACCGTTCACTTGTCTCACTGACCTATATAAAATCTGTCGAACAATCACCTAACACGTGACTTTCTCGGCCCCTTCTACCAAACTGTATTGCTTCATTCGGCCACTACCGCCCAGTCAGCACTTCGACAGTCCACACCTGATGCAATCTATACCTTCCTCGTTACGGTTAAAATCGCCGATGCTTTTATAACCTTCGGCTTGGTGCCTCACCTGTTATGAGGGTCTGCAGAGGAATCTTTGTCCAGTCCGCCATTTTGATTCTAGGTTCGCCGCCAGACGCTGTCCTGGCGCCAGCGATTTGGCGGTCGGCCATCTTGGAACGGGCAGAGTTAGCAGGCAGAAGAGTTAGGCACTGGAAGGCGGAAAACATGATTAATTTTTTTTTGTGTTGTTTTATGTCGCACTTTTTTGACAACCGGCCCTGTAGCACCTTGGTCTAATGGCGTCGGGGAATGACAGACTGATGATGATGATTCGTGGTGTTTAACGACGCACTGTTTTGACAACGGGCCCTGTGGCACCTTGGTCTAATGGCGTCGGTGAATGACAGGTTGATGTTGAGGATGGCAGTGAAAATATTCAAGCTTAGAAGGGAGGAGGGGTGACAATTGATTTAAATGCCAATCAACAATTTTTGGAACCGGCTTGGTATGTGTGCTGGTTTTAATGCACGGTTTCCTATTCTCCCGATGAATCCCAAGGTAAATTTTGGTTATTTTTAATTTACTGTACAGCTTTGCAAAGAGGCCAGTGATCCCGTCATTGTGTGATTACACCATTAGTGTGGTGTAATTTGTAATACTTTACATTCAACGTCCTGCGCATGTCTCATTTTCTTACAGTATCGATTAGATCTACGTTAGCTTGGGCGATCTGCAGAGGCGTCAGGCACGCCATTTTTCTGGGTGGGCAAACCCATAATTTGCAACCGCCCCCCCCCCCCCCCCCCACCGAAACCGAAAAAAAATAAAAGCAAGTGGAACATAGTTGGAGTGGGCGTTTATCCCGACTGTGGCTTGGACGACGTCATACAAGTAAAAGGTCGTCTCAGGTAAAAACATTATCATATTATCTACTTGCATACATCCAACTATATCACAATATAGCTACAACAACAATCCTATCTACTTAGTAACAACGTTGCACATATCAACATTGCACATTGCAACGTAACTGTAGAATTAAATGCGTTGACATAACCACCAAAAGTACAATTTATGTTAACAATTCAGATTCCCAACTGAATTATTAAAGTTTCACTCAAATCTCTACCTCGGATCTCAAACGTGGCGCGGTTATTATCCAAACCAAACGCAAGAAATTCACAATCACGTCCTCATAACGCCATATTTAATTGCCACGTTACCAAAAAAACGACTTTATAACCACGGTGCCCCGGCGCATTTCGGTGCCACTTAAATAATTACTGAGGGGGCAGCAACCCACCTGCCCACCTCTGGCTGACGCCCCTGGCGATATCTGCAAGAACCGCGGCATCCATATAATGCTAATCGAATCTAACGCAGGTACGCCGATCGCAATGCCAAGCCAATGAGCAATTAAATAATAATCTACGTATTTAATAATTTACCTCGCAAGGTGAACACGTAGCACGTGCCAGTTTGCAGCTAACACTCTGCCACCGTGCCGCGAGTGCAGCTTCCAGCTTGCAGTGGCGGAAGGAAGTCTTTGCGGTGCGCATTTGTTTGCCAACAAGACTGCGGTTTTCCAGCGAGTGACGTATTGATGACGTCACAATCACGAGGTACAAATCGATTCGAACATGCGTTCCACCTTGGGATTGCTGGAGATACTTTCTGATATTTCCTCGTCTTTTCTGCGAGTGCACGCGTAGTGGCTGTACACTCCATTTCACGTCGAGAAGGAGAGTGAATTTGCGTCTTCCTCGAGGACCCACTGCTGCTAGACACGAGCTGAGAGTTTCAAAAATGCCCATTAGCCTTTTGTCCGGCTCAAGACATGGCTTGTGAGTTAAGAAACTCTTAGCTCGTGACAAGCAGCAGTGGGTCCTCGAAGAAGATGCAAATCCACTCTCTTTCTTAAGGTGATTTGGAGTTTAGCTAATTATTTACAATATCGCTAGGCTGGTATAACCACGGACTGCGTGATATAAAACAAACTTTCAAAATAAAATAATTCCGAAACACACGATTGGCATATCCAAACCCACGCTTTTGTCAGAATAAAATATGTAAAAGCATTTCTTCTGATTTATTTCTATTTTACATATAATAATAATACAATTTGTATAATAATAATATGTTACTTAACGATTGTCCCTTCTAGGCAAAAATTTTATCCCAAAAATTGTATTCAGGTAAAGACTAAAGTACGACAACTCGACCTTGCAAATTGATAATCACTTTTTTATATTTTGTATTGTAATGCCAGATTGAACCAAGTTTTTCAACTCCTATTTGAGATACCAACTAGGAGTTAAAACTGAATTCGCTACACGTGATTGGCTGGATTCTCCTGGCTGGGATCTCAACTAGGAGTAGAAAATTTTGGTAAAACCGGAGCTAAGTTGCGTTCAGGTTCATTTAGAAGATCAGGTCTAGGGGGATATAAATTAAGGTGTAGGTGTGGTTAAAGCAGGGTTAGTTAGGTATGAGGTTATGTTATAATAAGTTGGTTGTGTGTTATAAAGCTACCTTAGAAAACTTTGGTAAAGGCCATCTTCCACTAGAATTCCACTACTCGGATTGGAACTGACAGGTTTGTGATGTCCTGCTGATAATTCGAATTCAGATCATATCAAGATCTTATATAAAATATTTTACACAAGATTATAGAACCTTACCCATTTTTGTCATATTTTGGCAAAATTTTGGTAAGAACTTGATTCAAGACAAGTTCACACGCAGAGTAAATTCCTACAAAAATATATCATTGAGTTTTCAGCTAATTTACATCGTAATACTCTTCAAGCTGGCCGCTGGCTAATTTGTCATGAATTGGATTGTCTAAATAAGGGCATTTTATTGTATATTTCTGTGAAATCAATCTATAAATTTCAAAAATTATGATTTTCATGTCGATTTTGACAGATGACTAGAAAACAGCTGACCACCGAATACGTTAAAATACAGTGGGAAATGTACGGGCATGGCTCATACTTGTTCCCATAGGTCGTTTCTCAAAAACCCACCGGTTTTAATCAAACGAGATAGAAAAAATCCCTTTAATAAGTCTAACATTCATGTCTACTTTGTCCTCTCTTTAGCACTAGTTTTGACAAAAAAAAAACAATTCCAAACTGGGATTCCAATGCAAAATAAAAGTCTCACCGGTTTCCCGACGTATCGCAGCATGTACTAGTTAATTCTTCAAGGATGATACCACAAATCTCAGGTTGAAATATTTTTTTTAGAACAATTCTATCTGCCGAACTGTTGGCCCAAACTCCCGCACGCATGCGCACTGACATGAAAACGAACTCGCCGAGTCCAACCCGCGGCTTGCAGTCCTACTGGAATGTGGCCTTGAGGTAAGGTGATTGACCGCTGGGCAGGTACTCGTCGCAGCCGGCGTGTTCGTCGCACAGGTCCAGCGTCTCCTGGGGTCCCAGGTCCCAGGCAAGTCGGGGGTCTGACAGCCTGCAGGACAACAAATCGGTTGGTACTGTGGATGGTGCAGTGTCGAAGGCCGTTGTCCTAAACCCTTAGATCATTGCTAGCCGGGATATGCAACTAGCTTGGCAAGCTCGAAATCATGGGATGTTGCCGTTCAGCGTTCAAGTAGGACAAACCTTGGATCATTGCTAGCCGGGACATGCAACTAGCTTGGCAAGCTCGAAATCAAAGGGATGCCGCCGTACAGCGTTCAAGTAGGACAAACCTTGGATCATTGCTAGCCGGGACATGCAACTAGCTTGGCAAGCGCGAAGTCAAATGAATGCCGCCGTACAGCGTTCAAGTAGGACAAACCTAGGATCATTGCTAGCCGGGACATGCAACTAGCTTGGCAAGCTCGGAGTCAAATGAATTCCGCCGTACAGCGTTCAAGTAGGACAAACCTTGGATAATTGCTAGCCGGGACATGCAACTAGCTTGGCAAGCTCGGAGTCAAATGAATGCCGCCGTACAGCGTTCAAGTAGGACAAGCCTTGGATCATTGCTAGCCGGGACATGCAACTAGTTTAGCAAGCTCGAAATCAAAGGGATGCCGCCGTACAGCGTTCAAGTAGGACAAGCCTTGGATCACTGCTAGGATCAAGATGGACGCATAATGTAATTCCACTCACGTTGCTCGCGAGTGACCTTGTAGAGGTGCAGGTCCCTCTGGCCGCGTCCTTCCTCGACCTTGGACACCACGCGGTAGCACCGGCCCTGGCCCTTGGCGCCGACGAAGCCTGGAAGGCGTGCGAACCCTTGGACACAGTGGAGTGCCCCGTCGGGGAACGCCGCGTGACGGAGTGCCCGGTCTTGGGGACTGCACGGCGAGGTGGACGAGGCGGAGGACCGGGCGTAACGACGTCCTGGAATGGCGTGCTTGGAACTGTCGTCAACTACAGCACTAGGCCTGTTTAGGGAGACAGATCAGTACGCCATAAAGTGTCTTTTCAGACCAAAAGTGGCCGAGTTCTCAAGGCCACATCGTTGAAGTTCTCATTTCAATATTTAAGTATGTTGTAGACAAACTACGTAAATAAGGGCGACCGACCCTTATTTTCGAAAGTTTGCCCCTGGAATCCTAGAACGTATCCCGTAACTCTTCATTTTTTACCCTTTTTAGTGCCATTGTAAACGAAAGTGCCATGAAAAATTGGGGAAGAGGGCCACGTTCTTTGTCTGCAACATACTGAAATATTGAAATGATTACTTCAACGGTGTGGCCTTGAGAACTCGGCAACTTTTGGTCTGTTTCGAGAAAAAATAAGTGCTATTTGTGCGATTTTGGCCACCCTGAAAAAATGTTTTCGACAAAACTTGTCAAAATGTGTACTGCGTGTAGGTATACATTTATGTGTCTTACTAGTGAGGTGACGTGTCCCATGCCGATAGGAGGCGATAGGACTGCTGAGGTCCAGAGTAGCAATTAACAAAGATTTAATACAAGCTTGTTTCGGTTTCGTTCATTGCTTGGGTCTGTCGTAACCGAAATCGGCAAGGCTTTCGGAATCCGTAAGCAAACCGACTGAAACAACTTTCCTCGAGAAAAGGCTTGGCCTCATGAGTACATCGCGGCCATTGACGTGACCCGTACAGTCTGAACGTACCCGGCCATTGACATCAAGGAAGCTCCGCTTTAATTTCCACTGTTGCCCTAGACTGCTCATTGCGAAAGACCAGCTTGGTCTTTTTAATCTTATTTAAATTACGAAAGCTCGTAATTGGCTATACATTTTATTATTATGTACACAAATTAGCCTCCCAAAAGTGTTGTCCATTCCGGGATTTGAACCCGGGTCCCCAACTTTCGCGGCTGGTGCTCTAACCGCTGAGCTAAATGGCCATTAAATTTGGGAGAAGTAATTTGCATACAGGGTGAGAATTGAATGTCCCCAGGGGGGTATGGTCCAGAGTCTACGAATACTCATAGTGGCTCTGGTACCGCGTGATGCTATACTGCAACCACATTTTACATTCAACCTCGAGTAACTCCAAATTAACGTTGGATGCGTTGAATTCTCTTTTTAATCTTATTTAAATTACGAAAGCTCGTAATTGGCTATACATTTTATTATTATGTACACAAATTAGCCTCCCAAAAGTGTTGTCCATTCCGGGATTTGAACCCGGGTCCCCAACTTTCGCGGCTGGTGCTCTAACCGCTGAGCTAAATGGCCATTAAATTTGGGAGAAGTAATTTGCATACAGGGTGAGAATTGAATGTCCCCAGGGGGGTATGGTCCAGAGTCTACGAATACTCATAGTGGCTCTGGTACCGCGTGATGCTATACTGCAACCACATTTTACATTCAACCTCGAGTAACTCCAAATTAACGTTGGATGCGTTGAAATCTCTTTTCAACGCATTCAACGCATCCAACGTTAATTTGGAGTTACTCGAGGTTGAATGTAAAATGTGGTTGCAGTATAGCATCACGCGGTACCAGAGCCACTATGAGTATTCGTAGACTCTGGACCATACCCCCCTGGGGACATTCAATTCTCACCCTGTATGCAAATTACTTCTCCCAAATTTAATGGCCATTTAGCTCAGCGGTTAGAGCACCAGCCGCGAAAGTTGGGGACCCGGGTTCAAATCCCGGAATGGACAACACTTTTGGGAGGCTAATTTGTGTACATAATAATAAAATGTATAGCCAATTACGAGCTTTCGTAATTTAAATAAGATTAAAAAGAGAATTCAACGCATCCAACGTTAATTTGGAGTTACTCGAGGTTAAATGTAAAATGTGGTTGCAGTATAGCATCACGCGGTACCAGAGCCACTATGAGTATTCGTAGACTCTGGACCATACCCCCCTGGGGACATTCAATTCTCACCCTGTATGCAAATTACTTCTCCCAAATTTAATGGCCATTTAGCTCAGCGGTTAGAGCACCAGCCGCGAAAGTTGGGGACCCGGGTTCAAATCCCGGAATGGACAACACTTTTGGGAGGCTAATTTGTGTACATAATAATAAAATGTATAGCCAATTACGAGCTTTCGTAATTTAAATAAGATTAAAAAGAGAATTCAACGCATCCAACGTTAATTTGGAGTTACTCGAGGTTGAATGTAAAATGTGGTTGCAGTATAGCATCACGCGGTACCAGAGCCACTATGAGTATTCGTAGACTCTGGACCATACCCCCCTGGGGACATTCAATTCTCACCCTGTATGCAAATTACTTCTCCCAAATTTAATGGCCATTTAGCTCAGCGGTTAGAGCACCAGCCGCGAAAGTTGGGGACCCGGGTTCAAATCCCGGAATGGACAACACTTTTGGGAGGCTAATTTGTGTACATAATAATAAAAAACCAGCTTGGTCGTTTCCATTGCCAGCTAGATAGCGTCTTATAGACTCTAATGGCATTAGACAAAAGTCATGGAATTTTATTTGGTCCATTGACAGCTGATTTTACTTCTAAATGCAAAAATTGCTCATCGTCAAAACTCTTTCGGTCAAAGCTACAATCATATTCCAGTACTCGTTTTTAAATATTAAAGAAACCTTTGAAAAAACTATTTCAAACTGGGATTTGAATGCTAAATCAAAAGTGAACCAGTGAAAAAGTGAAGAGTGAAAACGGGCTTAACCAAAGATACTTAATTTAGCATTCAACTCCCAGTTTGAAAAAGTTTTTTTCAGAACTTATGCTAAGGATAGGATATAGTAGACATGAGTCTAAGAAACGTGCCATTTTAGGCACTTTTAGAAAATTCCCCCAGCTGCAAGTTAAAAAAAAAAAAACGACAAAAATAAATAGTATCCGCCATTCAGCAGCTCTTTAACAACACATGTATTTTTTTTCAAAATTTTTGTAAATAATTTGTAGCCAGGAGACGCTCCGTTTGAATGTGAAATTTAAGCGAAAATCGACCAAAACGATAATCTTTTACTTCCCTCTTAATTTTGGAAAAAATACGCACTTTCAGAAAAATGTCTGTTTTTTCCCCAAATTATCTCTATTTCAAATCTTGAAATTTTTTCTGATTTGAAGGGGAGGTCCACGACGGTCTAGTTCTTGACGTCACGTTTTGTGTAGGCGATGAGCAGTCTAGGAAAATAGTGGATGTATAAGCAGAGCTTCCTTGATGTCAATGGAATAAAGAGAGGACGTTGGTAAAACCAGTCAGTAGAAATATAATGTCTCCTATTTGCATATCCGTAACCTTGCCTACAATTCACGTTATGAACTGATAAATTAACATAATTAATGCAGTTAATGCCTAGCTCATTGTAAACCAGGCTTAAAGTTGATAATGATAGGCGTAACTTAAATACAAATTTAATAAAAAAAACTAACTTGGCGAATAGTCCCAACCATCTACAGGGTAGGCAACGTCGCTGTGGGTTTTGATTGCACCTGGAAGAACAACAATACACACAACAATCAACATAACAATCCACACATTACTCAATGAGATCATATTTTGCATAATTTCGCTACATCTGACATCTCGGAGAGAAACAAATGAAGGTCAGAATTGTCTACATTTTCAAGTGATCGGAATTTTCAAGAAGTCAATGATCTGGCATGGAGCTCCGTTGTTTTCGAATAAGGTCTTCTGCCCCCATCTTTATATCTGCTATACAACCCGCTACGCGCATATCCAACGCAACACAAATTGCGTTCGCTAAGCCCTAGTGTTATTAAACTTGTAGCTATTACCTTGTGTTGGGGTCATTCTTGTGGTAGTTTTCTTTCTACTGTATTTCGCCCTTTGAGACGTCACTTCCAGAGCGGACAGCGTCACCACAAGCAGCAACGCGACCGCGAGCAAAGAGCGCATCGCGCCTCTAGCTCCGCTGATCGCCGAGCAAGCACTGACCCACTCGCAGCTCGCAAGCTGCATCGCCTCAATGTCAAGGTGGTCGACTCGCTCGGAAGGAAGGTCGTGCAGCTCGCAAGCTTTCCTGTGGGAACGCATTTCTTGTACTGATGTAGAAAGGCTTTATTGACATTTACATTAATTGTGGATTTAAATAGTTGTTTTCAGTGGTGTAGTCCAGGGTCATGTCTAGTATATGAACATGATGAGATCACAGATGTAAGGTTACCCAGATGTTCCACTCCCATACTAAAGCAGCTACGCGAAAGCCCTCCGCCCGCAATAATGGTTTCGCCGGCTGTCAAGGGATGCAGCCACTGTTTGTTGTTATTTCACCTGGAACCAAGGTAGCTGTAACCACCTGAGGAACATTGGGTCCCTTGATTATAATTGACCTTGTGCCATGGCCTGGTGGATGATGTTTTAACAGGCTGCCAATGCACCCCAGCGATTTCCGGCGAAATTAAAAGCATCAAATTTTTGCCGTTGCCGTAGCTAGGTCCGTATGACAGAATATCTGGGTAACTTTATTTTTGTTTAGTTTATTTTCACAATTGACCGTTTACACCGTATTTTAATAGTCATCAGTATGACATACTAAGTCTAGTTCACATATAAAACAATAATTGATGAGCGTAGCGAGCGGAGCGAGCGGAGCGAAATCTTCAATTTCACTTACCCCAGAAAAAAGTCACTTGCGTATGTTTTTTTTTTTTGTGTTTGTGCGCGCTCTACAGACCAAACGCCTAAACCGACATTGATGAAAATTTCTGAGTATCTACCTCTGTTCTCAACCTAGACCCCCTGCGTTTTTGAAAAAGATCGGTGCAGTAAATTTTTTATAAATCAATTTTTACGAAATTTTTCGATTTTTTCAGAATTTTGAACCCCTGTAACTTTCAAAGTTCTGAACATAACTTCACCAAAACTTCTAAACATGTTGACCTTATAAATATTTATCATGCCTGCAAATCTTAGTTCGGTAGGTTTTTCCAATTGGTTTTTATTAGCATTTTTGTGGTGTTTTTTTCGTGATTTGACTGCTGATTCAATACGAGTCCGGTTTCCTTCGTTTCCTTGGTTACCAGCTTTGTTGACCTCGAAGAGAAACAAAGGAACGTCAGAATCCGTATACATTTTCAAGTGATTAGAATTTTCGAGAAGGCAATGGTCAGGTTTGGTGCTCCATGGTTTTCTTGTGACTGCTGCCTGCACCTTTTAATCCGCTATACACAAACCGCTACCTACGCTCATCTTCAACGCAACATAAATTGCGTTCGCGAAGCCCTAGTAATAAAATATACATAAATATTTCATATAAAATGGCGGTAAAGAATACATAAAGCCTTACAAGTTAAAACTAAGAAATTCGTTGGCATTGCAAAATGAATTATCTAAAAGAAATTGTTTGACTTTTGTTTGAAAAGAAGTGTCATTTGCATCGGCAATTTTACACACTTGTTTGGCCTTATTGAGCAATACTGATCCCGCGAAAGTAGAATTTTTTGAGAATTCATCAATCTTAACTGTTTGTGCAATTGTTCAATTTCTGGTATAATGTTGGTGATTGGAACAGTCTTCGTATTGTGATTGTTACCAAGAGTATGACAATTGACATGCAATAGGTAGACGCACAGTCAGGTGAGTATTTTGTATTTAATAAAATAAGGCCTACAACTGTCCTTAGAAAACATGCTTGCTTGATCCAAGCAAGACTGGCTTTATCCAAGTGTCTTAATGCTCTTTTTTGCAATTTAAAGATTGAATTTTCCTCTGGTGAGTAGCCCCATAAGAGAATTCCATAGGTGATCCAATTGAATGATCCATATATGATAAGAATGATAAACTAATTTTGCAGTATCAAGGTTACACAAAAGTCTAATTCTCTTGACTAAGCATCCTGATGCAATTTTTTTGCACATATTATTAATATGGATATTCCATTTGAGGGTGTTATTCCAAGAAATTTAGTAGAGTTTTGGGGCATGAGGCTTTTGCCATGAAGATAGATCGGTGGAGAGGAATGAAAGCGGAATTTATTAATGGGATGAATCTATAATAATATCGTCCTGAAGATGTCGGCGCCAACGCCGACGAAACGTCGACCACGGTCCTTTTTAGGACCAAAAGTCAATCAAACCAGAGCAAAACCGCACTACACTACACCAATACCGTCTTTTTATTATTTAGCACCAATTTGTTATTATGGGCCCAGGCTGCAATGCTGTTAACAGAGTTATTGATATCCATAGTGATGAGACTGTCATTGCTTAGATGATGTTGGATTATATAGGTCGTGTCATCTGCAAAATGTGTTAAGTTACTTGCTGGATGTCAATTGACATGTTATTAGTATATACAATAAACAAGAGTGGAGCATTATGGATCCTTGTGGGACTCCGATGTTTGTTAACACTTCTTCAGAAAGATATGTCGAACCATTAAGGTCAATCAAGCTGGTAACTACAATATCTGCGATGAGATGTCACATGAGATGTTTTTATTTATTTTTTTATTCAAACGTAACGATCAAAACAGGTTACATACATTTTTAACATCATTAGCTGTCGCAAAGCCGAAGCTTGTCTGCGGTGTTTAAAACAAACAAACAAAATTTTTTTTTTAACGTTGAGCGTCTGATTTCTGACGATTTCTGAGAAGGTTTTTAATTTTTTTCAGGTGTAGTGTTAATTTGTTAAAGATCAATGGACTGTTCTATTTAATTTCCTATTTCCATATTTATTGATTGTAATCGGTACTTTGTAGCGTGACATGGAGTTGCAGTCTTGTTGGGAATTTGTGCGTTTCAAGTATTTTAACGTTTTCAGAGAAATAGTATTTTATGATAAATCGATAATGAAATAATTTTGTAACTGATAGAATGTTGCTTGACATATATAATTGATTAAAGTTGAGATTAGGCAGAGCTAATTTATTGGATTTTTTTTTAACATCAAATTTTGACGATTTTATCTTGTATTTGATGAATTTTTTTGAGATGACATGCGGATGCGTGTCCCCAGGCCATCAAGCCGTATATTATTATTAAAAATTCTGCTATTGTAATATAAACTAATCCGAGGATTTCAAAGGGCAGACAGAATTGAAGGTGATACAATTGACGTGTACAGCTTCTGAGTCTATTGCACAGAGCATCAATCTGGTGTTTCCATGAGAAGTCACATGAGAAGTCACATGAGATGATTTGAAATCTTCATAACCTTCTTCACGAGTGAATATTTACAAGGTATTTTTAAGGTCGATTCTCCCTGAAACTCATTGATTTGCACCAAACAATTTTCTCAATAAAAAGTTTTCTTTTAGGCTGAACCCACAAGCACCCCATTGTTGCTAGATGGTCGATGACACATTTTATTGTTCTATTTTGAATACTTACAGCGGAGGGGATTTGAAAAATACAACAACAAATATTGTATCCGCCATCAAACAACCCTTTAACAACACGTTTTTTTCTTCAAAATTTTACGTTAATATTTGAAGCCAGGGGAAGGTCCGTATAAACGAAAAAACTAAGAGAAAATCGAGAAAATCCACAACCGTTTTGTTCTCTCGGTTCGTACAGACACAAAATGGCCTCAACTGGAACCTGAGGTTGTAAGTAACAAGGTTGCGTTTGTGTCATCATAATTTATAATATTGTATTGATAACACTTTAACAACTTAACACCAACACATTATCACAATATCACACTATCACAACTTCCGGTCACAGTTGGTTCTGGATGCTCTTTCCGATTTTCATGACGATTTTTGAAATGAAGTCGCATTCTGGACAGACGAAGAGCCAGGAGAGGTCCATCCCCCAGGGGTCCCAAGGTCCAGTTCCAGGACTTCCAGGTCGTTCAGGTCCTCGTGTCAGGTCGCTTTCTGCCAGCACCTCGTCAGCAATTCCATTGGAACTGAAACGGACAACGATTACAGGATTAAATATTTATTTATGGAACCTCGAGCCATGAACAACAATACAAATGGGCTTATAACTACAATCCCTCGATGGCGTTCAACCATCCAACGCCTGACTCGGCGCAGTGTTACTTAACTCCAATCCCTCCAGCCTCTCTCCCTCAGAGAGCTGGCCACGTGCATTGCGGTCACCCATCCAACGTCCGACTCGGCGCAGTGTTGCTTATCTCTAATCCCTCCAACCTCTCTCCCGAACAAAGCTGACCATTTATGCCAGTGCTCATATCTAACCTTTTTCAAGAAACCAGTGTCTGTCTACGTTCCTCACAAGCCATGTCTTGAGCCGGACAAAAGGCAACGGGACAGTTTTGAAACTATTAGCTCGTGTCTAGCAACAGTGGGTCCTCGAGGAAGATACAAATCCACTCTCTTTCTTAACGTGAAATGGAGTAAAGAACCTGTTAAGTGTGGCGTCTAGACCAGACGACACCGACATCGATCCTTATCTCTAGAAACCACGTCACGGCAGGCCGCCACAAGTCCTGGAACGAGAGAGCAATGAACACACATTGACCATGCCGATGGGATCAATGGCTACGCGAAATCTTTGAGTAAACTAAGATGAGGACATAAATATGATAAGAAGTCCATTTTTGGTTCATGAGACAGCGAGAAAAAAAGCTTTAGTTTTTTTAGAATATAATATATAGTATCATGATTTATGTTATGAAATGTTGTTGGGGGGGGGGGGGGGGGAGGAAGAAGAAGGGGGGAATAATCTACAAAAAAATCTTAAAATGCATGGAGGTGGTGGCAGTGGAAATGTTTTTCTAACCATTACTTCATCTAAGGTTCTACTTTTAAGAGAATTAAGGTTGGTCCCAAGGTCCCTGGGCATTCGGAAATAAGGGTACCACATTTTGCCTACCTCTGTTCTATACCAGCTCTGTTATCGGTATTTTTTGTAACACCACATGCGTACTAGATACTTTTTATGAGCGAAGCGATCGAAGCGATCGAAGCTAGCTGAGCGATATCTTCAAACACAGACAAGTAGATTTGTACCAAACAAACCGACTAGAAAAGCGAGTTATTGGCTCCTGGATGCCTCCACTGCCGTCACAGATGCAGACCTTTGCTATTATGCACTTTTTGACTAAACCGTAAGAGAAAACCTAATAAAGTCAGCAAGGAAGTAGTAGATAAAGAGTCAATCCGTGTCGGTGACGGAGCCGTTTTTCCATTTTTTGGCCCTACGGGAGTCGAAACCTCTTCTTAAAATCATGTGTTTTGCTCTTTTTTTGCTCTTATTTGCGCATTTTCGAGAATCGATAAAGAGATGAAGGAGATTAAAATTGTGAAATGCCACCATTGCCGACGCAGATTGATTCTTTATCTACAACTCTCTCGTTTACTTCAAAAGTTTATCTCTTACGGTTTAGTAAACAAGCGCTTACTCGTGAGACTCTGCATTCGCGCTATCTCGCCGCTGCGAGCAGCCCCCGAATTTTGCTCGGCTCGGTTACCGGTTACTGGCCCAGATCCCGGTTACCTGTTCGGTCACCGACACAGTTTGACTCTGTACCTACAACTCACTCGCTTACTGTATAAGGTAATCTCTTACGGTTGAGTCGAAAACTGCATAATAGCTAAGGTCACATCTGCGACGGCAGGTGAGCTACCCACGAACCTTAAGTACGTGTTTAAACGGTTCATACTTTAATGGGAAGCCAAGGAGACGAGCTATTTTGGAGGGGCTGTCCCCATGGTATATGGAGTATCCTTAAACATTGGGCTGATACTAATAATGTTCCCTTCAAAAGCAACTGTTTGGCATTTATTCGTTGGCCAAGATGATCATTCCACCTTATTATACGAAAAACTTACTTCTCGGTGGTGAACATTTTATCCGTTTGTAATGCACACGCGCCGGGGGTTTGGGGTTATCTAGAAGAACAAGAATCCAATTATAATTCCACAACATTCCATAAAACGTACATGCAATCTAAGCAGAGGCAGAGCTGGCGCAAATATATCATTTTTTTTTAAATTAGATATTAGAGCTGATCCAAAGCGATAGGTATCAACATACGGTACGATAGTTAACTCTTTATAGGGGTGAAGTCCACCGGGGTTTTCAGAAAAATATGAATTTTAGAAACTGTTAAAAAATGCTTAGAGAAGCATGGGAGAAACACAAGCTTTGTAATATTTTTTTTCTTCTTAGAAATCAAGAAATTGTCAGCTGCCGTTCGCACCAAAATTGATTTGCTTCTAATTGTACTCAAAGTCAAGTTAAAAAAAATCCCACTACATAGGATAAGAGCTATAGTCCATCCAAACCCTTAATAGGCACTTTTGTCTCACGGGTCAGGGCGGTCACTCACAAACCTCGGAGTGGTCGTGTTAAACGTCAGAATTTAGAACACTTATTATTTAAAAAAAATCATTCGCAAAATCACTTAAACACAAGCCACGGATGTGTTTTCTGAAGTCGTTTACTGTGTTAACACTGACCTATCAATTACAAAGGGTTAATAATGTATTTTCTATTTGGTTATTAAACGTAACGTTACCTTGTCCGGTCGGTTTGCTCCGTATTCTTCGAGGTTTCGACAGAGAAGACGCCACTGCATCCATTTGCATGGCCAGCAGCGCCAGCACAAGCAGCGAGACGACGAAGAGGGAAGTCCGCATTGTGACTGTGCGTGTTCACTCGACGACCGCTGACTAAAGACTGATCGTTCATCCGCCGCTAATCTCGATCGGATTCGAGTGGAAGTGTCGCTTACACTCAAGGCGGCCGACTCGAACCGGGTAAACACTCTGGAGCTTCCTCGAAGTCCTTTTTTATATATAGTTTTATATGGTTCATATATAGTTTGAATAGTCACTTGGTTTCCTCGTGCGTTCGAAAACAGGGTGCGGTGTCATAAGGACCCGTGACGGACTGGCTGCCCAAGGGCCCCGGCGGCGAGGAGGTCCTAGGGGATCATAGGAGTGTGATAAAGCATTGCCACACAATGACCCTGACTCATGCAGGACCCATCATGGGTCGCAGGGTGAAGAGCAGGCCCGGATCTAGGCGTAAGCGACGTCGGCGACCGCTTAGGGCGGCACTTTTCTAGGGGCGGCATTTTCGCTTCTACAATTCGACTAAATTTTAAAATAACTATATTCATTTTCCAAATTTTCCTTGAACTTCCGGTATATTTATTGTGAATTCTTCCATTTTAAACAAAATAACATGTCATACCAATAGTGCGAAAGTTGACTAGGACACGAAAATATGAAACCAGTTCATGTTTAAGTAGAATTTGCGCTTGAAGAATGTTTACCACAGAGGGCGGCTTTCGTCCAAAGACTGACGGTATGCGTCATAAGTAAGGCTAGTCCCGAGTACTGCATAATACTGCGTAATAGACTTGTAAACTGAATGGGTTAGGGTAGTAAAGCCGCATATGTCTTTTTTTCTCACCAAATTGAGACATATTATGAAACACATCGAAGAATATAGGTAAAGCAATAACAGTGGACAGCAAAGCAATTCAATATTATTTAGTCGAGCTGCTGCTCTTGCTGTGGTCGTTTCGTCGGGTGGTGGCGGGGGGGGGGGGCGATTGGTGAGCGTAGCGAGCGAAGCGAGTGAAGCGAGTGAAGCGAATTCTTCAATTTCACTACTTGTATAAAAGCACTTATGTTGTTTTTGTTTGTTTGTTTGTTTGTTTGTTTGTGTGTTTGCGCGCGCTCTACAGACCAAACGTCTAAATCCAAATTTCCCAATTTCGAATAATGCTATTTGTTTCTGATTTGAAGAGGAGGGGTATGGAGGATCTTCTTGAAAATCGCAAGGGGTATTGTAGACACCATGAAAATTTAATTGCAATTGAAGCAGGCGTTTGGTCTGTAAAGCGTGCGCAAACACACATACAAACAAACAAAAAAAAGACAGAAGTGTTTTTTTTTATAGTAGTGAAATTGAAGAAATCGCAAAGCTAATTGATAATTAATTGATTTACACGATGATATTTAATTCGAGTTAAAGATCAATAATCACAAACAAGAAGTAAATTATAACTTCAAACTGAAACATTTTTTGTGTTTATTCCGTTGTGCTGGGGGGGGGGGCAAAATTAACCTCGCTTACTCCTGTAAAACATGTCGGTCCGGCCCTGGTGAAGAGAGAGAGAGAGAGAGAGGGGGGGTAAATCATCAGTCCCAACTCCCAAGTAAAGACCTACACAAACAAATAGCGAAAAACAATTTTGGGAAAAGTTTTGTAAAAACCTATGATTTTGTTTAATTTCCGTATTATCAAAATTTTCCCTTTTTCTAATATTTGCTTTCATACATTATTTGAAGGGGAGTGGTGGTATGGAGAATTTCTTGGAAACGCCAGGGGGTCAAAGCTAAAATGTGAGAAAAGGTAGACACTTTAAAAATTGCATCAAAATCAGAGCAAAATCAGAGCAGGCGTTTGGAATGTAGAGCGCGCGCAAACACACTTAATCACACACACACACAAGTTACTTTATAACCTGTAGTGAAAAAGGGAAGATGGTATTTTATAGGAATAAGTTACAACGCCTTGTCTGCACCAAGTTGGCTCTACTTGTGATTGACAAAAACATCACATCTCGGTCAGGTATTCGTGTAGAATACTTTAATACACTAAATATTTTTACAATGTTGTGCCATTTAATTTGTTTACACTTTTATATGCATCGTTCCTTGCCCGAAAAATGAGTTTCTTGAATGTTGAGATCGTTTTGAGTATTTTGAGTGTTTATAGCTACTTGATAAGAATGGTGATAGCAGTAACAAATCTGACTAATGACGTCACAACTTAGGCACACTGTTAAATGCTGTTTAAGCTCCATGGTAAAGAGTTAAATATATTTATTATTTGAAAAGGAAATATGACTCATATAAATCTGCAAAAAAAATAACGAGCTATATGAGACATTAAAACAAAAAAATTAAAAAATAAATAAAATCGTCTAGTGCATCTTCCCTAGGTACGCTCCGCTCATAATTCAAATGTTGTAAACATAAAGTGGAAATGTTACACGAAGGTCATCAAGAGGAGCATTCATGTTAATAGGAAAAACTTGAGGAAAACCGTGAAAGTGATGTGTTTTCTGATCCATTTGTATTTTAATTTAAAGTTGTTACCTAAGGATCCAACGGCAAGAGCTAGATCCCTAAGACCCGAAAGCAGAGTCGACACTGAGCGCACACTTACACTCAATCCGCACTCACTGCGCACTTTGGGGAAAATTAATCATTCCAAATGCCAACTAAGTGTGCACTGAGTGCGGACTGAGTGTGAGTGCGCACTCAGTGACATCTCTGCAATCGGGCCTAAGCGACTTTCAAATACATATTACACACAAGGACTTAGGCAGAACGTCGTAAACAATAAACCAATGTTTAAAATCACTATTTCCTTAATTGGTGCCAAGAAGATCCTGTTTCATAACTATATTGACAGAATTTTGCTTGAAAATCGCAAAATTTTACTTAAATAATGTAAAGACCTGAAAACTTCAGAGATTTAGTGACATTACGATTTATAACTTTGCAAAGTTCCGTGAAAAAATAGTGACAACTTAAATATATGTGTTTTTTTTAGTAAATAATTTAAAACTGTCTGAACGATTTGGCAAAAAAGAGCACAGGGTCTAAGTTATAATCTAGCAAAGAACCCCTTCAACTTTTATCAAAATCAGATCAGCCGTATGGCCAGCAGACCGCGAACAAACAGACACACCAACAAACAGACAAACAAACAAATACACACGGACGACTAAAGAGACTAAGCTCTCAACGATCATCAGAACATCGCTTGAATCTGACGAAGTGCAAATGAAAGATTTTCAACTTTTGTGTAAAAAATCTTCGATCACTGCCGGTCAACTCCAACAATATTCCCTATGCTGTGTGCAGTGACGTACCGCAAAATCGCCCCCCCCCCCCCCCGCACCCAAAAATATTGTGCCCCCCCCCCCACTCCAAGTAAAAATTGAATAAGAGAAATTGTTTCTCAAAGTCCTAAACATCACATCTTTTTATGAAAATCCATTATTTGAAATACATATGTCACCCGGGTCATCACAGAAAAGTATATTTCCTTCGTCCAAGTACCACCCCCGAGGATTGCAGCTAATATGAACTGATTAAGTTATGGAGATTATGCTGTTGCATCGAGCAGTGATGTTTCACGAAAAGTTTTATTTTTAAAGCTAAGAACGCCACCTCTAGTCTTAAACGGTGTATCTATTACTGTAATACTAAATTTGATGTATCACGGTGTAAATTATGGTGTATTACTAAATTTGATGTCGCAGTTCACAATAACATTATGTTTAAAGCAAGTCAAGGAAAGGCTGAGGGTCATTCTTGAAATTATTTTGCGTTTTAAAAACAAACACTCTGTTTGGGCTTGGGGGCCCCCTTGTCAGTGGCCTCCAAGCCTTGCGGGGGCGGCTTGGGCCTCCGCTACGCCACTGGCTGTGTGATTCCATCACTGCTAGCCTAAGGGGACAGGCAACTCTGCTGTTCCCTATGCTGTGTGATTCCATCACTGCTAGCATAAGGGGACAGGCAACTCTGCTGTTCCATATGCTGTGTGATTCCATCACTGGTAGCCTAAGGGGACAGGCAACTCAGCTGTTCCCTGTGCTGTGTGATTCCATCACTGCTAGCATAAGGGGACAGGCAACTCTGCTGTTCCCTGTGCTGTGTGATTCCATCACTGCTAGCCTAAGGGGACAGGCAACTCAGCTGTTCCCTATGCTGTGTGATTCCATCACTGCTAGCCCAAGGGGACAGGCAACTCAGCTGTTCCCTGTGCTGTGTGATTCCATCACTGCTAGCCTAAGGGGACAGGCAACTCAGCTGTTCCCTATGCTGTGTGATTCCATCACTGCTAGCCTAAGGGGACAGGCAACTCTGCTGTTCCCTATGCTGTGTGATTCCATCACTGCTAGCCCAAGGGGACAGGCAACTCAGCTGTTCCCTGTGCTGTGTGATTCCATCACTGCTAGCCTAAGGGGACAGGCAACTCAGCTGTTCCCTATGCTGTGTGATTCCATCACTGCTAGCCTAAGGGGACAGGCAACTCTGCTGTTCCCTATGCTGTGTGATTCCATCACTGCTAGCCCAAGGGGACAGGCAACTCAGCTGTTCCCTATGCTGTGTGATTCCATCACTGGCCACAACTTGGACATCTGCCCTACCTGAAGTTACAACAGCCACTATTTGCGTGTTTGTGTCATCATTTATATATTTATCTGCATCGCACAATTAATATTTGAAGAAAAAAACGCGACTTCCAGTCACAGTTCATTTTGGATGTGCTTTTGGTTTTTCATCCCGATTTTCGAAATAAAGTCGCATTCGGGACAGACGAAAAGCCAGGAGAAGTCCATGCCCCAGGGGCCCCCAGGTCCAGTTCCAGAACTTCCAGGTCCGTCAGTTCCTAGCGCCAGGTCGCGTTCGCCTTGTACCTCCCCAGCAATGCCATTGGAACTGAAACGGAACGATTACGGGATTTAATGTTATATTGTATGGAACCCAGTGGCGTGGCGTGAATATATATGATGCGCCTCCCCGCAAAATGTTTGACGGCGCCCCTTATATATTTCTTGAAACAAACTAATTACGCTTGGGAAACCCCTCGCCGTTTGGGGCTGGTTCTAGTTTCGACTTTGACGACTCGGTATCTCGTCACGATGGCTCCACATTGAAGGAATTGCTCTTGCGGCCGCTAAAATTAAGGGCAGTGATCTTAGGTAGGTATATTTAAAAAGAAAAGTTGTCCTTTTGTGGTGCGTTTCCGGCTGACCGGAAATCACAAGCCTGTATAGGTGCCCGGTGTTTAGGGGGCATGGGCCATGCCTGGGTGCCCGGTGTTTAGTGGGCAGGGGCCATGCCTAGGTGCCCGGTGTTTAGGGGGCAGGGACCATGCCTGGGTGCCCGGTGTTTAGGGGGCACGGGCCATGCCTGGGTGCCCGGTGTTTAGGGGGCACGGGCCATGCCTGGGTGCCTGGTGTTTAGGGGGCAGGGGCCATGCCTGGGTGCCCGGTGTTTAGGGGGCAGGGGCCATGCCTGGGTGCCCGGTGTTTAGGGGGCAAGGGCCATGCCTAGGTGCCCGGTGTTTAGGGGGCAGGGGCCATGCCTGGGTGCCCGGTGTTTAGGGGGCAGGGACCATGCCTGGGTGCCCGGTGTTTAGGGGGCAGGGACCATGCCTGGGTGCCCGGTGTTTAGGGGGCAGGGGCCACGCCTGGGTGCCCGGTGTTTAGTGGGCAGGGGCCATGCCTGGGTGCCCGGTGTTTAGGGGGCATGGGCCATGCCTGGGTGCCCGGTGTTTACGGGGCAGGGGCCATGCCTGGGTGCCCGGTGTTTAGGGGGCATGGGCCATGCCTGGGTGCCCGGTGTTTAGGGGGCAGGGGCCATGCCTGGGTTGAGGAATGATTTAAAGAGCCGAAAGCATAGGGTGCTGGCGGCTCGGTACGATACTTCGCCTGGTATGATCGAGGTGGACAGGTGCTATAGCACGTGAATGCAGGAGACGGGGCGCCGCGTGTTGTACGGCAGTGAGCTGGGTACTTTGGGGAACGATTCAAAGAACCTGGAGCGTACGGTTTTGGCGGCTTTGGATGAGGCTCCGGGCGACCGGTGCTTAAAGCAAGTGCAGGGAATGACGGTGCACCGTCTCTTCGGCGTTTCACAGCTGGAAGGCGCACATGCGCCGTCATGGGCATCTTACCAGAGTTGTGACAGATAATTTTAAAATTTATCTAGATAAAGATAACGATAACGATAACGATCATTTTTTAAATCAATAGATAACAATAAAAGATAACAGTTGCAAAACTATCTAGATAAAAGATGAAGATAACCAAAATTTATCTAGATAATCCAAAAAAGGTAAAAGATAAAATACAAAAATAAAAATCCATCCTGAAAACAGCAAAATTGTCGATTTCGAAGAGAGATCTTTTTTCCCACTTAAACACGCTTCCAAAGAGGACCACCGCATTCTGACCAGGCTGTGCTCAATGGCGCCAGCGACATACACAGACAGCGGTTGAAGAGGACAATGTTGACGGTGAAATTGATTTGACAACCGTTTTTTATAGATAAAAATTTTGTTTTCTTAGATATTTCGTAAAGATGACAAATTATTTTTTCTAGATGAAGATAAAAGATAACGTTTGCTTAAATTATCTAGATAAGATCAAAGTTAACAAAAAGTATCTAGATAATTTATCTAGATAAAATTATCTAGATAAGTCACAACTCTGATCCTTACAGCTGGGAATTGCACAGATACGATAGAAGAGCCCGGCCCAATGCAAGGCGCTTGGCGCCCCCCCCCCCCCCCCCCCGCGCCACAGGGTCTGCGGGGGCGGTCGCTACGCCACTGATGGAACCTTTAGCCATATTCAACAACCTCTTTCCCTTTGAGAGCTGGCAACGTGCATGGCGGTCACCCATACCACGCCCGACTCGGCGCAGTGTTGCTTAACTCAAGTCCCTCCATCCTCCCGAACAAAGTTGGCTATGTGCTTGTACCCGTAAATATACTACGCCTTTTAAGAATTCAGTTGGGTCAGGCCATGTCATTTGTCTACAGAAACCAGTGGCGTCTCTGGTACGTCTCAGGTTACTTTGTCAGCAGCAAACCTGTATTCGACAACGTTATAATATGTGCCCAAATGTCCTGTGGCGCTGGCAAAAGAGCCTGGGACAAACTATATCAAGGTTAATTTCTTACCTTAACTCTATTTCACGTTGAGAAGGAGAATGGATTTGCATCTTCCTCGAGGACCCACTGCTGCAAGACACGAGCTACGAGTTAAAAAAACTCACAAGCCTTGTCTTGAGCCAGACAAAAGGCTCATTGGACAGTTTTGAGACTCTTAGCTCGTGTCTAGCAGCAGTGGGTCCTCGAGGAGATGCAAATCCATTCTCCTTCTTAATGTGAAATGAAGTTGAGAACCTGTTAAGAGGGGCGTCAATGTCCGGTGACTGCAGCTGTCTTGTCAGCGACTTGCCGACAGCGACGTCGACGGCGAGCGCAAGAACTAGAATCCATGACGTCACGGTCAGCACGGCACGCCACTGCCGGGCCTGGAACGAGACAGCAATTAACACACGTTGTCCATGCCGATGTTTTCAATGGCTACGCGAAATCTTCGGGGAATTCGCTCGGATTCGACTACCTCCGAGATGGGGACTTAAGCACGACATGATGACCTATAATATCCTTTTTTGTCCTTTTATATCCTTTTTTATATCCTTTTTTAATGATCTTAGAACTGATCGCGATCGTTTTTTAAATTTTTATCTTTTAGTTTGATCAATATCTGTTTACACGATCATTTTAAATGATCAAGATCGTTTTGCCTATACATTAATGTGTTTCAGAAGCACTGTTATTTAATTCTGTGTGTTTTGCAGAGACCGGTTTTACAAGTGCCTCAACCCAGAGTTAAAGTAGGAGTTATTTGTCATGGCAACCTCCAATAGGATGCCGTGGAACTCATCTGTTTCTAAGGGCTAGACTGAGATGCTTAACCCAGAGTTGAAAAAATTTTTAAAATCGGACCTATATATGGGATTTCATCAAACAACATTACTTCCAGTTTTACCGAATATTTCGGGACAAGCCGAAACACAGGCAATGAATCTTCTATTAGTGGTCCATTGCCGGACAGCAATGGACCATTTTACGAATTTTTTTCTGGAAACGATATTTTAAACAAAATCGATATTTTTATTGAACGATCTTGTATTTGAATTTATAAAAAAGAAAACCCGAACTTCGATCTTTTTAAAATAACAATCGGAACATCATACCAACATAAGATCTTCAGGCAAGATAAACATCTATAAGGTCGAAATGTTTATAAGTTGTGTTGAAGGTAACGTAAAGAACTTTTACATTTACAGATTTAAAATTTTGAAAAAATTGAAAAGATTGAAAAATTTCGTAAAAATTGATTCTTTAAAAAAGTGTTGAACTGATCTGTATGGTCTGTAGTGCGCGCATAAACACACACAAAAAAAAACATATACAAGTTACTTTTTTTTGGGTAGGGAAAATAAAGATTTCGCTCCGCTCGCTTTGAACGCTACGCTCAACAATTATTACATGACATTACATTAACAACACATTTACAGTACATGCCTGCACATTTACATTACACATTTTCATTTCGACTTTCGGCTATGTGCTCAGAAAGGTTTGTCTGAAAAGATCAAAGGCAGGCCAGGTACCGACCACGTGGATGAGCACATGGTGGAAGGGGATGTCATGTTCATTGGTCGGTCGCAATCTAGTTTTGATAAACCAGTTATATTATCAGTACCTGCCTCGCAAAACTCGTGAATTTGTTCCCTGGCAAGTTTTGTATCCGATTCCACACACCCCTACTGGCAAACAACACCTAATTGTATAGTTAGAAGAGAAAATAAAAATATCTTCGAATCCTCTCCTTGATAGGAACACTTCCATGTCGCCACTTTGTTAATTTTAAATAAAACCTGGTTATTTACCTATCATAAAATTTTGAATTTTAAATAAAACCTGGCCTACCTATACTGTTTTCAGAAAAACCTTAGTGAGCTGAAATCCGAAATTTGACTGGCTCGCTATTAAATTCGAAAAGTTAACATTCTTCATTACATTTACAAACAAGATTGCTCACCATATTTGCTAGCTGCCTTCTATCAGCAAAGTAGTGGATCCAGATGGCCAAATCGACAGTCAGCTTCTTCCTAGACTGACAGCTAAACAATGACATGCACTTTACGTTCTGCGTTCAGCAAGATACTAAGGTCGAACGTCTAAATGCGTTGTCACTCTTAATGCATATCTCTTAGCAAACTTAGATGGATTTCCTTTATTAGTGCCGGATGCCAAGGTCATATTAATGATAATTTAAACACTTTGTTAAAAGTGTATACTCATTTTAATGTAACGCATGACGTAACGCATGATTGCGTTTAGTGGGAAAATACGTCACACATGTTTTAGTCGTGTTATCAGGTTCGATAAAAGCAAATCATAATGTTATTACTTTTTAAAAATAAACCCAGATTCGTTTCTAGATTAAATTAGTTTACTTATTATTAATTATAACTTTGCAAAGTAAGTACTGCAATATAATATGCATATTATATAAATACCTTGCATGTCGTCATTGGTTATATGAATAGGCTTTGTAGTTACGCACCGAAACTTTAATTTTAAAGACTGTTAGATGCATTATTATTAAATTTTATGCGTATTTTTTTAACTATAGAAAATTTTACGTCAAAGAATACGTAATGCAATGTCTGGAGTCTGAACAACACTTCTTTCTAAAAGTGAAAAATACCATAGTTCACTAGCTACTCTGTTTTGGGTTCCACTTGCAGTTTTTCCTGTACCAAATAGCTGGTAGATATTCATGGCTAAGTTGATCTCCCGCTGGGGTAGACCTATCTAAGAGCACTATGTAAGCCATCACCTTGACTACTGTACGAGCTTTCTGCTCAAGAGTAGAGGCCTGCTTAGAGAGGGAGGAGGTGATGAATTCGAGGCAGCATGGGTTTACAAAGGCAAGATCGACATCCTCGACGGTGCCAACATTACAAGATACAACATCGGCGGTGCCAGTCTACTTAAATTATAATATTCTAAAAGCTCAGGGGGCGAATTACAGAAGCTTTGCGTAACTTTAAGCTAAGGTGAGCCGTTCGTCGTAACTTTACGCAAGCGCTAAGATGGACTTAGGTGGTGGTTAATACGGGATTATACAGAAAGAGTTAGTCACTAATCTCAAAGTTGCCGTAAGTCGTCCCTTGATTCAGTCTGACATATTATGCGTTACGCCGTGGTTTTGGGGGGGCGTATTTCAGAAACTTTGCGTAACTTTAAGATAAGTGAGCTGTTTACGCTAAGATTTCGTTCTGTAATTCGCCCCCCCCTGGACCAGAAGAGAGAGGATCTGGGAGCATTTCACGACTTCTCAAAAAACTACTACACTCTAAACCATGAGAGATTGCTGTGGAAAAGTTACGTGAGATAGGAACGAGTCCTATCAGTTCTGCGATTTCGTAACTCTGACTTTGCCGTTCTCGGTTACAAAGTTAAAAAATTAACATGGACAACAATAGGGATTTTATCCATCAGAACCGATAACGGCATCTAGTAAAATTGCTACAAAAACGCTGGACTGGAAAAGTTACGTATGAGGAGTAATCCAGGAACGAGTCATGCACTGAAAATTGGTATCACGGAAAGGGGACTCCTCTTTTGCGGGCAGAAAATAAAACAGTGTTTAGCCGCCTGAAAGTAGATCCATGATGAAAGGTATCCGTGGTAACGCCAATGTTGCAATAAGATTCTGTGCGGAAATATGTGTGATCTTGGACAAACACGTTTAAATTATTACAATAACAGCTTTGTCAATTAAAACAAACGTTGTCTTTTGCTTCTTTTCATCGTACAACTTTACTTTCATGGGCAATAATTTTAACAAATGCACCAAAAACTGCACCCTCGAACTACGATGTCAAAATTCAAATGCCATTGTTTGAAAATTTAGTTCGGTGACCCCAGTTTTTCTTTAGTCCAGAATGTTCAGGAAAGATTCATCCTTGAATCATTCAGATTTGTTCAAATTTATTCAAATATTTCAACATATTTTTATATATAAGTAAAGAAAATATTAGTTAAAAATGTAAAAAATTTGTGTATGGTAGCTCGAGTACACTTGGCAGGGAAGAGAGCTTTTATGTTGGTGTTTTTACACCTCTCTACCTGTTAAAGTTAATGGAAAAGAGAATTAAAGATGTAAAAAAAAAAAGTTTAACATTCATATTTGTTTGATTGTATATTGTATATATAACATTTCCTGGTTAAGTGCTGGTTTTGACCTGATTTCCTATGCCGCACATGTTAAATTTCGCGTTTTCAAACCCTCATATCTCCGTAATCAGTCCGGTGACCCCCCAATATTATTACACCGTTGGACGCAGCGTAGCTTTTTCTATGCGTCACAAAAAGTTGGTACACATGACAAAATATCGAGGGTTTCGGTGGAACCATTTTACCTTTGACGAACCGGATACAGAGTTGGCAGTCCAGTGACACGACAGTGCCGTGACGCGGTGCCGCCGTCAGATGTTTGCCGCTGTCACCCTGTTGCATGTCCGAGTCTTATCACCCTGGCAACCATTGATGTGGCCCGCTCAGCTCCTTGGGCGTCCATAGAGATGTATACCACTCGGGGAGCAGCGCTTCAAGCTGGGTTTACAGCTGGCAATGTCAGTGACACGATGTCATCAACATTGGCTCTGCACCAATCAAGCTGGGTTTACAGCTGGCAATGTCAGTGACACGATGTCATCAACATTGGCTCTGCACCAATCAAGCCATGGGTTTACAGCTGGCAATGTCAGTGACACGATGTCATCAACATTGGCTCTGCACCAATCAAGCTGGGTTTACAGCTGGCAATGTCAGTTACACGTTGTCATCAACATTGGCTCTGCACCAATCAGAAACTCCATGGCAGTGTCGCGAACATCACTGCATGCTCACCCAGAGTCTCTGATTTGGTGCAAAGCCAATGTTGATGACATCGTTTCGTTTAATTGTAGGTTTATAGTTTAACTGTTAAATTTTTGTTGGGAATTCACTGGAAGTTAAGCCAACAGTCGCAACATAAAAACATTCATTTATTTTTAACTTGATTGATTAAATTGAAAGACTGTAATTATATTAGTCAGCAAATTAATTGATACATATATTTTATAAATACACATCAAAAATGTTAATTTAAATGAACAAATTACGACAAATATAAGACCTAAAGCCAGAAAGCCCTTTGGCAAATGTGTTGTATGACATAAATGGAATTGGTACAGATGAAACTTAGCCAAGCTTAATCACTGGCTGGTTAAAAAATTGTCCGTCCACTACGTCATTCTACAGCCAATCAGCTGCCTTGACGGAGTCCTTAACCAGCCATCGAGCAAGCGGGGCTAAACAGTAAACCCCTGACGCCTGACGCTTCCATTCAAATTCATTCTCTCCTAGCCATAGGAATATCTATACGTCTGTGAGAAGTTATCGCACATTCTTTGATAGCTAAATATGTCAGCACACCAGTGCACATCGATTTCCTGACAAATCAGAAAATAGCGTCACACGAACCTAGATTTAATATAAAGCGCCGCAAATCCTCTTTGAAAAACACAGACATTCACAAAGTGACCCGTGAAACATCACAAAGCTAGCGGACTGAAAAATGGCGAAAATTACAATGTTACTTTTGGCACTGGCTTTGGTCGCCGGTGCAGCTGCACTCCCGTCACTGCCCAAGGACACGGTAAGTGCATTGCATTTCGTGTCTCAATTCGGTTTAGAAAATTCAAAGTAATACAGTTCCACACTATTTGATTGTTTAAAGCTTATTTGCTCATCACTCAACGCGATCTGGTTGCTAAGCGTTTTTAGCCTTGTTAATATGCTTAGAGGAATAAAGTTTTAAATAACCACTCTACAATTGGTGCCCAGTGGTGGGATCTTAAAGTAAACCTGCACTTAACTAATTTGGAGCTCAGATGTATGGAACCCTAGAAGCAATAAAAAGTAAGTGCGAACGTTGGGTGAACGTCGAAACGCTAACGGGGGATAACTTACGTTCGACGTTGACATCGTTCAAACGTTCGTTTAGGTCCTACCCGAACGTTTAACGCAAGTTATCCACCGTTAGCTTTACGACGTCCAACGAACGTTCGTGATAACGGTTTTTGTGTTACTTGGGAATATTGAAATCATTCACACTAATATTTTTGGAGCCAAGGAGTGGGATCTAAAAACCAAATTCACAATACAATTAGTTTCTCTCCGTGGGATTTGTTTTGATATCCCTCTAATGCCAATCAACGCCTCATTCGCTTACAAAATTTGCTATTATGCGTCAGACAGGGAACATAAATACATACAAAAAGCCTCTCGTAATGCTACACACATCAATTAAATGTAGTTATCTAATACACAGCTTCTAAAAATGGTTAATAAAATCACAATGGGATCTTAGAGAGACACTCAAAATTAAGGAAGTCTACTTGTTGCTTGTTGCCTTCAAAACCGCACTGTGGCATCAACAATCCAGGCATGTTCATATCAGTCAAAACCGCACTGTGGCATCAACAATCCAGGCATGTTCATATCAGTCAAAACCGCACTGTGGCAACAACAATCCAGGCATGTTCATATCAGTCAAAACCGCACTGTGGCATCAACAATCCAGGCATGTTCATATCAGTCAAAACCGCACTGTGGCAACAACAATCCAGGCATGTTCATATCAGTCAAAACCGCACTGTGGCAACAACAATCCAGGCATGTTCATATCAGTCAAAACCGCACTGTGGCATCAACAATCCAGGCATGTTCATATCAGTCAAAACCGCACTGTGGCAACAACAATCCAGGCATGTTCATATCAGTCAAAACCGCACTGTGGCAACAACAATCCAGGCATGTTCATATCAGTCAAAACCGCACTGTGGCATCAACAATCCAGGCATGTTCATATCAGTCAAAACCGCACTGTGGCAACAACAATCCAGGCATGTTCATATCAGTGTTTCTGTTTGGCCCATTCCGCAGTTCGTCCACGCGCCCTTCAGCAACATAATCAGCAGTGAAAACAACCC
Organism: Nemoura dubitans; assembly: GCA_921293005.1. NCBI lineage: Eukaryota > Metazoa > Arthropoda > Insecta > Plecoptera > Nemouridae > Nemoura > Nemoura dubitans. Next base: position 12,905,295 of record OV121078.1, on the reverse strand, counting down.
CGTGGCGGCCTTCATCCCCTCCAACATGGCCAACGGCTTCACCATCCCTGAGGACGTGCCCAATGGGTTCACCATCCCTGAGGACATGCCCAATGGGTTGACCATCCCCTCCAACATGCCCAATGGGTTCACCATCCCTGAGGACATGCCCAATGGGTTCACCATCCCCTCCAACATGCCCAATGGGTTTACCATCCCCTCCAACATGCCCAATGGCGTCACCATCCCCTCCAACATGCCCCACGGCTTCACCATTCCCGAGGACATATCCTATTTGCATCCCAACCCTGAGCACATCGGAGACGACAACCACTGCGACAACTGCGAGGACGACAACGACACGAATCAGTAAAGCTGACACGGACCAACCAAATGACCTCGTATGCATTCGACCATTGGAAATCTATGTGTGTGAAACAAGAAAAGCTAGCATCAATGGAATTCCGATACAATAGAATTGTGACTGTGTGATGGTTAAACTCTAATTAATTGTAGCGTATTCCTATTCCCGATGAAGAGAGGCATTGTATGGCAGAGAGCGGCCAATTAAGTGCATATCGCGTGGACGCCATTTTTTGACCAAACTCCTGGCTGTTATCGGGCAACAGCTATAGGCTAAACATCGGCTAAATATCCGCTAAATTTAGGCTAAAAAGGCAATTTTGAAGTCATGCTAATGATTTTCTCTTGCCATATTGTTTAACTGCCCTGAAATATGAATTCATTTAATTTTGACAAATAATGGCGTCCAAAAAGGTTTCTACCATGGCCGCTCTCCGCTAAATAAAGCCTTTCAATTCCCTATGCGCTAGGAAGTTCATATTTTACAACATCGATAGTATTTAAGGTGATGGGCTATGCCTTTGTTTGTGCAGGCTTTGAAACTTGAGGTCAGCGAGCACTGCTATATTCTATTTCTGCATTTCAGACGCAAGTAGATGAAAATACAATATTTAGTTCCAGCACTGTTACTGTCATTATTTATATTATGCAAAATGTACAATATTATTTAAAATAAATAAAACTTATTTATTATCCAAACTGTCTGTGTTTAAATCCAGTTATGAAATCATGCAGATATTCGTACCGCATTGGGTCATTTCACAAGCCGTAAAATCCAATACAACCCAAGGTTTTCGAGCCCTCATGGCTGGGCACGTTTTGAAATCCGTCTCCTTCTCGGCAACTCAGAGCGTTTCGGGCTCCGACGGACCCAGCCCTGAGGGCTCCAAAGCGCAGTGTGTATTGCGAATCCGTCTCGTTCTCGGCTCCTCAGTGCGTTTCGGGCTCCGACGGGCCCAGCCCTGAGGGCTCCAAAGCGCAGTGTGTATTGCGAATCCGTCTCGTTCTCGGCCTCTCAGAGCGTTTCGGGCTCCGACGGGCCCAGCCCTGAGGGCTCCAAAGCGCAGTGTGTATTGCGAATCCGTCCCGTTCTCGGTCTCTCAGAGCGTTTCGGGCTCCGACGGGCCCAGCCCTGAGGGCTCCAAAGCGCAGTGTGTATTGCGAATCCGTCCCGTTCTCGGTCTCTCAGAGCGTTTCGGGCTCCGACGGGCCCAGCCCTGAGGGCTCCAAAGCGCAGTGTGTATTGCGAATCCGTCTCGTTCTCGGCCTCTCAGAGCGTTTCGGGCTCCGACGGGCCCAGCCCTGAGGGCTCCAAAGCGCAGTGTGTATTGCGAATCCGTCTCGTTCTCGGCCTCTCAGAGCGTTTCGGGCTCCGACGGGCCCAGCCCTAAGGGCTTAAATGCGTGGAAGGAGCGAAGTGTGTACTGTCAATAACAGAGTCTAAAGGCCCGCGCACAATTGAAGTAAGAATAAGAATAGTGAAATTACAATAAGAGTAAACAAAGGTACAAGCTGCTAAAAAACTTGGTAAATGTTTACTGACAGCTGTCAGTGACAGGAAAACTTCAAACCGTTGTCGTGACAACAACAGTTTGATTGTTGCACCGTGTTTTTTTTCAAAAAAATACTTATCTCTGATTGGTTAAAGTAAGAATTGCGTTAAGAAAGTTGGAATATTCCTTCTCCTTATTCACTATTCTTATCGTTACTCCCAACACTTTACGGCTTGCGCCAATTGTGTGCACTTGCATACGTTTCCCTATGTTTCAACTTTTTTGTTTGTTATTCTTATTGCTACTCTTATTCTTACTCCAATTGTGCGTGGGCCTTTAATGATTGATATTCTTCACAAAATATGTACCTACACTAAAAGGGAAGTTGTTGAGATCATTTAAAATGTTGCACAAAGAATTAACTTGCAGAAAACGCAGTAACGAGAATTTGTGAAGTGGAAAACGTACTAACGCGACTTTCTAGCCAACTTTAACATTGGAAAAATTTCGCAAATATTTTCGATTACAAACTTTCTTGATTGCTTTGAAGGAGAAACGTTCAAATAACCACACATATCAGAATTACGTTTTTAATGTCTTTACTTTTTCCTAAGGTAAACAGCATGGAATTGATTATTTTTTTAAAGCAATCACATGGCTGGAAAAAAATTCGCACTTGTTTCAAAAACTTATGTTAGCCAAGATATCGAAAATTTCTGCATTCAGAATGCAAAAGTACTAACTTTAAAAATATTAAATATAACCTGTAATATACAGCACCGACATCAAACGTTGTTTGTGCATAAAAGCAGGAATTAAATGGAAAGGATCGATGATCGCCAGAAATGTTTCGGCGTTTCATAATTTTCCTCGGTTATTGATTAACTTTGTTTATGTTTTTATTTATTTTATAGAAGCGTTTTCACTTTATACATGTTTCAAACGATGTTAGGCAACATTAATGGGAGCCAGCGTTATTTTGAAATATAAAGGGAGATGATATATTGAGGATTATGACGAAAGGATTCCGCTAGTACAGATTTATTCCACTTGAATATTCTTGCTTAAGGCGCGACAGTAGGTTGTGCTTGAAAATCATCAACATCATATTACAATGTTGGGTGAATCATTCATACTTAAATAAGTTAGGTGGGTATACATTTAAAGTGGTGCTTGTTTTACAAAATATGTTGCTGTGTTCAGCCACTAGATGCCAGCAAAGTTAACAAGCGCTTAATGGCTGGTTTACAATTAACTTAGCCCTAAAAACTAGCAGTTCTCCTCATAAATGTTTGGTAAATGCATACATGTTAGCTTGTCTACAACACGCTTAACATGAACATAAACAAAAAAAGTGAAGCAAAATGCAAAATAAGCAAAATGTCTGACCATGTCCGGCTCTTCAATTGAGTTAAAGTCAAAACTTAGTGGAGAACCAATCAAATTCTTTCGCCGCGATGATGAACAAGGTTCTCCCATATTCGAGAAAAAGTTGGGTTATGTGCATTCAAATCTGATTGGTTTGCCGTATTAAATTTAAGTTTTTATCATAGACAGATAACTTAACGTAATAATTAACTTAAGAAAATTAACGATCCTGCTAAGTAGATTGTAAACCAGTCTTAATTCGGTCAAGTATTGCACTATAATAAGTTAAGTGAGTAAATTAACAATTGCGCTTGTCTAACATATGGTGCCGTATTTAGCCGCTGGATGGCGACAGTGTGCGTTGGTCGGTGAAGTTTTCCATTTGGAAGTTCGGCCGCCAGATGGGGATGGTGTCGGGCACATTCTCGAGGTCTTCGGGCACGAACGCGGCGAACGGATTGTTGGCGCTGCTGATCATGTTGCTGAACGGAGCGTGCACGAACTAGGGGCAAAGAGGACGCGTTTCTTACAGTACAGATACAAGGTTAACCAGATATTCCACTCCCATTCTAAAGCCAGCTACGCGAAAGCAATAATATAGTTTCGCCGGCAGTCACCTGATAGAACCACTGTTTGTTCTGATATCATCTGTCACCAGCGCATTTTTTTTGTGGCGGAACGCGCCAACAATACTTTTAGATAAAAACACTGCCTGTAACTAAGGTAACTGTAACCACCTGAGGAACATTGGGACCCTTGATTATAATTGACATTGTGCAATAGCCTGGTATATGAAGCCACACTGTAACCACCTGAGGAACATTGGGTCCCTTGATTATAATTGACCTTGTGCCATGGCCTGGTAGATGAAGTCACAACTGTAACCACCAAATAAACATTGGGTCCCTTGATTATAATTAGCCTTGTGCCATGGCCTGGAAGATTATGTTAACACAGGTTGCCAACGCACCCCATCGATTGCCGGTGAAATTACTAGCTTAAATTTGTTGCTGTAGTTGTAGCTATGGTATGGTAGAATATCTTGGTAGAATATCTTGGTAGAATATCTGGGGTTATGGTTTTCGTAAATAGAACTGTTATATCTAGTGCATTTTCCAAGGGTTTTAAAATCCATTGACCTTGCTCGCAAAGCCGGCTATACCCCGCGGTTGCCGAGGAACAAACGCATCGGCGGCAGGTTGCCTAGCAGCCCACGAAGCATCCGGCTTACCGTGTCCGAGTCCGAGTCTTCGGGTCGCGCGACGGCAGCGCCGAGAAGCGCGGCGAGCGCCAGGAGAACTAGCAGAGTACGAGACATGGCCGTCGGGAGCGCTGGGGGCGGAAGAGCAATGTTTTTATTAGCAATATCGTATTTTGGGAAAAGTACGATATTAATCATTGGATTACTGAAAGCCTTAGGGAATCGGTAACGGACGACATCAGTTCCAGAGTCAATCCCTAAATTGCCAGCATAAAGGCAATGTTATGGCTATTATTTGCCCACATAAATGCAATGCTTTTCTCATGCCAATCCTTAAAGGAGACAATTCCATCGAATATAATTCACGATCCTACCTGAAGCATAGGAAATGGACGACTTCATGTAGTCGTCCATTTTTCTATGTAGTATCATGAATTATATTCGTTGAAATTGTTTACTCCCTGCTTCAGCGAAAATTCTCTATAGTTATAATATAACCTTAAGAAGATGACCTTCTTTATGATGCTCAATAACCGTTAGAGGATCCTCGTAATTTCTGCGTTGCCGATGCCTCTGTAGTTGGAAATAGATATTATTACTACTTAACATTTTAGGTTAGATATGAGCAATATCATTTCGGCCTGCTACCGTCCTACAGCACCAAGGGCCGGCAACCGCTTAGCCTTGTCCCTTTGACACACTGTGTTGGCGCTGTCCCTGTGGCACCGGTATATTGGCTGTCAGTGAATGACAGGCTGATTATGAAGCTAGCCTGGCCTGGAAGGGAGCCGAGGGTGGACCCGGTGCCGGCACAAGACCTGCTACCGTCCAACAGCACCAAGGGCCGGCAACCGATTAGCCTTGTCACTTTGACACACTGTGTTGGCGCTGTCCCTGTGGCACTGGTCTATTGGCAGTCGGTCTATTGGCAGGCTGATGGTGAAGCTAGCCTGGCCTGGAAGGGAGCCGAGGGTGGACCCGGTGTCGGCACTCAGGCCTGCTACCGTCCAACAGCACCAAGGGCCGGCCACTGCTCAGCCTTGTCCCTTTGACACACTGTGTTGACGCTGTCCCTGTGGCACTGATCTATTGGCTGTCGGTGAATGACATTTAACCTCGTATATACTTAATAATAATGACAAACAATATTACCTTTGTGAATTGAGATCCTTCAAATGTTAACGAACGTTGTACTGGTTGCTGGTCGCTGGTCGCTGGCTGACTGTGACTTTAACATGGACTCATCCTGCATTTATACAAAGTTGAGGTGAGCTCTCTGGTGATAAAGAAAATACTAGTCGCGAAAGACACTGAAATGATGTAAAGAAGCGCAAGTTTTTTTGAAAATATAAGTAGTTCAGTAGTTAGTATATAAGTAGTTTCGCTGATATCGACAGAAGCGTGTGCGAATTCCAGAGGGCTTAGATCTCACCGCCGTCTTGTTGTATTATTTTCACACATTATCGCTCATTCGTTGCTAGGACACTAAATCAACCAAACAGCAAATAATGTTCGTGTTTTGGTTTCTTCAGTTGAATGGCTGCCATTGATAAGCTTGTGAGGTTTATTCGATTGTGTTCCGTGAAATTGTGGTAAAGAAGATAAGGTGTTAGCAGTCTAGTTGATGCACCGCCAAAAGCGTGGAAGTAGGCTGGCATGTCTTTGATTATTTGGAAATGCATACGATATTTGTTCATTCCATGCTTTTTGAAGTACGAGATTATAACACTTTTTTGGGTTTAAAGGGACTTTATTTATAGAGTTCAGTGTTAACAGCAAAAATAATTCAGGCGGAATAGAAATAACATTATTTGAGTTGCATTTGAACACAATTGAATGCAGAGCAATGAGATTTTTGTCAGTGAAGTCAAGATGATTGTGCAGGGAAAGCGATATGTGAAATGATTGCCTAAATACCACCTGCGCATGTTGTAGGGGCGCAATGCATGCTGGTCCGATGGTTTCTATTTTGATACGAAATATGGCGGAAAACTTTTAATAACGTTGCGGTTTGAATTTTCGTTTCTTTCATTGTCTTACGTATTTGCGTTTGATAGTAGGTATTATTTCAATGATAATTTTCTAAACAGAACAATCCAAGTTATTATAAAATTGCGACATTGGATAATATACGCATGGGCTAATAAGTCCTTTAAAAATGAGCTTTAAAGTTAAACACATAAAAACAACACGCAGCAATTAAACTAGTTTGTTGTTAGTTACGTACTATAACTAACAACCCTTACTACTATGAAATGTAAATACGTAAATCAATAAAAGAAACAAATATACACACACATTCCGCATTATAAGTTTGCCGCCATATTACGTTTTAAAATATAAACCATCGCGCCAGCGTGCATTGCGAAAAGATAATAATATGCGTTTTGGTATATTAATTAGCTCTGTTTGGTTGTCCACGAAATCTAGATGATAACTAGATTTCTTCCGTTAGTTTGTCCAGACTAGGTTTCGTTTGCTGCATGATTGCCTATGATGACGTCACAACGAACACCGATATCTAAAGTATGTTTGGTTGTCCAGTTCATATCAAGATGCAATTTTGTTATTACCTAGATTTCGGTTTTCTTTGTGACGTCATAATAGGCAATCATGCAGTGCACGAAATCTGCCCTGGACAAACAAACGCAAGAAATCTAGTTATCATCTAGATTTCGTTGACAACCAAACAGAGCTACTATCCACACATTTCAAACCGTTAACATTTACCAAAATAAGCAGGTAGCTAGAGTTGATTGGTATCATTTGTAGAGTTTGTTTTGTTTGAATGGCTTATTGTTAGTGGTCTCGATTGGGGCAAGTGGCGATGGAATGTGGTAATAATTCAAGTACCTACAGATCCAAAAGGAAACCAAAGTAAACAATGAAGATGCCGGTGGAAATGTCGACCAAAGTCCTTTGTGGGACCAAAAGTCATTCATAAGTCGGGGCAAAACCGCACTCTACACCACAATCCAACCGCGGCTCTGAACCACTTTGCCATTCCAATGACATTACGAATTGAAAGTATTCTGATTGTTAATTAATCTGATCTCCAAACGTAGCTCAGCGATCACGAACGGAACACGAACCCAGAAGAGAAGTGCCGACATAAATTATTTTCAGATAGCTGGACATAAACTATATAGTTAAAATCGCATAATTAATGAACTAATCAGTTTCTGATGACAACTGACAGACATGAGATAAACAAATCAATGCCGACATTAGTTTTAACTGACAGTAATCACTGACAGTTGACAGGACTTTGACAATCCAGCATTTCACCGCCTCCTATAGTCATAGGTCATTTACCTCATTGATTCATCGTATGAAATTTCCAGGAGGGACTGACATAAAAGTGGACATCGAGCGTAAATTGCATCCAGTTGCAGTGGAATCGTGTGAGAGAAACTATTTTCTTTTCTTTATAGTTTCTCTTCACTTGGCTCTGTTCTACGTGGTTCTTTTCAAGTGGTTGTTTTCCCGATTAAGTAGTGATGCACTTTGCCGGCCTGTTGTTGTTTTTCGCCGGGATTTGGCAGGTTATGGGAAGACCCGGGTTTCCTGAACAAAAAGAGGTGAGATACAAATCACTGGTGAACAGTCAAACTGGGTTCGAATCTAAAATTCAACCCTTTTTACCGGCAGTGAACAGAAAACGTAAGAAATTCAAAAGAGAGAAAGGAATAAATAATGTAAGAAAGAGAAAGATTGTGGACTGCGGTAAATAAGAAAAGATCCCACCCCTGGGCACTAATTTAGTGTGAATCTATAGGGATACAAAAAAATTGTTTCAAGCTGGGATTTGAATGCTAAATAAAAGACTCGCTGGTTTCCCGAAGTCTCGTTGTATATATGTATATATATATATATATATATATATATATATATATATATATATATATATATATATATATATATATATATAAGTTACTTTTTCAAGGGTGATAGTTTTTTCAAAACTACTGCTAAAGATAGAAGTAGACATAAATCTAAGAAATGTAATATTTAAAGATCCCACCCCTGGACACCAATAGTTGTGCAAACACTTTTAATGTCCTCGGCCCCAAGGGCCAAACGTTATTGGACGTCGGCCCGCGATCTCTGTCCACAAGAGCGTTGAACCTCGCAAATCACGACGAAACTTCTGACATTGGTGACCGAAATTGCCCGCCTCCCTCACCGTTCCCTGAACATAAATAATTCTGAGAGAAAATCGCACTCCGTTCGGACATAAATGGAGTTCAGTTCCAGAGTCAATCACTTATGTGGGCAAATAATTCCCATGCGACAGTGCGTTTATTTGCCTGCATGTGATTGACCCTGGAACAAAAGTCGTTCATTTAAAGCCTGGTCTCCAACAAACTTAGCAGTAATAATTAGCAGTGCAGTAATGCTTGGTATTTGCAAATCCCTAGGCTGGTTTACAACAGACTTAAAAACATAGCTTTAACTTAACGTTAGCAAAATGTTTGACCATAACAAACACTTACGGGAAGTTTAATTCAAAACTTAGTGGAGAACCTTTAAGATTCCGCCAAAGATTTATTTAACATTCAAAACCCAGTTTGAAATAGTATTTTTTTCATTCAGATTCATGTGGTCGAGCTGTTGAACGAGCTCTGCTTTCAGCTTCACGGGAGGCAACGTTCTAAACAGATCAAATAACGTTAGAATTAGCCTAAGATAATATACAGTTATTGTAAGTTTGTTGTCAACCAGCCTTAATAGCGTTAAACAAGTGAGACTTTTGATTTAGCATTCAAATCCCAATTTGAAATAGTTTTTTTTCAAAACTAGTGCTTAAGATATGGATGTAGTAGACATGAGGCTAAGAAATTTCATATCCTTAATAGTGTTTGCATTATGCAGATCCAGTTCTTGGGCATTGATTAAGTCATTGTAGTGGTACTCATCTGATCTCTTATTCCCACCAGTAGCACAAAAACCATTGTCACGAACGTTCGGTGGACGTCGTAAAGGCAACTTGCGTTCAACGTTCGGGTAAAACCTAATCGAAAGTTTGGCGGATGTCTGCGTTGAACGCAAGTTATCCCCAGTTAGCTTTTCGACGTCGGCGGAACGTTTGAAATAACTTTCGCTGAACGTTTTTGTGCTATACTTGGGATCGCCCGTCGGTCCATGACCTTGCAGATGCTGAGTCAGCTGGAGAGTTTCGTGGAGGGGCAGGACCCCCTGGACGAGTTCTTCGCCACCGAGGACCACGGCGACATGACGGCCATCTTTAATGGGATGGACTCGACCTACATCGAAGGTGCGTTAATAAACGCTCTTGATGGACAAGATCAATGAAAACAAAGAAACTGGCTTTTCTGAGCGTAGCTGTGTTTGAAGCAGATAAAAAGATGGAGGCATGCAGTATAGCATTTGAGGCAATGTGTGAATTGTTTATTCCGTACAAACCCAACTTCAAAAACTTTCATTTTAAGGATGACACAATATCCTGACTGCCGTTTGTACCAACATTGAGCTAACCATGGATTTAGCCTGGATTAAGACCAAAATAAGATAATATAATAAAGAAGTTTGAAAGATTTTAGAGAGATTAATCAAATAGAGAGAACACAAAAATTTACACGAAAAACTAAATACATTTCTTTTATAGAGCAGCAGTGCTCAACATTTTTTTTGCACAGGGCCATTAAAAATAAATGTGCCACCCCTGCTGGCCGCAAAGGGTAATTTCACATAAAACTCGCGGTATGCGAGACACAGCGTTGTGTAACATTGTGGGTATTGACTGAACGCATTCTCGTAACTTGTGTACTTGATAAATGAAAATCGATACATCTTACCACACGTGGGGTGATTTTGTGGGCTCAAACGCCAAGAACATGATTTCATTTAGAGCTTTATTTGGTGAAAATCTATGCGTATCAGGGAGTTTTACCTTAAAAAAAACCTCAAAAATATATAATGCACTTGTGCAGAAGATTTTGGAGATTTAAATCAGTTTATTTTCCAATGAGAATTGCATGCTTGGTTGTCATTTAAAATAAAATAAAAACTTTGGAGGCAGGCCGCAGGGGGATAAATACTGCGCTTTAGGGACGGTAATAAAATATAAGATGTTGTTCGTCTCTCTTCGATCAGAAAAGATTCATTTTGAGTGAACAGAAATGTGTTTGCCCCAAGACCTGTTCGAGGCGGAATCCACGCGCAAACGCGGCTACGAGGACTACGCCGTCCCGCCGCAAATCGTGGACTACGCTCAGTTGCTGAACAAGCCGATGGAGGTGGTGCCCGGCCTCAACTACGTCAAAAACCCCAACAACCCGGCCAGCAACGCGCTCAACGGCTTCCCCCTCAACTAGCGCCTGCAACTGTAATCTATTTCACGTTGAGAAGGAGGGTGAATTTCCATCTTCCTCGAACATCCACTGCTGATAGACACGAAAATAAGAGTTTCAAAACTGACAAGCCATGTCTTGAGCCGGAAAAAAGGCGCTATGGGTATTTTTGAACTTCTAACTCATTTCTAGCAGCAGAGGGTCCTCACAGAAGATGCAAAGCCACTCTCCTTCTTAAGGTTAAATGGAGTGTAGTTCACTTTCAACACTGCAACTTTTTATATATATTTTTTCAATACAGTAAATAAGGTTTCAACGAAACGAAAGAACTACACCAAACACTAAACAGTGATACTACAAAACCAAGTTTGAAACGTGTTTTTAAAGGTTGGTGCTAAAAGATAGGACAAGCAGACATAGAGTTTAAAAAATTTTAAACGGGAAAGACTCTTTCCATCTTTGAGTTGACCGACTAGTCCCCAGAAACGTCACAATAAGAAGTAACATTTTGCAGAGATATCTAAGAAGCTTATATTAATAAATCTATATCTGTGGGATCAGCTCAGTTCTGTACCTGTTTCCATAGAAGGCATTTAGCTGGAATAAAGACGTTAATTTTTATGACTAGTTATTTAAGAACGCAATTATAATCTTAATTTAAGAGTTGTCTCTTGTATCTATTGATTTTGTTCACATCAAAACAGTATAAATATAACATTGCTATAACATTGCATTACATTATATAATGAATGCCATTATTAGATGCTGACACTGACAGTATAAACTGTAAATAATTGGAATCTATGCTGTAACGCCCATCTCCGAACGTAATCTCAAACTGTAACTGAAATTTAGCTCTACTCTACTTTAGCTTCAACTTTTACTAAAGACAAGGAAAATGTATTTGGCCGGCAAAACAAGAGAGTAAACCCAGAGTTAAAACGGTATTTCATTGCAGTAAGCAACAGTCTGTCCTATCCATCGGTTAGTTCAAAAGATGAGCTAAACTAGAGTTAGATGCAATCAACTCTAAGGTCCAGAGTATACCTTACAGCTGCCATATCTTTAGTTACAGCCAACATAAACATGTAAATAGTTTTAGCCACAACTTTATTTTGTGATGCTAATTTAGTACCTAATAGTATAAGTGTCTATGAATACAATCAGGAGAGTGTTTTTGCATGCTGGGAGATATTTCAGAGAATTATATAAAAATATACGAATGGTTTATTTTCAGCAACACTATGCTAGTAAGTTTTAGTAAGTTTTAACAAATAAATGATACATTTTCATCGATTAAAAACTTCTTCAGATATTTGATTGAAAATTGAGAATTGCCATCAATATCCATGCTGCTGTCTGGAGCGAAGACATTGTTAGAAGTACCGTGTGAACTTTTGCGCAGTGAAGCTAAACCAATCATACGAATTTAATGTCAAAAAACCTCAGAAGGTTCGAATATTAAGGAGGCTGAACACTGAAGAACATAGATCCAAACCAGCTGAGTTTCTCCGAATGCAGGTTTGTCGTAAATTTCGGATTTCCTGCCGTCAAATTTGCCATGACTCGAGGTCACCCACTTGTTGCTCATGACACGTTAATCTGGGTATTCAGCTGACAATGTCAGTGACACGATGTCATCAACGTTGGCTCTGCACCAATCAAGCTGGGTTTACAGCTGGCAATGCCAGTGACACGATGTCATCAACATTGGCTCTGCACCAATCAAGCTGGGTTTGCAGCTGGCAATGTCAGTGACACGATGTCATCAACATTGGCTCTGCACCAATCAAGCTGGGTTTACAGCTGGCAATGCCAGTGACACGATGTCATCAACATTGGCTCTGCACCAATCAAGCTGGGTTTGCAGCTGGCAATGTCAGTGACACGATGTCATCAACATTGGCTCTGCACCAATCAAGCTGGGTTTACAGCTGGCAATGTCAGTGACACGATGCCATCAACATTGGCTCTGCACCAATCAAGCTGGGTTTACAGCTGGCAATGTCAGTGACACGATGTCATCAACATTGGCTCTGCACCAATCAAGCTGGGTTTACAGCTGGCAATGTCAGTGACACGATGCCATCAACATTGGCTCTGCACTAATCAAGCTGGGTTTACAGCTAGCAATGTCAGTGACACGATGTCATCAACATTGGCTCTGCACCAATCAGAAACTCTGAGTGCGCATAATGTGAAACTTTCGACCGATAAAGGCGTCATATATAGTTAGGATTCTGAGAGGTAAGAACAATGACGTTTATGGCTTCAACATAACGGTATAACTAAACTAAACTCAATTTCACGTCAAGAAGGAGAGTGGATTTGCACCTTTTCCGAGGACCCACTGCTGCTAGACACGAGGTAAGAGTTTCAAAACTCACAAGCCATGTCTTGATCCGGACAAAGGTTATATATAAGCAGTTTTTTAACTATAGCTCGTGTCTAGCAGCAGTGGGTCCTCAAGGAATATGCACATCCACTCAATTTCTTAGCCTGATATGGAGCTTAGATATCGTGAACACTTTCAATTCATTGAAGCAAGTTTTCACGTAGCCGCTCTAAACACAGACATAAGCTGAGTGCAGCAAGTCGAGCGTTCACCGCCTCATCTTGTCCGCGTCCTGCGGTCCCAACTGCCTGGGCACGGCCGCCTTGAGCTTCCTCTTCTTCAAGTAGACCGCGCCCCCAGCGACGCACGCCGCTATCACGATGGCCGCGAAGATGGCGCCCAGCACGATCGACAAGATGGCGTCTCCCTCCTCGGGCGGCTGCTCGGTGGTGCCGGTGTTGTCCGTGGTGGCCGTCGAAGCTGTGGACGCTGACGTGCCCGTTGTGGTAGTGCCGCCGACAGGTGTAGTTTCCACAGGTGTGGTTTCCACAGGTGTGGTTTCTGCAGGTGTGGTTTCTATAGGAGTTGTGGTTTCTTCAGGAGTTGTGGTTTCTACAGGAGTTGTGGTTTCTTCAGGAGTTGTGGTTTCTTCAGGAGTTGTGGTTTCTATAGGTGTAGTGGTTTCTTCAGGAGTTGTGGTTTCTTCAGGAGTTGTGGTTTCTACGGGAGTTGTGGTTTCTTCAGGAGTTGTGGTTTCTACAGGAGTTGTGGTTTCTACAGGAGTTGTGGTTTCTTCAGGAGTTGTGGTTTCTTCAGGAGTTGTGGTTTCTTCAGGAGTTGTGGTTTCTATAGGAGTTGTGGTTTCTTCAGGAGTTGTGGTTTCTTCAGGAGTTGTGGTTTCTATAGGAGTTGTGGTTTCTTCAGGAGTTGTGGTTTCCACAGGAGTTGTGGTTTCTTCAGGAGTTGTTGTTTCTATAGGAGTTGTGGTTTCTTCAGGAGTTGTGGTTTCTTCAGGAGTTGCGGTTTCTTCAGGAGTTGTGGTTTCCACAGGAGGTGTGGTGACTAGCGGTACGCATTGCGCCAAGGTTTCGCTGTACATTTCGTCGTCGGCGCACTGGTATTGTTCAGGGAACAGCACGCTGTCCAGCAAGGAGCACTTGAACCAGTGGGCCGGGTTGGCGTCTAGCCTGCCTCGGGTCTGCGTCGACTGCGGTGGACAAACGTGACACGAGGTTACTTTAGTGACGTGACAAAGTGACGGGCTGGCGAAAGGAATGAGGCTGTCCAAACGGCCAGCTCTTCTGGCCTGGGCCGGTTTCCAGCTTGGCAGTCAGGGGGCTACATCCACAGAGAAGAGGTCACGAGATGACACATTTCGGCATGGGGAAAGACTGATGTTCATTTTTGTATCAAACTGACAAGGATTTTTATTTTAGAGGCTAGACTGCCTCGCTGCCAGATGCTAGCAGTTACTAAACCGTAAGAGATAAACTATTGAAGTAAGCGAGGGAGTTTAGATAAGGAATCAATCTGTGTCGGTAACGGACCCATTTTTCCATTTGCTGGGCTTAAAAGGGCCGAAACTGTTTCTAAAAATGTTGTTTTTTGCTTTTTTGCGCTTTTTCGTGAATCGATAAAGAGATGAGGGAGATTAGAATTGAGAAAAAGGCTCCGTTACCGAGACAGATTGATTCTGTATCTACAACTTCCCTGCTTACTTCAATAGTTTATCTCTTACGGTTTAGTTAAAAAAGCGCATACTCGTGAGACTCTGCATTCGCGCTATCTCGCAGCTGCTCGCAGCTGGGAGCGAGGTTGTCTGGTACCTTAACTCTGGTCCCCATGAAACAATCGCCACGGAGGCAACATTTCGCAACTCATGCAGACCAGTTTTGGGAGCCCTACCTCTAATCTTGGCTTAATGCACTAGACTGCCTAGACGAAGAGTCTAGACCTTGTTTGAAAAGATTCCTTGCGAATCCATGGCTGTGGTTGTATTCTCACATGTACTGAATCTTGCAGATGAGGTAAATCTTGGGACAACATCGCTAGATACGATTCCTAACCTTGTGAGTTTGTCTATGTACAAGTTGTGAGAGTTACCAATATAATATGCCAGCAGTAACAATACAGGTAACAATACAGGTAACAATATAGAAGATATCTTATTGCATTAAAAAAATGGCTCTCTGGACTCTGGAGAGAGAAACTGGAACTAGGATTTTTCCGAAGGCTACATTAACTGTTTAATTAATTGAGTTACACTAGGCATGGCCTAGTGTCACAAAGTTCATAGCTGGGATCCCATCTATAGGAGTTGGAAAACTTGAGTTGGAAAACTTGAGTTGGAAAACTTGAGATAGAAAACGTAATAAATTGGCAGTACCAGGCATGTTGGCACCGGTCCTTCCCCATTGCAGGTGACGTCAGTGAGGGGTAGGCCACACTCGTGGGTCATCAGATCGAACGCCGAGTCTGCGCATTCCGTCACAGTCGACAAGACGTTTACACCTGAGCACGAGTGATAGATCTGTGAAAGCGGGAATAAAAAATGAGAAAATTATGTCTTAGAAGAACACATTGGCTGTAATTCGAACACTGGTATAGTCGTTAAGACTATTGGTGTGAGCGTATACTCGGGCCACTTCCCATGCGCAGAATTCACCTCCTACTGGATACTAACTTCTGGCCGCACTGTTTGTCCGATTGCAACGAAACCAGGGTCTACGGAATCCTCACACTTTTAGAAACAAATTGTGTAATTTATAACCACGAAATACTAATTTAAAGTTCAAATAAAGTTCCATGTAATAATCATCAACAACCTCAACAATAGCCTGGGATGGCAAATACTCGAATAACAACACTGGATGTGCCTGACAAATATACGGGGTGGCTGAATAGCGACTAATGGAATAACGGCTAATCCATCTTGCAACTCTGTGCGGCTGCTTTACTGGACGAACGTCTAACTAGTTTAGTGATAGCCAGTGGATTAGCGACGAACAGTTTCTAGTCCATGTTCCTCTCAATTAAAATTACAATGTTTAGTCGTTAGTCCAGTAGAAAAACATCTAACGATTTCTTGACACATTTACAATTATTTAACGAGTTAGCAGTAATATCATGGTGAATAAGCGAGAATTGAAAAAAAATATATCGAGTGCTTTTCCAGGGGACGTATTTTTATGTTTGTAAAATTCATCAAAAAAAGGCAGCCCCCTCTCTTATAAATTTGCAAAAGCGTCTTCAACTAGTTACACGATTGGGGTAAACTTTTGGGGGTTCTGTCAAAACTCCGGAGGAATCCACAGAATCTCACGAGTCTCACAGTCTCACGAGTATGCGCTTTTTTACTAAACCGTAAGAGATAAACTATTGAAATAAGCGAGGGAAATGTAGATATAGAATCAATCTGTGTCGGCAAAGGACCCGTTTCCCTATTTTTTGGATCTTAAAGGGCCGAAGCCGCTTCAAAAAATTTAGTATTTTGCTTCTTTTTGAGCTTTTTTGTGAACCGATAAGGATTTATGAAAGAGGTTAAAATCGAAACCGTGCATACATTCAATTTAATTACTAGAGAAAGCCAAGAAGATACACATCGTTTGTTGACGTGTGTCACAAGGAAACTGAAAATCTTCTTTGCGAAGTAGAATGCGCGGAATGCAAGACCTAGATAGACCAACAGCCGAATTCAGAGTCGTCTCTGAGTGCGCACTCAGTGCACACTGGGTTGGCATTTGCAATGATAAATTGTCCCCAAAGTGTGCACTGAGTGCGCACTGAGTGCGCACTCAGTGCACACTGAGTGCGCACTCAGTGCACACTGGGTTTGCATTTGCAATGATAAATTGTCCCCAAAGTGTGCACTGAGTGCGCACTGAGTGCGCACTCAGTGCACACTGGGTTGGCATTTGCAATGATAAATTGTCCCCAAAGTGAGCACTGAGTGTGCACTCAGTACGAGTGTGCACTCAGTGATTCAGTTGAATCTGCATTCGGGGCCAAGACTAGAAAAGAGCAAAAAATTAATAAGTAAGACACGATCTTAGCGCGATCATAAAAACTTGAAAAATGTCAAACTTACCGTCAAATTGTCAAATTTACCGTCAAAATGTCAGACTCACCTTGCACTCGTCGGGGTCAGGGTAGATGCCTTCCTGAGTGCACCAAATTGGCCCGCCGCACTGGCTGATCCTGTTGCACGCTGTGATGCTGGCGCTCTTGTAGCAGAAGAGGTGGCTTTTCGAGCAGTCTGTCTCCAGCATTGGTGTTCCGGACTGGCATCTGAACCTTGGGGCACGCCGCAAGAGTTCGTTACACACGGGCAAATTGACGCTCTCGGCTCTGGTCGATGAACGTAGCGAGCGAAGCGATTAGAGCAACATTTCAAATTATCCATTTGCCAAAAAAGTTACTTGTGTTTGGTTGTTTGTTTGTTCGTTCGTTCATCTTTTTGTTTGTTTGTTTGTTTGTTTGTTTGTTTGTTTTATTTTATGTACGTTTGTGCGCCTACAGACCGAACGTCTGGTCCGATTTTGAGAAACTTGCAGTGGTTAAAGTGTTCCTGATGTGTCACATTTAGGGTAATATTAAGCACTATGACTTAGTGGGTTCCAGTTGGTTCAGAGGCTTTTAGTCCACTGCAAATTAAAATTCCTAAAACTTTTCAATGCTGCAGAGCTTGATTATATTATATTTTATTATTATATATAATAAAATAAAATAAAATAAAATAAAAAATAAATAAAAAAAAAAATAATAAAAAAAAATATTTTATTATATTTGTTTTTATACTATATAATATTATATAATATAATATTATATTATATTACATAACATTACATTATGTTTTATTATAATATTTATTTTATTTTATACAATGAATTATATCATATTTTATTATATTATTTGCAATTTTTTTTAAGTACAATTTTACGGGGCCCACACCAATTTGATCAAAAAGACTTTTTATAATGATTTCCTTGCACCATTATTAAAGCATGCAGTTATTTCATATATTACCCACTATTTACGACGTGTTTCCTTAATACTTTTTATCCACTTCCAACCGCTACTCTCATCTTCAACACGACACGAATTGCGTTCGCGAAACCCTAGTGTAGTTTCAAATTGAATATTTCGCTCCAATCTCTTCGCTCGCTACGCTCATCGGCCATGGCAATCGAAAAATTTACAGTTTACTTTAGATTTTTAGGTATTGCATTGAATTAGATAATATATTTTGTATTGTCACCGAAAATATTTACTGATCAGCTGAAAAAGCTAGTCCCTAATAGGTATGGTCTGAACTACGAATACAAGGACCAAGACTTAATACTGAAACCTAATCAATATGATCAATTATTCAGACATTTGCCCAGAATGGACCAACCCTTAAGGGCGTTTCCCTGCGTGCTTATAGACTGCGAGTGTACGCACAACGACGTGCAGTCCTTCGAACACATTTTGTTAATAGAGGTGACTCCTTCGCATTCGTCTGGTGATATGTCGCGTTCTTGGGCAAAAAGCCCCTGGGCTGGATGGCCCTGGCAGGTCGACGCCAGGACACAGGCCAAGGCGAGCTGGGAACAGACAACATTCGTGTGTTGTTAGGTATAATAAAAATAATAATGTTTATTCATTAGCAATTCAGCCAGTATTTTACACATTAGATAAAAGAGGAACATTTCAATACATTTGTTTCGCCCACTTCATGTCCATTATTTTAAATTCATTAATATCTACCCCCGTTATATCAACATTAAATCTATCAAATATCTTAAAACCATAATTGAATATATGGAGGACGCCCATTTTGCACCATTAAAATTCCTTTTAAAGGTCTTGTAATTTGACGCCCCCCCCCCCCCCCTCGTGTTGCAATCATGCACCTTGTCTACACTATATGTTTTGTATAAGATATATTTTGGCATATTATTATTTTTTAATTTAAAAAATGCAAACAAACACAAGGAACATAATTGTTTGGTAAACATTTCGCAATTCTAACCTAAAAGTACTGTTGGAAAAAGTATGTATATTTAATAAGATCCGAGTGTTAACTTTCAGTTAAAACAAAAATCTGGTTGTCTGTGAGTTTGGAGATAAGTGCTGGATAAGAGCGTTGCTGGCAGGAAACACTGAACTGGACTGGAGATTGTAAAACCTTCTTCTAGCCGGTCTCTGCCTTGGCTATCTGTACAGCCAGTATCCTCAAATGGGGGGGGGGGGGGGGGGGGGGGTTCCAATGTGCCAGGTGGCAGAACGGACGACAACAGTTCCAGGCTCAATTACTGATTTGCCCACACAAATACAAATCGATGGTGTACAGGCAGAAGGGCGTAAGCGCCAATTTTGGCAAAATCCATGCTTCGGTGGTTCCTGCTCCATATTTATACCTGTAACCTTAAGAAAAATACCGTGTAAGTGACAGTCTATTCCTGTAGCCGATATTCACGTTTTAATTTGGGCGTAAGCGACATCACTTGCATATTATCTGCATCACTGCATTTCTCTTTTGTATCCAAACTTGGGGCACCACCATAAGCAAGCAGCAAGTAAGCAGCATTTTTTGGGCGTAACCACCACAAATATTTTGTTATTGAGAGAATATAATTTCTGTTATTGCAGATCATGTATAAAATAAAATTAGAAGGATCCATAAAAAATTTGAATTGATTCATCAACAATTCTTTAATTGAGAGGTTTATTTTCCCTTCCTGAACAATTGTGAAAATGTCGTTTACGCCCTTCTGCCTGTACACCATCGAAATGGTTGTCTTGTGGCAAGTATTTGCCCACACAAATACAAATGGTTGTCTTAAGACAAGTATTTGCCCACACAATACAAATGGTTGTCTTAAGGCAAGTATTTGCCCACACAAATACAAATGGTTGTCGTTGTGTTGGTTAGACGCTTAACCCAGAGTTGAATAATATTTTAGCACCGACCGGTTTTACAATACTTTTAAACTCTGGGTTAAGCGTCTTACCCTCAAAATCAGATTAATTCCACGGCATTATATTGGAGGTTGCCATGACAAATAACTTGACTCCTACTTTAACTCTGGGTTGAGGCATTTGTGCAACTGGCCCTTATAGTAAATTGAAATGTAGTACCTGTAGATTTTCAACGAAACATTCATTATCACCTCTGTACCATGCTATCAGTGACCCAATGTATATATAGGTGCACTTCTAAACAACAGTGCCTACTTGATTGACTTATTTACACAGAATTTGGTAATATCTCACGAGAGATCTAAGCAATGTCACCTTATCTGATACATCCACCATCAGTTGAATAAACAATTATTTGACATCGCTGAAAGATCTTAATTAAAACGAAACCCCAGTGTGAAAAAGTATATTTTTCCAAAACTCTACTCCATTAACCGTTAAGAAGGAAAGTGGTTTCAATTATCTTCCTCGATAACCCACTGCTGCTAGACACTAGCTAAGAGTTTTAAAACTCACAAGCAATGTCTTGAGCCGGACAAAAGGATCTATGGGCAGTTTTGAAACTCTTAGCTCGTATCTAGCAGCAGTGGGTCCTCGAGGTTCGAAGATACAAACCCATTCTCCTACTCAACGTGGAATGGAGTTTAGATCTTGCTAACATGTCCTATTATCTTTACGTCCAAAAAAGTTAGTTTTAAAATACCTACAACAGTTTCCATCCCAACTAGGCACCAAAACCTAGTGGAGCAACTGGGGGCGAATTACAGAACGAAATCTTAGCATAAATAGCTATCGTATCTTAAAGTTACGACAAACCGCATTACAGAAGCTTTTTTCATCGTTGCGAGGTCTTATGTTTAGCGTAAAGTTACGCATGGATGTTAGCAGTCATAAGTCACAATTTTAGTTATGAATATTTCTTGACATATTTTATTATGATAACTTTATAATCATTAATTATAATGTATTTAATAATATTACACTTGCCTAAACTTTAAATATTCTAATTATCAAGATATCTTGTCACTTTTGAAAATAAATATGGATGAAGTTAACACTGCCCTTTGGTTGATTCAAAATTTCACCATCCTTCAAAACCACGTAAAGAAGGCATAGAAATAATCGACAAAGCGTAACGAATCTGTCAGACTGAATCAATGGATTATACTTACGGCAATTTTAAGATAAGTGACAAAATGTTTCTGTAATACCGGATTAACCACCACCTAAGTCCATCTTAGCGCTTGCGTAAAGTGACGACGAACAGCTCACTTATCTTAAAGTTACGCAAAGCTTCTGTAATTCGCCCCCATTAGAAATCTCACAACGTTTACCATGTTAAATCCTACCGGAATTATTACAAGCAATTCCCAAGTAGCCTGTTTTTACACATTCCATCATGTGAGATTTTACAATAGAAAACAAACAACATTAACTAACAAGCCAACCAATTTGTCGGGGTCGCCTCTTATTGGGATTCCGAATTTCACAATCAAAAATGGAACAGGATATCCAATGGCTCTGAAATTCATTATTAAGGAAGCCTACCCCGAGAGGATCAATAGAATTTACAGAAGCCTATGTTAAAAAAACAATAGGTTCTTTTTATAACGTTGTCAACTCAAGCTGTCAGCGCGAGGCGAACAACTTAAAACCCTCGAACAACTTAAAACCCTCGAACAACTTAAAACCCTCGAACAACTTAAAACCCTCGAACAACTTAAAACCCTCGAACAACTTAAAACCCTCGAACAACTTAAAACCCTCGAACAACTTAAAACCCTCAAGGTCCAGATCCACAAAACAGAGTTAAGACTTAACTCTCGGGGTAAAATGATGAACAGCCAATCACAAATGGCGTTTGCGGATTCCAGGGGCTATAACCATGGTGATAACAAAGTACAAACTTATCTTCTGTTTTTGCCCTAACCCAGCTTGTGGATCCGGCCCCTGGAAGTTACGTAACCCCCGATTTGACAAGTGCCTCAACACAGAGTTAAAGTAGGAGTCAAGTTACTTGTCATGGCAACCGCCATTTGGATTTCGTGAAATTCATCTGTTTCTGAGGGCTAGCCGCTTAGCCCAGAGTTGACAAATATTACAAACTCGGGGGTAGGTGTATTGCGATACATTTTGAAATCGGTGACACTTAATTAAGCATTCAAACCCCCAGTTTTAAACTGTATTTGAATTTTGAAACACAACTTCTTGAGGGTGTACTCACGGCGTATGTAATGCGGAAGGCGGCCATTTTGAACGGAAACGCAAGAAGACGCCCAACACTTGCAACGATCAACAGATCGTCACTCACACTGATTGGACGCGAAGATTTTTGCGGCGATTGCCGAAAGTTGATAGATAACGAAGGCAACGCAAATCCCCGTATCGATTTGACGGCATCCGAGCCTGAGCCAGTGGCGTCGGGTCAGGTGCGGCTGAGGACGCCTTGCCCCGCGAGCGTGAATCTTATGCATACCTATACCACAGATATGAGGTTACCCCGATTTTCCACTTCCATACTAATGTGCTATATCACCAGAGCCGGTTAAAAACCCCTAAACGGTCTTTTAAGACCGATTTTTACAGACGTATTCATTTCTCTAAAACGAATTTGGAGTTCTATCGAAGGAAAATGCAAATTCAACTTTTAGGTCCTTGGGGATTAGAAAGAAATATTTGGTGACCTGAAAAAACCTAGATGTTGTGTCTGGAACTACTTTCTTTAACCACTAGACAAGGTTTAAAAGCAAATTCCCCAACTTTTGGGGCTCAAATAATGGACGACGGCTTAGCCAGGGAATGAACAATTACAAATAAAATATGTTTTACTATTGTTTCACTTGGAATCACTGCCGCTTATAAATCAAAATGAAGTATTTTTTGTCTGAACTGTCCCAAAATTCTCTTTTAGTTCCTCTATGTATTCACCCCTGTGGACTGTGGTCGGTACCTAGCCTGCATGTGCACATTTCAGATAAACCTTTCAGAGAACATAGCCGAAATTCAACACTCTCGAAAAACTTCCCATGGACCTATGTGATAGTGACATGAAATCATGGGAATGATTGTAATCAAATATGTCGTGGTAGCTTCCCATGGCGTCCTGGGAATGATTCTCATGGTTCTCGGCTGCCATTGCAAGAGCCTGCCACCTATACGGGAATTTGAGGATAGGATGCCCCGAGGAGGTTTTGGACCTTTCATTGGGATGGTTAGCAAGTTTGGGAGCCGATTATGTAGAGTTTCCACTGGATTGCTCCAGTTACCGATATCACTGCCCGATACGTCTCGCAGCCTAGTGCCTATATACCCTATACATCCGTGTTCAATGGGCCACATGGCATGCGCTCATGGGAATCATTGCCATGGCGGCGTGGATGGCGATTTTAAAATGGATTGATTAACATGCCAATTACTAAAGATCACATCGAGTCGCTCAAGATAATGCATTCACATACAGGCCATGTGGATGAATCTGAGAGTGTGTATGGGCGGATTTCTAAGTCCTGAGGTGTACCTGAACTAACTTCTGAGATATGCAAAGTTCAAGTTTGGCTATTTCCCTATACTTTATCATACATAGGATGTGCAAAAACACTACTGTATTCCACCACTTTTCTCTCAATTTACAAAAGTTTTCACGGTTAGAATTAACCCGCGAGTAGGTACACGCTGAAACAGATAATACAGATAATAAGGAAGAAAATACCTCAATGACAATAAACATGAAGAGCTGTCAAGAAAATATAACCATGATGACTGCGTAAAAGTGTGGTATATGGCCGTAGTCAAAAGAACACTTTATTTCACTATGAAGATAAACAAGATTTATCTACTAAAATATGTGTTCTATTAATAGAGAATTTTCTCTTTTACACAATTGAAACCAAAGAACTTATCTTGTAATTATTTTTTTACTTTTTGTTTCATTTTATTGAAATGTTGTTTTATGAAAGTAAGTAGGTGGTACACCGTGGTGGCTGTTATGACCGCGCCTTTGGTGAAATTGGCCGTGCAGCATCTACGCGAAAGCCCTCAGCCAGCAAGAATCGTTCACATATTATATATTAGCTAAAAATAAATAGGTATAAGTCAAGAAGGTCAGCTCAGTTCAATCCCTGTTTGCATTGACATGAAATAAAGACGTTGATTTTTATGACTTGCAGATAATTATTCAACAACGCAATATTATTATCGTAATTTAAGATTGTCTCTTGTCTAAGGATTTGTTCTTATCAAATCTAAACAAAGATTTAAAAACCGTAATGATAACATTTTATTTTCATGCCTTTGATAGTAGCTTATCGTATACACTCCATTTCACGCCAAGAAGGAGAGTGAACTGCCCACAGAGCCTTTGGTCCGACTCAAGACATGGCTTGTGAGTTTTGAAAGTCTTGCTCGTGTCTAGCAGCAGTGGGTCCTCGGGGAAGATGCAAATCCACTCTCCTTCTCAACGCGAAATGGAATGTAGACTGTTAATAATTGGTATGTATGCTGTAACGCACATCGCGAAAGTAAATCTCAAAACCTTTACGCAAATTTAACTCTAATTTAGTTTCTAATTTCACCCTGGGCCCGGATTTACAAAAGGAGATTCTGCGGATTCTTCCGGAGTTTTGACAAAACTCGCAAAAGTTTAGCCCATTTCGTATTCACAAAGTATTTTTTGGGATAAAAAATCCCTCGTTGAAAACCCCTGCTCCAAAGCAGTGGTTTTGTCAATCTCCCAAAAACTGGAACTCACCTCGTACTGTCAACACTATGTTTTCATATTATTATTTTCTGCAAATGAACGACAGTAATTTATTCCAATAGAAAAGCTAATGTTGGCTGATTATGCAAGTACTTGCATTTTAATTTGAAAGTGATAGCTAAAATATAGCAATGTACTCCAATGCAACACAGTGCTAGTCACAACCACAAGAAAATGTATATTTCCATACTTGGAATTATTTCACAAAATGATAAAACAATGTATATAGATGATTTATTTACAACAACCTTAATAATAAATAAATTACACAATTTCTATTGACTAAAGAGTTCTTCAGATATTATATTCAACATTGCCTATGATAAGCACGCTGCTGTTTCGTGAGCGAAGACATGGGAAGAAGTACAGAGTGAATTTACAAGCAGTGCGGCAAAGCCAATCATTCGAATTCAATGCCACAACATCTTGTGAAAGCCCAATTGTAAAGGTGGCTGTGCACTGAAGAAAATCGATACAAACCAGCTGCGTTTTTCCAAAACTATCAAATCAGTTTTGCTGTAAATTGTAGGGGTCTAGGTAAAGAAAAATGTATGTCATATGAAAATTATTATCAAAATCGGAGTAGCCGTTTTACCTGTGTAGAGGGCACGCATACATTAACACACAAAACAAAATATGTTTCTTTAAGGATACCTAGTAGTATATTTAAGATTTTGGCATGCTTTCTTCGCTCAGCAAGTAATTGTGTCGAGTGAGCTGAAAGGTGTTTGTTGAACGGTGAATGAGCCGGTTACTGATTTCCAGACTAGATAGCTCGAGGTCTAACGGCACGACAAGCTGGGTTTACCTACAGCTGGCAATGTCAGTGACACGATGTCATGAACATTGGCTCTGCACCAATCAGAGACTCCGGATATGCATGATATATCAAACTTCTATCGATAATTAATGATAAATGATAAATTAACAGTATAACAAACCAAAACTCCATTTCACATTCAGAAGGAGAGTGGATTTGCATGCTCCTCGAACACCCACTGCTGCTAGACACGAGCCAAGAGTTTCAAAACTCACAAGTTTTGGCTCGTGTCTAGCAGCAGTGGATCCTCAAGGAATATGCACATCCACTCAATTTCTTAGCCTGATATGGAGCTTAGATATCGTGAACACTTTCAATTCATTGAAGCAAGTTTTCACGTAGCCGCTCTAAACACAGACATAAGCAGAGTGCAGCAAGTCGAGCGTTCACCGCCTGATCTTGTCCGCGTCCTGCGGTCCCAACTGCCTGGGCACGGCCGCCTTGAGCTTCCTCTTCTTCAAGTAGACCGCGCCCCCAGCGACGCACGCCGCTATCACGATGGCCGCGAAGATGGCGCCCAGCACGATCGACAAGATGGCGTCTCCCTCCTCGGGCGGCTGCTCGGTGGTGCCGGTGTTGTCCGTGGTGGCCGTCGAAGCTGTGGACGCTGACGTGCCCGTTGTGGTGGTGCCGGTGGACGTTGTCGTTGTCGGAGTCATTGTCGGCGTTGTTGTCGTGGGAGTTGTCGTTGTCGGCGTTGTTGTCGGCGTTGTTGTCGGCGTCGTTGTGGGAGTTGTCGTGGGAGTTGTCGTGGGAGTTGTCGTGGGAGTTGTCGTGGGAGTTGTCGTGGGAGTTGTCGTGGGAGTTGTCGTGGGAGTTGTTGTTGGCTCGGTGGTTGTGGCGACTAGCGGTACGCATCTTGAAAGGGCAGTGTCATACGTTTCACCGTCGACACACTTGTACTGGCCCGGGTAAAGAATGCCGTCTAGCGTCATGCACTTGAAATAGTGGGCCGGGTTCGCGGCTAGAACATCGCGGTGCTGGGCGTACTGTGGTAAACAAAAAAGGTGAGGCGATGTTAGTGACAGTGGCATGCTTGATTTTGACCCAGGACCCCCCTCGCCCCCCCCCCCCTTATAAAGTGCGGCCATTTGGTAAGGTTACCATTTCAACAATGGGCAGATTGCTGATTTATTAGCACCACTAGCGCAACCAGTATTATGGTCCATCTAAACCAACTTTTAGCAATTAACTTTGCATTATTACTTAGCAATAGTGGCGTAGCCGAGGCCCAAGCCGCCCCCGCTCGGCTTAGGGGCCCCCAAGCCCAAACGCAGTGTTTGTTTTTAAAATGCAAAATAATTTCAAGAATGGCTTCAAGCCTCTTCTTGACTTGCTTAAAACAAAATTATAATTTTGTGAACTGTACACTGTACAAGACTAGAGGTAGCGTTCTTGGCTTCGAAAGAAACATAGTTTTTCGTGAAACATCACTGCTCGATGCAAAGGCAAAACCATGCCATCACTCAGTCAGTTCGTAAGCTGCAGCCCTCAGGGGTTGGGGGTAAATGCTAAATAATGGTAAATATGGCGTGATAAATGCAATAAAAAAAATGAACTTTTAGAGAAAATAGGTCATATACATAAATAGGGGTGGGGAGGGGTTGCAGGGCCCAAAGTTTATTTGGTGGTGGGGCGGGGGGGGCGATATTTTTAGCTACGCCTCTGCTTAGCAATAAGCGTGAAATTTGCAAATGGGTTTCCAAAAGACTAGCTGCAACAAACAAAAGACCATAACGTAAAGAAGCCTAGACATGAAGTTTGAACATAATGTTTGACTGTGTAAAACTTGTTGTGTGCGTTTACGTCAAAACTTAGTGGTGAACCAATCAGATAAATTTGGTTGGCAAGCAACGCTTATTTCGTAAAGGTCTGATTGGCTTGCTCTAACGAATTACAGTTGTCGTTTTAGACTAATGTTAACATTAGCATGTTTCCTATGTTTACACTATTAGGTTGTTGATGGTCTTTTATGGTGCTGCTACGATGCAAGCATTATCAAGAAGGCTGATAATGATTTTTAAACGATCATCATTGTGCAGTGAAGTCAAATTCACCAATCTCATGGCTCGTTACTAAAGTCAGAGTCGCTGAAAGGTGTTACCCAGGTCGCTCTAGGCATAGTCGGGGAAGGATCTTTCAATAAGATCAAAAATTTTTTGTGATCTGAGAACTGATCAAGATCGTTTTATATACAATTGTCCTTGATCGAGATCTTCTTTCCACGATTTTTTGAAAAGATTGATTTAAAAGATCAATATCGTTTACCATACTACCTATTCAAGGCCCGGATTCACTAAAGGAAAAGGAGATTCTGTGGATTCCTCCGGAGTTTTGACAGAACCCCCAAAAGTTTACCCCATTTCGTTTTCACAAAGCGGGATTCTGTCTTTTTGGGGAGAGTAATTACCCCATTTAAAACCCCTGCTACTGAGCAGGGGTTTTGTCAATCTCCCAAAATCTGGAACTCACATCGTACTTTTATCACTATTTATTCAAACGTTTTCTTGCAAACATACAGCAGCATTTTATGCCAATAGAAAAGTATGTTTTGGCTGATTATGCAAGTACTTGCATTTTAATTTGAAAGTGGAAGCTAAAATTGGGCAATTTGAAGTTAGATTTGGTCCGATTTAGGCGATATTGAATTCTGAGAAAACTGACAGCTGAGTTGTCAACTGCCTTGTACTTCATGTGTTCCAAAATTGAAGAACTCAGATTGGTCAATTTCAATTTACCTCCCCACCTCTTTGAAATTTACCTCTTTTGAAATCTCCTTTTGAGAATAAGGATGATTGGGGGAATATTTTTGGTGGTTTTGCAGGGAGAATAAAATTCCCTTTTCGCCAAAACCCCTATTTCAAAATCCCTTCTTTGTAAATCCGGGCCCAGGTATGTTTCAAAAGCACTTTTCTTAACTTCTGTGTGTTTTGCAGCTAAACTTTATTTCGAATTTCAGCCAACCATATACCTTCCAATTTGTCGTTAATTTCAGGACAAGCCGAAACAGAGGAAAGAATCTTCGATTTCTCGAATCTTTCAATTTTATTTTGAAAGCGATATATAAAAAAAAATTGATATTTTTATATAACAATCTTGAAATTGGATTTATAAAAAAAATGTCGTGAACTTCGATCTTTGTAAATTTTTTTATGACGATCTCGATCTTTTTGAAACATTGATTTAAAAACGATCTTCCCCAACTAAAGCCCGAGCTGAGTGCTACGGTGGTTTTAATTAGCCAGGGGATACTGCTAGCAATCCCAGGACTACGAGTGGCCGCTCTAGGTCCGGGATTTTGCTTCGTGCTGTGGTGGTATTTGATGAGCGTAGTGAGCGAAGCGAGCGGAGCGAAATCTTCAATTTCACTTACCCCAGAAAAAAGTCACTTGTTTATGTTTTTCTTTTTTTGTGTATGTTTGTGCGCGCTCTACAGACCAAACGCCTGAACCGACATGGATGAAAATTTCTGAGTATCTACCTCTGTTCTCAACTTAGACCCCCTGCGTTTTTGAAAAAGATTGGTTCGGTAAATTGTTTATAAATCAATTTTTACGAAATTTTTCGATTTTTTCAGAATTTTGAACCCCTGTACATTTCAAAGTTCTGAACATAACTTCACCAAAACTTCTAAACATGTTGACCTTATACATATTTATCATGCCTGCAAATCTTAGTTCGGTAGGTTTTTCCAATTGGTTTTTATTAGCATTTTTGTGGTGTTTTTTTCGTGATTTGACGGCTGATTCAATACGAGTCCGGTTTCCTTCGTTTCCTTGGTTACCAGCTTTGTTGACCTCGAAGAGAAACAAATGAACGTCAGAATCCGTATACATTTTCAAGTGATTCGAATTTTCGAGAAGGCAATGGTCAGGTTTGGTGCTCCATGGTTTTCTTGTGACTGCTGCCTGCACCTTTTAATCCGCTATACACAAACCGCTACCTACGCTCATCTTCAACGCAACACAAATTGCGTTCGCGAAGCCCTAGTAATTAGCCAGGGAATGCTGCTAGTAATCCCGGGACTACGAGTGGCCGCTCTAGGTCCGGGTTTTTGCTTGGTGCTATGGTGGTATTAATTAGCCAGGGAAGGGGTTTTCCAAAGAGATCCAAGATGCTGACATTAATAAGCCCAGAAGGCCAGCTTAGCTTTAAGTCTGTTATATACCACCTTTGCAATTGTTTCATTGGGTGGAAATTCATAGTACCACAATTTTGAATACTGTTGGCTTTGAGAAATATTCTCTAGTTACAACAAAATTCAGCCAATCGCTTGCAGAAAATTCAGTTTTTACTCTAAGTTGGGATCTCAACCAGGAGTTTAAAAACTTAAGTTGGGCAACATTATTAAATTGGCAGTATACCTGGCACTCCGGCACCGGTCCTTCCCCCGTGCAGGTGACGTCAGTGAGGGGTAGGCCACACTCGTGGGTCATCAGATCGAACGCCGAGTCTACGCATTCCGTCGCAGTCGACAAGACGTTTACACCTGAGCACGTGTGGTAGATCTGTGAAAGTTGGAATACAATCGAGAACATTAGGTCGATAAAAGAGGCTACTCGATTAAAAACGCTGTATGACTTTGAAGAAGAGTTGCGGCCATATTTTGGTTACCATGGTAACTTTAATCGAAGAATTTTGCCTGTAAACTTTGGAACTCTAGCATGAGATTATAGGTAAAAGGTTCGTGAATAATACTAGTGAAAGGATATAACTAACTTTATTACCAACAAATCTATCATCGAAACTGTGGACAATCAAATACACATCGCTTAAAGTTGACAGGATAATGGACTTTGCGAACCTTTCCAGAGTGGCGATTTTGTAAAATTTCGTTTGAGATAACGTTCGTTATCTCGACCATATAACATTGAAATGCCCCTAGATACCGATTGTTATCCTTAGATACCGACCGCTAAATAGTGACATAATCGCCATCGAGCCCTTGGGACCAAATGACAAGACCCGCTGGTGTGTAACTGTAGAATTACGGCGAGCGCAGAGCAATAAGGTGGTTAAAAGCTGAGACATCACCCTCTTGCGGAATAATTTGTAGCTAGGGATGGTTTCGCGAATGCAATTTTTGTTGTGTTGAAGGTGAGCGTAGCGGTTTGTTATGGGTAAACGAGTGAAGGCAGAACGTCGAGAACAGAGGACCAATGCGTGAAATCACTATTTCGCAATAAAGGGTCACGGAAATGTTATTTAAAATATATTTTAAATTATTAAGTGAGTTTTGCTTGAAACTAACAAAATTTTCTTTTTACAGAGTTTAGAAAGATTTAAATAATAAAATAACGAAGAGTCTTAGAAGCCTGAAAACTTCAGATATGTATGGTTTCATCACGCTCCATAACTGAGTAAAGTTTCGTGTAAAAATGTTCACATCTTTCGGCTGAACGGCTTGTAGCAAATTTTTCGGTATTTAAGAACTTTTTCTGTTAACTTTGAATAGTTTAAAAACAAAACGGTCGATTTTGCCGAAAAGAGCACAGGGCCAATGCATAGCATAGCTTATTAGCATAGAACCAATGCAAATTTTATCAAAATCGGTCCTGCCGTTTGGCCAGCAGACCACGGATAAACACACACACACACACCCACACCCACACATACACATACAAACACAAATAAGTGCTGATTTGGGGCTAGTGAAATTGAAGATTTTGCTCCGCTCGCTACGCTAATCGATTACCCTCACCAAACCTTCCCCGACTTATCCTAACGTCGTCTAACCTAGCCTAATCTGTTATCTCCTTTACTACTCAACAAACCCTCTAATCTCACAGCAAGGACCTCTACAGAGCCAGGACCTCTACAGAGCCAGGGCTTCTACAGAGCCAGGGCTTCTACAGAGCCAGGGCCCGAAGACATCGCACTCTGGTAGCAATAATTGGAACTAAAAATCGTGACAAAAAATCGTGACAGTAATCGTGACATAATTTGCAAAACCGTGAGCTGTCCTCTTAGACGTAAAGTCTCTACGTAAAAACAAATCAGATACAAGTGAAAATATGTAACTTGACCACGAAAACTTGAAAACGGTCAGTCTCACCTTGCAGTCGTCGGGGTCAGGGTAGATTCCTTCCTGAGTGCACCACATTGGCCCGCCGCACTGGCTGATCCGCTTGCATTTTACGATGCTGGCGCCCTTGTAGCAGAAGAGGCCGGTGACCGAGCAGTCTGTGACCAGCACTGGCGACCCAGACCGGCAATTAACCCTTGGGACACGCCGGAGGACATTGTTACACACCGGCATTGACACTCTGGTTTTCAGGACATTTAGATTATATAATGAAGAAAAACTACACCTAGGCTCAGGGGCGCCTTTAGGGTCGGCGGGGCCCCCTTGGTGCAGCGCCATTTGGGGCACCCTTGAAAAAGTCCATTCTCTAAAAGAAGGTAATCGCTTAATTTTTTTCTATCCATTTCCTAATAAAACGTCATCGCCTTTGAAATAAGGGTAACGCCTCTTTCCCGGCGTTTCAGTTATTCTTCGACTTTTCTTAGCAATAGGTTGTAAAAAAAATATGTGCCCCCTCGACCACCGGAACCCCTAGGCGCGCGCTTAGTGCGCCTAGTGCGCCTAGGCCTAAAGGCGCCACTGCCAAGGCTGTGCCTGAAAACTAGGTCTTTATATCCTATAATATGTCCCTGCTCTTTTATGGCAATTCCACTATAAAGATCAAGACTTTACTAGCAGACCTAGCAATCGAAAGATTTACAGTTTACACTACATTTGATTGGTTGGTCTTGAAACGGATGAGATATATTTCAACTGGTCACCTTAAATTCCCAGTGACCTAACAATTGTTGAAAAGCTTCCGTACGAGGTGGTCTGTATCTCTGAAGATAAGAGCCTAAACCGCGACCTCGACTTAAGCTTGCTCCTCTGTCTCACTGTACGTAAGAACACAGAAGAAACAACCCTAGTTGTTGTGGGTTATGGAAATGTCCAATGAGAAAGAGATTAGAGTTTTACGAGTTCTTTGAATTTTTTCACAGTAAACATTTCCATTCAACTAATAACATTGTGTATTTTTTCGAATTCGAAGTTCCCAACAATACCAATCGATTCCTTTCTGTTAACGGATCAGTACTCTGATTGAATCGCATCTCTAGGTTGAATAGGAGTCGCGCAAAATACTGTAATTGATTCATTAATTTTCAAAACAATCTCGGCTGCTATTATCCTCCTGAAATTTACGAGCATTTGTGAGTTAAGATATTACTAGGGCTTCGCGAATGCAATTTGTGTTGCGTTGAAGATGAGCGTAGGTAGCGGTTTGTATAGCGGATGGAAAGGTGCACTCAGAACTCCTATGAAAACCATGGAGCCCCATTCCAGATCATTGCCTTCTCGAAAATTCTGATCACTGAAATATTTAGACGAAAGTGACCTTCCTTTGATTCTCTCTAGAGCTGTCAGATAGCCAAAATATTATTATTTTGAGTTAATTGAGTAATTTGAACATATATACAGAGATGTAAATTACATCCGAGGGTTCTTTTTATGTTGGAGATATATTTCTAGCGCGAAATCACTTTAAATACTTCTATAAATGAAAATTAATTATTTATGATATATCTGTCAAACAATTGCCTTCGGCAAACTTGAAGTCAACAAAGCTTGGTCACCAAGGTGACGAAGTAAATTGCTTCAGACGACAAAAGTACCGAAAATCACAAAAAACACTACAAAAGTGCTAATAAAAACCAATTGGAAAGACCTACCGACATAAAATTTGCAGGAATAATAAATATGTATAAGGTCGACATGTTTACAAGTTTTGGTGGTGATATGTAAAGAACTTTGCAAATTACAGCGATTCAAAATTTTGAAAAATTCGAAAAATTTCGTAATAATTGATTTATTAACAAATTACTAAACCGATATTTTCCAAAAACGCAGGGGGTCTAAATTGAGAACAAAGGTAGGTCCTCGTAGGTCCTCTGAAATTTTTATCCAAATCGGTTTAGGCGTTTGGTCTGTAGAGCGCGAACTAACACACATACATAAAAACAAAAAAAAACAAAAAAAAACCTACACAAGTGACTTTTTTTGGGGTAGTGAAATTGAAGATTTCTCTCGGCTCGCTTCGCTCGCTACGCTCATCAATGATAAAATGCGAAAAGATTCGAGCGCCGGATATTCGACCTTCATGTCACATATCAGACCGTGGTGTACGTCGGTTTCAAAGGTAGATTGATTTTACGTGTTAAATTCAATATCAAGTAAGGAGCATAAAATACTTTTGCCAGATAACTGAAATTTGGACCACAAAACAAAGGAAGCATTTGAAATGCTTTCCTTCTATGAAAAGTCTTCTATGATGTTGTATCTATGACGTATATTTTTGAAAAAACAAATCGAGGAGGTGACGAATAAAATTCCAGGGAAAAGCCCTTCGTGAAATGTGTAGTTTTTCTGTGCGTGGCACGGATCAAGGTGTTAGCAAGGTTGTGTACAATTTCGGTGTTCATATTTCTAGCCAATACACTACTAATCCATCTGATATTAAAAATATAGCTTAAACTGCGTTCATCTCTGCGGTTTTTTGGTACATTGGTATTTTTTCAATACATTGTTCTCTAACATGATGGCATGTTTCAGATGCCAAAAGAGAAAATTTTTCCGTATGAACGCTAGTTATATAGGTTCAATCGGCGGTTAATCAAACGGCCTTAACATGAGTTAACACGGTTCAATATTTCGCCCAAGGCATTAAACCGTCTAAAACAAAATTGAATTCAATGAATCATTGAATTTAAACTTCAATCTAAGGTTGAATTCAGTGTTTTCTCACTTGGGAGTTTTTCTAACTATCGTTCAGGTGTATTAAATTTCATAGACTCGTGTCTACTATGTCCCAAGCACTACTTTTCAAAAAGAAACAGTGATACTTTTATGGATCATTCCAATCCCAGTTTGAAATAGATTTTTTGCAAACCGTTCAAGTTTCCTTTGAAGAGAATAGCGGTTATGTCACTGCCTTATAGCAACAACGCTTTTGGAAGCCTGCTCCGCCATTTTTGATGAGCGTAGCGAGCGAAGCGAGCGGAGCGAAATCTTCAATTTCACTTACCCCAAAAAAAATTCACTTGTGTATGTTTTTTTTTTTTTGTGTGTGTTTGTGCGCGCTCTAAAGACCAAACGCCTGAACCGATATGGATGAAAATTTCTTGAGTATCTACCTCTGTTCTCAACTTAGACCCCCTGCGTTTTTGAAAAAGTTCGGTTCGGTAAATTTTTTATAAATCAATTTTTTCGAAATTTTTCGATTTTTTCAGAATTTTGAACCCCTGTAAAATTGCAAAGTTCTGAACATAACTTCACCAAAACTTCTAAACATGTTGACCTTATACATATTTATCATGCCTGCAAATCTTAGTTCGGTAGGTTTTGCCAATTGGTTTTTATTAGCATTTTTGTGGGTTTTTTTTCGTGATTTGACGGCTGATTCAATACGAGTCCGGTTTCCTTCGTTTCCTTGGTTACCAGCTTTGCTGACCTCGAAGAGAAACAAAGGAACGTCAGAATCCGCATAAATTTTCAAGTGATTAGAATTTTCGAGAAGGCAATGGTCAGGTTTGGTGCTCCATGGTTTTCTTGTGACTGCTGCCTGCACCTTTTAATCCGCTATACATAAACCGCTACCTACGCTCATCTTCAACGCAACACAAATTGCGTTCGCGAAGCCCTAGTCAATTAATTCAAACGGCTCATGACATGAGGAATCAAGTTTTGTATCAATGCATTGAACTCAACCTTGGATTCAAAGCATTGAACTCAACCTTGGGTTCAAGCACGGGCCTAGAATGGACAGACCCACAGGCGGTTGGCCCTTTCGTGCCCATTAGCCTGCGAGTGTACGCACAACGATGTGCAGTCCTTCGAACAGAAGTCGTTAATAGAGGTGACTCCTGCGCATTCGTCAGGCGATATGTCGCGTTCGTGGGCAAAAAGCCCCTGGGCTGGATGGCCCTGGCAGGTCGACGCCAGGACACAGGCCAAGGCGAGCTGGGAACAGACAACATTCGTGTGTTGTTAGGTCAGGTATTAGAAAAAGTATGTACAATTACAAAAGTCCAGTTTTACAGTACAATAGAGGTATCTGATTGGCTGTGACCTTGGAGATAACAAACTAAGCTGGCAGTTAACACTTGACTGAACATTGTAAAACCTTCCTCTGTTGCCGGTCTCTGTCAAGGCTATGATCTGGCAACATCAACCCCAGGGCCCGATCCAATTTCAATTCAATTTAGATTATTTTTATTCATTCCGATTTATACCACTATGGCTTCGCGAACGAAATCTGTCCTGCGTTGAAGATGAGCGTAGGTAGCGGTTTTTACTGCGGATATAAAGGTGCAGACAGAAGTCCTATGAAAACCATGGAGCACCAATCCAGACCATTGTAACGATTCTGACTTTCCTGTTTCTCTCCTAGCTGTCAGGTAGCGCGAATATGCTCATTTTGAGTTCATTGAGGAATCTGCACCTAAATACATCTATGCAATTCATGCCTAAGGGTTTATATTAGACTGGAAATGTATTTCTGTCGCGGATTTCCTTTCAATCTTGCATGTACCAAATTTACAAAATTTCTGATATCTGTCAAATCATTGTCTTTTACACATTTGAAGTCAACAAAGCTGGTTTAATGTTTCGCTGTGTTTTCGATGGTTTCGAAGAGCAATCTTCAAAATTGGGAAAATTTGGAAAATTACGCATTTTTAGATAAATTTCCATACTTTTCAAAACTTTCCCAATTGCCGAATATTGCTATTTTTCTGCTTTGAAGGGAAGAGGTATGGATGATATTCTTGAAAAACGCAGGGCGTCTAAGTTGAGATCAAAAGTAGACACCCTGAAAATTTCATCGCAATCGACGGAGGCGTTTGGCCTGTAGAGCAAATCAAAAACAAAAACAAAACACACACACAAACAAGTGCTTTTTTTTTAGCAGTAGTGAAATTGATGATTTCGCTTCGCTCGCTACGCTCATCAAAAATTTGAAATGTAACATATTTTTAACAGGGTTGGCTTGTCAGCGGCAACCTGGTTTTCTGCAACGGTATAGAACTTGCCCAACGCCCCGAGGCGCTGACAAGCCAACCTGTACTGCGATTTCGTAACTCTGGCTTAACAGTTCTCGGTTACAAAGTTAAAAAATTAACATAGGCAGCAGTAGTGAAGTTATCCATCAGAACCGATAACGGCATAACGTAAAAGTTACAAAATTGCTTGACTGGTCCTAACAGACTAGGAAAACCAAAATATCTACATTCCCACGGGAATTTTATTGACTTTCGGCTGATGCAGGCAAATTTTTTAATTTTTTATAAATATATGCATTTTACTTAAATAGAATCATGCAGGCAGAAAAAAATCCAAATTCAGTAGTATTAGAATACTAGAATGCAGAGCAATGAGATCTTTAGTCAGTGTAGTCAAGTAGATTTTGCAGGGAATGCGATATACGAATATCGCATTTAATAAGGATAAAAAAATAAAAAAAAAGTTTTATCATGATTTTTTATAAGTTTTGTAAAGAGTGCTGAGGTGCGAAGACATAAAATTAGCAAATATTTGATGAGCGTAGCGAAATCATCAATTTCACTACTGCTAAAAAAAAGGCACTTGTGTGTGTGTGTTTTTTTTTTGTATGTGTGTTTGCGCGCGCTCTACAGGCCAAACGCCTGCGTCGATTGCGATTAAATTTTCAGGGTGTCTACTTTTGTTCTCAACTTAGACCCCCTGCGTTTGTCAAGCAAATCCTTCATACCTCTTCCCTTCAAAGTAGAAAAAGGAGCTGTTTTCGGCAATTGAGAAAATTTGGAAAAGTACGGAAATTTATTTAAAAGTGCGTATTGTTTTCAAATTTTCCCAATTTCGATTGTTGTCTTGAGAAACCATCGAAACCAAATCGAAACATCACACCAGATTTTTTGACTTGAAGTTGACTTCAAGATTTGACAGATATTAGAAATTTTGTCAATTTCGTGCACGCATGTTCATGAAAGTAAGTCCGCGGCAGAAGTATATTTCCAACCTAATAAAAACCCTTGGGCATGAGTTACATCTATGTATTTACATGCACATTGCTCAATGACCTCAAAATGAGCATATTTCCGCTACCCGACAGCTCGGACAGAAACAAAGAAAGGCCAGAATCGTTTACATTTCAAAGTGATCAGAATTTTTGAGAAAGCAATGGTCCGGCTTGCAGCTCCATGATTTTCACAGGCTTTTGCCTCAATCTTTTTATGCGCTTTATACAAACCGCTACGCTCATCTTCAACGCAACACAAATTGCGTTCGCTAAGCCCTAGTTTAAAAAAATTAGCAAGCAAAAAACGTTTAATGCCCTTTCAACGGTCCACTCAAAGACCAATAAAAAAATCCAAAACTTAGAAATTACATACCTACAGCAGATATTTCCCAATTTTACCCAATTTTTACATCGTTTGGTTCGAAATGGGAAGAAAAACGTTGAAAGTATCAGAATCGCACAACAATAATTTCGACCGAAAGGACGCGATTTGAGCTAAACGAACCGGTTAGATATTTCGACTTTCACGAGAAATTCGATGTTAACATCACATTCTATTAGAGCAATTTGTTTAAATCTGTTTTTGCGGTTTGATTCGGCACTCATCACAGTGGTTGAAGGTATAGCTTAGAACGCATAGTAAGCTAAGGCCGTTCATTGATGGTTGAGTAAATTGAATTTAAATTTTTTTGGATATCCAAGATATATTTCGAGGTTCTGAGATATTCAATTGGTTGTCAAAAGTGTGAGGATTCCGTAGATATTTGTTTCGTCACGATCGGATAACGGGTGTGGCCTGGAAAGTGTATACAGTAAGAGGTAAATTCTTAGCTGGAATTTACATCTTTCAATGAGCCGGCAAATCAGGGTTGTTTTTAAACGCTTGTAAGTAATTGACGAGTGAATTTTTTGAAATGAAAATGGTTCAATTGGTTGCCAGGAATGTGAAGATTCTGAAAATATAGGTTTCATCGCGATCCGACCAAAGGTGTGGCCTTGAAAGTGTATCCCGTTCGAGGAGTTGCAGATGTAATGTAATTTACTGTAATAAAATGCAATCACATCCTTTCCGGATAATAAGATAAATACACTTTAATTAATTGAATTATAGATAATTTATAGATACATTGAATCATTAAGTGTCATCTCTGTGCCATGACATCAGTGTCCTAATGAACGTAGGTGCACTTCTAAACAACAGTGCCTACTTGATTGGTTTATTAAATTATTACACAGAATTTTGTATTATCTGACGGAGATCTAATCCATGAGCAATGTCAACTTATCAGATATCCGCAAGCACGCCATACATTGTCAGAATTGTATATTGTCCAAAATCTTTTCAGTAAGATTTAAAAGGCATTGCGGCATACACAAAATGCATACAGAAACATATTAAATGCATATACATATTATTGATGAGCGTAGCGAGCGAAGCGAGCGGAGCGGAAACTTCAATTTCACTACCCCCCAAAAAAAGTCACTTGTGTATGTATTTTTTTATTTTTTATTTTATGTGTGATTGCGCGCGCTCTACAGACCAAACGCCTGAACCGATTTAGATGAAAATTTCAGAGGCCCTACCTTTGTTCTGAACTTAGATCCTCCAAGTTTTTGGAAATTATCGGTACAGCAATTTTTTAATAAATCAATTTTTACGAAATTTTTTGATTTTTTCAAAATTTTGATCCTCTGTAAATGTCAAAGTTCTTTACATATCACATGTCGATCTTATAAATACTTGTTATGCCTGAAAATCTGAGGTCGGTAGGAATTTCCGATTGGTTTTTAATCGCATTTTTGTAGTGTTTCTTCTTGATTTGGTGCCATCTGACAGCCCGTAGAGAAACAAAGGAACGTCAGAATCCGACCACATTTCCAATTGATCACAATTTTCGAGTAGGCAATGGTCAGGCTTGATGCTCCATGGTTTTCATAGGCCTTCTGCCTGCATATCTTTTTATCAGCTAAACACAAACCGCTACCTACGCTCATCTTCAACGCAACACAAATTGCGTTCGCGTAGCCCTAGTGGTAAAGGAATCACTTGTGTTGTACTTCTTGTTGCTATTCAAGATCCAATTAATACCTAACTAAAATATTTTTGAGTACTTTTGCCTCTGAAGAGCTGTCTGGCAAATTGTCTGTTGGACTGTGCCAAGCTGTGACACATTTTCTAGACAGCTGATGGTTCCAATCAAGATTGCGTTCAATTTGACCCGATTGCGGGTCTAGGATAATATATACGTAGTATACACCTTCCTTGAAGTCAATGAGCACGGGGAGTTAAACATTCGATTGACATTTCCTAAAGATCTTTGGTTAAATTCAAAACTCCGTTTCAAATAGTACAAACTCCATGTCACAAGTCATGTCTTGAGTCAGTCATAAAGGCTCAATGGGTATAGCTTTAAGACTCTTAGCTAGTGTCTAGCAGCAGTGGGTCCTCAAGGAAGATGCAAATCCACTCTCATTCTTGACATGAAATGGAGTTCAATGCTTCAGAAAGATCCTAAAGAGTAAAGACATCGATCCTGTTTTACGTATACGAGGTAACTTCTGTGCGGGAAGCGACTCAAGGGATCATGGGATCGACTTATTTATTGAGGGGATTTTAGACGGGTAAGACTCATTTTGAAACAGTTATCGATTTGGGCTAGTAACGATTTAGTAATGTAGATTGGCAGAATCATTAAACGCGTTGTCTTACACCTTGGCTTTACGTTCAGCTCGACTAAACGCGGGATTAAACTCACATTAAGTATACTGATTATAGTTACTTGTATTGTATTATATTATATTAACATCTGGGGAACGCAAAACCGATCTCAAATCGAAAACCATTAACCAATGCACTTAAATACTGTACTATTATAGTGTGTATATATTATATAAATAATCAATAATCAATAGTAAAAAGTTAATAGAAAGTCAGTGGCATAGACTGGGCGAAACGGTGGGTAAGTATTGTATTGTTTTTCACCGAACACCAAACAAACAAACAAAACAATACAAATAAAACAAACACCAAACACCAAACACTAGCGTTTCTCATGTCGGTATTTATTTACTCTTCGCTGTGTGTTTCTTTCCTTAAAAACGTTCGTGGGTTAGTATCGGCTCGAAAGTCTAAGCATACTTTTTAAAGCTATATACAAGTTTGGATGCAATCGATCATTGCATGTAATCATCGCTCATCGATCATTGCTAGTTGTCAGAAATGAAAGAGTACACACATTTTGCATCTAAGGAGCACAATGCAAAGTGTAGTGAAAACAACAAGAAATTAGTAATGATAAAAATCTAACCGTGTTTACCGCGTATTACTAGCAAATCTAACTTCATTTTTAGATCCAACAAGCAGCGTTAAGACTTAACCCTCGGGGTAAAATAATAAACAGCCAATCACAGACGGCGCTTGCCGATTTCAGGGGCAGTAGCCATGGTGATAACAAACTCATCCCCTGATTTCACCCTAACCCAGCTGTGTGGATTCAGGCCCACTAAGTTGCTAACCCCCGGTTTTACAAGTGATATCAGTGATACTTTATTTAGCATTCAAAATCCAGTTCTAAATTGAAAAAATATACATTTTAATTTGAAACAAAAAACTTTTTGAGGGTGTACTCACGGCGTATGTAATCCGGAAGGCGGCCATTTTGAACGGAAACGCAAGAAGACGCCCAACACTTGCACCGATCAACAGGTCGACGCTGGCACTGATTGGACGCGAGAATTTTTGCGGCGAGCGCCGAAAGTTTGTAGATAGCGAACGCGTCGCAAATCCCCGCATCGATTCGACGATCCTAGCCTGGGCCAGTGGCGTAGCACCGTGCGTGGCTGTTTGTGTCTACCCTTCGATAATTAATAGCCGCGAAATGCAACTAGTCCAGCGCTCTATGTATAACATGCAACGTTAAAGTACAGGCCTTACCATGGCCGTCATCTTCGGTCAGATCAACTCTATTACGAAGGTTATGTCGTTACGTATTGCTATGTATTGCTGTTTAAAAATTGAAATATAATATACTAGTTATATCTAAATATATGTGAATTGAATTGAAGAAGTTGCTCAAATATAACCCCCTTGTTTGTTTATTTTAATGCTTATCTCCTTTTAAAATGACGTGAAAACTGATTATCCAAGGTATCGAAGTTATCCGGGCACGAAATCTCCCGCTTTGCTGGGTGGGAAAAGGGGATCTCCTGATTGCCGGTCAGGTGCTCTACCATCGGAGCTATCCGGGCACACATTCTCCCGCTTTGCCGGTTGGGATAAGGGGATCTCCTGATTGCCGGTCAGGTGCTCTACCATCTGAGCTATCCGGGCACTCATTCTCCCGCTTTGCTTGGTGGGATAAGGGACCTCCTGCTTGCCAGTCAGATGCTCTACCACCTGAGATACCTGGACGGTGCCATCTGTAGCACCTGACCGACAATCAGGAGGTCCCGGATTAGTATCCCGGTTCGGTTGCACATTTTTCCAGCGTCGCTCTGCCCTATAATTAAGACATAACTACCAAATCACTGACGCCACTGAAGCAAATATGATTTTATCTAAGCGTAATCACAAAACACAAATGAGCCTGCGATCCGCGAACGATGCGATTACGCGAAATCCGCCGCTGAGCTCATTGTGTCTCATCGAATCATCGACGACATTGACTCGAATCACTCAGAGCTGATAACAGATTTATCAGCGTGCTGATAACAGCCGCTAGGTATGTGTGCTATCTTATCTGATCGAACAGTTTCCATGATTCGAGCTGCCGAATTTTAGCGCTAACAATAGTATCTCTTGTGCTAATTGGTGGCGGCTTTTATTATAGCAGTGATTAAAATATTACACTCAGAGAACAAGAGTTGTTTTTTGTTTGTAAGTCAAGTTGAAGCGCCTTTTAGATAGACTTCCCGGCTGCGATAGAGATAACTACAGGTCGAGAATCGAGATATTGCATTCTTTCCTTACTAAGACTGGCTGCTTTTGGTATGGGCTCTATTGGGACTGGTTCAGTGCCTGCCAATGGCTAGATCTCTCTTGGACTGGCTGCTATTAGCTGGATCTTTCGTGGCATGGGCTCTTTTGGGACTGGCTGCTATTGGCTGGATCTCTCGTGGCATGGGCTCTATTTGGACTGGCTGCTATTGGCTGGAACTCTCGTGGCTCTTTTGGGGCTGGCTGCTATTGGCTGGATCTCTCGTGAAATGGGCTCTATTGGGACTGGCTGCTATTGGCTGGATCTCTCGTGAAATGGGCTCTATTGGGTCTGGCTGCTATTGGCTGGATCTCTCGTGAAATGGGCTATATTGGGACTGGCTGCTATTGGCTGGATCTCTCGTGAAATGGGCTCTATTGGGTCTGGCTGCTATTGGCTGGATCTCTCGTGGCATGGGCTCTTTTGGGACTGGCTGCTTTTGGCTGGATATCTCGTGGCATGGGCTCTATTTGGACTGGCTGCTTTTGGCTGGATCTCTCGTGGCATGGGCTCTATTGGGACTGGCTGCGATTGAATGGCTGGATCTCTCGTGGCATGGGCTCTTTTGGGACTGGCTGCTATTGGCTGGATATCTCGTGGCATGGGCTCTATTTGGACTGGCTGCTAATGGCTGGATCTCTCGTGGCATGGGCTCTATTGGGTCTGGCTGCTATTGGCTGGATCGCTCGTGAAATGGGCTCTATTGGGACAGGCTGCTATTGGCTGGATCTCTCGTGGCACGGGCTCTATTGGGACTGGCTGCTATTGGCTGG
Source organism: Nemoura dubitans (assembly GCA_921293005.1). Taxonomy (NCBI): domain Eukaryota; kingdom Metazoa; phylum Arthropoda; class Insecta; order Plecoptera; family Nemouridae; genus Nemoura; species Nemoura dubitans. Next base: position 12,861,898 of record OV121078.1, on the reverse strand, counting down.
ATTTGAGTTAAGCAACACTGTGCCGAGTCCGGCGTTGGATGGGTGACCGTCATGCACATGACCAGCTCTCAAAGTGAGAGGGGTTGGAGGGATTGGAGTTAAGCAACACTGCGTCGAGTCAGGCGTTGGATGGGTGATTACCATGCAAGTGGTCAGCTCTCAAAGGCGCTAACAAGTGGACAAACGTTTCAGACATTAACTTTTTCTCTTCTGCTTTAACGCCCAGGGGCCTTACCTAGCGCGGCCATTTGGAGCGGCTACCATGCGGCTAATAAGCCGGGCTGGCGGTGTTATATAACCCGGACCTAGAGCGGCCATTTCAACAATGTGCAGTTTGTTGATTTCGTAGCACTACTAGCAACCAGTATTACGGTGGTGCTACGATGATAGCATTATCTAGAAGGCATACTGCTTTTTAAACGATCATCATTGTGCAGTGAGGTAAAATCAACCAATCTCATGGCTCGTTACTAAAGTCAGAGTCGATGTGCCCCGGCTATACAACCCGGCCGTTATACTGCCGCTCTAGGTCGGGGTTACTGCTTGGTGCTATGGTGGTGATAATTAGCCAGGGTAGATTGCTAGTAGTCCCGGGACTACGAGGGGCCGAGCTAGGTAAGGCCCCAGCACTGAACGCCACTGAACGCCACTGAACGCCACTGAACGCCACTGAACGCCACTGAACGCCACTGAACGCCACTGAACGCCACTGAACGCCACTGAACGCCACTGAACGCCACTGAACGCCACTGAACGCCACTGAACGCCACTGAACGCCACTGAACGCCACTGAACGCCACTGAACGCCGCATTGGTAAAGCAACCCCGAACAATGCAGCCATATCATCGCAAGTTAGTTTGACACGAACGAGTTTCTGGTCGCTGATTTGGTGGACAGTCGGAGGCGGCTCGTGGGGAAAGAAAGTAAGGAGGCCCGAACGTTTATGCCCCCCCCCCCCCCTCCCTACCCACAAAATAACTTCGTTTATCTGCAATCGACTGGGGCCAAATACCCGTGGATGTTGGTCTTTATTTGATTGTGTGCATCATTTCAACCTTTCACGCATTGACAGCATTTGCAAAATGCATTTTTAAATTGCTATGTGATAATGAAATGCTCTTGCATGCGAAGCGGGGGCGGTGGAACTCCGCGGAGTTCGTTGGTGAAAAGCTTTTCTAGCCTAGATGCGAATCGCGGCTGCGGTCCGCCGAAAAGTCGGAGAATGCGGCCAAATGCCACCTTGCCAGCGGCTACTTTTGAGCTAGTCGCTGAGTAGCGCAAATTGAGGTGGTAAAATTTTATTTAATTTTTTGCAACGGCACAGAGAGCGGCCAGGCACGGTTAAAGCGACCCGAGTACAGATGTGTGCACACAGAGCGGCCGGGCACGGTCAAAGTGACCCGAGCACAGATGTGTGCACACAGAGCGGCCAGGCACGGTCAAAGTGACCCGAGCACAGATGTGTGCACACAGAGCGGCCGGGCACGGTCAAAGTGACCCGAGCACAGATGTGTGCACACAGAGCGGCCAGGCACGGTCAAAGTGACCCGAGCACAGATGTGTGCACACAGAGCGGCCGGGCACGGTCAAAGTGACCCGAGCACAGATGTGTGCACACAGAGCGGCCGGGCACGGTCAAAGTGACCCGAGCACAGATGTGTGCACACAGAGCGGCCGGGCACGGTCAAAGTGACCCGAGCACAGATGTGTGCACACAGAGCGGCCAGGCACGGTCAAAGCGACCCGAGCACAGATGTGTGCACACAGAGCGGCCGGGCACGGTCAAAGTGACCCGAGCACAGATGTGTGCACACAGAGCGGCCAGGCACGGTCAAAGCGACCCGAGCACAGATGTGTGCACACAGAGCGGCCGGGCACGGTCAAAGTGACCCGAGCACAGATGTGTGCACACAGAGCGGCCAGGCACGGTCAAAGTGACCCGAGCACAGATGTGTGCACACAGAGCGGCCGGGCACGGTCAAAGCGACCCGAGCACAGATGTGTGCACACAGAGTGGCAGGGCACGGTCAAAGCGACCCGAGCACAGATGTGTGCACACAGAGCGGCCGGGCACGGTCAAAGCGACCCGAGCACAGATGTGTGCACACAGAGCGGCCGGGCACGGTCAAAGTGACCCGAGCACAGATGTGTGCACACAGAGCGGTCGGGCACGGTCAAAGTGACCCGAGCACAGATGTGTGCACACAGAGCGGCCGGGCACGGTCAAAGCGACCCGAGCACAGATGTGTGCACACAGAGTGGCAGGGCACGGTCAAAGCGACCCGAGCACAGATGTGTGCACACAGAGCGGCCGGGCACGGTCAAAGCGACCCGAGCACAGATGTGTGCACACAGAGCGGCCAGGCACGGTCAAAGCGACCCGAGCACAGATGTGTGCACACAGAGCGGCCGGGCACGGTCAAAGCGACCCGAGCACAGATGTGTGCACACAGAGCGGCCGGGCACGGTCAAAGTGACCCGAGCACAGATGTGTGCACACAGAGCGGCCAGGCACGGTCAAAGTGACCCGAGCACAGATGTGTGCACACAGAGCGGTCGGGCACGGTCAAAGTGACCCGAGCACAGATGTGTGCACACAGAGCGGCCGGGCACGGTCAAAGTTACCCGAGCACAGATGTGTGCACACAGAGCGGCCAGGCACGGTCAAAGCGACTTGAGCACAGATGTGTGCACACAGAGCGGCCAGGCACGGTCAAAGCGACCCGAGCACAGATGTGTGCACACAGAGCGGCCAGGCACGGTCAAAGCGACCCGAGCACAGATGTGTGCACACAGAGCGGCCGGGCACGGTTAAAGCGACCCGAGCACAGATGTGTGCACACAGAGTGGCAGGGCACGATCAAAGCGACCCGAGCACAGATGTGTGCACACAGAGCGGCCGGGCACGGTCAAAGTGACCCGAGCACAGATGTGTGCACACAGAGCGGCCAGGCACGGTCAAAGTGATCCGAGCACAGATGTGTGCACACAGAGCGGCCAGGCACGGTCAAAGTGACCCGGGCACAGATGTGTGCACACAGAGCGGCCGTGCACGGTCATAGTGACCCGAGCACAGATGTGTGCACACAGAGCGGCAGGGCACGATCAAAGCGACCCGAGCACAGATGTGTGCACACAGAGCGGCCAGGCACGGTGAAAGTGACCCGAGCATAGATGTGTGCACACAGAGCGGCCAGGCACGGTCAAAGTGATCCGAGCACAGATGTGTGCACACAGAGCGGCCAGGCACGGTCAAAGTGACCCGGGCACAGATGTGTGCACACAGAGCGGCCAGGCACGGTCAAACCGACCCGGGCGCGCCTTTCCGTTCCCAGCATTAGCCCAGCAGACATTGTCAAATCAGCTGTTTTCATTGGTTGAACATTCAAAATGACGTAACGTCACTCACCCGCGCCAAAGCGCCGTGTCAAGAATGATCTGCGTCATATTCCGTGAAACTAATTAAACTACATTCTCAACGCTGGTGGACTGGGAAGATCACTACGTTGATAATAAGTGGTTAAAACCAATTTTATGGCAGGCGTTTGAAAAACCGGACTGCTGTCAAAGTATCCGCGCCACTCGCGCAATTCCAGATTTGATAGTGACACTTCAAGTTTAACTGTTCGATGATGGCGCTGAGATGCCACGTCCAAGTCTTGCAGCATAATTTCACAATTACCATCAGCATACCAGAACTAGATTATTCATGCAGTTTTCCGTTGAGCACTAAAAATGCAATTTAATAAGTGAATAAATAAGTTTACTCCGAGCAATATTCGAAGTTTTCAGATAGGTATAGTGAATATAACCTCATTGAGCTGTCAAAAGATTGTTCATAGTCTCTCACCGTTTTCAAGATTTCATTGACACAATGTAGATATTTGTTAAGCTAGTATAATAAGCACCTTGTTCGATTATTAACTACTTTGGATCAGTAAGATGTGAAACTCATCGCTATGCTTTAAAATATAACATATTACGGCGCACGTACTGTAGATTGAGAGTTGTGAATTACAGCCAGCAGGAATGTGATTGTTATAACCGCGCAAATAATGAAATCATTCGCAAGCTTCGCTAAAGTCTCTGAGAGACTACGTTTAGCGAAAGAGTGTGGAAATTCGGATGTTTAGACTGCAAGTCAGCAGACGAGACACGTTTTGCCACGGAAGTCAGAATTGTATATCGGCAAAATTGGGGTTATGGCGCACGGAGACAAGGTAAGTCTGCCGCCGAGCACTTCGCGTGTCTCATTGCGCGGGGGAGTGATGTCACGACAGTTTGAATTTTCAGCCAATAAAAACGGCTGATTTGGCGAGGTCTGCTGGGGTAATGCTGGAAACGGAAAGGCGCGACCCGGGCACAGATGTGTGCACACAGAGCGGCCGGGCACAAAAATTGCATAAAATTAACTTAAAAATAATATTCAAATATAAGAAATAAAGAAAACAAAATGAGACGCTAAGTCATGCAGGTAAAATATTTACCTGAACGAAACATGACGTTATGCATATCCAGAGTCGCTGATTGGTGCAGAGCCAATGTTGATGACATTGTGTCACTGACATTGCCAGCTGTAAACCCAGCTTGATTGGTGCAGAGCCAATGTTGATGACATCGTGTCACTGACATTGCCAGCTGTAAACCCAGCTTGATTGGTGCAGAGCCAATGTTGATGACATCGTGTCACTGACATTGCCAGCTGTAAACCCAGCTTGATTGGTGCAGAGCCAATGTTGATGGCATCGTGTCTCTGACATTGCCAGCTGTAAACCCAGCATGATTGGTGCAGAGCCAATGTTGATGACATCGTGTCACTGACATTGCCAGCTGTGAACCCAGCTTGATTGGTGCAGAGCCAATGTTTATGACATCGTGTCACTGACATTGCCAGCTGTATACACACTCGACAAGAATAATTATTGGCGAAATTGCGCTTGCATGCCCGAGCACAAGTTCACGAGTCACAACAATTACACCGATAAACCGTACAATTAGCAACTAAATAATATTATTCCCCGTATTTGGTTGTATTGTATAATCGCGTGAGCTTGCCTAACAATGGTGTGACGTAAGTGGCCGAGGTGGCACTATTTTTCATTCTTTTCTGCGCTCGAAGTCGTTCTTGGTTCTTGCATTCTGCGCTCGAAGTCGTTCTTGGGTCCTGCATTCTGCGCTCGAAGTCCTTCTTGGTGTCTGCATTCTGCGCTCGAAGTCCTTCTTGGGTCCTGCATTCTGCGCTCGAAGTCCTTCTTGGTTCGTGCATTCTGCGCTCGAAGTCCTTCTTGGTTCGTGCATTCTGCGCTCGAAGTCCTTCTTGGTGTCTGCATTCTGCGCTTGAAGTCGTTCTTGGTTCGTGCATTCTGCGCTCGAAGTCCTTCTTGGTTCGTGCATTCTGCGCTCGAAGTCCTTCTTGGTGTCTGCATTCTGCGCTCGAAGTCCTTCTTGGTGTCTGCATTCTGCGCTTGAAGTCGTTCTTGGTTCGTGCATTCTGCGCTCGAAGTCGTTCTTGGTTCGTGCATTCTGCGCTCGAAGTCGTTCTTGGTTCCAGCATTCTGCGCTCGAAGTCGTTCTTGGTTCGTGCATTCGAGCCTGGCTAAAGTCTGCTTGTCTTGGTCCAGCTGCTTGCGATGAGGGCGAAGAATTGTCTCGCGTTGATGGCGGCCATCTTGGCTAGCAAGCCGTGTATGTCAGAAGACGACAGACTCGAGGCCACCGAGGTAAGTCTCATTTGTTACTGCGACACGGGGTTAACATGGTCCACAATCTGCTGTTGACCATGTGTGAATGCCATCAAATCTTTTTGGTGGTTGTGTCTATTTCTGTTTGTCGTTGTAAGAGCAACGCTGCAAGAACCACCTGGGCACAATTTGTATTATGAATAGGAACAATTGAAGTAACATTATTTTTATTATTGTACCAAAGCACAAGTACAAGCTGCTAAAAAACGTGTAAAATGTTTACTGTGAGCTGTCAATGACAGCATTACTTCAAAACCTTGGCGTGACCAGGGCGGACTGGGCCGAAGTGCGGGGGTGCCATCGCACCCCGGGCCTTGGACTTTCCGGGCCCCTGCCGGTCACACAATTGGCCTCGGAAAAAATCTGGGAGATCTTTCATTTTAGGGCTTCGGTTAAAACTTCGGGCGACGTTTTACTTTAATGCCCGGGCCGATTTTTTCCCCTAAGCATTTACAATTTTGCGGGTCTGAAGTTTATACAGCAAGTCGGGCTCTTTCGAGCCAGACGCCCCTGGCCGCCCGCGTGACAACGACATTTTGTTTGCTGCACGTTTTTTTTTAAATCTGCTCTGTGATTGATTGAAGCAAGAAGATGTAGCATGAAGCTGGAATATTCCAACTCGCTTATTCTCTATTCATACCGTCTTACTTTGCGGCTTGCGTCAATTATGTGCACTTTCACTATTTATGTTTCCCTATGTTTTAACTTTTTACACGTTGTCCTTATTGCTAATCTTATTCTCACTAAAATTGAACGCAAACCATTAAAACATGTCAAATTTCATAATTTTACCAATCTGACATGGTTGACATGGTTGATATGTTGTTATAATGCCTCCCTATTTTTTAACCTTTTACTCGAGCGTTGTTCTTATTGCTACTCTTATTCTTACTTTTAAAAACGTGTCAAATTTCAGAATTTTGCCAATCTGACATGGCTGACAATTAAAACAAACTTTGTATCAGTTCAAAACCCCTCGAAGTCGAATCTTCCAGGAAAGGTTGTTATACGATTGCTTTCCAGCACTAGAACAATACATGTAAAATGCCCAAATCTATTTCTGATCAACAATGTCGTAATGAACGCCATATTCTCGCCCCGTCGCCAACAACCGTAAGCCGAACTTTTCAGACGACCCTTACGTGTGCGCGGGCAGAGAAATGTCGACACTTCGCCGACCTCCCAAGAAGATCTCTCGCCTCTACGTCTTACGTCGCCAAAACACTATAAAATCAAAGGCAACCTACAGACATTTGGCCAGGTCCAATATGTTCCCAAAGTTGTCCCGTCACGTTCCCACGTGTGTGCTAAAGTCAGAAACTCCCCTATGTGTCGTGTGTTGTGTGTCGTGTGTCGTGTGTCGTGTGTCGTGTGCGCCCGTCCCGACCAGTCCAGCGACAGATGCGTTCGTTAGTACGTTTTTTGTTTGTTTATTTTAAGTTTTTTTCAGTCACGCCGATTGGCCTTCAGTTACATTCACTTACGTCACGATATAAGGATAGATTAATTACCTACATTTTACTACATATTATCACTATTTCCAATATATTGTACTCCTCGCCATTATTGCCAATAGCAAAAACCTTAGCGTTAGGAGCATTTATGTACTACCACTTACCAGTGAAATAAGAATACTATGTTAGCTTTTAGAACTAGTGTTACCAAGTTTGTTTTGGAATATTCTTTGGTTTGGTGAATTCTGCCTTTTTTTCCGTTATTAAAATCTCAACTGCTACCTGCAATTATAAAATTAGGTTACACCGAACCTACGATAAATTCGTTTATATTTTTTAACTTGTATGTTCCTCTCCCCAGTCCGCGGTGGCCGAGGACGTCAAGTGCGTGGAGCGACTGCGTTATCTGGGCGCGATCCGGCTGGATCTGGAGGCGCCGATCGACTACTTCAAGGCCACGGACCAGTGCGACCACGAACACAGAATGCAGCTGTTGTTCTCCGTCTCGACGCTCGACGCGCTCGACTTGGCGCTGTGCGGCACCGAGATAGTGCCGGTCCTTCGTGAACATGCGCTGCGATTTGGTGTACGTGGACCACAAAGTTGTCGCTCTGAGATAACTATTTCACACTTGGTTTTTAACCTTTGAATGCTAAATTAAGTCTCGCTGATTTCCCGTAGTTTTGTAACCGTTACCAAGATGTTCGTCGTGAGTTCGCTCTGCTGACAGGTTGAATGGGCAGTCTCATTCCAAAAGAGCACAAACCCAAAAAAACACAACAAACATCGTACCATGGCTCACAAAACTTACGCACTCTAGACATGTCCAAGATAAACTCTATTTCACGTTAACAATGAGACTGGATGTGCATCTTCCTCTAAGACGCCACTGCTGCTAGACACAAGCTAAGATGTAAAATAACTGATTATCTAGCCTTTTGTCCGGCTCAAGACATGGTTTGTGAGTTTTGAAACTCTTAGTTCGTGTCTAGCAGCAGTGGGTCCTCGAGGAAGAAGCAAATCCATTCTCCTTCTCAACGTGAAATGGAGTTATAGATGAGCGTAGCCAGCGAAGCGAAAACTTCAATTTCACTGCTGCAATTTCATTTCGCTGTTTATTTATTTTTATTTTTGCACTTCAACCTATTGGTCATTTTGGTCATTTATTTTTATTATTTTTAAAATAATTTGTTCGTTTGTTTCTATATGTGTTTGTGCGCGCTCTACAGGCCAAACGCCTGCCTCGATTGCGATGAAATTTTCAGGGTGTCTACTTTTGTTCTCAGTTTAGACCCCCTGCGTTTTTCAAGAAAATCCTTTATACCTCTTCCCTTCAAAGCAGAAAAAATAGCAATATTCGAACATTGGGATGGTTTGGAAAATTACGGAAATTGATTTAAAAGTGCATATTCTTACCAAATTTTCCCAATTTCGAATATTGCTCTTCGAAACCATCGAAACCCCATCGAAACCCCATCGAAACCCCATCGAAACCCCATCGAAACCCCATCGAAACATCACACCAGCGTTGTTGACTTCAAGGTTGTCAGAGATTTTGTCAATTTCGAGCATGCATGAAGTAAACCCTCGACTGAAATAATCCTCCAAGGGTTTTTTATGAGCGTAGCGAGTGAAGCGAAATCTCCAATTTCACTACTGGTTAAGAAAGAAAACTTGTGTGTGTTTTTTTGTATGTGTGTTTGCGCGCGCACTACAGACCAAACGCCTGCTTCGATTGCGATGAAATTTTCAGGGTGTTATACCTTTTTTCTCAACTTAGTACCGATGCGCACATACGCTCATCTTCAACGTGAACACTCTGACAGCGTTTCCTATTTTTGCATAAAAATCCCAGTTTGGTATATCTGTTTGAAAACCAGTGCCAAAGATAACTCAATCAACGTTTGTTAAGGTTTATTATCGTCCGTAACTATGAGAAATTATGTTTCCTATGGCAACTAGTACTTCTCATATAATACGGACCTTATAAAGTCGAACTAATCATAGCAAAAAGATTATCCTTACGTAATTTGAAAGCCATATTATATTACCCAGGAGGTGAGCTATTTTGGTGGGGCTGTCACTAATAGTTTGCCAGTAAAAATTCATTTCGTAGAATTTGGCAGATGATTTGGCGATCAGTCCACCTTAAGAAGTTGGGAAGTTGTGCAGTGCGAGTTTGCAGGACCCAACTAGCGTACCGGCAGCGAATCTCACGTCGGGTCGCCGGTACATCTTCGATGAAAGCCGCACATTCGCCTGCGTTCTCTGCCAGCACGAGGACCTTAGGTTCCCACCGCAAGACATTTTCGGCGGTAAGTAGATTTCTTTTCCTGATATAGATAATAAAGTATCGCCCATAGCGATAATAATATAATATTATACGCTAGATAGCCTGCACTGTTTTGGGCCTGTTGCCTGCCTCCATGACAATATTGTTTCGTGGCGGAAAAATCCATATATAAGAGATTACGATTTGAAAATGATTGAATATGGAAGGCGTTGAGCGCGACACATCACGTTTCATTTTGTAATTTTTTAAAATGACACTTTATGTTTATTCCGAACTTGAAATTTTTCGTAAATTTCTAATAGTTTCAAAACTGACAACCAACATTTTCCGCAAAACGGATGGTCTTTAAGTTAATAACAAATGTAAGTAATCTGATTTTTGTAAGCCAACCCGGAAATAGGTAAATTTTTTTTTTAAATCTGAACTCGTTCTTCGACAGACCAAGACTTGACAGCGGGCAACCACTTCGTGGCCGTGTTCACGAGCACGGCCACCCGCGACTTGCCCGTCGTCGACGACGCCGCGAAGACCGTGCTGACGACGACCCTGGTCCGTCTACTCACACCATTCCTCGACGAATCATACATCGACTTCATCGACGTCTGGCTGGACGAGACGCACCACTTGCAGATCAGGTTCCTCGTGGGCGACCAGATCCTGCCGTCGGCGGTGACTGGCAAAGCGACCACGGTGTCCGTGCTGAACGGCAGCTACGTGGTGAGCGTCGAGGACGTGGGCTGGTGTCCTGCAGACGAGACGGTGGGCGCCGATGGAGTCGTCGTTCGTTGGCCGACGACACTGATGAGAGGTGATTGGATGCTGGGAGGATTGGCTCGTGTTATCGTGTGGCATGGTACCTTTTGAGGATCCGCTTCTACCAGCCAAAAGCTGGGTTTACAGCTGGCAATGTCAGTGACACGATGCCATCAGCATTGGCTCTGCACCAATCAGAGACTCCGTGACAGAGTCGCGAACATGACGTCATGCACATCCAGAGTCTCTTTTGGTGCCGAGCCAATGTTGATGACATCGTGTCAATGACATTGCTGGCTGTAAACAACAACAAAAATAGAAACACATCTACTCTTAAGCGAATGTTTCAACAGATAGAAGTGCACTGGTCTATTGACTGTCGGTAAATGACAGGCTGATGATGAATCTTTCCTGGCCTGGAAGAGAGCCGAGGGTGGACCTGGTATTTTTTATTTAGTGACGTTTCAAGCAATGGATTTGCATCTTACTCGAGGACCCACTGCTGCTGCTGCTAGACACGAAATATGAGTTCCAAAATTCACAAGCCATGTCTTGAGCCGGACGAAAGGCTTTATGGGCAGTTTTGAAACTATTATCTCATGTCTAGCAGCAGTTGGTCCTCGAGGATGATTTAAACCTACACTCTTTCTTAACGTGATATGGAGTTTAATGGCGTCAGAAAGTTAAATTTGAAAGACTTCAGTCTATTAAAGGATGATTTTGTGGACGCTTGCGTTTCGTTAGCTGCGACCAAAGAGCCTTCCACAGTTTACCACCACTGTTCTTGCCCCCTTATGCCAAGGGTATTTACAACGTTTGTAAGCGCCTCGTGGGTGTCTTCAGCTTCATATCCAGATTCCTTCGTGTTCCACACCAACCTGTCGACTGGCAGCATCATCGGACGCACCTGCAAGTTCAACGCGACGTCCCTCCAGGCAGAGTGGTACCATCAGTTTACCCGATGGGCGCTCGTGCGGCAGCCTTGCAAGTCGCTGGACGAGCAATACGCCGACGAAGAGTACTACAAACAGTTCCTGGACGCCGTCGACGTCGACCGCCGCCACGCGAACGCGCTGCAAGAGTCGGCGTCGACGCCCGTCAACTCGACGACGTTGCGAAAGGTCGCACGTCTCGTCAGTCGCGAGATTAACGTACGCGACGAGTTGTACGCGCAGACCGCGCAGAGCCTCGTCAACATCATCGCGCATCTGGTGATGGACTCGGACTCGGACCACGCGGTGGCGAAGGCCCGACGCGCCGACCTGATCGTCGTCGACCTCGGAGGGAGCGAGTCCGTGGTGGGCTTCGCGGTCGACTGCGGCGATGACCGTCAAAATGTCACCCTGAATCGGAAGCCTACAGTGCAGGGGCGAGCCATGTTCGCGCTGGACGTCTCGGCGCGACTGGCAGAGGCCCACTCGAGGATGGCGTTCGTGGTTCTGTTAAAGAAATACAGTAACGTAGACTTTATGTTCGATGTGTACTTCGAGGTGACGGTCATGTTTCCACGCAAGGGCGAGGTGTCGCGGTGAACGTTCGCGTCGTACGCCAATCAACACGTGGACGTCACGTACAAGAATACGAATTTGTATTTTCAACAGGCTTCCCAATACTACGTGTGCGTCGCGTGGAGCAACGACCTCCGGGATTGGACGAGGGAAGGCTGCAAGAAGTTGTACAACGGCACTTTCAGCGCGTGTCGCTGCAGCGGCAAGTACTTTGTCTTGCAGGACGGCGTCCCCATAGCCAAGTACGCCCTGAAACGAGGCCACACAACCAAGGTGGAGATAGCGAGAAACAACATGTTCACCGACTTCCTCAAGGACAAGATCGCTCTGATGACAATCACCGCCATCGAGTGTCTTCTGTCCTTGCTGGGTCTGGGCTCGATCATCAGTACGGCCATCGTTTTTAAACATTGGCGGGAAAAAGCTGGCCACAAGATCCTTCTTCACATGGTGCTGGCGTTGACGTGCAACCTAGTTCTCGGTTTCACCGCCAACTTCGTGCGCATGAACACAGAGGGCGTTGGCTGTCTTGTCTACGGCGTGCTGCGTCATTACTCCTTCCTGGCCATGTTTCTCTGGATGCTGACTTTGTCCCTGCTCCAGATGAAGAGGTTGATGACCGTGGCCGGCGCCAAGGCGACCACGCATCTCATCTTGAAGGCGTCAGTGTTTGCGTGGGGCGTGCCGTTGGTGCCCATCGTCATTCTGTTAAGTGTGAACCCTGGCTTCTACCAGGCAGACAGGTTCGACCGGGGTTACTGCTATCCCGAAAGAATCGTCTTCCAGGTGGCGGTCCAGACGCCAGCAGGCTTGATCCTGCTCGCAAACCTGGCAATCTTTGTCAGGATCGTTTTGGGGATATTCGGCTGCGTCGGCGAGAAAAAGATCACTCGCCACAGCAAGAACGAAAAGGCGGAGCAGCTGAACAAGCTCAAGACCAGTCTGTTCATCTTCTTCTTGTTCGGGTTCACTTGGGTGTTCCACATTTTCGCCGAGGAGCGCGTCGTCGTCAGCGACTTCCTGTTCGACTACTTGTTTCTGATGACGGCCACCACGCACATCTTCGTCCTGGCGCTCTTCTTCGTCGTGCTCCAGGATAGCACAAGGAAGGAATGGATTAATTGGATCAGGGAGAAATTCTTAAAGTAATCAAATAGGTAGCTGGAAACAAACAGCAATAACGAACGTTTTATAACGTTTTATTCTTTTGAGGTAACGACACTAAAATTTAAATATTGACGCAGAATGACGTACCATAGACAAAAGGTTGGTACCTTTGCATTCTAAAAAAAATTGCGTCAATGTACCAGAAATCTGTTGTTACATTTTGGTTATAAGTAAATAATATTCTGAAACAATTCAAACTCAACTCAACTTCCTCAACCAGAGCTGGGTTTACAGCTGGCCATGTAAGTGACACGATGTCATCAACATTGGCTCTGCACCAATCAGAGACTCTGCCATGGAGTCTCATGATTGGTGGTAGAGCCAATGTTGATGACATCGTGTCACCGACATTGCCAGCAATAGCGCAGCTTAAGAAACTTAACCGCTCAAGTCGGTATGTGTCCTCAACTTCAGGCAACTTGAAAGTCTCCTTTCCAAAATCCCGTTGTACATTAGGGTTTAGAAATGCCAATGGCAAGTTTCTAGGCTTCGCACCCAAACGGCAGCCGTCCGAACCCACCCCAGCCTCTTCAGTGCGTTTCCCTAATATTCAGGTTTTGACTGTATTTTGATTTTGATTATTATTTATTTATCTATTGATCAGCAACAGAATACGTTTTAACTCCACTAGTTTAGTATAATATAAAATTTCATGTTTTATGTGAGCTATATATTAATTGTAAAATGATAACATTGAGAGGAAATTGTTACTGGTTTAAGCAGTTACCAGTATGCAATTGATGGAAGGGAGGCGAAGCTGGAAAAATGTGCCCCGAACCGGGATACGAACCCGGGACCTCCTGCTCGGTCCCGGGTTCGTATCCCGGTTCGGGTGCACATTTTTCCAGCTTCGCCTCCCTTCCAATGATAACATTGTAAGATTAAGACCATAAGATAGTATTTTTCTTACATTATTAATATAATAGTATCGTTATTTTAAAGTATAATTTTTTGTTTTGATATTGATAGCAAATATCTCAACAATTGTTGAACTAACGTTATATTTTTGTCAACAATTATATTTTCACAATATTTATGATGTAACAATTTTTTTTTTGCAGTGTTAATGTTTTGGATTGCTAATTGCACACTGTATCATCAATGCCAAATATAAAAATACACTGTCACGGGTCACAAGAAAAATATTTTATTTTTTACCTTTTACTTTTTACTTTTTTACCGATCCTTTAAAACTGGGTGTGGACTTGTAATGAGCACTTACGCTCCGCGAACTTTACAATCATTCTCATTAATAATGAAAACAATATACATAATTAATAAAAATTACCTTCTACACGATGATTAAATAAGGCTTTTAGAACTGGGTCGTTTGTTAAAGTCTTTAATACTTTGCTTGAGTGCCGCCCACTGCATTTGTAGGTACAGACCAAACGCGACCTTTCCAGGATTCTCCATCCTTTTCGAGTCGCTTTCCGAGTGGAGGTTTCTCAGTCTTGTCTTGGGACTTCCTTGCCCTTCTGCGATGGATTCTGCGATGGATTCTGCGATGGATTCTGCGATGGATTCTGCGAAATTGGAATGAAATTACAACAAAATGAACACACTTGATGCGAATGAATCGGGTTTAGAATTAAATCAGAATCAAATAAAGGAAAGAGTCAGACACTTCTGAAACCACAATCGAAAGGCTTGTTAACTTAAACTAAACACTTTTACAAACTTCTTATAAATGCTACAATTAGGCTAACTGTTTTCTTACTTTCATTGGGGAAACTTCAGTCTGGAATAACTTAAACTCCATATTTTCACGTCAAGAAGTAGAGTTGATTTGCATCTTCCTCGAGGACTCACTGCTGCTGGCATAGGCGTGCGCAGGGTCCCAGCTAGATGGGGCCACACAAAAAATCCACTCCCTAAAAAAACGTCATCCGCTTTTCTTTTCAAAATGTCCAGCCCCTAAAAAAAGTATCCCGCTTTTCCAAACTCCCATTCCCTAAACAATCGTCGCCCGCTTTATTATTATGTACACAAATTAGCCTCCCAAAAGTGTACATAATAATAAAATAAATAGCCAATTACGAGCTTTCGTAATTTAAACAAGATTAAAAGAGAATCGTCGCCCGCGTTTCCAAATGTGAATTCACTTTCTACATTTTTCTCGATTTCATGTTCATGCATTGCGATGCGATTGCGCTACAAACCAGCTCGCGATAGCTGGCTATGGCTAGTCATAACAATAACATTCAAACTCTTTACTCAGAAACCATGGAATGATTCTTACTAACAACTCACAAGAATATTTTTCTTGAGGCTCGAAATGGCAGTTTTACTTAAATAATACTTAAATAATAATATATGTATTGAAAAAGGGGATCGTCTTAGATTAATTAGGGGGGTGCAATGCCCCCGCTGCCCCCCCCCCCCCCCCCCGCGCCGCACGCCTATGGCTGCTAGACACAATAAGCTAAGAGTTTCAAAACTCACAAACAATGTCTTGAGCCGGATGACAGGCTTTGAGGGCAGTTTTGGGACTCTAAACTCATTTCTAGCAGCAGTGGGTCCTCGAGGAAGATATGCTTATCCACTTAAGTGTTCTATTTAGATTCAGGACCAAGTAGGTACAGGAGTGCCTGGACCGAAAACCGCGTGCCTGATCGAGGAGCTCGACGACGATGGCGACCACCAGTGACAAGGCCTGCACCACGGCGAACACGACGCTGGTGTAGAGGGCGCGGTCTGGACCTGGAGGACGCGCTCCAGCCTCCGACTGGACTGGGACTGGAACGATCCGACCATCGGACACCGCTGGGGCGTATGCAATTAAAATCCCAGGTTAAAAAATAATCCGTAGTTCGAATTCGATTGTAACGATCCAGGCTTTATTGGGTAGCTTTTCCGAAAAGGCAGAATTTGGTGTGAAAATTTAATTTTTAAACAGAGGAATGAAAAACTTTCGTAGCACAAATATTAATTTTTTTTTGTCATTATTGATTGTTATTGATATAAGTACCTAGTTCTTACGTACAATTACAAGGTGAGCTATATGTGACGATGTCCCATGGCGGATGACTTCGAGGGTGCTGATGTCGGGCGATCGTCGCGATAGGGATCCAAACTATCACTGTCGTGTGACGCTTTGGTCACCTTGGAATTAGGGGATGGTCAGTGTGCACCCTGAGGCACCCACTAGCCAGCCGAACCTAGCGCTAACCTAAATAGTGGGGGTAGCGGACTAGTCGTAGCGCCATGGCATGTCATCACAATAGCAGAGCGAGTACGCGAGACTTGGACGATGCAGTCTCGCAGACTTGGTCTCGGTGACTTGCCTGTTATCAAATGGCGGTCGGTACCGTGATTATGTCAGGTAGGAGATGATGTACGAATAGGAGACAAATTCGGTCACCGAGACCAAGTAGGCAAGACCAATACCAAATCAATTCAGACACGTCCTAAGACTTGCTTTCGTTACCTGAATTTTCTTTGGTTAGTGGAGTTCTAGCGGCAGCAGTGGTAGTAGTAGTAGTTGTAGTTGTTGTTGATGTTGTTGGAGGCGGTGTTGTTGGAGGTGGTGTTGTTTTTGTTGGAAAATTCGTAGTTCTTGAGTAACGGTCTGCAAAAAACGACCCATAAAATTAGTTGAAACTTTTAGGTTTAAGTTTGAATACAAAGGTATATACTTTAAAATTGCATCGCAAGCGGAGCAGGCGTTTTTTCAGTAGAGCATGCACAAACAGTCATCAAATTGCAATTACAATAGTTACGTTTTTCGGAAGTAGTATGGTTTGGAGGAGGGAAGGGTGTAAATATTTGCTTTGCTTGTTTCGTTAATCAATTACTTGTTTTCTTGTAAGGTCATTTAAACTTGCCCGTTGACGAATTGTTTGGCATCTTAAAGTTGAGTGCCTTTGACGTCAACTGATATTTGTTATTATCATTCAACGCCCCAAGCGTGCAAGTGATGTATTTGTTGTGGTCTTGCTCTATCAGTTCAAAGTCCCTGCTGTCAGCAACGACCGCTGTCTCCCAAGGCCACCGCCAGGTAGCGTTGGAAGCCACAATGAGTTTGTCTTCACCGTGACCTTGCGTTCCAAGTCGCCAGGACCAAACCAGATCCTGGTCCGGCACAACACGTGCGGTACACGTGGCCTTGAGACGGTCACCGACCTTGGCATCCTCCACCCTCTTGTCCAGCTCCATCTGAAGGTCTTCTGTGGAGTGGCCGAGAAATCAGGTGATCCTCAATAGATCCTAAATGGCATTGCTGGGTATAGGAACGGCTTACACAAGGGTTATTTCTTTGCTCTTTTTTGCAAGTTTACAAAAAGAAACACGCCCAAAATAAAAGATGTCTAGCATAAAACGAAATTCCTGCCCTGAGATTGGATATTCGGTTAGCTGCTGCACTAAAAGTTTTTGAATGAATTTGTAGATATTTTGAGTCCCAAAATTTGTATAGAGCCACAAGAAAGTAGAAGCAAAAAGGTTTGGGCACCTCGATGAGTTATCACTCACGTTGGAGGATGAGCGTGATGACCTTGGCACCGGTTGTCTTCCCCCGTTCACCCTCCGCCACGAGGTAGATTGTCCGGTCGTCCGATTCGGAGAAGTTGGTGATGGTGACGGCGCATTCCCCGTGTTGCAGCCACGCCTGGTAGCGACCTCCGCCAAAGGAGGCTTGGTTTCGATGGGGAGGGTTGTAATAGTCAACGTTGATTGGCACTCCATTCAACCTCGAAATATAGCACTTGCTCAGCTTATTTCCGTCTTTCGTCTTCAGCCCAAAGCTGACGTTCTCGCCGAGAGTCACGCGCTTGACTTCGCTATTGTCTATCAGCTCTAATTTTTCTTTGGCTGAAATGAGGAAAAAGCTTTAAAATCGAGCCATATTATTGTACTGAAAATTAATTTAAAAAAATTACATTTTTTTGGGCGAATGGAAATTAATGGCAATTAATATCAAAAAATATTATGCTCGTTATTTAATTTTAAATTCTTCTTTACCTAGCAATATAGCACGTGTAGGTACTTCTTAAAAAAAAAAACATGTTGAAAACCCAATTGGAAAGAGATATCGTGTTCACTGAACATCTTTTGAAATAAAATCGAAAAAAAAGTTATGAATCAAATTTAAAACTTCTTCGCACCCGAAACTAAATTTCTTTCCACGTTTCTAATCTTTGTCAGGAAAGTAGGCAACCATTCAAAAGATAACAAGCATGGACGATCATGAAGCATTGGTGACACACCTGTGAAAAAGAGTGGGTTGACCATCAGTGCAGAGTCCCCAGATCTGGTAGTGAGCTGAGCTTGCATCCAAGAAGAGATTGAGTTCCTGCCACGCCCGTCAAGGTCACGCCACAATCGCCTCTCTTGAAGTCTGTGTTGTAAGTGGATATCGCTGTGAAGGTGGTCGAGGGGTCAGGAAGATTCTTTATCAGTACAGGATCTCTGCTTCCGGTGATGTCAATCACGTCTCCAGCTTCCTTCCTGCCATTGTACCAGATTCGAAACTGGCAACTGGCGAGTGGAATGCTTTGTTTGGTGTTGCATCTGACAGTGACTTCTCTCTTTGGTTCGGCTTGCAAATAATTGGGAGTTATTCGAAGTTCCAAACAGGCCACACCTGAAACGTCCAACAATATCAAATAATTATACGAAGCATATACGTCAAAAGCACCATCAACATTGAGATGCTCACCTAAAAAGCATAGATAGGGCTCCATTATGAACGTTGCATTTAAAAATCTTTCAACTGTGCTGGAGTGGCGCCTTTCCCCTTCCCCAGGAATTTCTTCTCGTTTCGCTTTCGAAAATAATAAGATTATTAAACTTGGGATACAAGACAGTTCATTTTCGGGACCACTTCCTCATTGGGACTGTCCTAACTCCTAAGTCTTGAATATCGACCCCAATCCAATCGAACCTTCCAGATTTCCATGCATAATTAATAATATAGCGGTGACAGGGGCGTAGCGACCGTACACGCAGGGCGTCGAGGTTTGGGGGGCGTCGAGGTTTGGGGGGCGTCGAGGTTTGGGGGGCGCCGAGGTTTGGGGGCGCCGAGGGGTGCAAATATCTCTCGGTATTGTCGGGGGCGCCGTCAAAACTTTCGCGGGGGGGGGGGGGGGCGGATAAAGCTACGCCACTGAGCGGTGATTTTTTAAAGTTTGTTATTCTCACCTAAAAATGTCAAAATTAGATAAAGTTAAAATCGGACATCTCTATCTCACCGAATGCTGTTCTGCAAGTCGTGGATATAATTTTATCAGAGAGAGATGTTCAAAAATAATATGAGCCCTAAAACTACTTAAAAGTAGAAAGCATTAAAGATATATCCGAAAAATTAGGTTTCATTTTAACTTTTTAAATATTTTTATTCAGAAGCGGTTTGGGCCTATCTTTCATGCTAATTTTCTAAAGCCCGGTGGGCCGGACAAAGTCTATCTGAAAACAAGTACAATAATTTTAGCCCGGTAACTATTGTGGATTTAATATTAAGATGATTTTCAAAATATAACCCAGTTAGGACTTGCAAACGAAACCGGAACCAGGCCTTGATTATAGCCGGTACACATTACGCTTTTTTCACGCTTTGGAGCCCTCAGGGCTGGGCCCGTCGGAGCCCGAAACGCTCTGAGAGGCCGAAAACGAGACGGATTCGCAATACACACTGCGCTTTGGAGCCCTCAGGGCTGGGCCCGTCGGAGCCCGAAACGCTCTGAGAGGTTGAGAACGAGACGGATTCGCAATACACACTGCGCTTTGGAGCCCTCAGGGCTGGGCCCGTCGGAGCCCGAAACGCTCTGAGAGGCCGCGAACGAGACGTATTCGCAATACACACTGCGCTTTGGAGCCCTCAGGGCTGGGCCCGTCGGAGCCCGAAACGCTCTTAGAGGCCGAGAACGTGACGGACTCGCAATACACACTGCGCTTTGGAGCCCTCAGGGCTGGGCCCGTCGAAGCCCGAAACGCTCTTAGAGGCCGAGAACGTGACGGACTCGCAATACACACTGCGCTTTGGAGCCCTCAGGGCTGGGCCCGTCGGAGCCCGAAACGCTCTCAGGGCTCCGACGTTTCGGGCTCCGACGGGCCCAGCCCTGAGGGCTCCAAAGCGCAGTGTGTATTGCGAGTCCGTCACGTTCTCGGCCTCTCAGAGCGTTTCGGGCTCCGACGGGCCCAGCCCTGAGGGCTCCAAAGCGCAGTGTGTATTGCGAATCCGTCTCGTTCGCGGCCTCTCAGAGCGTTTCGGGCTCCGACGGGCCCAGCCCTGAGGGCTCCAAAGCGCAGTGTGTATTTCGAATCCGTCTCGTTCGCGGCCTCTCAGAGCGTTTCGGGCCGTGACGGGCCCAGCCCTGAGGGCTCCAAAGCGCAGTGTGTATTGCGAATCCGTCTCGTTCTCGGCCTCTCAGAGCGTTTAATCCGTCTCGTTCTTGGCCTCTCAGAGCGTTTCGGGCTCCGACGGGCCCAGCCCTGAGCGCTCCAAAGCGCAGTGTGTATTGCGAATCCGTCTCGTTCTCGGCCTCTCAGAGCGTTTAATCCGTCTCGTTCTCGGCCTCTAAGAGCGTTTCGGGCTCCAACGGGCCCAGCCCACGGGCTCGAAAGCGTGAAAAATGCGTAGTGTGTACCGGCTGTAACAACACAACGTAAAAATGCATTGAAATGTAAGTTTACTGACCAACGAAGCCCAACAGTTACTACGATTACGAATACGCTTGCCACCTATACTTACAAAACTAAGCTTTAATTCTAAATTACTAAAAACAATTGCATATACTTCCGAAAACTCTAACATGTCAACTAAACACGTAAGTAACTTGTTTATTTGACTGATTCGTTACTAATTAAAATGCGCAAATACTGTTAGAAAGTTTAATGTATAGAATTGTGAAGCATAGTGTAATTCCCATTTACATTTGGGAAGAAAGTAATGGATTGAATTAACGGAAGTGTGAAGTAAACTTATTTAAAATTGGTATGAAGTTTCTGTGCGTGGGGAATTCAGTAGGATCCCGCATCTGGTAGTACCCAAGTGATTCGCATTCCTCCTCAAGCAATGACATGGTTTTTCCTGAAGGGTAGCCTACCATTCTTGGTGAAATGTAGCATGGGTTGCATAACATCAGGGATACCAGTATGTTGGTCTGCTGTTACGATATAAGAAAACAAGCAGACATTTTGACACAAAACCACACAATTGTTCCTACAATTTCCATTTTCATTTTAAATGCAGAACTAATGACTAACTCTTGCACACACCGATAGGAATTTAGCTGAACCCACTAATTTTATCTGTCACGTAATCGACGGCATTGAAAATAAAAAGTACCTAATTGATGATTTTCCAAAAATCTGTAAAGGATCAGTCGCGTTAAAATTTAAATACGCTCGAATATTGATTGATGAGCGTAGCAAAATCATCAATTTCACTACTGCTAAAAAAAATCACTTGTGTGTGTGTGTGTGTGTGTTTGTTTTTTAATTTTTTTGTATGTGTGTTTGCGCGCGCTCTACAGACCAAACGCCTGCTTCGATTGCGATGAAATTTTCAGAGGACCTACCTTTGTTCTCAACTTAGACCACCTGCGTTTTTCAAGAAAATCCTCAATACCCCTCACCTTCAAACCAGAAAAAAGAGCAATATTCGAAAATTGGGAAAGTATGGACAAGTACCTACAGACATTTATTTAAAAGTGCGTTGTCCCCAAAAATTTCCCAATTTCGAATATTGCTCTTCGGAACCATCGAAACCACATCGAAACATCACACCAGCTTTGTTGACTTCAAGTTTGTCAGGAATTTTGTCAATTTCGTACATGCAAGTTATTGAAAGGAATTCCGCAACTGAAATATTTCTGCAAGGGTTTTTGGTTGAGCGTGGCGAAATCTTCAATTTCACTATTGGTAAAAAAACATTTGTGTTTGTTTGTTTGTATGTGTGTTTGCGCGCGCTCTACAGACCAAACGCCTGCGTCGATTGCGATGAAATTTTCAGGGTGTCTACCTTTGTCCTCAACTTAGTACCGCTGCGCCCATACTCTCATCTTCAACGCGAACACTCTGACAGCGTTTGCTAGTTTACCCATTGAACCAACATTTAATGTTAAAAAATTATGAATTGTTGATTTAATTTCTCCGTTGGTAAGGTCTTGGTGCCATTAATTTGAGACTGAAAAGAATAACAAGTTGTAATAACTACAGAAAAAAATTTTTATGTTATCTTACATTATAATATTTATTTGCTTTGGTACTATTACAAATATACATGTAGGTATTTAAATTACAAAATATTTTCTTCTTTTCTGTTCAGCAATACGAAAATATGTGATGTAATACAAAATTGCCATAATTATTGACAAAACTTGCTACCCAGCCATAAGCTATAAGAGCTGGTTACGAGGCAACAAGTTTATTTCAGTATATTGTCAAGACAATTCACTTATGAAAAATGACGCAGACTGGTTCTTGGATCGTAAAATTTTGAAACACTTGGTAAAATTAAATTCGTTCTAAGGTTGTACAGTAGAAAAGGTACCGTTGAAAGTGAATGTTAACCAGCTGGCATAGTGTCCAAAAGTGTGAGATATTACTATGCAACTTCGCTTAAATTGACATTTCTCTAAAACTTGGGATTCCCTTAGCATATCTTGGTAAAAAAGTTACATACATTGGAACAGTTTGGATGGACTTTGCTTTGCTCAAAATACAGTCGCAAGACGCAGAACTGTGCAACTCTACAAATTACAAAAACTGTACTAGTTTTCACTTTAGAAAATGATAGCTGCTCGTTAAAAAATTTAGTATTTTGAGTAGTGTCATGAACATTGCTCAAAGAGTCAAGCTGGGTATACAGCTGGCAATGTCAGTGACAGGATGTCATCAACATTGGCTCTGCACCAATCAAGCTGGGTTCACAGCTGGCAATGTCAGTGACACGATGTCATCAACATTGGCTCTGCACCAATCAAGCTGGGTTTACAGCTGGCAATGTCAGTGACACAATGTCATCAACATTGGCTCTGCACCAATTAAGCTGGGTTTACAGCTGGCAATGTCAGTGACACGATGTCATCAACATTGGCTCTGCACCAATCAAGCTGGGTTTACAGCTGGCAATGTCAGTGACACAATGTCATCAACATTGGCTCTGCACTAATCAAGCTGGGTTTACAGCTGGCAATGTCAGTGACACAATGTCATCAACATTGGCTCTGCACCAATCAAGCTGGGTTTACAGCTGGCAATGTCAGTGACATGATGTCATCAACATTGGCTCTGCACCAATCAAGCTGGGTTTACAGCTGGCAATGTCAGTGACACGATGTCATCAACATTGGCTCTGCACCAATCAAGCTGGGTTTACAGCTGGCAATGTCAGTGACACGATGTCATCAACATTGGCTCTGCACCAATCAAGCTGGGTTTACAGCTGGCAATGTCAGTGACACGATGTCGTCGTGAACATTGCTTGAGGACAGAAAAATTATTACATAAGCTGTAACGGAAATCCTGGCATATGCATTAACAGATATAAAAATGTGATGTGATAAAATATCTTTGATCTTAAAATTCAATATCGACTAAGTTGAGTATAACGGAGCATTAGAGTGACAAAATGCCCAATAAATTGAAAAAATTTCACAGGTAGGAAGCATTTTGTGCAGTCCACACCTGCAGTAATTGCTAACAATATAGACACCTAAATCCAGATTAACAAGGATTAATATTTAATAACAAGTCAACGTTGGATAAAACGTTACTACTACACCAGATAAACTAATTATAGGTACGAGAAATAAACATAACAGACGGTTGCAGTAACGAAGTTACAAATGCACACACTCGAAGCTATCACAGCACAGAAGAAACCAAACAATGCCCATGGCGAAACCGAATTGAGCTTTCATTTCGACGACATGCCACTCAAAACCCAACCTCTCCACTCTCAAAACTAATTTAGTTGGCGCACAGCCAAAACCCAGCTCCACTTTTTCAGAAACGAGTTTATTACGTCAATATATCAATACCGGCTATTCTACAGTTTGTCAAAGTCCAGTTTGGTTCAGTTCAGTTTGCCAAAAATTCAAAGTTAGGTATTTAAAGAATTTTAAATATTCACTGACCCCGATTTCTTGTGTTAATGCAACACATTTCAAACTTTAAAAAAGATAACCTATACCAACTATAAAATTGGTGGTTAGTGAGTTTTGGCAGCATAACGACAAATTTCGAGCCCTGTCCAATGAAAATGCGCAACGTGCGCTTGAATTTTCCCGTTTTCCCAGCCATTTTGGGCCGCAGTCTTTGAATAAAGTCCTAACCTTCTACTCCTATGTGGAATAAGACTGCAGTTTGGTATGTGAAGACCACAGATTAGACATACACAGAAAGTCCATGCATATGTTGATGTAGGCTTCACTAAATTCGAGACAAAGGAGCCCTGCAATGGTATTTCGGAAATATCCCCTTACCTACAATAATTGTCAAGAAAATATGAATACAAGGGATATCTGCACAATAGTTATAATAACCCCCACAAAGTCATTAGTTACTATGCATTTCTCTCTCCAATGTTTTAGAATGTGTAACATCGACCTCATAATTGTTACAATGATTTTGCAAAGCAGCTTTGCTGCATTCAATGATTGACCTTCCGCATATTTGACATCTGAGCCAAGACTGTATTCCACTCAAGTTTAAATTAACAAATCAAAACCTAAGTGGGTTATTAGCTCCCATCAACTAGTGAGTCGTGAGTTATTAGCTCCCATCAACTAGTGAGTCGTGAGTTTCACATCAAAGCCGTGAAAATACAGCGACCGTAGCAAGGAAAACACCGTGGCTCGGGGAAAGTGCGGTTACGAGCGCCTATCGTTGCGACTTGAGCTTCCATCGGAGGAAGAGGAAGGCGGCCACACGCAGTACGAAGAAGATGACGACGAGAGCGGCGATGTCGAGCCCGAAGCTTGCGTCGGTCATGTCGAGCTCCTCGAGGGTGGTCAGTGGCTTCTTGAAGTGACAGTACGTCTGGAGGAACAAAGAGATGACGCTGGCTTAGTGGGGAAAAGGACCAAATTGATAGGGTTTTGAGAACCCTAAAAGAAATCGGATTTTACAAAATCTATTTGAATCATTATACATCAAAATTAAGGACTTAGCACTAAGATGAGATACTTAAAGAAACTCAAAAACGTTGCCAAGTTTGTAACTCCTAGGATCTCAAACAGGAGTTAAAACTGAATTCAGCCAATCACATTGAACAAATTCAGTTTTAACTCCTAGTTGAGATCCCAACCAGGATTTAAAACTGAATTCAGCCAATCACATGCAGCAAATTCAGTTGTAACTTCAAGTGGAGATCTTAACTAGGAGTTGAAAAGCTAGGTAAAACCGGGCATGAAGCAAGTAAACACAGAGACCAAGACCGGCGTACCTGGTGGCATTTGAGATTGGGCCGGTCGAAGGCGTACGTGGCCAGTGCAGTGCCCTCGAAGCCGTAGCGGATGTAGCTGAGATACGTGATCCAGCGCAGGTACACGGGGATCGCGTCGAAGCTCACGAAGAACCCGGAGAACAGCAGGAACGGAACGGACATCACGGGCGCCAGGAACACGCCGTTCTGAGAGGAACAACGACAAACGGTTCAATGTGCGAAATCAAGGTATTCGAACCACGGAACCCGAAAGAACTGTTGCTTTACGTGGAATCGGAAGTGATATAAATAATAGTCGCAGTAGGAATCGGTCCTATATTTCGACTGAAAAATATCGGTTTCTTTGCCGTTTCATACAGCTGGCAATGTCAGTGACACGATGTCATCAACATTGGCTCTGCACCAATCAGAGACTCCATGGCAGAGTCGCAAACATGACGTCATCTACATCCAGAGTCTCTGATTGGTGCCGAGCCAATTTTGATGACATCGTGTCACTGACATTGCCAGCTTCAAACCCAGCTTAAGGTTCCGAACAGTTCCATAAATCTCAAAGTTTGCGTTGTTTTAATATGATTTTTCCAGAGATACGAACCGGAACCGGAACCAGATTTTATGGGACCAGATCCTGCATAGCGATTATGTAACTTTTACGTTATGCCGTTCTCGGTACTGATGGATAAAGTCCCTGTTGTTGTCCATGTTAATGTTTTTAGCTTCGTAGTCGAGAACGGTGAAATCAGAGTAACGAATTCGCAGTGCAGAATCGGAAGACAAAATCGTAATTTTTCAAGCGCGTGGGTCACCCATCCACCGGCCGATTCATCGCAACGTTGCTTAACCCGGTCGGTACCTGGACATTCATGGCGGCTCCGACCACGAGCCCGACGCTTTGAGCCACGAAGGAGATGAGCAGACACGCGCCGAGGAACATGGAGTAGCGAGCCCATTCCGCCGGCTGCGACGTGAGGAAGTAGACAATCGTGACGTAGATCACGCAGAAGATTGCCTGGGAAACCGGGGAATGCGGTTAAAGGGTGCAGATGGGAGACGAAAAGGTGATGCTAGTACGTTATGTTGTAAACATTGGGTCATTTGTGAAGAGGTTTCTTCGACAATGGGTCTAAATTCTTAATTCAAAGCGTTTTGAAAATTATTTCGTATTAAAACCGTAAATTTCTACTAAAATAAACTTTTTTATTTTTAAACAAGTAAAAAAATAATCAAAGCTTAAACACAGACACAAAAATTGCAGGTACCGTTGCTTTATTTTAGTAAACTTCCAACATCTCTGCACAAAGTTTCATAAAAAAAAAAATACTGACAAGTGACAACCTTTGGTCCAAGGTGCCAGAAAATTTTTGAAAAACATGAGAATTTTCGTAGTTTTTGATTGGTTAAAAAACAATGAAGCCAGATTAGCTGCAAAATGCAGGGGGTCGAGCTAAAAATCAAAGTAGATCTTTTGAACATTTCATAAAAATCGAAGCGAGCTTTGGGGCTCTAGAGGTCACCTTGCTTGCAAAGCTCCAATCGGGGGATTTGATTGTTTCCTCATTTAGCTAGGTTAATGAAGTAATTTTTAACTAATACGAACATTAACAGATAACGACTAATACATAATTTGTGTACATATAGTTCACAATAAAGTTCAAGCACTTTAATTTAAATTTAAACCTGATGTGTAGGTACACCAAAAAGTATTAATGTCTGTTCTTCCTATAGGGTTCCCATTTGTAAGTAGGTAGCATGTTTTATTGTCTTTAAACAATTAAGTTAGGATATTTGCAAGATTTGTACATTTCTTAAGGCATCGTACAGCAATCAGTTGTACGATCACTCCTTCAGAGAAAATAGAGTTGCTACCAAAAGCTGACTCCAACGTTGAATCAGTTCAAATCAGACGTTGGTATGACGGGGAAGCCAGTGCTTCGTGGGGTCTCGTTGCTTACCTGGAAGGGAATGTCCGACACGGTGATGGCCAGGTAGTACGACCGCAGCGAGTACCAGCGATTGAAGTTCTCTTTGATCAGTACCGGCATCTCCAGGGGAACTGGCGGAAAGACGAGTCAATACAGAGAAGCACGGACACGTATAAGGTGCGGGTCAAGTTCAAAAAGTATAGATTTGAATTCTGGGTTCGATTTGAGTTTGACAAAATGTTTGATTGTTTTGTGGTTTTGTTCTTGGGAGAGCTGAGATGGAACTCAAGCGAAGTGAAACTTGTAGTCTAAGCAAATTTATTTTTAATATCAGATAAACTCCATTCCACGTTGAGAAGGAGAGTGGATTTGCATCTTCCTCGAGGACGCACCGCTGCTAGACACGAGCTTAGAGTTTGAAAACTGTAAATATAGCCTAATGTCGTGCTCAAGACATGGCTTGTGAGTTTTTAAACTTAGTGTGAGGGTTCCGTAGTCATAAGTTTTGTTGCGATCGGATAAAAGGTTTGGGCAAGTACTAGGATAATAAAGAAAATAAAGGATAATAAGCAACCCTCGAAAATCCCACTCGGAAGCTCGCAATTTGCGAGTGAAAACTAGGTCCTTGCGAGTCAGTAAAATCCCGTCGTAAGATGTTTTTTCCATGTCTAAACTTCCGCTGTGGTGCCAGCCGCAAAATTCAAATTTCGCGCGAAATTGCCATCGCTTAATTCCAAAGCGTCCGCATCGCGATCTTTCGCGAAGTTAAAGAAGCAGTGGCGTGTGCTGCCGTGTCCACCGCCCCTTGTGAACGAGGGTTCAGCTGCGTCAATCGCATCACAACAAAGCAGAGACTGTCACTCAGCACTGAAACACTGCGTGACCTGCTGCAGTTGGCTGCAAACAGACCCCCGCCTGAGATTTATGACCCCAGTGCCGCCATTGACAAGTGCTATTTTAGTGCACTGGCAAGCGACATGTTAACGGCTGTAAGCGCACTTGTGGGCCTTCGCGGATTTGTAGGTTAGGTGCACTTTAGTTTATGACCCCCTCTCCAACCCCCTCCCCCTTTATTTTATATGGAAATTTGCACTTGCGAGTAGGTTTGGACAAGAAATTTCGAGAGTTGATAATAAGGATAAAAAAGAAAGATAAATAAAGGAAAGAAAGGAAAAAAAGGGACCAAAGTTGGTACTCACAGCTGAGGATGGTGATGGTCATCGAAGTGTACATCAGGAAAAGCATGTTGAAGAACAGGAAGCCGAGATTTGAGAGCACTTTGGCCCCGTCGTTGCCAATGTCGTAGTAGAGCGTGCCGATGAGGAAGCCAACGAGGATGTGGGCAAACAGACGCAGGTACATCAGCGTCTGAGAGCGGAAGGAAAAGTGAGGTTAGCGTACGTAAGATTACGTTGCTATCAATTGAAACAGCAACTAAAATTCATTTTACCAAGGGATCTGAACCGTTACTGTGTTACATTAAACAGTTTCTATAAAATTACAGTTTCTAACAAATCTATTGAATCATAACACGAAAATGACTCGTGCTCAAAACCTGCAGGCCTAACTAAAGTGCTTTAAACACAAGCTATTTTGTTTTGGGCTGTCACCGAAAGTTTGTCTGTAAAAATATATACATTTGAAAATATTCGAATGTCAAGGGGCTAAAAAACGTCAAAATCTTTCATATTGGCCCAACTGGAGTCAAACGAGAGAATCCCTTCACTCCCGGTCGACGTTCCCGGCTCCAACTGACCCAGTCCCTCCGCGAGAAGAGCAGCGTGCGTTTGAGGACGACCCAGAACTGGGCAAACTCGGAGGTGGCGTAGCGTTTCTGCTCGGCCGGGCCCAGGAGACCGGCTGCTTCCGTCTGCCCGGACAAAGGCGGCTCCACGGCGGCCGGTTTGCCGGCATCCACTCGCACCAGCTCGAGGTCTGCGGACAAAGGACAAAGGACATTGTACAAAGGACATTGGACACTGGACATTGGACTTTAGAACACGATGGGCGTAATAATATGGGTTTGATGAAAGGAATTGCTTCGCAACAATTCAATACGAATTTAGGTTTGGTCGAAGGGCATTACTGGCTAAGACCAAAGGATTCTAGGTCGATGCGTCAGACATGAGTTGGTGATTTGCCCAAAGGGCATATTTGTTTGGAATAACATTGACATAGAAACCTTAGTAAGCTGGACCTTTGGATAATTACCCACGATTGTATTTTGCTGGGTTTACAGCTGGCAATGTCAGTGACATGATGTCATCAACATTGGCTCTGCACCAATCAAGCTGGGTTTACAGCTGGCAATGTCAGTGACACGATGTCATCGACATTGGCTCTGCACCAATCAAGCTGGGTTTACAGCTGGCAATGTCAGTGACATGATGTCATCAACATTGGCTCTTTACTAATCAGAGACTCTGGATGTGCATGACGTCATGTTTGCGACTCTGTCACGGAGTCTCTGATTGGTGCAGAGCCAATGTTGATGACATGAAATTGCCGGCTGTAAACCCAGCATGACTGGTACAGAGCTTCAGGGTTTCTTTGAATTTAGTACATTTAATACACCGGCACTAGTTCCAGGACATTGGACATCTGGACTTAAGAGTACGATAGGGTAAGACGAAAAAGTTATCGATTAGGTATCGAAAAAAGAAGATATTTCTAAATGGACACAAATTGTTAGATGACGGCATGAAACACATTTAGGTCCACGGACCAAATTAGGAAATTTATTGAGGGTATAGTTCATTTGATTCAAGAAGATACCTTTCTGCTGGGAGCACTGGTAATAACTGTACAGCTAAACAACAGCGCCATCCTGAACTAGGTAACTGAAGTCAGCTGTCATCATCTTTACTTCACCATATTGGTTCTAATGCTTGTGTTTTTATCTTATTATTATTGATTTATTGATACCATTTGTGATCGTAATTATGATCGTATTATAAGGATTTATCAAGATTTTCTGAGCCACTTATTGAAGAAATAGATTGTTCACACACACCTTGCTGTTATAACGACAATCTGACTTCACCCTTTATCCGTTCAAAGCAGCTACACTCATCTTCACAACAACACTGATTGCATTTGAGATCCCAGGATACTAGGTAAATAAACAAACATACCTACTGACCTCAAACTGACTTCAACACAGCTAGGCATTTGTAGTCAGATATCCACACTCCTTCCTTCATCAATTCACAAAGGGCTCACCTGACTGCTCCGGCTTAGCGTCTTTAGAGACTCCGTTTTCAAAGAACAAGTTCTTGGCGGCCATCTTGTCGGCGGCCATCTTGTCGGACAGTTTGGCCATCTCCACGGCGACGTTGCCTTCGGGCAGTTTGCCGTTCAGCTTGCCTTCTTCCGCTGAAATGGACAGCAAAAGATGAACGGAAAGGTTCACAGTGATCACTAAAGTTAAGCAACACTGCGATGTTTTGGGCGTCGGATGGGTGAGCATCATACTAATGGCTGCAACTCCGTTCGGGAGCTACCTATTGGAAATATCGGAAACTACAGGTTTAATTTTAGCTAGTAAACTACAATACTAGTAACTTTGTGACGGGTTAAGTGAGTTTGATTCCGGCACCTGGTCCACCCTCGGCTCCCTTCCAGGCCCGGCTAGCTTCATCATCAGCCTGTCATTCACCGACAGCCAATAGACCAGTGCCACAGGGACAGCGCCAACACAGTCTGTCAAAGGGACAAAGCTAAGCGGTGGCCGGCCCTTGGTGCTGTTGGACGGTAGCAGGCCTTGGTGCCGGCACCGGGTCCACACTCGGCTCCCTCCTAGGCCAGGCTAGCTTCATCATCAGCCTGTCATTCACCGACAGCCAATAGACCAGTGCCACAGGGACAGCGCCAACACAGTGTGTCAAAGAGACAAGGCTAAGCGGTGGCCGGCCCTTGGTGCTGTTGGACGGTAGCAGGCCTTAGAGCCGGCACCGGGTCCACCCTCGGCTGCCTCGCAGGCCAGGTTACCTTGCAGGTTGTTGAGTCCCGAGGTCTTGGGTTCCGGGAACGGCTTGCCCACGCGGATGTCGTTGCGGCCGTTGTCGATCGCGTTGACGAGTCGCTTGATGTTGTCTCCGTATTCGCCGCACGAGACCTCGATGACTGGGAACAAAGGTTGCATGGTTTCGATGACTGGGAACAAAGGTTGCGTGGTTTCGGTGACTGGAAACAAAGGTTGCGTGGTTTCGATGACTGGAAACAAAGGTTGCGTGGTTTCGGTGACTGGAAACAAAGGTTGCGTGGTTTCGATGACTGGAAACAAAGGTTGCGTGGTTTCGATGACTGGAAACAAAGGTTGCGTGGTTTCGATGACTGGAAACAAAGGTTGCGTGGTTTCGGTGACTGGGAACAAAGATATTGTGGTTTCGATGACTGGAAACAAAGGTTGCGTGGTTTCGGTGACTGGGAACAAAGATATTGTGGTTTCGATGACTGGGAACAAAGGTTGCGTGGTTTCGGTGACTGGGAACAAAGATATTGTGGTTTCGATGACTGGGAACAAAGGTTGCGTGGTTTCGATGACCTTCAGTAGCTAAGAGATGCGTGCATAACTAAGGCAAATAGTGGTTACCAGGAATCTAATACTTATGTAGCCAAACCAATCATAGCACATAAATTATTCTTACCCAAATTGTAACATTATATTTATTACATTAAGTTGCTGTAAGCTATTTTGGTGGGGCTGTCACTAATAGCTGGTATGTAAACAATTTTTTTAGTAGATATTTGTTGGCCAAGGTGACCATGTCCACCTTAAGTAAATTGTGAGTAAATAATTAAGTAAATTGCTATTTAAATAAAAAGTTATCAGAGGTATTTAACACGCCTCATCAAAACGGGGTAGTATTTTATTATCTGTTATCCACTGTTGTCCTACGTGAACTCACTGAATGGCGCAGAAACTGAGGGAACCTCAGAAATAAGGTTATACCCAGATATTCTAACCTAGCTATGTCTACGGCAAAAATCTGATGCTTTTAGTTTGACCGGCAATCGCTGGAGTGCGTTGGCAACCTGTTTTAACATCTTCTACCAGGCCATGGCACAAGGTCAATTATAATCAAGGGACCCAATGTTCCTCAGGTGGTTACAGTCATGGCATTCATCTACCAGGCCATGGCGCAAGGTCAATTATAATCAAGGGACCCAATGTTTCTCAGGTGGTTACAGTTGTGGCTTCATCTACCAGGCCATGGCACAAGGCCAATTATAATCAAGGGACCCTATGTTCCACAGGTGGTTACAGTTACCTGGTTACAGGTGAAATAACAAACAGTGGCTCCATCCCTTGACTGCCGGCGAAACTATAATTGCGGGCTTTCTGCATAGCTGTTTTAGTATGGGAGTGGAATATCTGGGTAAACCTATGTGAGGGAACCGAAGGAGGAACATGAGAGCATAAAACTTTTGTGGCAGACTTCTGCCAAAAATGCTCCCACGTAAACTGGGCTTTCAAGTGTGTTATCACGTCCCATCCACCGTAGACGCGTGAACTCACTGAAGGAGGCCGGGTTGTGATAGCTCGGACAGGCCAGCTCCAGCGTGGCCAGGAACGGCACCAGCGTCTGCGTGGACCCTTGGTAGACGCACTGTCCGTCGGCGAGCGTGTACAGGTGGTCGAACATCTCGAACAGTCGGGCGCTCGGCTGGTGGATCGTGCAGACGACCGTGCGGCCGCCGCGGGCCAACGACTTCAGCAGCGAGATGCATTGGAAGCACGATGAGCTGTCGAGGCCGCTGCAATCGGAAGCAACGGGGTTTCTCAGTTTATAGGCTGCGATAGGTTATTCGATTCATGAGGATACTTTTCCACTTAGAGCGCTGGTAGTCACTGTTTTATTACACATTAAACATTAATTGTTGCGATAGGTTATTCGATTCAAGAAGATTCCTATCCGCTGGGAGTCACTGTGGCTTAAAAAAGTGCCATCCTGAACCAACTGAAGTCCTGTCATCATTGTTACTCTGCCATATTGGTTTCTAATAGGTAGGTACCTACCTAACTAAATCAATACCAATGCTTGTGTTTTTATATATCTCAACTACTTAAATTTGTTGATAATTTTTATTATATGTATATATATCAAGTTGATCCAGGTTGTAACTTTGTGTTTGTAATGAAAATAGTACTGTACTTTGTTTTCCCGCCATTTTTTAATGGCCTTCTGCTAAAAAATGTTGAGTTCAATTTTGAATTTGAAATAAGTACAAAAAAGCAAAATGGTCTTAGCAGACAACCTTTTTCTCCTCTCACATTTTATGAAGAAATAAATAATGAAGGTTGTATACAAAATAGTATTTAAAACTCTAAAAAATAACCTGTTAAATAGCTCAAGTACACATTCCGAGAAATAGAGATTGTATATTTGAGTTCAATGCCTTTTTACTTTTTAGGTCTGTTAATTATAATGGGAAATAGAAATACACAAAAAAAATATGAATCTACATTTTTAAATTCTTTATGGGATTACAATTACAATGCTAGCATCTCTAATTACAATAGTTCAAAGTGGAGGTCAAAAGGGGCCAAGGCCAATCGCCGCAAAGAAGTAATGAGCTTTGCACAATCGCAGAAAACACTCCATCAGCTCATGAAAAGCCTGCATCATTTCATCGCAGCTAATTGCACGTCGCGTCCTGCAAAGCGATTAGCACGGCAGTACCTAGACTCAATCAGCTGCGATGTTTCTGCAAGTAATCGTGCCCTCTGTGCAATGCGTGACCCCTGGTTGCAAGGTCATGCAGTTGGTGCCAAGGTCGTTGGGGATAAAACGTAGCGTAAATGTCTTGTTAAACAGATGATTTGCGGCAATAATAATTCCATAGTTTTTCCGTTAAGTGTTACTGTGTAAAAGTCGTGTGACAGTCGAGCAATAAATAATTAATTATAATGTTAGATTAAAGCTGAGTTTACAGCCGGCAGTGTCAGTGACAAAATGCCATCAACATTGGCTCTGCACCAATCAAGCTGGGTTTACGGCTGGCAATGTCAGTGACACGATGTCATCTACATTGGCTCTGCACCATTCAAGCTGGGTTTACAGCTGGCAATGTCAGTGACAGGATGTCATCAACATTGGCTCTGCACCAATCAAGCTGGGTTTACGGCTGGCAATGTCAGTGACACGATGTCATCAACATTGGCTCTGCACCATTCAAGCTGGGTTTACAGCTGGCAATGTCAGTGACACGATGTCATCAACATTGGTTCTGCACCAATCAAGCTGGGTTTACAGCTGGCAATGTCAGTGACACGATGCCATCAACATTGGCTCTGCACCAATCAAGCTGGGTTTACAGCCGGCAATGTCAGTGACACGATGTCATCAACATTGGCTCTGCACCAATCAAGCTGGGTTTACAGCTGGCAATGTCAGTGACACGATGTCATCAACATTGGCTCTGCACCATTCAAGCTGGGTTTACAGCTGGCAATGTCAGTGACACGATGTCATCAACATTGGTTCTGCACCAATCAAGCTGGGTTTACAGCTGGCAATGTCAGTGACACGATGCCATCAACATTGGCTCTGCACCAATCAAGCTGGGTTTACAGCTGACAATGTCAGTGACACGATGTCATCAACATTGGTTCTGCACCAATCAAGCTGGGTTTACAGCCGGCAATGTCAGTGACACGATGTCATCAACATTGGCTCTGCACCAATCAAGCTGGGTTTACAGCTGGCAATGTCAGTGACACGATGTCATCAACATTGGCTCTGCACCAATCAAGCTGGGTTTACAGCTGGAAATGTCAGTGACACAATGTCATCAACATTGGCTCTGCACCAATCAAGCTGGGTTTACAGCTGGCAATGTCAGTGACACAATGTCATCAACATTGGCTCTGCACCAATCAGAGACTACATGGCAGAGTCGCGAACATGATGTCATGCACATCCAGAGTCTCTGATTGGTGCAGAGCCAATGTTTATGACATCGTGTCACTGACATCGCTAGCCCTGAATTTGTGAACATATGAGTTTTCAAAAATCTATTTTTAATTTGGTGCCCCTTACCTACTGAATGCTATGAAAAGTCTGTATGTGGGCTTCTTGCCACTATAGTAGGCAATAGGAATTACGTGAATGTATACAAGAATAAATTCATGAAAAATTGAAATTGAAATTGCACTTGTACCATGAACAAGCATGTTGCCTGTGAACTAGTTCAGTTTCTAATCATTGGTTAAAAACAGTTACTGTACTTACCTAGTTAGTTAATGACAATTAAGACCTACGCTTTTACTTTTAGAGTCAAGGATTTAACTATTAAAAAAAGCAAATAGTAAAGTAGGTACCTAGAAATTATTGTAATAGGTATACTGATTCTGCCAAAGTAGACACTAACTCCATTTCACGTAAAAAAGGAGAGTGGATTTGCATCTTCCTCGAGGACCCACTGCTGCTAGACACGAGCCAAGAGTTTAAAAACTCACAAGCCACGTCTTGAGCCGGACAAAAGGCTCTGTGGGCAGGTTTTGAAACTCTTAGCTCGTGTCGAGCAGCAGTGGGTCCTCGAGGAAGACGCGAATCCACTCTCCTTAACGTTAAAACGGAGTTTAGATGCCAAAGATGGTAGAGCGAAAGCGAGATGTGATCCGATTGGTACCTGGTGGGCTCGTCAAAGAACATGATTGGCGGATTGTTGACGAGCTCGAGCGCGATGCTGAGTCGCTTCTTCTGTCCGCCCGAGAGGTTGGCGGTCATGGTGGCGCGGTGCTCGGCGAGACCCAGGGTGCGCAGGATCTCCTCTATCTGACACGGAAACGTCGCAAAACCAACATGAGACTTATTTACCAGCATGAGACTTAGTAACCAGCATGAGACTTTGTTTAGGACGTGTCTGAGTTGATTCGGTCTCGGTCTCGCGATTTGGTCTCGGTCTTGCGTACTTGGTCTCGGTGACTCCATTTGCCTCCTATTCGTACATCATCTCCTACCTGACATAATCACGGTACCGACCGCCATTTGGTGACAGGCAAGTCACCGAGACCAAGCCTGCGAGACTGCATCGTCCAAGACTCGCGTACTCGCTCTGCCATGCGGTCTTGGTCTCAATGGCTTTGCGTTTCGGACACGACTTGTGACGTCATTTGCCAAGAACGAGTACGCGAGACCGCACGGAACGGCCAATTCGGACACGCCCTTCTGAATTCAAATCGCGTGTTTGAAATAGTTGTTCAAAACTAGTGCTAAAGATAGGGCATAGCAGACATTGGTCTTAGAAATTTAATACACAAATTCAAAAACCAGTTTGGGAAACTAGGAAAGCTGGTAAAAGTTTGGGACATAGAAGACATTGAGCCTAAGAAATAGAATAACAAGTCAGGTTGCGCTATCGCCCGTGAAGAAGTAACTACAATTCGTTTTATTTAAGAAGATGCTATTCCGCTGGGAGTGCTAGTAGTCACTGTAGCTTACATAACCGCCAATTTGACAAAACTGAAATCATGTCTCGCAACTATTTATTCGTTGTTATTTTTACTCATAATTAAGAAATAGATTCATGTTGTAATTTTTTTTATTGAGAGCCGAAATAATGTTTTGTTTTCCCACAATTAAAATTAAAATCGAAGAGTTGGTAGTTCTTGAGGGGGCAGTCCCTGCTGTGGCATCTTCTCTAACGGGCTGGACTGTAGTATATGTTACGAAACTTCGGGAAAGCAGCGAGACTTTTATTTAGCATTCAAATCAATCAAAGCATTAAATAGTAGCATTTCAAAACCAGTGCTAAAGATAGGACATAGTAGAGATGAGTCTAAGAAATTGAACAAGCCTAAATTGAATTTAATTTGCTAAAAGATCAAAGCTAAAGCCAGCCACCTTTATCAGAAATAAAAACAAGGTAATCTTCTGTTAAACCTGTAAGTTTTTTTTAAGGCAAAGAAATTGAATAATCAACTCTTCCTGTACTCACGACATGAGTCTAACATCAGTCGATTAGATAATGGATGTGGCCTCGAAAGAATATAACAGTAAGAAATAATTTCTTACTTTGAAGCAATCCTTAAGCACATCTTTCAATGAACCGGCAAAAGAGGGTAGCTTCACAATGCTTGTAAGTAATCGACAGGTGAATCTTACGAAATGAAAAAGGTTCAATTGGTTGCCAGGAGTGTGACGATTCCGAAAATATAGGTTTCGTCGCGATCAAACGAAAGGTGTGGCCTGGAAAGTGTTTACCGCACCAGGTAAAGGCAGCAATGCAACGAAAGGCGTGGCCTGAAAAGTGTATCCCGTACGAGGTAAAGGCAGCAATCCAACGAAAGGCGTGGCCTGGAAAGTGTATCCAGTACGAGGGAAAGGCAGCGATCCAACGAAAGGCGTGGCCTGGAAAGTGTTTACCGCACCAGGTGAAGGCAGCGGCCCGAGGCCACAGCTCAATCAAGAGGCTTGATACTCGTCAAGTCGTACTCACGACTTCGGCCCGTTCGTCTGCGTCGACGTCGTTCCCGAGCTTGAGACTGCAGGCGACGCGCATCGCCTCCTCCACCGTGAGATTGGCGTGCAGTTGGTTGTCCTGCATGATGTAGCACGACAGTCGGCGGAAGCGGCTCAGGTCGCGCTCGGTGCCGTTGATCGTGATGGAGCCGTCCATGCCCGAAGTGCTGAGAACGAGACACGCGCCAGAGTTAGGTTATGTTATGTCAGGGGGGAGACGGTATGGGTATACATTTCATTTCATGTTAAGAAGGAGAGTGGATTTGCATCTTTCTCGAGGTCCCACTGCTGCTAGACACGAGCTAAGAGTTAGGTTATGTTATGTCAGGGGGGAGACGCTATGGGTATACATTTCATTTCATGTTAAGAAGGAGAGTGTATTTGTATCTTCCTCGAAGACCCACTGCTGCTAGACACGAGCTAAGAGTTAGGTTATGTTATGTCAGGGGGGAGACGGTATGGGTCTTAATATATTCATTTCATGTCAAGAAGGAGAGTGTATTTGCATCTTCCTCGAAGACCCACTGCTGCTAGACACGAGCTAAGAGTTAGGTTATGTTATGTCAGGGGGGAGACGGTATGGGTCTTAATATATTCATTTCATGTCAAGAAGGAGAGTGTATTTGCATCTTCCTCGAAGACCCACTGCTGCTAGACACGAGCTAAGAGTTAGGTTATGTTATGTCAGGGGGGAGACGGTATGGGTCTTAATATATTCATTTCATGTCAAGAAGGAGAGTGTATTTGCATCTTCCTCGAAGACCCACTGCTGCTAGACACGAGCTAAGAGTTAGGTTATGTTATGTCAGGGGGGAGACGGTATGGGTCTTAATATATTCATTTCATGTCAAGAAGGAGAGTGTATTTGTATCTTCCTCGAAGACCCACTGCTGCTAGACACGAGCTAAGAGTTAGGTTATGTTATGTCAGGGGAAGGTATGGGTAAATAAGTACTCCATTTCACGTTAAGAAGGAGAGTGGATTTGCATCTTCCTCGAGGACCCACTGCTGCTAGACACGAGCTAAGAGCCTTAAAACTCACAAGCCGTGTCTTGAGCCGGCCAAACAGGCTCTTACTTGGTCTTCGAGGAAGCTGCAAATCCACTCCCGTTCTTAACGTGAAAATGATGTATAGGTAGGGTATGAAAGGAGGGTATTCCAAATATATGACATCACAATCCCATATATTATGAAGACAAATATCACTTTAAGAAGTTTAAAGAACACCACATTCTTTAAGAATTTCACAAAATAATCTAAACTAAATAACTCATTGATAAAATAAACAAGTATGATGGCCTTTAAAGGTTTAATTTCAATATTACACAACCATTTCATTGTATGGTAAGCTATAGTTAGTAGGTTTATACTTTAATCAATCATTATTAATGAATCTAAACTCACGCAATTTCTATTTTAGTTGTAGAAATGGTGTTCCTGTGGCAACCACTTTGGTGGCAGAACAGTTCCAGAGTGAATCACTAATCAATCACTGATTTGCCCACATAAACGCAATGCTATTCTTATGGCATTTATTTTCCCACATAAACGCAATGCTATTCTTATGGCATTTATTTTCCCACATAAATGCAATAATATTCTTATGGCAATTATGTGCCCACAAAAACGCAATGCTATTCTTATGGCAATTATTTTCCCACATAAATGCAATAATATTCTTATGGCAAATTATTTGCCCTCATTAATGCAATGCTATTATTATGGAAATTATTTGCCGACATAAACGCAATGCTTTTCTTATGGCAACTATTTGCCCACATAAATGCAATGCTATTCTTATGGCAACTATTTGCCCACATAAATGCAATGCTATTCTTATGGGAATTATTTGCCCACATAATTTTGACCCTGGAACTGAAGTCGCGTCCACTGATGATAAATATCAAGTTCCTCCTTAATAAAGGAATGTGGGTAAATTGCATTATGCGGGTTTCCTAATAGTCTCGAATCCAAGGTCAAGAGGGCCGAGATGGAGCATGCGCATTACAAGTGCCATTCGCCGGCTGAGGTGCTGTCAGTCCAAGCAATTGAGCTTTGCTTGCTGAGATCGCTATCTGTGATGGTCAAGTGCACGCTGTGTTTTAAGGTGGAATACGACCTTGGCCCACGATCTACCTAGCAATTGTTTACAGGCAAACTATTAGAGACAGCCCCACCGAAATGGCTTACATCCTAGATGATATATTATTTAAGGCTTTCAAATCACGAAATAATGTAATACACTATAATTAATTCGAGTTTGCCACTTTTTGGGGATCTTTTATCATAGAGTACTACACCATATAATCAAATGAAAAGTTTTTGTCATTACCATTAAAAAAGGTATTTATCATTACAATTATTTGCCATTTTACTCTTAACAAATCGTAAAAGAGTCAAATGATACTTTACTTCAAAGTCCACCAGGCTGTGGTAATCTTTGGCTAATGACTGTATGATTAGTTTGGCTATTTAACGTCCGTAACTCATGCAAATTATGGTTGCTATGGAAACGAATACTTCCCATAGTTACGGAAGTGAGTTAGCCAAACCAATCATAGCACAAAATATAGTTTTACTTAATTTGAAAACCTTCTATACTACCTAGAAGGTGTGATGTATTGTTGGGGCTGTCACTAATAGTTTGCCAGTAAACAATTGTTTGGTAGATATTCGATGGCCACGGGGATCATGGTCCGCCTTAAGGCAAGGTGAGATGGTTTGGAAGATTGTGTCAATATTTAGGGTTAATTCAACGGTTGTGGCTTTTGCCAATTTTCGCATAGATATCAAATTAAAACGGTCCTTTTCCTGGCTACAAATCTTTACGGAAAAATTTGAAGAAAAAAAAACATGCTCTTAAAGAGTCGCATTGTGGTTTAATACAAATATTTTTGTTTTTTGAAAACTTACAGCGAAGGGAATGAAAAAAAAACCCATTTTAGGCACTACAATTTTGTAGGTGTGTATATAGAAAGCAATAATAACCATAGGGTATGGATCCAGAAAGCTAGGTTTAGTGTGAAAACAGGGGTACGTTTGATACCGCCATGGCGACTACCCCTGAAATCTGCAAGCGCAGTCTGTGATTGGCTGTTCGTCATTTTACCCCGAGGGGTAAGTGAATTAACCCTGCTTTGTGTGTCTAGGCCTAGGTCAGTGTGTTCAATCAGATTATACAGAAATATCTACAAGTCATCTGCAATGATTAGTAGTTGCCATTAATGGCGATGCCAGTTTTGAATGAAAGGGGTTTAGGTGCCAATTGGTACAGATGTTAAGTAAATTTGCTGACTTGTGTTAAAAGTTTTAAAATCCAAACATCACAGCTTTTCAAGGCTGCAATATACATACATACTAAATGAGGAAACGAGGTAGTTTTGTGTAAATAACTGATTTGATGCCAGTATTTGAAGAGTAGCGTGTCGATACAACTCCATGGTTACCATGGTGAAAGACAAGGAGGGAGGAACACTTTCTGAATGATGATCTATCTCCTTCCTGCCTGCCTGCCTTCCTTCCTTCCTTCCTTCTGGGCCCGGATCCACAAAGAAAGGAGTTTGAAATGGGATTTGGGCGAAAAAGAGAATGTTTTCTCACTGGAAAGCACCCAAAAATACTCCCCCAATTATCAATAACTACAAAAGGAGATTGCTGCCATGCCGTAGCTCCTGGCTGACCCTAGCTTAAAGACAATTTCACGTTGAGAAGGAGAGTGGATTTGCATCTTCCAAGATTACCCACTGCTGCTAGACACGAGCTAAGAGTTTCAAAACTCACAAGCCATGTCGATCATGCGGACAAAAGGCTCTAAGAGCAGTTTTGAAACTCTTAGCTCGTGTCTAGCAGATCAGTGGGTCCTCGAGGAAGACGCATATCCACTCTCTTCCATTACGTGAAATGGAGTCTAGGTCCTGGCAGAGGTCCTGGCTGAGGTCCTGGCTGAGGTCCTGGCTGAGGTCCTGGCTGAGGTCCTGGGCTTACCGATATCCCGTGAGGATGTTGAGCAGCGTCGACTTGCCGGCACCCGAGGGACCCATGATGGCCGTCAGCTCGCCGGACCGCAGCCTCCCGCTGACTCCCTTCAGGATCAGCTTGTTGCCTGCAAACGTCCAGACACGAGGTAAGCAAGGCGGTCACCCGTCCTACGCCCGAATCGGCGCAGTGTTGGTTAATTTGGGTCACCCGTCCAACGCCCGGCTCGGCGCAGTGTTGGTTAACTTGGGTCACCCGTCAAAAGCCCGACTCGACGCAGTGTTGCTTAACTTAGGTCACCAATCCAACGCCCGACTCGCGCAGTGTTGCTTAACTCCAATCCCTCCAGCCTCTCTCCCTCTGAGAGCTGGCCACGTGCATGGCGGTCACCGATCCACAGTCCGACTCGACACAGTGTTGCTTAACTCAGCGCTCAAAGACTCTTCGCGTCCGCCATGACGACACAGTGTGGTTGTCATGGTAGCCACTCTTAATGACTGTGATTGCGATGGCGGCAAGATGTTAACTTTCTCTCCACTCACTCAAGGCCCGGCAAGCCAGAGACATATTCCTTCCCGTGGCCAATGCACAGACTGTACTAGTAACAAGGTACTCGCAACAAGTCTGGTTTATAATGAACTTGGCAGTAACTTATTTTCTTATATCGCGTTAAGATAGGGGAACCTACAAATAACTCAATTTTTTTTTACAAAGTATCAGTGATAGCCAAAAACATAATAGCTATATAGTGCTCTAGGCAATATACAAGGCTTTCAAATAATGTAAGAATGAATTTTGTGTTATGATTAGGCTGGCTGAAAATTTAGAAAACTCTTCAAAACCTAAAAAAATATATTTTTGGCAGTTATTCTTAATTTTCAGCAAAACTGATCATAAAACAAAAATGACTTGTGCTTTATTCGAAAGCTTCATAAAATGCCTATAGTGCACTAGCTGTTTTGTTTTGGGTTGTCACTGATCGTTTGTCTGTAAATAATATTTTGTAGATATTCGTATGAAATTCAGACCCCCCCCCCCCCCCACGTTCCTTGATAGTGAATTTGTTCGGCTTTGTCATATATCTAACGATTTACCCTGCACACGCCATGGAGTACTTAGTACTCATAGGACCGGTTGCTAGGCATTTTCAGCAAGACTGTACTCGCAGCAAAAACAGTGGACAGAAAAATTAATTGATCATATTACTCCGGCCTGCAATTTTTTAGGTGGTCTTTACACAACCTGCTTGGCTAAAGTACACTCCAGTGTGCGGAGTCCATTTGAGAAGCTTCTAAGTTCTAACAATACAGAGTGGCCACACTCTAGAAACAAGTTTTGATCGAAAAAAGTAGTTTTAAAATTCTCTACAATTACCTACAATCCTATACGACTTTAATGCAACTCAATTCAACAACTCTATAAACATAGAGTTAGCCCATTGTTAGAGATTGTAGATGATTTGCTTATTTAGGTCTTAGGATAAATTATGTTGTATTAAAATGCGAAGAATGTGAAAAATGTGGTTTGGGCTATTTTGAAACGCTAAACGTCTCAATTATAAGTTACTGCCGTTTGGAAATAGACAATCAACTATTGTATAATTAATCTCATCTGCTGATTTCCATTCGCATGTCAGTCGTACGAAACAGAAGACACGGCAAGTTATATCATGTAAGTTATCGCGATAGATGATTGTGTTTCGATTTACTAGAGCGAGCTAATTGCGATTGCAGCTCACGATTTTCTTGTAGTATATCTACAAGGAAGCCTGCACTTAATCGCGAATTAGCTAACACTCACAAAACGGTGTTCAGCTGTAAGTTATTGAGTGAGCTACCTTTGAACACACTGCAGTATTTGATCTTATGAGTAACGGCTGGTTACGTGAAGATTAAATATTTGATCAGCCGATTAGCTGGATCGCTAGTGACTCATGGTTGGTGAAACAAAGAAAATGTCTACTTACAGCAATCAATTAATGTATAGGCTTCCTAACTCAATGACTGCATGCATGACAAAATTAAGTACTTTTGAAATTTAAATGTTGTCAAATGTTGGTTGTTAAATTCATGGAGCTAATGTTATATCCTTACTGAAATGGCATATACCAATACCAGAGAATTCGATACC
The DNA here is from genome assembly GCA_921293005.1 of Nemoura dubitans. Lineage (NCBI taxonomy): Eukaryota > Metazoa > Arthropoda > Insecta > Plecoptera > Nemouridae > Nemoura > Nemoura dubitans. Next base: position 12,818,094 of record OV121078.1, on the reverse strand, counting down.
TTTAGTATTGTGAACCCCTCGATACCCTTGTAGGGGACGAGCTATTTATCACAATCAACTGAAATTCCTTTATGATAATCCCAATTAAATTCCCAACAGGTCCCAGGATAATTGAATCGCAGGGAACAAAATTACAAGTAGTGAAGTTATATCATAGCCAAACTTAATTGATATTGCGTTACGAAGTGTTGAATAAGTCTTCAATAAGTGTACCTACCTAGGTACTAGTCGAATTCGTCACGCAACAATTTTTTGACAAAACTCCTTGCGGTCCATTTCTTCCTGTGCCTTCCTGTGTACTTTTGATTCGCCATCAAGAATATGGAATGGACATGAGTGTAAAAAACGTCGTTTGGGCGTATGTTATTAAAATATAGAAACCATCAATTTCGAGTGCTAATTTCCATTTGCATGTCAGTCCGGCCTCTCAGAGAGTTTCGGGCTCCGACGGGCCCAGCCCTGAGGGCTCCAATTAGCGCAGTGTGTATTGCGAATCCGTCTCGTTCTCGGCCTCTCAGAGCGTTTCGGGCTCCGACGGGCCCAGCCCTGAGGGCTCCAAAGCGCAGTGTGCATTGCGAATCCGTCTCGTTCTCTGCCTCTCAGAGCGTTTCGGGAAAATGCGTAATATGTGCTGGCTATTATGCTTGAACTGCGTAGTCTACAATGGTATAGCTGTCCAATGCAGTCTAGTACAATACACTTTACTACAAGCTTGAACTTAAAAAGAAGAACTTCAATAAATAAAGACTTATATATATGAAGAACTTGAACAACACTTCGCAAGAACAATACATACTTCCGTTCTTGACGTGAAAAATAGTGTATTAGTTTGAAATAATAATGTACCAAGGCGTGCATGTTTTCGTCGAAGGCCACCGACTGCAGATGAAGCCTCCAGCTTTGAGCGATGTGCGTCAAACCTGTCAAGACGTCGTATTCACAAGCAAGGGCCACTTGGCTGTGATTAGAGTCAACTGAAAAAATGTTTTCGTAGGTACATCTAGTCATGTCCATTATACCGCTTTGGTGTAATCACAAAATAGCTCGCGGAAATTACACACCAACGGATAATGATCTGCAATTTGTAGGGAATTGAAATATATAACATAATACTTATAGTACCTTCCTTTACAAAACCTGGCAAGTCAATTCTCAACGTACCAACTTCTTATCAATTAACAACTTCTAAACGCGTCGCATTGGCAAGTAAGACGCGGTAACTCTTGAGGTTAATGAATCCATGCTCTTACAAGTGCAGCCAATGCACGAGAAGTTGCTTTGCAAGAGATGTTGCGATAAAGATGAGCGTAGCTGTTAGTAGTAGCAGATAAAAGTTGGAAGGAAAAACGTTTTAAACAGTATGCTAATGTGAGAAATAAGTTAATAACTATTCATCGTTAATAATGAATGGATCACGGAAATATTAATTAAAAGCGTTTCGGGTGAATTCCGAGTGGCAACGACAAAATTATACTAAAACAACGCAATAATGTAAATGAAAAGATAACGATAAGTCACGCACACAGTAGGTACATTTCAAACTCAAGGGATGCTTTTTCAGAGAATTGCTTCTGGCCAAAGGCCACTTTATAAATGCTTTCAAAACTCGCAAGTGGCAGCCATTTACAACGGCCATTCCAGATTACATAAACAAACTGGCATTCCAATATCACGGAAAATGCACACACAGCCAATGCAGTCCATGTCTGATTCTAACGACCCTTGCCCGTCATTTCAGGCTGGCTACTGGCAATTTCACAGCCAGCCTCACAGGCCAACAATGCAAACCCGAGTCGTATTGCCATAAGAGGTTGCAAAATTGTTACTAACTGCCAGGCTACGGATGCCTGCACTCAAAAACCTGCCCTAATAGCAGTGGTACCAACTTCCCGAGCTGGCCCGTGTGATTAGCAAGAGCGACTGGGCGGCCTCATCAGCCTAGACAGAGGCATCGGTATTTATTTGTGGTGACCGTTTCCACGGCCTTCTGGCACCTTCTATAGGAGCACAAATGGACACAGTAGCCTGGGCAGGCTAGTGCTGGAAATAAATTGTTATTTTGCGTTAACCGTTGGGGGGGGGGGGGGGGGGGGGGCTGTTGTTCATATTTTTGACGATTTTTTTTGGGTATATCACTAGAACACGCCCAAATCATCTGGATTCCTTGCTAGCACCGATATTTTTGCAATGCATCCCCTCCTACCACAAGTTTGCACCCAGGTTGTCTGGAATGGGTACATTTAGTGCTGAAACCACGGCTATTATTGAAAAATCGCAAAAGGTAGTCGCACAGAAGCTAGAAATTAGAGTAGAAGCGTATACCAGTGTATTTAATTAAAATACATTGGGCGATTACCTGCACTGTGCATACCATGGATTACACAGCTGAACATACATAAGAGCCAGTGTAGAATATAGAGTTAGAAAGCCAAGTGCGATGGTAAACTGAAATTAATCCTGGTGTCGTGTAGCAAATGTGAATGTGATTGCACGGCTCTGCACGAATGCATCTTTGCGGAGGCCACAGGCGCGCATTACCTGCGTATAACATAACATTAAAATACAGCTCAGCACCGGAAGTACACAGAGACTATTAGATTTCCCCGAGAACCAATTGTTGTTGAAAGCCCTCATCTACCATTGTGAATAGAGAAGTGCTGAGCTGGCCGATGGTGCTTATCTAGAGTAACTTGCTTTCTATCAACGGGCTGGTGTGGTTTTGGTACCCGACATAAATTACATGAAATGATAAGCCCGTTTTACACGGTCACTTTTATCGTCACACTCTTGCATCCAACCCTTGCATGCAACCGCCTTGTACCGTGTGAACAGACACTTTGACGAAAATCCGTCACATCACAGACTTGTGTTCATTAAAACGGAGAATTGGTTTAACAAAACCGCGAATCGAAACTGACGATGAAATGAGTCGAAGCCAAACCTTCAGCTTGATTATCAAAGGCGTTTAAAAAAACCTCGCTTAAGAGGAAACGAAACGCTAGTGTTTTCGTCGTACGCGGAGGTTCACGCGGGAACTTCTCCTGGCCACAAATACTAACACAGAGTTTTGGAAAAACAAAACACGTGTAGTTGAAGGGTTGTTGGATGTCGGATGGTGTGTTAGGTTATTATACTTTCAAAAATGACAGAGGTGTGCATTTTCAAAAAGTGCCTAAAATACAATTTTTAATGCATTTTTACGTAGCTCGTATGGAAAAAGTATGCCATAACTTGTATTAAAAAATACCATCCGACATCAATTGATTCTTTCTCGGTCTATGGTTTTTTTCCCAGATTTTTACATTACTAATTGTTGGTGTAGGAAGTTCCCGCGTGAACCTCTGCACCGACCCCTGGCCACGCAGCGTGGCTTGTGAATCCAATCGTTTTCAACGCTCTTAAGCGAGATTTAAACGGTGTTGGTCAAAAAGCCTATAAAGTATGAACCGTATAAACCTAGCGCTGTCGCCACCGTTTATATTTATCAACAGCCTATACAAACATCCTACTGCGGCCTGTGTGTATAACACGATGAAAGTCAAGCATGTGTGTAACACGATGGAAGTGAAACAGCATGTGTGTAACACGATGGAAGTCAAACAGCATGTGTGTAACACGATGGAAGTCAAACAGCGTGTGTGTAACACGATGGAAGTGAAACGACCTGTGAACTCCAAGTGGTCAGTCGGAGTGACGTCATCTGGACGAGACCGATTCCCACGCGACAGCGATTGTGTTATCAGTGAGTGAGCAACGTCGGCTGCCGGCAAGAATGTCGGAACAAAGTCTGGCCGAGTCCCGTCACACATCTCCACGCATCTACACTGCATTTCACGCCAAGAGGCAACAAAGTCTGGCCGAGTCCCGTCACACATCTCCACGCGTCTACACTGCATTTCACGCCAAGAGGCAACAAAGTCTGGCCGAGTCCCGTCACACATCTTCACGCGTCTACACTGCATTTCACGCCAAGAGGCAACAAAGTCTGGCCGAGTCCCGTCACACATCTCCACGCGTCTACACTGCATTTCACGCCAAGAGGCAACGAAACGCCAGTGTTTTCGTCGTACGCGGAGGTTCACGCGGGAACTTCTCCTGGCCACAAATACTAACACAGAGTTTTGGACAAAAAAACACGTGTAGTTGAAGGGTTGTTGGATGTCGGGTGGTGTGTTAGGTAATATAGGTTATTATACTTGCAAAAATGTCAGAGGTTTGCATTTTTAGAAAGTGTCTAAATTGCTTTTTTGCTGCATTTTTTCTTAGCACCATCCGACATGAATTGATTCTTTCTCGGCATATAGTTTTTTCCCCAGATATATATATAATAATAATTGTTGGTGTATGGAAGTTCCAGCGTGGACCTCTGCACCGACCCCTGGCCACGCAGCGTGGACCTCTGCACCGACCCCTGGCCAAGCAGCGTGGACCTCTGCATCGACCCCTGGCCACGCAGCGTGGACCTCTGCACCGACCCCTGGCCACGCAGCGTGGACCTCTGCACCGACCCCTGGCCACGCAGCGTGGACCTCTGCACCGACCCCTGGCCACGCAGCGTGGACCTCTGCACCGACCCCTGGCCACGCAGCGTGGACCTCTGCACCGACCCCTGGCCACGCAGCGTGGTCCTCTGCACCGACCCCTGACCACGCAGCGTGGACCTCTGCACCGACCCCTGGCCACGCAGCGTGGACCTCTGCACCGACCCCTGGCCACGCAGCGTGGACCTCTGCACCGACCCCTGGCCACGCAGCGTGGACCTCTGCACCGACCCCTGGCCACGCAGCGTGGTCCTCTGCACCGACCCCTGGCCACGCAGCGTGGACCTCTGCACCGACCCCTGGCCACGCAGCGTGGACCTCTGCACCGACCCCTGGCCACGCAGCGTGGACCTCTGCACCGACCCCTGGCCACGCAGCGTGGACCTCTGCATCGACCCCTGGCCACGCAGCGTGGACCTCTGCACCGACCCCTGGCCACGCAGCGTGGACCTCTGCACCGACCCCTGCCCTGGCCACGCAGCGTGGACCTCTGCACCGACCCCTGGCCACGCGGCGTGGACCTCTGCACCGACCCCTGGCCACGCAGCGTGGACCTCTGCACCGACCCCTGGCCATGCAGCGTGGACCTCTGCACCGACCCCTGCCCTGGCCACGCAGCGTGGACCTCTGCACCGACCCCTGGCCACGCAGCGTGGACCTCTGCATCGACCCCTGGCCACGCGGCGTGGACCTCTGCACCGACCCCTGCCCTGGCCACGCAGCGTGGACCTCTGCACCGACCCCTGCCCTGGCCACGCGGCGTGGACCTCTGCACCGACCCCTGGCCACGCGGCGTGGACCTCTGCACCGACCCCTGGCCACGCAGCGTGGATCCAATCGTTAGTCAACGTTCTTTAAAGGAGAGTGGATTTGCATCTTCCTCGAGGTCCCACTGCTGCTAGACACCAGCCGAGAATTTCAACACTCACTAGCCATGTCTTGAGCCGGACAAAAGGCCATGTGGGGATTTATAAACACTTTACTCATTTCAAGCGGCAGTGGGTCCTCGAGAAAGATGCAAATCCACTTTCCTTCTTGACGTGAAATCGAGTTTAGTTTACCGAAATTTATTTCCAAACGAACAACTAATTGATGAAGCTGGAGTTGTTTTACATTCTCACTAATCAATCATCATGTAAGACAGGAATCAAGTAGGTATATGTTACCTATGTTGATTGCACTCTACTTTTTGCCATACCTTGGAAATACCCGGCGAGGTGGCAAGTTTTTCCCATCGGCTGTTCGCGCCCTTAGGACGCACATGCTGAGACCGATCCGAGCGCGATGGATTCTCATTAGCAATTGAAATCGCGAGTCATGCCGCGTACCAAGGTGTTCGTTCCCCTGCACTCGTCGTCGGGAGCCTAAACCGCACCGCTAGCTCTGTTTCTTATAGTCGCGCTTGCTCAACGGCTAGTTAAGGATTTAACACTTCGTTAACTTGCCGTCAAGGCATCAGATTGGCTGTAGAACGGCTTAACGGACGGTTATTCTCTAACGCTATTGAGCAATCAGGGCGTGGTGTTAATTATATTAAGTTTATAAAGCATAATGCAAGGTTTTTCCAATTTTCTTTCAACTCTTAGTTGAAATACCAACTATGGAAGTTACAATAGAATTCGCTGGCGCTGATTGGCTGAAGTCAGTTGTAAATCCTAGTTGGGATCTCAACAAAGAGGTGAAAAACTTAGTAAAACTGGACATAAGTAACTGTCTTACGCAGGCAGCGAATCCGACCGGCGATCAGAAGGTCCCGGGTTCGCATCCCAGTTCGGTTCAACATTTGTTCAGGCTATGGGCGTGTGGGGATCACCAAAGTTAAGCAACACTGCTCCGATTTGAGCTTTGGGTGGGTGACCATCATACTCGTGGCCATGCTCTGTTAGGGGTAGAGGCTAGAGGTATTCCTTTTATTTTTAGTGTGCGTGTCAACTGGGTCTGCTTTGTCTATAGGGGGTCACTTTGCCTGCTGTGCAAATAGCGTTTAAAAGGCCAGGCTCGCAAATCAGTGTGCATGTCAACTGGGTCTGCTTTGCCTATAGTGGATCACTTTGCCTGCTGTGCAATTAGTGTTTAAAAGGACCTCTCAAATCAGTGGGCATGTCAACTGGGTTTTCTTTGACAATAGCAGGCTGGACAGATACTGCTATTTGAAACACATTTCCCCACCTTTTTCAACACATTTTACCCATGTTTGCCACACATTTTGCACATGTTTGCCACACATTTTTGCTTTGTTTGCCACACATTTATAATTTGTTCCCAACACATTTCCCCCCTGTTTTCAATACACTTTGCCCCGGTTTTCGAGACATTTTGCCCCGCTGTTAAACACATTTTGCCCCTGTTTGCCACACATTTTCACCGTGCTAGAAATGATGAGTTCAAGGGTTGGTACTCACTGGCTTTCCTCCCTTCCGAGACAGTGTAGGTGAGGCCACTGAACCCGATGTCGACGGGCTGTCGCTGTGGCAACCGCGTCAACTGCTTGGGCTGCGCAGGCGCGATCGTCACGTGCACGCTGCCCGCTTTCCTGTCGGTCAAAGCAGTGGCGTCATTCTCGGTCGAACCGCCCGCCGCTGGCGACGTGCTCTCAGGGTAGCGCATTTTGTGAGGTTGGGTACGCCACTGGTTTTGCAATTAGGTCTTGGTTTCGTCTGTCACTGGCTGCCTTTTGTACACTGTGCAGTGCGTGACCAGCGAAGTATGTTTGCACGCCACTGAGAAAATAGCCTATGGCGATACACACGAGGACTCTGCGAAGGTTGTCAACACTTTTTGTTGCCTGATCGCGCTCGTCTGGGACTGGAACTCGAGCCTAGCACTGCAATCCTCCTTCGAGGCCCCAAGATCCAACTCTCGTTCATTCGGTTTTCCCGGTGTTTAGACTCTCTATTCCGCGTGCTTTTCCATCGACATCACACGCACAACGCGCACGGTCACTTTGAAACACAGACACGCAGTTTTCAAAAACTGGGCGCGAAATGGATGAATCCGCCTTAATTAAAGGCTGAAACACTGGCACTTGGCTTTCAAGCAATCTATTTATATTGTCGTTTCGCTACAGTTGTATCACGGAATAACACAGTAATATACACCAAAAACTAAGAAACCCTGTTTATATTCACTTGAAACTTATGTTATCTATTAAAATGCAATAGAAAAGTCGTGCAATCTTTAAATTTGCACGTAAAAAAACACGGAATATCTTTAGAGATATTCAAAAAACCACGAAAACCCTTGCGAGTTTCACTAAAACACTAAAACACCAAAAGCCTTATCTCAGATATCGCCACTCAAGCCCTAAGAAACCTTTCACAGAGCCGGTCTATTTCAGTATTCACTAAAAACCGAATGCAAATTTTGAAAATTCACTAGAAATGTACTAAATCCTTCGAAATACACTAGAAATGTATGAAATCCTTCGAAATTCACTAAAACCACGATCCACAGTGAGAATCGAGAGAGCCGTGTGTTTCTGACAGAGAGCCCAACCGCCGACCAACAACACTCGAGTTAGCAAGTCATGCCGTGCCCGTCGCACTGTGTGTCAGTCCTCACGCGACAATCACTCTCAGTCTCGGCGCTCGCACTGTGTCTATGTGTGTGTCAGTGTCATCGGGTCTCCGCCGCCAGCGAGGTGACCTTGGCTGCGCGCGCACTCGCCAACCTTCGCACAGGAGGCTACCTGCGTGCTACGAGCACGGACGTGTCGTAGTGAGTACATGCTTTCAGCGCTGGGCATGTGGTCGGTACAGACCGGGGCAAGAGTGGGCATCTTAAATACCCGGAAACACATCCTTATCGCAAGTTTTGCTGGGTGGGATAAGGGGACCTCCTAATTGCCGGTCAGGTGCTCTACCGTCTGAGCTATCCGGGCACACATTCTCCCGCTTGGCCGGGTGGGATAAGGGGACCTCCTGATTGCCGGTCAGGTGCTCTACCATCTGAGCTATCCGGGCACACATTCTCCCGCTTTGCTGGGTGGGATAAGGGGACCTCCTGATTGCCGGTCAGGTGCTCTCTTAGCTGAGCTATCCGGGCACACATTCTCCCGCTTCGTCGGGTGGAATAAGACAACCTTCTAGGGAGACGAGAGGCCGAGCGACCCGTACATGAGTCGGATACATCTCAACGTTGTTATAGCAAAACACCAATGGACGTTGACTTTGTGTACATAGCGCGCCGACGAAACGCCGACCAACGTCCTTTTTAGGACCATGAGTCCGTCACAAAAGAGCAAACCCGTCAACCACACCGCAAACAAAGTTTTGTTGAAGACAAGCTTATAACTTATAAGGGTGGGTACTTGAATGTAGCAAACAATAGTGCTAGGTAGGTACTGCTAATTCTAGTGGCTGATTCTCGCCCAGTTGATTGTACCTATGTCTTTCCAACCATATCAGGTCAGCAATTATCATTACTCTGACCATCGAGATTTGACACTTTGGCAGCTTGGTCACGTATGTCACAGGGCAGTCGTCATGGAGATTCGAAATGTTTACTCGTCTTGCTAAGTTACATCAGTGCGTTCATGTACGCTACACATAAACATACACGTGCATCTCGGTATAGAAGTACAGCTGCGAAGGAGGAAGACATAATATGTGACATAACCAGTGGTGCAGTGCTGGAAATAAATGTGGGTTACGCTAATTTGTCGCCAACCGGGGTGAATGGGGGGGGGGGCAGTAAAAATGAATTCGAAATCATATTTCCACATTTTCGTCATTACCAACACACCCCATTTCACATATTTAACATTGGAAGGGAGGCGAAGCTGGAAAAATGTGCACCCGAACCGGGATACGAACCCGGGACCTCCTGCTTGCCGGGCAGGTGCTCTACCAACTGAGCTATTCGGTCACACATTCTCCCTGCTTCGCCGGGTGGGACAAGGGGGATCTCCAGGGAGACGAGAGGCCCCTGGAGATCCCCCTTGTCCCACGTCCAGCCAAGCAGGGTGAATGTGTGACCGAATAGCTCAGTTGGTAGAGCACCTGCCCGGCAAGCAGGAGGTCCCGGGTTCGTATCCCGGTTCGGGTGCACATTTTTCCAGCTTTGCCTCCCTTCCATCAATTGCATACTGGTAACTGCTTAAACCAGTAACAATTTCCTCTCATATTTAACATTGTTGTTTGGCGCTTACAACTATTTTCGCTTGGGATTCACTAAAACATGACCACATATTATCTCGATTTGCGCAGAGATGGATCGTTGGGCTGGATCACTCGTGGTACGGGCTCTATTGGGACTGGCTGCTTTTGGCTGGATATCTCGTGGCATGGGCTCTATTGGGACTGGCTGCTTTTGGCTGGATCACTCGTGGCATCGGCTCTATTGGGACTGGCTGCTTTTGGCTGGATATCTCGTGGCATAAGCTCTATTGGGACTGGCTGCTTTTGGCTGGATCTCTCGTGGCATGGGCTCTATTGGGACTGGCTGCTTTGGCTGGATCTCTCGTGACATGGGCTCTATTGGGACTGGCTGCTTTTGGCTGGATCTCTCGTGGCATGGACTCTATTGAGACTGGCTGCTTTTGGCTGGATCTCTCGTGGCATGGGCTCTATTGAGAATGGCTGGGTGTCGCATAATTGCTTCTGGCCAATGGCCGCCTCTAAATGCTTTCCGACCTCGCCATTTCAGCCATTTACAATGGCCGTTCCAATATGGCCAAATGCCCACACAGCCAGTGTCCACTTCGGATTCCTACGACACTTGCCCGTCATTCCCGGTATGATCCTGCTCGAAATACCAGAGCTAATGTGATTTCCTACGGGGGGGGGGGGGGGGGGGACTCACTGCACCTTTAATTTGAGGCCGGGAGGAGGGACACTGTTTTGTTCGATTGACTCATGCCATGCTCGACGTGCATGCTGCCTTGTGTTGCGTAGTAGGCCGTGATGCCAGCTAGCACGTGCTGCCAACGGTTATCGCTGGAAGCTGTCATCGTGGAGTGATCCATCACGGAACTGACCCAGCGCACTTCCTACTGCTTTCTGATAGCGACATTGACGGAGATATGAAGATGACTCAAAGTTGTCGTTGGGTCGATTTTCGCATAGATTTTACTTTAAAATGGAAGTTCTGGCTGTTAAAGCCGAGTTGTGTTGTTAAATAGTTGCGGATGGCTGATACTATATTTTGTCGTCGCCTTTTAAACACTCAGAGCGGAGGGAATTTTCAAAACGTGTCTGAAAGTGCCTAAAATTGAACTTTTTGACAAATCCCTGTAAGATTTCAAAATACACAAAAAATATCGTAACAGCGTTCCAGCAACTATTTAACAACACGTGTAATTTTTTCCAGATTTGTTTGTTAATATTTGTAGCCAGGAGACCAAAACGATCGTCGTTTTGGTCGATTTTCGCATAAACTTAACTTTACAACGGAACTTTGCCTGGCTACAATAATGATAACGTAAAATTTTGAAAAACCGTACACGAGTTGTTAAAGAGTTGCTGAATGGCGGTTACTATATATATTATTTTTATTTTAAAACCTTACGGCGGAAGGAATTTTCAAAAAGTGCCTAAAAGTGCTCACTGATCTATACAACCCGCTACGCTCATCATCAACGCAACACAAATTGCGTTCGCGAAGCCCTAATGCTGAAGATTGGACAAGCAGATTTGAGTCTGAGAAATTAAATACCCTGAGAGTGACACGTAGGTACAGGCACTGTAGTTACTAGTTACCTAACATATGTTGATATATTCAATAACATCAAATATCCGTCGATCGGCATATATATTGATCTTTTATTGTCTTTTACTATAAACATAGGTACAGACATTTATAACTTTAGGCCAACACAATCTACTGAAGCCGGCCAGCCACGCCTGACGCTTCTTGTCTCTTTTACACTTCTTCTATCTTTCATTCGTTAATTTCGCTTTCTTCTTCCTCTTCTTCCTCTTCTTCAAGTTTAACTATCATCCCCCACAACTTCTTCTCGTTCCACAATTCCTCTTTCTCCACTTCCTTCCAGTCGACACTTCTCTCCTCTAAATCGTCTTTAATCATTCCAATCCATTTCAATCTTGGTCTTCCCACCCTTCTTCGACTCCCAACAGTTGCTTCAAACTCCCTCTTTGGAATTCTTTTCTCATCCATCCTTTTCATGTGCCCGAACCAACGCAGTCTCTCTCTTCCCAACTTAAACCCCAACCTTTATCGGCATAATGATATTTAATTGTTCCTCTCAAGTGCGTGTGATTACAGAATAATGACGAGAAGGAAATGACACGTAAGTGGGATAGGAAAGCGTATACTTATTACCTACACTGTGTTTTATCACACTGCTTGAAATGTACAGGTAGGTACACAGTTTTAAGTTTTAACTAAACCTATTGAATGGTGGTCAAAGGAATGCTGGTTTAAAAATTCATCTTTACATAAAAACTGTCTTTACAGTAGGTACATATAATGATCAGCTATGTGCTTACCTTCCCCCAATTTGGTATTAATTTTCATAATCAACATTTTTTCCCTAGGTATATTTAAACCACTTTAGGCACCGGTAGTAACTGTTTGTACGTAGGTAAGTAGGTAGGTACTGTAGGAACTTGCACTCGGTGTAGGAACATTATCAGCTATTTGTTCGATGGATATTGACACGAAAATAACTGTCTCATTTATGACAATCAATAAGCACAGATCAATGTTAGTAATCAAGACACTAACGCGGAAGAGGACAAATTTGATCATTTCGATAATATCTTTCACCCATGCCAAAGGTATGAGCGTTTGAAGTCTACAAAACATTCTTTCAGGCAAACTGTAAACGTGACAGCCCAAAACAAACTAACTGGCAAATCTAGATAATTAAGATTCATTTTTTGCCGAGCATAGTTGAAAATGATCCACAGTTCTGTCAAACAGTAATTTAAATTAATAACAATAAAATAAAAGTCTCACTGGTTTCCCGACGTTTCGTAATATGTTTAGTTATTTCTTCAAGGGTGATGGCTCGACTGACATAAGGGAAGAAAATACAGAACTGTTGACCACAAATTGTATTTTACTTTGAGGATTCCTATATATAAAACCTCATGCATTTGCCTGATATCCTGCTAAAATACCTAGGCTTCCTAAATAATGTACGAGACCATATAGCTGACAATGACACGACATTTAGAAATTTTAGGAGTATCCTTAAAGTGTTGTTCAAGCTTGCATGAGTTTATTGCAGCAAGTTTAAACATAACACAAAATATAGGAAACATTATTATTCTGTTTTAAAGCCTAATACTTATCCTATAAGGTGCTAGCAATTTTGTTTTGGGTTACATGTCACGAACAGCTTGTTGGAATATGTTTAGCACCTGTACGGTGTACCTACTCCGTGTTATTATTCTCAGCTAAATATGAATTGAGAGAACTCGGCGACGATATTTAGTTTTGGTATGTAACTTGGTAATTATTTGCCAACGGCTGAAATTTTGTTCGTATATATTCGTAACCCAGAGTAGGTACCAACTGCTATTGTGCTCTGCTACACATTGGAATAGAGACGTATGTGACGAGCGGCCTGGTCCACAGGTCAAGTGGAGCACGTGGTCGATACGGCTGCCCTTTGCTCTTATCTGAGTGACCGTCATCATCTGGATTCCAGAGTCTACTTAATGGCTCTTACAAAATCAGTGTCCATTGGTGTCGATTACTTTGCTTAGCTTAGTTATGAAAGTCTCCATTTGAAACGTAGGTACCGCACACTTTTAACGTAGGCACTTTTTTAACGTAAGCTGTGAAACACATTTTAAGCCACTTTTAGCCCCCATGAAGTAGCAAACTGTCGCACATTCACAGCCCCCCTCCATCACCCTAAAATTAAGACCCGTTTTGAAGCAACTTACAATCACAACCCATTATTGTTTTGCTAACAGATGGTGATTGAAAACCCCAAGGCACAGTACTTCCCCAACCCTCCCTATCAATTCTTTTAAAATGCATTCAAAATTGACTAAAAATAATCACATTAACTATTTATAGGCAACCATGCGATTGACCTCAATATTGGGGTGTATATTACCATGTCAGCAGTTTGGCTGTGAAGCATCTAAGGTAATACGACAGTAGTTATAGGCAGTACCGGTAAGTAGGTAGGTATTTAAGATTTAAAAATACTTTGTAGTGGCTATTAAAGTTGCTGTTGGTTATCTCTTCCACGACTTGGTTAACAAGTGTGCGCCGAGCCTCTACTCTGTTGGAAATAAGAAAATATTGCGAGTGTACAGAGAGGAGTAATAATCAATCATTGCACAATGTTTTCTTGTACTTTCGTTTCAAGTGAAAGCTACACAAGATATACTTGGAAGCTAGGTTTTATGGTTATAAATACAGCACAATCACATAACAATGTATTAATACCTATTATGTACAAATAAACAGCCCAGAAGTTGAAATGTAAGCTCAAGTAAAACTCTTGTGTAAACTGGAATAAATAGGTAGAAGTGGAAGGGGGGTACATTGGTACATGAGGTACATTGGTACCAGGGGTGGATCCAGCCCTGTCTCATCGGGGGGGGGGGGGGGGGGGGGGGGTCGTGGAATATAAGTCATTTAGAAGCAATCTACTACTTGGTTAGGTAAATAAGGTTCTGCTACCACTAACCTATAAAGGCAATCTATATTAATCAACAAATTTTAAAAGCAACAAGTTTGAGAGGATTAAAACAGAAATAAAGCAAGACGTGTTTTTGAAGTCATCAAATTTTCTTCGAATTGTGTTTATCTTTCATCTATAGTAGGTATCTATGTAGTAGGTATCTATAGTAGGTACAACACTCATAATTGTTGTAAACCATTGTGACGTCAGCGTAGCGAGCGAAGCGAGCGGAGCGAAATTTTTTATTTAAGTACCTAAAACTAGTCACTTCTGGGTGTTTTCTGTGTTTGGCCACGCTCTGCAGAGTCAGACCAAACGTCCTCTCCAATATTGGTGAAATTTCCAGAACACCTACCTACACTACATAATATGTTCTAAATTAAAGCTGGATTTACAATCAGTAATTTCAGTGACACGATGTCATCAACATTGGCTCTGGACCAATCAGCGACTCTGGATGTGTATGACGTCATGTTCCCGACTCTGCCACGGACTCTCTGATTGGCGATGACTGACTTTGCTATAGCTGTACACTAAGCTTTAGTCTCCTGGATTTTTTTAGAACAATTTAGAATAAAACTGATTGGTACAAGTGACTTTTTGTTGGCCAGTAAATGTTTAAGAATGGTTCATGATAAACATCCTAGGTGGCACTGGCAGATGCTTCTTTTACGAACATTTCAAGCTGATCTGTCCACAAACATCCGACTTCAGCGACAAACTCTGTTTTCTGGTTCACTGTCACTTTTAGAGGAGCTGGAAAATGTGCACCTGAACCGGGATACGAACCCGAGACTTCCTGATGCCGGGAAGGTGAGCTACCATCTGAGCTGTCCGGGCACACATTCACCCTGCTTGGCTGGACGTGGGATAAGGGGACCTCCTGATGCCGGGCAGGTGCTCTACCACCTGAGCTGTCCGGGCACACATTCACCCTGCTTGGCTGGACGTGGGATAAGGGGACCCCCTGATGCCAAACAGGTGCTCTTTCATCTGAGCTGTCCGGGCACACATTCACCCTGCTTGGCTGGACGTGGGATAAGGGGACCTCCTGATGCCGGTCAGGTGCTCTACCATCTGAGCTGTCCGGGCACACATTCACCCTGCTTGGCTGGACGTGGGATAAGATAACCTCCGGGGGGGGGGGGGGCGAGAGGCCGAGCGAGCCGTGCATGGGACGGGTGTATGGACTCGGCCCCAGGACGGCGATGGCGCTGGCACTAGACCATTTGTCCCAGTGGCGTAACTCCCGTAGGGGCGACCGGGGCGATCGGGGCGACCGCCCCGGGGCCCAGAGGTTTTCCCAACCAAGGGGGCTCGGGGGCCGACGGAATCATGTTCTATGGCTACTCCAGTCTCGACTCACGTCCAATTTATCATAGCTAATACGGATAAACGACATGGGAATTTCAGAACTATACAGATTTCTGGCATCGCAGCTCATTCAACGTAATTTTTAGTTCTACTTCAGGGGTTTCATGAAGTGGCAATAGTAAAAATGAACACAACTCGGTAGGTCTCTTCAAATTTTTTTGTCGTGCAAAACAATATACAAAAATTCATTTTTTCCGTCGCCAGCGGGACAAGAATTTTCCTAGCCTTCATGAGAATTTAGGACTATAGACAATTCTTGCCCCGGGGCCCAGGGATACCTAGTTACGCCACTGCTTTGTCCCGTTCTCAGCATGGGTCACATAATTCGTTAAAATGGGTTTCTGTTTACGAGTGCTTTATAATGTTTTTTTTCACTAAAATATAGAAGTTTGGGACATTTGTGTCAGTTGAGGAGGTTTAAACTGTTTAGTAGGTACCAATGTGCTCCATTCCTGTACCAATCTCCCCCACCTATGGGGTAGGTATAGGTACCTAGATTATCCTCCAAAGAAAAAATAAGAAATGTTTAATGCTCAATACAAAAGAGTGCTACAAAATACGGCTTCTAATTTAGCTTCACAAACAAGAAAGTCTCGAAAGTGTACCAATGTCCCCCCCTCTCCCCAAAATATCGAGGAAAAAAATTATACCTACCTATTTCTTATACCACCATAAATAAATAAATAAATAGTCTGCCAGAGGCACCTCATTCTTTAAACCTGCATCCGTTGAAGCTTAGTAGGTAGGTAAATTTTTTTTTCATGCATCAAAGTTCAAAAAATTGTAAACAAACACAGATTATTTTGTGCTCTTTTTTAGATACGTAAGCCGAGTGGAGATAATTGCTTTGCATAATAACTCATCGAACTACCGGATTGCGTAACTAGCAAGCAGGGCAAAAAATCTTCAGTGCGATTTCGTTCAAATCCGAACACAGGCCAATGTGACTAAGTACAATGGGGAAGTGAGACTTAGGAAATAATGCTTGAACGAAACTACAGGAGGAATACAAATTACCGTAAAACACTTGGACTTATTATAGTAAGACACAATGGCTCTTTACTTATTGGATGTCTACCAAAAGAAATCGACAGCTATAGTGATGAATGCATTTTACCTCTTGACCAATATTATTTGATCAAAATGAAGATCATAAAATCATAAAACATACCAATGCACTGCTTGATTCATGTGATAATTTGCCTTCCCTGAAAGATTTCAATCACATAACTGTATTATCTTAAACTCACCGGTTATTATTGAGTAATTGTGAATCCATGATAAGGCTGGTAAATCAGTGGACAAGATGAAACTGCACAACTCTCACTGGAGTGTTTAACCTACTTTAACCGATTTGCTAAAAAATTATATGACAACACATAAAGATGTCATCTAACCATTTCACAGGCAATTAAGTTATTGTTTTGTTTGGATTCGTGGCTGACACTTTAGCACAACATTAAATTCACAACGCGCACTTATGTTTTTGAGGAAAGCACGAGTAGAAACTGCTTACTCGACTTTTTAATCTAAACTGGATCCTGAACTGTCAGATTGCTTTGTTTCTTTATATCAGCAGGTCAAGCACTTGAGCGTGCGGAAATAACGACGTGCGCGCCATCTAGGAGCTAATAGCGTAACTATAATGAAGAAATTGTCCCGTGTTGGCCACCTAGTGATGAACGATTGTACCCGACGCCGAAATCATCCGATCCGATGGGCCAAAAGGTTTTTCAATTCGTATGTATGTCCTTCTGCCATTTATTCCCCATTTACACGGGAGAAGTTTTCAACCAAGTCTGGTGCAGAAGTCTCCTGCAGAAGAAAACTTGGGCCGTGTAAACAGAAACTTGTCTCAAAACGTGTTTAGCATGAGTCGGGACAAGTCGTCGAGACAAGACTTTCGCGGAAGTTTTTCAATTAGAGCACGTTCTATTTTGTGTCAAACCGACCAATCAGAATCGTTCGACAAGCCAGCTGTTCAGCAGAGAGCGAAATGGCGCCAAAGATTAATTGGACTCGGGAGGAATCAGTTGAGTTGATTAGACTTTACGAGAGGCACTAGTGTTTATATGTGGTTGAATCTGGTGATTACCACAACAGGTAAATAAATGTTACTATGTATTTACTCAAACATGCATTTATATAATATTCAAAAGAAATCTGAAGATGTGAGAACATAACCTCTAGCTTAGTTGATAATTCCCAAGTTTATCTTTCTGTTGTTGCTTATTCCTACAGAAACATGCGACAGGCTGCCCTCGAACACACGTCATCTCACATGAGATAAGTGCCATGCGTCCTGAGGCGACACCAGATCTGGTAAAGACCAAGTTGTCTAACCTCAGGACGCAGTAGTACTGTGAAGCGGCGCAAAAACTGGCGTCGTCGCGGACAAGCGGCTGCAGCGCTGACAGTGTGGCGAAGCCAACCCTTTGGTGCTGGAATGAGCTGTCACTTCTCAAGCAGCATATCATCCACACCAAAGGGATCAGCAACATGCCAGTCGGCCAGCACCAGAGTAGTGCCGTAAGTGTAATCTAGATCCTCTATTTTTGTAGCCTACTGCTGAAGTTGCTGGTTGTAAAGAGACGCATTCTTTTGGCAAACGTGTTGAACGAGCTGCCAGTGGTTAATTTGTAAAATAGTAAGTGGGGGTACGCTGGATGATTTTCGTTCAAAATTGTAATTGTGGAACAGCGTGAATTGGGATGGTACCCTGGAACATAATATCATAAACTTTCATTTTAAAGCTTTCTGTCCACCTCTGTCATTATGATGGCAACACAATATCTTTTCTAGATAGTTGGCCACAAATCACAACAGTATCAATAGGGATACCTCCAACCTCTCTCCTGAACAGAAAAAATGGCTTAAAATTGACAGGTCAGAGAGATAGACGGGCTTCATTCATGAATTGGTCTTAGTAACAAAATGTAGACCTAATTCTCTTGAAGATAGTTCATGTATGCTAGTGGGACGCTTGGAATTTGCGACCGTCACAGGAGAATTGTGAATGTATAACAAACTGCTAAAAAGTAATAATTGGATTGATGCAGTCATCATAGGGTTATACCTAGTAACCCTAATTTTATTCCTGTAGCTCGAGTACTGCTTGCGAGGATGATTCCAACGATCCCAACCGCTTCGACAACATCTTCGGAGAAGAGTTAGATATAAGTTATTGCGAGACTCCATCCCCACCTGCTGCCATCCCGTCAGCCTCTGGGTCTTCGAGGCCGCCCTCTGTACCAGGAATTTCTTGCTCCAGAGGAAGCAGAGGGGGCTCAGTGGCCGAATTCACTGGGAGATCCACACCAAACAGGGGAACAAAACGACATTCAGGTAGTGTTGCTAATCATAACCACTTGCACTCAGAATGAAAAGGAATGGGCAAATTAATGTATACAAGATTTTTATCGGTACTGTTTTAGTTAAATTTTAAACTCCTCTCAACACTTGACTTTTGAACTAGTTTTTGATTAAAAGAGTCCTATGTTCAAGTCATTACTAATCATAACTAATCAACTAATCACTAATAAAGCTAATCATATAATAACTCACTTCATACGATGCAATCTACATTATTTTTACACACAATTACTGTTGCATCTTGAACACAAACTACCTACCTACAGAAAGTAAACACGATTTTACTATTTCATTTTGAATGACATTATGTGCATAATCAGCTGGGTGGTTATTTTAATATTCCATAACAATGCATACTGGCATTTGCAGACAAGCACTTAAAACTATGAACACAAGAAGATTTGTAACTAAGAGATATTGAAAACTTTAATGAATGACTACTTATATAGTTGGGTTTTTGAATCTGATCCAGTGTACCTGCTCAATAATGAAACTATTTCTAAAAAACTGATTTTTGATTTCAGCTCCATCTCCAGTTCCAGAAGAACCTTCTTTACAGAGTGAAGCCCGGACAACAATCGCCGAACTTGTCGCCCATAGAATGGCTGCTGGCACGGCCCACGTGGACGACCCCTTCTCCGTGCAGAGTTTTGGGAAATGGGTTGGCATAGAGATGCTGCAGCTGAAACAAAAAATAAATGTATTAAAGCTTTAAAGGGCAATGCAAAACCTAATAGCTGAAAGTCTGATGTCTGAGTTCGAAGACTCGGATTAGAAGAAAATTGCAATTTAATTACAAAATGTAAATTTAAATTTAAAAAAATATCAATAATAACATATTTTTGTAAAGATTTTCAAAAGATTTTCAAATTAATGCTTACCATGCTTACGCGCTATGTGTTGTAAATGCGATCATTTTGCCAGGAAACCGCACCCTCGCCATTGAAGTAGGCTTTGAATTCATCTCGAATCGCAATTGGCTCGCTAGCTGCTCTGTTTGTAGCCTGACCTCGTTCAATTCTTCTCATGTGTGTGTTATCGTTCCTCCAGCTCCCAGGCCGTGATTACGTTTCCATTGGCATCCCCTCCGTCGATACAGTCTGCGGCCATGCACAGTGCACCGCTTTCGGTTTGCAGAAAGTTATGTAACGCGCATGCCGCAAGGGTGATTAGCTGGACTTTATCAGGGGCCAGGTTGATTGTGCCGAGCAAAATCCGAAATCGGTTCGCAAATATTCCGAATACATTTTCCGAGATTCTCCTTGCCCTACTTAGCCAAATAGGTGTGAATCCTTTGCTCAATGGTAAGTGCTCGGTTTGGATATGGTTTCATTAGATTTTGGGCTAATGCAAAGGCGTCATCGGCAACAATGACGTACGGAACAGGGACGTTTCTCGACGTGGTAGTGGTCTTGGCGTAGGGACACCGAGTGAATTATTTGTCAGTGCTTTGGCCAGGTCGCTCTCTCTATAGGCACCACCGTTGGTGCCAACATCGATATATGTGAATCGATACTTTGCATCAACTACAGCCAGAAGAATTATGCTATTAAAGCACTTATAATTTCTTAACTTTGACCCCATGCCGTCCTTGGAGGTCGAAACGCTATGTGCTTCCCATCCATGGCTCCCAAACAATTAGGGTAATTCCACATCCTGTTAAATTCTTCAGCTATATTCCACCATTCTGCCTCAGTATATCTGGAACCTGAAGTGTGAAAAATGTCAGCTGGCTGCCCATTTAATTGGGTGACGTAGTGAGTGGAGCAAGTGAAGCAATAGTAATTTACCTTCATGTATTGTTCTAGTAAAACAGAGTAAATTGCATCACACACTGCCGGTACAAACAGCGCTTTGTGCACGCTGGCATTCTGAAAGTGATTGACAAACTTTGGTACGATTCTCCAGTGGCCAGAAATCGTAGTGTGATGGTCAGCTTGTGGCATCTTGAGATGCGTTGCCGCATGTTTGTGTCTCTCTTCGCGATTTTTACGTCAATTAGTGACAGCAATTTGTAAAAAGTACCCTCGTCCATTCTCAGGTAATTGCGAGAGGTAAGAGGGTCTTCACATGCCAGCTCATCGTGTACCACATGGAGAACTCCTAAGCAGTGTACTTCTGTAGTGTATAGTCGCGCCGCCATAATTTACGTTTCTTTCTTGCGACCTTTTTGGGTTCGGCTCCTTCAGACACTTCCACCGCATCGGCAATCGTTGCAATGTCCAAAATAATATTAAAGCCTTGATCATCAGAATCACTTATATTGATAACAATTGTTGGCTGAACTGACATTAAACAAAAGCCCAACAAAGAAAACTTGTCCCATGTAAGTGGTTGCCCAAGTCTTGTGTGGAACTTATGTGCAGAAGTCTTCCATAGAAGACTTCTGCGCCAGACTTGGTTGAAAACTTCTCCCGTGTAAAAGGGGGGGGGGGGAATTATTTAGGCAATTATAAACAGCTGACATGCTTCCAAATCTAAAATTTGTATTTGTACACACTCACCGAAAACTAATTGGGAAAACGTGACAAATATGAAAAATTGTATAACTGTTCTTATTCCAAGAGTGGGTATATTCAATATTTTGATGTATAGTTATATTACATTATAATATATTGGTACGCTTTATTTCAACTTTAAATACTGTTTAATAGTGAAACCACCAATGTCGTGCTAGCTTTAAAATTTGCCTGGTGATTTCCAAGAAATGAAAATATTAACAGCAATGAAAGGAAATATTTTATGGTATATTTTGTTTGTGTTTTGTGACTGTAGATTTTAACTTACAGAATAGAACCAGACATGAAATAAGAGAATAAGAATACAGATCACTTCTGGTATTTGGATTTTTCCTACTATAAGAATAGTACCTAATGTTGGAAATGTTTACAAAATCAGTTTAGTAAATGTGGGAGATGCCATGGCTCTATATGCACTTGGTTCATTATTTTCTAGCACCAGAATTCACTTCAGTTTTAAGTACATACCTATATATTCTTAAATTACCGCCGTATAGTCTATTCAAAATGTAATGACAAAAGCCCATTACATTTTTAACATGTTTTAAACTAGGTCTGGTCCTATTTCCGTGATATATGTGATCAAAATTAAGTAATGAGCTTCCAGCTTTTGAAATATACCTATCTCAAATCTCAAGAAAGAAATGTAAGTTACTATATCCACCGCCTTCTGGATATCACAAAGATATACAGACACAAAGACATACATGGCAGTGAAGCACTGCCAATTGCCAGCTGTATGTCACAACCTTGTGTTTTTCATCACATTTTTCTAGGATCGTGTAAATACCATCATACATTTTAGTGATGGATGTTATCAAAGATATCATGACAGATGTTCAGAAAGATTCCATGACATTTATTATAATAAAAATCGATCACCAGGAAAATCGATCACTCATGTAAAACAAGCCTCCGTTAGGTACTCCAATAAGCAAAGGCAATTCATGCGAAACCGGGTCCACCCTCGGCTACCTTCAACGCTAGGCAAGCTTCGTCTTCTTCAAAAGCAGCCAAGGTTATATTATTATTATCAAGGGACTGAATGTTCTTCAGGTGGTTACAGTTATGGCTTCATCCACCAGGCCATGGCACAAGGTCAATTAAAATCAAGGGACCCAATGTTCCTCAGGTGGTTAAAGTTATGGCTTCATCTACCAGGCCATGGCACAAGGTCAATTAAAATCAAGGGACCCAACGTTCCTCAGGTGGTTACTGTTACTATGGTTACAGGTGATATATCAACGAACAGTGGCTCCATCCCTTGACTGCCGGCGAAACTATTATTGCGGGCGGAGGGCTTACGCGTAGCTGCTTTAGTATGGGGGTGGAACATCTGGGTAACAGCTTGTATTAAAATCTGTGGCTAGAAAGTCAACCCAGTCCCCTGCAAATGCACGGCGGTCCACGCATCGAACTGAGCGACCAAGTCGGCACTCATCGCCGTCCGCCACTCGCCCACCTCGCCCCTGCGCATGAAACGCCCTCCGTCGCGTGCGACTCCGATCGTCTTGAGCAGCGCGAGGTTCTGCTCGTTGTTGACCGCGGGGTTGGAGGACATTGCCGGGAAGCTCAGATGCCGCTCGAGGCGAGCCACCTGGTCGTCGGACAACTTCTTGTCCAGGAAGTCGGCCGTTTGCCGGATCACACTGCCCAGGTCCTGCAACAGACAAGTCCATGGGATCCAGGTAGGAGGAGTGACCAGTGGCGTAGCGGAGGCCCAAGCGTCAGGGGGGGGGGGGGGGGAAGCCCAAACCACTCAAACTGAACGTTTGTTTTGACTATGCAGCATAATTTCAAGAATGACTTCAAGCCTCTCCTTGGCTTGTTTGAAAGTAAAACAAAATGTTATTGTAAACTGCGACATCAAAATTTGCTGAAATGAGTTTTACTGTTTTATTGTGGGACCACAAACTTTGCTAAATGAGGGTCTCCAGTCTCGAAGACGATAGAGAGTACAAGAATAGGTAGGTACACCGTACAAGACATAGAGAGTGCGTTCTTGGCTTCGAAAAAAACACAATTTTTCGTGAAACATCACTGCAGCCCGATGCAGTAGAAAAATCTCCATAACTCAGTCAGTTCAAATGCTGCAGCTCTCGGGGGTGGTTCTTGGACGAAGGAAAGATGCTTCTTGTAATGACACGTGTGACAAATGCAATAAAAATAATGAATTTTTAGAGGAAAGAGGCCATATTTTGGACTTAAAAAAAATTCGCTATTCAATTATTTCTTGGTTGGGAATGGGAGGGGGGCTCACAGTTTATTTTGGAGGGGGGGGGGGGCATGGATGTTGCGCTCCGCCACTGTGAGTGACCCTTATATAGGGAAGAATGCAGAGACGTCACTGAGTGCACACTCAGTGTGAGTGCGCACTCAGTGTGAGTGCAGTCCAGACCACACTCAGGGGTCGTTTCAAATATTTCAAGCCACATGTCTATGCTTTTTTTATAGAACCTGCAATGTTTTCGCAGTAAAATTACATTCATGGTACTTACATATTGTGTTGTTGAGAAAATTGTTTTTCATTTGTTTTGAAGTCGGACGTCGGTAATTTAATCTGAAAACCTGCCTCGCCAAAAAAAGTACCCAATGCCCTAGACGATGACAAAATAACCTAGACTAGTAAGAAAGCTATTTTATACTGGGGTTTAAATGCTAAATAAAAGTCTCACTGCAGGTTTCCCGACGTTTCGTAACATATAAGTACTAGTTAGGTACTTCTTCAAGGGTGATAACTATACTGACGCGAGAAACGTGAACAAAATAACAAATTATTGTTTTTAACCTAGGCTTCCTAAATTATAATGATTGTTAATGACCCTTGAGCAAGTAGATATAGTATTGGAGTAGATTTCGATCGGCCTCTGAACAACCTTGTGGTGTTTATGCCGAGACACAAAAACCGCAAAGAGTTTTATCTGTGGTTTTATTATCGGTCGTGTTACCTTCTTCATGTCCTCGAACTTGATGAAGAGGATGTTGTCCTGGTGGCGTCTCTTCCAGAAAGACAGAACGTTTGGCCAGAACGGCGCGAACGCCACTGGAACATGGAAACGCCACTGATTTTCAGGGGTGGTCTTTCAGATATGTGCATATATGTATGTATGGTAGGTACTTTATGCAAAGTAATTTTATTTGCAAAATCTGCCCAGCAATGAAGCCCATGCATTTGGGAAAAGTAAAAATATCCTAGGTCATTACGTAGAGCGGCCACTCGTAGTCCCGGGATTACTAGTAGGAGGTAAAACCCCATAGCACCAAGAAAACCCCAGACCTAGAGCGGCCGGGTTATATAACACCGTTTTCAACGACTCTCACTTTAGTAAAAAGCCATGAGATTGGTTGATTTTACCTCACTGCACATTGATGATCGTTAATGCAGTATGCCTTCTATAGATAATGCTTTCATCGTAGCACCACCGTAATACTGGTTGCTAGTGGTGCTACGAAATCAACAAACTGCCCATTGTTGAAATGGCCGCTCTAAGTCCAGGTTATATAACACCGCCAGACCGGCTAATTAGCCGCTTGGTAACCCCACCAAATGGCCACTCTAGAGTCTAGGTCCAGTCTAGCGATTTTGTAACTTTTACGTTATGCCGTTATCGGTTCTGATGGATAAAATCCCTATCGTTGTCCATGTTAATTTTTTTAACTTTGTAGCCGAGAACGGCGAAGTCAGAGTTACGTAATCGCAGTGCAGGTTGTATAACATAGCCAGACCGGTAAATAAGAACCATGACAATTCCACACAAAATGGCCGCTCTGTAAGGCAAAAGATGGTGAACATTGGGGACTCACGCCTGCCAGCCAAGAAGAGAGTGGCGAAGTCCTCGAAGGTGCCGGTGTACCCCTCGAGCAGGACGCAGTGGTGGTAGTAAGAGATGCAGGTGTCCTTCGGGTTGCGCGCCACGTACACCATCTGGACCAATACCCCACGAGGGTGGGGATCAGAGTGGTGAGCCAGGGACAGGGGGTTGGGCTTGGTGATGTCCAGAGAGAAGCTGCCGTATACCCTATAGCCTTTATTTCGCCTATTTTTAGCCGAATTTTGCCTAAATTTAGCATATATTTAGCCGAATTTAGATCACTGTGGCCCAGTGACGGCCACCTTTTCATTGGCTGCTCGATGACAAATAAAGCCTCTCTAAAAACTCCATTTCACGTGATGAAGCAGAGTGAATTTGCATCTTCCTCGAGGACCTACTGCTGCTAGATACGGACAAAAAGCGCTATGGACATCTTTGAAACTCTCAGCTCGTATCAAGCAGCAGTGGGTCCTCGAGGTAGCTGCAAAACCACTCTCCTTCTCAACGTGAAATGGAGTTTAGTCGCCTACCCTAGGCCGTCTGACGCCTTCCCGAATCTCTTTGGGCAGGAGGTCCCAGTGCAGATGAGTCTTGATGTACCGCGGCGCGGGCATTCGATCGACGAAGCCGATAGAGTCGGCCACGTGGTCAGGCAGCTTGGACAAGCTCGGCAAGATGGCCGAGTGGTCGTGCACCACCGAGCGTCTGCATCCATGGACAGGTTAAGCAACAATGAGCAGGACTCCAGATTGGATGGGTCGTCTCATTGGTCTCATCTCTGCATCGGCTCAAGACTCCATGTCACGTTGAGAAGGAGAGTGGATTTGCATCTTCCTCGAGGACCCACTGCTGCTAAAGACACGCGCTAAGAGATTCAGAACTCACAAGCCGTGTCTTGAGCCTCACAAAATACTCTATGGGCAGTTTTAATCTACACTCTAATTTTTGACGTGAAATGGACTTAAGACTAAGACTCTAGCCGATATGCCATCGATTTTTTAACGTATTTGGACATATTTTAACCAGATTTGGGGTCACTTTGAATTATTTTCTTTTCTTTGTCCCTTCGGGCCTCAGCTTAGTGTCTGAGTTGAGCGTCTAGCCCTCAGAAACAGAGGAATTCCGCGGCATCCTTCAGGCGGTTGCCACGACAAATATAAATTTTTTGACACCTAATTTCACTGCTCGAAGGTTCTAAGTCCCGACGAAAGTGTACTCACTCCAGGAAGGGGAAGCGTTCGGACAGGACCCGCTCGGCGCCGACAAAGTCCAGATCGTGATCGATGCACCAGACCATCTCCTGGCACCACGTGGTTCCTGCAACAAGTGATCACGACTCAAGAATTAGCGTGGATTTGAATCTTCCTCGAGGACCCACTGCTGCTAGACACGAGCTAAGAGTTTCAAAACTCTCCATAGAGCCTTGTTCGGCTCTAGACATGGATTGTATAAGTGTTGAAACTCTTAGCTCGTGTCTAGCAGCAGTGGGTCCTCGAGGAAGATGCAAATCCTTACTCATTATTGACGTGAAATTGAGTTTTGGCGTCCGATCAAGATTCTCGTCCCATCTCACCTGTTTTCGGATGTGACGCAACGAAAACGTCGCACTCCCTGATCGCCAACGTCTCCAGCCGCTCGGCCATCTGGCGATAATGTTCGGGCAAGACGACCTCGTCGACGCCCACCTTGACGAAGCCAGCGCGAAACTTCAACGCGAACCCGTCGATCAAGAGCCCGGCGGTCGGGTCCTCCTCTCGCACCAACAGGACCGCAGACTCCGGCGAGCGGCTGCCGATGTCCTTGACGCCGTTGGACGGCGACGACTCCCCGTTGTGGGCCGGCATCATCGTACTCAATGAGGTTACTGAGCCCCTGAAAGTGAAAATGGGGTAAGTCACATTTTAAGGTGGAATGATCACCTTAAACATCCATAAATATTTAAAGTTATGGGCGTTATTTAGGAAAAATAATCGCACAAAAATATTTCTTATGTCATTTGAAAGCCTTATACATTACCAAGTAGGTGAGCTACTTTGGTGGGGCTGTCACTAATAGCTTGCTTGTAAACAATTGTTTGGTAGATATTCGTTGGCCAATTGTGATCATTCCGACTGGCCAGCAGCCTACTTTTTAAAAATAGATTTTTATGTTTATATCTGAAAAATGGCTCGAACTCAGGAAATAGTTATTCGTTTTATAAGCTTATTTAAATTACGAAAGCTCGTAATTGGCTAGTCATTTTATTATTATGTACACAAATTTGCCTCCCAAATATGTTGCCCATTCCGGGATTTGACCACGGGTCCCCAACTTTCGCGGCTGGTGCTCTAACCAGCTGAGCTAAAAAAAAAGGGCAACATTTTTGGGACGCTGATTTGTGTACATAATAAAAATAAAAATAAAAGTTATTCGTTCTTTTTTTGTTCTTATTCGTTTTTTCACGTATGTCACCAAGACGTTTTATTTCTCACACTTTTAAATGTAATTCAATCGTCATCCATCTTGTTTAATATTATTTTTTGTCACCTAAATTTTAAATCCTTTCCCACACACGAGCGTTGCTCATGTGGGGTTTTATTTATTCTTTATCGTATTTTTTTGTGGAAAACCTGTTTATGTGTTTATGTAAGAGTAAATAAATAATTCATATTTTTTTAAAAATTTAAAAAATTTATGTTCAGCCAAACAAATTCAGCTTACCGAAAAACTATATTATAGTGTCACTGTACGTTAGCTTTTTGGCTGCTTGATGGCAGGATGCTGACCAAACTAAGCATGCACGGAGCTGGACTATAAATCCATTTATCTCAAAGTGAAGAATTCTGAAACACAACACTTCGCTCTGAGCGGGGCTTGATACTAACGAAGATGTAACGCCTCCATCGTTGTTTACCGCGAAATGACTGGAAAGTGGAATTGGATCAGTGGAATTTTATACTATAAGTAATAATCACCTGGACACCTTCTAGTCTACAATTGCGAAGGCCACTATTTTCTCCCGTAGGCGATATAGGGAGCAAAGATACTCTATAAGCCATCACTATAGTGATATTATGAGTTATAGAAAACCTTGAGGACGGAACTTTTGCATGGTGCGAATTATACGAAACGTCGAGGAATCAGCAAGACTTTATTTAGCATTCAATTGCAAGTTTAAAAGAGTTTTATCTTTCTAACTGTCCTGACCAATAAGAAGCTCTTAAAGTCATTTTATTTCTCAGGCGAGTTTTTTTGATGAGCGTAGCGAGCGAAGCGAAATCATCACTTTCACTATTCCTAAAAAAAGTGTGGGTGTGTGTGTTTTTTTGTGTTTGTTTGTTTGTTTGATTTTTTTTTGTATGTGTGTTTGCGCGCGCTCTACAGACCAAACGCCTGCCTCGATTGCGATGAAATTTTCAGGGTGTCTACTTTTTTTCTCAGCCTACCCCGGCGTTTTTCAAGAAAATCGCCAATACCCCTCCCCTTCAAAGCAGAAAAAAGAGCAATATTCGAAAATTGGGTACGTTTGGAAAAGTACAGAAATTTATTTAAAAGTGCGCATTTTTTCCAACTTTTTCCAATTTCGAATACTGCTCTTCGAAACCATCAAAACCACATCGAAAAATCACACCAGATTTTTTGAATTTAAGTTCGTTAGAAATTTCGTCAATTTCGTGCATGCAATTTATTGAAAGTAAATCCGCGACTGAAATAATTTTCCAAGGGTTTTTGATGAGCGTAGCGAAAACTTCAATTTCACTTCAGTTAAAAAAAAACACTATAGTGTGTGTTTGCGCGCGCTCTACAGGCCAAACGCCTGCGTCGATTGCGATGAAATTTTCAGAGGACCTACCTTTGTTCTCATCTTTTTTCAGCTGAGCCCATACGCTCATCTTCGACGCGAACACTTTGGCAGTGTTTGCTATACTTTGTACGTAATTGATGAGCGTAGCGAGCGGAGCGGGCGGTGCGAAATCTTCGATTTCAGTACCCCCAAAAAAAGTCACTTGCGTATGTTTTTTTTGTATGTGTGATTGTGTGCGCTCTACAAACCAAACGCCTAAACCGATTTAGATGAAAATTTCAGAGGACCTACCTTTGCTCTAAATTTAGATCCTCCACGTTTCTTGAAAAGATAGGTTCAGAAATCTTTGCATAAATCTATTTTTACGAAAAATTTTGATTTTTTCAAAATTTTGATTATCTGTAAATGTCAAACTTTCCGATTGGTTTGTATTCGCATTTGGAGTGTTTTTTTGTGACTTGACGCCTGATTCAATAATAGTCCGGTTTTCTTCGTTTCCTAGGTTACCTACTTTGTTGCCTGCAATTTTGACCAAGGCATAGATTTGACAATTATAAGAAGTTAAGTCAATTTCGTTTATGGAAGTAATTGAATTTCAATCAGCGACAGAAATTTATCTATAATCTAATAAGAACCCTCTGGCATATAAGTTATGTCTTATGTATTTACGTTATCATTACGCAATTAGATCATAATTTGCATGTTTTCGCTTTCTGACAGCTTGGAGAGAAACAAAGGAAGATCAGAATCGTGCAACTTGTTTCAAGTTATCGGATTTTTCGAGAAGGCAAGGATCTGGCATTGCGCTCCGTGACTTTCGTATTAGGTCTTCTGCCTTCACCTTTTTATCCGCAGATGATCCGCAGTATAAACTTCTACGCTCATCTTCAACGCATTACAAATTGCGTTCGCGAAGCCATAGTTTTAAAGCCTGCTACTTTACCCAGGAGGTGAGCTATTTTGGTGGGGCTGTCACTAACAGTTTGCCTGTAAACAATTGTTTGGTAGATATTCGATGGCCAAGGTCATCATTCCACCTTGGCCAACGATGCAGATATCAGGTGTATCGTGATTAGCTGAGAGAAATTATATTTTTTTTTGGAAAAACAGGACAAACATATAAAAAATAGCATCCGTGGGCGGACTCTTTATTTATACGTCTGCGTTGTTGAGACAACCCCAGTGGCGTAGCTACTGCGTTAGCAGTGGCGTAGTCACCGCGGTGGCAGTGGCGTAGTCGTGATCGGAATTGTGTGATTATGCGTGGTCGTATTCCCTAAAAGGGATCGCGAACGTAGTTTGTGTTGCGTTGGAGATTAGCGTAGCGGTTTATGTATAGCGGATAATAAAAAGGTGAAAGCAGAAGTCCAATGAAAAAAAAAATGGAGCACCAGGCCAGATCGTTGCCTTCTCGAAAACTCTGATCACTTGAAAATGTTTAGACGAGTCTGACCTTCCTTTGTTTCTTTCCGAGCTGTCAGATAGCGAAAATAAGCTCAATTTAAGATCATAGAACAAAGTGCACGTAAATAAATAGATACCTGCCCTAGGGTTGCTATTATAGATTGGAGATGAATTTCTGACTCGGATTTACTTTCATTTACTTTCATACAAAAAATATAAATACACAAAGTGACAACTCACAATTCATTTTTGGGAAATCTTGGAATAAATACGCACTTTTTGATGAGCGGAGCGAGCGGAGCGAAATCTTTAATTTCCCTTCCCCCAAAAAAAATAAAAAAGTATCTTGTGTAAGTTATTTTTTGTGTGTGTTTGCGCGCGCTCTACAGACCAAACGCCTAAACCGATTCAGATGAAAATTTCAAAATACCTACTTTTGTTCTAAACTGAGACCTCCTGCGTTTTTGGAAAATATCGGCTCAGAAATTTTTTAACAAATCAATTTGAACGAATATTTTCGATTTTTTCAAATTTTTGAATCTCTGTAAATGTCAAGGTTCTTTACATTTCTTCACTAAAACTTATAAATATTTTGACCTTATTGATATTTATCACGTCTGAAAAAATGAGTCGGTAGGACTTTCCGATTGGTTTTTATTAGCATTTTTGTTGTGTTTTTACGTGATATTTGGTACTTTTTCACGCCTGAATCCATTTCCTTCGTCACCTTGGTGACCAAGCTTTGTTGACTTGAAGTTTGTCCGAGGCAAAGATTTTCCAGATATATCAGAAACAAGTCATTTTCATTTGTGGCACTAATTGAAGTTAATCCACGCTAGAAATATATCTCCATATTAACACTTCAACACACATACAGAAAAGCAAACAAAAAAAATACACGAAATTTTTTGCACCATTTTTGAAATTTATGATATCGCTTCGTTCGCTACACTCATCAAATATGCTGGATTGGGCAATAACCGTAAAAAAAATGTTTAACTTCTTTCGCGGGTTATAAAAAGCAAATTTTTTAAAACCCCAATAGGTACCAGTGATTATATATTTAGTACAATCGAAATATGACTTGTTTTTGCTCTAAAAAATGTTTAAAAAAGTGGCTCATATTATGTCGTGTGATTTAGGAAAGGAATGGCAAATATACAATTTCCCCAAGTTCGTTTCCTTTCTTAAACTTGCTTCTTTGTGGTACTTAAAAAATGTATATGAACCGTGGAACACACGCCAAAAAGAAAATAATTTGGGACTAATATAATGAGTTTTAATCTGAATATAATATCTTGTGACTAGACAATTGATTGTGACTAGCCCATGGGGCTTGTAAGACAGCAGAAATCTAGAATCGAGAATGTTTTTTTTTGTATGCCTGTGCAATGTCCTATTGGACGCTGACTGCCTACAGCAAGATTTGCCATCTTTAGTGACTTGTCATAAAAATCAACATTTCTACGTGTTACGTAACAGACAGTCAGTTTCAAGGTTGTGCACACAGCATTGTTACTGATACTTTTTGATGAGCTTAGGGAGTGAAGCGAAATCTCCATTTCACTATTGTTGTCAATTTCTCTAGCCCTATAAAAGAAGCACTCTTGCTGTTTTTGAAGTTGTTTGTTTGTTTGTTTGTTTGTTTGTTTGTTTGTTTGTTTTGTGTTTGTGTTCAGCCAAACGGCTGAACCGATTGTTATAAACACTTTCGGAGGTCCTTCACAAGGCTTTAAACTAGACCTTGTGCTCTTTTCAGCAAAGTCGCCTACATAGTTTTTAAAGTATGCAAAATCAATTATTTCCGAAAAATGTGTTGAAGCTGTACAACCATAAGTAATCAATATTTTTTCATGAAACTTTGGAAAGTAATGAATTGTGATGAAACCAAGGATTTCTGAATTTTTCAGGTCTGTACGACTTTCCTTTCTCCATTTATTAATATTTTTCTAAAAAAAATTAGTAAATTATTTTGATTTTCAAGCAAAATTCTGTCAAAACAGTTATACATTATGATTTCCTCGACTCTTTACTAACAAAAAAGTTACATCACACATAGGCCCCCCCCCCCTTTCTCGACGTTCTGCCCTCACTCGGGTACCCGCTTCTAGGGCGTCGCGAACGTATTTTGTGTGGCGTTGAAGATGAGCGCGTTGCGATTTGTAGCGGGTAAACGAGTGAAGGCAGAACGTCGAGAACAGAGGGTCAATACGTGAAATCACTATTTCCGATAAAGTGTCAAGGAAATGTCATTTAAAAAATATTTTGAATCAGTTTTGCTTGAAAATAACAACATTTTTTATTACAAATTTGTATATCATATATACACATTAAATATACATACATTATGGTATACATTAAAATTATAGAAACAAACTTTGTCTTAGAAGCCTGAAAACTTCGGAAATGCTTGGTTTTATCACGCTCCATAACTTCGTGAAGTTGCGTGGAGAAAATGTTCACAACTTTGGGCTGAACGGCCTGGACAAATTTTTCGGAATTTGTGAATCTTTTTTTAACTTTGAATGGTTGGAAAACTATTTGGTCGATTTTGCTGAAAAGAGCACAAGGCCTAAGGAAGAGCATAGCAAATGACATTTGCTAATTGTATCAAAATCGGTTGAGCCGTTTGGCCAGCAGACCACGAACCAACACACACACACAAAAACAAACAAACAAAAACACACAAGTTTTTTTTCGGGGCTAGTGAAATTGATGATTTCGCTCCGCTCGCTTCGCTCATCAATTACAATTGTTTGCAGAACTCGTAAATGCACTAAGAATTGTCAATCAGGCACTCTTTCAGATCTCTTTCAAGTTTCGTTGTGTTTACTAGTTGTGGTATCGAAGTCGCCAAAGCAATAAATAATTTTGACCAAGCGTGTAACGGGTTATTGTTAGTATTATTATTAGTAACGGGTCGTGTTTTGGCACTTAGTACATATTTATTACCTGTGTCAGTATCGTTTAAATTATTCACTTTTTAAAATATGACATAATATATAATATAAATACAAGGTAAGGTCAGTATTTTAAAACGTTTAAAAATGGGTTAACGAGTCTTTGGTACCAATATATTTCTACCATCGGACTCCACTAGCCCCTGATACCTTAAAGCACATAGTTCCACCACTGAGTACTTCTCTAGTACATTGCAATGGCACTGGTCCAGATGCCTGCCAATGCATGCAACAGATGACATGCAACATGGAACAGGTTTGCATCGCGATTCATGCAAAGTGCATCTAATGCGATGCAAGTGAAAGTCCGCGACTCATAACGCAGCTAGAAATCGGAATTAAGAGGCCTCTTCGCAGATAATCCGCTTATCGCAGCTTAACATGTCAACCACAACAATCTTGGAAAGTGCGATCACGTATATAATTAACAATCTCCGAGATTAATGCAATTTAATTTTTCCGGGAATCACGATTAGCACAAACATATATCATCAAATGTAAAAAACATATAATTTCTTGTGTATTGAGTTGTAGTTAACATGATAGGGTTCGATTTTGATAGCTGATTACAATCGATGTTGAATCAAAGTTTTCGTGCTCCAAACGACATTCGACAAGACTTTTAAGACTTTCTGAAATTCCCATGGAGTCATAAAAATTAATCAGCGCTCCGAACGCCTGGCTCGGCTATAATCCTCTGCATCCGCCTCTCGACACAACTAACAAAAAAGCAACAGGATGATTCTTGTTGACAATTCAGTAGAGGGTGATCGCTAAAATTTTTTGGCACAGACCCTTACGTGGGGCACAAAAAGAGGGTCTAAATGTGCTCGGAAATCGTTGAAAAAAAAACTCTGACTAGCGAAAGAGTGCGTGCTGTTTCGGGTCTAAACCTTTTTCCAAAAAAGAACGAATGGATATCTTTTCTCAATCGATTTCCAGAGATTATTTAGAACTCATCTCGGTGATTTTTGAAAAATTTCAACACACACATTTTTTAAATATCATATTGTGATGAAAACCCGAAACTAGATCTACTCATCATTAAAAATTTTAATACATTAAGGGGTTCATTTCACGGTTCGATGGGACCTCTGCATTCAACGTATAAGTGGGGGTGAAGGTGAAAGGATTAACCATGAGGAGGCTCTTAAAAGGCATAAAATAAATTCAGAAAGCGATCAAAGTTTGAACTCTAATTATCACTTTAGCATTGAGGCTTAATAAAGATTACACATTGACTTTTTCCACGGTGAACACAATTAAAGTAATTTTAATTTTTAATCCATCTTAGGACAGAAGAAAAATGCATTGCCATAACGCATAACTGCTGTTTGGTAGGTTTTTCAAACAACCTTTTGCAATGCATGCGGCCAATAGCAGCGGTAAAATAGGTTTCAAGGTGAAATGATCACCTTCCAAACAATTGTTTATACAGGCAAACTATTATAGTGAGAGCACCACCAAAATACCTAGCTCACCTTCTAGGTAATATATTATGTAAGGTTTTCAAATTACATAAGAATAATTTTTGTGCTATGATTAGTTTGGCTAAATATTATGGTTATGTTATGGTTATGTTATGGTTATGTTATGGTTATGTTATGGTTGTTATGAAAACTAATATTTCCTTTAGTTACGGACGCTACCTATATTTAGGCAAACTAATCATTGCACACAAATTATTTTTGTGTAAATAGAAAGCCTTTTATATCATCCAGGAGGTGAGCTATTTTGGTGGAGCTGTCACTAACAGTTTGCCTTTTAACAGTATTTTGTAGATATTCGATGGCCAAGGTGATCATTCCACTTAAAATTAAATGTGGCTCTACAGTGTATGTATACCGTACTATGCAAAATGTCAATCTCAAATTCTTTTGCTTGCATTGAATTTTTATTGCGTACCAATTCTACCTATACCTTATTCCTAATTAATGCCACTGTTAACAATATCACAAACAGTTAGAAAATAGTTTCGAAAATGAAAACATATTTCAAACGGAGTGTATACATGTTACGAAACGTCGGGAAATCAGTGAGACTTTTATTTAGCGTTCATCACTCAATTGGAAATAGTATTTTTTGCAAAACTACCTGCAGAACGCCGCGCCAAAGAGCGGCTCTGTTGACTCCGTCGTTCAGACGCAAAGACCGGCGATCGTAAAGCGTTGGCCAACGCCTGTAGTCGTATCGCGGCAGTGCTCACTCCGTTGTCTACCAGCAAACAGTGTTACCTTGACGACGGTGCCTTCGGGATACAGAATATACGGTGGATATGTTTCGGATTCTTGTTATACGTTGTGGAAAAAGGTAGTTATATAATAAGGGAAAATGTAGCTAGACTATAATAGTTGAGTACGTGTGCACTAGGTGGAGTGGATGGTGTGGTGATCGTGGTTAGTCATAGACAGGGTGAAGTCGTAAGTCTTTTGCAATTTCTAGACTCTCAAGTTAACAGTTGGTTGCGTTCGCGTTAACGACAAGATATTATGTTGTGTGACTGTATTAAGACATGTTATTTTGCTTTGTGTCTTCTCACATGGACTCTTTGTTCCGTTTGATTCGATATCGGTTTTACTGGATTTAGCGAGTGGTGAAAAGTGTTGAATAGTTATGAAAACTGGTGAAAAGTGTTGAATAGTGGTGAAAACTGGTGAAAAGTGGTGCAGTTTGGGAAGGAAGAAAAATTGTGAAGATTCGTTGGTCGTGTTTGAACCTAAGACCCGGTTCTTCAGTGGCTCGTTAAATACCTAACGGTCTGTTAATTTGTTATTTGCTTGGCAACGTCCAATCAGAGTCCTTAATTTTCTTGCTTATGGACCGTTAAATCTTAACGGGTCCCTGAAAAACCAGTACAATTGGAACAAACCTGCAATTCAGCAGCACTTCGTGACAGTCGTTTGAACGAGAACATGTGCACCTTAAAATATATGCTACTATTTTTCCAAGTTCTTGACGAAACCTTGTTCCTTGTTGTTGAAACTTAGAGACTACAGGGACTATAATTTCCGGTATCAAAAGTTGCTGTGTGCTGTTTTCAGCAAGAGATATAGACAGGAAGAGTAAAAATTAAATTCATCTGCATTAAAAGAAGTTGTGCTTTCTCAAAACATCGGCAATCATTTAACATTTGAAAACTTGAAAAAGCAATTTGAAAGGATATTTTTAAAATTATTTTATTTTAGGTGCAGATATAGTAAACTTTGTAGAAATTCGTTATAAAATATTCTTCATCCAATTGTAGTATTTGGCGTGTGCGTTTGGCATTGTTGTTTTAACTCTTATAAGGTGATAGTAATAACAATTTTCTCGTATATTGATAGAAAACTATAAAATACGCAAAACACGCCCGAAATATAGCCAAACAACGTATAGGCTTCGACCATTTCTAGCCGGGATATACGCAACTAGCTCAACACTGTATGTTTTCCATGCAACGTTAATATATTTACGTTATATATTTTATACAGTGCTTGTAAAACTGGACATTGTAGATTTAGGAAAAAAACCTGGATACACAATTTGAGTTGATTTTCGGGATTTCCGGTGTGCTAGCGGTCTTTGAATAGTGCCGATTTTCCGCATTTTCCGCGCTCGTCGTCGTCTACTTTTTCCGAAGAGTCAACGACAACTTCAAGATGGCCGACACTCAGGACGAGAGCGAATCCTTGATCGGGAAGAGAGACGCATCCTTCAGCTCTGTTTCTTACGTGAGTTCAATTTAGGGACCAAGAAATTTAAGGGCATGTTCAACAAATGGTACGTTCCCTGTGGCACTGGTCTATTGGCTGTCGGTGAATGACAGGCTGATGATGAAGCTAGCCTGGCCAGGAAGGGAGTCGAGGGTGGACCCGGTGCCGGCACTAAGGCCTGCTACCGTCCAACAGCACCAAGGGCCGGCCACCGCTTAGCCTTGTCCCTTTGACACACTGTGTTGGCGCTGTCCCTGTGGCACTGGTCTATTGGCTGTCGGTGAATGACAGACTGATGATGAAGCTAGCCTGGCCTGGAAGGGAGTCGAGGGTGGACCCGGTGCCGGCACTAAGGCCTGCTAGCCTTGTCCCTTTGACACACTGTGTTTGCGCTGTCCCTGTGGCACTATTCCATTGAAAGTAGGCACTTTTCACAATCTACACTATTTCAATGATATCAAACTATTTCTTCAGAATGGGTAGACATTATAATAATATGTTATATGAACAAAATAAAATAAATAAGTACACCATGCTCCGATCCCGTTTCTTCTGGTTGACTGCCAACTATAACCACATGTTGAGTGATCACGACACTAGAAAATCACGCAAACCTCTGGCATGTCTTAACATTGACGGCATCCCGATTTGGAGTTGAAGATATCCTTGTTTTATAGAACAGGTCTGAGAAAGCTATCTTTGTGTACTTGTGCTAAGCGAAAGAAAAAATATGGCAGTTTGTAGCGGGTAAAATAGTGAAGGCACGGCGTCGTTACCAAAAGCCATAATGTGAAGCAACTCTTTAATATCTACATTACTAACAACGTAAATCTTTATTCCTTACGCGATTGATCCAATTTTGATGAAATGATATCTATAATATTTTTGACTACAACCACAACTGCTCTAAAAAAAACACGCGCTCATCCCTCAATGGGAGTCGTGCAATGTCCACGTGCCCGAACACAGATCGCTGTACCAACGGCTGGACCAATTAGTAGATTCAAAAATCGAGTGTAGTATCATGTGTCATAGGTGCAAAGTACATATCGCTCTCACTGACTTTCCCTGAATTTCCCCATGACTACAAACTTGCTTGTATGTGTAACAATTTGCCAATAAATAAATACGAATTTAATAAAATGGTTGCGCAAAAATAACAAAGTTTTTAACCTGAAAAGGTTAATGACTTCTCATTTTTGCAAAACCGTTTTCGTACTTTCATCCTTTATTTCTTTGATTTATTTTTATTTGTTTGCAAATGGTTCTCATACAATGATACAAGCAAGTTGGTTTAACAACTAATTCCTGTTTTAGATAAAACAAATAAATTAATAAAGCGACCGTCGTATTTGAGCCATTGCCAATATCACTCAAGATTGTCGATAGCCAAGCCGCGATTGAATTTAATTCGTACCAATTCTCAGCTAATAAGAAACAATATCAGGTGCATTATAAATTCAACACATGTCTGGTACACGTATGATATAGAGATTTACACTTTTAAAATGCGAGAATTATACCGAAAGACTTGTCTACCACGTGATCAAAATTATTCTTACTTCTTACTAGTGGATTACGAAACCAATTATATCTATAGATACTATACTCGGAGAAAATGTATCTGGATACCAGATAAGATATTGACAAACTGATTTATAGGAATACGTTATACAGCTATCATGCGTCTCAAACCGAACCCCAAAATTCATTTAATTCTCACCTACACAGGACTCACTAACGTTTGGTTTTACCAAGATGTTCAACTCCTAGTTGGGATCTCAACTAGGAGTTACAACTGGATTCAGCCAATCACATGCAGCGAATTCAGCTGTAACTCCTAGTTGAGATCCCAACTAGGGGTTACAACTGGATTCAGCCAATCACAAGCAGTGAATTCAGCTGTATTCTCCTAGTTGAGATCTCAACTAGGAGTTTAAAAGCTTGATAAAGCTGGGCACAGGCGGGGTTATCATAACCTCAGGGGACAATTGTTTTAACAATGAACCATCGTAACAACGGGGTGTAGCAACGGGGTGTAACAACGGGGTGTAGCAACGGGGTGTAGCAACGGGGTGTAGCAACGGGGCGTAGCAACGGGGTGTAGCAACGGGGTGTAACAACGGGGTGTAGCAACGGGGTGTAGCAACGGGGTGTAGCAACGGGGTGTAGCAACGGGGTGTAGCAACGGGGTGTAGCAACGGGGTGTAGCAACGGGGTGTAGCAACGGGGTGTAGCAACGGGGTGTAACAACGGGGCGTAACAACGGGGTGTAGCAACGGGGTGTAACAACGGGGCGTAACAACGGGGTGTAGCAACGGGGTGTAGCAACGGGGTGTAACAACGGGGTGTAGCAACGGGGTGTAGCAACGGGGTGTAGCAACGGGGTGTAGCAACGGGGTGTAGCAACGGGGTGTAGCAACGGGGTGTAGCAACGGGGTGTAGCAACGGGGTGTAGCAACGGGGTGTAACAACGGGGTCCGACACTGGCTGGAAACCAAATTGGGGTCTCACGAATCTGATAACATGCTGTTAGTGGCGGTCATTGAGTTTGTGATGATGAGAGTGAACAGGAACATGCACATGACAGGCCGCATAGAGGGCACGTGCATGGAGTTGGTCGGAGCATTATCTTTTGGGGAACATGCTCGAGAATATGTTCGCTAGCAATCATATCCTCGTTTTCTATCACTAACAATGGCGATAACCACAAACATTCTTTGAAATATGATTCTGATTGGTTGAAAAAATATTTCACTCCAAATTTAGCCTCCAAATTTAAAAATCCCGTTTATTGAAGCCAGGCCCAGGATGTCCAGGACTCCGAAAACTGCACAGACGAAGAAATCTGTCAGGACACCTTCAACGACAACAGCAATACCAAGAGGGGGCTGAACGCATCGGGCAACGGGCACCGCCCGGAACCCAGTGGCGTCGACGACGTCAGCTTCAGGACCGACAGCATCCGCTATGCCTGGCAGGACGTGGACGTCTTCGTCACGGACACAGCCTCCCGGAGGAGGGGGTGGGGGAGGTGGGGGAGGAGGGAGACGGGGACGGGCTTAAAGAAACATATTCTCAAGAACGGTGAGTGAAGCGGAAATTGTGTCTGAAATCTGCAGGGTCCTGATTTAAGGTTCGAGTTGGTATACCAACAATATAGTTTATTCAGGGCCGAAATAACCTCAGCCAAGCGAACTTGGTTCGAACCTAGTTGAACTTTGCTCAGTTTCATTAGTTTTAAAATTTTAAAATGAGAATAATATATTTGGAAGGGAGGCGAAGCTGGAAAAATGTGCACCCGAACCGGGATACGAACCCGGGATCTCCTGCTTGCCGGGCAGGTGCTCTACCAACTGAGCTATTCGGTTGTGTGACCGAATATCTCAGTTGGTAGAGCACCTGCCCGGCAAGCAGGAGATCCCGGGTTCGTATCCCGGTTCGGGTGCACATTTTTCCACCATCGCCTTCCATCAATTGCATACTGGTAACTGCTTAAACCAGTAACAATTTCCTCTCAATAATATATTTATGCACAAAAAAGGAGCAAAAAATATGTCTAAATGTGGTGTTGAACACAGACGATACTGTTCTGTCATATTAAACAAAATTTTGTTCATAGCTGTCAATATTTTCTGTCCTTGCAAATCACCAGGCAAATTTTAAATGTGGCCCTTTGGCGGTTTCACTTTTAAACTGTGCTTGGAGTTCAATAAAAGTAGTGAAATACAAAACATAATATATTTACAAGTGACTTCGCGAACGCAATTTGTGTTGCGTTGAAGATGAGCGTAGCGATTTGTATAGAGCGAATAGAAAGATGGAGGCAGAAGTCCTATGAAAATCATGAAGCACAAAGCCTTCCTTTGCTTGTGACCTTCCTTTACTTCTTTCCAAGCTGTCAGATAGTGAAAATATGCTCAATTTGAGCTCATTGAGCAATGTGAATGTAAATACATAAATGTTACTCATGGCCAAGGAGTTTTATTAGATTGAAGATACTTTTCTGTCGCGGATTTACATTCAATATCTTTCACGCACGAAATTTACAAAATTAATATGTATCGCATTTTCCGTGTGTTTTCAAATTTCACTTGATGAAATTAAGAAAAATGCCGACTTTTTACTGAAAATCAAAAGGATAGTTTCAACCCGGTTTCAACCGCAGATTTAGCTCTATGTTTGTGAAATTGGCCATGAGAGGACAGTACAAGAGATGCTAAACCCGAAGTTTAGTTCCCAAATCCTCGCGAATTAATTGCAGCGTGTGGGGTCGCCCAGCCCGGCGAGCTTTTAGCCATCATGGGCTCCTCGGGCGCCGGCAAGTCCACGCTGCTCAACGCCCTCATGTTCCGCTCGCCGTCGGACATCGCCGTCACGGGACATCGCTTCCTGAACGGCGTCCCCGTGTCCAGCTCGACGCTGTCCAGACTGTCGGCCTACGTGCAACAAGACGACTTGTTCATCGGGTCGCTGACCGTCCGGGAGCATCTCGTCTTTCACGTGAGTGCTTCGAGTTGTACAGGTTGAAACATCATCATAATTTTCCAATGTATTTGGTTTAGAGAATCTCCATTTTTCAATCATAGCCCCCGATTTAATAATATTTTGCTGCTCTATGTACCTGGCCCTCAGAATCATATGATACCTTTTGGATTAATATCGGCCCTTATCGGCCCTTATTCCATTCATTAGCCATTAATTAATTTATTTATTTATTAATCCATTCATTAGCCATTTATTCACGCGCGTGAACTCTTTGAAACCAGAGGTAAGGTCAGCTGCGACCAAGTTACTCCATATATCAGCCAGAAAGATTTTGTGATTTTGTGGATAGTGATTTTTGTGATTGTTTTAGCAATTATTTATATTTAACCTATATTAAATTAGAAACTCTATGCCTACCTTACCGACGTGCATAGCTGCGTGCAGTAAGAGGCAATAAATAATGTAATAACTAATAAATAACAAAATCCAGTTTTTTATGAGCTCGTCACTTATGAGCTCTCCAAAATCCGGGCCCCGCACAACCGATACAAAATTATTTTCTCGAGTGGTCAAAATGTCTGTCTTGCTGGTTGCAGGCGCTGGTGAGAATGGATCGAGAGATCCCGTACAAACAACGGATGCTAC
Source organism: Nemoura dubitans (assembly GCA_921293005.1). NCBI lineage: Eukaryota > Metazoa > Arthropoda > Insecta > Plecoptera > Nemouridae > Nemoura > Nemoura dubitans. The sequence continues at coordinate 12,775,893 of OV121078.1, read as the reverse complement.
GAGTGGACCAAGTCATCTCAGAGGTAACTGAATTAGCACAGGGCGCTGCCACATAGCACCATCACATTGGTGGCTATCCAAGTAGCACAAAAACGTACAGCGAACGTTATGTCGAACGTTCAGTGGACGTCGAAAAGCTAACGGGGGATTACTTGCGTTCAACGTTAACATTTGCAAAAAATTCGATTACGTTCTACCCTAAAGTTGAACGCAAGTTCAACCCCAGCCCGTTGAACCCTGTTGGCCCGTTGGCTTTTTGACGTTCACCGAACAAGACCGAACGTTCGTGATCACGGTTTTTGTGCTACTTGGGAGGTTTGAAAATTGTAGGTTTAATAAAATCATTTGAACATTTATAAAGTTTAAGTTTACATTGGTGTTTAGGTTTACAAAATATACCTACTATACATTCTGTAGTATTCCCTTGAGTAAGAGAATTTTAAGACCTATTTTTAAGACCTAAATATACTATACATTCTGCAGTATTCCCTAGAGTAAGAGAATATTAAGACCCCATAAACAATTACCCCATAAACAATTAGAACAACAATGTTCCACTTCGTTATGCTCATATAACCAGACAGTAAAATTGCATCAACGAAAGAATAAACCAGGGTTTAAAGCCAGCAATGTCATCAACATTGGCTCTTTCACCAATCAGAGACTCTGGATGTGCATGCCGTCATGTTCGCGACTCTGCCATGGAGTCTCTGATAGGTTGATGACATCGTGTGACTGACATTGCCAGCTGTAAACCCAGTTTATCGGTGAGATATGTAAGAACTGGGCGTTCTGCGACTGCGTCCATGACGTCCCCGTGTGTTCTGCTTTTTCCAGCTGGGGTTGGCAAAAGCTGGTTATGGCATTTCGTTAGGGATAGCACCATAACATAAGTGGCTTTAATAGGGATAGAATTGAAAAAGTTTACATTTGAGTAAACGAAGTGACCAAGTCTGAGTTAACGTTTGAGTTTAGGTTTAAAAAATAGACAGCAAATTCTTCTCTATTCCCTCGAGTAAGAAAATTTACAGCCAGTGATGTCAGTGACACGATGTCATCAACATTGGTGTTGATGACATCGTGTCACTGACAGATCTAAACTTAGCACATCGGATGACAATGAACCTGACCGTCTGCGACTTTGTTCCTGAAGTCCCTTTGTCTCCCGCCGGTTCTAGCTGGGGTTGGCAAAGTGTCAGGACGCGGTGATCGGGGTCCCCGGCAGGATCAAGGGAGTGTCTGGCGGCGAGAGGAAGCGACTCTCCTTCGCTGCCGAGGTGAGCGACGACTTGGAGATGTTCGGGGGAACTAAGCGATTTGACGCTACAACCAACACTGCCTGCACAGTTGGGGGAAATCGCCTTGAAATCCATCTTTTCAAAAGATCAATATCGTTATCGTAAAGATATTTTAGAAAGATCGAAGTTCGCGATCTTTTTAGTATAAATGCAAATTCAAGATCGTTTCATAAAAAGAACGAATTAGTTTTAAAGATCGTTTTCAGAAGAAAAATATTCGAAAAATGGTCCATTGTTGTCCGTCAATGAACCACTAGCAGAAGATTCGCTGCCTCTGTTTCGACTTGGCCCGAAATAAACGGTCAAATTGGAAGTAATGTTGCTGGCTGAAATCCCATGTTAAGAATCTCTGCAAAACACACAGAATAAAATGATAGTGCTTGTGAAACACATCTAAGTAGGCAATTGGGAACGATCTTGATATTTTAAAACGATCGTTCAAAAATATCGTGTAAAAAACTAGGGCGAACGCAATTTGTGTTGCGTTGAAGATGAGCGTAGCAGTTTGTATATAGCGCAAAAAAAGATTAAGGCAAGAAGCCTATGCAAATCATGGAGCAGCAAGCCGGACCAATGCTTTCTCAAAAATTCTGATCACTTGAAAATGTAAACGATTCTGACCTTTCTTTGTTTCTGTCCGAGCTGTCGGGTAGCGGAAATATGCTCATTTTTAGATCATTGAGCATTGTGCATGTAAATACATAGATGTAACTCATGCCCAAGGGTTTTTATTGGGTTTTATTGAGTTGGATTTTATTGGAAAAAATCTGGTGTGATGTTTCGATTTGGTATCGATGGTTTCTAAAGGCAAATCGAAATTGGGAACATTTGAAAAAAATACGCACTTTTAAATAAATTTCCGTACTTTTCCAAACATGCCCAATTGTCGAATTTTGCTCTTTTTTCTGCTTTGAAAGTGAAGGGTGTGGAGGATTTTCTTGAAAAACGCAGGGGGTCTAAGTTGAGAACAAAAGTAGACACCCTGAAAATTTCATCCCACTCGAAGCAGGCGTTTGGCCTGTAGAGCGCGCGCAAACACACATACAAAAAAAAAACAAACAAACACACACCAAGTGTTTTTTTTAGCAGTAGTGAAATTGATGATTTCGCTTCGCTCGCTTCGCTCGCTACGCTCATCAAATATCTCGGTAATACCAAAAGATATTCTGTGACTATAGCTACCTACTTCATCAGTGTACTGATCCAAACAATGGGTTTTGTACACGTCTTGTCTAAGATGTTGAAACGCCCTTCCAGGTTCTGACGGACCCTCCCCTGATGTTCTGCGACTGGAGCTACCTTCTTCATCAGTGTACTGATCCAATCAATGCGTAATGAACACGTCTTGTCTAAGATGTTGAAACGCCCTTCCAGGTTCTGACGGACCCTCCCCTGATGTTCTGCGATGAACCCACCTCGGGGCTGGACTCTTTCATGGCCCAAAGCGTGGTGGCCGTGCTCAAAAGCATGGCGCGGAAAGGTGGGTCACGACCACGTGGTATCAGGATAAGATGAAGGTTCAGGTGGTTCAGGGAAGGGCGATCGAGTTTCTACATAATATTTGTTTACAGAAAATCTTTTAGGGACTGCCCAAAACAAAATAGCTAGTGGACTACTTACTTATTTAGACTTTCTAATAAAGTGTAAGTTATTATATAGTAATGATTAGATTTGCTGAACATTCAGAATAACTGCCAACAATTAATTTTAAAATGGTGAAAGATTTTATAAATTTTCAGCGAGCCTAATCAAAACACAAGTCATTCTTATATATTGTTTGAAAGTCTAAATAGTTTGCTAGGGCCAAATCTATTTTGTTCGAAGCTGTTATTAATAGTTTGTCTGTAAATAAAATATGTTTTTGGGATATTCGTAGACCATTGAGTTCCCCCCCACGTAATGCACCCCGCCCCCTCCCCTCCCCCCTGATCTCATCACGACAAGGGATATTGCCCTTAGGGTTTGCCATTGGGGGTTGCCCTTGGGGGTAGCCCTTGGGGGGTGCCCTTGGGGGGTGCCCTTGGGGGGTGGGGGTGCCCTTGGGGGGTGCCCTTGGGGGGTGCCCTTGGGGGTTGCAGCAATGACACCGACTCCTGATGGCCGTGGAGACGCCGATTGTTAGCGGGTTTACATCGGCCAGGTACCGACCACGTGACTGAGCACATGGATGAGATACAACATTTGCCAGATAACAAATCCACGAGTTTTGCGAGGCAGGCACTGATAGTAAAACTGGTTTGCCAAAACTAGATTGCCACCGATCAATGAACATGGCATTCAATTGTTTACAATTGTTTACAGGCCACAGAGTTTACAGGTTGGGGGCAATTGTTTTTTTTTTGTGACAGCCCCACCAAAATTGCTCAGCACATGGGAAATACATGAAGCTTTGAAATGAAGTAAGAATAAATGTTGTTCTACGAATAGTTTGGCTAATAACCATCCTTGACTATGGGAAGCATTAGACAGGAGTCTAAGAAATGTTCTAACTGTTGCCTCCCCGTGGCCGACCCCCTTCCAGGCAAGACGGTGGTGACGACGATCCACCAGCCGTCGTCGCAGGTGTTCGCGATGTTCGACAAGGTGCTGCTGGTCGCCGAGGGGCGTGTCGCCTTCCTGGGCACTTCCGCCCAGGCCGGCATCTTCTTCCGCGGGTGAGTTACACCTGGACACGGAGTTTTATTTTTAGCATTTCCGCATATGTTGAAGTGGTCACCCATTGAAGAGTATACATCCCGTGCCTCACAATGGCCTTTGTAAAAGTCCTCCATCTAACAAACCCCCACCCCCCTCCCCACCACCTCCTCGAACCTTCCAGGCTTGCACCATAATGCCCCGACGTACGCTTTACCAAAAGTAAACAACTGTTATTGGGTTCAGGGGCTGCATTAAGTATATGAAACCACGCGAAGACAATAATAAAAACACGCGTGGTCTAAAACGTACTATCGAGGTTTTTCAATTAAAAAATCACTGTTTTGTTGTGTTGGGAATTTGGATGGGTGTTCTAATTTTATTGTGGTACAGATAGAATTCTGAAGAGCGGCTTAATTTGCCATAGAGCTGCCAATGAATCGCATGGACGCCATTTTTCGTCCAAACTCCTAGTTGCCACTGGGCAACTATAGGCTAAATTGTGCTTTTTATAATTGCAAATTAAAGTTATCATAATGATTTTCTTGAGTCCCATTGCTTAATCGCCAAAAAAGTGAAGTCATCTCATTTGGACAAATAATAGCCCCCCTGTGTTAATGGTACCCTTCGCACCACAGTCTGGGCGCACACTGTCCACGCAACCACAACCCGGCAGACTTCTTCGCCCAACTGCTTGCCGTGGTCCCCGCCAGGGAGGCTTTTTGTCGGGAGACAATCCAGAGAGTGTGCGACAAGTTCGCGCGGTCCGCCACTGGTGTCGAGCTGGCCGCGCCACTGCCAGAGATCCTGTCACAGCAGCACAGATATAAGGTTACCCAGATTATCCACGCTCATACTAAAGGATCTACTCAAAGGCTCTCCGCCCGCAATAATAGTTTCGCCGGCAGTCAAGGGATGGAGCCACTGTTTGTTGTTATACCTTCAACAAAGGTAAACTATTTACATTGGTTTAGGAACTAAACGTAATTATTTTAATCGAGTGGAACAGTGACTCTAATTGTGAGTCGCTAATCCACAGGACTATCGACTAACAGAAATAAGTCGTCTTTCCAACAAACCAAAGAAGGCGCACAAAGTTGCAAGATTTATTAGTCCCTATTCAGTATTCCATTAGTCGCTTTTCCATTAGTCGCTACTCAGCGTTCCCCTTTGGATCCCTTAAATATGACATGTGCCATGGCCTGGTGGATGATGTTAAAACAGGGTGCAAACGCACCCCAGCGATTGCCGGCGAAATTACTGGCATCAAATTTTTGCCGGAGCCATAGCTAGGTATGGTAGAATATCTGAGGTTAGGCATTTGTCATCACATTTTCTTCACGATTACATAGGGGTACTTAAAATACATAATGAAAGATGTTACGAAATCGATCAATGTGTACCACAGGCTTTAATCTGAGCACAACTTGCATCACGTTGAGAGTCCCTGAAATCCCGACCCTTGTTCCCAGGCGAAGATGGCCATGACTGGAGGCGGACTCTGGGGCGACGAGCACGTCCAGACGGGTGACGACGCCCCACGTCCAAGGTCACCGTACAAGGCGTCTTGGTGGATGCAGTTCAGAGCGGTCCTCTGGAGGTCCTGGCTGAGCATCATCAAGGAGCCGGTCATAATCAAAGTCAGGGTGCTACAGACTGTTGTAAGAGACGCACCACGCACGGAATTTGATCAAAAAAACTATGTCAAAAAGGGGTTTGAATGCTAAAAAGAGTTTGAGTCGCACTATACTCCATTTCACGTTGAGAAAGAGAGTGAATTTGCATCTTCCCGAGGGCCCACTGCTGCTAGACACGAGTCTGGAGCTTAAAAACTACCAATTGAGCCTTTTGTCCGGCTGTTTTGACATGGCTTGTGAGTTTTGAAACTCTTAGCTCGTGTCTAGCAGCAGTATGTCCTCAAGGAAAATTTGACCACCTTTCCTTCTCAACGTGAAATGACGTTTCACCTGTTAACGGAAAAAGCTGAAAAAGCTTAGTTATTTGGGCATCCTTTTAACCAATTTTCCACCTTAAGGCTATTGGTGCGGTTGTTGGTGATGCATGCATGAAGCTTTATTTGAACTTTCAACTGGTATTTCGTGATTATAAATCACACAATTTGGTTGTGAGGATTCCGTAGACCCTGGTTTCGTCGCAACCGGACAAACGGTGTGGCCACAAGTTAGTATCCAGTAGGAGGTAAATTCTGAGTGGGAAGCGGCCCGAATGTAGGTGCACTCAATATTTTGACGTAACAGGGTTTTTATAATTCTTGAAAATTACTAGATGAGTCAATATTTTCGATATTAATTGCCAACACCCAATTTGTTGCCAAAGTGTGAGGAATCCGTAGACATGGGTTTCGTTACGATCGGACAAAAGTTGTGGTCACAAGTTGGTATCCAGCAGGAGGTACAATTTGAGCGGGAAGTGGCCCGAGTACACGCTCACATCTATAGTCTCATATAAAGAATTGGGTAAGTATAATGAATAAAGCTAAAATACCGAAAACGATAACACAAATGCAAAAGCAATTTGAATCATTCTTAGGCTCTGAAGTAGGCATCCTTTTAGTCATTTTGCAACTTTAATAAAAATTGGGAAAGTTTATGAATATAACTAAAGTAATTAAAAACAGTCGCACAAATACACAAAAAACACCTCAATTGGCGGCCCGATGTTTTGCCATCCTTTAAGTTAACTTTGCAACTAAATTAAATTTGGCAAAGTATAATAATTAGTAATACAGCTAAAGCACCAAAAACAGTCGCACTAATATCCAAACAAACGACTTCATTTCCAAACTGTGGGGATTGCGATTCCATGTAATCTAGCCGAAAGAGGCGACATTCTACGAAACCGGTCGGCAGGCCGTTTGAGCTGGAGGCTCGCCGAAAACAAAATGGTGTCCGCCGACCAGAGGAACATGCCCAAACTGTACGTGTGACAGTATTTCGTTGTCTTCAGGCCGTGGTATAGAAGGGTGCCACCAAAAGATATGGTGGGAAAGATATAGAGGCTTTAGGTAACGTGATGGTTAGGTGACCCATGGCAACATCTCTGGTCGAGTCATTTAGTGTCACCAATCCTAACTTAATTGCTCGGAGATGACGTCGAAGACAGATGATTGAATCTGTCATTCAGCGCATGTTCTGGTGACGTATTTTGTTTTGCCTTTAATCACTGCTCCGGTACGGGATAGGCAACTAGTATGCCGTGACAGCTCTCACCATGGTTCGGTACGGGATAGGAAACTAGTTTGCCGTGCCAGCTCTCACTGCTCCGGTACGGGATAGGAAACTAGTATGCCGTGACAGCTCTCACTGCTCCGGGAAGGGATAGACAACTGCCTGTTCCGGCACGGGATAGGCAACTAACATGCCGTGACAGCTCTCACTGCTCCGGTACGGGATAGGCAACTAGTATGCCGCTACAAATATGGAGAGTTTTGGTGGAACTACTTAAACTATAATAGCCCAATTGGTAATCTCCAGATGGTGGCTTTCATCATCGGCGTCCTCTACTTCAGTCGCAACGACTTCGAGAGTGTGATGAACATCAATGGAGCGCTCTACGTCTTCCTCACGAATGTCTCATTCCAGAACGTCATTTCGGTCGCGAATGTGAGTCCGGCTGTAAACAGGCACGGATTGTAAAAAGAAATCTATTCCCACACTGGGGTTCGTAAGCTGGATAGAAGTATCGCTGTATTCCCAGCGATTCGTGACATCAAATATTTACTTTTTAACCCTTGTAGATAGTAACTAGTATGTCTAGTATGTCTAGTATGTCTAGTATGTCTAGTATGTCTAGTATGTCTAGTATGTCTAGTATGTCTAGTATGTCTAGTATGTCTAGTATGTCTATTATGTCTAGTATGTCTAGTATGTCTAGTATGTCTAGTATGTCTAGTATGTCTAGTATGTCTAGTATGTCTAGTATGTCTAGTATGTGGTACGATACGTCGGGAAAACAGTGACACTTTTATTTAGCATTTAAAACCTATAGTTTGAAATAGTTTATGTTGTTGAGAACATGAGGTAAAGTTGGTACAAGTACTCTTTTTAATCTTATTTAAATTACGAAAGCTCGTAATTGGCTATTCATTTTATTATTATGTACACAAATTAGCCTCCCAAAAGTGTTGTCCATTCCGGGATTTGAACCCGGGTCCCTAACTTTCGCGGCTGGTGCTCTAACCGCTGAGCTAAATGGCCATTAAATTTGGGGAGAAGTAATTTGCATACAGGGTGAGAATTGAATGTCCCCAGGGGGGTATGGTCCAGAGTCTACGAATACTCATAGTGGCTCTGGTACCGCGTGATGCTATACTGCAACCACATTTTACATTCAACCTCGAGTAACTCCAATTTAACGTTGGATGCGTTGAATTCTCTTTTTAATCTTATTTAAATTACGAAAGCTCGTAATTGGCTATTCATTTTATTATTATGTACACAAATTAGCCTCCCAAAAGTGTTGTCCATTCTGGGATTTGAACCCGGGTCCCCAACTTTCCATGCTTTCCAACCCCCATGGGGACATTCAATTCTCACTCTGTCTGCAAATTACTTCTCCGAAATTTAATGGCCATTTAGCTCAGCGGTTAGAGCACCAGCCGCGAAAGTTGGGGACCCGGGTTCAAATCCCGGAATGGACAACACTTTTGGGAGGCTAATTTGTGTACATAATAATAAAATTGGTACAAGTATTTCAATTAACTATACAAGTATGCGATTATTATATGAAAATTTAATTACCAACTTTTTTATTGAATATTTCCTTCGCCCAATACTGACAGTAATGTAGTATTTCACCACATGGCATAATGTTTTGACGTTTCTCCCTTATATCCACTTCAAATAACTACGCTCGTCTTCAACGACAAACAAAATGGTGGAAGGCCCAGTGCGAAATGAAACTCGGTCCCCAAGCAGCACAGAAACAATTATCACGAACGTTCGGTGGACGTTGAAAATCTAACGGGGGATAACTTGCGTTCAACGTACGGGTGGAACCGAATCGAATGTTAGGCGAATGGCAACTTTGAACGCAAGTTATGCCCCGTTGGCTTTTCGACGTCCACCGAACGTTCGTATGAACTTTTGGGCTGAGCAGTGCGATAACATGACTAATTTTGCCGTTCCCTTATTCAAAGTTAAAACATCAAGAGGCAACGAAACGCTAGTGTTTTCGTCTTACGCTGAGGTTCACGCGAAAACTTCTCCTGGCCACAAATACTAACACAGAGTTTTGGGAAAAAATACACGTGTACTTGAAGGGTTGTTGGATTTCGGGTGGTGTGTTAGGTTATTATACTTTCAAAAATGACGGAGGTGTGTATTTTCGATAAGTGCCTAAAATACAATGTTTACGGCATTTTTACGTAGCTCGTAAGGGAAAAAGTTTACCATTACTTGTATTTAAAACTACCATCCGACATCCAGTGATTCTTTCTCGGTACCTATATGGGTTTTTTCCAGATTTGTACATTAATAATTGGTTGGTGTAGGAAGTTCCCGCGTGAACCTCTGCACCGACCCCTGGCCACGCAGCGTGGCTTGTGAATCCAATAGTTTGCAACGCTCTTATCATAGTCAACAATAGGGATTTTATCCATCAGAACCGATAGCGGCATGAAGTAAAAGTTACGCGACCCCTTAAGACTGGTCTGTGCTTCCGTTCCAGGTGTTCGGCTCCGAGCTGCCGGTGTTCAAACGCGAACACTACAACGGCAACTACCGCGTCGACGTCTACTTCCTTAGCAAGACACTGGCCGAGGCGCCCCTCTTCGTTGCCCTGCCCATCCTCTTCACGAGCATCGCCTACTTTCTGGTGGGACTCAACCCGGAAGTGACGCGGTTCCTGATCGCAGCTGGCGTCGTCATGCTCGTGGCCAATGCCGCCACCTCGTTCGGTGAGACTAGGCTCCATTTCACATAAGGAAGGTGAGTGGATATGCTTCTTTCCCGAGGACCAAGCGAGGACCCATGGACCTAGCCAAGAGTGTTTGAAGCCACCTTAGAGAACCCTTTGTCCGTCTTAACTGGCGTGGCTCGTGAGTTTTGAAACTCTTGGCTCGTGTCTAGCAGCAGTGGGTCCTCGAGGAAGATACAAATCCAATTTCCTTCTTATCGTGAAATGGAGTATAGACTGGTGCAGACGGAATAGAGTGATTGGATTAAATTCCGTTCCATGGATCCATGAAACTATATGTAACGAAATGTCTTGTGATCAGTGAGACTTTTATTAAGAATTCAAACCCCGGTGTTGAAATCTGTGTTTGAAAACAAGTACTAAACATGGGACAAGAGGACATGAGTCTAAAGCTGGGTTTACAGCTAGCACTTTCAGTGACACGATGTCATCAGCATTGGCTCTCCTCCAATCAGAGACTCCGTGGCAGAGTCGCAAACATGACGTCATGCACATCCAGAGTCTCTGATTGGTGCAGAGCCAAAGTTGATGACATCGTGTCATCGACATTGCCAGCTATAAACCAAGTTTAAGAAATGTTAATATGTTCCAGGCTACCTCGTCTCGTGCGCGTCTTCTAGCGTGTCGATGGCTTTGGCCATCGGTCCACCAATCGTCTTTGTCTTTCTCTTGCTCGGAGGATTCGTTCTGAACGTTGCGTACGTCCATCTATCCCGCATTCCATTTTGATAAGTAAATGTGGGTTTGGTAAAGGAATGTGGATTTGGACTCTGGAGACAGTCAGGAGGTCGTTACGGTTATACTCGTTAACTTTATCCCCGTGTTCGTTTTCAATGATGAGCGTAGGTAGCTGTTTGTAGCAGATAAAAAGGTGAATGCAGAATGTAGTAAACACAAACAGTTTAATTTCAGCTCTATTCCATGACAGAAAGTGGGTTCATTAGCAGGCCCAAATTTGGACACACAAAAACAAAGTCACAAAAGTTGTTTGGTCAATTTTTAGGGCATACCCAACGTTTTGTTTAATATCCGCCTTTTGTTAATTTTCTAAATTTATAAATGTGCTCTTACGTGTGATTTGAGGAGAGAGAAGTAAGATGTGTTCTGAAAAAAGCAATGGGCCGGGCTTGAAAACACAGGTCAATTTATTTCATGTAGCCCCAATAAACATAATCTTTACAAATACATTTAAAGCATCGTCAATTATATGCAAACAATAATTTTCAAAATAACTGCCCATATCCTTTTGCATGCCTCAAGTCGCGGACTCAGAAACTACAAACTGTATAGGCACTTGTGTCTAGCTGCAGCCAAGAAGATGGAAATCTACCAGATTTTGTCCAACGGACAACAAATTTAAAAGAGGCAAATATAAACGTAGAAACAAATTTCGGTCCAAATGAGCTAGATGTGAATCCAAGCATGCAACAAGAAGATCCATCGAAATGCTCAAAGCCAGCCAGGTCCCATGCTTCAATTCTAAACTCCATTTCACGTTCTGAAGGAGTGTGGGTTTGCGTCTTCCTCGAAGACCCACTGCTGCTAGTCACGAGGAAAGAGTTTCAAAACATACAACTTACAAGCCAATTGTCAGGGACCGGAGAAAAGGCTATATGGGCAGTTTTGCATCGGTTCGTATAAAAATCAGTCAAGCCCACAGAAAAACCAAGTTATTCCAAGCCCACGGACTGAATTTGTTCAACATTTTCGAAACTGTACTTAACTGGTTTTTACAATAATTACCTCTTCGAACGCACTAAATTAGCAAAGTCCCATTGATAACAAACCTCTTTGGTATCTTTGGTAACACAGGTCAGTACCAGTCTACGTCAAGTGGCTGAGCTACCTGTCATGGTTCAAGCACGGCTACGAGGCACTGCTCATCAACCAATGGGAAGGCGTGGATCACATTGACTGCTCCAACGCTACCATCAGATGTCCCGGGAACGGTCACGTCGTCTTGGAGACCTTCAACTTCGAAGAGTCGCATTTTGCCCTGGACATCTGGAGTCTGGTGGCTCTCATAGTTGGCTTCCGGGTGTTGGCTTTCTTAGCTCTATTGGCCAGGACTTGGAGGAAGGACTGACATTCGATTACTGATATAAAAAAACATTTTCAAAGCTGGTGCTACAGACAGGACAGTACACATGAGTCTACTAAATGTAATATTGTTGTTAAATTTTTATAAATACACCATAATACGACTATTGGTGTGAGCGTATACTTGGGCAGCTTCCCGCTCAAAGTGTACTTCCTCTTGGATACTATCTTGTGGCCACACTTTTTGTCCGATCGTAACGAAACCCATGTGTACGGAATCCTCACACTTTTGGCAACACATTGAATGCTTGCAATTAATCTCGAAAAAATTTACTTGTCTAGTATTTTCAAGGATTGCACAACAACCCTGTTACGTCGTATTATTGAGCGTACACTCGGGCCGCCTCCCGCGCAGATTTTACCACCTATTGGATACCAACTTGTGGCCACACCGTTTGTCCGATCGTAACGAAACCCATGTCAACAGAATCCTCACACTTTTGACAACAAATTGTGTTGTTTATAGTCACGCAATACTAGTTGAAAGTTCAAATAAATAGATTATGTTTTAAAATTAAAACCTGAGAAAATTGTCAGGTTATTAAATATATTCCGTAAAAGTACTAATCTTTTTGGTGCATGCCTTTTTTTTGCTGTAGGGAAATTGTGTTAAATATGGAAACAAATGATTTCCACAGTTACGAACGTTATTTAACAAATCCAATGATAGCACCAAAAAAATTCTTACTTTATTTGAAAGCCTTATTAGCTATTAGCTATGAGCTATTTTGGTGGGGCTGGCAATAAAAGTTTGCCTGTTTACAATTGTTTGGTAGAAAATCTTGGACCAAGGTAATCACTCCACCTTAAAAGTCGATGCAGGTACCAAAATATGTGTTGTCTTTGGAAAAAACAGGGTACATATATTTATAAAAAATTCGCATTCACTAGAATAAGTCAATTAATTTGAGTTAGCCACTTTTTGGGAATCTCATATCATAGATTAGGTACCATACGTTAGAGTCCACCAGAATGTGATAAGGTAAGGCTAACGCGTCTGTAACCTTTTTTAATGTGTGGGTGGACTTTCTATAATATATACGTCTGCGTCAATAAAACAACGCTCAGTGGCGTATCCAGCGTGGTGACAGTGGCGTAGCCGTGATCATGGCAGATTATCCTTAATTCATTATGTATAATAACCTAATTTGCTGAATTGGGCAGTAAAAGCTGTTAACTAGAGAAATGTTTTACTTCTTTCGCGGGTTATTAAAATAAAATAATCTTTAAACTCCAATAATATACATTTTTACGGCAAGCCTACCAGATCCCGATGCATAACCCCACTTTTTCTCAATTATTGGAGAATCATTGTGCAACATGGCGGCGAAGGATTCTAATTGGTTCTCCACAAAGTTTTTAATTTAGTTTGGCAAAGGCAAACATTATGTTTACGTTGAGTTAGTCATACTCTTAAGTTTCTTGTAGACAAGCTTATTGATAAGCATGTATACCAAACATTATACTGATTCCATTTCCACTTAAGATGATTAAAGACACCACTCCAGCCGATTTTTAAAAAATCACTATGTTTCCATTTCCCGGAATGTAGGTCTGTTCCAACGTGTTTTTGAAACAATAAGAAAATACATTATAAATAAAAACCCTCCAACTCATGTCCATGGCGATTGATTGGTTTAGATACTGGGCTCGTCCGCAGTGCAAATTATGCGTGAAAGATGTATTTAAAGCTGCATTCACGAGCCAGCAGTTTATTATTTTATTTTATTTTTGATTGTTCCAAAAGCATGTCGGAACAAACGCTCATTTAAGGAATTGAAAATATATTGACGTTTTTAAATCGGTTGCAGTGGTGTCTTTAATCACCTTAATCCCTGCCCCTTACTTCTGTGTATGTATTTATAATCATTTATTTAATTAAATATTATGCTGTGCATATGCTGTATACATACTATGGCGCATACAAATACTATGTATCTGTCCGAAGTTAAAATAAATATGAATTATTACGGTAAGTTGATTGCAATCTATCTTTCAAGATTTTTGTTGATTACAATATTTACACCACTGACTACTTCTCTACTACATTGCAATGGCACTGGTCCAGATACCTGTCAATGCATGCAACAGATGACATGCAACATGGAACAGGTTTTCATCGCGATTCAAGCAAAGTGCATCTAAAGCGATGCAAGTGAAAGTCCACGATGTATAAGGGAGCTAGCAATCGGATTTAAAAGGCAGAAAATGAATTCAGAAAGCAATCAAAGTTTGAACTCCATTTATCACTAGAGCACGGAGGTTTAATTATGACTACACCCTGACTTTTCCTATACAGTGCACAAAATGGAAGCAATTTTAATTTTAAGCCATCTTGGGGTAGAAAAAAATGAATTGCCTTAATGCATAAATGCCGTTTGGTTGGTTTTTCAAACAAACAACTTTGCACTCACAGTCCGGTGGACAGCAAAAAAAATCTATTGGTTTATTGAAAAAATTGAACCAAGTTTTGAAATAAATGTGGCTTTACAGATTGAACCGTACTTTGGAAAATGTACTAAATGTAATTTCTTTTGTTTGTAATGAATTTTTAATGCGTTTTTTGAAACCTAATATGGAACAAGAAAAGTCACCAATAACACCATTTGGATTGTTTAATTTCTTACACTCAAATGTCCACATATCCCATCTTAACCACACATTGTTTCGAAAATAAAAATCCATTTAATACACGGTTTATATGACGAAACATCGGGAAACCAGTGATACTTTTTTTTTGCATAAAACCCAGCTAAAAATGGTATTTTTTCAAAACGACTTGTAATTCCGCACCAAACACCGGCTTTGTTGACTCCATATTATAGTTCTGACGTAAAGTCCGACCAGCCAACAGCAAACACCTCCTGTCGTATCGCGGCAGTGCTCACTTCGCTGTCTTCCAGCAAACAGTGTTACCTTGACGACGGTGCCTTCGGGATACAGGAGCACCTTGGTTAGATTTACATCGGCAGTAACATAGTGGATATCAGTAGTTATAGTTTGGGTCAAACATAGCCAGACTGAGTTGTTGAGTTCGTGTGCACTAGGTGGAGTGGATGGTGTGGTGATCGTGGTTAGTCATAGACAGGGTGAAGTCGTAAGTCTTTTGCAATCTCTAGACTCTCAAGAGAACAGTTGGTTGCGTTCGCGTTAACGACAAGATATTATGTTGTGTGACTGTGATAAGACATGTTATTTTTGTTTGTGTCTTCTCACATGGACTCTGAGTTCCGTTTGTTTCGATATAGGTTTTACTGGATTTAGCGAGTGGTAAAAAGTGGTGAAAAGTGGGGATAATTGATGCAATTTGGGATGGAAGAAAATGCGAAATTCGGTGAACGTGTTTGACCCATATTGAAACAACACTGAAATTAAGCAGCACTTCGTGACAGTCGTGTTAATATCTTGTGCACCTCAAAATATGCTACAACTTTTCCAGTTCTTGTCGAAACAAAATTTTTTCTATTGTTGAAACCGAGAGACTGTCACATAATTTCCGGTATCAAAAGCTGATGTGTGCTGTCTCTAGTAAGATATACGTATTCACAGGAAATGAAATGAATCTTTGCTAAAAGAAAAGTGCTTTCTCAAATCGTCAGCAACATTTAATACTTTGTGAAATATGGAAAAAGCTTTTAACAGGAGATTTTTTTGAATTTGAACATTTCTTGTAACTTTAAGTGATAAGACTGTTTGTTAAGTGGTAAGTATAACTTTGCACATTCAGAAACTACGATTCATTTAATTGGACGCGTGTTTTTTTGTTTTTCGAGATTTTTTTAAAAATACTTTTAATGAATGTTTTTTATAAGCTCCGCACTGAACAGTTTCTCACCTTCGGTGGCAAGGCCTCGGAAAAATGCACAGGGTTTCCATAAGAAACAAAAAAGCAGTTAAAAAATTAAATTTAGAAGCGTTGCGAGTCCGTCACCCTAAAATCAGCATTGAGTTAGTTGCCTTTTTCATAATAACTGCAGCACTCATAAAACCCATTTCTGATTATTTAGTTTAATCCGTAGAACCCCATTACCTTCGGGGTTGGCCGGCACAAACTACGTCTCGGAGTCGTAAAATCACACGTAAATGAATCTCTGGCAGACTCCACGACAGAGATTCGGAACGAAACATTCTCCGTTCGATCTCGGAAGGATGCACCCATGATTGTGTAATTCCTAAGAAGTTCCAAACATTCCCTTGACGATCATTTTGAGGGGACAGATCAGTTCGCCAGAAAGTAGCTTTTCTGACCAAAAGTTGCCGAGTTCTCAAGGTCACATCTTATCATTCCAATTTTTCAGTATGTTGTAGACAAAAGACGTAAATAAGGACGACCATGGCCCTTTTTTTTCCAAAATTTGCCCCTGGAATGCTAGAACATACATACTGAAACTCTACCGTTTTTACCCGTTTTAGAGCATTTGTATACGAAAGTGCAAAACAAAATATGGTTAGGGCCACGGTCGCCGTTATTTACGTATTTTATCTACAACACACTGAAATATTGGAATGATAACTTTAAAGGTGTGATCGTGAGAACTCGGCAACGTTTGGTCTGTTTCAAGAAAAAAAGCGTGCGAATTGTGAGATTTTGGCCACCCTGAAAAAAAAAAATTTCCACAAAACTTGTAAAAATGTGTACTGCGTGTAGGCCAACATAATATAATGTGTGTCTTGCAAGTGATGTGTCTCATGCCGGTGGGAGGCGGTTACTTGAAACTGTTACCTGGAGGTGATTTTCCACAAGCTATAAATCACGCAAAACACGCGCCCGTACATCCACCAATCACCGAAAGTCGATGCGTTTATTTTAGTGCTTGTAAAACTGGACAATATACATTTAGGAAAATTACCTGGTTTCACATTCACATTTCATTTTCATTTGATTCGTTTTTGCATCACTTGAGTCATTGAATCATTTGAATCACATTATACTTTTTCACATTTTGCAGCTGTTGTTGATTTTCGGGGTTTCCGCTGTGCTAGCGGTCTTTGAATAGTGCCGATTTTCCGCATTTTCCGCGCTCGTCTTCTTTTTCCGAAGCGTCGACGACGACTTAAGATGGCCGACACTCAGGACGAGAGCGAATCCTTGATCGGGAAGAGAGACGCATCCTTCAGCTCTGTTTCTTACGTGAGTTCATATTTGGGACCAACAAATTTAGGGGCAGGTTCATTAATTGATTGGTGACAAATGATATACGCTCCCTGTGGAACGAAAATACAAGACACACTGTGTTGGCGCTGTCCCTGTGGCACTGGTCTATTGGCTGTCGGTGAATGACAGGCTGCTGATGAAGCCAGCCTGGCCTGGAAGGGAGCCGAGGGTGGACCCGGTGCCGGCACCAAGGCCTGCTACCGTCCAACAGCACCAAGGGCCGGCCACCGCTTAGCCTTGTCCCTTTGACACACTGTGTTGGCGCTGTCCCTGTGGCACTGGTCTATTGGCTGTCGGTGAATGACAGGCTGATGATGGAGCTTGCCTGGCCTGGAAGGGAGCCGAGGGTGGACCCGGTGCCGGCACAAGGCCTGCTACAGTCCAACAGCACCAAAGGCCGGCCACCGCTTAGCCTTGTCCCTTTGACACACTGTGTTGGCACTGTCCCTGTGGCCTAGACCCCTGTGGCGCTTTATCATTATTCTATACATCAATCGAAAGTATAGGCTCTTTTCGTTGTGACAACAACTGTATCAATTAGAATCGCATACACCATTACGTCTAGAGTAGCTAGATATTATAATATGAACTATTCCTAATGCTATTCCTTAAGGCAAGGTCTTTCAAGTATACATGCTCCGTTCCCGTTTCTGCTGGTTTATTGCCAAGTTAAGACCACACGCTTGATTGATCACGACTCAAATCATGCAAACCATGCCAGAGGTTCTATAGAGATTGACGGTATCCTGATACGGAGTTGAAGATATCCTTGTTATATAGAACAGGTCTGAGAAAGCAGTTTGTCGCGGTTAAAAATGTGAAGGCCTTGCGTCGTGCGCAAAAGCCATAAGGTAAAGCAACTATTTTCTTTAATAAAGGGCGTAGGAAATCTTTATCCCAATCGTAGGAAATATTAATTTAGTGCCCCTTATTGTCCTACAAACTCATAAAACTAAATTTCAATGGCGGAAAAACAAAGTAAAAACAATACAGACAATTTAAATCGTATTTCATAATAATGATGATTTTATTTTTGAACCCAGGCCCAGGATCTGAAGGACACCGATAACCAGGGCGACAGCGAGTCCTTCCAGGACAACCCCAACTGCACTGACACCTTCAACGACAACAGCAATACCAAGAGGGGGCTGAACGCTTCGGACAACGAGCACCGCCCGGAAACCAGTGGCGTCGACGACGTCAGCTTCAGATCCGACAGCATCCGCTATGCCTGGCAGAACGTGGACGCCTTCGTCACGGACACAGCCTCCCGGAGGAGCGGATGGGGGTTGTGGGGGAGGAGGGAGACGGGGACGAAATTAAAGAAACATATTCTCAAGAACGGTGAGTGAAGCGGAAAGTGTGTCAGAAATCTGCAGGGGCCAGATTTAAGGTTGAAGGTTAAGGTTGAGAGTTGATAGTTCATTCAGGGAACGAATTTAAATATTTTTAAATGTTTTTATTTTAATTTTTTAATGTTTATAGACAAAAATTATGGAAAAATATATTAATTTTTTTATTACAATACAGAGCGCCACATAAAATATATTTTTGTCCATAGCTGTCAATATTTTCTGTCCTTGGAAATTACGAGGCAAATGTTAAACCTATAGCCTGTTGGCAGTATTAGTTAGTGCCATGAAATAACTTAAATATTTGATATTTACATCACAACATACGCATTTATTTTTGTAATTAAAACAGTGCTAAAATTAATATTTATCTCGTTTTCCTTGTTCTATGAAATTTTACTGCATAAAGTTAGGAAAAATGTCAGCCTTTTTACAGAAAATTATAGGGTTAGCTTCCAAGAGTTTTAAAACAACCCTTTTGAGCCTGTTCATTGAACAATGAGAAAATTTCCTCTTACTGGATACACTTAATATAGGCCAAACCCGTTATCGAAACATGACGAAACAAAATTATCCCCGCAATCCAGTGGCGTAGGGACCGCCGGTGCGGTTGACCCCGTGGTGCGGGGGGGGGGGGGCGCCGGCGCATTCTTCCCTCCCGACTCCGGCGCGAGGAGTCGGCGTCATTGGGCCAGGCGATTTATAACGTATCTGTGCAATTCCCCGCGGGAGGCGTCCATGGCGCCTGGGCGCTTACAGGTGGGAAACGCCGGAAAGACGGTGCACTGTCTTACCCTGCACTTAAGCACCGGTCGCCCGCAGCCTCATCCAAAGCCGCCAGAACCGTCAGCTCCCGGTTCCCTCACCCAGCTCACTGAAATACAATACGCGGCGCCCCTTCACTAGCATTCACGTGCTATAGCACCTGTCCACCTCGATCATACCAGCCGAAGTCTCGTACCGAGCCGCCAGCACCCTATGCTATCGGCTATTTAATTCATTCCTCTACCCAGGCATGGTCCGTGCCCCCTAAACACCGGGCACCCAGGCTGGTAATAGCCGTACACCCGGAAACGCACCATAAGACGATTTTTCTTTTTAAATATCCAACACCACAGCTCTAAAATTGGGCGGCCGCAAGTGTATTTCCTGTAATGTTCTGCGCCTCGCGACGAAATACGATGTCGTCAATGTCGAAACAGAATCAGTTTGTTTCCAGAAATATATGAGGGACGCCATTAAAAAAAGTTGGTGGGGGGCGCATCATATTCACGCTACGCCACTGCCGGAATCCTTACCCTTTTTCAAACCAATTTATTATCTCAGAATCTCGGAATATCTCCCGAAAATTCAACGAAAGCTTCATTCATTCAACCACATCAACCACCAACGAACAACCTTACTTCCAGCGTGTGGGGTCGCCCAGCCCGGCGAGCTTTTAGCCATCATGGGCTCCTCGGGCGCCGGCAAGTCCACGCTGCTCAACGCCCTCATGTTCCGCTCGCCGTCGGACATCGCCGTCACGGGACGTCGCTTCCTGAACGGCGTCCCCGTGTCCAGCTCGACGCTGTCCAGACTGTCGGCCTACGTGCAACAAGACGACTTGTTCATCGGGTCGCTGACCGTCCGGGAGCATCTCGTCTTTCACGTGAGTGCTTCGAGTTTGCGATAACCCTACCCTGAGGGAGGACTAAGGCTGTCGGGGAGGTTAATACAGGTTAGATATGACGATCACGGTTTTGAGGCAAAAGCACATTTGTTTATTTCACGTTGATACGGAGTGTGTTTGGAGGAGTGGAGCTCGCTTGCAAGACTCCTGGCTCGAGCTTCCGTGGAAGACTGCCCGCCCTCGGAGCTAGGGTTGCCGGACTATACCTGACACTGCCCCTAGACTGGGGCTAGCTGACCGGACCACATGGTCCGGTATGGTGGTGGCGTTTGATACGTCAGAAGTTGAACGGGTTGAAACCAAAACGCTAATCATACAAATTCCGAAGATATTGTTTGGTTTTTAGAATCACCAAATGTTTTCTACCTTTGAAAAGCACTCCAAATTGCTTTTAAAAGAACATAGTGTATAGAATACAAATTAATTAAGCATCCCGTTAGATTTTATAGAAAAAAATTGCGTAGGAATAATCGCACATTTTCGTTTCGGCGCGGCACCTCCTCGTGACGTATACTTGGGGAACAGCTAGCGCCAGCAGCAAGCGCTAAGCAGTGGCAATTGCATCTCAATGGACAGCGATATTACATCGAATTGTTGTAAAGAGCCATTTCAAATACGAGCGTTGTGTCAGGAAGGCGAGTGCATTACTGAGCATATCGATGTAATTACAAAAAACATTGATGTGCTAATCAAAACAGACACCACAAGGTATTTCCTGTCCGCCCCTCAAATACTCTCCTCTTCTCCTTTCTACGGCTAGTTTAACATTATTTTCCGCGATTTCTGTTTGAGAGAACTTCGGGTCCATATACTACATGGAGGTCCTGCCATTTTCACTCCAAATCGACAAGCGACCCGGCCGCGAAAGCTATCGGCATAATACTAGACACTGCGTAGCGCGGCCGGGCGCTTGCTGCTGGCGCTAGCCGTTCCCCAAGGATACGTCACGAGGAGGTGCTCTGTTCTGGATGGTCAATTCAACAATTTTGCATTTTTAATATTGAAAGCGATGTCTGATCGGATTGAGAATAACGCATGGATCGTGACGTTTGGTATCAAAGCTATCCTAAATAGTCAAAATACGATGTGTGGCAAAAAAATGCATTACGCCTCGGATTTTAAAAAGTGCATACGGATATTGGTACAGTGTTGCCAATCAAACTGGATTTTAGTAAATTGGACAAAATTCAAATCTATATGGCCTCACAATGATCACCATGAACACCGTGATCACCATGAACACCGTGATCACCATGAACACCGTGATCACCATGAACACCGTGATCACCATGAACACCGTGATCACCATGAACACCGTGATCACCATGAACACCGTGATCACCATGAACACCGTGATCACCATGAACACCGTGATCACCATGAACACCGTGATCACCATGAACACCGTGATCACCATGTAGAAGGCCGCTAAGTTTCTCCGAAATCTGCGCCCCCAATCAACCGGTGCAAAATCTTATCTAGAAAATAAATCAAGAAAATAAGAAAAAAACATGTATGAAGCGCATGCGCTGTTGCTAGTCCAGCCAAAAGGAAGGGTTCGGCCCACAGTTTTGTCGAGTGGTCAAAGTGTATGTCTTGCTGGTTGCAGGCGCTGGTGAGAATGGATCGAGAGATCCCGTACAAACAACGAATGCTGCGAGTGGACCAAGTCATCTCGGAGGTAACTGAAGTAGCACAGGTCACTGCCACCTTTAGGGTCCAGCCCGAGTCTAAAACTAGAACACCGGTCCATATATGGACCGGATCTGGACCAGACCATTTCTGCCACATGGACATTACAGGGACAAATCCCAGATATAAATCAGACCTGGTCCAGATCTGGGATCCAGGTCCAGATCAGGTCCAGGTCTGGGATAGTTATGGCATTTCGTAAGGGATAGCACCATAACATTAGTGGCTTTAATAGGGATAGAATTGAAAAAGTTTACATTTGAGTAAACGAAGTGACCAAGTCTGAGTTAACGTTTGAGTTTAGGTTTAAAAAATAGACAGCACATTCTTCTCTATTCCCTCGAGTAAGAGAATTTACAGCCAGTGATGTCAGTGACACGATGTCATCAACATTGGCTCTGCACCAATCAGAGACTCTGGATGTGCATGACGTCATGTTCGCGACTCTGCCACGGAGTCTGTGATTTGTGCAGAGCCAATGTTGATGACTGACAGATCTAAACTTAGCACATCGGATGAGATTGAACCTGACCGTCTGCGACTGTGTTCCTGAAGTCCCTTTGTCTCCCGCCGGTTCCAGCTGGGGTTGGCAAAGTGTCAGGACGCGGTGATCGGGGTCCCCGGCAGGATCAAGAGCGTGTCCGGAGGCGAGAGGAAGCGACTCGCCATCGCGGCCGAGGTGAGCTGCGTCTTCAATCCAAAACAATGTGCTTTATTTGATGAGCGTAGCGGGAAAAGGAGCGGAGCGAAATCTTCAATAATACACTAGCCACGAAAAATCTCTTATGTGTTTTTTGTGTGTATTTGTTCCCGGTCTGCTGGCCAAACAGCTAAACTGATTTTGATACAATTTGGAGGGGACATTTGCAAGGTGCTAATTATATCCGGTGCTCTTTTTAGCAAAATCGATCCAATAATTTTTTAAATATTCAAAGTATAAAAAAAAATTCATAATTTTCGAAAAATTTGTCCAATCCGAGTGGTTGGACAAATTTTTAGAAAAGTAGCCTAAAGTACAAGTAGCGAGACTTGAAAAAGTTGTGGAGCGTTATGAAATGACACCAAGAATGCTGAAGTTAACAGGCTTTTAAGACACTCCGCTTTCTTGCTATATTCACCCCTTTTGACACTTTGTAAAGAAATCATTTGTTATTTACAAGCAAAACTCAGTCAACAAAGTTTTTAAATAATATTTCCTTGATCCTTAACAACCAAAAAGTGACTTCACGCATTGGCCCTCTGTTCTCGACGTGCTGCCTTCACTCGTTTACCCGCTACAAAGCGCTACGCTCACCTTCAACGCAACACAAATTGCGTCCGCGAAGCCCTAGTTTATAAACACGTCTTGTCTGACAATGTCCGCAACGTCTGACGACTCCACTGATGTCTGACGCAACTGTACTGACGGACCCTCCCCTGATGTTCTGCGACTGGAGCTACCTTCTTCATCAGTGTACTGATCCAAACAATGCGTAATGAACACGTCTTTTCTAAGATGTCGAAACACACTTCCTGGCACTGACGGACCCTCCCCTGATGCTCTGCGACTGGAGCTACCTTCTTCATCAGTGTACTGATCCAATCAATGCGTAATGAACACGTCTTGTCTAAGATGTCGAAACGCCCTTCCAGGTTCTGACGGACCCTCCCCTGATGTTCTGCGATGAACCCACCTCGGGGCTGGACTCTTTCATGGCCCAAAGCGTGGTGGCCGTGCTCAAAAGCATGGCGCGCAAAGGTGAGTCACGACCACGTGGTATCAGGACTAGTTCTAGATGGAATGATCATCGTGGCCAAGGAGTATCTGAACCAAACAATTGTTTCAGGCAAATTATTAGAGATAGCCCCACCAAACTAGCTCACCTACTAGGTAATATGTTAGGCTTTAAAATTAAGTAAGATTTGCTAAATTCCGTCCGTGACTATGGAAAGCATTAGTTTCCATGGTTATCATAGTTTTCAAAAGGTTACGGACGTTAACCAAAGTACCCGTAGCACCAAGATTATTATTGTACATAATTTGAAAACCTTATACATTACTAGGGCTTCGCGAACGCAATTCAAGTTGCGTTGATGCAAAAGCAAAATTGCCATAACTCAGTCAGTTCATTTCCGCTGGAACCCTTGGGGTGGTTCTTTGTCGCCGGAAAGATGCTTCTAGTGATGACACGTGATAAATGCAATAAAAATAATCGATTGTTTGTGAAAAGGGGACATATTTGGGACTTTAAAACACTATTTACTTACACTAAGCAGCCCTACGGGCTCGGCGGACTTCGGACGTGACTTACACAACTTCTCTTGCACAAAAATGATTTTACACGAAAAGTGTTTTTCACAAAAAGTGGGCCAATCATTCAATTGTGTACCCAGATACAGATAATGCCAAATGGCAACCCCCCGCCCCCCCCCCCCTCAAATTTCTCAAACTTTGACGAACAATTTTGGACTTTAAAAACAATTTACTTACTTCATTTTTGCTTGGTTTCATGTGGAGGGGTGAGGGGGTCCACATTTTTTGTGAGGGGGGGGGGCGAGATTTTGCGGTACACCTCTGACTACACATCTTATTTATATATTATCTTATACTATTGTATAAAATTTCCATACATGTATAGATTATGCAATGCTAATTTTTTGCTTACCAAGGTTGTCTAAGTTTATTATTCATATTGCGAGGTTAATTAAAATTCAAGGCTTTACAATTGACATGGATTGTAAATGAAGTTTAATGGCACATAGCTTGGCGATAGCTCAATCACGTGCTCGACTGTAACTCTTGAGAAAGTAACTAAAGTATTGAAATAATTTCGCGAAACGTCGGGAAATCAGTAAGACTTGATAGCTCTCAAAAACCAGATTGAAACGGGTTGATTCTCTCAAAACCAGAGCCATAAATAGGACATGAGTCTAAGAAATGTTCTAACTGTTGCCTCCCCGTGGCCGACCCCCTTCCAGGCAAGACGGTGGTGACGACGATCCACCAGCCGTCGTCGCAGGTGTTCGCGATGTTCGACAAGGTGCTGCTGGTCGCCGAGGGGCGTGTCGCCTTCCTGGGCACTTCTGCCCAGGCCTGCGACTTCTTCAGGGAGTGAGTTGGAGTTGACTGGTCCCAGAGACTGTTAACATCTTCCCCGAGCCTCACGATCAGGGCATCGGACCGAACTATATATTGGTTCGCGTTCAGGTTCAGGCTCGGTAAATTTGAAATTTCGACTCGGGTTCGGGTTCGGGTTCAACACAAAATTGAGGGTTTTTCGGGTACGGGTTCGGGTTCGGGTGCCACTTAACTTTCCAAAACATCGATTCCCTAAATGAAACGTCATCGCCTTCAGTCATTAAAATCGTTGCAGATTTGCTAGTTTTCCTGTTTTAACGGCACCCTTCGCACCGCAGTCTGGGCGCCCCCTGTCCACGCAACTTCAACCCGGCCGAATTCTTCGTCCACCTGCTTGCCGTGGTCCCCGCCAGGGAGGCTGTGTGTCGGGAAACAATCGAGAGGGTGTGCGACAAGTTCGCGTGGTCCGCCACTGGTGTCGAGCTGGCCGCGCCACTGCCAGAGATCCAGGTACAGCAGCTTCATCAGAAATAGGGTTACCCAGATTACCCACTCCCAAACTTAAGCAGCTACGTGAAAGCCCTCCGTCCGCAATAATATAGTTTCGCAGGCAGTCCAGGGATGGAGCCACTTGTTGTTTGTTGTTTGTTGTTACTGTTTTTTGTTTACATCACCTGTAACCAAGGTAGCTGTAACCACCTGTGGAATATTGAGTCCCTTCATTATATCACCTTGTACCATGGCCTGGTAGATGATGTTTAAACAGGTTGCCAACGCACCCCAACGATTGCCGGCGAAATAACTTGCATCAAATTTTTGCCATAGCCATAGCTAGTTAAGGTAGAATATTTGGGTAACCATATATCAGTGACGTGACCATTGCTAGGTTTGGTAAAACTAGAAAATCTCTGTAACCTTATATCTGTGACTTAACCATAGCTAGGGAAGATATAATGTCTGTGTAACCTTATATCTGTGACGTAGCCACTGCTTAGGGAAGACATAATGTCTGGGTAACCTTATATCTGTGACGTAGACATAGCTAAGCAAGGTAGAATATAAATACCGTGAATTAGATGTATATGTGAATGTAAATGTCTAATACATATTCAATAATATAGTATGTAAACAAAACAATTTTAGGTTAAAGTCGACATCAAAGGTAATTACTAAAGTTAGCATAGTTCTGCCCACTGAATAGTGACAAACTTGCTTTTGTAACTGCTAATTAACACGAAAACAGTGTTTATTTCGGAATGCGTGGACCAAGACCCGATATTTCAGTGGCAAGTTAAAAACGAATGGTAGTTTAACTTGTTATTTGTTTAGCAACGTCCAATCAGGGCCTTAATTTTCTGGCTAATGGACCGTTAGTGTGAACGGGTCACTGATCAAATGCGATAATATGTTTCCTTACGGCCAGTGGTTAGTTAACTAACCACTCCCTATTTTCCAAGAAATTGCAAAAATTGCAAACTTGAAAAAAACTATTTCAAACTGGGATTTAAATGCATAATCATAAGTCTCACTGGTTTCCCGACGTTTCGTAACCTATGCTAGTTAATTTTTCAAGGGTGATGGCTTGACTATCACCCTTGATAAAGTAACAAGCATATGAGATGAAATTGTTACTGGTTCAAGCAGTTACCAGTATGCAATTGATGGAAGGGAGGCGAAGCTGGAAAAATGTGCACCCGAACCGGGATACGAAACCGGGACCGCCTGCTTGCCGGGCAGGTGCTCTACCAACTGAGCTATTCCCTGGAGATACTTCTCACGATACTTCATACTTGCGTCACGTTGAGAGTCCCTGAAATCTCGACCCTTGTTCCCAGGCGAAGATGGCCCTGACAGGAGGCGGACTCTGGGGCGACGAGCACGTCCAGACGGGTGACGACGCCCCACGTCCAAGGTCACCGTACAAGGCGTCGTGGTGGATGCAGTTCAGAGCGGTCCTCTGGAGGTCCTGGCTGAGCATCTTCAAGGAGCCGGCCGTCATCACAGTCAGGGTGCTACAGACTGCTGTAAGTGACGTAGTACAGACCTCGCATGGAATTTGACCAAAAAACTATTTTACACTGGGGTTTGTGTAATAAATATAATCATGACTATTAAATTTCTTAGACTCATGTCGACTATGTCCTATCTTTAGCACTAGTTTTGAAAAAAATATTTCAAACTGGGATTTGAATGCTAAATCAAACGTCTCACTGGTTTCCCGACGTTTCGTAACATATGCTAGTTACTTTATCAAGAGTCGAGCCATCACCCTTGATAAAGTAACTAGCATATTATGTTATACGAGACGTCGGAAAACCAGTGAGACTTTGATGTGGCATTCAAATCTCAGTTTAAATTAGTTTTTTTCATAATCCTGACTGTTTTCACAGCGTTAAGTCACACATAATACACTTAGACCCAGTTGTTTAGTGGCACGTTAAATATCTAATGGTCTGTTAACTTGTTATGTGCTTAGCAATGTCCAATCAGAGCCCTTAATTTTCTTGCTAATGGACCGTTAAATGTAACGGGTCACTGAACAACCGGCACTAAAGCCCGTTTTACATGGAGATCGATCTTAAAAATTTCTTTCATAGCATCGATATATTGGATAAAATGTATAATGGTATTTGCATGGTCCAAGGATATATTGATTAAAAACACAGGGTAACAGAAGCACTGCCAATATGCCAATATGCCAAACCTATATGATATTCAGAAGGCAGTGGACAGATAAATTTTTATATTTCTTGGAAGGCGCCATCTTGAGAAAGGAGATATTTCAAAAGCTGTGAGCTCCTTGGTTATTTTTGATCACATTTATCACGGAAATAGAACCGGGCCTAATTTAAAAAATTGTATGACATCTGTTATCACATCTATCAAGACTAACTGTGATAGGCTGTAAAGCCATTGGGGTACTCAAAATATGACAATTAAGATAGATATCATGATAGATCTTATGAAAATCGACCACAATGTCAACGGTTCATGCACAAAATATACGTGTGCCAGTCTACCATTGTCTTCAGGCCACGGTAGGATGGTGCGTCCAAAAGTTAGGATAGAGGAGGGGGGCGATTAAGAGGCGTTCGCGATTGGGTGTTGGGGGTAGGATAAGGTTAGGTAGTCCATTGCGACATCTCTGGTCGAGTCATTTAGTGTCACCAAGCCTTACTTGATTGCTCGGAGATTACGTCGAAGACAGATGATTGAATCTGTCATTCAGCGCATGTTCTGGTGAAGTCTAACGTTTTACCTTCGATAGCAACTATTATGCTGTGCCAGCTCTCACTGCTCCGGTACGGGATGGGCAACTAGTATGCCGTGCCAGCTCTCACTGCTACGGTACGGGATGGGCAACTAGTATGCCGTGCCAGCTCTCACTACTCCGGTACGGGATAGCCAACTAGTATGCCGTGCATGCTCTCTCTACTCCGGTACGGGATAGGAAACTAGTATGCCGTGCCAGCTCTCACTGTTCCGGTTCGGGATAGGCAACTAGTATGCCGTGCATGCTCTCACTACTTCGGTGCGGGATAGGCAACTAGTATGCCGTGCCTGCTCTCACTGCTCCGGTACGGGATGGGCAACTAGAATGCAGTGCCAGCTCTTACTGCTCCGGTACGGGATAGGCAACTAGTATGCCGTGCATGCTCTCACTGCTCCGGTACGGGATGGGCAACTAGTATGCCGTGCCAGCTCTCACTGCTCCGGTTCGGGATAGGCAACTAGTATGCCGTGCCAGCTCTCACTGCTCCGGTACGGGATGGGCAACTAGAATGCAGTGCCAGCTCTTACTGCTCCGGTACGGGATAGGCAACTAGTATGCCGTGCGTAAATTACTTAATAAATTATGTGAGTGTTGTTTTTCACGTTATATTAAAAATGTACAAACAAGAAAAAAATAATCTGCAAAAAATCTTATAAGCGTATTTTAACTAAACGATGTTATGCCTTGACTGTTATTGCTTTGTGGTTATAAATGTGATATTTCAGGGCCTCTGAAGTCTAATGCAACATCCAAACTCTGTTGATCTTTGTTTATTACGCTCCAAACAGCTACGCTCATTTTCATCGCAACGCAATTGCGATCGCGGACCTTAAGTTTAGTATGAACTGTTTGAAAAGAACGTAAAACTACCCATCGCCCAATTGGTAATCTCCAGATGATGGGTCTCGTCGTCGGCTTCCTGTACTTCAGTCTCAACGACTACGAGAGTGTGATGAACATCAATGGGGTGCTCTACATCTTCCTCACGAGCGTCACTTTGCAGAGCGTCATGTCGGTCTCGATTGTGAGTCCAGTGGTAACAGGCGTGGATTGGCTACACAAATGTGTTCTTTAAAACCTGATTTGAATGTTGGACAAACCTCTCGCAGTATTTCCCAACGTTTTGTCACATAAAAAATGTCCTTTTTAGTGTTTACTCTTTGAAGATGTTGCTAGTATGCGGTACGAACGCCGTGAAACCTGCTACACTTTTATTTAGCATTGAAACCCAGTTTGAAATAGGTTTGTTGTTGTTGAAAACGAGAGCTAAAGATCGTAAAGTATTTCACTCAAGTAAGCAGCATGGGCCCGTGCTGCGCACGGTAAGTGTGTTAGGTTGGAACTTAGCCGCCTCAATTCTGACCTCCAAATCTGCAAGTTAAAACTAAGAAAAACAATTTGTGTGACCCTGTTTTCACTCTTTCGGGAATACAGTGAGATTGGAGGGCTGCCCATCCCAAACCCCCGATTCATAATGCGATCACAAAATTCTCTGATTAAGGTATGCACGCCCAAACCCCCTTGATGTGCCCCTATAACTTCCTCGTTAACCCCCAAACCCCCTGATGTGCCCCCATAACTTCCTCGTTAACCCCCAAACCCCTTGATGTGCCCCCATAACTTCCTCGTTAACCCCCAAAACCCCTTTATGTGCCCCCATAACTTCCTCGTTAGCCCCCAAACCCCCTTGATGTGCCCCCATAACTTCCTCGTTAACCTCCAAACCCCTTGATGTGCCCCCATAACTTCCTCGTTAACCCCCAAACCCCCTTGATGTGCCCCCATAACTTCCTCGTTAACCCCCAAACCCCCTTGATGTGCCCCCATAACTTCCTCGTTAACCCCCAAACCCCCTTGATGTGCCACCATAACTTCCTCGTTAACCCCCAAACCCCCTTGATGTGCCCCCATAACTTCCTCGTTAACCCCCAAACCCCCTTGATGTGCCACCATAACTTCCTCGTTAACCCCTAAACCCCCTTGATGTGCCCCCAAACTCCCAAAGACCATACTAGGGGCGCACGAAAGCCCAAAATTCATAAATTAAAAAACACGAAACACGAAACACGATGCCAACACGAAATTCTATAATTGAAGGCAGCACCCCACCATTCCATACCAAGTTCTTCCTCTCTCTGCAAAGTTCTGGTAACTCACTCTCTGTCAATTTGGTTGCTTGGGAGTTTGGGTCCACCTCCAAAACACGTGAAGACACCAAAATTGGCCTTTAAAAAAACTAACCCCGTAAAAACTACGTTTTGAGCATATATACTCTATAATCTGTTGTTAAGTGCATTTTTATTTGCATCAAGATTTAACGTAACTGAGGAGCCCAGAGTTCCATGTCCGCCATTCCCTTTCACTTCCAATCGCACCCAAAAACCGGCCAGAGAGGGGGCAAGATTGGAGGTAACACAGGAGGAATTTGCAAATTTTTTTCCAATGTGAGGGGCTGCGCCCCCACACCCCCGCATTAAGTCTCCAGCCAAGCGTACACAGTAGTTGTTCATTTTTCCAACTTGGGTGGCTGCTCCCCCTAAACCCCCGCTCCACGGAAACAGCAGCATAAAACGGGACACAACTAAAGGTTACAATAACATAGAACCTATCTGAGAAGTCCAGAGTTCCTAGACGTCCTTTCCCTTCCACTTACAGTCACACCCAGCCCCCGCACAAACCCTCCGCCCCTTATTCCGTGATGAAGGAAGCAATTGAGAATTTTTCCAATGTTGGGGGTTGCGCCCCCCAAACCCCCACACTATTTCTTCGACCGGGCATTCTCACGTATACACAATAACAGGCTACTTCCGGAAAATTTGGAAAACTCAAGCTTTTCTTAATTTCTGTATTTTTCCAAATGTTCCCAATTTCAGAGATATGCTTATATTTGTGATTTGATGGGGCAGGGGTGGACGGCTAGGCTCAAAATTTAATAAAATGCATTGTCACCGGAAACTGGTCGGAGTACCAAATTTCAGCTCGACCGGATTACGGGAAGTGGGCTAATTAGCTGTCGCAAGATTTAGCCGGTGAGTGCTAGTGGGCTGCCTCAAAAACGAAGTTAATATCGAGAATTTAATAAAATCAAAAGTCCCAAAAGCTGCGAACAAGTGTGGCTGAGACTTGGGCCAGCCTACCAGTGCCATCACTTCAAAGTTGAATCGGTATTTACTCTAGCCAGCTCAACAAGCACATTATTGGGAAGCACTGCACTGTTTCGATATGAACCAGATACAGAGGGGCACTGAAATGCAATTGCCTACTGGCACTTTACTTTCAGTACGGCCCTGTCCAAAGACACAAAATTCCGATAACAGGTCCGAGGGGTGGGTGGGTGTCTGGGAACTTTACTTGCGCCACTTGGCCGAAGGCCTCAGCACGCCACTGGCCTTATCACACATCATAGGGAACAGCAGAGTTGCCTGTCCCCTTAGGCTACCAGTGATGGAATCACACAGCATAGGGAACAGCAGAGTTGCCTGTCCCCTTAGGCTAGCAGTAATGGAATCACACAGCATAGGGATCAGCAGAGTTGCCTGTCCCCTTAGGCTAGCAGTGATGGAATCACACAGCATAGGGAACAGCTGAGTTGCCTGTCCCCTTAGGCTAGCAGTGATGGAATCACACAGCATAGGGAACAGCTGAGTTGCCTGTCCCCTTAGGCTAGCAGTGATGGAATCACACAGCATAGGGAACAGCAGAGTTGCCTGTCCCCTTAGGCTAGCAGTAATGGAATCACACAGCATAGGGATCAGCAGAGTTGCCTGTCCCCTTAGGCTTGCAGTGCTCGAAGCGTAAGGGTTACGCGACCCCTTAAGACTGGTCTGTGCTTCCGTTCCAGGTGTTCGGCTCCGAGCTGCCGGTGTTCAAACGCGAACACTACAACGGCAACTACCGCGTCGACGTCTACTTCCTGAGCAAGACACTGGCCGAGGCGCCCCTCTTCGTTGCCCTGCCCATCCTCTTCACGAGCATCGCCTACTTTCTGGTGGGACTTAACACGGAAGTGACGCGGTTCCTGATCGCAGCTGCCATCGGCATGCTCGTGGCCAATGCCGCCACCTCGTTCGGTGAGACCATACTCCATTTCACATAAGGAAGGAGAGTGTTTTAGAATCTTCATCGAGGACCCACTGCTGCTAGACACAAGCAAAGGGTTCCCAACTGCACAATAACAAATTTGGATTACGTCAGCTACAAAACTATATACCTTCCTTATGCAATACCTTATCTGAGGATATCTTGGAGTTAAACAAATACAAAGATATTAAACGTGAAACAAAATAGTGGCGTCTAACGCAATTTTGATTAAAATAATCAATTTTATTCAAATTTTCACAAATTCCAATAATCAAGTCGACTACTTTATATTTTCCTGTTTCCTATTTGCCATCTAAAGCCCGTTTTACACGGTAAAAGATTTTCATAATATCTATCATGATATCTTTTACGTACCTCAATATCACCATGTAAATGAAAAAATGTGATGAAAAGATCCTATTACGGTCTATCATGATAGATGTGATAAAAGATTTGATGACAAATTTTCAATTAGGCCCGGTTCTATTTCCGTGATAGATGTGATGAAAATTAACCAATCAGCGTTCAGCATTTGAAAGAAAGATGGTGTACTGTGCCAAGATTGTAAAGCTAACGCTCACGTCTCCAGCATTTCCTCTTCCTTTTCTTTGGTTCACAAACATTCAAAACCTTCTCTACTACATCTTAAATGGATTAAATATCAGCAATAGCCTGAATGTTAACGAAAACTGCCAAATCCCACTCAATTTGTAATTTTACACACATATTGACAGTTTTAATTTTGCACCTTCATTAAACATTTTCTTGATCCACCGCCTTCTGAATTCCATACAGAATGACATATGGATGGCAGTGCTTCTGTCACAACCATGTGTTTTTCATCACATTTTTCTAGGACCGTGTAAATACCATCATACATTTTCGTAAAATATTTTATAAAAGATATCATGATAGATGTTACAAAAGATGCTATGATAGATTTTATGAAAATCTTTTACCGTGTAAAACGGGCTTTAGTGTGCATCTTTTGGCTCGTATTTCAGATTCACAATACCTATATCGAATGTTTTTTATATGAACTGTATTACTAAAGCCCGTTTTACACGATAAAAGATTTTCATCAAATCTATCATGATATCTTTTACGTACCTAAATATCACCATGTAAATGCAAAAATGTGATGAAAAAAGCAAATCACGGTCTATTATGATAGATGTGATAAAAGATTTGATGACATATTTTCATTTAGGCGCGGTTCTATTTCCGTGATAGATGTGATGAAAATTAACCAATCAGCGTTCAGCATTTGAAAGATAGATGGTGTACTGTACCAAGATTGTAAAGCTCATGTTCACGTCTCAAGCATTTCCTCTTCCTTTTCCTTGGTTCACAAACATTCAAAACCTTCTCTACTACGTCTAAAATGGATAAAATATCAGCAATAGCCTGAATGTTCACCAAAACTGCCAAATCCACATAAATTTTCAATTTTACACACATATTGACAGTTTTAATTTTGCACCTTCATTACAAATTTTTTTAATCCACCGCCTTTTGAATTTCATTCAGAATGACATATAGATGGCAGTGCTTCTGTCACAACCATGTGTTTTTCATCACATTTTTCTAGGACCGTGTAAATACCATCATACATTTTCGTAAAAGATTTTATAAAAGATATCATGATAGATGTCATTAAAGATGCTATGATAGATTTAATGAAAATCTTTTACCGTGTAAAACGGGCTTAAGACTGGGTTGTATGAAATGATAGTTAAGCTAAAGTATTAGTTAAAACTTAACTTTTAGTTAGCAGCTCCTGCAAAGCAATCAAGAGCTAACTAATAATTAAATTTAACTAAAACTAAAGTTAAACCTTAACTATCAGTTGGTCCAACCAAATCTTGTAACAAAAATAATTGAGATCGTAATGCAGATAGGAAACGGTTATTCCGAAGTAGACTATATATAATAATATATAAGCTACCAGCGGACAAAACCACCAAATGGGCTTCGCTGGAAAATTGATACTGCTATATGTTAACCACGTGTTATTATAATAACTATACAAAAAAAAAAGGAAATAAAAAAAAAAAAAAAAAAAATATATATATATATATATATATATATATATATATTGAAATGATAGTTTTTTGAATTAAACTGTGTAGATATTTTATTAACTCTCCCAACGTTTCGGGCGGATTGTCCGTCCATCCTCAGGGTCCAAAGCTTACTTTCTACAAAAACCAAAAACAAAACTACTCAAATGTCAAAAGTCTAGAGTAAAGTCTAAAGTAAAGAGAAAATCGAGAGACTTCTGGAAGACTCAGCATATAAGGCTATAAACACTGATCCTACTGTTTATCTAGAAAAGACCACAAAGAAATTAATAGTCAACTCTCCCATTGACCCAAAGGAACAAAGATTTATAATTCCTAGAGAAAAATCATCACGATGCCCCAAACTTTACGGGCTACCCAAAATACACAAACCCGGTGCTCCATTGAGGCCAATTGTTTCGGCCATTGGATCTCCTACTCAATCCCTCGCCAAATATGTAGCCAAAAGATTGCAGCCATATTCAGAAGAAGCTGAATCATATGTAAAGAACTCCCTTCATTTCTTAGATCGGATTAGAAACATCACCATTCCAAAAGATTACATAATGGTCAGGTTCGATGTAATATCCTTGTTCACAAAAGTTCCAGTCGAAGAGAGTCTCCAAATCATTATGAATAAAAATTCACCACCTCAGTTTCTTGTAGACCTATCCCGACACTGCTTAAGTAATACTTATTTTACCTATGGAGGAAAAAAGTATAAACAAATTAAAGGAGCACCAGTGATTGCTAACCTTTTCCTCGAAGATCTGGAGACACGGGCCCTTGAAACCGCCTACCTTCAACCGAGTTTATGGCTCAGATATGTGGATGACACATTTGTTTTGTGGCCACATGGAAGAGAAGCCCTAGATTTGTTTCTGGACCACCTAAATAGCATACACCCCGACATAGACTTCACAATGGAAATTGAAAACAACAACCGTCTTGCGTTTTTAGATGCTCTTATTATAAAACGAGAAGATGGGACCCTTTCACACACGGTTCACAGAAAAGCAACGCACACCAACCGCTGCCTCCATGCTTCCTCACACCACCACCCTTCTCAGATAAGCTCCATACCAAAAACCTTGGTTCATCGCTCAAGACTTTTAACAGATAAAGAATACTTACAAGAAGAGCTTGTTAAACTTCGAAATGCTCTAAGCGACAATGGTTTCTCCAATTCTGAGATCAACCGAGCATACAAATGGACGCCAAAAAACACCGATGATAACTTGCAAGACGATACCACTGAAGATAAAAAAGCTCTCCTTCCTTACGTCAAAGGGGTAACAGACCGTATTGGAAGAATCCTTCGTAAAGAGAACATTTACTCCATCTACAAGCCACACAAGAAAATCGGCTCTCTCTTTACAAAAGGAAAAGACATCATCCCAAATGAATTGCAGGGAGTATATGAGGTACCATGTGGGTCATGCAACAAAACGTACATCGATCAAACTAACAGAAAAATCTCACTAAGAATATACAAGAACACCAAGGAGCAGTCAAGAACTTCCATACGACCTCAACATTAGCTCAACATGTATGTAAAGAAGGGCATGTAATAGATTTCAAAGGTGCTAAAACCATTGCTGTCGAAGAACGCTTCGTCCCCCGCATTATCCGCGAAGCAATTGAAATTGAGCGTCGTGACAACACAATGAACAACAGAGACGACGGGAAGCGAATACCTCCACAGTGGAAACTTGCATTAGAAAATATTAAATTACCACCAAGAGACACAAGTAATACACAACCAAATGCATCGGCTTTGAATAGATCTGCCGTCAACATCGCAGCTACATGTCCCACGCCACAAAATCGCGGCCCAATTACCAGAAGCCGCTCTGAATTTGAAACTCAAGAACTCAAGGACTGAAGAATTTGTCCTCTTAATTAACCCTGATTTTATTTACCTAGGTGTTCTTTTCTATGTGTGAGTTTTATACTCTTTATTGTTTATGATCCAGTTTGCTATGACTTTTGACATTTGAGTAGTTTTGTTTTTGGTTTTTGTAGAAAGTAAGCTTTGGACCCTGAGGATGGACGGACAATCCGCCCGAAACGTTGGGAGAGTTAATAAAATATCTACACAGTTTAATTCAAAAAAACTATCATTTCAATAACCATTGCTATGAAAATTTACACTTTCATATATATATATATATATATATATATATATATATATATATATATATATATATATATATATATATATATATATATATATATATATATATATCCTTATTGCACGCTCAAGCCATGGCTTGTGAGTTTTTAAACTCTGCCGGCTTTTGACGGTCGAAGAAGGGTGGGAAGATCCAAGAGAGAAGTGGAGTGGGTCGATTAAAGAATATTTGGAGGAGAGACAGGCGAATTAGAAGGAGATAGAAGAGAAGAAATTGTGGGATGATAAGAAGGCATGGAAGGTGTTGATAGAAAAATGTGAGGAGGAGAAGGGCAGTGCGGAAGGAGAGAATTAAGAAGAAAATATTAAAAGAAGTGTCAGGCATGGCTAGCCGGCTTTTGTATTTTTTGGTATTGGTAGCCTTAAAAGATAAATGTCTGTACATCATTAGATATTAAGACAATAAACAGATTTATATATAATCTCGTGTCTAGCAGCAAAGGGTCCTCGAGGAAGGTGCTAATTCATTATCCTTCTTAAATTGAAATGGATTGTAGCCTGGTACAGACTGGATACAGTGATAGGATTAAATTCTGTTCGTTTCATAAAATCCATCGAACTAGTATAATATTCTGTCACGAAATGTCGAGAAATCAGCAAGACTTTTATTTAGCATTCAAAAGTCGAAACCCCGTGTTGAAATCGTCGTGTTTGAAAACGAGCGCTAAATATGGGACAAGAGGACATTAGTCTAAAGCCGGGTTTACAGCTTAGCAATGTCAGTGACACGATGTCATCAACAATTGGTTCTGCAATTGGTGCAATTGGTGCAATTGGTTCTGCAATTGGTCCATGGCAGAGTCGCGAACATCATGCACATCCAGAGTCTCACATCCAGAAGTTTACATTGTCAGTTGTAAACCAAGCTTGAAAATGTTATGTTCCAGGCTACCTCGTCTCCTGCGCGTCTTCTAGCGTGTCGATGGCCGTGTCCATCAGCCCATCTGCAGTCGTTCTCTTCCACTTGTTCGGAGGATACTTTCTCAACGTGGCGTACGTCCATCTATTTCACATTTCATTTTGAGAAGTAATCATTTATGTTGTGACGAAAAATACGCGATTTGGACTCTGAAAACTAGCACGAGATCGCTACCATCCCAATAGCGCAAAATCCGTTATTTCTAACGTTCGGTGGACGCCGTAAAGCCAATCTAGCGATCAACGTTCCGGTAGAACCTAACCGAACGTTTGGTGGATGTCAACGTCGAACGCAGGCTATTCCCTGTGATCTTCTAAACGTCCACCGAACGTTCGTAATAACGTTTTTGTTCTAGTATAATTACTAGCCTTGCTACCCTGCTTCGCCCGGTAATTGTAACTGTGAAATGTTCCCAGTATAACATTTGCCCCGGAGGGCTCACTTTGGAACTAAATATGTTTTTGGTAAGTTTAGAATGTTCCGGATGGAAAGTGTTAAAGCTTGTTCATTGAGCAGTGAACACGGGCCACTTCCTTTACCCCGTACTGGATACACATTCCATGACACACCTTTGGTCGGATCGTTACGAAACCTATATTTTCGGTATCTTCACACTTCTGGCAACCAGTCGAACCATTTGCAGTTCGAAAGATTCATCCGTAAATTACTTACAAGCGTTTTAAAGCAACCCTCTTTTGCCGGGTCATTGAAAAATTTACTTAAGGGTAAATTCCAGCTAAGAATTTACCTCTTACTGGATACACTTTCCAGGCCACATCCATTATCCGAATGCAATGAAACAAATATCTACGGAATCCTCACACTTTTGACAACCAATTGAATATCTCAGAACCTCGAAATGTCTCCGGGAAATCCATAAATGCAATGCAATTTAATTTACCTCAACAACCATCAATGAATGGGTCAAAAAAGTATATTACTGGAACATTGTGGCCTAGTAAAATAAACCTTGCTAAAAGTTACCAGGTGTGTAGACTTCGAGGGCCACAAAAGTTAATGAGAATTCAAGAAAAGGGCTCCTTCACATCCGCCTGCCATAGGCCCTGTGGACACTATTACTGGTAGCCCACTGGTGGCCCTCTGGTGGCAATATTTGGAACTAAAAATTACAGACAAAAGGCCGCTTCGAATTTATATATAAGATTTTATGATACCTATGACTAGTCCCCTATCAATCTGATTTTTTCCAAAGGTGCCATAAGAAAATTACCATAATCTGTCAAGTGGCCTTGACAAAATTCCTTAACTTGACAAGTAACCAGGACAAATTTTCCCAAAATAAACAAAGTACCATTGACAACAAACCTCTTTGGTAACACAGGTCAGTACCCGTCTACGTCAAGTGGCTGAGCTACCTGTCATGGTACAAATACGGCTACGAGGCACTGCTCATCAACCAATGGGAAGGCGTGGATCACATTGACTGCTCCAACGCTACCATTAGATGTCCCGGGAACGGTCACGTCGTCTTGGAGACCTTCAACTTCGAAGAGTCGCATTTTGCCCTGGACATCTGGAGTCTGGTGGCTCTCATAGTTGGCTTCAGGGTTCTGGCCTTCTTGGCCCTGCTGGCCAGGACTTGGAGGAAAGACTGACCTCCGATCGCTGTTTTATTTTTATTTTTTTCTATGTACACTTGCGCAAACAAAAAGTGAGCCAGCAAAATATTACAAGTCGTGACGTGTGGGCTGGGATGAAAATCAGTGTAGGTTAAAACTGGCTAGTGCGATAAAAGAAACCAGTGGACCTTGCACAATTTAATGAAAGCGGCTAAAGGTGTATCCGGTATATCCTTATTTTGACTCTGCCCCTTACTGGTTGCAGTCTTTCTGCTTCATCATAAGTGGGTTGAACAATATCAATGGGCTCTTCCAATTGAAATAAAACTATTAAGCCCCGGTTGCTCACTAGCCGGTCAAAGAAAAAACGGTTAGTTAGATCATATGCCAATCATATGCCTTGACTGCCAGAAAACGGATAGTTAATTCCTTAACCCTCCATTGAAAAGCTGGGGCTTGGACGAAAAAACTATTACATTTCGCTAATAATAATAATTATTATAATAATAAATTTATAATAATTACAATAATAATGATAATAATTATAATTATTATTATTATTATACATGTTTATTGTCCAGAGATCAGGAAATGATATAAGACAGTAAAATTAGATACAATTAGTACACATTTGCAATACAAAAGGTCACACTAAAATAACGCCCAGGTTATACACACGAGTCCACACTAGTCCTTCCCGGCCTTTGCCAAGTAATCGTCAACATAATAAAAACATTTGTCTACCAGCCATTTTTTTAAATTACATTAGAAGACTGAAGGGCCCGGAGGCCTCGATTGTTCTTTAGCTCAATGGGTAAAATACGCCACAATTTAAAACCGGCTTTTCGTCGTGCATTTAAGATTATTACATATGCCTCAGTAAAGCTTCCGGTCGTGACAGTCGCAATAACGTGCAGATTTCACAATCTAATCTTCGGTTTATGTTGTCCCCGACCTGCCGGGCGAGCAGCCATTGAAAAGGTCGGGTCTCGGTACGATCGACTACCTTGATTGAGAGATAAAACAAGTAATTATAATAATGCACATCGAATTTTTTTAGGAAAAAACGTGTACGACAATAATTGAAAAGTGAAGTTATATTAGGGTTTGTTTTAAAGAAAAGATGCAGATTGTTTTTTTTTGTAATCTCCAAAATTACGCATTCTAGACTAGTAAAAATGTGCCAACATCGTGCAAAACTCCAGAGGGAACCGGACCATGAGCATTTCTGATCCACATTTGACAGAGCAAGCACTAACTGATAAGGAAACGGGTTTGTCAAACTAGTTGCAAGTCCACAAAAGCACATGGCTAGCCACGTGTTCAGTACCTGGCCGATACCTACACTGTTTTCAAACGAACCTAAAATGGACTAGTATAATTTTTTGGCTGGCTCACTTTATGTTTGTGCAGGTGTATATAACATTTACACAATAATATACACCCAACTAGGTTTTAAAATTTAAACCGTATTCCTGGAAAATTGCCAGGTTAAAAAATAAAAAAAAAGTGTACAATCATAATATTGTTTAAAATGATAGTGCCGATTAAAATTTTTTAGGAATAGCTATGGTCTGGATATTGATGAGCGTAGCGAGCGAAGCGAGCGGAGCGAAATCTTCAATTACACTACCCCAAAAAAAAGCACTGTGTGTGTTTTTTCGCATGTTTTTTTGTTTGTTTTTTTGCATGTGCTCTACAGCCCAAACGCCATTCCGATGTTGATGCAATTTCCAGAACTACCTTTGTTCTCAACTTAGACCCCATTCGTTTTTGGAAAGATCGGTTCAGAACGTTTGTAATCAATCAATTTTTACGAACTATTGGTTTTTTCATATTTTGAATCTCTGTAATTTTCAAAGCTCTTTTCATTTCTTCACCAAAACTTCTAAACATGGTGACCTCATGCACATTTGTCATGCCAGAAAATCTTAGGTCGGTAGGACTTTCCGATTGGTTTTTTATGAGCTTTGCGAGCGGAGCGAAATCTTCAATTTCTCTACCCCCCCAAAAAGAGGAACTAGTGTTTTTTTTGTTTGCGCGCGCTCTACAGACCAAACGCCATAACCGGTTTGGATGAACATTTCAGAGGACCTACCTTTGTTCTCAACTTTCTACAGGAACTTGCCACAAGACATCATACATGAATGGATTTTCATTACTTGGACGACGTTTTGGTAGGGAATGACTCTCTTGGAAAAGCCGAGTTACGTGTTTCTAGGAAATGAATTTTCTCGTGGGCCGGTCATTTCTCCGAAACGCCCGGGTTGGTTTTTTCCCCTTTCAAACCCTGGCTGCAGGGTTGACAACGAAACTGTCGGCTTTGCGAACGAAACCCCGCCCTTTGTGAAATTACGCCGCATGTGGAAATTCGACGCTATTCATATCTACTGCGCCGGCTGCAGCTAAACATTAGCTTTTCTTTGATGTTCTTATCGGATTCGCTTTCTAAGTAGAAATGCTATTTAATTTATTCCACTGCCAAATGTAAGAATTAACTATACAGTGTTCCACCTATAGGTACAATAAAATTCTTGAGAATCATGAGATTTATTCTAAGTGCTACATTTGTAGAAGATGAGGGGGGGGGGACGCTTTAGATTTTGATGAGTTGTAATTGTAATCATAGTCAACCCTGGGTTAATTACTGAGATCAACCCTATACAAAGGACCACTGTGGAGAGTCTGGATCCTTACCTGTTACAATGTGAACCTATAATGAAGCTATAATAATTAATGTATAACAGAAGTCAGTCAGCGTACTTATTATAACATGGCCCACTCGGTAAATAACTCGGGAAGCAAAAAATGAATACAGAAGTATCAAGATTCGGACTTGAAACACTGAAAAAAGAACTAGAGGAAGCAAAGAAAGTGAAGACAGAAGAATCCGAGAGCAAGACAGTCATGAATTTGTCGCCGCCGCGCGAATTCAGCATTGAAGGTAACATCACTGAGGATTGGAAGGAATGGGGAATACAGTTTATAAATTATATAATTGCAACCAAATCAAATAAAGACAGCGAAGTGAGTCAATGCGCAGTCTATTTGCATGTTATTGGCAATAATGTAGTAAGAGCATTATCGCCAATTCAAATTTGAGAATGAAGAAGACAAGAAAAAGGTCGAGACAGTCCTGGACAAATTCGAGGAGTACTAACTGCCTCCGAAAACGAAACAATAGAAAGGTACAAACTCAATGCAAGATCACAATCATCTGATGAAACAGTAGACCAGTTCATAACAGATCTGCGAGCCAAAGCGAAAAGAAAACTTGTTGTTGCGACGGGCTAGAAGACAGCTTCATTAGATATCGAGTAGTCATCGGCATTCTATGCGACACGGTACGTGACAGACTTCTGTGGGAGAAGAAATTGACCCTAAACACAGCAATCAGAGGCGTAGCGACTGCCCCCCCCCCCCCCCCCCCGCAGACCTCGCGGCGCGGTGGGGTGGGGGGGGGGGGGGGGGGCGCCGCGGTTTCGGGGGGTTCAGGGGGCGCAAATAATTCTCGGAAGACTTTTTTTTTTTAATTTTTGGGCCGGTCTGAAATCCCCGGGCCGGTTTCTTCGAATGCTAGAAGACCAGCACAAGAAAAGAGTGTATTAGCTTGCTCCACCTCGCGGGTTCGATTTCCAGACGACCTGCTGTGGTACGATGAAGTGCAACACGTATTGAAGATAGATTATTAAAAGCTCTTGTAATGTGATTTGTCACTTCAAGAAGCTTATGCACTTGAACATGCAACACAAATGCAGAGCTCTTCTGAACTCTGGCATAAGGATGAGGATCACTCCCTCCAAATTCC
The DNA here is from genome assembly GCA_921293005.1 of Nemoura dubitans. NCBI lineage: Eukaryota > Metazoa > Arthropoda > Insecta > Plecoptera > Nemouridae > Nemoura > Nemoura dubitans. The sequence continues at coordinate 12,733,080 of OV121078.1, read as the reverse complement.
GAATGATAACACGGCGAAGAAAAGAAGTGACACCAGCCTTCGTCCAATCGATAGAGATGTTCTATAAAACCAACCCGCCACATAAAAACGGGAATAAAAAACGAGCCACATGACGGCACGCATGACGGCATGACAAGCCAAACACGAGCCACATGACGGCACGCATGACGGCATGACAAGCCAAACACGAGCCACATGACGGCACGCATGACGGCATGACAAGCCAAACACGAGCCACATGACGTTTCTTATATTCACTCATGGATATCGCTTGTGGGGTTTTGCTTTGGGGATAATCTCATTACACGAAAAAATTATTTGGTCTTCAAATAAGTGCGGTTCGGTATTTGGCTAATGCAAGCTCCAATCTAACTACAGCACGTGTATATTATAAAGATTCTTGTAGGCCTTTATTCAAGAAATTTGAAATTTTACCTCTAGCACGTATATTTTATATTAATTATAGTGCTGTCTTACAATATGTTATTGACCAAAAGATTATTTCACAAGATTTTTGATCAGCGAAGCGAGCGAAGCGAAACCATCAATTTCACTACTGCTAAAAAAACACTTGTGTGTGTTTCTTTCTGTTTGTTTTTTTGTTTGTTTGTTTGCATCTATGTATTTACATGCACATTGCTCAATGACCTCAAAATGAGCATATTTCCGCTACCCGACAGCTCGGACAGAAACAAAGAAAGGTCAGAATCGTTAAATCAGAATTTTTGAGAAAGTAATGGTCCGGCTTGCTGCTCCATGGTTTTCATAGGCTTTTTGCCTCAATCGATTTATGCGCTATATACAAACCGCTACGCTCCTCTTCAACGCAACACAAATTGCGTTCGCGAAGCCCTGGTAGTAGCATAAGGTGTACCAGTAAACATAAATTTAAGCAATGTGAAAGAGACATTAGCCCTGCTGCAATGGGCGTTCTATGTTTAACAATCTTCCCAACGATGTTAAGTTTCTTATAAATAATAATCAATTTGCATCAATTCTTAAACATTTTTTAATTTCTCACTGTTTTTTTTCTGTTGAGGACCTGTCTTTTAAAAACTGACGTTCCTATATTATTGAACATATAATGTAAAGGAATAAAAAAACGAATTAATGAATGAATTATTAAGCATGAATTATTCAATTGTGTGGGTGAATCCGGGTGTGCCATTCCTGGGGGCATCGCCGGTTGGGGTCGTTTACGACCATGAAAAGGCCGAGTTCGGACTTGTAGACATAAAAACCCTGGCAGCGGCAATGGAAGAGGGCTATGACATTCACGAAGCGTATGCACAGAAAAAAGCACTCTTTTTTACAGAGTCATTGCAGCTGGTGGACCATGATCACTCTTTTCACCAACAAGTGCAAGGCCAGCCTGCACTAACAGGAATGAAGTGGTGTGATTTGCTAGTTGATTGCGGCAAGGACTTCAGTGTGGAGAGGATTCAATTTGACTGAAACGAATGGGTTGGTGAAACCCTGCCGATATTGGTTCGGATTTATGCCGCCCACATGATCGACAAGGAGAACGAGCATGTCCAGTCAGTCGCTTGAAGTGGAATGCGTTCAAAATTCTGCCATGTACTCTGCTTTTGGAAGCGGAAGTTCACGCAAACGCTTGCGGTCGGTGGTCATTGCAAACATTAAGGTTTCCAACGTGTGACGGGACTCTTTAAAATGGCAAGCAGTTGTGGTCGTACTCTCCGTAACAATTGAGTTGTGCTGTCAAGCTTAGAGAGAAACAAGAGTTGCCATCTTGCGGTAGTGTTCGCTCAATTTGCTATTCCTTTATCTTTTTGAATGTTTCTTAATTGTAGTGTATTATACGTACTGCTGTTGATAATGTAGTCAAACAAGTGCTGTGTTTCTCCAAACATCATTTTTATTACATTAATTATCAAGAAATGCATATTACCTACTAGTATTAATAATTTAGGCCCAAATGCAGAGTCGTGCACTGAGTGCGCACTGAGTGTGAGTGGAGTGTGAGTGGAAGATTTCATTGCAGAGACTAAACTTTGGTCACACTCAGCCAAGTGAACCCTGAGTAAAATGTGCATATGGCAACGTAGCAATATGTTTGACAACGTACTGATTTGCTTGGTTACTGGCAACAAATTCTTTGCAATTACAAAACACAGCCCATTGGTAGCTTAGGATCCAGACGGCGGTGTCCAAAATATTGATACTGGCAGCAGCTGTCAGACCGAACTGTCACTGGCAAGGAACTTTTCTGGCAAGGCTAGATTTCAGATTCAAGTAGCTAACCTCGTTTTATGTTCGTTCAAAACAAATTTAAAACAATTGTAAACCACACGTGTAAGTACCATGAATGTTATTTTATTGCGAAACCATTGTAGTTTGTCTAAAATTTCATAGAAATGTAGCTTGAAATATCTGAAACTCACTGAGCGCACGCTGAGTGTGGTCTGGACTGCACTCACACTGAGTGTGCACTCAGGGCACACTCAGTGAACGATTTTCGACTGTGCAATGAAAATAGCCCCCTGAGTGTGCACTGAGTGCGCACTGAGTGACGTCTGTGCATTCGGGCCCTCTATCGTAATAAGCCACTTTGCTTGGGGTAGGCTTTACCAAACAAAGGCAATCTTCTTACCGCGGAGATGAACGGAGGATGGCATGGAGCCGAGAAGGGCGGTAAGGTAGAACTGATAGAACCATAGAGTAAGGAACTATCCTTACTCTATGGTAGAATGCACAGAATAGCGTATATTGTACTATCTTCGCGATAAAAATGAAAACTTGATTTTGCCACTATATTAAACATATACTAGCAAAATCAAACTTTGTACAAACTTTGTACTGTAATGGTACTGTGTATACCTAGGTATGTGTATTTTCAACACAAAGGTGCTTTATAATGAAATATAGGTTCTTCAAATCTGACAACTTTCTGAAACATTTAGAGAATTTGGAACTGCAGAGTTCTTCTTATATCTCAGTTATTGGAAGACTGGCTTTACAAAAAGTAAAGTGTATAACTAAACTGTTATTTTTAGACAAACTAGTACTTGCCTATTTTACTTTACTTCTAATAGCTATTAATTTATTAAAACCAATCCAGACTGTCGAGTATGGCCTGTTCTAAATCTATAAGTTTGTCGAAATAGACCATCGCTCTCACAGCAATTCTATTCTAGTGAATTAATTTACTATCGTCTATATTACTAAGCGAGCAGCACCATGCTTCAAAACGTTTTAATCATTGGATAGTAGAAGTTAACCACAGAATGAGTAACAAACAACCAACAACCTCGTTTTCTTTGCTCAAGCCTAGCATAACCTACGATCCATGGGGACCGGGAATCAGCTGAAGTGATACCAGGGTTTGTAGACAAGGCACATTGAAGCAATAACTAGGGATATACGGAAAAATTGCTTCTTTGGCAATCAAACCTGACAGTTAACATCATTTTAAAGATTACCACATTTTAACTAGGGCTTCGCGAACGCAATTTGTGTTGCGTTGAAGATGAGCGTAGCGGTTTGTATGAAGCGCATAAAAAGATTGAGGCAAAAAGGATATGAAAATCATGGAGCAGCAAGCCGAACCATTGCTTTCTCACAGATTCTGATCACTTGAAAATGTAAACGATTCTGGCCTTTCTTTGTTTCTGTCCGAGCTGTCGGGTAGCGGAAATACGCTCATTTTGAGTTCATTGAGCAATGTGCATGTAAATACATTGATGTAACTCATGTCCAAGGGTTTTTATTAGGTTGGAGATATATTTCTGCCGCGGACTTAGTCAAATCTTGAAGACAACTTGAAGTCAAAAAATCTGGTGTGATGTTTCGATTTGTTTCGATGGTTTCTAATGGCAACAACCGAAATTGAGAAAATTTGAAAAAAATACGCACTTCAAAAAACATTTCCGTACTTTTACAAACTTTCCCAATTGTCGCATATTGCTCTTTTTCCTGATTTGAAAGGGAGTGGTATTGAAGACTTTCTTGAAAAACGCAGGGGGTCTAAGTTGAGAACATAAGTAAACTCCCTGAAAAGTTCATCGCAATCAGCGCAGGCGTTTGGCCTGTAGACCGCGCACAAACGCACATACAAACAAACAATCAAACAAATAAAACGCTCGCTTCGCTCATTAAAAATTCCAAGAACCCGAGATCTCACTGAGATAAACGCAGTTAAAGTTATGTATCTAGAGGCAGTTAGATGAGGATAATGGCTGAAGATGGGGAAACCAAAATTCTACACCATCTAGCTGGCACCTTGCTCTTTGTCACTGGCAAAAAAATATTAATTTCGAGCTAAGGGCTGTGTCCTGAAATTATTTTTGTCACCCTCTGCATTGTTTTAGGAAAAATATGAAATAACATGCCTTAGAAACATCACAGGAGAAACAAACATTTTCAAAGTTTCCGGTTAGTAAGTTGTCCAATTTTCAACTGTCTACCAACCGTAGTTTGGGCTATCTAATTGCCGTTGTGTTCAACCCGTAAAACGCCATCCCTAACTGACATGGATACCTTGGTTTAGAATGTGTCTTGAAAGCTGACGTAATCTGCTTACACAAAAATGCTCGTAATACAGAGGATTATAGCAGCCGAGATTGTTTTGAAAATTATTGAATCATTCGCAGCATTTTGCGCGTCTCCTATTCAACCTAGAGATGCAATTCAAATGGAGTACTGATCAGTTTTCAGAGAGGAATCGATTGGTGTTATTGGGAATTTTGAATTCGAAAAAAGACACACTTTTATTATGTGAATGGAGATGTTTACTGTGAAAAAATTCAAAGAACTCGTTAAACTAGTTCCATAACTCACAACAAATCGGATATTTTGCTCGCAAGTGTCTTAAGCTATAAATCACTGCTAGAGAGAGTAAGCCTTCTGCTTTTATTGAGAGGCTCTTATGCCTTGTTATACACATCGAGAGGGAAAATAACCGTTAATAAAATAGTATTGAAATTGTGTGAGATACCAGTATAAACAAGTGGTAGGTACATCTTAAGGGTAAGGATCAGTTCAGATTGTTTATTTTTTGAAGAGTTGACTCAAACTTTGTACAACACTAAGTACTTAGCTACAATAACACTCGAAAATAGGTCTTATACTTTTATAGCATGAATGTTTACAATCCCTTCGTAATCTCCTAAGCGTCAGATAGTTTTGCTTTCCGGGAACAAAATTTATTGCAAAAGCGATATCTTTCAGCAAAAAGAGTATTGAGTGATACATTTCTAATTTAAACTGACATCATTACATTTGTTATGCCGAATGGATCGTGGAGCAACTTGAATCGAACTTCTAAAGTCATTTTTGCGTTTCCTAAACGGCAATTTGTTCATGCGTCTGCCATAAGAGGAAACGAAACGCGTGTGTTTTCGTCGTACGCGGAGGTTCACGCGGGAACTTCTCCTGGCCACAAATACTAACACAGAGTTTTGGAAAAAAATACATTTGTAGTTGAAGGGTTGTTGGATGTCGGATGGTGTGTTAGGTTATTATACTCTCAAAAATGACAGAGGTGTGCATTTTCAAAAAGTGCCTAAAATACCATTTTTACGGCTTTTTTACGTGGCTCGTATGGAAAAAGTTTACCATAACTTGTATTAAAAACTACCATCCGACATCAATTGATTCTTTCTCGGTCTATGGTTTTTTTTCCAAATTTGTACATTAATAATTGTTGGTGTAGGAAGTTCCCGCGTGAACCTCTGCACCGACCCCTGGCCACGCAGCGTGGCTTGTGAATCCAATCGTTTGCAACGCTCATAACGTGTTTTTAAATCCTTTATGAGAAATAATCTAGGCGAATGCAAGATAGAAATGTTTAATTACAAATAGCTAATCCCTTCCTTTCATTACGCCATCGAGCGCGATAACGAGAGGCACGGAGTATCAACAACGTCTCATATTTTGTCGAGAAGCAGTCGTAGGGTGTACAAAGTTAAAAATTGAACATGGCAAATTTTGAAACAGACCCATTTTTCCACCGTTTGAGGGTCACATCGTTGAAGTAATCATTCCAATATTTCAGTATGTGGTAGACAAAAGACCTCAAATTGGGTAACCATGGCCCTTTTCTCGAATTCTCTGTTTACTCTTTCGTATACGTCTTTAAAGAAGGTCAAAAAATAATAGTTTCGGGGTGGTTCTGGCGTTCCGGGAGAAAATTTTCGAAAAAAGGGCCATGGTTACCCAATTTCACATCTTATATTTACAACCTATTGAAATATTGAAATGATAACTTCAACGATGTGACCCTCAAACGGGGGAAAAAAAGGGTCTGAAAGCCACTTTCTTGCGAACTGATCCGGCCATTTAAGTAGGTACCTAATGAATTTGGAGGTTAGCTAACTATTGACAACTATCCCTACTTATCAATTTTATTTTATATATTTATTTTTTACTAATTCATCAAACAATTTATAACTTTGGTGGTAATAGTGTCATAAGCTGCCTCGCCATACAAGTTATTAGTCGATAATTCTCTTTCATATTGAGATTGATGCTCGATGAGTTGTGTAAGCTCGTCACCAAATATGGAGTTGGGGTCAACTTATCTATTTCAAGACAGACACAGACATAAAAATAGTATCTTGAATTGCCAACTGCGTGGGCCGAGCGCAGGCGCGTCGGGCTCCCAGCTGATGCCCCCCGTTGGACGCCGTCTTCAGTCCCCGCCACGGTCAGCTTCCTTCGGTGCGGCAGCGTGACGGCGTCCTCTCATCGCGTCGACGGCGTCCTCTCGTCTCGTCGACGGCGTCCTCTCGTCTCGTCGACGGCGTCCTCTCGTCTCGTCGACGGCGTCCTCGTCTCGTCGACGGCGTCCTCTCGTCTCGTCGACGGCGTCCTCTCGTCTCGTCGACGGCGTCCTCTCGTCTCGTCGACGGCGTCCTCGTCTCGTCGACGGCGTCCTCTCGTCTCGTCGACGGCGTCATCTCGTCTCGTCGACGGCGTCCTCCATCGACCATCGTGCCCAAAGACCACTAATATAATAACCTCATCGTGCCGGGCAAGCAGACAATAGCGGTGAGTCGCCGCATGGCACGCGCCTGTATCTTGTGCTAGGGGAGGCGTGGGCAACCTTTGGAAGTCACGAGCCTGATTCAAATTTTCTGGATGTTCGGCGGGCCGGACGACATCTTTCGTAAATATGGGGTAGGGGGACCAAATATGTCAAATGAAACACCATACAAAATTATATGGTCAAATAGACCTAAAATGCATAGATATGGGCTCCCAAATGAACATTGAATTTTAAAAAATCTTGTCGGCTCTGCCTTGATGGGGCCTTTCCCTCTTCCCTAGGCTTGGGCTTGTCCCAAGAATATTATCCAATCGAACCCTCTGCGCATTATTGGAAACAGAGGATGTACAGTTAATTAAAATTGTATACTTTTTTCACCCAAACAAAGTCATGATCAGACATTTCCTACATGAATACCTCATTGCGAATACTGTTCTGCAAGTCGTGAATATAATTTTACCATAGAGAAATGTTTAAGAATGACATGAACCCTGAAGCTACCAGAAAGCACTCAAGTTATATCCGATAAATTAGGGTTTATTTGAACATTTTTATCAGTTTTCTTCAGGCACGGTCTGGGCCTATCTTTCATGCTTATTGTCCAAAGCCCGGCGGGCCGGACAAATCGGCCCGTGGGCCGGGGGTTGCTCATGCCTGCTCTAGGGCATCAAAGCTGACTGTGCTGTGTCTTCATCAACATGCTATCTGACTCGGTTGGAGTTTCTCCGTAATCACAGATCCTAAATGAAATAAATCATCGCCTAAACTTCAATTCACGTTAAGAAGGAGAGTGGATTTGCATCTTACTCGAGAACCCACTGCTGCTAGACACGAGCTAAGAGTTTCAAAACTGCTTTTATAGCCTTTTGTCTAGCTCAAGACATGGTCCAAGAAATAATACGTGTCATATTAATATAATATGATTGATCGTACTATAAACTCTTAGGTCCCCACCTAACTGGCCACCCCTATGCCACGGCGTTGGCCACCCTGCCGACGACCGAGCACGGCCGACGGACCCCGAGAGGAAGGCCGAAGGTGGAAAGAGCCTCAGCAGTCAGCCAGTACATGCTAGACCTATATCCCCGTTGGGACCGGTTCGGTTTGCCTGTACTCGCACTTGATCTGTATTAAAATCGTTATTACAGTCGCTTATAAATACTAGGGCGAACGCAATTTGTGTTGCGTTGAAGATGAGCGTAGTGGTTTGGATATAGCGCTTAAAAAGTTTGAGGCAAAAAACCTAAATCATGGAGCAGCAAGCCGGACGATTGCTTTCTCAAAGATTCTGATCACTTGAAAATGTAAACGATTCTGACCTTTCTTTGTTTCTGTCCGAGCTGTCGGGTAGCGGAAATATGCTCATTTTGAGATCATTGAGCATTGTGCATGTTAATACATAGATGTAACTCATGCCCAAGGGTTTTATTGGGTTTTATTGGGTTGGTTTTTATTGGGAAAAATCTGGTGTGATGTTTCGATTTGGTATCGATGGTTTCTAAAGGCAAATCGAAATTGGGAACATTTAAAAAAATTCCCACTTTTAAATAAATTTCCGTACTTTTCCAAACATGCCCAATTGTCGAATTTAGCTCTTTTTTCTGCTTTGAAAGTGAAGGGTGTGGAGGATTTTCTTGAAAAACGCAAGGGGTCTAAGTTGAGAACAAAAGTAGACACCCTGAAAATTTCATCCCACTCGAAGCAGGCGTTTGGCCTGTAGAGCGCGCGCAAACACACATACAAAAAAAAAAAAAAAAAAACAAACAAACACACACCAAGTGTTTTTTTAGCAGTAGTGAAATTAATGATTTCGCTTCGCTCGCTACGCTCATCAATTATTGCCTTACTTATTGATAACAATCCTGGTCCCCTAGACATGACCAGTGGGGGCTCAACCAGGATTTATTTTTTTCCCTCTACATAGTGTGAACTGCCCGAGTGTTGCGTTGTTTGTGTGTCGGTATTCCCTCCGCTGGGTCCCGCGAAACTCAGACGGTTCGGCGAAGTATGGCCAGCGGTAACCAAGTGTCGCCCGAATTGTTCGACGATGAGGCCGGGCCATTGTCGCTGCTCCGCGAAATGGGTCGGGCACAACGCGCGAACTTCGACGAGTGTATTGCGGCAATGCAGGTCGAGTGCGAAAGTGTTGCACCAGCAATGGATCGTCGTCCCGATTTCAGCGTGTGTCGTCGCCTCCCATGCGGCCACCGCCGCTCCCACCTCGTGCGTCTGTCCGCGATCCAGTCGCCGAGGGCGTAATTCGTTCCCTCCGGATGTAGGGAGATCCCTACGTTCTGCGGGATACAGTATTCGCGATCACTCTAGGAGTTTCTCCTCCAGCGAGAGCGGTATGCCCGGGCATCAGGAAAGGACGATCAATGGGTTTTGTGTGAGCTGATTCCCGTGACTCTCGTCGAAGATGCTCTCCGCTGGTGGCTGTTTTGTGGGGAATTTGAATATTTCGAGACGTTTCGCGTGGCTTTCCTCCGCGCCTTCGGTGTGCCGGACCGACGGCGTTGTCTGCGCTCGAAGCTCGACGCTCGCACACAGCACCCAAACGAAGACTTCGCGGCGTACATGCACACTGCACAACATCGGCGAGTATTATAGAAGAATCGGAGCGCCGGCGAGCCAGGCCGAACAGATCGACCGCGTTCTAGCTCAGGCAACGCCATTTTCCCGCCAGCAGCTGCAAGGACGCTTTCATCGCAATGAGGGAGTTAGCGGAAGTTGGGTCAGAGCTGCAAGAAACCGTGTGGAGGAACGCCACCTATCGCCCTCCGCCGCTGCCAGTATACTCATTGGAGCGCGATCTGGCGTTTGTGGGACCTGTTGACACTCCGACGCACGAGCAGCCACCAACTCCATTGCCACGTCCGACACGCAGAACTCGGTAGCTATCTACCCTGGTCCCTGCGCACGCTGTCAACAGTCAGGGCATCGGGCACAACATTGCCCGCCATTAGCAGTGCTGCCCGGCGCAGCTCCATCCGCGAAAGCGTTGACGCCATCGATTCGGGGGCACGGGACATTCTCAGCTGCCTACACACGAAAATTAGCTCACATTCCGCTTGTGCAGGGAAATAATAAACAATGAAGTGAGTGATAAACAGACTGGCTGAAATGGGCGCTGCAAAGCCGTGTGCTGCCTGGCAGACGCGACTGTCAACTCTGAGTTATCGCCCAGCGCCGGATGCCAGATGCCGGCATGCGTGAGACAGAGACGGGAGATGCTGCGTTGGGTTGGTGCGACGGAGTGCGAGCATCGGGACCAAACGAACCACAGCCGAAAGTCAGGGTCTTGTGGATTCTTGTCGAGCTAGACACTGCTATAGACACGAGCCTGAATTAAACGGACACATTTTTTGACAAACCCTGGTGCACAAACCTTGTTCACAATGAAACTAGTGTCGTGTAAACGGTAAATTGTGCTCAATTACTTGCCCACAACGGTTGCATCATTGCATGCAAGGGTTGCACACAACTTTTTCCTTCGAACCTGTTCTATAATTCAACAAACTTGTATGAAACCAACCAATCACAGCCCAGTGTTCAAGCGTCTGTCAAATTATCAGTGCGACACAGATACGTCCTTTCGGTAACAACATGGGCACATGGGAAAGTGAACAGCAGCTGTTTAAGCGCCAAGTTGAACCAAGGAAAACTGTTTCGGTGTAAATGGTCTACAACATTTTCAGCACAGGGTTGTGCAATATGCTTAAGGCCATATTCCACGCGGGTTGCAACTCGCAGATCCGAAACGCCGATTCCGATCCGCCGGCATGTTTTGCTATTCCACACAGAGACCTCCGACTTTCCTAGCGCACGCGCAGTGCTTTGAAAGTTCTGGCAAGACAATATTTCATGCAGGGTACATCGCATTGGGTTTTCAACTAATTTACTTCTTAATAGGTACTCTTCAAGCTGGTCGCTGGCTAATTTATCTTGCATTTATTTGTCTATAATGGTATTGAAACGTATTTATCTGTGAAATTAATCAATACATTTGAGAAATTATGTATTTCCATGTCGATTTTGGCAGATGGAAAGGAAACAGCTGACAGTGCATGAATGTATCGGCATGGCTCGCCTTGTTCCTATTGGTCGGTTCTCGAAAACCCGCCGGTTCCAATCTTTCGCGATAGGAATAATCCAATCTGCCGAGCTGTTCGCGCAATCTGTCGCACTCATGCGCACTGACAACAGAAAGAACTCACCGGGTCCAAACCCGCGGGTCGCAACCCTAGTGGAATATGGCCTTTAGGCACCAGGGTTGTGCACAAGAGTGTGTCAAAAAATGTGTCCGTGTAATTCTGGCTTAAGAGTTTCAAAACTGCCTACAGTGCCTTTTGTCCGGCTAAAGACATAGCTTGTGAGTTTTGAAACGTTGCAAGTGCATTTCACTGCGGCGAATGGAGTTAGTGTTTTAATTACCGAATTAAAATGTCAAAATTGTCGCCAGACGCTGGCAGTCTCATATAATTGCGAGTGCTCCACTGTTTGTGCGTAGCACGATATGTGAATTGAAAATTGATAGACTTGCTTTGAATTTATTTCTGGGCAGGATTATTGCCCAGAAGTTATATTCTTACCGCTAATGATCCTTTTGCCGACTCTTGTCGATATTCCAATGTGTTTTGGTTGCTTTCCCAAAAACAGCTAACCATTCCCTCGCATCCTCCAGCGTCAGGAGATAGCCCTTTCTACTCATGTTTAATAACGTTGACCAAGTGGCGAAAGCGACTCATCTTTGACAACGAAATACAATTTTGAGGCTAGGGATTAACCGAACGTGTGCGACAGAATCACAGGTAAACGGCACAATGTATATCTTTCGGGGTTTTCTAACAGTGTAATTTAAAAGGCGATGCAAAAATCAGACGCCACCGATTAATGACGCCCTAATAAATCGACGCATGGCACACGTTGCGTTTGCTCGCCCGGGTTGTTATCAATTCATCGCACTGATTACTGTATAGTCTCACATCCGGAGGTAGCAGCTATCTAAACGCCATTTCACGCTGAGAAGGAGAGTGGATTTACATATTTCTCGAGGACCCACTGCTGCTAGACACGAGCCAAGAGTTTCAAAACTCACAAGCCATGTCTTGAGCCGTACAAAAGGCTCTGTGTGGAAATCACAACTTCAACGTTGATTTTCTATCTTAGTCTTAGTACAACTTAACTCTCGTTGTAATAATTGCAGAAATGTAACTCACACACTGCGTTATCAGTATTCGAATGTCGTGATCTCAAAAGTCGGTTCAGTTGAGTGTGATCTACGGAGGGGGAGTTTATCCGATATAGTTGACAATTTTCAAAATATTCTACCAACTGCTCAAAACACTTAAACATTTTTGGGTATGTGTTTTTACGGTCAACGAGGGCAATGCATTGGACTAAAAATATTTTACGGTTTTCCAAATTTTCCGAATTTTCCGATTTTCCCAACTATGCGATATCATCTAATTACTCTTTATTTGTAAATGACATCAGGTCCGCCAAATTGGGAAATTAGTCAAATATTATTGGTCCAGTGCATTGCCCTGGCATAAAAGTCCATAAAAACACTCTTACTCAAAATATTTTCCGTGTTTTAAACAGTTTGCAGAATATTTTGAAAATTGTCAATAATATCAGGTCCGTCAAATTGGGAAATTCGTCAAATATTTTTTGTCCAGTGCATTTCCCTGGCCTCGTTGACCATAAAAACACTGACCCAAAAAATGTTCAGGGATTTGAGCCGTTGGTTGAATTTTTTGAAAATTGTCGCATTTCGCATTTAAAGCGGATTAGTGATCTACCGAGATTGCCCTCTTAAAAGGATAGACATCCAAATGTTAGCGGACATTTGGGAGCTGTCCGGGTTGATGCTCTGGTTGTGACCTGATTCAACATTCGACTTTTCAAACCAGCAAGGCTCCAAAACAAGACCCGTGATCCCCCACCCCAACATTCAAAATATTTGTAAACCCCCGCCCCTCTGCCTGAAAGTTGAATACAGAGGATCACGTCTGCAAGGACACGAGTTAATCATGATCATGCCCTCAACTCGATCAAATATGGCGTTGATTGGGTTTCAAAAGTCAGTTGGTGTTCACACTTGTTTCCTTACTTTATCACGATCAAGTCATTCGGACAAGTTCGGAATATGCTCGGGAAACTAACACGACCGGAAATCGTGACGAATCTAACCTCACTTTATCACCGAGATCATTGCACACGGAACACGTTCCCAGGTTAATGTTGCAACGTTTCCGGTGGCGGATTTTGAAATAATCACGAACTCTTATAGGCGTCCACGACGATTCCCGAATGATTTCATCACGATTAAATAGATAACTGAGTTGTGGGAACCAAATCAACGCCATCTTTGACGACGCAGGGAGTTGATCTTGATCAAGTCTGTTGTGTGAACGAGGTATAAATGTATTCCAATCTAAAGTTTTAAAGTACCAGTTGATGCAGGACGTGTATGTCTTTCTTCCGATGTCTACCTCGCTGCGATATTATGTAAACAAATGCAGACTATACGAAATGGCCTAAATGACCCTTTAGCTGCAACAGTGCAACCAGACCAATTTGTTTTGTATGATCTAGGTACACAATATACGAGGCAGCGCGCACTTTCCCTGTACACAGTTTTCCCCCAGATATGTTTAAGCAAATTTAAACTCTCTTGTCATTACAATCGTAATGGTCTAAACCACCAAACATTGGCAATCACCCTCTACCGAATGGTCAACAACATTTTTTTTTAGCTTGTTAGTTGCATCGAGAAGCGGATGCAGAAGATTATAACCGAGCCAGAAGTTCGGAGCACGGATACATTTTTAAACTCCACTGGCAAGTTTAGTTGCGGTCTGAAACTCCCGTTGGTTCACGAAGACTTTTGATTCAACATCGTTTAAAATCTGATATCGATATAGAATCATGTCGAGTAAATTATACACGAAAACCCTAGAAAGAAATGCTTTTAAAATTTAACTGCACGTGTTTATGTTAATCCTGATTTATGGAAAGCTTGTATTGCATTGTTGATTCTTGTAGATTTGTTACGGCTGTAAAGGCTGTTAAAGCTGTTTACAGCCTTGCAAAGCACTCTTACTTAAGACTGTTCCATTCAGCTCCCATGGAACATTAAGCTAGCATTCTACGGGAAAAATTGGTTCTATGGCAATCAAACTTGACAGTTAACACGATTGTAAAGAACAATGTTATACAATTTTTCCAAAAAACCAAAATTTTCCTCAGATATACGCAGTTAAAGTTATGTATTTTATGGACAATAGATAAGGACATGGCTGAAGAAAAGAATTATGTAATTCTATAACATCTAGCTGGCACCTCGCTATTTTCCCTAGGGAACAAATATTTTGGGCTATGAGGGAGGTTTCCTGGAATTTCCAGGATTACTTCCGTAGTAAGTTTATAACTAGATCCGTGTTTTCCCGTCCATCAGCCAAGCCAAACGAGCCATGGACCCAACTGGAGGTGGAGCGGCCAAGGTCAAGGCAGCAGCTCAGCGGGAATTCTTCAGAAGAACAAGAGGAGATGGGGAATCGAGTATGGAATACCTGAGCGCCATCAGACTTCTGGCGGCCAAGTGCGACTTTGGAGATGAGATCGAGAAATATGTAAACTCCCAGTTCGCATTTGAATTTCCGGAGGAAACACCGACGGCGTCCATACTGCCGGGACCTGAATCAGTCGAGGTGAGCCAAGACAGTTTCACTCAAGGCGTCCACACTGCCGGGACCTGAATCAGTCGAGGTGAGCCAAGACAGTTTCACTCAAGGCGTCCACACTGCCGGGACCTGAATCAGTCGAGGTGAGCCAAGACAGTTTCAGACAGGGCGTCCATACTGCCGGGACCTGAATCAGTCGAGGTGAGCCAAGACAGTTTCACACAAGGCGTCCACACTGCCGGGACCTGAATCAGTCGAGGTGAGCCAAGACAGTTTCACACTGGGCGTCAATACTGCCGGGACCTGAATCAGTCGAGGTGAGCCAAAACTGTTTTACAGGGGGCGACATTTTCCCATGTTATCGCTGAACGTTCATAATGTCCGTCATATGCACCTGAATAAATAAATATACAAACATTGGTCTGAAAATGTTATGCACCGCTTTATTATGAAATGCACGGCTACAATATTACATCATTATAATATTAGCAAGGCTACTATAGAAACATCTGTGCTATCAGTTTCCACCCAGTTCTCCGGGTGGAACCACTGTTCCAATCCCCAACACTGGCTCGCGGTTTGGCAAATATTGGCACCTACCTCCTCGATTACCTTATCTTGTGTGTAGCTACCAGATAGCATAAGGTGAGGTTTGTTTGCTTCTTAAGGTCGGTGAGCCTTCGACCAGCAAGGCAGGCCTGACCGACCCAGGAGTTAGCGGGCTTCATTTGACGCCGTGCGGAGGAACCAGGACAAAAACCATGGTAAGAACATATCGACCATTTAAGCATTCACATTTTAACTGTCCTAAAACAATCTGACTTATGGCTTTGTTCCAGTGGAACAAGCCCATAACACACATGGCATTGTCCTTTCTCAAAGCCAACTAGGAACATTAGAGCCATAAGAGTGATGGGGAACAATTCCATCCAGAAGGCCCTGGTTGTGTGCGCGGATAAAAATTTCGCGTGTGCTGTCGTTGGCTGCCATGCCAGCCTTTTGCATTTGAGGAAAGAATGGAAAATGGATATTCTTGACGGACTGTAACAGGTTTTTAGAAAGAAACTCGTTTCCTGAGCGCTTTTCCTGTCCCAGACTCAGACTGACGCCGTGACACCCAAAGTCCAGATGATGACACCAAAGGGCGAACCTGAGAACAAAATGTGAGATTTTATCGAGTTTTACCCGCAGCATGCATTATTCAATTAATCCTAGAGTAAGGCTTTTAAAACTTTCAAATGAACATGGGACGAAAAGCATCAAACCAGCATAGTTTGCGAAACGAAAATGACCTTCTCATCTCGTATCATGTTCAACGTTTCAGTGGTCGTTGTGCAGCTCAAGTATAGTACAAACAATTTTTTTTTGAAAATTTTTAGCCCTTCGATAACTTGTGTGCTATCATCATCATCATCGGCCTTTAATTCACCGACGCCATTAGACCAAGGTGCCACAGGGCCCGTAGTCAAAACAATGCGTCGTTAAACACCACGCCTGTCATTCACCGACTTGATTCTCTGACTAGATTTTTTTAACTCAAGTAAATTTTGCAACTCCCATTCCGGACTCTGGTTCTAAGTTAATTATAAAATCGTTTCCGATTCAGGTCCCATGAAATATACCCAATGCTTTTTTTGTGCCGGAACACACCGGGACGCCGTTCCGGCACCTCATTTCGGTACACACAAAAAATTTAACATCGGCGAAAATATCAGCGCTCGCCGATCGCTGGAAAAATCCAGCACTCCATTCCACGTTGAGAAGGAGAGTGTATTTGCACCTTCCTCATGGGCTCACTGCTGCTAGGCATGAGCTAAGAGTTTGAAAACTTAAGCCATGTCTTGAGCCAGACAAAAAGCTCTGTGGCCTTGGGCAGTTTTGAAACTAATTTCTTTGCGAAGACACTTTCCTTCCAACCGTGATATTGTAAGGTTTAGTGTGTCCATGTTGCTTTTCGTGCGCCCACTTGGTTACTAATTTTCGACCCAAGTTACTAAAAGGGCTCGTACAGGTGATGAAGTGAGTGTGGGAGATGAAACAGGGTGTGCAAGTGCTGGTGGAACTCCGAATTGTGGTCCTGAGATATCAGGAAACGCACCGGGCGGTGATCTTGACGAGCAGTCTCTGGCTGCTCTGGCCTAGATGCTGGACATTAGAGCAGAATAATGAATTTTGCTTGAACAACAAATGGCTCTGTTACGAAAACAAGAGACTGAGTTGCTCTGCTTGCGAAGAAATCTGACCTCTGAGCAGGGATGAAAATTGTGGAGAAAGGGGCAAAAGCAGAAATATCTTTTTGCGGAGAAACCAAAAAGCAGCGGCAGACATCTTTGCGCAAGAAAGTGCATGACCACAGAGAATCAGCCACTGGACAAAATGTTATTAAAAGCACTCTCCAATGAAAGAGTTGTCACTCACTGGCAAAAATTTTCATACTGCATATAAAGTGGCAAAATAAACCCAGTAGTTCATCATTTTGAATCAGAAAGAAACCTACATTCATTAATCGGAATAGAGATGGGAAGAATTCTGCATTCACAGCACATCACACCTATAAAGGCGTAGAGTACTAACAAAACAACAAATGCGAAGCAGATTGTCGTTTATTGGCGGAGGTGAATAGGGTTGGTGGGTGAGGGGTTAAAGGGGTAATTTTCTATTTTGAACATTGACATTCCGGCATCTATATATTTACCCAAAAAAAGCACCGGATATAACAGTTCATCCGAGACCTGATAATAACGTTCACATCCCTGCTTAAGGTTGCAAGAGTGGCAGCCATATTGAATTTTTAAGTTGTGGTTTTTTTCTGCCGTTCTTTGAGTAGTCGTGTAGAGAACCTTTTTTGCTTGCTATGTCAATATATTAGCTTATTTTGTTATCATCGCAAGTTCGCACCTTATAACTGTCAACAAAAGTTTAAAAAATGGCGATACTTTACTTACTACTCTTACATATCTTATACTTTTATCTTATACTTTTACTTACTACTCCATTCACGCTACTTTTTACTCCATTTATAAAATTGAGTATTTAATTTTTTTAACCTTATTAAAACCAATTGGCAATAATTTCACATATTGCATTCCCTGCACAATCAACTTGACTACACTGACAAAAAATCTCATTGCAAGCATTCAATAGTATTCCAATTCTACTCAAATAATATTTTTTTATTCCACATGCATGATTTTATTTGAGTACAATGCGTTTAATAGAAAAATTAAAATTTTCACCATAATTATCAGAAAGCCAATAACATTCTATAGGGAATGTTGATATTTTGTTCTTCCTAGTCTCAAATCGAATACTGTTAAACAAATGTTAAAGTTTAAATTTTAGCCAGATTATTTTTTACCCACTCTAACAACCTTAAACCGATACACAATTAACTACGCTTCAGCTCACATAATTTGGCTTCAGTCAAATTATACTAAACATATACAGCTACATCTCAGCCTCTAACCACATACTATACATATACAGCTACATCTCAGCCTCTAACCACATACTATACATATACAGCTACATCTCAGCCTCTAACCACATACTATACATATACAGCTACATCTCAGCCTCTAACCACATACGTTATTCAAACTTGCTGGAAGGTAGATTCGTAAGTATATATTATTCGA
Organism: Nemoura dubitans; assembly: GCA_921293005.1. Taxonomy (NCBI): domain Eukaryota; kingdom Metazoa; phylum Arthropoda; class Insecta; order Plecoptera; family Nemouridae; genus Nemoura; species Nemoura dubitans. The sequence goes on along the minus strand of OV121078.1, from coordinate 12,714,745 downwards.
CTAATTTGCAAAATTGTCTTTTCTCTAAAAACTAGAAAAAAACAAGCAGGAGCAGAGCTCCAGCCTGTTTTTATATTGACGTACCTATATCTTGTTTAAGAACGCCCTAAGAAGTCGCGGTGCTAACTAACCCCCCCCCCCCTCCCCCCCCCTCACCAACACACCAAAAAACTCAACACCAAAAAAAATCCCGCTACCCGCTAATAGCCTCGCGCTAATTGGTCCACTGGTTGGTCCAGGTACGAGAAGACTAGTGGCGCGGCCGACGGCGCCGGCGAGAGCTACGAGATTAAGATGCTGACGCTGGTCTTCCTGCGCATGCTGGAAACACACCACGAGTTCCAGCTGGCATCCAACATGGAGGCGGCCGGCTTGTTCGACGACATCGTCCTCAGACACCGAAAGGACCCCGACGACCAATGGGACGTGAGCTACGTGCAATTGAAACATAAACAAAACACGAACAAGTTACTTTCTAAACCAGATATTCTTGGCATATCTGGGGACTTTAGTCTTGTCAAGTATTGTGCTTCTTACGAATCAATGAAATCGTCAAAAGAATTGCTTTCGTTTGGCAACTTCGTCGAACATGAAATCATTATTGTCACTAACGCCAGCTTAGGTGATAGTCTTGTCGATGTATTGGAGTGTGATCCATTGCTCAGCACCGGGGGCAAAGCAGTTTCCTTCAAGGCAGGGGGCGAAGTCTATCAGGGACTGCGTGAGTGGGTGGACTTCAAGGAGGCTTTGACCGAGTTGCACGGCCAGGTGGAAGGCAAGAGTAGCGAGGAGGTGGAAACCAGAATCAAGGACGCTTTGGAAGGTGTTAAGTACAGCAACAAAGCCGCGACGTCATGGAGAAAGGAACTGCTGGAGTTCCCAACGTTAGTGAAACTCAGAAATTTGCTGAAAAAGTTGGCGCCTGTCCGCGACAAGGCTACGTACTCGTCGTTCCTGGCCAAGCTTCAGGTGTACACGAACCAGGCCCACGAGTCGCAACTCGACATCAAGATCAAGGAACAACTCGCCAAAGTCTGGGCTTGTGGTGATGATCTTGAAGCAGTGGCAATGTGTCATGCATTACAAAGTCAGGTGAAATCGTGGTGGCAGAAAGAACATGTCTATCTGACCCAAATCTCGCAGTTGTGGCTTGGTATCGTCAAGTCTAAGCTAGTTACTTTGTCCATGAGCACGATCGAAGAGTTGACTAAGACAGGTGCAGAGTTTGAGTCGGAATCCCTGCGAGTCTTGCACGAATCGATTCCCTCCGACGGCATCGTGAATGTCCGTGTGGACTCGAGGACCGAGGCCAGCTCGCTGAGAGTGCACCAAGCTCTGGCCAAGTTCCGTGCAGACGATACAGTCTTGCACGTGAACGTGCAGGCGTTCTTGGAGTGCAAAGATGACATCTTGTGGGCATGGAAAACCAGGTGGTGTAGAGTGCTAGTGCTGGAATGCGACAAAGAGATAGAACAATCAGAGGCAGAACGGATCAGTGGCGGGATTTTGAACATCTTGGGAAACTCTGGCAAGCTGCTTGTCCTAATCGCACCAGCATCCCATAAGATGAATGACCTATTGCAAGGTCATCAAAGCTTGAAGTATTTTAACGACAGCTGCAAGTGGGATAATTTGACAAATGATAGTGAACAAATTATTCTGGAAACTAGTACGATCATTATACAAGGCGCAGAACATAAACTGTCCGAATTGTCGGGCGAAGACAAAGAACGTTTAAGTGAGGTAGCCGATCTGGAAGTGATCTCTCAGTTGCTAACAGGACTCACTTGTGGTAAGGCGCTTCCCAAGGTAGGTGACAAATTCGTCGAGCGTCGGCTGAAGTCAAAAGATGGCAACCCGTTTGCCGTGAACTATGTGCGAGACGTGGAAGACAAGGTGGTGCTCGTCGTGGCCGAGGCGGGGATGGGCAAGTCCACCTTGATGACGCACCTCGCCAACCGAGCCAAGACAGAGGACCCCAAGGCGTGGATCGTGCTCATCAAACTCAACGACTGCTCGGAATATCTGGCCAAGATGGACAAGGATAACCTCAACGAGGACGCAGCCAGGTATTTTCTGGAACACTTTGCCCTGAATCCTGGAAACAAGTTGGAGAAACTTATCTTCTGGTCTTTGGAAGATAATCTCTTTTTATTCCTTGATGGAGTCGACGAGGTATGTCCTGATTACCAGCAGCAGGTGTTTACACTTCTAGGGTTCATCAAAGAGTTTAAATTCACTAAACTCTGGGTCGCTTCCCGCCCCCTCTCACAAGATCTGCTCGGAGTAAAGTTAGGTGTGACAGCACTGCACTTGGATCCCTTTTCGAATGAGGAACAAACTGCATTTATCAGCAACGCAGATACTGACCCAAAAGAATTTGCAACGTTGTTAGCTACGTTATCCGATAAAGACAGGGAAATGCTAGGAGTTCCCCTAATTGCTGCCATGTTTGCCGAAGTGTATCAGAGTTTCAATGACGAACTTGTAAAAAATGGCAAACTAGACAAGATGTTTCTGTATGAAAATTATATTTTGAAACGGATGAGAGTAGAGTTTAATGAGAAATTGGGCGTACAAAACTCGGAAGGAGTTTATTTCAAAAACCTAATGGACAAGAGGCTTGAGGAAATTCTCCACAATCACTGTCTCGCGGCACTGCGATCTTTGTTTGCCGACAGGGAGATTCTCAGCCTGAAGTTCGGGAATAACCTGAACTTAGACGAAAACTTGGATTCTTTCATGAAAGAAGTGACCGATGGGAAAGAGAAGACCGGCATCATCGAATACGTCGTTGATGGCAAACCTGTGTTCACACACCGGTCGCTCTCAGAATACTTGGTAGCTTATTGGCTTAAAGATAACTTCAAGGAAAACAAGGAATTCACAGTAAAAATCATCACCACCACCTATGCCTACAATCTCATCAGCGAAATGTTCGCCAATCTTTTACTGTCTGAAAAGCACCAGTTGCATCTCGCTGTTTTGCATCGTGACTTGATCAAAACGAAGAAACTTCTTTCCCAGCCTTGCGAAGTCAACGCGTTGGATGCCGGAGGTCGGACGGCCTTGCATCTTGCAGTGCTTCTCAGAGGCACTGACCGTCATGAGGACTTCATTGCCATCGTGGACACCTTGATTCAACACGGAGCTCGAGTCGACATCGCTGACACAATCGCAGGCTGGACACCATTGCGATACGCAGAGCAGGTTCAGGCTTGGAAGGCACTTGACGTATTTCTGAAGAACGGAGTCAAAAGCAACGAAGCATGGCCGAAACCCGACACAGTCGTGATGCTCGAAGCCGCCACGTATGCAAGTGCCCCTGTAGTTCGCTACCTGGCCGAGGAGCGCGGTGGGGATTTGCTATGTCGAGGATGGGAGGGCGAAATCATGGTCCACCGAGCGGCCAGGGGGGGAAACGTTGAGGTGCTGGAATTTCTCTTATCAGCATCAGGCCTGTTGCTAGGTCACGCAGCTGACGTTGACGACACGGACGACAATGGCTGGACTCCTATGCACGATGCAGCACGTTTCAACAAGTCGGACGTGGTGGAGCTGCTCTTGGAACAGGGAGCCAACCCAGAAGGTCGTGACATGAATGGCATGACTCCACTGCACCGTGCCTCGAGGTGGGGAAGCGAGAAAGTGGTAGCCCTGCTGCTCCGTCACGGAGCTGAGGTTAACGTCACTGACAACGAAGGTCGGACACCGCTCGATTTGGCAACACGGATGAATCACCCGGATGTCGTGAAGCTGCTGACAGCGGCGGGCGTTCGGTATGGGAAGTAGGCCGACCGCTCGGACATGTTCGCCACTGGCTGCTGGGAACTCACTGTGAACTGTGATAACGCAATTCGATATCAGTAAAAAAAAAAAAAAAAAAAATATATATATATATATATATATATATATATATATATATATATATATATATATATATATATATATATATATATATATATATATATATATATATATATATATATATATATATATATATATATATATATATATATATATATATATATATATATATATATATATATATATATATATATATATATATATATATATATATATATATATATATATATATATATATATATATATATATATCGATATAATGAAATATTGATAAATCAATATAATTTTCAACTCGATAAAAATCTATATTCAATATTTTTGTCAATATATTATATCTACATCCAAATTACATATTATATATAAATATACAACCATCTTTATGATAATTTACGCATTTAAGTATTTTATGAATATTTCTTTAAGCATAACATTAAGAACATAATTTGATAATCAATTTTTCTTTGCGCTCCAACCTGTTGGTCATTTTGCGATCTTTTTGTTATTACTTTATGAAATTCGAATCAAAAAAATGTAAAACAAGTCAATGTTTTTTGAGTTGTTTCGTTCATGTATCTTGTTGTACTGTGTCTTTTAAGGCAATCATATTATAATAGAGTGTTTGTAAATAAGTAAACATTTGACTCCCATTACATGTTAAAGACTGTCTCCATGCCAACACAGTGAACGCCTTGTTGATGACTGCTTGTGATGACCTATTGTGTTACCATGCCAACACAGTGAACGCCTTGTTGATGACTGCTTGTAATGACCTATTGTGTTACCATGCCAACACAGTAAACGCCTTGTTGATGACTGCTTGTGATGACCTATTGTGTTACCATGCCAACACAGTGAACGCCTTGTTGATGACTGCTTGTGATGACCTATTGTGTTACCATGCCAACACAGTGAACGCCATGTTGATGACTGCTTGTGATGACCTATTGTGTTACCATGCCAACACAGTGCACGCCTTGTTGATGACTGCTTGTGATGACCTATTGTGTTACCATGCCAACACAGTGAACGCCTTGTTGATGACTGCTTGTAATGACCTATTGTGTTACCATGCCAACACAGTAAACGCCTTGTTGATGACTGCTTGTGATGACCTATTGTGTTACCATGCCAACACAGTGAACGCCTTGTTGATGACTGCTTGTGATGACCTATTGTGTTACCATGCCAACACAGTGAACGCCTTGTTGATGACTGCTTGTGATGACCTATTGAGTTACCATGCCAACACAGTGAACGCCCTGTTGATGACTGCTTGTAATGACCTATTGTGTTACCATGCCAACACAGTGAAAGCCTTGTTTATGACTGCTTGTGATGACCTATTGTGTTACCATGCCAACACAGTGAACGCCTTGTTGATGACTGCTTGTGATGACCTATTGTGTTACCATGCCAACACAGTGAATGCCTTGTTGATGACTGCTTGTGATGACCTATTGTGTTACCATGCCAACACAGTGAACGCCTTGTTGATGACTGCTTGTGATGACCTATTGTGTTACCATGCCAACACAGTGAATGCCTTGTTGATGACTGCTTGTAATGACCTATTGTGTTACCATGCCAACACAGTGAACGCCTTGTTGATGACTGCTTGTGATGACCTATTGTGTTACCATGCCAACACAGTGAACGCCTTGTTGATGACTGCTTGTAATGACCTATTGTGTTACCATGCCAACAAAGTGAAAGCCAAGTGATGACCAATTGTTCATATTGGGCTGATGTTTCCTGTTGATTTTTAAACTAGGGCTTCGCGAACGCAATTTGTGTAGCGTTAAAGATGAGCGTAGCGGTTTGTATATAGCGTATAAAAAGATTCAGGCAAAAAGCCTAAAAATATCATGGAGCAGCAAGCCGGACCATCGCTTTGTCAAAAAATGTGATCACTTGAAAAATGTAAACGACCCTGACCTTTCTTTGTTTCTGTCAGAGCTGTCGGGTAGCGGAAATATGCTAATTTTGAGGTAATTGAGCAATGTTCATGTAAATACATAGATGTAACTCATGCCCAATGGTTTTTATTACGTTGGAGATATATTTCTGCCGCGGACTTACTTTCAAAAACTTGCATGCACGAAATTGACAAAATTTTTAATATCTATCAAATCCTGAAGTCAACTTCAAGTCAAAAAATCTGGTGTGATGTTTCGATTTGGTTTTGATGGTTTCTAAAGGCAATAATCGAAATTGGGAAGTTTGAAAAAAATACGCACTTTAAAATAAATTTCCGTAGGTACTTTTCCAAACTTGCCCAATTGTAGAATATTGCTATTTTTTCTGCTTTGAAAGTGAAGGGTATGAAGGATTTTCTATAAAAATGCAGGGCGTCTACGTTGAGAACAAAAGTAGATACCCTGAAAATTCCATCCAAATCGAAGCAGGCGTTTGGCCTGTAGAGCGCGCACAAACACACATAAAAAAAAAAAAAAAAACAAACACACACACAAGTGTTTTTTTTAGCAGTACTAGTAAAATTGATGATTTCGCTTAGCTCGCTTCGCTCATCAATACATAGTTGTAACTCATGCCAAAGGGTTTTTATTAGGTTGGAGATATATTTCTGCCGCGGACTTAGATTCAAAAACTTGCATGCAAGAAATTAACAAAGTTTTTAATATCTGTCAAATCTTGAAGTCAAATCAGGTGTGATGATTTAATTTGGTTTCGATGGTTTCTAAAGACAACAATCGAAATTGGGAAAATTTGAAAACAATACGCACTTTTAAATAAATTTCCGTACTTTTTCTAATTTTCGAATATTGCTCTTTTTTTTCTGCTTTGAAAGTGAAGGATACACAGGATTTTCTTGAAAAACGCAGGGGGTCTAAGTTGAGAACAAAAGTAGACACTCTGTAAATTTCATCGCAATCGGCGCAGGCGTTTGGTCTGTAGAGCGCGCGCAAACACACATACAAAAAAATTATTGCGGCAATGCAGGTCGCGTGCGAAAGTGTTGCACCAGCAATGAATCGTCGTCCCGATTTCAGCGTGTGTCGTCGCCTCCCATGCGGCCACCGCCGCTCCCACCTCGTGCGTCTGTCCGCGATCCAGTCGCCGAGGGCGTAATTCGTTCCCTCCGGATGTAGGGAGATCCCTACGCTCTGCGGGATACAGTATGCACTCTGAGGCGGGTATAACTATGGCAGTGTTTATATTTTCTTCTGTCGGTTTTATGTAAACTAGGGCTTCGCGAACGCAATTTGTGTTGCGTTGAAGATGAGCGTAGCGCTTTGTATTATATTGCGCGTGAAAAGATTGAGGCAAAAAACCTATATGAAAATCATGGAGCAGCAAGCCGGACATCTGCTTTCTCAAAATTTCTTATCACTTCAACATGTACACGTTTCTGACATTTCTTTGTTTCTGTCCGAGCTGTTGGGTAGCGGAAATATGCTCATTTTGAGGACATTGAGCAATGTGCATGTTAATATATAGATGTAACTTGTTAATGAACATGCAATGTGCATGATGTAACATGCAATGTGTATGTTAATATATAGATGTAACTTATGCCCAAGGGTTTTTATTAGGTTGGGGATATTTTTCTGCCGCGGATTTACTTTCAAAAACTTGCATGCACGAAATTGACAGAATGTCTAAATCTGTCAAATCTTGAAGTTGCAACTTCAAGTAAAAAAATCTGGTGTGATGTTTCGATTTGGTCTCGATGGTTACTAAAGGCAACAATCGAAATTGGAAAAATTTGAAAAAAAACTAACTTTTTAATAAATATCCGTACTTTTCCAAACTTACCCAATTGTCAAATATTGCTCAATTTTCTGCTTTGAAAGTGAAGGGTATAGAGGATTTTCTTGAAAAACGCAGATGGTCTAAGTTGAGAACAAAGGAAGGTACTCTGAAATTTTCATTGAATTCGACGCAGGCGTTTGGTCTGTGGAGCGCGATTAAACACACATACTAAAAAAACACACACACACACAAGTGCTTATTTTTAGAAGTGGGGAAATTGAAGATTTCGCTTCGCTCGCTACGCTCATCAATTATCTTCTCATGTCAACTCATGTAATAAGTTATAAGTAATCTTTCAATCATTTTGGGCGACATCAACATAACGGTGTGCTTTTCTAATAGATTTCTTACACTTTGGTGGTGGGAAGTTATACCCGAACTAAGGGGGTCCAGTGAGATGTATGAAATAATGCGTTGCGTCGCGCGATTGTCGAAAAGTACTTCGAGATGCTTTCTCTGTCAGTTCGAAGTGGTTTAGGGAGTCCCTCAATTGTCGCCATGTGCAATTTCAGCCCATTGCGTCAGACGGAAGCCTCATCGGCCAGCACTTGCTGATAACGAGCTAAGAAAACAAGCTCAGCTGACATTCTACAAATAGATAGCAATTTAGTGCATAAAATGCTATTGATTGTACACCATTAACCTAAGAAACACGGATCGACAACTCGAATTGGCTGGGTCTGAGCGATTGATAACGTTCTCGACCGCCATCTATGTGTCACAGTCTTAGAATCGAGTGGCAACGATTGGTCGATAACTTTCTTAGTTCACGATCGACAGCTAGTTGTCGACTTCGGAGAAAATCTAGGAATCGCAGTGTCAATAATAAAAACGCTATCGACAATTTCTTGTTAGGGAACGTACTTAATGTAGGTCACACTTTTTAGGCCACTTTTTGACCCCCCCCCCCCCCCCCCCCCGCCTCCATGTCACAAACTGTCAAACATTGGCACACCTCACCTCGAAAAGTATGTCACAAGAACACTAACTTTTGGGACTGTACACAAAATGTACAAGAAAAAGGGGGGATTTTTTATATATTTTAATAAATGATGTATTTCAAGAAATTAGTAATTGGTTAATAGGAATTCAACATCTTTGTACGATAAGAAAAATTTACAATATTTTCGTAATTATTGAGCTATTATTGAACTACTTTTATTGATTATTATAAACTATTAAAACAATAGTTGAACAGCTCCAAGTCAAAGGGAAGAAGGTACTACCACAGAAATATGAAATATATTGCACAAAGTTAAACTTAGAAGTCAGCGCCGTAATGTCTCATGCTTCATTAAAACCTAGTGGTAAAACAAAACAATAAGATGATAATAGTTGATCACCACCGAATTTGGCAGTCAAGTTTTAAAATATTCTGCTCTGACACTTAGGTACTTAAAATTTTTTATTTTAATAGAAACTGTATCATTATACCTACAACAAAGTGTGACGTCACATGTATCTGCCCCCCCCCCCGCCCCTCCTGTCACAAACTGTCACACTTTGGGTACCCCCCCCCCCCACTAGCGTGACATACTTTAAGTATGTTCCCTTAGGATCCTGCAAAAATCGCAACACAAGATAAAAGTTTAAAGAAATTGTCAAGAATTATTGCCAAGAAATTGTTTTTCTGTCAAGATTCAAAAATCTTACACTCATTTATGATCTTATCTTGGCCTAGTCAAGATATTGCCAATTTTTTGTATCAATATCTTCAAAATATCTTGGCTGAAGGAAAAATTTTTTATTGGTTTCAAGAAATTGGCAGGATCTTAAATCTTGCCACGATCTTGCAAGATCTTGCTTAGAATTTTCAGCAGAGTAGGTCCACGGTCATCTTATGTCGGTCCTGCCAGGCACGATGGCGTCAACGACTGGGAGGCGATGGCGCTGGAGGTCACGATGACGCCGTCGTGGCTCGTACCTTCGTGACTTCAATTCAATACGAGACGTTAAACTGGCTACTCCCTGGTGATAAAAATTGTGTGTAAAAGAAAAGTAGCTGATTCTTTTTTAAGAAGTATTTTGTAAAATATCCGTGGGAAATCTTCAGTCTGCAGTAAGTAGAAATTAGGTCATTACAAGTTTGGGATGATCGTAGCATTTCTAAAGGAAAAAAATTTAAAAAATTACGTCTTTTTAAAGGCACATCCGAATGTGACACACAGTATACGTGCCAAACTACCTATAGATAACCAAAATAGTAAATTGGACAATTTTGATGCTGAGCGCTACAAAATCGATTAAAACAAGTCGGCAGTTAGTGGCATAGTCGGCATTTCTTACATTTTATTCAAACCAAGATCATTTAAATAAGTTTCTAGTCTGTTTTAGAGTTTTTTCAAAACAGTTTTGCTTTTAGAACCCGATGACGTGAGAATACCCTCAATTCACTGCTCAAAAGAAGAAGTATAACAGGAATTCGTTAACCTCGCAGTGGTATAAAAACCAAACAAAACCTTATTCACCTGTCACTTAGAGTGAAAAATCATTTCATTAATTAACCTTATATACAATCTCTAATTTGGCGACGTTCAGCTTTTTAGTTTGTGCTGGCTGGGATGCATGTAACATCGAGCTTAACTCTTGATAGAAATCGCGAAAATTGGTTAAAAACGGGAGGAAATGGTTTATAAATGTTCAAAATATTGGTTTACATCCAGAGACGACATTTTTACAGCGATTTGAAAGTGTTTTTGAGGAGAAATATTAATAAAACTGATTGCATTTGGCTGGCAAGATTGAATACCGTCTTGCAGCCCAGCTCGATTTTTAAATCGTTCAAATCTTACCTTTTAACTGATCCGCTTCGTCTAGGTGACTATTATCGCATGCATTATGAAGTTATTGAAGAAATTTAGTCAAAACGCTCCTATTTGAAATCATATTATACTTGAACTTGAACATATTTGGCATTCAGAGTGACAGGAGCATTAGCTTTTGTTTGGTTTTTATGCCACTGCAAGGTGAACGAAATCCTGTTATATTCTCTTGGGCAGTGAACTGGGGATATTCACACGTCATCGGGTACTAAAAGCGTAACTGTTTTGAAAAAAACTCTAAATAAGACTAGAAGCTTATTTTAATAATCTGAATTTGCATAAAATGCAAAAAGTTGTCTAATGCGGACTAATTTTTATCGATTTTTTAGCGTTTGGCATCAAAATTGTCCAAATTACTATTTTTGTGTTTTGGTTTATTGGTTTGTTGGTTTTGGTCCCCAAGTCCTAGGGCTTAGGTTATGGCCTAGGGCCATATATGAACCATAAACTGGCTATCGGGTATGCCCGCAGGGCAAAGGGTACACTAGCTTTAACCTGTATACAGCTAGAGACCGACACTGCATGATCTTAACAATTTCTTCGTGTTCTTGGTGATGGTGAGTGTGTTCCAGGTTTTATTAGAGGGCATTGGGCAGGGAAAAGTTATTGAATTCAAGAAAAAAAAAATTTAATTTTTTTTTACTTTAATGGCACGTGCTTTTAGGGGGTGGAATCCCTTCTCCCTACAACTCTTGCCCTCACCCGCAGAACAATATACGTGCGTAGCACGGGCACATACTGCTAGTTAACTTTATATAAAACCGTTAATTTGGCGATGTTCAACTTTTTAGTTTGTGCTGGCTGGCTGGCTGGCTGGCTGGCTGGCTGGCTGGCTGGCTGGCTGGCTGGCTGGCTGGCTGGCTGGCTGGCTGGCTGGCTGGCTGGCTGGCTGGCTGGCTGGCTGGCTGGCTGTCTGGCTGGCTGGCTGGCTGGCTGGCTGGCTGGCTGGGATGCATTTTTCACCGAGCTTCATTCTTAATAGAAATCGAGGAAATTGGTTAAAAACGGGTGGAAATGGATTATAAATGTTTAAAATATTGGTTTACATCCAGAGACGACATTTTAACAGCGATTTGAAAGTGTTTTTTCGGTGAAATATTGAAAAAACTGATTGAATTTGGCTGGCATGATTGAGTAGCACCTTGCAGCCCAGCTCGATTTTTAAATCGTTCTAATCTTATCTTTTTACTGATCCGCTTCGTCTAGGTGACTATTATCGCATGCATTGTGAAGTTATTGAAGAAATTTTGTCAAAACGCTCCTATTTGCGATCATATTACGTAAAATTGATATGATTTGGCATTCAGAGTTACAGATGAATTCTTTTGTTTTGATTTCATACCACAGCAAGGTGAATAAATCCACGAATTTATCTTTTACGCAGTGAATGTAGCTATTTACACGTCATCGGGTGCAGAAAGCAAAACTCCTTAGTAAAAAATCCAAAACCGACTAGAAAAACTTATCAAAGATTTTGATTCCGCAATCAATATTGATTGCGGACAAATTTCAGGCGGAGTTATATACCGAGTAGATTCTAAAATGTTCAATACACTATTTTTGTGTAGTCAGCAAAAAAAGTTTTGCGCAGTCTTGCCAGATATAGGTTATAGATGCTATCAATTACGTTTTTAACAAACGAAAATTGGTATATATATATATATATATATATATATATATATATATATATATATATATATATATATATATATATATATATATATATATATATATATATATATACATATATATATTTTTTTTATTATTATATTTTTTTTGCATTATAATACTTTGGATAGTATATCAAAAGAAATTAATTTGATTAATGAAAGTTGTGTTGTAATATGAGTTTTGACATTTGCTACACCTTTTGGCGTTGGACATTTTCAAATGCAACTTTGCAAATTAAACTTGAAGTTTTTTCCGGCAAGCTGGATTGCGATAATGACATGATTTACGAGCAACAAAATGTTGTTACGTTTTGGTCCCAAGTCCTAGGACCTAGGCTATGGCCTAGGGCCATATTTTGGTTATAACCTGGCTATCGGGTATGCCCGCAGGGCATAGGGTACTAGCATGTCGAAGGAAAGGGCTTCATCCTATAGCTGGAGCTTAACGCTGAATGATCTTAACATTTTCTTCATGTTCTTGGTGATAGTGAGTTTGTTCCGGTTATTTCATCGGGTTCTTTCAGTGAAAAACATTTCACTTTGTGGACGGGTGGCGATTTTTCTCTTCACCCCTTGGCCTTATATGAGCAATGAATTTTAATAAATGTTAATTTAAATAAATATTTAGAGCCATGAACTGGAAAGTACTAACAGGCCCTCACATGCAGTGCACTATACGTGCGTATACTGCTAGTTAACCTTATATAAAAGCTCTAATTTGGCGATGTTCAACTTTTTAGTCTGTGCTGTCTGGCTGGCTGGCTGGCTGGCTGGGATGCACTTTTCACCGAACTCAACTCTTAATAGAAATCGCGAAAATTGGTTAAAAACAGGTGGAAATGGTTTATACCTGTTCAAAATATTGGTTTACATCCAAAAAGGAATTTTCATAGGCTTTTTGCCTCAATCTTTTTATGCGCTATATACAAACCGCTACGCTCATCTTCAACGCAACACAAATTGCGTTCGCGAAGCCCTAGTAGAGAAAATATGACAGAAATATATCTCCAATCTACTACAAATCCCTGGAGATTAATTTCTGTCACAGATTTCCTTTCAATAACTAGCATGCACGAAATTGACAAAATTTCTGACAAACCTGAAGTCAAGAAAGCCGGTGCGATGTTTCAATGTTGTATCGATGGTTTCGAATAACAATGTTTGAAATTGGGAAAATTTGTAAAAAATATTCACATTTAAAGAAATTGTTGTACTTCTCCAAATTTATTTCCAATTTCGAATATTGCTCTTCGAATCCATCAAAACAACATCGAAACATCGTACCAGCTTAGTTGAATTCAAGTTTGTCCGAAATTTTGTCAAATTCGTGCATGCAAGTTATTGAAAGTATATTCATGACTGGAATAATTCTCCAAGGGTTCTTGATGAGCGTAGCGAGCGAACTGAAATCTTCAATTTCAATACTGGTAAAAAAAACACTTGTCATCAATAATTTACAATTATGAGTTATTATCCTAGGAACTCTGTGTAATCGTTGGAGGATGATTGTAGCTGTTTAAGAAAATAACGGTTAGCAACCTAAAAGAACCACACGAGCTATTTTTTTTATGCGCGGGAAGTGAATTTCAAAATCTATCTTCGCATATCAATTGAATTTCTTATTTACATAAAAACGTCAAATAAATATTACCTCAAAAGCTACGTTTATAATTCGACCAACGAGATATATCACTCTTTTATTTTTATAGCGCCAAGAACATCCCTTTGCCACGACGTCACATGCCCTGCCACATGCCCTGCCACATGCCCTGCCACATGCCCTGCCACATGCCCTGCCACATGCCCTGCCACATGCCCTGCCACATGCCTTGCCACATGCCCTGCCACATGCCCTGCCACATGCCCTGCCACATGCCCTGCCACATGCCCTGCCACATGCCCTGCCCCATGCCCTAGCCCGCTCTACACTACACGTGCGTAGCACGGGCCCGTACTGCTTGCACTTTATTAATACAATGTTCATGGGGTAACCAAGTTGCAAACCTTCTCGAAAATTCTGAAAACTTAAAAATTTTGACGATTCAGACCTTTCTTATTGTTTCTATCGGAGCTGTCAAATAGCAAAAATATGACTGAAATACATCTCCAATCTCATAAAAACCGTTGGAGAATTATTTCAGTCACGGATTTACTTTCAATAATTTGCCTACATTAAATTCACAACATTTCTAACAAACTTGAAGTCAACAAAGTTGGTGTGATGTTTCGATGGCAACAATCGAAATTGGAAAAATTTGAAAAAAATATGCACTTTGAAATACATTTCCGTACTTTTCCAAACTTTCCCAATTGTCGAAAATTTTTTTTTCTGCTTTGAAGGGGAAGTGTATAGAGTATTTTCTTGCAAAACGCAGGGGGTCTAAGTTGATAATAAAAGTAGACACCCTGAAAATTTCATCGCAGTCGACGCAGGCGTTTGGTCTGTAGAGCGCGCACAAACACACATACATACACACACACAAACAAACAAACAAACAAACAAACAAACACACACACACACACACACACACACACAAACACACACACACGTGTTTTTTTTAGCAGTAGTGAAATTGATGATTTCGCTTCGCTCGCTACGCTCATCAATTAAAAGCAGTCTTTAGTGAAGTCTGGCGTGATCTAGTAAGCTATGTCTACTGACTTCAAGTTCCCAGCGAAAACTAGTGAGGTTTAGAGTTCGCTTCTTCCAGCGACTACTATCTACTAGGGCGAATGCAGTTTGTGTTGCGATGAAGATGAGCGTAGCGGTTTGTATTTAGCGCAGAAACAGATTGAGTCAAAAAGCCCATGAAAATCATGGAGCAGCAAGCCGGACCATTGCTTTCTCAAAAATTCTGATCACTTGAAAATGTACACGATTCTGACCTTTCTTTGTTTCTGTCCGAGCTGTAGGGTAGCAGAAACATGCTCACTTTGAGAGCATTCAGCAATTTGCATGTATATACATAAATCTTACTCATGCCCAAAGGTTTTAATTAGTTTGGAGATATATATCTGCAGCGGACTTACTTTCAAAAGCTTGCATGCACGAAATTGACAAAATTTATAATATCTGTCAAATCTTGAAGTCAACTTCAAATCAAAAATTCTGGTGTGATGTTTCGATTTGGTTTCGATGGTTTCTAAAGACAACAATCGAAATTGGGAAAATTTGAAAAAAATACCCACTTTAAAAAAAAATTCCGTACTTCACCAAACTTGCCCAATTGTCGAATATTGCAATTTTTTTGCTTTGAAAGTGAAGGGTATGGAGGATTTTCTTGAAGAACGCAGGGGGTCTAAGTTGAGAACAAAAATAGACATCCTGAAAATTCCATCCCAATCGATGCAGGCGTTTGGCCTGTAGAGCGCGCGCAAACACAAATACAAAAAAAAACATACACACACACACACAAGTGTTTTTTTTTGGAAAGGGAAATTGATGATTCCGCTTCGCTCGCTACGCTCTCGTGGAGCGGCAAGCCGGACCATAGCTTTCTCAAAAATTCTGACCACTTGAAAATGTAAACGACTCTGACCTTTCTTTGTTTCTGTCAGAGCTGTCGGGTAGCGGAAATATGCTAATTTTGAGGTCATTGAGCAATGTTCATGTAAATACATAGATGTAACTCATGACCAAGTTTTTTTTTTTTTAGGTTGGAGATATATTTCTGCCGCGGACTTACTTTCACAAACTTGCATACACGAAATTGACAAAGTTTATAATATCTGTCAAATCTTGAAGTCAACTTCAAGTCAAAAAATCTGGTGTGATGTTTGATTTGGTATCGATGGAGTCTAAAGGCAACAACCGAAATTATGAAAATTTGTAAACAAAGTGCACTTTTAAATAAATTTCCGTATTTTTCCAAACTTTCTCAATTGCCGAATATTGCTATTTTTTCTGCTTTGAAGGTAAGATGTATAGAGGATTTTTTTGAAAAACTCAGGGGGTCTAAGTTGAGAACAAAAGTAGTTAGTCAGAAATTTCCATACAAATCGGTTCAGGCGTTTGGTCTGTACAGCTCGCACAAAAAAAAAAAAAAAAAAAACGGGTGACTTTTTTGGGGGTGGTGAATTTGAAGATTTGGCTTCTCTCATCAATCAGATTCTGATAGCTCGTAAGCAAATTAGAAATATCAGAATCGTCTACATTTTTTGTTTTCAGATTTTTTGAGAAATGGTCTTGCTCGGTGCCCGATGGTTTCCTCCGCCTTTTTACCCGCTATACACAGACCGCTACGCTCATCTTTACCCTTTTAGGCGCAGTGGCACAACTGTTGTACCACCTCATAAATGGGGCTGTGTCTTACAAAATTCCCATCCTATCGGGGTGAAAAAAGTTATATTTCATTCAGTACTAAGCAGGGATCTCAGAAAAAAATATATTGCACCAGCAAAAACACCCACGAGCTTTTCATTGTACTTCAAAGTTTAGGTGGCACAACTGTTGTCCCACTGCGCCTTTAGAGAAGTGACATTGCTAAAACTGGAAATCTTTAATTTTGTTTTCATGTTAAATTCAATGTTCTAAATCAATATAGGGAATGACGACCCTTATGCAAACAACTAAAAAAAAATTGTATTTTAGCCCCACTTGAAGATAATTGGCAGTCAATAATCGATTTTCAAAATTTTCAAAATTTCAAAAATCAAAAAAATATTAGTTGAGATTTTTTTTTGTTGATTTCATGTCTGTGTTGCTCTAGCATTCGAATGCACCATTAAAATTTTCTTAATTTTGCCCCTACATATCTTGTATCATATCTTATCTTGTTTTATCTTATCTTTGTAGCTATCATATCTCATATCTTGGGTTAAATAAAACACAAATTGCCTTCGCAAAACCATAGTTGATAAAATTTTCCTTTGCAGGTTGTTGCACACTTTTTTTTCAAATGATGCGAAAATCAAATACAAACTGGAGTCTGCTTATTATCGCACCGATAATCATCTGGACAACTGACGCGATACGTCCTCCGCCTGAAGCAAACAACGTCTCGCTCACCATTCTGGATCCCGTGTGCACCAGAAACAAGTCTGCCTTCTTAGCACTCCTTCTCATCAATTCGCATCCCGGCAACTTCGAGCTCCGAATGCGGATAAGGAATGCGTACCCAGCCGCCGAAATCAACGACTTGGGAATTCGCCGCGTGTTTGTACTCGGCTCTTTTTCTAACAAAACTGAAAGTAACCCAAAATACCAATACATTAGCGATGCAGAGATTCAGTCGGAAAGTGAACGCTTTTCCGATATTATCCGCTTCAACCTAACCGAGGGCTATTACCAATTGACGATCAAGCACTTGGCAGCCTTCAACTGGGTAGACAAATATTGTCAAAATGCTCGATTTATTGCAAAATCAGATGATGATGTTTTTATTCAGTATTATGCACTTCACCAGTGGCTCAACTTGAACCCGTACAAAGCGAATGACTACGTTTTGAAGGGAAAGGTTTTAGCGGAGCCTGTCAAGCGAGGTATAAAAAACAAACACTTTATCAGCTACGAAGACTACCCTTTTAAAAGGTATTTATTAAACCATGCAATAATATGACGATTGATGAGCGTAGCGAGCGAAGCGAACGTAGCCAAATCTTCAATTTCACTATGTTCGCTTCGCTCGCGTGTGTTTGTTTGTTTTCTTGTATGTATGTGTGCTCTACAGACGAAACGCATGAGTCGATTGCGATGAAATTTTCATGGTGTCTACTTTTGTTCTCAACTTAGACCCCCAGCGTATTCAAAAAAATCCCCCATAAATCTCCCATTCAAATCAGAAAAAAAATTAATTTTCGAAATTGGGAAAATTTGGAAAAATACGGGAATTTTTTAAAGTTCGTATTTTGTCAAAATTTTTCCAATTTCGAATATTGCTCTGCGAAACCATCAAAACCACATCGAAACATCGCACCAGTTTTGTTGACTTCAATTTTGTCAGAAAATATGTCCATTTCGTGCATGCAAGTTATTGAAAGGAAATTCGCAACAGAAATATATCACCAAGGGTTTTTATTCGATTGGAGATGTATTTCTGTCTTATTTTTGCTATTTGACAGCTCGGAGAGAAACAATTAGAAAGGTCAGAATCGTCTACATTTTCAAGTCTTCAGAGTTTTCGAGAAGGCAATGGTCTGGCTTGGTGCTCCATGGTTTTCATCGGCCCTCTGCCTCCACCTTTTTACCCGTATACCATGGACATCAAGTAAGCTCCGCTTTAATTTCTCAGCTTCCTTGATGTCAATGTGCTATACACAAACCGCTACGCTCATCTTCAACGCAACACAAATTGCGTTCGCGAAGCCCTTGTAATTGATTAATGTAGCGTGTGACGCTAACGGAGCGAAATATTAAATTTTAATACCCCCAGAAAAAAATATCTTGTGTGTGTGTGAGTGTGTGTGTGTGTGCGCGCGCGCACCGCTCGCTTCCCATATGATGTCAATACCTGATTAAAAGCTACGAAAATGGTTAGTAAAATCGCTAAAATTACTATGGGATCTAATGGGAAGATTCGAAATTTGGGACTCCTACTTGTTGATTTTTGACTTTTAAACTGCACTATGGCAACAGCTTTCCAGGCTATTTGAGATCAGTGGTGTTAACGGACAACTGTAGTCTAGGATAGATGAAAAACTTTTTGTTCAAAAATTCATCTCCCACGGTTCATGCGCAGGAGCTGTTCAAACTTTCGTCGTTTTCCGTACTGATCCGCGCCTGCCTTGCCGTTTGGGCGCATAGATAACGATTTGTTAAAGTATTGCAGTGAAATTGGTTCCATTAAAAAGCTAAGAAGATTTCGCATCGTTTGAAATATAAAACTTCCCCTAGGTACAAAAACAACCCTTAATGTACAATCATCCCTTAAAGTGCAAACAAATGCAATTGCGTATAGTTTGATTTTGATGAAAATTTTACAGAACATATCCGATAGATTGATTTAACTTCCCTGAAAGTTTCGTGATGGATTTCGCAGCCGTTCTCGATATAAAAATTATTTTGTGTCACTTTCGCACTTTTACGAGACCGCATGCATTACGAGACCGCGCATGCATTACGAGACCGCGCATGCATTACGAGACCGCATGCCGTATCGCAGAGACGTTTCGCGTAGATCGGTTTGATTATCAGCCAGTGCGCATGCTCAGGAATTAAAAAATTTTTGGCAGGTGTGTGTAATACAGTTAGATGAAGCTCCCCCGAAAATTTTATCTTGGCTTTTTTGATATACTTTAGAGTTTAGAGTAGACAAAGTTTTTTTGCAAAGGGGTTTTACAATGCGTGTATAATCAACGGTGTAAATGTGTTAGATCAACAATCTTTCGAAGTCGAATTGTGATTGCAGGCAAACTCACCACTGATGTTCATCATTTTGCTTGTATCCCATGTTGGCGCTGGTGATTCACTTCAGCTTCGCCATTGTTTTCGAGTCGAAGAGTGAGCTATTGTCCGCAAGGAGAGGAGGCGACTTGCAAGTTTTGTTTCGTGGGGCGTTAATTTGTTCTAGTGACACAAACACAAAAGAAGTCACTGGCAGGTTTTCCTTCGCCCATGCGAAGAGGTCATGTGGCCACATGATTTGGTCTTCGTATGGGCGCTGCAGGCTCGCTCGTGCCGCTGTTCTAGCGCAGTTTTACACAACGGCCCCGGATTTGGGTTCCTAAGTTAATCAGCTCTAATGCAATTGTGCTTTCAAGCGTTGCTAAGATAATTGACGTGTACAAGATCGCTCTATGGAAATCCACACTTTTACATTTTCTGAATTGTAGTTGTTTACATTTTATAAGACCCTATGATTCTTCGATGACCGTTGTTATAATGCACCTTTCATTGTAAGCTGTCACTTACCCACAGCTCTGTTAGGTGGCGGCTAGAACCGAACCAACTTGATCCGGCCCTTGGTCTACGGGTGCTATTTTTGTGTCCCTTATGACCGAAGCATTGCAACAAGTAACAGCTAGAAGGCGCGATTTACCTCACACATCAAAGTCCCCAACCCCCAAACGTGTACAGCCGTAGATTGAAAAGTATGGCTGCACTAATTGCGCAGTTTACGGCACAAATTAACACTTATAGCACTAAAAAATCTAAAAGTTTCAGACGGATTGCTTGAGTTGGGGCGCAGAGTGAAGTTAGCGCCCCCCGCGGTATAATATTGGTCTACCAGGTATGGCACTCCGGCCTACGAGTTTGGGACCGGCTCGCGCATGACGTCAGCTTGGATAAAGACCGATGTTGTCGAGCAGGCCTCGTGGCCGGCCGGATGGTTAGGGGTAGCAATAACAGCGAGTAACGGGAATTGGGAGATGCAAGGAGGCGAAAGCAATCATTTGTTTTGTATGCGCCTCACACAGGTGAGATTTGCTATTGACAAGAGTATAATAATGAACAGCCTGTGCTTTCGAATGCAATCAGACACTTGTCAGAATGCGCAAGAGGCAAAGATCATGTCGTCGGCCCAACTGCACGATCTTTCGGGCCACGCAATAAGCCACAAAGAGTGTAAAAAGCGCTCTGAAATTGTGTTATGTGGAATGCAATGTCACATCTGAGAAGTGGTTGCAATAATATGAAATTATTGTTAAAACTTTCAACCACTGGTTTTATGTGATGCACACGAGCCTAGTCCCGGCGAATACAACGATGTCTTCTGTGACTTGTGCCTCCATTATATTATTATATAGAAGTCAAGCTCAATGCCGTTCGTTGAAATCTTCATCGGGAAGTTGTTTTGGCCTATCATCTAAAATTGTGCTAATCATATTTGAAGTAATGGTCTTGGTATTGTAATCGTGACATATTGTTATAAATAACTATAGGTACTCGGATGCAATATAAAGTTTATGGGTAAAGTGTCAACATACAAACCCTTTCGAACGCGGCATACAGTGTTTCAAAGAGCACGGATCCATAACCTACCTCAACTTGCCATCCTTGAAAATAAATCTAAAACAATAAATTAGCCATTATTTTCGTATTGTCTGCAAATTCATGAGATTGTGAGATCCTGGCTGGATAATGTGCCGGCCACGTGCTTGGCCAGGCAGCGCTCAGGCCGAGCTAAGGGTCGAGTCCAAGGTGACGTCACGCAGAGCCCGGGTAGGAGGGGTGAGATGCGCTGTGGCATACCATGTAGACCCAACTATTCTTATACCATGAGCACCCCCCCCCCCCCGACGAACATTACTCTCTGGGATCCGCAAAAATGCTGCACTAATTGCGCGGTTGACGGCACAAATTAGAACTTATTTAGCACCAAATATAATGAAAGTTTTAAGTGATTCCCAAAAGTGGGGAGCGCTGTAACGTCAACCTACCTTCGACTCCCCTCTACCTGGGCGCCAACCCTCGATTCGCCCGACGACTGCCAAAGCTTTTAGTGGTAGTCCTACGAGTGAGGGGGGGGGGGGGGGGACTTTGGAGTCGGGGAACAACTTACACATAAAAACAAAATTCTAACATATGGAAAAATTGGAAAAATTTACTATTGCTCTAATCAAAATACAAAAACTCCTTATGTCCTTGAGCAAGCTCGCATCTGGCCAGAATTAAAATATACAACGGTACTTAAGTGTACGAAGAGTCACGTGGTGCTAGCTGGCGTCGGACAAGGCGTAGGTCTGGTCGTCGCCATGGAGACGTCGAACAGGGCGCCCGATGGGCTGTCCGACTCTTGACGTCGGACTGATACCCCGTTCACACTGGGGAAGTTAATCACTGTTAGGTTTAACTATGATCAGCTATGCGCAGTGCATTGTGGGCTAACTGTGTTCGAGTTTGAATTGAGCGTTCACACTGAAACGGGGTTAACGCCATAGTGGCCATCTTTTTCCAAATCTGTACGTCCACATACATAAGCTTCTAAAACTCCGATTTCGACCGTTTCAATCATGGAAAATGAAGATGTGCTGCGAGTTTTGTTACTCTGATTAGCCAGTACATTTTGAAGCGTAGGAGAAGTAAAAGGCGTCTTGATCTAATGCATAATATGTATTTAGTTTGATTTATAATTCGAGCTCCATATCATTATAAATCGGGCCGTTTCTTTTGTTGGCCAGGAGCCTGTTCACGTGCGACTCCCACACGTGAATCAATAATAACACCTCGTGGTCCGTCAATTGTCCTTTCTTTTCCCATCTTTTGCTTCGCACACAATATCCCTCGTTGACGCCATTTAAAAAAACAAAATCAACACTGCACAGCCTTCTCCAATCCTACAAAACGTTCCTGCCGCGCAGTTCCGGTGGGCGGTGAGCAAACTAACTGAGTTAGCTCTTAATCACGTTCTGGAAACGTTGTTAACGCCAAATCCGAGTTAACGCTAACAGCGTTCCGTTCACACTGGCCTCTTGATCATAGTTAAGCCGCTAACAGTGATTAACTTCCCCAGTGTGAACGGGGTATGAGCGTCGGCTACGTGCGTAGATCAGCGCTCTCAGGGGTCGGCACCCGGCAGGTGTGTCGGCGACGGCGGACTAGCGGCGTCAATAGGCTTCGTATCTGGCTTGATAGCGTCGCACGAATTGTCCCGTAGTTGCTTCTAACGGAACCGACGTCGGGAGCAACACAAGTAGCGAGGCTTTCACCCTTCGAAGCTCAGCGTCTTTCTGGTCGCCGTTCCTCCAGACGACGTCCCCAGGCGATTCCCCTCCAGGCGGACCACGTGATCTTGCCGGCCAATTAGGTCGCGCGTTTCTTGACATTACCATACATGGTCGTAAAGACTTCTGCTGACGCCGAATTATCATGGCGCTCTACTATCAAATTTACAAATATCTAGTTATATTTCTACTAAATTTAACGTTGCAAAAAATCAGGACCTCGGCAGTTCAGGATGGATTCTAGGACCGGATAAAACTGCAAGCATTGGCTCTCCCTCCGCGATCGTGAGCGACAAGAGATTACGAATTGCGCAACTATGGCGCAATATGCACACCACGGCAAGAAAGTTGGCACCCCAGTATCCGTAAATTACCAAAGATAAACTACAATAGGCAAGTGGAGGCCAGGAGCATGGGGTGAAATTAGATGAACCTCACAAGACTTTACTTATGCCCGAAGGTTCACAAAGTTATTTACCACTATTTACCACAGACGTATTTACTTACAATTACTTCCATAAACGAAATTGACTAAACATATGATAACTGTAAAACCTTTGCCTTGTCCAAACTTGGAGTCAACAAAGCAGGTAAGGAAATGAAAGAAACCAGACTCTTATTAAATCATGCATCAAATAACGAGAAAAAACGAAGAATATGCGAATAAAAACCAAACGGAAAGTTCTACCGACCTCAGATTTTCAGGCATAATAAACGTGTATAAGGTCGGCATGTTTATAAGTTTTGGTGAAGATATGTCAAGAACTTTGACATTTACAGAGGTTCAAAATTTTTAAAAAATCGAACAATTTCGTAAACATTGATTTATGAAACTATTTATAAACCGATCTTTTCCAAAAACTTGGAGGATCTAAGTTCAGAACAAAGATAGGTCCTCTAAAATTTTCATTAAAATCGGTTAAGCCTGTTCAATGAGCTCTGAAGTCGAGCCGTTTCCTTCACCTCGTACGGGATACACTTTCCAGGCCACACCTTTCGTCGGATCGCGACGAAACCTATATTTTCGGAATCTTCGAACTTCGGACAACAAATTGAAACATTTTCATTTCGCAAGATTCACTCGTCAATTACTTCCAAGAGTTTTAAAATAACCATGTTTAGCCAGTACATTGAAAGGTGTACTTGAGGGTAAATTCCAGCTAAGAATTTAACTCTTACCGTATACACTTTCCAGGCCACACCCGTTATCCGATCGCACCAGAACCAATGTCTACGGAATCCTCACACTTTTGACAACCAAATTTAATATTTCAGAACCTCGAAATATCTCTTGGAAATCCATAAAAAGTTGAATTCAATTAACCTCAACAACTTTAATGAATGGCCTTAAGGCGTTCGGTCTGTAGAGTGAGCACAAACACACATACAAAAAAATACACAAGTGACTTTTTTTTTGGGGTAGTGAAATTAAAGATTTCGCTCCACTCGCTTCGCTCGCTACGCTCATCCAAAAGTGCGTCAATTTTTCAAAAATTTCTCAACTCAAATGCTGCTCTTCGAAACTATCGAAACCACATCGAAACATCAAAAACCAGCTTTGTTGACATCAAGTTTGTCAGAAATTTTCTCAATTTCGTACATGCAAGTTATTGAAAGTAAATCTGCGACTGAAATAAATCTCCAAGCGTTTTTGATGAGCGAATCGAAATCTTCAATTTCACTACACTCACTTTCACTAAAAAAAACACTTGTGTGTGATTGTTTGTTCGCGTGCTCTACAGACCAAACGCCTGCGTCGATTGCTCAACTTAGTACCGCTGAGCCAATACGCTCATCTTCAACGCAAACACTTTGGCAGCGTTTCCTAGTTATAAAATATAGCAGTATGTGTCCGTGGTACGAACGTACAGTGTTTTCTTTGCGGGTCCAGCAACTCCACCAAATACCCTGCCCAAAGACCTGAACACTCTTGTCTTTTAAAATCTCCAAGCCTTTAACGAATCCAAGTGCTTAAAACTGTCGTAACGGGATGTTAACCATTATCCTGAACAAATATACACCATTTCCACCCTTTTTAACCGATTTTCGCGATTTATATAAAGAGCTAAGCTCGGTGAAAAAAACATCCCAGACAGCAAAACTATAAAGTAGACAATGGTTAAAAAGTAGAAGCTAAATTTAAGGCTTTTAACATGTTAGGTTAATAACTTGTGACGTCATATCCGTTTAAGCGTGTGAGACCCGATGTGTGTTTAAGCGAGTGTGATGCCGAGTCAATGGGCGATTATATTGTCATTGCAGGTACCCCGACTTTCTTTCTGGGTCACTGTACATCATGTCACCGAACACAATCAGCCGGCTTTTGGAGACTTCCCGCTCTGTGCCTGCAATTCCATTTGATGATGTGTACTTCACGGCGCTGGTATGCATAACAGAAATAATTGCATGAAAAAAAGTTTTATTAGCGTGTATATATATATGTTGTTTTAAGTTTTTACAGCAATAAGTTTAAAAAAAAAGACTATTGGATAAACTGTGGTGTTTTATTATTCATTTTCCCAACGTTTCGACCAAATTGTTTGGTCTTTCAAGGGTCAATCAATGAACTACAAAAACAAAACATTGGACAAAAGGTACCAGAGATCTCAACAATCAAACCAAAGTTATAAAAAAAACACATTTTGACAAGAAACATTTAGCGAGAAGGTCAAGGTCGATTCTGTTTCGATGCAGTCTTGCTCCGTGTTGTAGGCCCCAGGGAAGGGGTGGGTGGATGGTGTATGGGCGATTCAGTGTTCGACTCGTTTGATGATTTCTGGGACGCGGCTGTAACCCTGTATGGCAGAAGAGCCAGTTTCCAGGCTGGTGGCAGTCGTTTGGCGTCATCTCTCTTGTTCATTGTGTCGGGGCGCTTTTCTATCTCAATGGATTCTCTGATTATGCGCGGGTAGAATTTCTCTTCTTTCGCCACCGTCCGTGCGTTTTTGAAGTCCACCACGTGTCCAAATTGATCTGCATGCTGTGCCAACGTTGAAGTCTTCAAGGAATTCGTGACAGCTACCTTGTGTTCTTGAATTCGATGCATTATCTTCCTGTTTGTTTGGCCAATATAAATTTTGTTGCACGACCCACATGGGACTTCATAAACTCATTGGGATTCGTTTGGAATCAAGTCCTTTCCTTTGCCGAACATAGCTCCGATTTTCCTGGCCGGTTTAAAGATTGTTTTTATCTTGTGTCTTCGCAACAAGCGTCCAATTCGATCTGTTGTACCTTTTACGTATGGCAGGAAAGCTAAGCTATGTTCGTCTTCATCCGGTGTGTCTTTGGGTTGGTCTCTTTTTGTTACCCAATTGAAAGTTTTGTCTATCGCTGACTTAGTGTAGCCATTGAGAGACAAAGCTTCCCTCAATGTTGTCAACTCTTCCTCGATGTGCTCCTTGTCCGCTAGCTGTCTTGACCGATGTACCAATGTTTTGGGTATGGAGCTAATCTGTGCGGGATGGTGGTGGGAGGACGCATGTAGGTAGCGGTTTGTGTGTGTCACTTTTCGGTGCACGATGTGTGCTAATGTTCCATCTTCTTTTTTTTATCAATAAAACATCCAGGAAAGCAATGCGGTTTTCGTCTTCAATTTCTACCGTGAAATCTATTTTTTCGTGGATGTTATTAAGATAATTATGGAATCGGTCTGAATAATAAATGAATAATAAAACACCACAGTTTATCCAAAGGTCTTTTTTTTTAAACTAATTGCTGTGAAAACTTGTACATATATATATATATATATATATATATATATATATATATATATATATATATATATATATATATATATATATATATATATATATATATATATATATATATATATATATATATATATATATATATATATATATATATATATATATATATATATATATATATATATATATATATATATATATGCATACATATAATACATCGGTTGATTTGTACCGCTGCCGCGAGCATGGTCAGAGCATGGTCAAGCTCATGGCCCAAGGCATGCAGAGTGCAGAGTGGCCTGGAGCCACTTGAACCTGTCCAGACATGTCCCTTTGTATGTTTCCTCAATTCTAGTGATATATTGGCTGTTGCCCAAGGCCAAGCTGAGTGTGGGGTTAGTGTAGTTTGTTTATGCCACCCAATCACTTTGTATGGCTTCACCACTCACAAACATGATTGACTGCTTCTTTTATTGAGGTAATAAAGATCAAAATCATGTCTGATAATATTATGCTCACTTCTTCATAAATGTCTTGTCCATGCAAATTATAACACTATCTCGGAATAACCCTGCAAGTAACATATTCAATGTTGGTACACACACACAAAAATTCGAAAATGGAAATTTTTTTTTGTGTGTTTTGGGTTTTTAGCTAACCCAATACAATTTTTGGTACCTGCCAACATCTCTAGTTTATGCCCAGTTCATTTCTAAGAACTGTGTTGTTCTTCAGGTGGCCGAAGCAGCAGATTTGCAACGGAAAGATGTTCCCAATCTTGTAAGGCTCCACTCGTCCCCGCTCTGCTGCACGAGACGCGCAGTTGATGGCATCGACAGAGACGTCTTCAACTGCAAGTACATTGCCTCACTGCAACACGGATATATGTCAGGTGCGCTGGCGCGCAAGATCAAGCAACACGACCTATTCTGCCACCACTTCAAGTGTTCCCCGTACTCCGCAGTGCGTTTTTCCAGAGCCTCGCTCGTGGATTGCATTTGACATCACAAACGGCGAAAACACTTAAATGGCCGCACATTGTATTACATTTTTTAATATTAATACTGTCGAAGTCGGCAAATATTGTAAAGAGAACTTAAAAACCTGAATGTAATTTTAGCATTTCATGAAGCTTTCATTTGTTGATTTACTAGACATTTATATTTTAAAACGTTTGTGTTTTTTGCATAAATGAGTGTTCATTGGGAAGTGAGTGTTTAGAAAATCTATACAATAAAAGTAAAAAAAATATATGTTTTTTTCTGTTTTCGATAAATACTAGGAAACGCTGCCAAAGTGTTCGCGTTAAAGATGAGCGTATGGGCGCAGCGGTACTAAGTTGTGAACAAAGGTAGACACCCTGAAAATTTCATCGCAATCGGTTCAGGCGTTTGGTCTGTAGAGCGCGCAAACACACACACAAACAAACAAACAAACACACAAATGATTTTTTTACCAGTAGTGAAATTGAAGATATAGCTTCGCTAGCTACGCTCATCAAAAACCCTTGTAGAATTATTTCAGTCGCGGATTTATTTTCAATATCTTGCATGCACGAAATTGACAAAATGTCTGACAAACTTGAAGTCAACAAGTCAACAACGCTGGTGTGATGTTTCGATGTGGTTTCGATGGTTTCGAAGAGAAGAAGTATTCGAAATTGGGAATGTTTGGAAAAAATATGCACTTTTAAATAAATTTCTGTACTTTTCAAAACTTTCCCAATTTTCGATATTGCTATTTTTTTGCTTTGCAGGGGAGGGGTATTGAAGATTTTCTTGAAAAACGCAGGGGGTCTAAGATGAGAACAAAAGTAGACACCCTGAAAATTTCATCGCAATCGAAGCAGGCGTTTGGCCTGTAGAGCGCTCGCAAACACACAAACAAACAAACAAACAAACACACATACAAACAAACAAACACTCAAACGTTCTTTTTTTTAGCAGTAGTGGAATTGAAGATTTCGCTTCGCTCGCTACGCTTATCAATAACTTGCATGCATGCACGCATTGCATTGCATGCACCTCGAAAAATTGGTATTTTCATTTTAAAAAGTTTCATTTAAGAAAAATGTTAATAAAAGTTGGAGACGTCAATTTTGTAAAGTGGGTTCTATTAAACGACGAGGAAGTTATTCCTCGCACAGAGACCGTGATATCAGCGGGTGAGTTATTGATGTATCTAGTGTTGTATAATATCGGTGAATAACAATCTTCGTAGTAGCCCTCTCTTAACAATGAACTAGCAGTATGGGCCCGAGCTACGCACGTATAGTGCATTGCGCGTGAGTGCATATGTTTACTTTCCAGTTCATGGCTCTAAATATGAATAATAAATATGTTTTAACATTATTTGCTCATATCAGTGGCGTAGAGCAAAATCGCCCCCGCCCACAAAATTAAATTTGTTGGCCTCGCAACCCCCCTCCCCCCCCCCTCCCCCTCCCCCCAACCCTAACCAGTGGGCACGTATAGTGTTTAAGGCCAAGCTGTTTACTTATTCTTGTCAATGATCAACTGTTTGGTTGCTTGTTTGGCACCTGCAGATTTATAAGGATTTTTTTTCCATGCCAGAGTAAAACCCACAAGGCTTAAAACTTATAGCTCGAATGATTACGTTACCCCGGTAGAGTCCCTATGCGTCGACATACCTACTATATGCTTTTGCAGAATATTCTTTGATCACCCCCCCACCCCCTTCCAAATAATAGCTTGTAACAAAATCAATCGCTAATTGCAAAGGATAATCTGGTAAGGTACCCGCACCAGCTGCCAATCAGGACACCGAACGCAGAGGACCGCACCAGCTGCCAATCAGGACACCGAACGCAGAGGACCGCACCAGCTGCCAATTAGGACACCGAACGCAGAGGACCGCACCAGCTGCCAATCAGGACGCCGAACGCAGAGGACCGCACCAGCTGCCAATTAGGACACCGAACGCAGAGGACCGCACCAGCTGCCAATCAGGACACCGAACGCAGAGGACCGCACCAGCTGCCAATCAGGACACCGAACGCAGAGGACCGCACCAGCTGCCAATCAGGACACCGAACGCAGAGGACCGCACCAGCTGCCAATTAGGACACCGAACGCAGAGGACCGCACCAGCTGCCAATCAGGACACCGAACGCAAGGGGACCGCACCAGCTGCCAATCAGGACACCGAACGCTGAGGACCGCACCAGCTGCCAATCAGGACACCGAACGCTGAGGACCGCACCAGCTGCCAATCTGGACACCGAACGCAGAGGACCGCACCAGCTGCCAATCAGGACACCGAACGCAGAGGACCGCACCAGCTGCCAATTAGGACACCGAACGCAGAGGACCGCACCAGCTGCCAATCAGGACACCGAACGCAGAGGACCGCACCAGCTGCCAATCAGGACACTGAACACTGAGGACCGCACCAGCTGCCAATCAGGACACCGAACGCAGAGGACCGCACCAGCTGCCAATCAGGACACCGAACGCAGAGGACCGCACCAGCTGCCAATCAGGACACCGAACGCAGAGGACCGCACCAGCTGCCAATTAGGACACCGAACGCAGAGGACCGCACCAGCTGCCAATCAGGACACCGAACGCAGAGGACCGCACCAGCTGCCAATCAGGACACCGAACGCTGAGGACCGCACCAGCTGCCAATCAGGACACCGAACGCAAGAGGACCGCACCAGCTGCCAATCAGGACACCGAACGCAGAGGACCGCACCAGCTGCCAATCAGGACACTGAACACTGAGGACCGCACCAGCTGCCAATCAGGACACCGAACGCAGAGGACCGCACCAGCTGCCAATCAGGACACCGAACGCTGAGGACCGCACCAGCTGCCAATCAGGACACCGAACGCTGAGGACCGCACTAGCTGCCAATAATGAGATGCCATAATGAGCGAGGTATCTGCCGCGTACAGTATGAAACACGTAATTAGTCGACATTGCCTCAGAAAACATCAATATTTTGGGCGCACTGCCCAATCGCCAGATTCGAACAATTTTTTAAACCTTTGCCAGTACATGTGGAACACAAATCTTGAATCGAAAAAAGTCGTCCGCCTCTTGACTTCAACTCGATGGTCACTCTAGTTCAAGTTTTGAAATACGTAATAGAGAGGAGAAGGTGGCGAAATGTAGAACCGATTTCCACTGAAATCCAACATTTTCCATCCGCGCGTATTCGAACCCGCAACTCGGGGGTGAAGCACAGACGACCAACAGACAACGTGCTAACCAAGCAGCCACGGAGACGCCGCGTCCAGAGGAGTATTTGACACATTCACGTCAACAATGTATACGTCAACCCAGTGAAAGCTGGTTGGCAAAATGACTCCCCGACGGTGCCCGAGGGTCAATTCGACCTGCGGGTTTTGGGATCCCAGATCGGAAAAAAAGTTCTTCAAATTGGAAAACTCTAGTGAGGAAAATATCCAAAATATTATTAAAATATGTCCAAAAGAGGGACCTTTTAGGCTTAAAATTAGCATGGTCCCAAAATTTGGCGAAAAAATCTCGAAAATGTAGAAATGCATAACGAAAGAAAGTCGATGTGAAAACATACTCACAGATACGGCTTTTATAAGTAGGAGACAAGCCCTTCGGGCTTGGCGGCCTTCGGCCGCGGCGTACGCAAATTCTCTCGCACTTATATGATTTTATACAAAAAGTGTTTGCACAATAAGTGGACCAATCATTCAATTGTGTTCCCAGGAACAGTTAATGCGTTGAAGACAACCCACTCTCTCTCTGCACTATTATTATTATCAACAATTTGACATCGGCGCGTACTCGAATTCGCAACCCATGTATGTGACGCATTCACGCTGACAGTATGTAAGTCATGAGTCAAAGCTGGGAGGCCAAATTACCCCCCAAAGGCGCCCCAAGGGTCAAATCGACACGCGGTTATAACGATCCCAGATCGGAAAGAGGGCTCTGCAATATGGAAATTTTGAGATGGGAAAGAAATGTAAATTTCGAGACAGTTTTTCCAAAATAGTGCCCATTATTGGGCAAACAGCCCAGAAACCCCGACCAGCACTGCAGAACGTCAATATTAGCACTGTCACAAAATTTAAAGAAAAAATCTCAAAAAATGTGGAAACGCAAAAAGAATTAAAAAGCGCGGAAACGCACCGACAAACGCCCCACGGACGAAAAGTATTAGACACGAAAATTATTGACAATCAATACGTGTATAATATGCGAAAAATACATTTGGTACGATTGCGAATGGGATATTTTTATCATATTCCTGATGTTTATTCCAAACCTTTATCACCCTTTCTCCCCACCTCCTAATAATGCTCTTTATCATGCTTCTTTACCACCGTTTTGATAGCTATTAAGAGTTTTAATCATACTATCACCCAATAATGACATGCAATGCCACATTATATTTTCAAAAGTGACGCGAAAATCCATTCCTAAGCAATTATTATCAAATTTCCGTGGACATCAAACGCCAAAAAATAGGGGCCATTCTAGCACATGACCTCATAACTCCCTCCACGCACAGCAGATTGTAAAACATAGGAACGGCCTAAAATTTGAAGGAAAATCTAAACACATATAAAAGCGCATATTGCAGCACGGTCTCAAAATAAGAATGCGCACGAAATGGTCTAGCACTGTAAAATATATATTTGGCCGAAAAGTTGTTGGCCGAAACTTATTCGGGTCAGAAAATAATATAGTCGTTAGCGTACTCTTGGTTCAGAAAATTTAAGGATAATTCAATATCGTTTCGTGAGAATCTATATTTAGGAGGACAGTGTATCTTTTTTAATCATATTTAAATTACGAAAGCTCGTAATTGGCTATTCATTTTATTATTATGTACGCAAATAAGCCTCCCAAAAATGTTGTCCATTCCGGGATTTGAACCCGAGTCCCCAACTTTCGCGGCTGGAGCTCTAACTAGCTGAGCTAAATAGCCATTCAATTTGGGAGAAGTAATTTGCATACTGGGTGAGAATTGAATGTCCCCAGGGGGGTATGCTCCAGAGTCTACGAATACTCAAAGTGGCTCTGGTACCGCGTGATGCTATACTGCAACCACATTTTACATTCAACCTCGAGTAACTCCAAATTAACGTTGGATGCGTTTAATTCTCCTTTTTAATCTTATTTAAATTACGAAAGCTCGTAATTGGCTATTCATTTTATTATTTTGTACACAAATTAGCCTCCCAAAAATGTTGTCCACTCCGGGATTTGAACCCGGGTCCCCAACTTTAATGGCCATTAAGCTCAGCTGGTTAGAGAACCAGCCGCGAAAGTTGGGGACCCGGGTTCAAATCCCGGAATGGACAACATTTTTGGGAGGCTAATTTGTGTACATAATAATAAAAAGAGGACCGTATATTTTTTCCCATATCCGGCACCAATGTCAAAGAATGTTTTCGCGCTGTACCAGACGAATCTGAAGCCTGATAATACTAACGATCTGCAAAGTCCTGAAAGTACCCATTCTCGTGTACCTACCGTAGAACAACCGAATGGTCACGGCAGAAATCATCAGCGCAAATACGTTGAAGCGAAATTGCGATCGGTAATTTACAATAAAATGTGTTGCGGAACACGACAAAACAGTTTGTGAGAAATTAAAATCCAGTAGCACCTATCGTCTGTGATCGGTGTTAATTGATAGTGTAGGGTGGTTGTCTGTGATTGGTGAAATTGTCTCCATAGGGTGAGACCAACAGACAATGTGCTAACCGAACGCCTCGGTGCCTGAGGCCTGCCAGGGGACTTGCGTGCATGGGGCCTCGCCTGCCAAGCCCGTGGGCCTCGCATAGTGTGACTGATTTCACGTCGTAAAAGATGAGAGTACTTTTCTGTCACGTTAGCTCTTTGCTTATAGTTTGATCATGGCTTTTTCATTCTCACCTCATTCCACTCGATTGCTGACGATGGGAAAGTCGCACTGTTATTGATTGTGTTTGTGTATGTTAGAAAATATATTATGAAAAAAATGGCAGATTGGGGCGCTTATGACTATCAGTTTTGCAAGATGTATAATTATCAAATTGGTACCTTTCGATCCTAGCTGTTTATTTCGTTTGTTTGCGCTTTGTCCCCCCCCCCCCCCCCCCGTCATGCACTCCTTACATCTCGAGAACAGCATGAGGGCCCTGCGATAGTGTGTGCTGACCACTGGGAGACCCTTCAATCCGCGCCTGTAAATGGGGCACATTTTGTTTGTGGAACTGCACCAAAACCCCCACCACCTTTCCCGAAAAATCGTCGGCCTGCACTGTTCATGGCATGGCCGTTTCAAAATTGAGGTAGCATCTTCAGTGTAGAATTTTAAATAAGTGCCAACCACGATTTGAACTCAAATATCTCATCTAGAATCCAAACGTGCTATGAGTACGCTACAGTACGCGGATATTGCTTACCGGTCACTTTAGTTCATCGTATGAAATAAACATTATATATAAGAGGATGGCGTTGACATGAAGAACATAAGTTTCCTTGAAATCCAAAATTTATTCACTAATTTAAGACTCGAACCCGCGACGTTCGGCTCGATTCTTGACGTGGTTACCAATGGCAGACACATAATACCTTCCATCTTAAGGTATCTGATGCGTCTACTCCGACAGTCCACAAGTCTCCCCCCCCCCCCCCCCCCCCCCCCAACCACGGCCATCAAAGCGCCCCGACGATCAGATTGGCCAGGGGCTTTCAAGATCCGCAATCGGATGTAGAACTCCACAGAATGAAAAACTGGTGTAAGGGGAAAAATTAAAGTATGGAACATTTTTTCGAAAAAAGAGCCCCTTTTAATATTGTTCTTTTAATCTGTAAAAATATACTGTTAAAAAATATTGTTCCACACACGATTTGAAAGCAAAAATGTCATGCAGTAACCGAGAGTGCTGTCAGAACGCTGCGGGGGCGGAGGTTCAACGTGAAACCTATCGGGTACCTTGATGTTCATTGTTATGCTTTGGTGTAGTGTAGTGCGGTTTTGCTCTATAGTTTCAGTGACTTTTGGTCCTAAAAAGGACCGTAGTCGACGTTTCGTCGGCGATAGCGCCGACTTCTTCAGGACTGTGTCGCATTAGGGCCAAAATTTCTCAGAAGACCACTGCAGATGATATTTTAAAATGCATAACGTACCTGAAATTCAAAATTTGAACTAATGAAGTGCTAGAACCGGCGTCGGGAGTTTGGATTTTCTTTGTGCTAACCCAATATCCACGGAGATGAAATAATTTTATCCGCAGCGTTATAGTACGAAACATGTAATTAGTCGACATTGCCTCAGAAAAAATGAATATTTTCAGCGTATTCGAACCCGCAACTCGGGGGTGAAGCACAGACGACCAACAGACAACGTGCTAACCAAGCAACCACGGAGACGCCGCGTTCAAAGGGGTATTTGACGCATTCACGTCAACAATGTATACGTCAACCCAGTGAAAGCTGGTTGGCAAAATGACCCCCCGACGGTGGCCCGAGGGTCAATTCGATCTGCGGTTTTTGGGATCCCAGATCGGAAAAAAAAGTTCTACAAAATGTCAAAATCTCAAAAAATGGAGAAACGCATAAAGTAAGAAAATCGAGGTGAAACACACTCACAGACTTGACTTTTAGTAGGAGAAGGTTTCACAAAGTCCGCCTCCGTATCACTCATATCACACGACATTCAAAACATGGCAATTATCAGATTTATTAACCTCATTTGGCTTTTAACTTTAACTGTGGCATTAGAACAATTTAGGAAAAACTTGTGTTTGGTTCCACGATTCGGTTCAACTCCATTTCTGTCCCAAAAGCTTCGCACCCAAGTTTCAACTCGACAAAGTGTCAAGAGTTTGCATTAAAACCCACGGCTCGTATCACAGGCCTACTAGATCGCTATCAAATTACATTCAATTTCATTCAACCAGCATTTACTTGTATCGGAAATAGAAACATCTTGCCAATCTTTCCACGCCAATCTTTTAGTTTTATTTGTGTGAAGATGACCTGGAAGCCAAATGGTCTGACTGCTGCTAGTATTCGAACCAACCTGTTGATGGTACAGGTCGACCCATTATTGACAGCTGAGATTGCAGCTAGGGCTGAGTTCCATTCGCATGTCAGTCCTGGAAACGGCACCGAACCCTCGGCCTTTTGGCTGCGTGCTGGGACCGAGATGTTTGAGCCGGGCACAAAGGGAGGACATTGGTCTTCTCAGGCTGGGTTCCATTCGCATGTCAGTCCTGCAATCAGCACCGCACCCTCGGCCTTTTGGCTGCGTGCTGGGACCGAGATGTTTGAGCCGGGCACAAAGGGGGGACATTGGTCTTCTCAGGCTGGGTTCTATTCGCTTGTCAGTCCTGCTATCAGAAAAAGTGTTTTATTTTAAAACGACATTATCTATAATCGCAAGATAGCAACAAATGCCAATTAATAAGCTGTTTTTTTAAAGAAAATGAGACATCACTCATCGATTTCGGTATTAGTAAGTTCCACATAACTCGCAGATCCAGTAGAAGCACACAATTGCAAGGTGGGATGTCAATATTTGAAACAGACTACATAATTCCAGACAGTTGGGAATGAAGACAAATGACTGCACGGACCGGCAAGGTTTTGGTACACGAGATTTCTCGCCGGCGGTTTTAAGTATTAACATAGCACAGATAACGGTATCCCTGGGTTGGGTTTTCTTGTGGGTTTAAAAATGAAGTTAACATGATAATGTTATTTTAAAGCTACTAAATCGCGGCCAAGAAGATCGTAGAATGGCGGTCACCCATCCACCGGCCGACTTGGTGCAGTGTTGCTTAACTCCAACCCCTCTAACCTTCCCCGAAAGGAGAGCAATCTCGCGATGAAAGCTCACTTTGGGGCCCTCCGTCTTTTGGGACTTGTCCCCAAATCAGTCTACATTGGTTCCTGATTTCACCCTATTTACACAAGAAGTACGAATGTAGTGCTTGATATTGACAGAAAGCAGGGAGCGGCAGGCTGTGACGTGATAGGAGGCAAGCGGCAGTGGAGTGGGTGCGGTGATAAGACCAAGTGGCCGTGTGCGAAGTATCAAGGTGGCGCGACTCGCAGGGCTGGCGTTGAGTGTGAGATAACAGGCCGAACACGTCGCTAGCAGGCAGCTGCTGATTTGTGCCATCTTACAAGTGTTGGCAGCATCGGGTTCAGCATTCGTCTACCCTACTCAATTTTCGCCTTGGACTCAGCTGTTGCTTTGGTGAGTGTAACCTCATGTGGGGCTTGGGACCCTTGTTACAATAGCCTCAGCCCAGAGTTAAAGTAGGAGTCAAGTAGTTTGTCATGGCAACCGCCAATAGGATGCCGTGGAATTCATCTGTTTCTGAGGGCTAGACGATAAACCCAGAGTTCAAGGAGGAGTATAGTTATTTGTCATGGCAACCAGCAATAGGATGCCGTGGAATTCATATTTTTTTGAGGGCTAGACGATAAACCCAGAGTTCAAGGAGGAGTATAGTTATTTGTCATGGCAACCAGCAATAGGATGCCGTGGAATTCATCTGTTTCTGAGGGCAAGACGATAAACCCAGAGATCAAGGAGGAGTATAGTTATTTGTCATGGCAACCAGCATTAGGATGACGTGGAATTCATCTGTTTCTGAGGGCTAGACACTTCGCCAGAAAGTTGCTTTCATACCAAAATTTCCGAGTTTTCAAGGCCACATCGTTGAAGATATAATTTTAGTATCATAGTTCGGTGAAGAAAAAATACGTAAAGTTTGGTGCCCATTGCCCTTTTTTCGAAAATGTGCTCCTGGAATTTGCTAGAACCACCCAGAAACTGATCATTTTCTACCCTTTTTAGAGCCATGTATATGGCTATATCATTATCCTGGCCTTTCTTAAAGCTGCATGTCAGCAAACAGATTCCACTGCCTGTCAAAGTCTGGTGCTACGGGATTAACAAGGTAAACACCGAGCATTTCAAAGCCGTTTCTGGATTTGTTCTCTTGATCGAGCAGCCGCATTAAACACTTGCTGCATTTTCAGACTAAAATTGATTGACCACACACATGGAAATTATTTCGACATTTCTTTTGTCAATTCAAATTCCCAATCGGAACTTCCATTTTGATTTGTAAGGCCTATAATGTGAATGTGAACCTGGACTTGAGCACAAAAAATAACGAAGGTCCTGAAAGTACCTTGAAATCCGTCGGATTTCAAACGTTACTTATTATATAACGTTATATAACGTTATATTACTTATTATATTATATTACGTTATATTACTTATTATATATTATATTACTTTATATAACGTTACTTGGCATCCGTCGGTGTGATATATTTGAGGGACACCGGCCTTTTGGCAAGGAAATAAGGGTTTGAAAACTAGACATTTAACACGTGGCATAGAACATCAGGTCAAAACCAGCAAATATCACAGGAAAGCTCTAAATTCAATCCAAATATATATTTAACAAACAATATACTTGAATACTGCTCTCGGGTAATGAAAAACTGGATCACCATGCAAACTTTGAAGATGACGGCATTTCAAAATTGACATTGCAGTTTAAATCCCGGTTTTTCAGTGGCACGTTAAAATGTATCTAATGGTCTGTTAATTTGTTAATTGCCTGGAAACGTCCAATCAGAGACCCTAATTTTCTTGCTAATGGACCGTTAGTATCTTAACTGGCAAGTGAAAACCCGGTACTTAGGACGTGTCTGAATTGATTCGGTCTCGGTCTCGCGATTTGGCCTCGGTCTTGCGTACTTGGTCTCGGTGACTTCATTTGTTTCATATTAGTACAGATAACTTCTGCTATGACATAATCACGGTTCCGCCCGCCATTTGATGACAGGCAAGTCACCGAGACCAAGTCTGCGAGACTGCATCGTCGATGACTCGCGTACTCGCTCTGTTATGCGGTGGATTTGCAATTCGGACAGTACTTGTGACGTCATTTGTCAAGAACGAGTACGCGAGACCGCATGAAACAGCCAATTCAAACACGGCCTTAGAGTGTCATTATTGGTGCATTTTTTCTACTTTTTCCTTGAAAGTAAAGTTGTACTATTTAAAGACACAAAAGCCACTTGAATACATTTTATGTAACAAGATTCAATCTACAAACGTTTTCGCACGCAGTAAAAGGCGTTACCATGGATACGAAGGCGATTCGACGCAGAGACTTTAATGTCCATGGTTTCCACACGCAGCTTGACGTTCGTTGCTCCATCTGTTAGCAGGGTGAGGAGTGGACAGCAGAGGAAGCCATGGACCGGGCTGAAGACCAGGACGCGGCCCGCAAGGAATTCGCAGAGAGGAAGAAACGAGCCGGGGAGACGAGGGAGCAGTTCGAGACCGCGCTCAGACTCCTGGCTGACAGGTGCAACATCGGGGCGTTAGCCGAAGTCTTCGTCAGCTCGCGGGTCTTCCAGGAATTCCCTGGGCTACTTCCACAAGCGTCGGCGCAGCCGGAAGATTCCGTCACGGTAAACATGGCCTGTTTTACTAATGGGGGATTTTTCTTTATAATCTATGACCACGAAGAGAGAAACTATAACTTACACAAGGAGATCGGCTTCACCTACGTCAGTGGCGTAACTACAGGGGAATAGGCATACCAGTGCACTGAGGCATCAGGTTCAGTGCGTAACTAGAGGGGAGCAGGCATACCAGTGCTCTGCGTGCTCGTCCCTTGTGAGTTGCCACTGGCGTCTGACGACAGCTGCTCTTTGCATCACCAGGACACTCAGGGCCAGCACACCTCGGGGCATACGACACCTCAGAAGCCAAAGATACCTGATAAGCCAAGTAGACCACCGAAGCCAACGGATTCGGACACGTCCGGACAGCGACGGCACGAGCCGAGCGATCCACAGTCGACGTCCTCTCAGGAAGTGCCGCAGTCCGGGGACTCCGTCGACGCAAGGGCAGTGCCCAGAGAATCAATGGACTCCAAACAAGGAGCTCGGCCGAAGCAAGACGCGTCGGAGCCAGCAGACCCTAAGGTAGGCTGACGTCACTTGCATGACTGGGCCTGCGCAGGACAGGGAAACGGAAAGACCTTGGAGGATAATTTTCCGTATTGTCTGTTAGGTATGTTAGGTCCCATGCTGACAATGAAATTTTCCAAAGCACTTCCATTGCTGGCGTCAAGAGCCACTTGAAAACGGTCTATAACTGATTTTTAAAAACTTCTAGTTGTCTGTTGTCGGCCTAAACCAGCTGTAGTTCTAGCTGATTCCGCACCTTTGTTTAGGTTTTGTTTCGTGTGTGTTTATCAGTTACATTACGGTCGTGATACGTTTATTTTTACTTTACTTACCAATTATTCACCTTTTCCCTTGTTTTGCAGACGGAGCCTTTTGGATTGCCATCTCCTGGCAAAGCGTCCTCGGCCTCTCAGATGCCAACAACATCTCCTGGCAACGCGTCCTCGGCCTCTCAAATGCAGACGAGGTAAGATGCACGGGAAGGCCGACGTCACACCTCGTTTCAACACGTTTCCATGGCTTGATTAGTTTGGCGACACTGAGCGCACCGCTGCTCGAATGTCCTTGTGCGCAATGCGAACCAATCTCAGGGAGCCCTTGGAAAACAATGGCAACCAATGGTGGGCGACCTCTAAGTATATTTGGTTATAGTTTTCTTCGAAGTTCTGTGTGAGTCAAAATACATGTAACTCCTACTCATGCTGTTTTATCTCTCTCAATGATTTTCTAGTTGCCATGACAATTTTGAGCAAATTTTACTTATCAGGATCTTCACTTTTGAACCAAATTTGCCGTCGTTTTGTTCACTTTGTAGAGTATAAAGATATGTTTCAACCCCGGTTTAAACTTCACAGAACCCCTTTTTAGCGTAGCTCCGCTCATGTAAACAGCAGTAACTTCATTTAACATATATGGAGATGCGCTCCTACGATGGCTCCATCTCTAGGGAGTTATTGACGTGTTCGGCGTGTCGTACTACCCGAGCAAAGCAACGGACCTTTAACGCTCGATTTACGCTCCGTTAGACACTTTCAGTGGCCGCTGCTTCCTTCGGTCCAGCCAGCAGCGAATATAATTCCTTTACGGTGACTTTGGTTGCACAATTTCATGTTTCAAGGCTGATAATCAATCTATTTTAAAATGGATGGATTTGGCGAGATGAATTCTCGGCTTCGAACAAGTATGCATCTTTAAGTACTTCTTGCATTAGTTTTCGTAACAAATGATAATACTACATCTTCGTTTTATTTAAGAAGATACCATTCCGCTGGGAGCGCTAGTAGTCACTGTAGCTTTCATAAGTGCCAATTTGACAAAACTGAAATCCTGTCATTATTTTTATACCTTTTTATATAACCAAAGCTTATGTTATTAACTTTCAACAATTTATTCGTTGATATTTTTACTCATAATTATGAAATAGATTCATGTTGAAATTTTTTTATATGTAACCGAATTAGTGTTTTGTTTTCCCGCCATAAAAATTTAAATTCATGAGCTGGTAGTTTGTGAGGGGGCAGTCCCTGCTGTGGCATCTTCTCTCACGGGCTAGACTGAAGCTAATAAGTAGCATTACCCTAACTAAATTGATAATATTTTTATATTTGAAAACAGCTGAAATATTACCTAAAAGGCATAATAGGTGAGAGTCAATAGTTGGTTGAGTGCTGAACTACAAATTGTTTTTTCGGATCTGGATCAAGGTAGTACTCAAGGTTCATACATACCAAGGTTGCCTTGGTTGCCAAGGATTACCAAGGTTGCCTAGATCGGGCACTTTCATTGTCTCAAGTTTGTAGGTTTACGTGACGTCAGCGGTGCCACACCGCTTCCGGTATACCGTGATTTTTGGTGTGATACTAACGTATTCAATAAGCAGTGGCTATGTTTTTGGAATGGATGACATTTTGAAATAGACAGTAATCTAGAAATTAAAACCGCTTGAAACGACGAGCTAATTGTACCGCCTATAACAGATAAAGAGGGAAGTACATTCTAAACATATATACCGTATAAACATATATACCACTTGTTTTTTAAAAAACAACGACAAATCAAACGACATATCTAATCAAGCTGCGGTAAATACAATATCCTCGTGGGTTGATGAAAATTCCCTTTGTTTAAATAATGGAAAAACTGTGCTATTACAATTCCATCCTAAAAAAGAACTATACTTAAATTCGAGCCCCCTTATTTATCTAAATAGTAAAAGTATAATACCCCAATGCTCCACCAAATTTCTAGGGCTGACAGTAGATTCCAACTTGAACTGGAACGAACATATCACAGAAGTAAATAAGAAAATGGCTTCAGGCTGTTTCCTAATCAAACGAATTATCAAAATACGTAACTTGGAAATCGCGAAGCTTGTTTATCATGCGTACGTCCACTCCAGGATATCCTATGGTATTTTATTATGGGGTCACAGTAAGAAAACCAAAATCCTTTTTAGTCTTCAAAAACGAGCTATCAGATATCTAGCACAGGCTAGTTTTAACCCATGTACCCCTGGAATGTATTTTAAAGATTCATGTCGACCTTACTTTGTAAAATATAACATCCTGACTCAACATGCTTATACATTTATACCGCTATTGTATATATCATGGAAAACATTCAGATGTCAGTCTGTCACCACGTAAAACTTGCTGGAATTTTGTTGACATGATAGTTAGATGATAGTATATTATTATGTTAAATAATAGTTCTCTCGTCTTACCCTTGACTCAACAGCTAAGGAATTTCGAAAAGGTATGTCATTAAAATGATCAGAGCATATTCGGGATGATTTGTGAAGTTGCAGTGGACCATGCAGTTTGCAAACTTCGTCCAGATCTTCGTCCCTGATGCAGGCAACAATTTTTTACACCTGTGAATAAAAAAGCAAACTTAAATACTCGTCCGCTTGTACTTGAACACTTTGTAGCTTTGGTTTTTAGTATTTTCCACGAGCTACAACATCGTTTAAAAGCACCAAAGAATGTGCATAGGCAATCTTAAACCCATACGTACGGTGTGTGCTAGGTACTTACAATTCAGTTTCTTTCGGAAATCGGATCATGGATCGCTTATTCTCCTACATGCTATAGTTATTGCACCCATATACTAAACAAATAATCGGTAAAACGGAAATCATTGACTCGAAAAACTGCATGACACCACATGTCAAAGATGACAGGAGAGCATTGCGTTCAATCATGTCCGCTAGGTTCGCCACTTGTTTCCGTCGCCGGTTTTTACGAGAGTTTCCCGTATTATAAGCGAAGCTTATATATTACGGTATTTGGTTCTATGAAAATCGAGCTTGAAACAAACTGCATGTCTCTGTGTGGCAGAGCCAGATCATCGGCCAGAGAGTCTAGAGAGCCGGGTGGCATCGCTGACGTCACTGTAAAAATCCCGATCGAGGCAACCTGTGTAACTATGTATATTAACCTTGGGTAGTACTTAGTTCTTCAAAATATTTTCCATCAAGCTTATGTATGAATGGTGGCTTCCTAGAGTTACATGTTTGGGGGCAAGAGGCTGGGAATATCCTTACTTCGAACATGATCTTAGTATTCACAGCATACAGCACACGGACTAAACATAATAGTATGTG
Organism: Nemoura dubitans; assembly: GCA_921293005.1. NCBI lineage: Eukaryota > Metazoa > Arthropoda > Insecta > Plecoptera > Nemouridae > Nemoura > Nemoura dubitans. The sequence continues at coordinate 12,671,736 of OV121078.1, read as the reverse complement.
CTTGAGTAATTATATTATTATAAAATATAACAATTTTGAATGCAATTTCTTTTGCAAGCTCCTAGTTATTAGGGAAATATAGGGGATAGTCGTTTCTTCCTCAATTCAGCCCCAGACAATCGCTGCCTCTTCCTTCCAGGATCGGCCATATCATATACACCGATTTAATCTAAATAGAGGGACTTTCTGTTTACCTACATTCTGAATAGCTAGGTAGTTGAAGGAAATTACTTATTTAACGTGGCTAAATTATAAATTATGTTAAATGGTGTCTTACCTCGATTGTAGGTAAACCCCCCAACGGCGAACGAAACGATCAAGGCAAGAGCAGTGCTGCAGCTCGACTGACAAAATTTCGTTCAAAACACTTTTCGTCTGCGAAGCGTTTCGTACACGGGATGCGAATCGCGGCTCCAGGCCGCGTAAGAGTACCATCCCGCGGCCAAAGGCCGCCTAGCCCATAGGGCTGGTATCAATATATTATTGACTTTATCCAAGAGTACAACTAATTTCCTGTCTTGAGTAACAAATGAGGAACAAATTAAAAGTAATTGGGACTGGAAAAAATGTACGTCTCTTTGAAATTTTGTTGTGGGTAGGAGATGTGAAATTGATATTTCACTGAAGCTAAATCTGAACTCTATTATATAAATTTGTAAATATGATTTTTTTTTTGCAATTCAATATGAAATTGAGAATAATTCTTGGCTTCTTATAATATGATACAAATTATAATCCTTTGTCTGCTAGTTTGTTGCATTGGGAATCAATCCGAAAGCCATCATTCTGGGAACACAACTGTATTAGCTGGTTGGTTTTAGAAATTGTTCTGGAATTCCAGCTGAAGAAACTGATAGGTAGGTACTGCATGTCTATTGTTGCAACTTCTTGCCATTATGGGTTCCGACAGGCGCAGCCCTAAAGGCTCCAAAACAGGGTGAGAGCGTTTGTGTACTGGCAATTATAACAATAGTTCTACAGTCTTACCTACAAGCAACATAAGAGTAATAAAAATATTTTAAACTAATTCAATATTTGTAATATCATCCTCATTTTTTACCTGCAGGTAAAAATGAACGATTTTGTAATAATAATAATATGCCGATCGGTATGCTAGAGAGTCCTTCGTTTATACTTTTTCGCTTTGCGAGCCTTGCGAGCGTTGCGCTGTGAGCTTTACTAGCGCTGGGTTGTTTACAGTGGAGCGTTGCGCCGCCCTCGCTGTGAGCGTTGCTTGTAGTTTGACGTTTGGCGCCTAGCAAAATTAAATTGGCACTCTTGCCACAGCTAGCTAAACACACGGAATCACGGTCGGTTTGTAGCTCATCGAGATGGCTATGGGGCCGGGGCTAGCGAAAACCCAGCGCAACGCTCGCAACGCTTGGAAATGTTGAACCGAATTCAACATTTCTGGCGCAGCGATCGCAGCGATCGTAACGCTCGCAACGCTCCGACCTTGGGCTCTGATTGGAGAACGCTCACAGAGCATCGCTCACAACGCTCGCAAAGCGAAACAGTAAACGAGCCTGAGTTAGTATCTAATAATATTATAATATTATGAATGTTGGTACTTTGAGATACTTAGAGAAAAAAACAAATATAAAGCCGAAAAAAGGACCAGGTGCAAAAAAAAATAAGAAACGTTGGACTTGGGCAAACAGAATATGCAAACTGCACACACATTGAACATCATCTGATTTTGAGACACATGATTGTTTATGATGTGTCTTATCTTATTATCCAGACAAGATTTATTGATAAACCAATTGCTAGAGAATAGCCAAGAGAAAAATTATGAAATGTACTAGTCTAACTGGCTGAGTAAATTTCCAAGTAAAAAACCTACTATATGTATACCTCATAGGTAGGTAGTCATTACCATCAAAGTAGGTATACTGTTGAAGCCATTATACATGAAGCTTTCGAGCCTGTGGGCTCGGAAAACTCTCTGAGAGGCCGAGATCAAGTGGATTCGCATTACACACTGCGTTTTGGAATCTGTGGGGCCTAGCTCTAAAATAAGATTCCGGTTATTAAAAATTTGTAATTATGGTATCGTTTCAATCATTAGCGTAACAACAATAATAATGTGATACACGTTTCCTGTCCCCAGCGGCAGAAAGACCCGTGGCGCGGCCGACGGCGCCGGCGTGGACTTCGAGTGCAACTATCAGACGCTGCTTTACTTGCGCATGCTCTTCCAATCTACGCTATTCAATGGCTTCGAGTTCCAGCTGGCATCCAACATGGCGGCGGCCGGTCTGTTCGACGACATCGTCCTCAGACACCGAAAGGACCCCAACACCGAATGGGACGTGAGCCTCCTACAACTTAAAACCAAGAAGAACAATAATATTCAGAAGGCGGATTTGCTTGGCATCTCTGGGGCCTTCAGCCTTGTCAAGCACTGTGATTCCTATGAAACCATTAAATCGACATGGAATTTACAAGGACACCACAACGTCATAATATTCACCAACGCTGGCATAGCTGATTGTTTTGTTGAAGAAGTGGCTAGTGATCCCTTGCTGTTCACGAGTGGTAAAGCGGTTTCCTTGAAGGCAGATGGCGACATCTTTGAAGGACTGTGCGAGTTGGCTGCATTTAAAAAGACTCTCACAGAGTTTCAAGGCCAAACAGAGCTGAGAGTAGAGGAGATTGCAGCTCGCTTTTCATCAGCGAAACCTAAGAACAAACCCGTGGATTCGTGGACAAAAGAATTGATATCGACTCCAACCATTGGCAAACTCGAAGACTTGCTGAAGAAGTTGGAGCCAGTCCGCGATGAGGCAACGTACGCCTCGTTCCTGTCCAAGCTGCAAGTGTACGTGAACCAGGCCAAAGGGTCAAAGCTCGAGGAAAAGATCAGGGAAGAACTTGCTAAACTCTGGAAATGTGGAGTGGAGGACGAAGCAGATAAAATGTTCCGCAGTCTAATTAATGGTGTGAAATCATTTAGGGACAAAGGCAAAGGAGATCTGACCCAAGACTCTACGTTGTGGCTCGACCTCATCAAGTCTCAGCTAGTTACTTTGTCCAAGAGCACGATCGAAGGGTTGACTAAGACAGGTGCAGAGTTTGAGTCGGAATCCCTGCGAGTCTTGCACAAAGCGATTCCCTCCGACGGCATCGTGAATGTCCGTGTGGACTCGAGGACCGAGGCCAGCTCGCTGAGAGTGCACCAAGCCCTGGCCAAGTTCCGTGCAGACGATTCAGTCTTGCACGTGAACGTGCAGGCGTTCTTGGAGCGCAAAGATGACATCTTGTCGGCATGGAAAACCAGGTGGTGTAGAGTGCTGGTGCTGGAATGCGACAAAGAGATAGAACGATCAGAGGCAGAACGGATCAGTGGCGGGATTTTGAACGTCTTGGGAAACAATGCCAAGCTGCTTGTTCTGATCGCTTCAGAATTCCACCTGATAAATGTCCCATTGCAAGGTCATCAAAGCTATCAATTTTACAATGACTGTTGCAAGTGGTTGGACTTGACAAATGACACTAAAAAAAGCATTCTGGAAACAAGTTCGATCAAAATCCAAGACCGACCAAACACAATATTGTCCGAATTGTCAGACCAAGACAAAGAACGTTTAGGCAAGGTGGCCGATCTGGAAGTGATCTCTCAGTTGCTGACAGGACTCACTTGCGGTAAGGCGCTTGCCGAGGAAGGAGCCAACTTCGTCGAGCGTCGGCTGAAGTCAAAAGGTGGCAAACCGTTTGCCGTGAACTCTGTGCGAGACGTGAAAGACAGGGTGGTGCTCGTCGTGGCCGAGGCGGGGATGGGCAAGTCCACCTTGATGACGCACCTCGCCAACCGAGCCAAGACAGAGGACCCCAAGGCGTGGATCGTGCTCATCAAACTCAACGACTGCTCGAAATATCTGGCCAAGATGGACAAAGATAAACTCAATGAGGACGCAGCCAGGAACTTCCTGGAACACTTTGCCCTGAATTATGGAAACAATTTGGAGAAACTTCTCTTCCGGTCTTTGGAAGAAAAGCTCATATTCCTTGATGGCGTGGACGAAGTGTGTCCTGATTACCAGCGGCAGGTGTTCACGCTTCTAGGGTTCATCAAAGAGTTTAAATTCACTAAACTCTGGGTCGCTTCTCGCCCGGTCTCACAAGGTCAGCTCGGAGTCAAGTTGGGTGTGAAAGCGATGCACTTGGATCCCTTTTCGAATGAGGAACAAACTGCATTTATCAGCAACGCAGATACTGACCCAAAAGAATTTGCAACGTTGTTAGCTACGTTATCCGATAATGACAGGGAAATGCTGGGAGTTCCCCTTGTTGCTACCATGTTTGCTAAAGTGTATTACGGTTCCAAAGACAAACTTGTAAAGAATGGTAAGCTGGACAAGATGTTTCGGTATGAAAATTATATCTTGAAACGGATGAGAGTAGAGTTTAATGAGAAATTGGGCATTCAAAACTTGGAAGGAGTTTATTTAAAAAACCTAATAGACAAGAGGCTTGAAGAAATTCTCCACAATCACTCTCTCGCGGCACTGCGAGCGTTGTTTGACGATTATGCTTTTCTCAGCCTGAAGTTCGGGAATAACCTGAACTTAGACGAAAACTTGGTTACTTTCCTGAAAGAAGTGACCGATGGGAAAGAGAAGACCGGCATCATCGAATACGTCGTTGATGGCAGACCTGTGTTCACACACCGGTCGCTCTCAGAATACTTGGTAGCTTATTGGCTAAAAGATAACTTCAAGGAAAACAAGAAATTCGCTTTAAAAATCACCACCACCTATGGCTACAATCTAATCAGCGAAATGTTCGCCAATCTTTTACTGTCTGAAAAGCACCTCTTGCATCTCGCTGTCTTGCACCAAGACTTGGGAGAAACGAAGAGTTTTCTTTCTCAGCCTTGCCAAGTCAACGCGTTGGATGCCGGAGGTCGGACGGCCTTGCATCTTGCAGTGCTTCTCAGTCACACTACCTGTCATGAGGACTTCATTGCCATCATGGACACCTTGATTCAACACAAAGCTGGAGTCGACATTGGTGACACAATCGCAGGCTGGACACCCTTGCAATACGCAGAGAAACTTTGGGCTTGGAAGGAACTTGACGTCTTTCTGAAGAACGGAGTCAATAGCAACGATGCATGGCCGAAACCCGACACAGTCGTGATGCTCAACGCCGCCAGAGATGCAAGTGTCGATGTAGTTCGCTTTCTGGCCGAGGAGCGCCATGGGGATTTGCAATGTCGAGGAAGGGGTGGCCAAACCATGGTCCACACGGCGGCCAGGGGGGGAAACCTTGAGGGCCTGGAATTTCTCCTATCAGCATCAGCCGTGTTGCTAGGTCACGCAGCTGACTTTGACGTCACGGACGACAATGGATGGACTCCACTGCACTATGCAGCACAATACAATAAGTCAGCCGTGGTGGAGCTGCTCTTGCAAAAGGGAGCAAACCCTGAAGGTCGTGACAAGCGTGGCATGACTCCACTGCACCATGCCTCGTCGGAGGGAAGCGAGCTAGTGGTAGCCCTGCTGCTTCGTCACGTGGCTGTGGTTAACGTCACGGACAAATGGGGTAAGACACCGCTCGATTTGGCAACACAGATGAATCACCGGGGTGTCGTGGAGCTGCTGACAGCGGCGGGCGGTCGGCGCGGGACGTAGGCCGACCTCTCGGACGTGTTCGCCACTGGCTGCTTGGAACTCACTCCACCGCTGGAAGGACATGACTGTGCTGTCTTGGGTGGGGATGGACAAACTGTGCACTGTGATAATATCGCTATACGAAATCAGTGAAGTATCGACTTACATCGATATAATGAAATGTTGATAAATCAATATTGTGACGGGTGAAAAGGTCTTACTCGGCACTTTACCTTTGGGGCGCTTACGTAGCTCGACTCGCTTGGCTCTTCTGTGAAAGGTACCCGTCACCTAGGGATCGTTTGGACCAAAAGGACGCTGCTTTTTAAACCCAAGTATTTATTTATCGACCACACGGACAAAGTCCATTTCCACACCAAATTACAAACAACAGGATAGATCTACAAAAATACAATATGACACGCAACGTGCAGCAGTTAAGCCTATCTTCTGTCTCTCGACTGTCCCAAGTGTTCGCAATCACGTGACTCTGTTTATGCCCGCAAACTTATTAGCACAGCTCGTATTGCACAGGAAAGATCAGCTTGCTACACGTACACCTCTGGACACGGAAATCCACCAAGTATAATTTCGGCTGTGCTGAGAAACTAGGTTTGTCTGAAAAGAGCATAGGCAGGCCAGGTACCGACCACGTGGATGAGCACATGGTGGCAGGAGATGTAATGTTCATTGATCGGTCGCAATCTAGTTTTGATAAACCAGTTTTATTATTATTGCCTGCCTTGCAAAACTCACGACTTTGTTCTCTGGCAAGTTTTGTATCCGATTCCACTCACCCTCACTGGCAAACAACACCTAATTGTATAGTTAGAAGAGAAAATAAAAAACTTCTCGAATCCTCTCTTTGATAGGAACACTACTATGTCACCACTTTTTTAATATTACAGAAAACATATGTTTCCATAACTCAATTTCATTTTATTTATATTAATTGCTTCCGTTATCTCGATATCAATTGAATGGTTATTACCTATACCCTACCTTTTCGTGGCTGTAACTCGTCCAGGCGGGTCGGAGGTAATGTGATATAACAAAAGCAATTATGCAATTTAAAATACATCACATTGCGAATACCAACATTTTTGCTAGTACCGAAAAAAGGATGGCATAAATGTGTCTTTCGTGCAGAGAAGATGCAGGAAACTTTTTGAATTTTCTGCTAGCTTAAAAATTACGTTTATTAGGCAATTGGATGTGCGTGAAATCTAATCGCACAATCCATAGTGCACCGATATATCAGCGTGGGTCGATTCTCATTTCACGGAGCGAGGCAGCTGCTGATAAGAAAACTGGTTTGTCCAAACGAGATTTCGATCCCCTAAGCATGACATCCCTTCCTCCACGTGGTCGGTACCTGGCCTGCCTATGCGCTTTTCTGACAAACCTTTCTCAGCACATAGCCGAATACGCAGCGTAACCTCTAGGTGTCGAAGTTCGCACTTACGTTTTGCAAACTACCGTTGGTCCTTACGTAATGACCACGACGGTGACACACGGCGTGACCTGAACTCTGGCAAAGTCTTCAGGTAGATCTCGTGGCGTATACTAAATGCCCCTACTTCCTGTGACACTGACCTTATAGACTTGTGAAAACCATGTCTCATACGTCACTTTTAGGCTCAAATACCGATACCGCATTGGTCAGCAACTCCAAAGTCCACCTGACGCAATCCTGCCTTCCGAGTTACAAACCAAAGCGCCGATGCTCACATAGCAAAGAATGCACTCGTCATCAATACGAAAAGACACTACTCGATAATCACCACACATAGCGTTACAATGCATGAAAACAATTACACGATTTACTCAAACTTTCTTACAAGCGTCCAAAACACACAGTCCCCAAATTTACCCCAAAAATGCAAAGACAAAGATTCGCAAACGCAGAGTAGCGTCACAATATTGTTACAAGCTAAATTTAGGATCTATGTTTGCCGAAAAACCTCGCTTGGCTATGTGAGAGGCTGTAACAATTTACCGGATCTAATAATTTTGAACAAGTCGAAAAGGTACTATAAAATAATGCAGCTCACCGAACACAAAGTACACCTTGCTGGACCGCTGCGCCTCGTTGTTGGTTCCTCACTGACACACTTTCTGACCACACGAGTCCACCTGGGCCGTTCGGTCTTTGCTGATGCTGACACTGCCCAAATCACGCTGACAGCTCCAGATCACTTAAGGCGCCAAGTGTAAACGAGCAATTCGCAATGATATGAAATGCGAACCACGGCCAGTTGGCTGGGGTCGGCACGGCAACTTAGGTACGGTGGTTCAACCTGACTATCGGGGGAAGCGGTCTTTTCAACTCTCGATCAAAAACTCTATTTAATATTTTTGGCAATATATTATACCTACATCCATATTACATATTGTATATAATTAAACTAGGACATCGCGAACGCAATTTGTGTTGCGTTGAAGATGAGCGTAGGTAGCGGTTTGTGTATAGCGGATTAAAAGGTGCAGGCATATTTAAAACAAGGTATGCACCACGTTTGTTATTTGCATGATTGTTTTGATAAAAATGCTAAGAATTCGTTAAGTTTAGCCAAAGCCTAGGTGTGCCAAAATGTAGGAATAAAAATATTATTAATTACCTTTACTTACAATCACATGTATTTTTAAGTAACAATTCCCAATGTAACCATAACAACTCAGAATCCCATCTGCCTCTGAAATACCGCACAGATTGAAGTGTTTGGCGTATACCAGTGGCGGGTACCTGTGGCGTAGCGGAGGCCCAAGCCGCCCGCCAGCCCAAACAGTGTGTTTGTTTGCAAAATGCAAAATTCTTTCAAGAATGACTTCAAGCCGCTCATTGACTTGCTGGAATGATCTACTGTTTTACTGTTTGACCACCAACTTAGCAGAATGCGGGCCTTCAGTTTCGAAGACTTTAGAGAGTACTACAAGAATACAGGGGTGCCAAGAAATATGGCAACCAGTTGTGGCCGGTGGGAGGTAGAAAACACAAAGTCGTTTTTTCCACTGTGGGAACAACGCAGTAGCGGCCGGTGGTCAGTTAGGAAGGTGGGGCATAAAAAAAACTACGAAAATATCCGCACCTCCTTCCACTCACCACTACCCCTAACCTATACTCTGAAAATCGTATATACCTGACGCTGCGTAATCTCACTGACATATGAGAACCTATAAACGCTTCTTAACGTCACTCAATTCAATGACATTGTTTTGGTGTCCTACCTTTTGTCCTGGCAGGGAGAGTTCTTCGTAATGTTATGTCAATGTTCTGCTGTAGTCCCAAATCAGCGTTTAGTTGCTACTCGCAAGAAGCAAGACGCAGCACTCTTCGTACATACTTCCATATCAGTAAATCATAAGCAATACCTACTAATGCCTATTTACGATGCGCTGCCAAAAATATGTCAAACCATACATCGATTAATCGCGACAAGATCGGCGATATTTTATAAACAAAAATGTATTCTATTTATTTGAGAGTATCCATTGAAACCTTAAACTTTTCCCAGCTAAATTAGTTTGATTTTAAATCCTAAAACACGGCGTGAAACAAGAGTAATGACACATGACATCTCACGCGAATTCGCTCGCCGCGACACCTAGCCCAACCCGTCCGCTAGACTGACTCAGTGGCACGTGCAGCAAAGATCGCGACGAAGCCATTGGCCGTGCCAGGGAGTCCCGCATTTCGCCACTTGTTCATCGCGGCTGATTGGCTGCAGTGCATTTTGAATATGTGCCCTGCTCTTGCCTGCCAGCTCGCACTGTGAGCGCTCTGCGCGCACGCGCTAAATATCGGGATTAGGGGCAGAAGCCGAAACTGCACTACCCAGACATGCAGTGAAGCGCGCCGAATCGCGATCGCGCGCTTTTGGGTCCAGGGGAACGTTGCGGTGGACTTTAATGAATCAAATGAATACTCAATGAGTCCCAATACAGAGTATAACATTGAAATCTAAAGAAATCTTAATAATATAAGCTAAAGTAGTAAAATCTATGTTCTGGGCGAGGATCTAGGTGGTGCACATGCCCCACTGCCCCTGTGCACGAGCCGCTACTGGAACAACGGGACCATCAAACGTTGTCCCCTCAACTCATGGAGATGACTCATCGGAGTCATCGTCTTACCAAAAAGGCGAAACTCGCATACTCGCACAATCCACTTCTTCGGATTGTGCTGCCGTATTTGATTTTGTACTTCGTGATCATTCTGCATGATTTTCGTGTTCGGTGTCGTTCTTCTTTCGAAGAATTTATGTGCACTTAGTAACTCACAGTGGAAATGCTGAAGTGGACGATGAAAGGCACACGATAAGTTGTACTCTGAAGTTATTTATTTTACAATAAAATAAACAATTCGGTTAAAGTTTACATGAACGGTAAATCGAGATGTTCTCGTCAGAGAAGTCGAGTCCTTTTTGTTCCGATTGATCCTCGTCTCTTTTCCCTGCATCATGGTTCAGAGTTGATGAGTTCAGAGATGAGTGGTTCATCCGGTCAGGGTCAATAAATAGGGAATGGTTCCCCAGAGGCGAATTATTTTCGTTGTTAATAAATTATTGCGTATCGCACTCAATCTTTTCAAATAAAATATAATATGTAACTATCTAAAATCGACTGTTGCGGGTGGTATTTTTCTGTCATATTTGCTGTTGTGTACTCTGTAGAGAAAACCATCTATAGTTATTTTTTTGTTACATTGTTTCAAGCTGCTTGGTGGATTATAACACCTTGTAACCAAAGCGTATGTATACCTAATGTTTACCTCCGACTCTTTTGTTGTACTACTGCTTCCGAAATCTGTTCAACGAATCAAGCTTGCATGTTGCAACTATAGAATCCCTGCATTCACTACTATCATAATGTACTTGTCATCAATGCAATTTGTTTTTTTACATATGTAGGTACTTCATGTACTTTTTGTTACATATGTTGCATACATTTAGAGAATATGCATAATTAACTCTGTTAACTTTGTAAATAAGCTTGTGAGTAATAATGTGTTTTCAATTTATCAGTCCTCGATACGTTCGTTGATACATTTTCCAGTCCCGTATATTGACAATTGGAGAAACTCAACGGTGCTTACAGTTGTTCTGTTCTTTTCAAAATTATGAAATATCCAAATGCCAAATGAAAAAAAATGGACTAGCCTCCTTGACCATGAGGGTAGGTATGGTATGTTTGGGATGTATGCTCATTTTCTTAAAATTTACTGGTGATCATTTGTGCACCGTAATTTTTAAGAGAAATGTGTTTTATTTTACACTTTCACATGATATATGTCATTTTTTTTAAGTAAATCGTAATAAACTGTAATATTAGGTAGTCTACTAAAAATATTGCAATACTTTTTCATTGTAAAAAAAAATATTGCACTATATTGTATTGTGATTTATTACACTGTTGCAATAAACTGCCATTTATTGCAATGGTATTACAGTATCTTACAATTTAAGACAATTCATTATGTAAAGTTAATTGTAATAATTTTTTGTACGGGTTTGGCCGCTGCATTGACTTTAAACTTTGTCTTGACTTTGGTCGCTGTCTTGACTTTGGTCGCTGTCTTGACTTTGGTCGCTGTCTTGACTTTGGTCGCTGTCTTGACTTTGGTCGCTGTCTTGACTTTGGTCGCTGGCTTGACTTTGGTCGCTGTCTTGACTTTGGTCGCTGTCTTGACTTTGGTCGCTGTCTTGACTTTGGTCGCTGGCTTGACTTTGGTCGCTGCCTTGACTTCGGTCGCTGTCTTGACTTTGGTCGCTGTCTTGACTTTGGTCGCTGTCTTGACTTTGGTCGCTGTCTTGACTTTGGTCGCTGTCTTGACTTTGGTCGCTGTCTTGACTTTGGTCGCTGGCTTGACTTTGGTCGCTGTCTTGACCATGGCCGCTCCACCTCCAGCTGGGTCCAAGGCTCTCTTGGCTTGGCTGATGGAAGGGGAAACACACGTTAGGTAATTAAGGCCGATCTACACAACGCCTATAGAAAGTATTTCTGGTTGTTCTACGGGAATTATTGATTCTTTGGCAATCACACCTCAAAGATCACATTATTTTAGGGAACAATTTGTAAAAAAAGTAATTAAAACCCAAAATCTCACTTAGATAAACGCAGTTAAAGTTACGTATTTTTCGTCCAGTGGATAAGGATAATGGCTGGATATAATAATACTAAAATTCTACTCCACCTAGCTGGAACCATTGTCATTTCCCCTGGCTATTCAAAATGTCATTTTGAGCTAATAGTTGTTTTCTGGAATTATTTATGTCATCCTCTGCATTTTCCCGTCACTAAGAACACGCCTTAGAAACATCACAGGAGGATTTTGAATAGTCCAGGAGTTGTCAAATATCTGCAGGTCGGCTCATGGTCAAATTTTCAATCATCTGCTAAAAGTAGTTTGGGCTATCCATTGGACGAAGTGTTTAACCCGCAAATCCCATCCCTAGGTGTCATACGACACCACGGTCTGGAATGTGACTTGACAGCCGAGCTCTACGAGCTCGAATCTTATCGCGTATGACGTAATCTGCTGACACAAAAATTCTCGTAAAACAGGAAGGATTTTAGTAGCCGAGATTTTTTTGAAAATTAATGAATCAATCGCAGCCTTTTTCGCGTCTCCTATTCAACCTAGAGATGCGATTCAAATGGAATACTGATCAGTTTTCAGATAGGTATCTATTGGTGTTTTTGGGAACGTTGTAATCGAAAAAAAGACACACTTTTATAATTTGAATGGAGATGTTTACTGTGAAAGAATTCAAAGAACTCGTAAATCTCTACTCTCTTACTCATTGGGCATTTCCATAACCCACAACAACGTTGATTTTTTTCTTGTGGATTTTTTCTACAGTGAGACAGAGAAACCAGCTTAACTTACAACGGCAGAAAACTCAAAATGATTTTTTTGCCAGGGGAAAAGTGCGTGGTTCCAGCTATAGGTGGTGTAGAATTATGTTCTTTTCTTTCTCTAGCCATAATCATTATTAAAAGTCCATAAAATACATAACTCTAGCTGAGTTTATCTGAGTGAGATTAGGTTTTTATGGAAATTTCCGAGGCTTGGCTGATGGACAGAGAAACACGCGTCAGGGAATTAACAACTTAGTCCTGACGGTCCGGTCCTCTGACGTCACGGCGCCTTCGGTCTGACTTGCTGGACGGGTAGACTGTGAGAATCGGAACACGAACAGCACAGGAGTTAGGCGGGTTTTAGCCGAGTTGGAGAAAGCATTGTTTTCTAATATCTGCAATGGAGACCAGGAAATTGATACCACTTAAAGGCCCGGATAATGCACACTCGGATGTTTAAAACAATCACAAATGTTTTCCGTTAATGATACATTCCATGTGAATTCAACCGGATTTTTCGAAATATTGACCGGTATACCTCTCAGATTTCGATTAAACTTTGCATGACTGTGATCATGACATTTCCGATGCTGGGAAATTGTTTTGGTTGTCGCTGGGTCAAATGGTTTGGCGGTACGGCCAAAAGATACGGCGGGACGGCACCAAAGTCCTCTCCGTACTAAGGGAAAATCGAAACCAAAAAAGTTGAAATTTCACCTCCTACCCCTAGTTTTATATTTTACCACCCCCTATCTTTTAAAGTCGTCTTTTGTTATTTTGTTATTTTATGTAATATAATGTAATGTATTTTTATTTTTCATTTCCTTAAAGAATACTCTTTTTGTTTGCTAAAAACTAGAGTTTGAAAAAAAAGTCACAGTATGTACAAAATATTATACATCATTAAAATCAGTAATTACATGTTCATAAGAAGAAAATTTCATAAAATCTTAAATTAACAACATATTTTCATTAAACTAGCTTAGCTCTATATATTACTATAAATACAATTACAATCCTTTGCTTGCAGAAATTCGTCTAAAGCTGCCTTTACACGATCAACATTTAGCGTCAACATGTTGACTCAACATGTTGACTCAACATGTTGACGCCGTGTGAACGAAATTAAAACATTTCCCGTCAATATTTTTGCCATGCTTATTGGATCTGTTCCCGATTGTCAGCTGTTCAAATTTTGGAAGGCTAGGTTTTTGACAGCTTCATTTAAAATGTGTGAATATGTGGAAACTTGAACCACGGAGCTCATTGAAATGCCTTTACATTATTGGAGTACAAATACTTTGTTGTAAGATGAAACATCTCCGAATTACGAAAAAGAGCTGTGGAAGAAGATATTTAATGATTTTTATTGCCACGTTTTCATTTTTTTACCACGTTTTCATTTTGATCGTATGATTCCTTTTTGAAATTTGTGCACTGATATCAGACTGACATTCAAAGTGACAGATACCACGTGATTCAATGGAGGCACATGATTGGCTGGTAGCCGTCAATATTGACAAAAAGTTTAACTTATTAACTTTATGTCAACATTTGCCATCAATATTTCCCGATACTTGATAGTGTGAACGCTGCCCGGCAATTCGCATGTTGTTTAACCAAGGCCAACTTGATGTCAACATTTCCCGTCAATGTTAAGTCAACATGTTGACGTTAAATGTTGACCGTGTAAAGGCAGCTAAAAGTATAAAATTAAAATCCATGATTAAGAAGGAACCTTTTCGTATTTTCTTTAAAAACCGATCTTTTACTATGAGATTTTATGTTTCCTGGAAGATTATTAAAAACAAAAACACCAATGTTCTTCGGACTGCGCTCTGCTATGTTGAGTCTGGTTCTTGGTTAACGCACATCATTGCGTCTTGTGTTAAAATTATGTACTTCGGTGTTTTTCTTAAAATCTGTGATATTGTCAAAAATAAATAAATCGAGCTCAAGTAGGTACATGCATGTTAAAGTTAAAATCTGGTGTTCTATAAAAAAATGTTTGCAGGACTGACCGTCGCTTTCGTAAATGTCCGGTTATTCTTAAAGCCCTCTTTTTATTTGTAAAATTTTTTATTGCTGTTGGAGAGCCACCCCAATTAACAACACTATACCTAATTTTAGATTGAATGAGAGCGTGGAATACGATCATGGCTGTGGTTCCATTTACCTGTCTGGTCAGATTTGATAAGGCAAAGCAGACCGAGCTTAATGAGGCGCTGAGGTTATGTGTGCGGTCTTTCCATCTAAGTTTGTAGTCAACAGTGGTGCCAAGAAACTACACGAGTCTTTGGTACTTAGGCCCGAATGCAGAGTCGTGCACTGAGTGCACACTCAAGACTTACTCCACTCAGTGCTCACTGAGTGAGAGTGGAGTGTGAGTGGAAGATTTCATTGCCGAGACAAAACTTTTGTCACTCAGCCAAGTGGACCCTGCGTAAAATGTGCATATGGCAACGTTGCAATATGCGTGACAACGAACTGATTTGCATGGTTACTGTCAACAAATTCCTTGCAATTTCAAAACACAGCCCATTGGTAGCTAAGGATCCAGACGGCGGTGTCCAAAATATTGCTACTGGCAGCAGCTGTCTGACCGAACTGTCACTGGCTAGGCTGGATTTCAGATTCAAGTAGCTAATCTCGTTTTATGTTCGTTCAAAACAAATTTAAAACAATTGTAAACCACACATTTAAGTACCATAAATGTTATTTTATTGCGAAACCATTGTAGTTTGTCTAAAATTTCATAGAAATGTGGTTGGAAATATCTGAAATGACCCCCGAGTGCACGCTGAGTGTGGTCTGGACTGCACTCACACTGAGTGTGCACTCAGGGCACACTCAGTGTACGATTTTCGACTGTGCAATGAAAATAGTCCCCTGAGTGTGCACTGAGTGCGCACTGAGTGCGCACTGAGTGACGTCTGTGCATTCGGGCCTTAGTGTTTAGTTTTCACATGCCACCTCTTTTATGCCTGGGCAGCCTCTCCCTTTTAAGATTATTACATTTGTTTTTTCATGATTTAGTTTTAGCTGGTTTGGATCGAACCATTTTTCTGCCGTGTTTATAGTGTATTTAAAATTCGCTAGGAGTTTCGTGTCGTCCGCGTATAAAATCACTTCCGTGTTTACATTTTTTGCAGCCTCGGCCAGGCCGTTTACATATAAACTAAAGAGGATAGGGGCCAGAATCCCTCATAGTCGAAGTGCAGTTTCACATTCTGTTTGGTATGATTTGACCCAGTTTATTGCAGCCCCTTTAATGCCAAAGTATTTTAATTTTTCAATTCGATGTCATGATTAAACGTGTCAAATGTACTAGATAAGTCGCAGAATATGACACCTACTGCTTGTTTGTTCACCCAACTTCAGCCACGATTCATATGAATCGTGGCTGAAGTTGGGTTCCGACATTATGATTTTTTTTACTGTATATACATGTGTATGAATGAAGGTGTGCTTCCGCGAATCTTTGTCAAACATGGCCGATGCATTGCAGTCTGCAGCGTTCTCTTATAGCCAAAGCTATAATGACATTCGACCCTAAGAGCCACGTGTGTTTTCGCTTTCAGGCCGATCTCAGGTTTTGGGAAAGATTGTGAGGTCTTGAGGACTTTGCATAAAATTCGCCCTCATTTTAAATATTTGCATGTTCCGGTTCCGGTTCTTACGGTTTTCTGTGTTGGGATTCCGGGTACGGTTCCAGATTTCAAACGGTTCCAAACGGTACTGGGTTCCGGTTCCGGTAACAATCTCTGATAACACCACTCCCTCCTGTCCGCCCCTCTTATGTCACGGAGCTTTGATCTGACTTGCTCGCCGGGTATAGTTTGTGGTAATCGGAATAAGAAAGTACAGGAGTAAGGCGGGTTTTAGCCGAGTTTGGAGGCCTGTCAACAATCTCCTGTTGGTCTCATAAGGTTGAAATTTACATTTCATATAAATCACTGTATTTTCTATTACATGTAAAAATGTCATACAGTTTTGTTGGATATCTCGGTTCAGGACCCGTAACAAGGGTCCCAAGTCCCACATGTGGTTGCACTCACCAAAGCAACAGCTGAGTCCAAGGCGAAAATTGAGTAGGGTAGACGAATGCTGAACCCGATGCTGCCAACACTTGTAAGATGGCACAAATCAGCAGCTGCCTGCTAGCGACGTGTTCGGCCTGTTATCTCACACTCAACGCCAGCCCTGCGAGTCGCGCCACCTTGATACTTCGCACACGGCCAGTTGGTCTTATCACCGCACCCACTCCACTGCCGCTTGCCTCCCATCACGTCACAGCCTGCCGCTCCCTGCTTTCTGTCAATATCAAGCACTACATTCGTACTTCTTGTGTAAATAGGGTGAAATCATGAACCAATGTAGACTGATTTGGGGACAAGTCCCAAAAGACGGAGGGTTCCAAAGTGAGCTTTCATCACGAGGTTGCTCCCTGTTCGGGGAAGGTTAGAGGGGTTGGATTAAAAGCAACACTGCGCCGAGTCGGCTAATGGATGGGTGACCGCCATGCACGTGGCCAGCTCTCAGAGGGAGTGAGGCTAAGGGGTTGGAGTTAGGCAACACTGCGCCGAGTCGGCAGGTGGATGGGTGACCGCCATGCACATGGCTTACGATATTCTTGGCAGCGATTGTAGCTTTAAAATAACATTATCATGTCGACTACATTTTTAAACCCAAAAGAAAACCCAACCCAGGGATACCGATATCTGTGCTATGTAAATACTTAAAACGGCCCGCGAGAAATCTCGTGTACCAAAACCTTGCCGGTCCGTGCAGTCATTTGTCTTCATTCCCAACTGTCTGGAATTATGTAGTCTGTTTCAAATATTGATATTCCACCTTGCAATTGTGTGCTTCTACTGGATCTGCGAGTTATGTGGAACTTACTAATACCGAAATCGATGAGTGATGTCTCATTTTCTTTAAAAAAACAGCTTATCAATTGGAATTTGTTGCTATCTTGCGATTATAGATAATGTCCTTTTAAAATAAAAAACTTTTTCTGATAGCAGGACTGACAAGTGAATAGAACCCAGCCTGAGAAGACCAATGTCCCCCCTTTGTGCCCGGCTCAAACATCTCGGTCCCAGCACGCAGCCAGAAGGCCGAGGGTTCGGTGCTGATTCCAGGACTGACATGCGAATGGAACCCAGCCTGAGAAGACCAATGTCCCCCCTTTGTGCCCGGCTCAAACATCTCGGTCCCAGCACGCAGCCAGAAGGCCGAGGGTTCGGTGCTGATTCCAGGACTGACATGCGAATGGAACCCAGCCTGAGAAGACCAATGTCCCCCCTTTGTGCCCGGCTCAAACATCTCGGTCCCAGCACGCAGCCAGAAGGCCGAGGGTTCGGTGCTGATTCCAGGACTGACATGCGAATGGAACCCAGCCTGAGAAGACCAATGTCCCCCCTTTGTGCCCGGCTCAAACATCTCGGTCCCAGCACGCAGCCAGAAGGCCAAGGGTTCGGTGCTGATTCCAGGACTGACATGCGAATGGAACCCAGCCTGAGAAGACCAATGTCCCCCCTTTGTGCCCGGCTCAAACATATCGGTCCCAGCACGCAGCCAAAAGGCCCCTCACCATATACCCCTGCACCCCTGCACCCCTGCACCCCTGCACCCCTGCACCCCTGCACCTTGCCAGCCCACCCGTGACTTTGTGGGGGAAGTTGTATTGGTCATCTTGAAAACCTCTGTCGAGTGGCTGTTACATATAAAACACTTTTTGCAGAAACGCTAAAGGCTATATTCCACTACGGTTGCAACCTGCTGACCCTAGGCCATCTTACTGCAAATTTGCTATCACCACCAATGGAACAAAACCATGGACCGGCAGGCGGCAACCCTAGTGGAATATGGCCTTTAGCAACCATGCCTCAATACTCAAGAGGGCGTATGCATTTTGAAGTCAAACTTTTCTGCCTACGAATTGGCTGAAACGCACTGATTATAACGCACACATTTTGGCAATACACTTTTTTTCTATATAGAACACCTGCAACAGCAGCCTTCTTTAAACTCACTGGTGGACAACCTCAATGTGATTTCCCATCTAAAAACATGTCAGTGTGCTGGCCACCAGTGAGATATCATGTATTGCAGGTGTTCTAAAGGCTGGAGTTTGGTAGAAACTAGCCTGAAAGGACAGGGAAAAATGTCTTGATACAAAATTACGATTGCCACAGATAATGACGTAGTTATAGAGAGTTGTATTTATTTACAATTTCCGAGCATATTATCTTAATTTGCGGGCAGAGAAAGAAGACGCAGTATAACAATCGAGGCAACTTAATTTATTGGAAAGTATGTTACAATAGTTAAAAAATTTACTTACAAGTTACAACATAATAATATTATTTTCATGATTTTCGGCAAGATTTAGCGATGGCACTAAAATTACAGCACTGGAATCTCACGAAATTCAAAATACGAGACGCAAGCTTTCTAAAGCTTTGGCGAAGTTGAAGTTTGATCAAGAAAGAACGCATTGCAAATTAACTGCAAGAAGAGAGTTGTTCATAATTATGGCCGAATCAATTTATAATAATTTCAGTGTGTCTATCTTTGCAAACCAAAACATTTCCCCCTCAAATCTCTAGCCTTCGCTAAATTCTCATCCATCCCGTTTACAATTAATTCACTCTGCGATCGATACAAACTATAGCCGTTGGGGAATGGCAACTCCCTGTGCTTCGACTTCAAGTAGGCAGGTTCTAAATGATTTCGAAATCTGTACACAGACAGGTTCAGTTATCTTCGCAACATATTTATAGATAGGGGAACCCTTGGTGCTCAAATATCTATACAAAATATTTGATACAGACACTATCAATGACAGCCCAAAACAAAATAGCTAGTGCACAAGGCAATTTATAATGATTTCGAATCAAGTATGTGTTATTTTTCTGTTATGACTAATTGCTGAACATTCAGAATAACTGCAAAAAAATTAATTTTTACAATTTTTGAAGGTTTTTCAAGGCTTATCATAAAACAAAATTAATTATATTCGAAAGATTTGTAAATTTCCTAGAGCACTAGCTATTTTGTTTTGGGCTGTCACTGATAGCTTGTCTGTAAAAATATATTTGTAAATACTCGAGGACCAGCCCCCCCCCCCCCCCCCCCCACTTACGATATTACGAACTAAATTATATAGTTTGTCCGTTTTGTCAAATTTTCCTTGTTACAAATTAAAATTAAAATTTTTGCGATTTACAATATTATGCCCTTACCCCAGCTGACAAAAAATCAGCATTTGGGGGAAACCAATTAAATGACATAAAAAAATGCTTTAAAAAAAGTGTAAATTTTTTTGAGAATCTTGAATCTTAACCCACAACCAATACGTGATACCAAGCCCAATCATTAAATCACAGATGAAACCATTATATAAGTTGCCACCCCCTAACAGTAAACACTTGCAAACCGTCACCTACGTTTTCAGTTCCTTGCGGATCGGTGCTTCCAGTAAACGCCACCAGCCAGCGCCACCAGCAGACAAACGCCTGCTGCCCCCAACGCGACCATCCCGCCGTGGACCTGTAACACTCCCTAGGGATTAAACTCCGTTTCACTTTGAGGAGGAGAGTGGATTTGCATCTTCCACTGCATCGACCAACTGCTGCTAGACACGAGCTAAGTGTTTCAAAACTCACAAGCCATGTCTTGAGCCGGACAAAAGGCTCTATATTTGCAGTTTTGAAACTCTTAGCTTGTGTCTAGCAGCAGTGGGTCCTCGAGGAAGATGCAGATCCACTCTCCTTCTAAACGTGCAACGAGGTATATTGATCAATGCATGATATAAGCGATAACTGTATGATTGATAATGATAATGATAAGTGATAAAGTGACGCACCCCCGTGGCGGGCAGAGTGAGTTGCAGTTCGGCGGTGGCCTCGGCCGAGTCGGAGGAGACTGCAGTCACGGACACGGTGAAGGGGCCGACCTCGCGGGGAGCGGGAACTGCGCGGACAAAGCGGGTCACGGATAAAAACTCCCTCACTCGATACTCAGAAATCTTGATAAAACTCATAGTCTGTTGATTATACGGCTGTTGGTAAGGTAACGCCGCATCCAACAGTATAATAATTTTGGGGTTCACCGGACTGTTAACAGAGATATGATAAGGATAAGGATAAGGGTTTGAAAACTCGAAATATAACACAATCAGTGTAAAGAAAGTCAGGTCAAAACCAGCTCTCTAAATTGTACGCTTAATACGTATTAATGCATAAATGCATTGTATTAATGCAATGCATTAATGCATTGTATTAATGCAATGCATTAATGCATTGTATTAATGCAATGCATTAATGCATTGTATTAATGCAATGCATTAATGCATTGTACATTTCTATAAACTTAAAAGATGAATTTCTGCTGAACCGACTAAAGAATAACTGCGGTCACCGAACTAACTTTTGTGATAATGGCGTTTTAATATTGACATTGAGACTCTAGTTTGAGCAGACATTTTGTTGTGCATATATTAAAATTTTCCGTGAGAATAAATATGTATTTTTATGACGTATATTTAAATAGATGTGTGATTCAATGCTAGTTATAATTGAAAAGTTATTTTCAAAAAAAATGTTGCCCATATTCTTGGCACATAAATACTTTCCAAGATTGCTATACAATGGATACAAAAACCGAATAACATAACCACTTGGGGTGGCCCTTAGCCAGAAATGAGGTGCACATATAATATGAATATTGTTGTTAAAAACATGTTATAAAAAAGACAGATCGTTTGAATACCCAAGAGCCACGTGCTGGTGGTGTCCACGATGACGTCATCGTGGTCCCAGTGGACGCGATACGAGACTAGCGCATGCGCACCGTGCGCCGGCGGGTCCCAATGCAGCAGAGCGCCTGCGTCGGTGAACTCGGCCGCTAGATTGCGTGGAGGACTCACTGACATCACCGAGTCTGCGCAGTAAGGGAAGGAAGATCAGTGTAGGCGGTCACCCATCCACCGGCCGACTCGGCGCAGTGTTGCTTAACTCCAATCCCTCCAGCCTCTCTCCATCTTGAACTGGACACGTGCATGGCGGTCACCCATCCACCGGCCGACTCGGTGCAGTGTTGCTTAACTCCAATCCCTCCAGCCTCTCTCCCTCTTGAACTGGTCACGTGCATGGCGGTCACCCATCCACCGGCCGACTCGGCGCAGTGTTGCTTAACTTCAATCCCTCCAGCCTCTCTCCATCTTGAACTGGTCACGTGCATGGCGGTCACCCATCCACCGGCCGACTCGGCGCAGTGTTGCTTAACTCCAATCCCTCCAGCCTCTCTCCCTCTTGAACTGGTCACGTGCATGGCGGTCACCCATCCACCGGCCGACTCGGCGCAGTGTTGCTTAACTCCAATCCCTCCAGCCTCTCTCCATCTTGAACTGGTCACGTGCATGGCGGTCACCCATCTACCGGCCGACTCGGCGCAGTGTTGCTTAACTCCAATCCCTCCAGCCTCTCTCCCTCTTGAACTGGTCACGTGCATGGCGGTCACCCATCCACCGGCCGACTCGGCGCAGTGTTGCTTAACTCCAATCCCTCCAGCCTCTCTCCCTCTTGACCTGGTCACGTTCATGGCAGTCACCCATCCACCGGCCGACTCGGCGCAGTGTTTCTTAACTCTAACCCCTCCAACCTCTCTCCCTCTTGACCTGGTCACGTTCATGGCAGTCACCCATCCACCGGCCGACTCGGCGCAGTGTTGCTTAACTCCAATCCCCCCAGCCTCTCTCCCTCTTGACCTGGTCACGTGCATGGCAGTCACCCATCCACCGGCCGACTCGGCGCAGTGTTGCTTAACTCCAATCCCTCCAACTCACTCAAGGCGCTGTTGAGTCGCTCGTCGGCGCCGGGCGTGGCCACGTGGATCGTCTCGCTGACCACGCCCTCTCCCCCCTCCCCCTCGGTGCTCGTCACGAACAAGTGGTACACGCGACCCGGCAACAGGTAGCGCGCAGTGGCCGAGCAGGTTCCCTCGGGCACCGCCAGAGCGCGCCACTCGTCGGCGTCTTGCAGGCGCCACCTACATCGGAACGGGCGAAATGGAAAGGCTTTATTTGGCGTAACTGGAATTAACTGCTTTAACGATGTAACATTTGTTTCGGTTTTCACGTTATTTAAAAAAATTCATAAACATTTCAACATACTAGGAAATGATTGAGAGACTTATAAACTCAATTTACTTTTATTTAATGAACTAGTAGGTATTTTAGCATCCAAAGAGCAATGCATAACGACATAATCATGGTTATAGAGTTGATCTGACCGAAGTTGACAGCTGGTTAGGCCTATACTTTAACTTTGCACGGCATACAGATAGTGCTGAGCTAGTTGCGTATCCCGGCTAGCAATGGTCCGGAGCAGTTCAGATTGTTTATATTTCAAAGAGTGACTCAAACTTTGTACATAACTAATTAGCTACAATATCACTCGAAAATAATAAACTACTTAATTGGGTCTTATAATTTTATGGCATGAATGTTTCAATACCTTCATTATCTTTTAAAGCTTGAGATAGCTCTGCTTTCTGGGAACAAAATTAATTAACAAAAAGAGTATTGATTGATACGTTTATAATTTAAACTGACATCATTAAAATTGTTATGGCGAATGGATCGTGGAGCAGCTTGAATCAAACTTCTTAAGTCATTTTTGCGGTTCCTAAACGGCAATTCATTCATGCGCCTGCCATAACGTGGTTTTAAATCCTTTTAGAGAAATAATCTAGTCGAAAGCAAGATAGAAATGTTTAGTTAGCTAATCCCTTCCTTTCATCACTCCAGCGAGCGCGATAACGAGAGGCACGGAGTTCAACATCGTATCATATTTTGTCGAGAAGCAGTCGTAGGGTACACAAAGATCAAAATTGAACATGGAAAATTTTGAAACAGACCCATTTTTTCAACCGTTTGAGGGTCACATCGTTGAAGTAATCATTTTAATATTTCAGTATGTGATAGACAAAAGACCTCAAATTGGGTAGCCATGGCCCTTTTTTCGAATTCTCTATTGCACTTTCGTATACATGGCTCTAAAGAAAGTCAAAAATGAAATGTTTCGGGGTGGTTCTAGCGTTCCGGGGGGAAATTTTCGAAAAAAAGGCCATGGTTACCCAATTTCACATCTTTTGTTTACAACCTTTGGAAATATTGAAATGATAACTTCAACGATGTGACCCTCAAACGGTGGAAAAAAAGGGTCTGAAAGCCACTTTCTGGCAAACTGATCCGGCTACTTAATGATGGAAGATTCGAGCTTGCCGCGCCACCCACCACAGCGTGTGATGCGAGAACATCCTCAGCGAGCCGGGCGTCCAGGAGGCGGTGATGGAGGAGCTTGTGGCACTCGCCGACAGGTTGTGCGCCGGACGCGGCGAGACCGACTCGATCACCAGCTCGGCGTCTGACGTCACGCTGGCGGCCATGTTGGACGCCACGCACTGGTACACGCCGCTGGGGGCGCGGGGGAGGACATCAAATTCAATGCGAGGAAGCGAAGCAACATTGCGCCGAGTCAGACGGTGGATGGGTAACCACCAAATGGTTTAGCATGGTGGCAGCGTGACCGTTTTGTTGCAAACAGTACACATTACGATAGAAGCACGCTTTGGAGCCCTCAGGGCTGGGCCCGTCGGAGCCCGAAACGCTCTGAGAGGCCGAGAACGAGACGGATTCGCAATACACACTGCGCTTTGGAGCCCTCAGGGCTGGGCCCGTCGGAGCCCGAAACGCTCTGAGAGGCCGAGAACGAGACGGATTCGCAATACACACTGCGCTTTGGAGCCCTCAGGGCTGGGCCCGTCGGAGCCCGAAACGCTCTGAGAGGCCGAGAACGAGACGGATTCGCAATACACACTGCGCTGTGGAGTCCACAGGGCTGGGCCCGTCCGAGCCCGAAACGCTCTGAGAGGCCGAGAACGAGACGGATTCGCAATACACACTGCGCTTTAAGTATGTATTGGCTGTAAAATGACTACAGAAATATCCCTTTCTTTCCTCTGACATGTTTGTGCTGCCTATTCTCATTTTTATGTTTAGAAGGAGAGTGGATTTGCATCTTCCACGAGGACCCACTGCTGCTAGACACGAGCTAAGAGTTTGAAAACTGCCCATAAAGCCTTTTGTCCCGCTCAAGACATGGCTTGTGAGTTTTGCAACACTTGGCTCGTGTCTAGCAGCAGTGGGTCCTCGAGGAAGATGCAAATCCACTCTTCTTCTCAGCGTTAAATTGGAGTGTAATAAGGTCCAAATCAGTGGCGTAGCGCAAGGTCCTGCCAGTGGCGCTCGTGTGTCTCACCTGTCGCTGGCCTGCACGTGCTCGATGGTGAGATTGCCGTTACGCATGCGCGTGCGGTTCACGGGCAGCGAGGCGCCGTCTTTGCGCAGCCACACGATGCTGGCGTCGTCGACGGCGTCGCAGGGCATCTGCAGCGTGTCGCCTGCGCACGAGGACACGAGCCACTTGGATCACCCACCGAACACTTCACTTCCACACAGTGATACTACTTGTTTTTTTTTGCACCGGACCGTAAGTAATGTGTGGCTACAGCGGGCTGCAAAGAATAATTACTAATTTGCCTTTAAACTTTCTATTTGCAAATGGGAAGTTTGGATGTTTAATCTTATACTGTTTTTTTTATTTCAATCATTTTTTTGGTGCAAATCTAAGCCCTTCAGGGAATTTTTACCATAACAATTAAAAAACCTTGGAAACACGCACTTAACTTTAGATTAACTCTAGAATCCAATTTACTTATTGAGAATGAACTAGTATATTATATTTCTGTTTTCAAATAGCAAAACTCAACAACATCATCCTCGTTATTGAGTTGATCTGACCGAAGATGACAGCTG
Organism: Nemoura dubitans; assembly: GCA_921293005.1. Taxonomy (NCBI): domain Eukaryota; kingdom Metazoa; phylum Arthropoda; class Insecta; order Plecoptera; family Nemouridae; genus Nemoura; species Nemoura dubitans. The sequence continues at coordinate 12,646,368 of OV121078.1, read as the reverse complement.
GTAAGACCTATACTTAAACGTTGTATGGGCTGCATACAGTGCTGAGATAGTTGCGTATCCCGGCTAGCAATGGTCGAAGGTTGCATAGGATACACACAGCGCTGAGCTAGTTGCGTATCCCGGCTAGCAATGGTCGAAGGTTGCATGGGATACACACAGCGCTGAGCTAGTTGCGTATCCCGGCTAGCAATGGTCGAAGGTTGCACGGGATACACACAGCGCTGAGCTAGTTGCGTATCCCGGCTAGCAATGGTCAAAGGTTGCATGGGATACACACAGCGCTTAGCTAGTTGCGTATCCCGGCTAGCAATGGTCGAAGGTTGCATGGGATACAGCGCTGAGCTAGTTGCGTATCCCGGCTAGCAATGGTCGAAGGTTGCATGGGATACAGCGCTGAGCTAGTTGCGTATCCCGGCTAGCAATGGTCGAAGGTTGCATGGGATACACACAGCGCTGAGCTAGTTGTGTATCCCGGCTAGCAATGGTCGAAGGTTGCATGGGATACACACAGCGCTGAGCTAGTTGCGTATCCCGGCTAGCAATGGTCGAAGGTTGTATAGGATCCACACCGCGCTGAGCTAGTTACGTATCCCGGCTAGCAAATAGCAATGGTCAAAGGTGACAGTGGCCAGAGAGGCAAGAGACAGACAGAAGGAAGCCAGCGCTCACCGAGTCTGCGCAGATAGAGGCTGTGCGGCAACAAGGTGAACACCGGGGGGCGCTGCACGGCCACTCGGATCGGAGGCGAGGTGCCTGCCGTGCCGAGCTCGTTGTACGGCGTGCACGTGTACTGCCCGGCGTGCGACTCGTTCACCTGCAAACACGGGGCTAGAATACACGCTACCTAGGCGTCTTAATGGCGGGATTACACGCTTACCTAGGCGTCTTAATGGCGGGATCACACGCTTACCTAGGCGTCTTAATGGCAGGACTACACGCTAACCTAGGCGTCTTTATGGCGGGATTACACGCTAACCTAGGCATCTTACTGGCGGGATTGGAAGCTGATCTAGGCGTCTTGGACTGGACGCAGACCTAAGCGCAATACACCGCTAGAAAAAGGGGAGTCTCTTTGAGAGGGAAACACCTCGGCGCTCTCCTTCCAAACGTGAAATTCTCTCAGGCGTCTTAGTGGTAAGACCGTTGTACGGGTTGAACAGCAGGCCGTCATTCTCCCAGCGCAGGTTGGTCGGTAACCTAGGCGCCTTAATGGCGGGATTACACGGTAACCTAGGCGTCTTAATGAGGGGCGACCACCTAGTAGACTCACGTCAGTGAAGTACAGCGAGCCGTTGCGCTTGTAGAACACCCCTGGCACGTTGTACGGGTCGAACAGCAGGCCGTCTTTCTCCCAGCGCAGATTGGTCAAGGCCGGGTTGGACCGGAAGTGGCAGTCCAGCATGGCCGAGCCGCCCGACGGGAAGAGCACTTCGCGGGGGGAGAAGACGACCTTGGCGGCGTCTGCAATCAGACCGTGCGATGGGGAGGCTGGGACCACAGACATAAGGTTACCCAGATATTCTTGCGTACCTAGCTATGGCTCTATCACAGATATAAGGTTACCCAGATATTCCTTCGTACCTAGCTATGGCTACGTCACAGACATAAGGTTACCCAGACATTCTACCATACCTAGCTATGGCTACGAAATAGACATAAGGTTAACCAGACATTCTACCATCCCTAGCTATGGCTACGTCACAGATATAATGATACCCAGACATTCTACCATACCTAGCTATGGCTACGTCACAGACATAAGATTACCCAGATATTCTAACATACCTAGCTATGGCTACGAAATAGACATAAGGTTAACCAGACATTCTACCATCCCTAGCTATGGCTACGTCACAGACATAAGGTTACCCAGTCATTCTTCCGTACCTAGCTATGGCTACGTCACAGACGTAAGGTTAACCAGACATTCTACCATACCTAGCTATGGCTACGTCACAGACATAAAGTTACCCAGATATTCTAACATACCTAGCTATGGCTACGTCACAGACATAAGGTTACCCAGATATTCTAACATACCTAGCTATGGCTACGTCACAGACATAAGGTTATTACCCAGATATTCTAACATACCTTGCTATGGCTGTACGGCAAACATTATTGATGCTAGTAATTTCGCCGACAATCGCTGGGGTGCGTTGGCAACCTGTTTTAGCATCATCTAACAAGCCAGTCAAACTGGAGTCAGTTTCACTGCTTAAAAAAACGGCCTGTCTTACCTATAGCCACAGGCAGGTTTGTCAAGTAGTCCAAGGTTCAAAGTCCAACTTTGGTTCAAATAGGTCCGTGATAGACTACTAGAATTTCCCTAGCGTTGCCGTCGGCGCTGCTAACGCCACCATGCGGTGTATCACCCAACTGGTTATTTTGGCGGCTGAAAGAACGGGTATCCTTCTGGGCCTCTATCTAACCCCATTATTTACTCTAAGCTATCACCCATCTTAAAATAACTAGCGCATGTTACGAAACGTCGGGAACCAGTGAGACTTTTGATTTAGCATTCAAATCCCAGTTTCAAATAGTTATTTTCAAAACTAGTACGAAACATCGGATATACTAGACATGAGTCTAGAGAATTTTATATTTTGGCGTAATTTAATAAAAGTTCATATAATTCTGATGGAATCCAATTGCTTTTAGTTGATGAGCGTAGCGGGCGAAGAGAGCGAAGCGAAGCGATTAAAAGTAAATCCGCGACAGAAATACATTTCTAGTCTAATAATATCCCTAGGGCATGAGTTACATAGATGTATTTAGGTGCACATTCCTCAATGAACTCAAAATGAGCATATTCGCGCTACCTTACAGCTAGGAGAGAAACAGGAAAGTCAGAATCGTCCACATTTTCCAGTGATCAGAATTTTCAAAAAGGCTATGGTCTGGCACGGGGCTCTAAGGTTTTCATAAGACTTCTGCCTGCACCTTTAAATCCGCAGTACCAACCGCTACGCTCAGCTTCAACGCAACACAAATTGCGTTCGCGAAGCCCTAGTAAACTATCCGATGATCTGACATAATTGCACGCACACTGCACGTCGAGGAACGCTCCCGCCGTCTGGCGCTCGCCCCGCGCGTTGGTCACCACGCAGTGCAGCGCCCCCGAGTCGCCCATGCGCACTGGGCCGACGCGCAGCGTGCCCTCGCCGCTCACCGTCGCGCGCGTGCGCATGCCCAGCTCGTGCAAGGCCACGCCGTCCTTGAACCACGTGACCGCGGCGCTGGGGTCGCGCGTCACGCAGGGGAAGGTGGCCGTCTCGCCCTCGAGCAAGGTCACGTTGATGGGCGGCTCGGCCAGAAGGGTGCCGCCTACAAGAGGGAGAAATACGCGACACAAGTTATGCAATATTTATCTGGTACGGGTGGTGGATGGGTCACAAGATAAGCAACATTTATCAGGTACGGGTGGTGGATGGGTCACAAGATAAGCAACATTTATCTGGTATGGGTGGTGGATGGGCCACAAGTTAAGCAACATTTATCTGGTACGGGTGGTGGATGGGTCACAAGATAAGCAACATTTATCAGGTACGGGTGGTGGATGGGTCACAAGATAAGCAACATTTATCTGGTACGGGTGGTGGATGGGCCACAAGTTAAGCAACATTTATCTGGTACGGGTGGTGGATGGGTCACAAGATAAGCAACATTTATCTGGTACGGGTGGTGGATGGGTCACAAGTTAAGCAACATTTATCTGGTACGGGTGGTGGATGGGTCACAAGTTAAGCAACATTTATCTGGTACGTGTGGTGGATGGGCCACAAGTTAAGAAACATTTATCTGGTACGATTAGACTAGACTAGATAGATTAGATGGATTTCCTTTATTGGCTTTAATAAATAAAGCATTTACAAGACATGAATCCTGTTAGGGATCGTCAGGATGGTACCTAAAAGTGTTATTTATAAAAATACAGTTAACATGATAGGCAAATGAAGATACGAAAATATAACAAAGTATAACCATTCCGATGTTCGATCTTGGGGACCAAAAGCTTCCGTCAATTTTTCATAACATTCTTACCTGTTACATTGGTTACAGGTTTTTTTATAACAACGTACAGTGGCTCCATGCCGTGCCTGCCGGCGAAACTATTATTGCTGTTTTGCAAAGGGAACGCAGCGAATCTTGCGGGGGGAGCGTTTTCGCGTAGCTGCTGTTAGCATAGGAGTGGATAATCTGGGTATAGTTTTTCTATCTGTGACTGAAATACATTTGTATCCGTGTAAACTATGCTTTTGATTTATGGTTAAAGGCTGGCTAACAACAAACTTTACAGCAAGAATTAGCAGTAGCAGTAATATTTGGTATATGTTTATCTGAAAGATTTTCTACAACAAACTTAAGAGTAAGACTTTAACCTAATGTAAGCAAATGTTTTACAATGCCAGATTTTTACAACTTAGTGCAGAACCAATCAGATTCATTTGGACGACCTGTTGAATGATTTCCTCTCATATTTAAGAAAAAGTTAGGTTAAAGCATTGTCGTTTTTGGCACGTAAGAAACTAAGTAGTCATGGTAAACAGATAAATTAAAGTAAGAATTAACGTTAGATATAAAGTTACTGCCAAGTTTGTTGTAAACCAGCCTGAAGACTCTAGGCAGCACGGCCAACATGTGACGTACCGTCCACCGCCAGATGGTACCACGTGCCGTTGGGACGCGTGTTGGGCTTCCTGTTCGGAAAGAACACGCTGCACTCGAACCAGCCGGCGTCCGACTCGCGAATCGCGGTGAGGTTGACGGCGCCAAGCGGCCCCACGTTGGGCGCCAATGTCACGCGGCCACGGAACGAAGCGTCGGCCGCGGTGAGGGCGCCGTCGGACCACGCGAACACGGTGTGGTTCTGTCGTTGGAAGGGATTGGAACATGATTCAATGACTCAATTCATATCTGTTTACCATAGATAACGCTATAAATGATTTAGACTGATGCAGGATCAATGAGTGGCCCCACGTTGGGCGCCAATGTCACTCGGCCTCGAAACGAAGCGTCGGACGCCGTCTGGGCCCCGTCTGAAGGGATTATAACTTGATTTAATGACTCAATTCAAATCTGTTTACCTTGGACTACGGCTTCGCGAATGCTATTTTTGTTGCGTTGAAGATGAGCGTTATGGTTTGTAGCGGCCTCTGAGAGGGTCACTGCGTAAAATCAGTATTTCGTTATAAAGGGTCAAGGAAATGTTATTTCTAAAATATTTTGACTGAGTATTGCTTGAAAATCTGAAAATTCTTCTGAAAAAAATGTTGAAAGATATTAAAAACATTAAAACGGAGAGTCGTAGAAGCCTGAAAACTTCAGAAATGCTTGGTATTATCATGTTCCATAACTTAATAAAGTTTCATGAAAAAGTGTTGCCTACTTTTGGCTGAACAGCTGGAAAACTTTTTCGAAAATTATGATATTTTTTTAAATCTTTGAATAGTTTTAAAATTATCGGTTCGATTTTGCTGAAAAAAGCACTGGGTCTACATTGGAACCTTGCGAAGGACCCATGCAAATTTTATCACAATCAGTTCAGCCGTTTGGTCAGCAGACCGTGAACAAACACACACACAAACAAACAAACAAAAAAACACAGGTGTTTTTTTTCTGGGACTGTCATCATCATTGACTCTGCACCAATCAGAGACCAATCAGTTGTGCATGACGTCATGTTCGCGACTCAGCCGTGGAGTGTCTGATGTTTTGCAGAGCCAATGTTGATGAAATCTTTTCACTGATATTGCCAGCTGTAAACCCAGAGTTAGGAAGGAACTGCTGGAAGGAAACAAGCGTCGTTGAATGACAGGATATTGATGAAGTTCATGGTAAACATTACCTAGCCTGGGAGGGAGGAGCGAAAACCCGGTGTCGGCACGTCTAGCCAACTCCTGTCGAAATAGATATTTCCGCAGTGCTACACAACTCAAACAACATGAGTTCTCCACTAATCCGTTATGTCGAGGTGTTTGTAATATCTCGTGAGTATAATATAATGGTTACCCGACCAATGCCTGAATCAACGCAGTGTTGCTTAACTTGGATGATCTCAGGTATTTCCAATGCTAACTTATTGGTTTCGTACGTCTTTTTCAGTCTCATAGCAAAGCTTTTGAAGGTGACCCCTTGGTCTATGAACATCTACAAAATATATTTTTTTTAAAGACACTCTCAGTGGCAACCCAAAACAAAATAGCTATTGCACTAGGCATTTTATAAAGCTTCCGAATAGCGTGTGAGTTATTTTATGTTTTACAATTAGATGTGCTCAAAATTCAGAATAGGTAACTGCGAGAAATTTATTTTAAACAGAATCGAAGGTTTTTCTACATTTTCAGCAAGCCTAATCATAGCACAAAATTGGTTCTTACATAATTTGAAAACGATGTGAATTGCCTAGTACACTAGCTATTTTGTTTTGAGCTGTCACTGATAGTTTGTCTGTAAAAAATATATATTTTGTAAATATTCTTAGGCCAATGGGCTCCCCCACCTAAACTTTGTGGTCTGGAATCTAAATGACCTATATTCGTTGAATTAGGTGACTACATATATTTTAGGTTCATAATTGGAAGGTTGCTCAATGCGGAGCATCTACAGCGGAAATTGTCCATCATTTCCGGTCAGCATTTGGGTAATTGTATGGTGTGTTAAACACAATGTATAATTACGAAACTAAGCACTTGCCCTGTAATCAAACGTTTCGCCGAGCCGAGGATTCCCATGCAGCTGGCACACAAATATTCTACGAAAGTAATTAGTTATTACATATACCCACAGTTTTTTTCAAGTTCCAAACTTAACAGCAGGACAGCCTCAATATATGTGTAACACCGCTCTCCTTCTAAACGTAAAAGCAGGGGATCCTCTTTGAGAGAGAAACACCACTTTAATGCTGAACGTGACAGCAGGGGAGCATCTTCGAGAGTGAAACACCGCTCTCCCTCTAAACGTGACAGCAGGGGAGTCTTTTCTAAACGTATCAGCAGGGGAGCCTCTTAGAGAGTGAAACACCGCTCTCCTTCTAGACGTGAAAAATGCTGTACGTTCGGTGGACTTATAGCTTCGGCTTTGCTTCGTCCACCGAGTTTGCCGTCCATTTGCTGAAAGTGTCGTGAAAATAACCGCGTTAATAATATTAAAGTCACGACTGACATTCCAGCTGCGTCGGTTTATTCATTCAGATCATAACGATCTCAGTAACCATCGTTTAAAAATGCTTTTTAAGTACATGAAATGAAAAGATTGACATTGACATAGACATGTTTGCCTGGCCATCTGAATGAGAACGATTGAAGCACAGCTGTGGTCAAACTTTTAAAAATAGTGCAAACAAACTAAATGCCACTGCGTCAGTATTACTGAAATAAAAGAACGAAAGACTGACTGTGTTAGTAAGAACGATGGGCAGAGAGAGTGAAACATAATTAATTAATAACCAAAGTGCCTGCTCCCTTTGACGTTATTCAAGTTTCTCACCTTTCAAAAATGAACGCATGAATTTTTTGAGTTGTTATATGCTTTTGATCGTAGACTCACTTCGAAAATCACTCGAAGATCAATTGATACAATATTTGTTGCTTCTTTTATAAACCATCTGTTTGCCCAAATAATTGAATGGCAGTGGCTTGTAATCGTTAGTGATCTATTGTAATTTGTAGTGCATCAAATAGGGGTGTGTTGTACAGCTTGAGGTAAACACTATAATCTGATAGGAACTGTCCTACCTCAAGATAACATTAATATTAGACTCACGTCTATTATGTCCTATCTTCAGCATCGGTTTTCAAATACAATTACTATTCGAACACTGGGAGATTAGAATGCACAATCAAGTTTCACTGATTTCCCTTGGGGGATGCTGTGTGGTCGAGCTGTCGAACTGAAGGGACTGTGCAAACGTGGCTTGGGCTTGGGGGATTTGGGAGTCTCGCAGCTTGCACTCAATCTGTACTTGGTCCACGCGTACAAAGCCTATGATCAGTTGCACTCAACCTGTACTTGGTCCACGCGTACAAAGCCTATGATCAATGGCACTCAATCTGTACTTGGTCCACGCGTACAAAGCCTATGATCAGTGGCACTCAATCTGTACTTGGTCCACGCGTACAAAGCCTATGATCAGTGGCACTCAATCTGTACTTGGTCCACGCGTACAAAGCCTATGATCAATAGCACTCAATCTGTACTTGGTCCACGCGTACAAAGCCTATGATCAGCGGCACTCAATCTGTACTTGGTCCACGCGTACAAAGCCTATGATCAGCGGCACTCAATCTGTACTTGGTCCACGCGTACAAAGCCTATGATCAGCGGCACTCAATCTGTACTTGGTCCACGCGTACAAAGCCTATGATCAGCGGCACTCAATCTGTACTTGGTCCACGCGTACAAAGCCTATGATCAGCGGCACTCAATCTGTACTTGGTCCACGCGTACAAAGCCTATGATCAGCGGCACTCAATCTGTACTTGGTCCACGCGTACAAAGCCTATGATCAGTGGCACTCAACCCGTGGCCAGGCGTTCATATTTTTACTGCCCACCTTCAAATTTATTATGAAATTTGAAATGCCAACAGTGCATGCAAATCTCAATGAAAATATATATTAATTGATTTGGAATTTCCACAACCTCGTTTTAACAAGTGCGTAATTTAAAGGTATTTTTAAGGTCGAAACTCCCTGAAAAGCGCATAGAATTGCACCAAAAAATTCCATTAATCAAAATTTTCGTAGGGATTGAGCCTCCAAACCCCCCATGGTGTCCTAGGCATTACCAATGTTCAAGCAGGTACAAGTAGCAAAAATGCGATTCATAATTACCCTGTTAACGCTAGATATCTTACAATTTGCAAGTTTTTCGTCAAATTACCCTTTCCGGCCCGCATATGTATAACACATTTCTTTAATTTGGCTCCGTGCAAAAAAATGTCGAGCCCCACTGTCCTGGGACCGTGGCACCCATTCCACCAAGTCGAGCGCACAAACGAGTGCATGGCCCGAGCCCACACAACGGCCAGCGCAGTGAGGCGGGCCAATTTGACCCCTAATTGATGGCAATCACTAGGGCCATTAGGTCCGATGCACTTGCCGAGTGGGTGGACCACGCAACGCACGCGTTGGGCAATGTCAGTGGCGTAGCGTAGGGGTCACGTTTGCTGGCACGCTCTCTTTAACATTAAAGGTTGGTTTACAATGAACATATTATGCAGTAACTGGGGTGCGATTGTGTAACTTTTTTCGTTGGATTTGGCTCGCAACCACTCGATTCCAAATCACTGCCCGTATTAAACCACGTGTTAAACCATTTGTTAGGGGTAGCATCAGTGGTGACGTTTTGAGAGAATTTCCCTTTAACCGTTCACCATTCTCTATCTATCATCGCTCACACGAAACATTGACCACCCTATCACCCCGAATAAACTATCAGCACGTGGAATCACCAGATCAATATTTGCATGCCTGGTTTGGCAAAGTTCTTCATATTTGAGATCCCAGCAATAGAAGTTACAAATGAATTCAGCCCCCCCCCCCCCCACCCACTGCGGGCGCCCATGCAATTCTTGAACTAGATTATCATTAACAGCTAATGTGGGGATTTTGAATTGATGGATTAAATTTAGTATCTAAAATATGTTTTTTTGCCTCCACTGTTTATGGACCAATAAAATGATTTTAAGTAATTGATCTTTAGTACGCCTTGGAAAAATAGCAGCTTTTTTTCTATAAATATAAAACATGTTATATGCGTAGCATGGTGTAGGAATTCGTGGTGAGAATGCCGTTAGACTTTATGAAGTACTACTCAGTGTGGTATGTTTTTCAGCTATGAAATCGACACGTTAGCAGTGCCGCCACTGGGCGCGCAGCAGTAGTATTTCCTCCAATCAGCGGGCTGTCAGCCGCGTGATTGGCTCGACCCTGCAAATTGCTCGCTGCACGAGAGACAAGCTGATGCTGATTTACAATTATTGTGCTTACAGTACAATGCTAGTACAATGTGTGCTACATTTTTTGTGAGTACCCCTGGTAGCAAAAAAAACGGCCTGCGAACGTTCTTACAAACGTTCGGCGGTCGTCGAAAAGCTAACGGGGGATAAATTGCGTTCAACATTCACATTCGCCCAACGTTCGATTAGGTTCTACCCGAACTTGAACTCAAGTTAGCCCCAGTTAGCTTTGCGACGTCCACCGAACGTTCGTGATAACGGGGTTTTCGCTGCTTGGTGGCAGTGGTTTAGAAACATGACAACGTTGAAGGGGACGCCCCATCATAGTACGGTGGTTCTTAAACTTTCAGGTACACGAAATTCCTTAGCTCCCCGGTATGATTTACAGTGCATTTACAACACAGTTCTTTCTACAATCCAACCTTTAAGTTCCACATTTTCGCAGGATTACTGTTTTATTTATACATTTTAGATTGTGTACCCAACGATTAATTTAAAGTGCAAGTCTAGATATTAATGAATTTTTCATGGCAAGGATTTTTTTCAATCGAAATCATTTAGTATATGTTATATAAATCGGGATAAAAATTTAATTGCATGGCTGTTGCATCAACGTTTAATCAAAGGACTCTTTGACTTTTGAATATAATTATGTTTTACATTTCGCGAATAGTTCTGCAATGCATGGTTAATCTGGACTTGGCCATACAGGAGACTAGGCCAGCGCTGGTAAAACCGGCCCTCAAGGGCGCTTTGCAGTGTTAAATCAATTGACCTACTCTTCTACGAACTGACTATAGCATGGGCGATTTAATTGCAGCGACAATACAATATCGACAATCAAAGTTCGATCAATTTATTTGATGAGCAAATTCACCCGACAGCGAATCATTGCTAACAAACACAATTCATCCCACAGCCTCCTAGGGGGCGTCCAGTGATTGGCAGAAGCGATTGCATCGAGCACAAACAATGCTGCCAACTAAACGACTGCACTCACGGCCAGCTGCATGCACCTAGCGCCAACTCGTTGAGCTAATCTTTTCATTAGGTATTTAGAACATGAAAATGCGATTTCACATTAATATTACAAAAATGTAGATTTCATCATCGTTTTTACTCGAATTATGAATGTGTTTTTATGCAAAAATAAATCAATATTATAACATGGCTCTACTTTCGCAGACTCTAATTAATGATTTCAAGACAAACCTTCATCATTCTATTTTGATGATTACTGATTAGCAGATGAAAGAAAATATTGACAGCTATGAATTAAAATATGTTTTGTGCATAACAAAACAGTCCCTCACCACTTCATTTAAATACGATTTGGCATATTTTTTTGTATATAAATAACATTATTCTCATTGAAATCGTTCAAAAAGTCGATAAATCAGTTAATATCTAATTTTGGTCTTAATCCGAGCTTAATCCATGATTGGCATGAAATAAATTCATATTTCAATACGATTATGCAATGTGACACTAGAAAATCATTATCGTAACTTCAAGTGGCCTTTTTTAGCCTATATTGAGCCCAATTTAGCCTATACTGCCATATATTTAGCCTAAATTTAGCCTTTATTTAGCCTTTATGTAGCCCAATGTAGCCTATAATTAGCCTTTATTTAGCCTAATTCAGCCTTTATTTAGCCTTTACTTAGCCTTTATGTAGCCCAATTTAGCCTATAGTTTCCCGGTGCCAGCCAGCAGTTTGGACGAAAAATGGCGTCCGTGCGATTCATCGGCCGCACTCCGTCAAGCAAAGCCTCGCTAGCCAGTGATTGACAGCAGCGATTGCTTCGAGCGCAAATTGGTGGCAAGACTAAACGCGACATTCGCAATGTCGTCTGGACCCGTTCATTGATGCGTAGGCCCCGCGCACTTGGACGACTGAAATTACATCTCATTACGCAGCCACCGACGACGACATTTGCTAGCTCGGTTCCCGGCGCAACGCGAGTTATGTTGACTTGGAGAAGTCATTGACTCACTGGCATTAAGGGGCCTACAAATGTGCACCACATATTTGTTTAATGGCAACTTATTGGTGGGAGCCCAAAACAAATTAGCTACACTTCATTTCGCGATAAGGAGAGTGGATTAGTATCTTCCTTGAGGACTCACTGGTCCTTGACATAACATAAGCTAAGAGTTTCAAAACTCACAAGTCTTGAGACGGACAAAAGGCTCTGTGGGCTGTTCTGGAACTCTTAGCTCATTTATAGCAACAGGGATCCTCGATGAAGATGTAAAATCTTTTTCCTTCTAGAGTGAAATGGAGTTTAGTCACCTATTGTGATAAATTCAAGTAATCAACGAGATAACAGGAGTTGTATAGGTTTACGATGAGAAGGCATCGACGCACTACATTAAGCTGAAGGGGGGGAAGGGGGGAAAGGTGGGCAATTTGGTTTTCGAATGTCTACAAAACATTGTCTTTACAAACAAACTGGTATGGTTGGTGGCATGGTGGGATGGTGGTGGTTTTGTAATGGTATGGTCCACTCAGGGCTGGGACATGGGACATGGGGGCAGGGTCCACGTAAGGCAGGGCGCGATGGGACAGGGTGGATTCTTGGCACGCTGCAAGCACAGCCATGGTGTGATTCATACCCCACGACCTCCAGGCAAGGCTGGGACATGGGACATGGGACATGGGACATGGGACATGGGGGCAGGGTCCACGTTAGGCAGGGCGCGATGGGACAGGGTGGGTTCTTGGCACGCTGCAAGCACAGCCATGGGGTGATTCGTACCCCACGACCTCCAGGCAAGGCTGGGACATGGGACATGGGGGCAGGGTCCACGTTAGGCAGGGCGCGTTAGGACAAGGTGGGTTCTTGGCACGCTGCAAGCACAGCCATGGTGTGATTCATACCCCACGACCTCCAGGCAAGGCTGGGACATGGGACATGGGACATGGGATATGGGGGCAGGGTCCACGTTAGGCAGGGCGCGATGGGACAGGGTGGGTTCTTGGCACGCTGCAAGCACAGCCATGGTGTGATTCATACCCCACGACCTCCAGGCAAGGCTGGGACATGGGACATGGGGGCAGGGTCCTCATACCTCTTTGTTCCAGCGGAGGCTGTAGGGAATGGCGATGTCGTGGGGGAAGTCAATGGGGCAGTTGAAGATCACGTGACCGCCGACGCTGGCCGTCAGGAAGGTCGCCTTGTTCCTGCTCAGCTCTTCAAGGAAACCGAGGACGCCGCCTGAGACAAAGGTTAAGTAATACAGTGCCGAGTCGGCCAGTGGATGGGTGACCGTCTTGCACGTGGCCAGCTTTCAGAGGGAGAGGTTGGAGGGATTGAAGTTAAGCAACTCTACGCTGAGTGTGCCGGTGGATGGGTGACCACCATGGACGTGGCCAGCTTTCAGAGGGAGAGGTTGGAGGGATTGAAGTTAAGCAACACTGCTTCGAGTCGGGCGTTGGACGGGTGACCGCCATGGAGGAACTCTTTTTATTCGTGGGTTTAGCATTGGATTTCAGCATTTCAGTGACAATGCCTTGAATCTAGATCTAGAAAATTGTCCATGTAACTTTAGGTACATCGAGTAAATGATTTGGCGATTAACTTACTTCCAAAGAGCGCTCCTAGCAGCGGAAGGCAGAACCAAATAAGAAACATCCCTTCGGCCTGGGCTTAGGGAAAGCCACGGAACTGCAAGAAAGGAAAATACACATCAAAGCCTTAGTCCCTTGTCACTTTCGAATCACAACCACACAGTTCACTCGAACTGCTCAACCAGATTTATTCGATTTGGGCAATATATTATGTACTGGGAGGACCACGCCTTGATGCTCTTCAACGCTTTGTATTCCTATTCAGTATATTTTAGCATGGCGACCCAAAGTAAATATACATAATTTGCATTGCTTGGAGCTGTTTAAAGTGAAACACAAGAGATAAAAAGTAATTTAAAAGTGGTTGCATAGTTGGGGGAAATTATCAGCCACAAAGATGAACGCGAAATTAATGTTTCTTTATTCGAAATCCTGAAAAATAATTTTTTTTCTTTGGGCTGTCATCACTAATATTTTGTCCGTAAACAAATATTTCATAGAAATTTAAACGGCTTTGGTCGCCCAGCCCAACACCATGATAGCACACTCATTATTTAAGTGAAATTTAGTTTAGCTCCGTTTCCATGGGAGAAAAGTCTGCCACAAAAGTTTTATGCTTTAAAAATAACTTGGCTCTAGCTGATATTTTCTGGACAAATTACATAATATTTTACTATTTTATGCTATACTTTAATTTATTATTAATAATACAAAGGTGATATTATTTGTTAAAATTCGATAAAATACACCAATACAGTATGAAATATAAAGCCATTTTACTTTGACGGCACAATAAATATTCCGTGGAAAACTTTTGTCAAAAACGCTTCCGAAAAGCCGGGCCTTAATGCAACGGTACATGCGTGGAAACGCGACGGTGCATGCGTGGAAACGCGACGGTGCATGCGTGGAAACGCGACTAGTGCCGATTCAGGGTCGGTGGTTCGAGCCCCGGCTCGCGTTGCACGCACTATTGCACGCACAATTGCAGAGGTCAAGCGTGACTGCGACAAGATTGGACACTTCCGACTCGCCGGAATTCGGGGGGCCTCGGCTCTAATCGGGGGGTCGGTACGTACAGTGCACTGCACGATGCAAGTACCGATAGCATGGTGGTAGCTGGAAGCCTCCGTACTGTGAGGACACCGAAGTTAAGCAACATTGCGGGGGTCTGCACGTACAGTGCACTGCACGATGCAAGCACCGATAGCATGGTGGTAGCTGGAAGCCTCCGTACTGTGAGGACACCGAAGTTAAGCAACATTGCGCTGAGTCAGACGTTGGATTGGTGACCACCGATTGGTTAAGCATGGTGGTAGCGACCGTAGTGTAACAGCCAGTACACAGTACGCTAGTAGCACGCTTTGGAGCCCTCAGGGCTGGGCCCGTCGGAGCCCGAAACGCCCTGAGAGGCCGAGAACGAGACGGATTCGCATTACACAATGCGCTTTGGAGCCCTCAGGGCTGAGCCCGTCGGAGCCCGAAACGCTCTGAGAGGCCGAGAACGAGACGGATTCGCAATACACACTGCGCTTTGGAGCCCTCAGGGCTGGGCCCGTCGGAGCCCGAAACGCTCTGAGAGGCCGCGAACGAGACGGATTCGCAATACACACCGCGCTTTGGAATCCAACGGACAGCCCTAATAGCTTAGCCAATATTAAGAATACCGAAGTTAAGCAGCAATGCGCTGAGTCAGGCTTTGGATGGGTGACCATCATACTCACGATCCATGAATTCCTAGGTGCCTCTGTTCAAGTCAGATTGACAGAGAGATGACAGAGAGAGTAATGAGGGACTTTGAGGCGACATTTTACTAATGTATATGGTTAAGCTTAAGCAAATTTGCAATGATAGTGTGTGGAATGGAAAGAGCAACTTCCGAACGGTATTGGATAGAGTAGATTTTACCTCAAAATAATTTACAGGTGAATGTTTATGCTAACATTGGCTACGCGACATGACGAGAAAAGCCGGAGCTCCGCAATTGTATTCCGGCTATTATGTGTAGAATAAATAAGGTAATGAGAGAACAATCAAGGGATGCCGGCACTGGGCACGAAATATTACTGTTATTTTTTACTGTAATACCCGATCGAATATAGGAAATCCAACAACAGAATATTGAACTTCTTAAAAAGGAAATTACAAAATGATGGTGCGAATTTCGAGAAAACAACTATTATTTTGATTTTTATTTGTTATTGTCCCACCTCTCAAATTTAATGCTATACAAGAAAGTACGTGCAAAAACTCTTAAAATCTATTAAAACCACGAAATACTTGCCTGGCTCGATGTGCCTTAGGGACAACGATGACACTGACAGTTGGCAGTTGACAGTGAACTGACGATATCGCGGACCCAACTGGCCGAGGGGCGGTCGCCAATCGCGGAAACGAACGACGCAACCCGAACCTCCTGAGATGACTTCTTGGGTAGAGAGTTCTGATACGGTCGGGAGTGGTGGAGTGGTGGATGGATGCTGATATGGGATGAGCTTATAACACAGACGGGCTATGTCAAGGTCATTTGGCAATCTAGAGGCAAGGGTGCCTCGCAGTTTAAATTGTATCCCGGCATTACCCTCGCTTACAAGCCAAGTGGATGAGAATACATTTAAGGGATGCCGGCAATATTTTCGATTATGTCCTCGAAAAGGTTTGCCTGAAAAGGAAGCCGAGTATACCAACAGAACGTATCCCAGAGGATCGAAAACTCTTTGTGACACACCGGTTTTCTTATCAGCTGCTGCCTCGCTCCGTGAAATGAGAAACGCACAGGCTGACATATCGGTGCCGTGTGGAGATTTGCATTAGATTTCACGCAAGTCTAATGGCATAAAAGACGTAATTTTTCAGTTGGAAAAAATTCATAAAGCTTCTTGGGTCTTCTCTGTACGAAAGCACATAAACTTGCAAAGAAATTGGTATTAATAAAGTCAATTTATTTAATTTCATAATTGCTTTTGATATCTGGCATTACCTCCGAATCGGACGAGGTAACCGCCGTAAAGCCGCCGGAAAGGCAGGGTATCAGTTTACCAAAGCAATTAAATCAGAATATGGAAACAAAAATTTGCTTTGATATTAAAAAAGTTGAAAAAGAAATGCTATTAATTTACTATATTAATAAAATATATTAGATATATTAAATTTATATATTTCAGATTTCGAATAACAATACCTAGTGACACACCGTTGATCTGAGAGAGTTGATCTGACCTTCGATCACTGCACCGATATGGGATAGGCAACTAGTATGCCGTGCCAGCTCTCACTGCTCCGGTACGGGATAGGCAACTAGTATGCCGTGCCAGCTCTCACTGCTTCGGTACGGGATAGGCAACTAGTATGCCGTGCCAGCTCTCACTGCTTCGGTACGGGATAGGCAACTAGTATGCCGTGCCAGCTCTCACTGCTCCGGTACGGGATAGGCAACTAGTATGCCGTGCCAGCTCTCACTGCTCCGGTACGAGATAGGCAACTAGTATGCCGTGCCAGCTCTAACTGCTCCGGTACGGGATAGGCAACGAGCATGCCGTGCCAGCTCTCACTGCTCCGGAACGGGATAGGCAACTAGTATGCCGTGCCAGCTCTCACTGCTCCGGTACGGGATAGGCAACTAGTATGCCGTGCCAGCTCTCACTGCTCCGGTACGGGATAGGCAACTAGTATGCCGTGCCAGCTCTCACTGCTCCGGTACGAGATAGGCAACTAGTATGCCGTGCCAGCTCTCACTGCTCCGGTACGGGATAGGCAACTAGTATGCCGTGCCAGCTCTCACTGCTCCGGTACGGGATAGGCAACTAGTATGCCGTGCCAGCTCTCACTGCTCCGGTACGGGATAGGCAACTAGTATGCCGTGCCAGCTCTCACTGCTCCGGTACGGGATAGGCAACTAGTATGCCGTGCCAGCTCTCACTGCTCCGGTACGGGATAGGCAACTAGTATGCCGTGCCAGCTCTAACTGCTCCGGTACGGGATAGGCAACTAGTATGCCGTGCCAGCTCTTACTGCTCCGGTACGGGATAGGCAACTAGTATGCCGTGCCAGCTCTAACTGCTCCGGTACGGGATAGGCAACTAGTATGCCGTGCCAGCTCTCACTGCTCCGGTACGGGATAGGCAACTAGTATGCCGTGCCAGCTCTCACTGCTCCGGTACGGGATAGGCAACTAGTATGCCGTGCCAGCTCTCACTGCTCCGGTACGGGATAGGCAACTAGTATGCCGTGCCAGCTCTCACTGCTCCGGTACGGGATAGGCAACTAGTATGCCGTGCCAGCTCTCACTGCTCCGGTACGGGATAGGCAACTAGTATGCCGTGCCAGCTCTCACTGCTCCGATACGGGACAGGCAACTAGTATGCCGTGCCAGCTCTCACTGCTCCGGTACGGGATAGGCAACTAGTATGCCGTGCCAGCTCTCACTGCTCCGGTACGGGATAGGCAACTAGTATGCCGTGCCAGCTCTCACTGCTCCGGTACGGGATAGGCAACTAGTATGCCGTGCCAGCTCTCACTGCTCCGGTACGGGATAGGCAACTAGTATGCCGTGCCAGCTCTCACTGCTCCGGTACGGGATAGGCAACTAGTATGCCGTGCCAGCTCTCACTGCTCCGGTACGGGATAGGCAACTAGTATGCCGTGCCAGCTCTCACTGCTCCGGTACGGGATAGGCAACTAGTATGCCGTGCCAGCTCTCACTGCTCTGGTACGGGATAGGCAACTAGTATGCCGTGCCAGCTCTCACTGCTCCGGTACGGGATAGGCAACTAGTATGCCGTGCCAGCTCTCACTGCTCCGGTACGGGATAGGCAACTAGTATGCCGTGCCAGCTCTCACTGCTCCGATACGGGACAGGCAACTAGTATGCCGTGCCAGCTCTCACTGCTCCGGTACGAGATAGGCAACTAGTTTGCCCTGCCAGCATCACTGCTCCGGTACGGGATAGGCAACTAGTATGCCGTGCCAGCTCTCACTGCTCCGGTACGGGACAGGCAACTAGTATGCCGTGCCAGCTCTCACTGCTCCGGTACGAGATAGGCAACTAGTTTGCCCTGCCAGCATCACTGCTCCGGTACGGGATAGGCAACTAGTATGCCGTGCCAGCTCTCACTGCTCCGGTACGGGACAGGCAACTAGTATGCCGTGCCAGCTCTC
Source organism: Nemoura dubitans (assembly GCA_921293005.1). Taxonomy (NCBI): domain Eukaryota; kingdom Metazoa; phylum Arthropoda; class Insecta; order Plecoptera; family Nemouridae; genus Nemoura; species Nemoura dubitans. The sequence goes on along the minus strand of OV121078.1, from coordinate 12,627,677 downwards.
ACTGCTCCGGTACGGGATAGGCAACTAGTATGCCGTGCCAGCTCTCACTGCTCCGGTACGGGATAGGCAACTAGTATGCCGTGCCAGCTCTCACTGCTCCGATACGGGACAGGCAACTAGTATGCCGTGCCAGCTCTCACTGCTCCGGTACGAGATAGGCAACTAGTTTGCCCTGCCAGCATCACTGCTCCGGTACGGGATAGGCAACTAGTATGCCGTGCCAGCTCTCACTGCTCCGGTACGGGACAGGCAACTAGTATGCCGTGCCAGCTCTCACTGCTCCGGTACGAGATAGGCAACTAGTTTGCCCTGCCAGCATCACTGCTCCGGTACGGGATAGGCAACTAGTATGCCGTGCCAGCTCTCACTGCTCCGGTACGGGACAGGCAACTAGTATGCCGTGCCAGCTCTCACTGCTCCGGTACGGGACAGGCAACTAGTATGCCGTGCCAGCTCTCACTGCTCCGGTACGGGATAGGCAACTAGTATGCCGTGCCAGCTCTCACTGCTCCGGTACGGGATAGGCAACTAGCATGCCGTGCCAGCTCTCACTGCTCCGGTACGGGACAGGCAACTAGTATGCCGTGCCAGCTCTCACTGCTCCGGTACGGGACAGGCAACTAGTATGCCGTGCCAGCTCTCACTGCTCCGGTACGGGATAGGCAACTAGTATGCCGTGCCAGCTCTCACTGCTCCGGTACGGGATAGGCAACTAGTATGCCGTGCCAGCTCTCACTGCTTCGGTACGGGATAGGCAACCAGCATGCCGTGCCAGCTCTCACTGCTCCGGTAGGGGATAGGCAACTAGTAAGCCGAGCCAGCTCTCACTGCTCCGGTAGGGGATAGGCAACTAGTATGCCGTGCCAGCTCTCACTGCTCCGTTACGGGATAGGCAACTAGTATGCCGTGCCAGCTCTCACTGCTCCGGTAGGGGATAGGCAACTAGTATGCCGTGCCAGCTCTCACTGCTTCGGTACGGGATAGGCAACTAGTATGCCGTGCCAGCTCTCACTGCTCCGGTACGGGATAGGCAACTAGTATGCCGTGCCAGCTCTCACTGCTCCGGTAGGGGATAGGCAACTAGTATGCCGTGCCAGCTCTCACTGCTCCGTTACGGGATAGGCAACTAGTATGCCGTGCCAACTCTCACTGCTCCGGTACGGGACAGGCAACTAGTATGCCGTGCCAGCTCTCACTGCTCCGGTACGGGATAGGCAACTAGTATGCCGTGCCAGCTCTCACTGCTCCGGTACGGGATAGGCAACTAGTATGCCGTGCCAGCTCTCACTGCTCCGGTACGGGATAGGCAACTAGTATGCCGTGCCAGCTCTCACTGCTACGGTACGGGATGGGCAACTAGTATGCCGTGCCAGCTCTCACTGCTACGGTACGGGATAGGCAACTAGTATGCCGTGCCAGCTCTCACTGCTACGGTACGGGATAGGCAACTAGCATGCCGTGCCAGCTCTCACTGCTACGGTACGGGATAGGCAACTAGTATGCCGTGCCAGCTCTCACTGCTCCGGTACGGGATAGGCAACTAGTATGCCGTGCCAGCTCTCACTGCTACGGTACGGGATGGGCAACTAGTATGCCGTGCCAGCTCTCACTGCTACGGTACGGGATAGGCAACTAGTATGCCGTGCCAGCTCTCACTGCTACGGTACGGGATAGGCAACTAGTATGCCGTGCCAGCTCTCACTGCTACGGTACGGGATAGGCAACTAGTATGCCGTGCCAGCTCTCACTGCTACGGTACGGGATAGGCAACTAGTATGCCGTGCCAGCTCTCACTGCTCCGGTACGGGATAGGCAACTAGCATGCCCTGCCAGCTCTCACTGCTACGGTACGGGATAGGCAACTAGTATGCCGTGCCAGCTCTCACTGCTACGGTACGGGATAGGCAACTAGTATGCCGTGCCAGCTCTCACTGCTACGGTACGGGATAGGCAACTAGTATGCCGTGCCAGCTCTCACTGCTACGGTACGGGATAGGCAACTAGCATGCCGTGCCAGCTCTCACTGCTCCGGTACGGGATAGGCAACTAGTATGCCGTGCCAGCTCTCACTGCTCCGGTACGGGATAGGCAACTAGTATGCCGTGCCAGCTCTCACTGCTCCGGTACGGGATAGGCAACTAGTATGCCGTGCCAGCTCTCACTGCTACGGTACGGGATAGGCAACTAGTATGCCGTGCCAGCTCTCACTGCTCCGGTACGGGATAGGCAACTAGCATGCCGTGCCAGCTCTCACTGCTCCGGTACGGGATAGGCAACTAGTATGCCGTGCCGTGCCAGCTCTCACTGCTCCGGTACGGGATAGGCAACTAGTATGCCGTGCCAGCTCTCACTGCTCCGGTATACGGGATAGGCAACTAGTGTGCCGTGCCAGCTCTCACTGCTCCGGTACGGGACAGGCAACTAGTATGCCGTGCCAGCTCTCACTGCTCCGGTACGGGATAGGCAACTAGCATGCCGTGCCAGCTCTCACTGCTCCGGTACGGGATAGGCAACTAGTATGCCGTGCCAGCTCTCACTGCTCCGGTACGGGATAGGCAACTAGCATGCCGTGCCAGCTCTCACTGCTCCGGTACGGGATAGGCAACTAGTATGCCGTGCCAGCTCTCACTGCTCCGGTACGGGATAGGCAACTAGTATGCCGTGCCAGCTCTCACTGCTCCGGTATACGGGATAGGCAACTAGTATGCCGTGCCAGCTCTCACTGCTCCGGTACGGGATAGGCAACTAGTATGCCGTGCCAGCTCTCACTGCTCCGGTACGGGATAGGCAACTAGTATGCCGTGCCAGCTCTCACTGCTCCGGTACGGGATAGGCAACTAGCATGCCGTGCCAGCTCTCACTGCTCCGGTACGGGATAGGCAACTAGTATGCCGTGCCAGCTCTCACTGCTCCGGTACGGGATAGGCAACTAGTATGCCGTGCCAGCTCTCACTGCTCCGGTATACGGGATAGGCAACTAGTATGCCGTGCCAGCTCTCACTGCTCCGGTACGGGATAGGCAACTAGCATGCCGTGCCAGCTCTTACTGCTCCGGTACGGGATAGGCAACTAGTATGCCGTGCCAGCTCTCACTGCTCCGGTACGGGATAGGCAACTAGTATGCCGTGCCAGCTCTCACTGCTCCGGTACGGGACAGGCAACTAGTATGCCGTGCCAGCTCTCACTGCTCCGGTACGGGATAGGCAACTAGTATGCCGTGCCAGCTCTCACTGCTCCGGTACGGGATAGGCAACTAGTATGCCGTGCCAGCTCTCACTGAATTCACGATGTATGTTGCCACTTTATCGTTATCTTAAAACTGGATTATCATTAAAACCAACGCACAAGGGTTTTATTTTGCTACTTCTAAAATTCAATTGTCTTTTTTAGAATGGACTAGTATATATTTCATTTTTTAAATAGCAATCCATAACGACACAATCAGAGTTATAGAGTTGATCTGACCGAAGATGACAGCTGGTAAGGCCTATACATTCACGGTGCAAGGGATACATACACTGAGCTAGTTGCGTATCCCGGCTAGCAATGGTCGAAGATCTGACAGCATGATGACATCTGGCAAAGCCTGTACAGGGGAAAAGCGGTTGCTAACATCGTTCAACTAAGATTATCGCCCTCTCCCGCCCTACCATTGCCCTCTCCCGCCCTACCCTTACCCTCTCCCGCCATTCCATTGCCCACTCCCGCCCTACCATTGCCCTCTCTCGACTGACTGTTGACATCTGACAGCTGACCGCCGCGTGACGCAACCGCACAGCGTCCGATCTGTTTACACCGCGTATCTAGGTTACGGTTGTCAAGGCCACGGTGCGGTCGGTGGCGACGTCGCCGCCCGCAAATTGGCGCCAATTGTAGTGGCCCGAATTCGCTGCCTGTCCCAACATAGGGCTGGGTGCATGTGAGATCACCCTAGTTAAGCAGCACTGCGCTGAATATGGCGTTGGACGGGTGACCGCCATGCACGTGGCAAGCTCTCAGAGAGAGAGAGGTTGTAGGGATTGGAGTTAAGCAACACTGCGCGGAGTCAGGTGTAAGGTGGGTGACCGCCATGCACGTTGCCAGCACTCGGAGGACATTGTCGTCAGCTGTTCCCGTCTGGTTGATGGCGTGAAACAACGATGCGTGTGGAAAACATGCGACAGACGCAGGAAGCAAAACAAGCGAATTGAAAAATGTCAACAAACTAATTTAACAAGGAACAAATTTCAAAAAATGCATACAAATTAATCTAGGAGACACTTAATTAATCAATGTATTTACTCTAAAGTCCAAACCATTGCCACCAGAGCGAGAGGCTGTAACAGTTAAACTGTCAGAATACAACCACATCGCCATTTTGGAATCTGTTGCTAGTAAACTCCATTTCACGTTAAGAAGGAGAGTTGATTTGCATCTTTCTCGAGAACCCACTGCTGCTAGACACGAGCTAAGAGTCTCAAAATTGCCCAATAGAGCCTTTTGTCCGGCTCTAGACATGGCTTGTGAGTTTGCAACGCTTAGCTCGTGTCTAGCAGCAGTGGGTCCTCGTGGAAGATGAAAATCTACTCTCCTTCTTTATGTGAAATGGAGTTTAGTTGCAAATGCCTGCGAATGTCGACACATTATATGCTCTTCTCACAACAGTAGAGTCTCTTTGAAGGGAAAACCCGCTCTTCTCCTGAACGTGAAAAACAGTAAATAAGTAGTTCGTGTTACGAAACGTTGGAAAACCAGTTAGACATTTCAATTTTACTGAGCATGCAATTCGCGGTTTCGATCATTCTTTGATGATTGTTTAGGTAAATTGAATTTAACTTTTCTTGAATTTCCAGGTGATCTTATATCGAAGTTCTGAGATATTCAATTGGTTGTCAAAAGTGCGAGGAATTCGTAGATTATTATATATGTTTCGTTGCGATCGGATAGCGGGTGTGGCCAAGAAAATGTATCCAGGAAGAGTTAAATTCATAGCTGGAATTTACCCTTGAGTACATCTTTCAATGAACCGGCTCAAAAGGGTTATTTTAAAACTCTTGGTAGTAATTAACGGGATAAATATTTAGCAATGCAAAAAGTGTCCATTTGTTTCCAGAAGTTTGATTATTCCGAAAAATAGCTTCGTCGCGATCCAGCCAAAGGGGGGCCTGGAAAGTGTATGCCGTACCAGGTAAAGGTAGCGGGCCGAATTCAGAGCTCAACCAACAGGCTGAAAGTAGATGCCGACCCCGTGGTCTGGTCCGGTTAAAGCTCCTGGCCCTCACCTCACCACACTCTCATAGATCCTCCACTTGGCCGCCTCATAGGTCACTCCATGCTTCACAGGCTCCGCGAAGACCGGCTTGGGCATCGGGATCTCCGGGAACTCCTTGTCCTCCATGAGGAACTCCAACGTGTCGACCAGCACGGCGAACTCGCCGCCCGACTCGTCGAAGGCCACGAACTGCCAGAACGCGGTGTCGTCGTTGACATGTCGGCCATCTTGGAAGCCCAGAACGTTGACGTAGTTGCCGAGGCCGGGCCAGGCGCGCTCGGTGCCTCGAAGGGGGGGCAGAGAGGGCACATGGGGCACAGGGGGCACATGGGGCACAGGGGGCACAGGGGGCACATGGGGCACAGGGGGCACAGGGGGCACATGGAGCACAGGGGGCACATGGGGGAACAGGGGGCACATGGGGAACAGGGGTCCGTGTGGTTAGAGATATTAAAACTACAATTACTTTTCGTAGCCAAAAAGCTATGAGTTTGCATTCTTGGAAGAGGCATGGCTAGATCTCTCATGGCATGGGCTCTATTGGGACTGGCTGCTATTGGCTGGATCTCCCGTGGCATGTGTTCTTTTGGGAGTGGCTGCTATTGGCTGGATCTCTCTTGACATGGGCTCTATTGGGACTGGCTGCTATTAGGTAACTGGATCTCTCGTGGCATGGGCTCTATTATGACTGGCTACCAGTCCTAGGCTAAGGCAATGATCTGGCATAGTGCTCCGAGGTTTTCGTATTAGGTCTTCTGCCTTCACCTTTTTATCCGCAGTTTCTCCACAGTCCTCTTCGCTCATCTTCAATACAACACAAATAGAGTTCGTGAATATCGCGAAAACCTCGTATCAAAATAACACTAATATATATTCAACGTGATTTGTTTCATCAACTCACAATAACATTTTGACCGTTTAATACAACGTTGCTGTTGATGCAGCAATACAATTAACCTTTCTCAAGCATCAACTCTGATTTCAGAAGATACGGGAATGTGTACAAACCAAACCCGTTATTCAGTGTTTAAATAATGTGAAGTTATGATAATGTTTGAATAATGAACATGTTTTTCTAAATGGTGAACAATTGCATCTTGCCATCTTGGATCAACCTTAGAGTCGAAGTATCAACGCAGCACTGGCCGCGTGCCGTTGACGCTCCTTGCAGATCGAGACAGACTCTCGTAGATCCTCCACTTGGCGGCCCCGTTCAACTGGAAGCACACGACGCGTCTGGATGTGAGATTGTGTCAAGTTATCGATACCTGTTGTGTTATCGATACGAGTTTTCGGTAGCACGGCTACCCTTGGCTAGAGAGACTTTATTTGACAGGGAGCTGCCAACGGATAAAAAATGTCGTCATTGCTGTCAAAATGTTTATATTTCACCGAGCTACTTTGGGCTAAATTAAGCTTAATATAGGCTAAATTATAGGCTAAATTATAGGCTAAATATAGGCTTAAAAGAGCAAATTGAAGTAATGATAATGTTTCTCTCGGGTCACGCTGTTTTATTGCCATGAAATATGAATTCGTTTCGTTTGGACAATTAATGGCGTCCAAAACGGTTTCAATCATGGTCGCTCTCTGCCAAGTGAAGCCTCTGTTTACCCTTGGCTACCGATCGCTATATTGTTATACAATCGCTACCACAATCGACCACGTGACGAACACTGTTATGCGAGGCATTTTAAAGTCAAACGCCCCACCCTTTACCTGGCCGTCCTTCTTGGGCACGGCGAGGACAGGGTTGCTGAAGACGAACGCTGTTATGCGAGGCATTTTAAAGTCAAACGCCCCACCCTGTACCTGGCCGTCCTTCTTGGGCAGCACAGGGTTGCTGATGACGAACACTGTTATGCGATGCATTTTAAAGTCAAACGCCCTGCCCTATACCTGGCCGTCCTTCTTGGGCAGCACAGGGTTGCTGATGACGAACACTGTTATGCGAGGCATTTTAAAGTCAAACGCCCCACCCTGTACCTGGCCGTCCTTCTTGGGCAGCACAGGGTTGCTGATGACGAACACTGTTATGCGAGGCATTTTAAAGTCAAACGCCCCGCCCTTTACCTGGCCGTCCTTCTTGGGCAGCACAGGGTTGCTGATGTCGAACACTGTTATGCGAGGCATTTTAAAGTCAAACGCACCGCCCTTTACCTGGCCGTCCTTCTTGGGCAGCACAGGGTTGCTGATGACGAACACTGTTATGCGATGCATTTTAAAGTCAAATGCCCTGCCCTATACCTGGCCGTCCTTCTTGGGCAGCACAGGGTTGCTGATGACGAACACTGTTATGCGAGGCATTTTAAAGTCAAACGCCCCACCCTATACCTGGCCGTCCTTCTTGGGTAGGGCGAGCACAGGGTTGCTGATGACGAACACTGTTATGCGAGGCATTTTAAAGTCAAACGCCCCGCCCTGTACATGGCCGTCCTTCTTGGGCAGCACAGGGTTGCTGATGACGAACACTGTTATGCGAGGCATTTTAAAGTCAAACGCCCCACCCTATACCTTGCCGTCCTTCTTGGGCAGCACAGGGTTGCTGATGACGAACACTGTTATGCGAGGCATTTTAAAGTCAAACGCCCCACCCTATACCTTGCCGTCCTTCTTGGGCAGCACAGGGTTGCTGATGACGAACACTGTTATGCGAGGCATTTTAAAGTCAAACGCCCCACCCTATACCTTGCCGTCCTTCTTGGGCAGCACAGGGTTGCTGATGACGAACACTGTTATGCGAGGCATTTTAAAGTCAAACGCCCCGCCCTATACCTTGCCGTCCTTCTTGGGCAGCACAGGGTTGCTGATGACGAACACTGTTATGCGAGGCATTTTAAAGTCAAACGCCCCGCCCTATACCTTGCCGTCCTTCTTGGGCAGCACAGGGTTGCTGATGACGAACACTGTTATGCGAGGCATTTTAAAGTCAAACGCCCCGCCCTGTACCTGGCCGTCCTTCTTGGGCAGCACAGGGTTGCTGATGACGAACACTGTTATGCGAGGCATTTTAAAGTCAAACGCCCCGCCCTATACCTTGCCGTCCTTCTTGGGCAGCACAGGGTTGCTGATGACGAACACTGTTATGCGAGGCATTTTAAAGTCAAACGCCCCGCCCTATACCTTGCCGTCCATCTTGGGCAGCACAGGGTTGCTGATGACGAACACTGTTATGCGAGGCATTTTAAAGTCAAACGCCCCGCCCTATACCTTGCCGTCCTTCTTGGGCAGCACAGGGTTGCTGATGACGAACACTGTTATGCGAGGCATTTTAAAGTCAAACGCCCCGCCCTATACCTTGCCGTCCTTCTTGGGCAGCACAGGGTTGCTGATGACGAACACTGTTATGCGAGGCATTTTAAAGTCAAACGCCCCGCCCTATACCTTGCCGTCCATCTTGGGCAGCACAGGGTTGCTGATGACGAACACTGTTATGCGAGGCATTTTAAAGTCAAACGCCCCGCCCTATACCTTGCCGTCCTTCTTGGGCACGGCGAGGACAGGGTTGCTGATGACGAACGCTTGATCCGGCTGTTCCATCACAAAGTCCATGTTGTTCAGCGTGACGTAGAACTCGTCAAACACGTCACCCGTGATGTTGAACTGCCAGAACGCGGCAGGGTCGTCGACGTATCGGCCATTGTCGTGCGCCATGACATTGTAGTAGGGTCCGCCATCCAGGTGGTTTTGGTCACCCCTGTCAGAGGGATGAGAAACAAAGCTGCAATCACTTATGAGTGGTGTAATATAACTAGGATCCTAAGGACGCCAGGAATAACAATAAGATTATATTATACACTGTAGAATGTAGCAGAGCCACCAAGTGTAATTACCGGAAACGCAACATACCAGACACACAGGCAGTTGGAGAGGTACAAGAGTCTTAAAATTAGAATACCACAAATCGTAATAACTAGAATGTCTTTCTTATGACTACCCTAATCTATCCTACCTACGGGTGGAGAGACTTTTCGGCTCTTAATCGGATCCGCACACGCACTCGGTACCGCTTAGTTCGTGTAATGTTGTGAGCCTCGGCCAAGTACTTATCCGGACGCGCTTGCACGGGGATGAATCCTTCGGACGCAGCAGTCGTCGGTGGTAGGACACCAGCGTTGCGACGGTCGAGTAGTCGGTGTTGTCGCGTCGGCGGCGTCGAATCCCGGCGTCGAGTGGTCAGACCAGGACAAGTCGTATCGGTCCCGGTGTCGAAAACCGTGGTGGCGCGCTTCAGCGATATTTGTATGTATATATATCTATATATATGACAGTATATCCGTGGTCTACAGCGCACGAGTAATTATATGAAGGAGGACGGTCCACTTCCGTACCTCCGGCGACTGGTCCACTAGAAACTCCACAGCTCACTGTCCCCTCCACCTCCCGCCGTCTCCACCCTCTAGCATTTTAACATAATATGTTTAAATTAAAGCCTGGTGTCTAACTTGCAAACTAACCTAAGCTATAAGGGTGGACTACCCTTACTATGCTAGGCGTCTCATTACAGTGGGAACTGACAGAAAGCGGCAGGGTCATCGATGTATCGGCCATTGTCGTGGGACATGGCATTTTAGTGGGGTCAGCCCTCCAAATGATTTTGGTTACCCCTGTGGCGAGAAAGAAAGCTGCAATCACTTTAGGATAGGATACGAATCGGGTTTTCATTCAATTGGCCGAGACAGCCTGGAAAATTTTCATGTACCAAAGATCAACGAACTTAGAAATGGCTAACCTAACCTTCCAGCTTAATGCCCATCGATGCCCTCGATGACGTCACAGAGGGCTCCACCACAGTTATAAGGTTACCCAGAAATTCTATCATGCCTAGCTATGGCTACGGCAAAAATTTGATGCTAGTTATTTCGCCGGCAATCGATGTGGTACGTTGGCAACCTGTTACTTATCCACCAGGCTATGGCACAAGGTCAATATAATCAGAAAACCTAATGTTTCACAGGTGGCTTCATCTCTTGACTGCCGGCGAAACTATTATTGTGTGTGGAGGGCTTTCGCGTTGCTGCTGTAGTATGGGAGTGGAAAATCTGGGTATAACCTTAAATCTGTGACATATGTTTTTATAATTATTACAAAATCTGAAAAACCGCAATGTCTCGTGTGATTACCGGTAGAGCTGCAAGTGGCGCTCTGCCTCGACCACTTCGTAGACCTCGGGATGCAACGGGTTGGGCGAGATGAAGAACGCTGCGCGTCGCATGTTGACCATGGGCTCGGCCTTGCGGTCGAACGCGCTGAAGACGGGGGACCGGAAGTCGTCCTGGAAGTCGTAGGTGATGCCGACCACGCGGCCCTTGGCGATGTTGTGCATCTCGTAGCTGAAACACAGACACAAGGCGGTGGAGTTCAATCAGCCTTTCAGCCCTTTGTTTAAGTCATTTTTTCACCCGTTTTGTGTGTTTGCTCGCTTTTGTTAGTTGCAACAGATCAGGGGTTGTGTTAAAAAAGTCACTTAAGTGACAATCCATTGAGTCCCAAATTTAATTTTTCTTGCCATGTTAATATATTTTGTTAAATACCACAAAGAAGCAAGTAACGAATCGAACTCTAAGAAATTTTATATTTTACAGACCTTTTCTAAATAAGATGGAAAAAATAGACCAACATATTTATTCGAATTTTTGAGGCCAGACCACCTCGCTCCCATCTGCTTGCGCGAATGCATCAATGCAGAGTCTCAGGGACATGCGCTTTTTCACTAAACCGTACGACATAAACTATTGAAGTAAGCGAGGGATTTGTAGATAAAGAATCAATCTGTGTCGGCAATGGAGCATTTTTAGTAATTTTAATCTCCTTCATCTCTTTATCGATTCACGGAAAACCGGAAAAAATGGCAAAATACAACATAATTATTTATAAGCGATTTCGGCCCTTTCAGACCCAAAAATGAAAAAACGGGTCCGTCACAGATTGATTCTTTATCTAAACACCCTTGCTTTCTTCAATATTTTATCTCTTATGGTGTAGAAAAATCAACGTTTACTCTTGAGACTCTGCATTCGCGCTATCTCGCAGCTGCGAGCGAGGTATACCTAATCTACTTTCTTAAAAACCATTTTTTGACTGTCCTATAAATAGGACACTTATATACCTAATGGGTTCTTAAAATAAAAATACCGTCCACACAAACAGTATTGAATGTTATCTGAGATGACAGTGCATAAAATCAATAATGTCTTCTGACCAGAATTGATGTCCATGATCGGACGGCCTCTACGATGCATTGTCTTATCAAATGATGTAACCGCCGACAGAAAAACAAACACAACTACTATCTATCAGCTGCTACAATCGCGCTGTAAGACAGATAGCTTCCTTCATGCCAGTCAGTCTGCTCGTTTAGAGGAGGCAACTCGGCACATTGCATCGAATCACAGGCAAGTCTCCACAGAATGATGCCATTTGAGGCATATTATTGGCTATAATTGGTCTCATCAATCATCAATCATGCTATCGCCTCAGGGCATTTGGGAACTATAACTATTTCCTATTAAACTGATGTATATATTGTATAATATTATCGTTATTTATATAAAATAATAAATAAGCTTAACATAAAATAGTGATAAACTGCATTTGTCAATACAACATACATAAGAGCCATGCTACTTTGACAGCATACACCTTTTGTGACATACTTTAGTCAAAAGTGCTGCCGCGTGTAATTGCAGGTTAAGGCGCCTAGTCCGACTGGATGTCGGTCAAGGTGCAGAAGGTGTGCGAGCCTGTATGGCTGGGCGAGGCCCCCCATTGGAGCAGGGACGCCCAGTGCCTTTACTTCGTCGACGTGCTCAGCAAGACCGTACACCGATACGACCCCGTCACCGGCAAGACCTTCAAGGCACAGCTCGGTACGGCCATGCTTAGACCGTTTTGGACGCCATTAATCGTCCAAATGAAATGAATTCATATTTCATGGCGATTAAGCAATGTGACACGGCAACATCATTATCATAACTTTAATTTGGTCCTTTAGCCTATATTTAGCCTTTATGTTACCGATGGTTTGACTTTAGCTGTTCGTCAGCTACACTATAACGGTAACAAACTTGCACTTAAATTTTTCTTGGGATGGCGCACCAAACGATGTAATTTTAATCCCTTTCGCCACAATCTCCCAATTTAAAATCGGGAGATCTGTTAACCTCACTCCCCCCCCCCCCCCCCAGGTTAACAAAAATTATCCACAGATTTATATTCGTTCACTTCTCTATTATCTACGAAATCTGCCTATCGCAAATGTTAAAAAATTATGGTGTCAAGATTACATATAAGATATAGAAGTATCATCTATGGCGAGTAAAGTGGTTAGTTGCAAACAATGCAAGTTCCCAAACTTGGACTGGGCTGGTCCGTGCTCCCAGACACGATGGCGTCCCTGATAGTGCCTGTCCTTGGGTGCTACGACGAGTTCGTCTTGGCGCTGGGACGCCGCTTGGTGCGCGTGCGCTGGGACGGCGTCGGTGGCGAGGTGGAGCAACTGGTGGTGTTGGCCGAGGTGGAGACGGGTGCGGACCACGAGGGGAACCACTTCAACGACGGCAAAGCTGACTCGAAAGGCAGGCTTTGGGCCGGTGAGTGGGCAAGGGGCCTTGGATCGATAACTATGCACCCTTGTTGCCTATCCCGAACTAGGGCATACTAGTTTCCTATCCCGAACTAGGGCATACAAGCTTCCTATCCCGTACTAGGGCATACTAGTTTCCTATCCCGAACTAGGGCATACTAGTTACCTATCCCGAACTAGGGCATACTAGTTGCCTATCCCGTACTAGGGCATACTAGTTTCCTATCCCGTACTAGGGCATACTAGTTTCCTATCCCGAACCAGGGCATACTAGTTTCCTATCCCGAACTAGGGCATACTTGTTGCCTATCCCGTACTAGGGCATACTAGTTTCCTATCCCGAACTAGGGCATACTAGTTTCCTATCCCGAACTAGGGCATACTAGTTGCCTATCCCGAACTAGGGCATACTAGTTTCCTATCCCGAACTAGGGCATACTTGTTGCCTATCCCGTACTAGGGCATACTAGTTTCCTATCCCGTACTAGGGCATACTAGTTTCCTATCCCGAACTAGGGCATACTAGTTTCCTATCCCGAACTAGGGCATACTAGTTTCCTATCCCGAACTAGGGCGTACTAGTTTCCTATCCCGAACTAGGGCATACTAGTTTCCAATCCCGAACTAGGGCATACTAGTTTCCTATCCCGAACTAGGGCATACTAGTTTCCTATCCCGAACTAGGGCATACTAGTTTCCTATCCCGTACTAGGGCATACTAGTTTCCTTTCCCGAACAAGGGCATACTAGTTTCCTATCCCGTACTAGGGCATACTAGTTTCCTATCCCGAACTAGGGCATGCTAGTTTCCTATCCCGAACTAGGGCATACTTGTTGCCTATCCCGTACTAGGGCATACTAGTTTCCTATCCCGAACTAGGGCATACTAGTTTCCTATCCCGAACTAGGGCATACTAGTTGCCTATCCCGAACTAGGGCATACTAGTTTCCTATCCCGAACTAGGGCATACTAGTTGCCTATCCCGAACTAGGGCATACTAGTTTCCTATCCCGAACTAGGGCATACTAGTTGCCTATCCCGAACTAGGGCATACTAGTTTCCTATCCCGAACTAGGGCATACTAGTTTCCTATCCCGAACTAGGGCATACTAGTTGCCTATCCCGTACTAGGGCATACTAGTTTCCTATCCCGAACTAGGGCATACTAGTTTCCTATCCCGAACTAGGGCATACTAGTTTCCTATCCCGAACTAGGGCATACTAGTTTCCTATCCCGTACTAGGGCATACTAGTTTCCTATCCCGAACCAGGGCATACTAGTTTCCTATCCCGAACTAGGGCATACTAGTTACCTATCCCGAACTAGGGCATACTAGTTGCCTATCCCGTACTAGGGCATACTAGTTTCCTATCCCGTACTAGGGCATACTAGTTTCCTATCCCGAACCAGGGCATACTAGTTTCCTATCCCGAACTAGGGCATACTTGTTGCCTATCCCGTACTAGGGCATACTAGTTTCCTATCCCGAACTAGGGCATACTAGTTTCCTATCCCGAACTAGGGCATACTAGTTGCCTATCCCGAACTAGGGCATACTAGTTTCCTATCCCGAACTAGGGCATACTTGTTGCCTATCCCGTACTAGGGCATACTAGTTTCCTATCCCGTACTAGGGCATACTAGTTTCCTATCCCGAACTAGGGCATACTAGTTTCCTATCCCGAACTAGGGCATACTAGTTTCCTATCCCGAACTAGGGCGTACTAGTTTCCTATCCCGAACTAGGGCATACTAGTTTCCAATCCCGAACTAGGGCATACTAGTTTCCTATCCCGAACTAGGGCATACTAGTTTCCTATCCCGAACTAGGGCATACTAGTTTCCTATCCCGTACTAGGGCATACTAGTTTCCTTTCCCGAACAAGGGCATACTAGTTTCCTATCCCGTACTAGGGCATACTAGTTTCCTATCCCGAACTAGGGCATGCTAGTTTCCTATCCCGAACTAGGGCATACTTGTTGCCTATCCCGTACTAGGGCATACTAGTTTCCTATCCCGAACTAGGGCATACTAGTTTCCTATCCCGAACTAGGGCATACTAGTTGCCTATCCCGAACTAGGGCATACTAGTTTCCTATCCCGAACTAGGGCATACTAGTTGCCTATCCCGAACTAGGGCATACTAGTTTCCTATCCCGAACTAGGGCATACTAGTTGCCTATCCCGAACTAGGGCATACTAGTTTCCTATCCCGAACTAGGGCATACTAGTTTCCTATCCCGAACTAGGGCATACTAGTTGCCTATCCCGTACTAGGGCATACTAGTTTCCTATCCCGAACTAGGGCATACTAGTTTCCTATCCCGAACTAGGGCATACTAGTTTCCTATCCCGAACTAGGGCATACTAGTTTCCTATCCCGTACTAGGGCATACTAGTTTCCTATCCCGAACTAGGGCATACTTGTTGCCTATCCCGAACTAGGGCATACTAGTTTCCTATCCCGAACTAGGGCATACTTGTTGCCTATCCCGAACTAGGGCATACTAGTTTCCTATCCCGAACTAGGGCATACTTGTTGCCTATCCCGAACTAGGGCATACTAGTTTCCTATCCCGAACTAGGGCATACTAGTTTCCTATCCCGAACTAGGGCATACTAGTTTCCTATCCCGAACTAGGGCGTACTAGTTTCCTATCCCGTACTAGGGCATACTAGTTGCCTATCCCGTACCGGAGCAGTGAGAGCTGGTACGGCATACTAGTTGCCTATCCCTACCGGAGCAGTGAGAGCTGGCACGGCATACTAGTTGCCTATCCCGTACCAAAGCAGTGAGAGCTGGCACGGCATACTAGTTGCCTATCCCGTACCAAAGCAGTGAGAGCTGGCACGGCATACTAGTTGCCTATCCCGTATACCGGAGCAGTGAGAGCTGGCACGGCATACTAGTTGCCTATCCCATACCGGAGCAGTGAGAGCTGGCACGGCAAACTAGTTGCCTATCCCGTCCCGGAGCAGTGAGAGCTGGCACGGCATACTAGTTGCCTATCCCGTACCGGAGCAGTGAGAGCTGGCACGGCATACTAGTTGCCTATCCCGTACCGGAGCAGTGAGACCTGGCAGGGCATGCTAGTTGCCTATCCCGTACCGGAGCAGTGAGAGCTGGCACGGCATACTAGTTGTCTATCCCGTATACCGGAGCAGTGAGAGCTGGCAGGGCATTCTAGTTGCCTATCCCGTACCGGAGCAGTGAGAGCTGGCAGGGCATACTAGTTGTCTATCCCGTATACCGGAGCAGCAGTGATCGAAGGGTAAACCAAAACGTCAAGGCATTGCAAGTGAAACCCATTCTTTCTCTCTGGACCGTACACAGGCACGGTACACTTCGGAGCCGACGGCGTCTTCAAGCCTGACGCCGGCAGTCTTTACAGCTGGTCACGTGACGACGGCGTCGTGTGTCACGCGCGTGACGTCACACTCTCTAACGGAATCGCCTGGAGTCGCGACGGCAAGACTGTGTACTTCATCGACTCGATGAGTCATCGCGTCGATGCCTTCGACTGCGACATCGACAAGCCTGCGCTGGGTAATCGAATTTCTATTTTACTTTCATAGCTCTCAAATATAATTTCCTATGTTTTTCCTTCGTTTGTTTTTCCTACGTATTTCTATGTTTTTAAATCGCATTTTTGTAGTGAATTTTCGTCATTTTTCGCGGATAAAAAGCCAAATAAAACGGAATGTTTCATTTCTAATCTGTAGGTAGGTATCTATCTATATTTCCTATGTTTATTTTATAAACAAAAATGCCATTTAATACACTTTTTGGGAATTCCAACCGCTGTAAGTTTTTAAAACACAAAAAATGTTAATATTGTTAGTTATCAAACAGCTATTTAACATTAAACGTATATTATTTTTCACATTTTTTCGTTACTATTTGTAGCCAGGGAAAGGTCCGTTTCCATGTTAAATTTAATCGCAAATCGGACAAAAAACAACCATTTAGTTATCTCGGTAATTAAATTCTACTGTGAGCCCATTGTCCACGAGTGAGATAACGGTGCGCATTGCTTTTCCTCCATAGACTTGTCTGTTTTTCGCAGCCAATCGGCGGCCAGTGTTCGACACGAAAGCCAACGGCGTGGAAGGTCTCCCCGACGGCATGACCATCGACTCTGACGGGAACCTCTGGGTGGCCATGTTCGGTGGGGCGCAGGTGAGATCTCTCGATTATACCGGGGCCTTAGAACACCCGAGGGCCTAACGCACCAAAGTCTGTATACCTGCGTTCCCCTCACCAACAAGAGAAAATAGTTTCGCCGGCAGGCACAGCATAAAGCCACTGTTCGTTATTAAATCACCTGTAACCAAGGTAAATGTAACTGCCTGTAGAACATTGGGTCCCTTGATTATAATTGACCTTGTGCCATGGCCTGGTAGATGAAGCCATGACTGTAACCATCTGAGGTACATTGGGTCCCTTGATTATAATTGACCTTGTGCCATGGCCTGGTAGATGAAGCCATAACTGTAACCACCTGAGGAACATTGGGTCCCTTGATTATAATTGACCTTGTGCCATGGCCTGGTAGATGAAGTTAAAACAGTTAGCCAACGCACCCCAGCGATTGCCGGCGAAGTTACTAGCATCAATGTTTTGAAGTAGCCATACCTAAACTTCATTCCACGTCAATAATAAGGGACGTGGATTTGCATCTCCCTAGGATCTCCAAAACAGCCTTTTGACCGGCTCAATACATGGTTTGAAAGCTTTGAAACTCTATCTCGTGTCTAGCAGCAGTCTTATAACGTGCTTTAAAGTTTAGGCAAGGTAAAAGATCTGGGTGACCCTTCTGTCTGTGTTGCAGGTCCTCAACATTGACCCCCGAACGGGTAAGCTGCTACGCGCCGTGCCGATGCCAGCGCTGAACGTCACTTCGGTGGCGTTCGGTGGAACTAATCTGGACGAGCTCTTCGTCACCACGGCCAACTACAGGCTGACGGACGAGCAGGCCAAGGTCTTTCCCGACTCGGGGGCCACGTTCAAGGTCACGGGACTCGGGGTCAAGGGCATGCCGATGCATAGTTTCAAACTGTGACCTTGAGAACGCGAGGGCGAAGAGTTTGAGAAGAGAAACGTTTGATACATGACAATGTAAAACTGATATTGAATGCTAAATGATTAATGATAAATGATAATTAAATGACCTTTGAATGCTATAAAGTCTCACCATGGTTTCCTGACCTTTAGTTGACATATTATTCTAGTTACATCCTCGAGGATGATTGCCTTCCCTTAGTAGCGATTCGCGCGTTAAACTTTCGGCAGTGACTTTTTACAGAGATAACTTCGCAGTATCAAAATATGGAATCGATTGTAATTCTGGAAAAATTAATTTGAAAGATTAAAACTATTGGTGTGAGCGTATACTCTGACCGCCTCCCGCGCAGAATTTACTTTTGTCCGATCGCGAAGAAATCAGTTTCTACGGAATCCTCATAACCCTGGCAACAGATAGATGTGCTTTATAATCGCGAAATACCAGTTCAAAGTTCAAAGAAAGCTTCGTGCAAACATCACCAACCACCGCACCAACAACCTTATCATTGACCGGGTATAACTACACTTAAAATATATTTTTATTTTTATGCTTCTTTATGTTATATAGGCAGTAAAAAGCAAAGATCTTTCATAGGAGCACAAGGTGTAACAAGATTAGAGAATTCCTTCCACAGCAAACTTGGTGTCATGATACACTAAACTCCATTTCACGTCAAGAATGAAAGTGGATTTGCATTTTCTCCGAGACCCACGGTCCCACCGCTGCTAGACACAATCTAAGAGTTTCAAAACTACCCTCAATGCTAATTTATTGGCCTAATTAGCCTAATTATTGCCTAATTTGGCAGATTGGAGCGCATTACGGACTATAAGTTTGCAAAATAGATGTAAAATTATTAAATTGGTACCTACCGTTCCATGAGGTGTGTGGTTCATTTATTTGGGTCCTCCGTCCCCCCCCCCCCCCTCCCCCAGAAAGCGGTGGAAGTCCGTAAGTCGGGGCCCCTGTGATAGTGTGATGCTGACCCCTATAAGAGTGAATTGATAACTAAAATTCCCCGTATCTTGACGACTTTTTAAGCCACTTTTTGACTTTCGCACCCCCCTTCCCCCCAACCACTAAAATTACGCCAGAGTCTCGCACTCCAACGCCATTCAAAAATATATATTTCTATCTTTTGGGACAGAATTCAATAATGACGAAATAAGCACACCATCACGGAATTTAACCATGTGGTGGCCTCAAATTTGCGAAACATATAATTGGACGCAGTAAAGATTTAAAAAAAAAACTAAAAAATGTATTGCAATATTTTTTCTGACTCCTTCCCCCCCCCCCCCCCCCCTCTCCATTCCTGCCGGGCAAAAACTGTCCGAGAATGGCGAGCCCCCCCCCCCCCCTCCCCACCTGCACTACAGCGTGACAGCGTGTATAGGTACATAAAATTGTTTGTTAAAAACATTCTCGGACGAGTTAGTGCAGTATGGAAAACAACCGAAGATTTTACGCAGAAACCATAAGACAATGTAGGTACGTTTTGACAAGAATTAAGGGTTTTACATACGTCCTGCCTATAATGAAAGAGTTTTACATACCTATATAATGAAAGAGGGCTCAAAGCAATTGTGGAGCATTTAATTTTCTCGCTAATGGACCGTTGTCCGTTAGTATCTTAACGGTCCACTGAAAAACCGATACGTTGTGGCAAGAAAGTGTTTTACAGTGATGTATTGGTCAATACACGCGGGTGTACGCAGTCCACCCACTATTAATTTTATTTTTGGCCGTACCCTCACTTTAAATTTTTGAGGGAACGCAGGTGAACGCACGGGAACGCAATATTAAATTATGATTGTTCGAAATATCATGCGCTTTTTTGTTTTCAAGACGAAAATATGTCAGTTGAGGGTTTCATTCCTAATAATCCACTTACTAACAAAATAAACCTACCAAGAATGCCACTGTTTGCGAACGTACGAACAGTAGAGTAGGTATACTAGGTAGCCTGGAACTTTGTCGGTGTCGCGACTCGCAACAAAGGGATTAGTTAGAACCAAATTTCGGACATCCAAAAAATAGGTAGGTTCACGAAGGCTCGTTTAGAGTTACTATATTACTGTTAGTGTTATCACTTAGGGAAGTCGGTAGCCGCTTTCGCGGCGTCGCACCGCAGTGCGACTCTCAGAAGCAAGCTCGCTTCAAATAATAAGAATTCGCAGGAAAGACAAAAATACAAACAATAAGTAACCAAAATTCCACACATGAACCACACTGAACGAGTTAGTTCAATTCAAGATGGAGAAGTGGAAGCAAGTGGATTTGCGTTCCCTTTGGGCCCTTCCTCCTCCTAAAAAACCAAAATTTGGTTTGGTTTGGTTTGGGGATAGTTTCAATAAAAATTTAAACCAGTATTCGATTAAAATGATTAGACTTTCTTTTACCAAATTCCCAAATCCCCACCAAATTTGAAGACTGCAACAATTTGGGAAGGTGTAGATTGAGCTAGACATGCATGAGAGGGCGGCATTAATATAATTTTCTCAAAATCAGTACGTAATTAAAAATGCAGTTCTGTTCTGACCATGTCATTCCAAGCCCAATTTCATCGTTAACTCGTAGATTGACTCCAAAATAAACCTTAGAATAAAAATTCACTTTGAGCTGCTCCCGACGTCCCATATTTCCCTCTCTTTCGGTGCATTCGCCTTCGGTCTCCCCCCCCCCCCAACGACACAAAAAATGGGTTAATTTTGCGTACCCCTACTAAAAATTTTACGAATACATCACTGGTTTTACACAATGAAAGCGAGGGCTAATTGCAAGTGCAGATGATACACAAGCAGGGCCCAGATATCCACAAAAGGAGATTCACTGATTGATTGAAAGGAGCTCTGATTGGTCAACTTCAATGTTACCTCCACCCCTGCAGTTTCCTCTTGTGAAATCTACTTTTGTGGATACAGAGTTGGGGGGAGTATGTTTGGGAATATATTATCAGGGAGAATAAAATCTTCTTGTCGCGAATACACCAATTTTAAAATCCCTTCTTTGTAGATCTGGGCCCTGAAAATGTGCGAAAACTGACTCGGTGCAGTTTGTAAAGTTACTCTACAAGCGAAGTACTCACAGTACGCCCGGCACGAACGACGTCGACGCCGTCACTATCACGACAAACGCCGCAAGGACTTTGAGTACGAACTTGACCATTCTGTGGGAGAAAACAGGTGCTTTGTTAAGTACGGCGTTTGAATACCAGACTCCAGAGCAACATAATATCCAACACCCACAACTACGCATCCATTAGGGATGAGCCCGTCGGTTTCCAAAGCGCAGTGTGTACTGCGAGGCCGAGCGTTTCGGGCTCCAGCGAGCCCAGCCCTAAGGGCTCCAAAGCGTTGAAAAAGAGTAATGTACAAGATGTAAAGAGAACAAGAAGTACAAGAAGTGTTCAAGAAGTGTAGATGTAAAGAGTAATGTGTATACAGATCCTTTTCTTTTATATAAGCAGATTGCTAATTTAAATTTTGTAGTTTTCCTGTTGCTCCAATTGCAAGGAGAAAAATCATATATCTCATGTCGTACTGTCGGGAACATTTGGTCTAAATTTCAGCTCTTGGCACCTACCTCGCCGATTACGCAACATTCATATTTAAAGTTATAGCACATTGGTATCATCCTGTTAGATTAATTCCAAAAGGTACCTACTACCTACCACAAACTAGAAAATGTTTATAGGTACTACTACACCCAAAAAGTATATAAATGGCTGATTACATCCAAAGGTTACTACAGGTATATAGGTAGGCTAGGTATTATTAAAAAACTTTGGTAGGTATACCTGCAATATTTCTTTCAAAATGCCATCCCACCTGTCTCACAGTACAGGCATTAATTATGTACCTATACTCACTCTTATTATTATATTTTTAAGATATTATTACATAGGTAGATGTTCGCCCTATTGTATTTTACTACAACTATTATTAATATCTTTAGTAACATTGTTCAATCTCACACAGTTATCAGGACTATTGCAGCAATAATTCACAATATGTAGGTACAATAGATAGGTAGGTAAAGGTAAGCAATAATTCACAGCTGGTGATAATATGCCATTGGTTAACTTTGCCATCATCTTTAACAATCCGACGAGAAAACCTATAATTTATTTATCTGTAAAATTACCTGCACACAAACACACACCCTCACACACAGGAAAATCAAATTCTCACTTTGCTGTAAAGACATTCACTCCGTATCAACGATATCAAAAAAGACGCATTGCGAATTAGGTTCCAACATTGTTTATTTCCGGCACGTCACAGGCCGTACCAATTTGTATGCTGGCACTACAACTACGTGCTACGTGTTTGTACAAATAATAACAAGTATAAACATTTCTCTCCGCAGCGAGATGAAAATATACACTTTCGATAACAAGCGCAAGGGGTGATGTAACAAGGTGGTTATTAGTTGCAGAGTTTAACTCTATTCAAAGCAGGTAGGTACCTAACTTCATGTTTTCACATTTCACACACATAAAGTGAATGCGTTTTGCTCGTTTGTATTTCCCTGCAGTCTTTAAACACCGCTAAAAAGCTAATCTCACAGTTCCAAGAAACATTGTTTAAACCTTCAATGAGTATAAATTATCTTAGTGAATGCTTCAGATAGTTCAGAAAAGACAGCTGGCATGAATTGACAACAGACAGGTAAAAAGGGTCTGTAGTTCTGTACTCTGTATAATTATTGAAATGGACAGTAACAATGCCAAATTAAAAACAGTTAGACAGAATTTAACTTATCATCACAGAAAAACCAGCCCAAAGTGCTATAGTACACACAAACAACACAAGCAGCCAGCTATATTATAGGCACTTTAAATACAAAAGCAGTCATCAGTGCACTTTGCCCGATCGTAAAAAGGTGATACATCAGAATTGCAGTCTAGCTACGTACAAGGCGTGCCATTTTCAATCGATCGAATCGAATTCAACGACAACCATTCATAAAGCAATGTGAACAACAAAGCGTTTCGAGATCAGCATGGTAACAGATTTGGTCGTTGATCTTTAAAGCTTTAATCCGTTCTATCTCGTCTTCTTGGCTAAAAAAAAGCAGGTGACATTCTGTAATGCCCATGCACACTTTGGTGAAGCTGAAACTTACACACAAATTGAAATTACAAGTGAATCAAGTTTCTTACAGTGCAATGCAATGTTCCCCATTTGCAGACAGTCCTTAATTTAAAGAGCAAAGTCATAAGCAAGAAAAATACGATCTTTCAGTAATACTAATACATAATTCTCAACAAGAATACAAAATAAAATGCAGAGAAACATAATACAGAGCGGGAATTTTTTCTTGAATATTGAAAGATAAAACATGTAAGAAAGATAATACACATCCAATCTTTTGGAGACACTCATCAAGAAGGACCAGGTTCTAGTACCATAGTCAGTCTTCTATATCTGTAATGCCCATTACTCATTTCCTTTTGAAACATTGAAGAACCTTTCAGATTTCCATAGCAAATACTAGGTCACACTCTTTGGAAAAAGACTACAGATTCTGACCACATTTTATAATAGTGGATTGAATAAAACTTATATCTTTATTAGTATAAGTGAACCGAATAAGTGAACAACAATATGATATTAAATTATTAGTCCATTTTTGGCAAAATCAAGATAGGGTAGCCATTTTAATATTGTGTACACAAATTAGCCTCCCAAAAGTGTTGTCCATTCCGGGTTTTGAACCCGGGTCCCCAACTTTCGCGGCTGGTGCTCTAACCGCTGAGCTAAATGGCCATTAAATTTGGGAGAAGTAATTTGCATACAGGGTGAGAATTGAATGTCCCCAGGGGGGTATGGTCCAGAGTCTACGAATACTCATAGTGGCTCTGGTACCGCGTGATGCTATACTGCAACCACATTTTACATTCAACCTCGAGTAACTCCAAATGGACAACACTTTTGGGAGGCTAATTTGTGTACATATTAAAATGAATAGCCAATTATACGAGCTTTCGTAATTTAAATAAAGATTAAAAGAGATAGGGTAGCCATAAATTTTGGTGGTTGACATGAAATGTCAGAACTCACCAGCAGATCAAATGATAGAACAATGCGAGTCGACACAAATCGTGTCTTAAATTTAAATATAACAAGCTGCATGCAAATGAATTAGATTTCAAACTTTTGCGCTCATTTATTTTGATTTTGTTATTTTGTGTACTGTTATTCCTGTGTACCCTTTAAATGACCTATTCATGCAAGGGATATTTAAATTTGTATTTATTTCTGCGGTCAGGTACATCATGTCTGTAACCACCCAGCCGAAATGTTCTCAGCTTTTTGCAAACAAATGGCAGAGAGCTATGGACGACTTCAGTTTTAGAGGCAATCACTTATTTGAGTTATTTGCCCACATTAACGCAAGCTATTGTTATGGCAATTATTTGCCCACATAAAGATGGAAAAATAAGTTTGGATGTGTTTTTAAACCATTTAGCACAAGTTGGGATGGATTCGTGTGATGGATTCGTGAATGTTGCAACGTGGAAAAAAAATCGCAGGCACCGAATTTTGATATCTTCGTTTTGCTCGCAGCCGCGCGCTGCGTCACTATATCACTACAATGCTGGCTAGCCAGCGTGCGGCCGCCAGCTAGCTCCGTTTGCTGCTCGGAGACGTAGAGTTTTAGCAATGGGTGTTTTGAGCTTTGACTGCTATTATAAAGAGCGAGCTAAAATTAGGTTTGCTGTATCAACTTCATGATAAAATGCCCATGCTTGCTAGTCGAAACAAAGATTCTGATGAGTTCACATGTATGTATAGTACAGTCATGGCGGAAGAAGTGATCCAGCCGTATCAATTCGAACCCGAGTATTCTGACAGTGAAATCGAGAATATAACATTAATACAAGACGTTCACGCCGGATTATCTGTAGATGTTTTATCAGGGATAAAAGACAACAATAGTTGGTGTACTTGTAATCGTTGTGTGTCCATGCTCACTGATCACGAGAGTATATGCTGTGGCTGCGAGATCACGAGAGTACGATCTGCGTTCCCGCACTGAAGGTGGTGTATATTGCTGGTCGAAAGTATTTCCTAGATGCAATGAAGGCACTGCACTGCATTTCAGATTTATTCTAACATATTGATTAGGTCGAAGACGACGCTTCATGAGATCGGACTCATCCAAGTCGCTCTCTTTGAAATTTCGCCTACACACGAGGGCTCCCGGGCCGGGCACAAAGTTTTCGCGCTTCGTTCTTTGTAGCCAAATATTATACCGATCTGGCGATCTATCGCGGGGTGGAAACGAATGAAAAGATATCTTAGGCACAGTTTCGTGGGAGCTGTTGCACCCGAAGACCGAGCAAAATACCACATTTAGTCCGATTAGCAGCCGAACTTCACCAGTGCAAGTGACAAACTAAGGCTGCTGCCTGCTGTAGCGCGCGTAGCATGGCTCTGCCTGAGATAAGCGGACGTCACTCTTTTCGCTCAACGCGCTGCGGGCGGGTATACGCTGAGCGGCGCTAACAACCGCGTGTACGAAAGTTTTCGCCTCGGAACTGTCTTTCTGGAGCCGAAAAGTCGTAAAATGGGTTGTGTGCCCCTATAATGATGGAATCTGGAACTGTAGTCCATGGACCTGTCCATTTAATCTGGCAATAACTGGAATCCTGGTAATAATCCATTTTGTGTCGACTATCAGTTTCCCTTTTTCCCCATGATATTCCGCAAAGATAATAGTACAGTGATGACCTGCAGAGCAAAGCATGTGAAACAGCAATATCAGCGTCTTTCCATGAGCGCACTCATACTGATCGATATTGTGATGGGCATGCGGTGATTCTTTGAAGAGCCCGTTCCTGAAAGATTTTGCGTGGCCAATTTTAGCGTTGGTTAGATACAGAATCACAGCATACACAACTGTTTTTGCCTTTAAGTGAATATTGGCTAAGCTAAATATGAAATTACAGGAGTCCAGAAAATTTATTCTGGCATAACTTTTGCCTAACATGCCAAGTAGATAAGAATGTTAAAATATCATCCTTTTTTCTCAAAATGTGGTCCCCTTCCCTTTACAATCAAGAGATGCCGGCACTACTGTTATTACATCTGTTTCACTTGCTCTGCCCATCATCGCTACACAGTTCTCTCTCCCACGACTTGGCATTCCCCTCGCCTACAAGCCAAGTAGATGAGAATACAACCAAGAGATGCCGGCACTACTGTTACTACATCTGTTTCACTTGCTCTGCCCATCATCGCTACACAGTTCTCTCTCCCACGACTTGGCACGAGTCACACCCACGTAAAACAACGAATTTTTCTTGCTAAGCATCTGCTTTACAGGGCAATCTATCTTGGTAATTTGGACTGTCTGCGTAAGCTCTTTCCATGACAATAATATCATCGGCATAATGCCAAAACTCACTTACCCCGGTTTTAACAAAAACTAGGTTATTAAATACCTACTACCTACCTAATAAACTTTCAACAGGTCTAATCTAAAGTCTGCCAAAGTTTAGTTGAAAAGCTTTTTTTTAAAGTTGTAGGTAATGTTAACAAGATATCTCATAGGTAGCGTTTTTAAGTCCTCTAACTCCCATTTCCATTTCCCATTTAAAAGACAACTACCTATCTCAGAACTTAAAACATGGTTAGCAAATTTTGGCTTTACACCGACGATATACACCCAAAATCCTTTCAGTTGAAAAACTTTTCAGTGTCCCCCCATTTCAATCCAAGCAAGCGTATATTTCGAAAAGCATGCAGACGAAAAATCAGTTTGCTCCTCGACGAATCTGGCTCCGATAACGGTCTGGCTTTCACCAGACTTGCCGCTCGGGATTCCCTCGACCTTCAACGCTGAGCGTCAGCTACCGATTCTTGCGCAAGTCGATGATGATGACGTTGGCGTCGGCGTCGATTCGGGCATGCTCGGCTCGCTGAAACACCAAACGGATTCGCTAGACTTCGCGTCGGAACTCGACCGGAACCTCACGTTGATAAACTGGAACGCAAACCATCGGCAGGCTTATTCATCCTCCGGACGCTAAAACATTATCAAAATCAAGAACTATCATTATTTATTACTGGTACCTACACTACGTTATCAAAGAGCAGCATAGGAGATATTATAGAATATGCTTGTGAGGGGATGGTTCTCAAAAAACAAACACAGGAGATTGAAAATCAAAAAACTGTTTTGAAATGCTAAATAAATTCTCACTGGTTTCCGGACGTTTCATAACATACCTATAATAGTTACTTCTTCACGGGTGATCAGTGATCAGTGATCAGTGATCAGTGATCAGTGATCAATGATCATGCTCGGTTTTCATCATATTTGAAAGAATATTTAGATTTTAGACACAAAAAAAATCAAAAAAAATATTGAAACTTGGTGTTGATTGTTGAATACAGAAGGCACTGTTTTGTCACATAAAACATATTTTTGTCTTTAGCCATAAATATTTTCTGACTTGAAAACCTGGCTCGTTGGCGGTTTCACTTTTAAACTTTGCTTCAAGTTTAAAAAAAATTGTGTCAGATTGCCATAGGTACATATAACTTACATATAATTACCTCAAAACATATTAATTTTTGGAATATAAACAGTGTTAAAATTCAGATTTGTCTCGTTCAGTGCAGTCAGTGGATTCGTTTGATAAATCATTTGAGAGCACTCCGAGCGCTCTCCATGCTAACTTTTGTGTTTGATAATGATTCTGAGCGCGCTCTGTAGTGTTTGATAATGATTCTGAGCGCGCTCTGTAGTGTTTGATATTGCCAGAGCGCACTCCCGGTGCGCACTCTGAGCGGACTCTGACTGCACCGAATTGTGATCGTGCAGAGGAGGTCGAGCACCCTCCGTGTTTGTACGCGACAAACGGCGGAACCGACGAAGAAGCAGTTCGAATGTTGACACGTTTAACCTAAGGCTGTTATGCTTAAATTGGCCGTCTGAAAACCTGGGAACGGTTTCTTCGGCAAAATTGTAGATTTTCTCTAAAACATTGCGGTGCCAGTGTAAAGTGGTTTCTTCCATGGGCTTAAAGAACATTTCATTTGCCATTGTGACAAATAACGGGCAATGGCAAAATTCCCGCCATGACACCACTCGTATGTGTTTGGTAAATAAGACGTTGGAGTGGGCACACTGGGCACTCGGCGATCTAACTGTCACGTGATCAAGCGCTCTCTGCATTTCTTTATCTAACGAACCCAGTGTGTTTTCTTAGCAATAATGTCAGCTTTATTTATACAGAAAATTAAAAGGTTAGTTTCAGCCTGATTGAAACCAAGTTTAGCTCGATGTTGGTGAAACTGAAATCGGTTATTAATAAACAAATTTTGGATGCTAAATAAAAAGTCACAATGGTTTTTATAAAAAGTCAATATGCTAGTTACTTTAACAAGGGTGATAGCTCGACCGACGTTAAAACAGTGAACAAAAGAACCAATAGTTGTATTTTAATTTGTAATCTAGGCTTCCTAAATTCTTATAATCCTGTCATATGCAATAATAAATATAATAACCCAAAAAAATTAAATTATGCCGACCCACATTTTAAAAACCATCCCAAATCCCAATGAATAGTTTTTTTTTCCAAAACTACCTAGTGTTAAAGATAGGATCAAGTAGACATGAGTGTCCGAAATTTATTATTAAACAAATTGATGTCATCAAAATCTCTATATATTATGTGTGACAGCTGACTAAGATACCATAAAACCTTCAACCATTGCTAGCCGGGATACGCAACTAGCTCAACGCTGTATCCCATGCAACCTTCGACCATTGCTAGCCGGGATACGCAACTAGCTCAACGCTGTGTGTATCCCGTGCAACCTTCGACCATTGCTAGCCCGGATACGCAACTAGCTCAGCGCTGTGTGTATCCCATGCAACCTTCGACCATTGCTAGCCGGGATACGCAACTAGCTCAACGCTGTGTGTATCCCATGCAACCTTCGACCATTGCTAGCCGGGATACGCAGCTAGCTCAGCGCTCTATGTATCCAATGCAACCTTCGACCATTGCTAGCCGGGATACGCAACTAGCTCAGCGCTGTGTGTATCCCATGCAACCTTCGACCATTGCTAGCCGGGATACGCAACTAGCTCAACGCTGTGTGTATCCCGTGCAACCTTCGACCATTGCTAGCCGGGATACGCAACTAGCTCAACGCTGTGTGTATCCCATGCAACCTTCGACCATTGCTAGCCGGGATACGCAACTAGCTCAGCGCTGTGTGTATCCCATGCAACCTTCGACCATTGCTAGCCGGGATACGCAGCTAGCTCAGCGCTCTATGTATCCAATGCAACCTTCGACCATTGCTAGCCGGGATACGCAACTAGCTCAACGCTGTGTGTATCCCATGCAACCTTCGACCATTGCTAGCCGGGATACGCAACTAGCTCAACGCTGTGTGTATCCCGTGCAACCTTCGACCATTGCTAGCCGGGATACGCAACTAGCTCAGCGCTGTATCCCATGCAACCTTCGACCATTGCTAGCCGGGATACGCAACTAGCTCAACGCTGTGTGTTTCCCATGCAACCTTCGACCATTGCTAGCCGGGATACGCAACTAGCTCAGCGCTGTGTGTTTCCCATGCAACCTTCGACCATTGCTAGCCGGGATACGCAACTAGCTCAGCGCTGTGTGTTTCCCATGCAACCTTCGACCATTGCTAGCCGGGATACGCAACTAGCTAAGCGCTGTGTGTATCCCATGCAACCTTCGACCATTGCTAGCCGGGATACGCAACTAGCTCAGCGCTGTGTGTATCCCGTGCAACCTTCGACCATTGCTAGCCGGGATACGCAACTAGCTAAGCGCTGTGTGTATCCCATGCAACCTTCGACCATTGCTAGCCGGGATACGCAACTAGCTCAGCGCTCTATGTATCCCATGCAACCTTCGACCATTGCTAGCCGGGATACGCAACTAGCTCAACGCTGTGTGTATCCCGTGCAACCTTCGACCATTGCTAGCCCGGATACGCAACTAGCTCAGCGCTGTGTGTATCCCATGCAACCTTCGACCATTGCTAGCCGGGATACGCAACTAGCTCAGCGCTCTATGTATCCCGTGCAACCTTCGACCATTGCTAGCCGGGATACGCAACTAGCTCAGCGCTGTGTGTATCCCATGCAACCTTCGACCATTGCTAGCCCGGATACGCAACTAGCTCAGCGCTGTGTGTATCCCATGCAACCTTCGACCATTGCTAGCCGGGATACGCAACTAGCTCAGCGCTGTGTGTATCCCATGCAACCTTCGACCATTGCTAGCCGGGATACGCAACTAGCTCAGCGCTGTGTGTATCCCATGCAACCTTCGACCATTGCTAGCTGGGATACGCAACTAGCTCAGCGCTGTGTGTATCCCATGCAACCTTTGACCTGTGCTAGCCGGGATAAGAAACTAGCTCAGCACTGTGTGTATCCCATGCAACCATCGACCATTGCTAGCCGGGATACGCAACTAGCTCAGCGATGTGTGTATCCCGTGCAACCTTCGACCATTGCTAGCCGGGATACGCAACTAGCTCAGCGCTCTATGTATCCCATGCAACCTTCGACCATTGCTAGCCGGGATACGCAACTAGCTCAGCGCTGTGTGTATCCCATGCAACCTTCGACCATTGCTAGCCGGGATACGCAACTAGCTCAGCGCTGTGTGTATCCCGTGCAACCTTCGACCATTGCTAGCCGGGATACGCAACTAGCTCAGCGCTGTGTGTATCCCGTGCAACCTTCGACCATTGCTAGCCGGGATACGCAACTAGCTCAGCGCTGTGTGTATCCCGTGCAACCTTCGACCATTGCTAGCCGGGATACGCAACTAGCTCAGCGCTGTGTGTATCCCATGCAACCTTCGACCATTGCTAGCCTGGATAAGCAACTAGCTCAGCGCTGTGTGCATCCCATCCAACGTTTAAGTATAGGCCTTACCAGCTGTAATCTTCGGTCAGATCAACTCTATAACCATGATTATGTCGTTATGTATTGCTATTTAAAATATGAAAGACATTCTAGTCCATTCTAATTAAGTAAATTGAATTTTAGAAGCAGCTAAATAATCCCCCTGTGTGTTTGTTTTGATGTTTGTCCACTTTTAAAATAACGTAAAAGTGGCAACATACATCGTGAATGCAGTGAGAGCTGGCAAGGCACACTAGTTGTCTATCCCGTACCGGAGCAGTGAAAGCTGGCACGGCATACTAGTTGCCTATCCCATACCGGAGCAGTGAGAGCTGGCACGGCATACTAGTTGCCTATCCCGTACCGGAGCAGTGAGAGCTGGCACGGCATGCTAGTTGCCTATCCCGTACCGGAGCAGTGAGAGCTGGCACGGCATGCTAGTTGCCTATCCCGTACCGGAGCAGTGAGAGCTGGATCCGGCATACTAGTTGCCTATCCTGTACCAGAGCAGTGAGAGCTGGCACGGCATACTAGTTGCCTATCCCGTACCGGAGCAGTGAGAGCTGGCACGGCATACTAGTTGCCTATCCTGTACCGGAGCAGTGAGAGCTGGCACGGCATACTAGTTGCCCATCCCGTACCGGAGCAGTGAGAGCTGGCAGGGCATACTAGTTGCCTCTCCCGTACCGGAGCAGTGAGAGCTGGCACGGCACACTAGTTGCCTATCCCGTACCGGAGCAGTGAGAGCTGGCACGGCATGCTAGTTGCCTATCCCGTACCGGAGCAGTGAGAGCTGGCACGGCACACTAGTTGCCTATCCCGTACCGGAGCAGTGAGAGCTGGCACGGCATGCTAGTTGCCTATCCCGTACCGGAGCAGTGAGAGCTGGCACGGCATACTAGTTGCCCATCCCGTACCGGAGCAGTGAGAGCTGGCACGGCATACTCGTTGCCTATCCCGTACCGGAGCAGTGAGAGCTGGCACGGCATACTAGTTGCCCATCCCGTACCGGAGCAGTGAGAGCTGGCACGGCATACTAGTTGCCTATCCCGTACCGGAGCAGTGAGAGCTGGCACGGCATACTAGTTGCCTATCCCGTACCGGAGCAGTTAGAGCTGGCACGGCATACTAGTTGCCTATCCCGTACCGGAGCAGTGAGAGCTGGCACGGCATACTAGTTGACTATCCCGTACCGGAGCAGTGAGAGCTGGCACGGCATACTAGTTGCCTATCCCGTACCGGAGCAGTGAGAGCTGGCACGGCATACTAGTTGCCCATCCCGTACCGGAGCAGTGAGAGCTGGCAGGGCATACTAGTTGCCTCTCCCGTACCGGAGCAGTGAGAGCTGGCACGGCACACTAGTTGCCTATCCCGTACCGGAGCAGTGAGAGCTGGCACGGCATGCTAGTTGCCTATCCCGTACCGGAGCAGTGAGAGCTGGCACGGCATACTAGTTGCCCATCCCGTACCGGAGCAGTGAGAGCTGGCACGGCATACTCGTTGCCTATCCCGTACCGGAGCAGTGAGAGCTGGCACGGCATACTAGTTGCCCATCCCGTACCGGAGCAGTGAGAGCTGGCACGGCATACTAGTTGCCTATCCCGTACCGGAGCAGTGAGAGCTGGCACGGCATACTAGTTGCCTATCCCGTACCGGAGCAGTTAGAGCTGGCACGGCATACTAGTTGCCTATCCCGTACCGGAGCAGTGAG
Source organism: Nemoura dubitans (assembly GCA_921293005.1). Classification (NCBI taxonomy): domain Eukaryota; kingdom Metazoa; phylum Arthropoda; class Insecta; order Plecoptera; family Nemouridae; genus Nemoura; species Nemoura dubitans. The sequence goes on along the minus strand of OV121078.1, from coordinate 12,595,137 downwards.
AGCTGGCACGGCATACTAGTTGACTATCTCGTACCGGAGCAGTGAGAGCTGGCACGGCATACTAGTTGACTATCCCGTACCGGAGCAGTGAGAGCTGGCACGGCATGCTAGTTGCCTATCTCGTACCGGAGCAGTGAGAGCTGGCACGGCATACTAGTTGACTATCCCGTACCCGAGCAGTGAGAGCTGGCACGGCATGCTAGTTGACTATCTCGTACCGGAGCAGTGAGAGCTGGCACGGCATACTAGTTGACTATCTCGTACCGGAGCAGTGAGAGCTGGCACGGCATACTAGTTGACTATCTCGTACCGGAGCAGTGAGAGCTGGCACGGCATACTAGTTGCCTATCCCGTACCGGAGCAGTTAGAGCTGGCACGGCATACTAGTTGACTATCTCGTACCGGAGCAGTGAGAGCTGGCACGGCATACTAGTTGACTATCTCGTACCGGAGCAGTGAGGGCTGGCACGGCATACTAGTTGACTATCTCGTACCGGAGCAGTGAGAGCTGGCACGGCATACTAGTTGACTATCCCGTACCGGAGCAGTGATTGAAGATTAAAGACCACAAGAGACTGAAATACTACCATGAAGATGGGCGGCTCGGTTGGGTGCGGATGGAACCCGGTCTGTCGGCACCGCGACACAAACGGCAGGCCGTGCAGTGGCGTCAACGTGAAGCACTCGTTGCTGGAACAAAACGGACTCGGTAGAAACACTTGCCGCGAGTGGTGAAAACACTTGTCGCGAGCTCGTAGAGCTGGGTTTACAGCTGGCAATGTCAGTTACACGATGTCATCAACATTGGCTCTGCACCAATCAAGCTGGGTTTACAGCTGGCAATGTCAGTGACACGATGTCATCAACATTGGCTCTGCACCAATCAAGCTGGGTTTACAGCTGGCAATGTCAGTGACACAATGTCATCAACATTGGGTCTGCACCAATCAGAGACTCCATGGCAAAGTTGCAAACATGATGTCAGGGACAGCGCCAACACAGTGTGTCAAAGGGACAAGGCTAAGCGGTGGCCGGCCCTTAGTGCTGTTGGACGGTAGCAGGCCTGAGTGCCGGCACCGGGTCCACCCTCGACTCCCTTCCAGGCCAGGCTAGCTTCATAATCAGCCTGTCATTCACCGACAGCCAATAGACCAGTGCCACAGGGACAGCGCCAACACAGTGTGTCAAAGGGACAAGGCTAAGCGGTGGCCGGCCCTTGGTGCTGTTGGACGGTAGCAGGCCTTGGTGCCGGCACCGGGTCCATTCCCGGCTCCCTTCCAGGCCCGACTAGACTCACGTGCCAAACTTGGGAGCGCAGACGATGGCCAGGGCTTCGGGCATCATCAGCTGGTAGCCTGCGTGTGTGTGAAGGTCCACGCTGCTCAGGAAGGCCGTCTGCGTCGGATGCGTCTGTCCAAACACACGGACGGAAGGCGAGGTTTGAATTAGGGACCCCCAAGCGGATGCATGTTTGCTTTACAGGATCCGACTTGCACTGAAATCAGTATCTTAATCGGCGCGTTTACAATTTTTCTGAATAGACGCACTCTCTCAAATTTGAGGTTAGAGTCCCGAGCATGATATCCTCCATCGCTACAAAGCTCCAGAAAAGCCAGTGCTACACTGCAGTGTGGAATTTTGTGTAACTAACATTTAAAAAAATGCGCCTTCAACAAATATTCGCATTTTTAATTTTTTTGTTGGAATTTCGTTGTTTTCGATTATTTTAGTGACATCGATTCATCGTTTTTTCTCATAAGCGATTAATCGAATCGATTAATTGTAGTCGATTGACACCCCTAGTTTGAATTGTAGATACGTCTGTAGTCGTATCCCTAGATTCTACTTTATATTTCAACTCTGGGTTAAGCGTCTAACCCTCAGAAACAAATGAATTCCACGGCGTTCTATTGCTGGTTGCCATGGCAAACTACTTGACTTCTACTTTAACTCTGGGTTTAGGCACTTTTACAATAAAATGTGCTGCAGCAACTAAACAGCTGTTGGCGTCTGAATTGGCTTGCTGTAAGAAATTAAGTAGAAATTATAATAACGTTGAAATAGTAGAAATAACGTAGCAAACGATTGGGTTCACAAGCCACGCTGCGTGGCCAGGGGTCGGTGCAGAGGTTCACGCGGGAACTTCCTACACCAACAATTAGTAATGTAACAATCTGGGGAAAAATCTCCACTCCGAGAAACAATCAAATGATTTTGGTTGGTTGTTTTTAATAAAAGGTGCCGAATACTTGTTTCACACGGGCTACGTACGAAAATGCCGTAAAAAAGGAATTTTTGGGACTTTTTGAAAATGCGCACGTGTATTTTTTTTCTAAAACTCTGTGTTAGTATTTGTGGCCAGGTGAAGTTCCCGTGTAACCTCCACGTACGACGAAAACACTAGCGTTTCGTATTTACTTAAGTTGAGTTAAGCAAAAACTAAATCGAATATCCAGCCCCTGCACGTGCCACCACACGTGTGTCCAGCCCCTGCACGTGCCACCACACACGTGTGTCCAGCCCCTGCACGTGCCACCACTCACGTGTGTCCAGCCCCTGCACGTGCCACCACACACGTGTGTCCAGCCCCTGCACGTGCCACCACACACGTGTGTCCAGCCCCTGCACGTGCCACCACTCACGTGTGTCCAGCCCCTGCACGTGCCACCACTCACGTGTATCCAGCCCCTGCACGTGCCACCACACACGTGTATCCAGCCCCTGCACGTGCCACCACACACGTGTGTCCAGCCCCTGCACGTGCCACCACTCACGTGTGTCCAGCCCCTGCACGTGCCACCACTCACGTGTGTCCAGCCCCTGCACGTGCCACCACACACGTGTGTCCAGCCCCTGCACGTGCCACCACTCACGTGTGTCCAGCCCCTGCACGTGCCACCACTCACGTGTGTCCAGCCCCTGCACGTGCCACCACTCACGTGTATCCAGCCCCTGCACGTGCCACCACTCACGTGTATCCAGCCCCTGCACGTGCCACCACACACGTGTGTCCAGCCCCTGCACGTGCCACCACTCACGTGTGTCCAGCCCCTGCACGTGCCACCACACGTGTATCCAGCCCCTGCACGTGCCACCACACACGTGTATCCAGCGCGTGCACGTGCCACCACAAACGTGTATCCAGCCCCTGCACGTGCCACCACACACGTGTATCCAGCGCGTGCACGTGCCACCACACGTGTATCCTGCCCCTGCACGTGCCACCACTCACGTGTGTCCAGCCCCTGCACGTGCCACCACTCACGTGTGTCCAGCCCCTGCACGTGCCACCACTCACGTGTGTCCAGCCCCTGCACGTGCCACCACACGTGTGTCCAGCCCCTGCACGTGCCACCACACGTGTGTCCAGCCCCTGCACGTGCCACCACTCACGTGTATCCAGCCCCTGCACGTGCCACCACACGTGTGTCCAGCGCGTGCACGTGCCACCACACACGTGTATCCAGCCCCTGCACGTGCCACCACTCACGTGTGTCCAGCCCCTGCACGTGCCACCACACGTGTATCCATCCCCTGCACGTGCCACCACACACGTGTGTCCAGCCCCTGCACGTGCCACCGCACGTGTGTCCAGCCCCTGCACGTGCCACCACACGTGTATCCAGCCCCTGCACGTGCCACCACTCACGTGTATCCAGCCCCTGCACGTGCCACCACTCACGTGTGTCCAGCCCCTGCACGTGCCACCACACACGTGTGTCCAGCCCCTGCACGTGCCACCACACACGTGTGTCCAGCCCCTGCACGTGCCACCACTCACGTGTATCCAGCCCCTGCACGTGCCACCACTCACGTGTGTCCAGCCCCTGCACGTGCCACCACACGTGTGTCCAGCCCCTGCACGTGCCACCACTCACGTGTGTCCAGCCCCTGCACGTGCCACCACACGTGTGTCCAGCCCCTGCACGTGCCACCACACGTGTGTCCAGCCCCTGCACGTGCCACCACTCACGTGTGTCCAGCCCCTGCACGTGCCACCACACGTGTGTCCAGCCCCTGCACGTGCCACCACACGTGTGTCCAGCCCCTGCACGTGCCACCACACGTGTGTCCAGCCCCTGCACGTGCCACCACACGTGTGTCCAGCCCCTGCACGTGCCACCACACGTGTGTCCAGCCCCTGCACGTGCCACCACTCACGTGTATCCAGCCGAGGGTGACGAGGTTGTGTTCGTCCTGATAGTTGAAGATGTCCTCCTCGTCGGACGTGACACAAGAGTCGGAACAACCGCGTTGCTCGGGCACGAGGAGGTGCGTGATCACCAGCTGGTCGTGGTTCTGCGACGGAAAACGCGGTTGTTGACAGCCGTTTCAAACTGGGATTTCATTGCTCGAGTCTTGCACGTTTCCCAACTGTTGTGCACAGACGTCATATTTCCCTATATCATCCCCCAAATTGTACGGTCATCCAGTCGTGATAATTCGTATCAGGGCCCCTTCACAATTGATACTTGTGACACCCAGCTGAACCTGTTCTAAACTCCATTTCACGTTGAGAAGGAGAGTGGATTTGCATCTCCTTTGAGGGTCCACTGCTGCTAGACACCAGATAAGAGTTTCAAAACTCACAAGCCATGTCTTCCCAGGTAGCGCAAAAACCGTTACCACAAACGTTCGGTGGATAACATGCGTTCAACGTCTGGGTAGAACCAAACCGAACATTTGGCGAATGTGAACGTCGAATGCAAGTTATCCCCCGTCAGCTTTTCGACGTCCACCGAACGTTCGTGACAACGCTCGCTGAACGTTGTTGTGCCACTTGGGTTGAGCCGGGAAGAAGACCCAATAGGCGATTTTCTATAAAACTGACATAAAATTTTATTTTCCATAAAACCACGTAAATAAATAGGTATTACAGACCGAATTGATGCTGTCAAGATGAAATAGCCGTAGATCGTCAAGACGGCGAGCGTGCTCACCAGGATGCCGGCCAGGATGGCGCAGGTCTCGACGTTACGATCGGTGTTTTGCTTGGCCAGCCGCAAGAAGCCTTGCATCAGCTTGCCGGGGACCATGACGTCTCGCAGACCCACCTTCGTGTAGAACGACACCGAGCTCGAAGGACTGGAACGACGTAGAAGCACGGGTAGAAGCACGGGTAGAAGCACGGGTAGAAGCACGGATAGAACCGGGTCACCCAGATAATCTACCAGACCCAAACTCCATTTCACGTTGAGAAGGAGAGTGGATTTGTATCTTCCTCGAGGACCCGCTGCTGTTAGACACGAGCCAAGAGTTTCAAAACTCACTAGCCGGGTCTTCAGTAAGACAAAAGGCTCTGTGGGCAGTTTTGGAACTCTCAGCTTGTGTCAAGCAGCAGTGGGTCATCGACAGAGATGCAAACCCACTCTGCTTAATAATCTGGGTAGCTGGGTGTGCTGTTAGTATAGGAGTGGACAATCTGGGAAGCCCTTCTATCTGTGCTGTTAGTATAGGAGTGGATAATCTGGGTAGCCCTTCTATCTGTGCTGTTAGTATAGGAGTGGATAATCTGGGAAGCCCTTCTATCTATGCTGTTAGTATAGGAGTGGATAATCTGGGTAGCCCTTCTATCTGTGTTGTTAGTATAGGAGTGGGTAATCAGGGTAGCCCTTCTATCTGTGCTGTTAGTAGAGGAGTGGATAATCTGGGTAGCCCTTCTATCTGTGCTGTTAGTAGAGGAGTGGATAATCTGGGTAGCCCTTCTATCTGTGCTGTTAGTAGAGGAGTGGATAATCTGGGAAGCCCTTCTATCTGTGCTGTTAGTATAAGAGTGGATAATCTGGGTAGCCCTTCTATCTGTGCTGTTAGTATAAGAGTGGATAATCTGGGAAGCCCTTCTATCTGTGCTGTTAGTATAAGAGTGGATAATCTGGGTAGCCCTTCTATCTGTGCTGTTAGTATAAGAGTGGATAATCTGGGTAGCCCTTCTATCTGTGCTGTTAGTATAAGAGTGGATAATCTGGGAAGCCCTTCTATCTGTGCTGTTAGTATAGGAGTGGATAATCTGGGTAGCCCTTCTATCTGTGCTGTTAGTATAGGGGTGGATAATCTGGGAAGCCCTTCTATCTGTGCTGTTAGTAGAGGAGTGGATAATCTGGGTAGCCCTTCTATCTGTGCTGTTAGTATAGGAGTGGATAATCAGGGCAGCCCTTCTATCTGTGCTGTTAGTAGAGGAGTGGATAATCTGGGTAGCCCTTCTATCTGTGCTGTTAGTATAGGAGTGGATAATCTGGGTAGCCCTTCTATCTGTGCTGTTAGTATAGGAGTGGATAATCTGGGTAGCCCTTCTATCTGTGCTGTTAGTATAAGAGTGGATAATCTGGGTAGCCCTTCTATCTGTGCTGTTAGTATAAGAGTGGATAATCTGGGAAGCCCTTCTATCTGTGCTGTTAGTATAGGAGTGGATAATCTGGGTAGCCCTTCTATCTGTGCTGTTAGTATAGGGGTGGATAATCTGGGAAGCCCTTCTATCTGTGCTGTTAGTATAAGAGTGGATAATCTGGGAAGCCCTTCTATCTGTGCTGTTAGTATAGGAGTGGATAATCTGGGTAGCCCTTCTATCTGTGCTGTTAGTATAGGAGTGGATAATCTGGGAAGCCCTTCTATCTGTGCTGTTAGTAGAGGAGTTGATGATATGGGTAGCCCTTCTATCTGTGCTGTTAGTATAGGAGTGGAAATCTGGGTAGCCCTTCTATCTGTGCTGTAAGCATAAGAGTGGATAATCTGGGTAGCCCTTCCATCTGTGCTGTTTGCATAAGAGTGGACAATCTGGGTAGCCCTTCTATCTGTGGTAGTTGTCAAAGCAGCAAGGTCCAAAAGGGACACCGCCGTACGGTAGGTACCTGCCGGTGGTAGGCGGGAAAGTGATGACCGGTGAGCGTGCTGGCACCGGCTCTTGCTGATTCTGTCCCTTTCCTTCCGCCTCCCGCGCAGCCCTCACTTTCTTCTCTTCGCGGATTTTCTGCAAGAAACACGACGAAGGAAAACATGAAGACTTTTCAGTTTGTTTTGAGTAGGTATTCGTATACCTACCGTCAACCCATTTGCTAATACCGTTTAAAAAAAAAAAAAATAATGCAAGAGATCTCAGCCTACCTCATGTGAGGCCTTAGGTACATGAGTATCACAAGTTTAAACTGGCGTGCCTCTCAAATAGTTCCACCCGGCACGCAGTGAAAGGGCCGAGGGTTCGGTGCTAGGGTTCCAGGACTGACATGCGAATGGAACCCAGCCTGAGAAGACCAATGTCCCCCCTTTGTGCCCGGCTCAAACATCTCGGTCCCAGCAAGCAGCCAAAAGGCCGAGGGTTCGGTGCTAGGGTTCCAGGACTGACATGCGAATGGAACCCAGCCTGAGAAGACCAATGTCCCCCCTTTGTGCCCGGCTCAAACATATCGGTCCCAGCACGCAGCCAAAAGGCCGAGGGTTCGGTGCTGATTCCAGGACTGACATGCGAATGGAACCCAGCCTGAGAAGACCAATGTCCCCCCTTTGTGCCCGGCTCAAACATCTCGGTCCCAGCACGCAGCCAAAAGGCCGAGGGTTCGGTGCTGATTCCAGGACTGACTTGCAAATGGCAACTAGTCCATTGGTACCTACTTACATACTTCCTACGTGATTTAAGTATCTGATACCAGATGCCCAGCTGACTCTTTAGCCTTAGCGCATAGCGGTACCTTGTGATGGGAGCCCAGAAATATCCCCGGGAATTGGTATTCCCAAAACTGGGGGTTAAGAGATTTTATTGATAGGTATATAGCATTGCAATGGGGCCATAACTCATTAATGTCAATGGCTAAGAGCTCTAAGCTGCGTTTACCTACCGGCCAGGCATATGCCAAAGCCGTTTAGTTAAGAAAATGTGGGAGGAGTTAGCCAAGTTGGCGGCCTGGCCATGGTCGGATTCTAAAACCGACCAATCGGAAACTTTCAGTTTCCGATTTTTGCTGTTTAGCTAGTGGCTTACACGCCATGGCCTGGTCATGGCCGGTAGGTAAACGCAGCTCTAGTAAGAAGGCTGTGCAATGGAGAACTGAAATGAATCCTTTAGTGTGATACTTATACAGTTACCCTGTAGGTAATGTGCAGCCACCAGCTGTGGAAATTATTTTTTTTGTCATTTCTATACTGTAAATATACTGTGCCAACAAAGATATTTTCGTCAGTTTGTTTCGCATGTTTTATATTATGGTAAAAATATCCGCAAAACTCCCGTTTTGGGGAATATTCCCAGGAATGTTCCCCAATTTTAAATGTCGGGATTTATGCATCACTAGCGGTACACAAATGATTACAACCAACCTAGGTAATTGTTCTTCTCAAGCTGGACCCAACTTAAGCACAGAAATAGATATGGAATTGGAAATTTTACACCTTTTGTTGCAAAACTAAGCACCAGTGTGAAAAAGTTGAAAAGTCAATGCCAGGCAATGCTATTCTAAAGATATGCTTGCGGTAGGTACCAACCTCTTCCATCAGATATTGCTGATGCTCCTGATGATATTGTACCAGAAGCCGCTGCTTCAATTGTTCGGCTTTGGGCAAAACCTCACGAAGTTTTGCCGCGTTGACGGCTCTGTCAGTCACAGAAACCTTTGAATAGCCTGGATGTGCTCGAATCTTCTCCAAGAACAGCCTAGAAATTGAGAGGAGAACCACAAATGAGAGTTGGACTAATTCTTATATTGAATTTGAAAGGTTCTGGAAGCAGTACAGATAGCAAGAGCTGTCAGTGTTCGGTAAAACTTATTTTTACCAGTCAGCAATTTTGGTTCAACTCACGTCATGAACTTCATGTACAGAATGAAGGCATTCTCCAGACTTCCTTCTTCTAGATAAACATTAGCCATTCGTACCATCTCTAGGCCCGATCGATAATATCTGTAAAAACGAAAGGCGATGTAGGTATAATTTCAATGGCAATGAAAGTCCTGCTTTGGTACACAAAAAAGCCAACAAGAGTAACAGAAAAGTTGAGTATCTGTGCTTGCCTTCTAGGTGGAATGTTACAGTCAATTTCAACTGCGTTTCCATAATCCGATAGACCTTTAAGTCTTTCTTGGGGGTCGATTATTCCCACACCTGTCAGACCGAACTGAGCGCCGCATTCCTCAATATCTCTATAACTGTTTCTGTCAACATCTTGCGGGGAGTAACTACTGGATGACATTTTATAAATTCTTCGAAAAAGCTAGTTATGTAGGTTTCGATAGCAACTAGATTAGAGAATAAACAATGATTTTGAGATGTCACTCTGTCCGCTGTCTAGTGAGAGATACTTAACCTCAAACTAGCCTTACATGACAGTGACACAGTCTTCACTTCAAAAGTAGCAATGTTGCCAGTTTTGAACTTAATTTATTATTTGAATGAAAGCTAGCTTTTTTTATTAAAGCAAAAAATGTACGCTTGTTTGATATCAAACCGGTAAAAAATTAACGATAATTTACAGGCTCAAGTAATTTTTTACAATGTATTTATATTTGTTTGTAATTTGTATTTTAGATTTCTGTCGCTGTCCTGTTTCTACATGGCGCGCGAAACCTGAAAAACCAAACAGATGTTATAGCATTACTCGATAGTTATAATCAAGTATATTAATTAATTTGTAATGTAGTGTTCAACGACGCACTATTTTTTTAACGGCGGGCCCTGTGGCACCATGGCCGAGTGGCGTCGGTAAACGACAGGCGTAGGTGTATACGTGGGTATAATATGCCACGTATGTATCTACCCAAAAATACTTTTTCACAACAAGCGCATACAAAAAAAAACTTTGTACCTACGCTAAAAAAATATTTGTTACTAAACTTTGATACTAAGAATGTTCAGCACAGAGGCGACGGCGAGTGTCCGCTCCTTTGCGGGGAGCGAAACAAGCACCCTGTCACGGAATGTCCAGCACAGAGGTGACAACCGAAGGTTATTATATAGTATCTTTGGAGGTGACGGCGAGTGTCCGCTCCTTTGCGGGGAGCGAAGCAAGCACCCTGTCACGGAATGTCCAGCACAGAGGCGACGGCGAGTGTCCGCTCCTTTGCGGGGAACGAAATAAGGACGTTTGGGATTTGAATCGCTATTTTGGGATTGAATTGGTCGCTAGTAATGCTTAAGTTAGAAGATCACGTGTCAAAATGAAGAAACAAAGACTGTTTGAAATCCAAAAAGTCTGCAGCTTGCCCGGATGCGTATAATGACTTTGTGTGTCGGCTCGGGCGCCAGCAGCTTTCGTGGCTCTAATGCATAGGGGTCTCCAAGCGCTGTAGCGTTCAACGAGCTCTCTCACATGCGTTAGCAGTGCAATACCGTCGCCTCGCTCTAGCTCTCACCTCGCGGCAATCACCATAAGGAGACCCGCCGAAATAGCGACAGGTCTGTTCTTGTACGTATCCTAGTTTTAGCCAAGAGGGTCCACCCACAATCTAGATAGACCAGAGTGTTTGGGACAACGTACGATCTGCCAAGCAGCTCTGAGTATCTCAATGGAATATTTCGCGTGGACTTGCGTACTTGAGCAGGCCTCCTTTAGCTGGGCAAGTATGTATGCAAGTCGAGTCTGCAATTTCACATGCTGTCATATGGACGTGCATACTCGACTTTAATTAAGTACGCGAGTCTACAAGAAACCTGCTATAGAGACACGGCCTTAGTTGTACCACAAAATGTGTTTTGTTAATAAAATAATTGCCTCCAATGTATCTAAAAGTTCGTCAAAATTGAAAATACATCTCTTTGAAAACACATAATAATAGTATTGTCTTTCTTTTGTTGTCATCTGAGCAATTATAACGGTGGATGCGCGGACTATCGCTATCAAAACGGCGCAAGGTGGAGGGGCGTTTAACTGCGTCTGGCGCGAAGCAACGACTACTGCGATGCTGGCGAGTCTGGCTGCGCGATGAGAGGAGTGCAAAAGAGACTCATTCCTCAGGACGATTGCCGCGCGGTGAGAGGACAGAGCGAGAGCGAGGCGACGTTATTGCACTGCTAACGAATGAGAGAGAGCTCGTTGACTGCCACTGCGCTTGGCCACCAATGCATTGCAAAAGCCGCTGGCGCCCGAGCCGACACACAAAGTCATTATACGCATTGACATTACATTGACATGACGGCCAGAGTTCACTCTGCTTTTGATTTGCTCATGAGACGTAGGTATTTGCTATATGATCGAGATACCACACTCGGTTCCTGCTCATGATTTGGGAAACAATTCAAGGCATGGCTAAAGATGTGGTTTTTTATATGTTCTCATTTCGTTATAAAACTGCTTTTTATATAAAATAGGTAATTATTTAATTCAATGGTTTCAAACTTAATATTGTCTTGTCTTTTAATGGTGCTTGGTATAATGGATGTCAACAGCTTTTTGAAACTAGCTCGGTTCAAGATATGCCATATGAAGAGGGCACTGTGGTATTTTATTATTATGTACACAAATTAGCCTCCCAAAAATGTTGCCCATTCCGGGATTTAATAATAAAATGACTAGCCAATAAGATATTAAAATAAGAAATAATATTAAAATATCAATATTAAAATAAGATTATAAAGAGGGAAGAGTGGTGATTCATTTTACTTGCAACTAATGAAATTGGAGCTCGGGAATGTTCCCAAAACTGGGAATTTATATTAAATTTATTTCAGCATTGCAATGGCCATTAGTGCTAATGGATAACAGCTCCAGTTAGAAGGCTGTGCGACGGTCAACTGAAATGAATCCTTTATTGTGATACATTTGCATGTCATGTTTTGCCACAACTGTGGAAATGATTTTTTGTCATTTCTATACTATAAATTATTAATAAACTGTGGCAAAGAAATTTTTTTTTATCAGTTTGTTTGGCATGCTTTACAAAGAAAGAATTTCTGCACAATTCCCGGGAATATTTCCCAATTTGAAATGTCGGGAATTTATGCACCTCTGGCTGCAACCTTTAACTGTTCCTTTAATGCTCACATCATGAACAAAAATAAGCCCATGCTCACATCATTCTGATACTAGCAGTACCACCTGACAGTTTGGCATGGCCCAATCACAGCACTGAGCTGGTTTTTCTTGTCCACAACCACAGCCAATGAGTCTATATCCTCCGCTGATAAGAATGGTCTCCACACACATGGCTGTCCTTCTTTCCATGCATTCAAATTCAAAGTATGGCACAATGAAGAGTAAAGTCCCTGTTGAGCTTGGCTTCACCCAGGTCTTTTAGGATTTATAAGTTGCGAATATCTTTGCGCGTTAGGGAAGAAGTCCGACTGATCACAGGTATATTTAAGTTCATTTTATTTTGCGGAAAAGGACTGGATATCTTAAATAAATGTATAACATTAGGTACTTCAGCAGGGTGCAATTTTGGGTTTCCGGGTGGGTGTTTGCAAAGATGGTCACCAAACCCAAAAGTACGTTACCGGCTGTGCCTAGTTAATATCTCGAATTTCAATTCTGAATTCGATTAATTTTGGAACATACTACTGATATTTCATAAACTTGAAATATTATTATCGTGATTGTCCTAATTACGATGTCTGTACATATTAAACAAGTCTGGAATATATTAATCAGTTATGCTGTCCTCTTCTGCTCGGAGATAATATTATTGGGGGAAAGTAACAATGGCATGTGATTTTTCATGCAATTTGCATGATTTTCATGACTTCGAGCCGTCGGACTCTCGGACCGTTTCGGACTTTCAGACCGAGTCGGACCGAGTCGAACTCTCGGACCAAGTCGGACTCTTGGACCGTGTCGGACTTTCGGACCGGGTCGAACTCTCGCACCAAGTCGGACTCTCGGACCGTGTCGGACTCTCGGACCGTGACGGACTTTCGGACCGTGTCGGACTTTCGGACCGGGTCGAACTCTCGGACCGTGTCGGACTCTCGGACCGTGTCGGACTTTCGGACCGGGTCGAACTCTCGGACCGTGTCGGACTCTCGGACTGTGTCGGACTTTCGGACCGGGTCGAACTCTCGGACCGTGTCAGACTCTCGGACCGTGTCGGACTCTCGGACCGTGTCGGACTTTCGGACCGGGTCGAACTCTCGGACCGTGTCGGACTCTCGGACCGTGTCGGACTCTCGGACCGTGTCGGACTCTCGGTCAGCTTCGGACACATATAACGTTTGGACAAATACTTCGGGCCGGACCGGACTGAAAATTGTAAGTCCGGTCGGGCCTCGGACCGGGCCGGACTCACGACCGGTTGGGCCGGTGTCGGGCCGGGCCGACGGAAAACAAACAAATCCCATCCCTAGCGCAAAGCTTGACGCCCCCGAACGCAACCCGCAGAGCGTCTAGAACCTGGCGCCTTCACCGACAATGCTAGTCTACATTGGTACAAAGACAAACTCTTTTTTTCTTGAGTAAATTAATATTTTGAAAACATATTTCTTATTTCTGACTGAGCAGTTCCTCCAAATTATGTATCTTCAACAATGCAATGACACTGTCGCGAAAGCTGAAAGTAAACTGTGTTTCAATCATACCTCAAACATGCTCATTGTCATACAAGCTATTTTTCCTACGAAGAACACAACTTTAAAGGCCCTTGCATCTTATATCTCCCGACACCCTGTGCCCAGATGAAAGATTTTTACTTGATATATCCCATTAAATTGGCAAATGAATAATAACTTTCAAAATTTTTTGAGGCCGCGCAAACAGCATTTATGTGGAGCCCTCTATGACGTCATCGTGGACTCAGGGAATAGTTTTATGCCCGTAATTAGTAATTAACTTCCCGAAGCACCGATTCAATTAAAACTTATGTGTTGACTTTTGACAGCGACCACCTCGCAATATTAAATTTTAAATCGTCATTACAATATTTAAACATTAATTTTAAATTGGAGAGATTATACAAAACGGTAATTGGTGGACAATTTTTTTTTTAATTTTAATTGCTTCTGTTTTTGTTATAAAGAGGCAAAATCTTTAACGTGTGAGCAAAACTTGAGTGAAGGTAAGAGAATTCCCTCAAGTCTGTTCAATGAGCTCCGAAGTCGAGCAGTTTCCTTCACCTCGTAAGGTCTACACTTTCCAGGCCACACCTTTCGTCGGATCGCGACGAAACCATGTTCGGAATCTTCACACTTCGGACAACCAATTGAACCATTTTAAATTCGCAAGATTCACTCGTTAATTACTTCCAAGAGCTTTCAAAGAACCATGATTAGCCGGTATATTGAAAGATGTACTGAAGGGTAAATTCCAGCCAAGAATTTACCTCTTACCGTAAAACACTTTCCAGGCCACACCCGTTATCCAATCGCAACGAAACAAATATCTACGGAATCCTCACACTTCGGACAACCAATTGAATATTTCAGAACCTCAAAATATCTCTTGGAAATCCATAAAAAGTTGAATTCAATTAACCTCAACAACCATCAATGAATGGCCTTAAGCATTTGCGAGTTGCGACTGCTACATTTTAGGCACAGCAGTGACGACTTCTATCAAAATTTAGAAAGATGTAAAGTTCAGTTGCAACCATAACCCGCACACCCTAGCAGTAGCCCTGGTACCTTCTAGCTGTAGCCCTGGTACACACTAGCTGTAGCCCTGGTACACACTAGCTGTAGCCCTGGTACTTACTCTAGCTGTAGCCCTGGAACACACTCTAGCTGTAGCCCTAGTACACACCCTAACAGTAGCCCTGGTACACACCCTAACAGTAGCCCTGGTACACACTCTAGCTGTAGCCCTGGTACACACTCCAGCTGTAGCCCTGGTACACACCCTAGCTGCAGCCCTAGTACACACTCCAGCTGTAGCCCTGGTACGCACTCTAGCTGTAGCCCTGGTACACACTAGCTGTAGCCCTGGTACACACTCTAGCTGTAGCCCTGGTACACACACTAGCTGTAGCCCTGGTACACACTAGCTGTAGTCCTGGTACACACTCTAGCTGTAGCCCTGGTACACACTCTAGCTGTAGCCCTGGTACACACTCTAGCTGTAGCCCTGGTACACACTCTAGCTGTAGCCCTGGTACACACTAGCTGTAGCCCTGGTACACACTCTAGCTGTAGCCCTGGTACACACTCTAGCTGTAGCCCTGGTACACACTAGCTGTAGCCCTGGTACACACTCTAGCTGTAGCCCTGGTACACACTCAAGCTGTAGCCCTGGAACACGCTCTAGCTGTAGCCCTGGTACACACCCTAGCTGCAGCCCTAGTACACACCCTAGCTGCAGCCCTGGTACACACTCAAGCTGTAGCCCTGGAACACGCTCTAGCTGTAGCCCTGGTACACACCCTAGCTGCAGCCCTGGTACACGCTCTAGCTGTAGCCCTGGTACACACCCTAGCTGCAGCCCTAGTACACACTCCAGCTGTAGCCCTGGTACACACTCAAGCTGTAGCCCTGGAACACACTCTAGCTGTAGCCCTGGAACACACTCTAGCTGTAGCCCTGGAACACACCCTAGCTGTAGTATTATGTGTACCAATCGTGCCTTAATGTAGTTCAATCTAGGTTATCTAACAGCACCATCAAGGGATTGTGCTGTGGCACGACTCGCAAACGGATGCTTGAAACCTTGCACCAAATCCCTTGACTCATCAGAGATTAGATTAAAAACGCAGGTGGCAAGACACTTGTTGAGCAATATCCTTTGCCCAGCACACCTGTATATACCGAAAGATGATGCATCCTGCTATATTTGAGCCAATAGTAATAAAGTCGATCGATTAATTCGTGAGGTCCGGATCGTTTGCGCCGCGTCTGCCATTAACATTCTGGGCTTCGTACGGCGTAGACTTGTTTTTGAACAATTCGTCGTTTGAAGGCTTTTAAAAAAAATTGGCGTCTGCTGAAAGTTTCAGCGCCTCGTCGAAGAGAGCAAGAATCTATCACTGCGTTCATCGGTAAGTTATTGATAAATTTCATCATTTCGACGCCTCTAAAGATTCTTTACATTGTCATCTATTGTCATCATCTTGTCAATAACTTGTGTTCGAAATCTGTTAACTATCCAGGTAATGCAATGAAAACATATAATTTATGCAATTCCATTGCTGGCATTATGACTTAACTATAGTAATAGAGATCTAAACTCCATTTCAAGTCAAGAAGGAGAGTGGATTTGCATCTTCCTCGAGTACCCATCTGCTGCTAGACACGAGCTAAGAGTTTCAAAACTACCCATAATAGAGCCTTTTGTCCAGGTCCATTAAGTTGGCAGTGCCAAGTTAAATTTCCAACTTTATTCCGATGCATTTAAATAGTGCAGCGCTAGTGCCGTAAGTGCCGTCGATATTGCTAGCCCCGTTTCGGAGATATCAGGTATCAAAAAAGACGCAGCCAACTTATATTAACTATAAAATGCCACATTTAAAATGGAAAGATTTCATGACTGGCATAGTTAGTGCTGCGATGGTGCTGGATAGGGCCGTAAGTGCCGTCGATAGTGCTAGTCTCGTTCGGGAGACAAAAGCCGCCGGGAAGACCGCCGCTCGTCGGCTCAGCTCCGTTCAATAGAGCGGGCGATTACCTTAACCGGGAAATGCATCTGCGTCGCCCGCCAACTTGGTCGCCGCTCGGTAAAATTTCATTCTTCCACAAGACCGGAAAGAAAACCGTATGTGCATTTTTAAAATTATTGAGTTCAGTCTGTTCAATGAGCTCCGAAGTCGAGCAGTTTCCTTTACCTCGTAAGGTATACACTTTCCAGGCCACACCTTTCGTCGGATCGCGACGAAACCTATATTTTCGGAATCTTCACACTTCGGACAACCAATTGAACCATTTTCATTTCGCAAGATTCACTCGTCAATTACTTACAAGAGTTTTAAAATAACCATGTTTAGCCGGTATATTTAAAGATGTACTTAAGGATAAATTTCAGCTAAGAATTTACCTCGTACCGTATACACTTTCCAGGCCACACCCGTTATCCGATCGCAGCGAAACAAATATCTACGGAATCCTCACACTTTGGACAACCAAGTGAATATTTCGGAACCTCGAAATATCTCTTGGAAGTCCATAAAAAGTTGAATTCAATTAACCTCAACAACTAACAATGAATGACCTTAAATGAATTAACTTTCCTGATTTTTTCTCATCTTTCCGTTGCACCAGTGGCGGCTTGGGACTTGGAAGGTAAACGGTGCCAGCTCCTTAGATCCCCCGACACCCACCCACCCCAATCGACCGGGGGGGGGGGAGGGGGTGTAAATGAAACCTTTTTTTGGAATCAATGCATTGATCTGTTTAATTTAGAAGCCTAGAAGGCGATCTTTCTCTTTAGTAGCAGGTAGAGTTATAAGGCGAAAAATAATTAATTAAGTTGTAAGAATCTTACAACAGTATAACAATTATGGTTTGATATTTAGCTCAAACTGACAATTTACTTTGATTCTTCTATTAATAATAGCAACGTTGCATGTATCGAATTACTTTTTTATCGCTGACCGAATGCGAACCTGCATTTTGTGTGACGTGTTCGCTCTTGTCTCACAATCCCTATTCAAAGACCAATTATTTTCGTTTAAGTACTTTGTAGGTACTGCAGCATCCACTAATCTTTTTGGGGAGCAGCAGTTTCTTTAAATGCGTTGAAGTTGCTGCGTAGCTATCCATGGCCTTATCCATATCAAGGCCTTTGGCAAAGTGCTTTTAGCAGGATAGAATCCACACCTAGCCAACCACCTCTCGACACCCACCCCAAGGCCAGCCGGCCAGCCACCCTTTGGAACCGGTGCCATAGCTAAAAATTACCATTGCCAAGCCGCCACTGCGTTGCACTTAGTTAAAACACCGTATCTACAGTCAACCACCTACTTATTCCAAGCGTACTTTGATAGAACACGGCAAGTACCCGACGCGTACTTAGATAGAACACGGCATGTACTCGAAGCGTACTTAGATAGAACACGGCAAGTACTCAAAGCGTACTTAGATAGAACACGGCAAGTATTCGAAGCGTACTTAGATAGAACACGGCAAGTACTCAAAGCGTACTTAGATAGAACACGGCAAGTATTCGAAGCGTACTTAGATAGAACACGGCAAGTACTCAAAGCGTACTTAGATAGAACACGGCAAGTACTCGAAGCGTACTTAGATAGAACACGGCAAGTACTCGAAGCGTACTTAGATAGAACACGGCAAGTACTCGAAGCGTACTTAGATAGAACACGGCAAGTATTCCAAGCGTACTTAGATAGAACACGGCAAGTACTCGAAGCGTACTTAGATAGAACACGGCAAGTACTCGAAGCGTACTTAGATAGAACACGGCAAGTATACCAAGCGTACTTAGATAGAACACGGCAAGTACTCGAAGCGTACTTAGATAGAACACGGCAAGTACTCGAAGCGTACTTAGATAGAACACGGCAAGTACTCGAAGCGTACTTAGATAGAACACGGCAAGTACTCGAAGCGTACTTAGATAGAACACGGCAAGTACTCGAAGCGTACTTAGATAGAACACGGCAAGTACTCGAAGCGTACTTAGATAGAACACGGCAAGTACTCGAAGCGTACTTAGATAGAACACGGCAAGTATTCCAAGCGTACTTAGATAGAACATGGCATCTACACACGTACCGTGTTTTGTTAAAGTATTTTGTATGAAAACGATGCAGTTCGCTGAGACCTAGCATATAAATCCCCATGTTAACACACCGCGTGCGATACCGTGTTTTAACTAAGTAGCTCCTATTAATAGGCAAGTACATTTGCTAAGTTAAACCACATTTTTACAAAACACGTTTGTTGCAATATCTAAGGATCGATATTTTGTACAAGGAACGTGTGGTTGTTCATTATTTATCTAATATAAATTCGATTAGCAGGAAATAAACATAGAAAAAGGGTGGTTAGATTCTGTGTATCTCGAAATGTTAATTTCCATTCGTATGTCAGTCCTGGAATCAGCACCGAACCCTTGTCCTTTTGGCTGCGTGCTGAGACCGAGATGTTTGAGCCGGGCACAAAGGGGGGACTTTGGTATTCTCAGGCTAGGTTCAATTCGCATGTCAGTCCTGGAATCAGCACCGAACCCTCGGCCTTCTGGCTGCGTGCTGGGACCGAGATGTTTGAGGGTTAGCTTATCAAGTGAAAATTGTTATTCTCAAAAATAACTAGAGAATACTATTAGAGAATAATAAGAATAAACGCAACTTCTTGAAAGTAGAGCTTATAGAAGTGTATACTAGTAATTAGCTTAAAATATCTTCGTGTAGAATGGAATACAGAACTTTAGCGATGCGCTATTCATACTATAATATCACCATGGCAAAGAAATATTATTCCTTTTAACTAACTAATTTCGTCGTAACAATATTTCTTGCGAACATTCCCTCGATACATCGAAATGATCCACTGAGAATACCTTATCTCTTGATCTTGTTATCTCCGACTTGTCTGAACACGCAGCGTTCAATGAGGTTTGGCACACAGGCATTCTACCCAAATCTGAGACATTCTATGAACAGTACTGTCTCAGGTTATTTTGTCAGCAGCACACCGGTCTTCTTACAATGTTATATATAGGAAAGGCAGTGGCGTATCGCAAAATCGTGGGGCCCCCTGCCAAAAAATATTGTGGGCCAACCGCCGACCGCCTCCCCCCTCCACCCCCAACCCCCCAATCAGTTAAAATTGAATCAGAAATGTTGTTTTTTAGAGTTCAAAATATGGTGCAATTTTTCTAAAAATCTGTTGTTTTTATTGCATGTCAAAAGACATGCAAAGGTTGGTTCGTTAAGGAACCACCCCCGAGGGTTGCAGCTTAATTTAACTGACTGGAGTATGGTGATTTTGCTATTCTATCGAGCAGTGATGTTCCGAGAAAAAAAAAGTTTTCTTTCCAAGCCAGAATCGCCAATCCTCTAGTCGTGTACTCTCTATTGTCTTCGAAACTGAAGGCCCGCATTCTGCAACGTTGGTAGTCGTACAGTAAAATAGAAACTCATTTCAGCAAAATTTGCTGTCGCACTTTATGATAAGATTGTGTTTTAAGCAAGTCAAGGAGAGGCTTTAAGTCATTCTTGAAATTATTTTGCATTTTAAAAACAAACTTTCAGTTTGAGTGGTTTGGGCTCCCTCCCTGACGCTGGGTTCTCCGCTCAGCAACTGAGCATAGGCCCACTGCCAGCCACAAAGCGCTGAAAGAAAACATGATATGTTGCACCTTATAAATTGATCGTACTGAAAGAATGAGGTCTCGGTATAAGATTAGGCTAGCAGTTTCGCCTCGTCAAGCGTGGACTATTATCGCAGGTGAATTACTCTAGCCAAACGTCGAGAAAAGATAGATGGGTCATAAAAGACGACGTCGTCGATCGTACTGAGCAGAGAACCACGAACTCTTTGATGGCTGAGCGTTCAGACTTGCCGAAGATTACATGATCAAGTCTAGATAAGATATAACCATAGAAATAAGGTTACCCAGACATTCCACCATACCTAGCTATGTCTACGTCACAGATATAAGGTTACCCAGATATTCTATACCATATCTATAGCTATGGGTACGGCCAAAATTTGATGCCAGTAATTTCGCCGGCAATCGCTGGGGTGCGTTGGCAACCTGTTGTAACATCTTAGGCCATGGCACAAAGTCAATTATAACCAAGGGACCCATTTTTCCACATGAAGTAACAGTTACCTTGGTTACAGGTGATATAACAATAAACAGTGTGGCTATCCCTTGACTGCAGGTGCAACTATTATTGCGGGCGGAGGGCTTTCACGTAGCTACTTTAGTATGGGAGTGGAAAATCTGGGTTACCTTATATCTGTGATTTAACTACTCCTGTAAATCACATCGATGTTTGGAGGGAATCAAGAGACATGCATGCCCTTTTATAGATCTGATCCCCACGCTCTGTGAAACATTTTCTTTTAATTAATCCAAAGCTGTGTCTTTATGCGTTGTGAAAACACAAACACTGCCGATATCCATTATGATAACCATGGATGATCAAGCCAGCTAAGGTCAGAGTCAGAAGAGTCAGAGTCAGAGTCAGAGCCAAAGTCAGAAAATTCTGATTGTATTGAGTTAACACTTATTTTATTTTTACTGGAGCGTGGATGGAGCGAATCACATAGAGGGGGGGGGGGGGGCTATCATGTATAACTTTGTGATTTCAAACCGATTCGTTCTCAATATCACTGCCTATGGTTAAGCACGAGCAGTGATTTGATTTCCAATGATTTCGAGCACTACCCAATACATTTACTTTAAACTATATTTTCTTCAATCTAATCTAATAAATACAATGTATATGTATGTATATAAATGAAGTTTCAGTAGATGCTGTATAATTGAGAGACTGAGCGACTGAGCAAGTGGAGTACAGCAGGGATACAATTTTCTGAATGAAAGTCTGAATGTGAATGAGCGTGAGGTCAATTTATAGCTCCTGCTCTGCTGGTACCAAAGGCAACTAACGATAAATTGACATAAAGTATGCGTCGCAATACACTGATCACGCAAAAACTTCGATAATTGTGACTTTTCTTCGTTTTTCATTCAAAGACGCGGTTTTTCAGTAGCACGTTAAATATCTAACGGTCTGTTAACTTTCTATTTGCTTAGCAACGTCCAATTAGAGCCTTTAAGTTTCTTGCTAATGGACCGTTAGTGTCTTAACGGGCCGCTGAGAAACCGGCACTAAGCTGTCAAATAGCGAAACAAACTTACTTGGAGGTTTTTAAGTAATGAGAATGAGATCGTAAATACACAAATGTAACGTGTGACGGGGTTAATTAATTAAATCGTATGAATTAATTTCTGACGCTGATTCCCTTTAACACGCGTGTAATCAGTTGAAAGGGAATCAGATTCAGAAATTATTTCATAGCTATTGGAAGTTTATTCAGCTTCGTTTGGACAATAAAGTTGACAAAATCTTTGCTTTATATACATACTCATGGTGCAGTCTTAAATATTCTCTTATGAAATATTACACCAGCCGTCTGAGTCGGAAGTTGAGCAGTTTCGTTTAAAATCTATTTAAAATCTATTTATCTAAGTCTATTTGCCTTTTTATCAATTTAAAACCTATGTGAATATATGTGTCTATTTGTAATCTAGAATTCTGTGTATTTTTCAAAATTTTTACAACGAATATTATACATTTTTTTGGCGACAGAAAGTCTATTAACGAAAAATCCTAGTTAAAATAAATGTGGCTAAATGAAAAATATATGCATCACAATTTAACGTTTCTTTTCTTCTGCAGGCATCGGAATTTCTGACGTACTGTTGCCGTCAGAAATGGAGCACGAGGGGAAGCCGAGACTTGCACTTCTCGACAAGCGACACTACAACGTTGGAAACGACGTTCAAGACGATGGGCTCTCGTTCATCCGGCCGATCATCAGGCAATCACTCAACAACAACATTTCAACAACAACTTGTTTCAAGAAACAAGCAGATCACTCAAATACATTTTCTGCATCTTTTCTTTCATTTACTGGAGAAAGAGAACGATTTAATATAACATACCTTAATCGACATTTTAAGTTCATCATCAATAGAAAGGATATGGTAGTGAAATTTGGATTAAATACATATTATAATATATATTATAATATATTATATAATATGTTATTATTTATTTTTATTTATATTATAATTATTGTAATAATAATAATAATAATAATATTAATAATTACGTTATATAAAATTATTATTATTATTATTATTATTATTATTATTATTATAATAAAGTTAAACATAAAGTTATAAAGTTGTTTTGTTTAAAAATATTATTTTATCATACTGTTGAATTAGAGCACATGTAACAATTTAAAATTGCAGTCAAAATGTAGATCATCGTTCTTAATAATGTTTAATGAATTTGCTATTTTCTTTAAATTCTTTCTTGATAAAACTGTGTCTGCTTAGTCGAATATTTATGTTATTTTGTTTATTGTTGTAATTAATCTGATGTCAAGAGATATTGTTCACCTAAATAACTGCGCCAAACTTTCAAGGCTTTATGTAATGAGTATGGTTTTCAATTATGAGAAAGAAAAAAATTTTTATCAGCTCTTAATCACTTTTATTTTTGTTCATGTTTATGCTGCTGTTGCAATAAAGCATTACTGTTCACTAAAACACATTCTAATATACTTAATTAATACTGTTTGGCTACTATTCAATACCAAACTACGTTTGAACTCCTTCCAGTCACTTTTCCTTATCAGTCACCAGGTTTTAGGCACAGCTTCGATTATAATAACGGAGGAAAAGTGGAAGGGGTATTTCCCGTGATGAAATAAATTTACTTTTTAATTTTCTTAGACTCATGTCTACTATATCCTAACTTAAGCACTAGTTATTTTCAAAATTTACTTTTATTTGTTTGTTTCTGTTTCCTTTTTTCTGATAGCTTGAAAGGTTATCGATCTCTTATACGTAAGCGGAAACGGAAAAGGAAAAGGTTAACACGACATCGAACTGTGAGATAATTTTTCCAGTTCAACTAAAGGTGAGTCTGTTCCGGGTTACACTTCGGCCATTGCTAGACGGGATGTGCAACTTGCCCAGCGCTTGCGATAACCTTACCCTGAGAGAGGACTAAGGCTGTCAGGGAGGTGAATACAGATCAGATAGGACGATCACGGTTTTGAGGCAAAAGAACATTTGTTTTTTACACCTTGACACGAAGTATAGTTGGATGAGTGCAACAATACATCAACATACATAAACGGCAACATACATCGTGAAAGCAGTGAGAGCTGGCACGGCATACTAGTTGCCTATCCCGTACCGGAGCAGTGAGAGCTGGCACGGCATACTAGTTGCCTATCCCGTACCGGAGCAGTGAGAGCTGGCACGGCATGCTAGTTGCCTATCCCGTACCGGAGCAGTGAGAGCTGGCACGGCACACTAGTTGCCTATCCCGTACCGAAACAGTGAGAGCTGGCACGGCACACTAGTTGCCTGTCCCGTACCGTAGCAGTGAGAGCTGGCACGGCATGCTAGTTGCCTATCCCGTACCGGAGCAGTGAGAGCTGGCACGGAATACTAGTTGCCTATCCCGAATACCAGAGCAGTGAGAGCTGGCACGGAATACTAGTTGCCTATCCCATACCGGAGCAGTGAGAGCTGGCACGGCATACTAGTTGCCTATCCCGTACCGGAGCAGTGAGAGCTGGCACGGCATACTAGTTGCCTATCCCGTATACCGGAGCAGTGAGAGCTGGCACGGCATACTAGTTGCCTATCCTGTACCGGAGCAGTGAGAGCTGGCACGGCATACTAGTTGCCTATCCCGTATACCGGAGCAGTGGGAGCTGGCACGGCATACTAGTTGCCTATCCCGTATACCGGAGCAGTGAGAGCTGGCACGGCATACTAGTTGCCTATCCTGTACCGGAGCAGTGAGACCTGGCAGGGCATGCTAGTTGCCTATCCCGTACCGGAGCAGTGAGAGCTGGCACGGCATACTAGTTGCCTATCCCGTACCGGAGCAGTGAGAGCTGGCAGGGCATGCTAGTTGCCTATCCCGTACCGGAGCAGTGAGACCTGGCAGGGCATGCTAGTTGCCTATCCCGTACCGGAGCAGTGAGAGCTGGCACGGCATACTAGTTGCCTATCCCGTACCGGAGCAGTGATCGAAGGTTTCATTCTATCTCTGAACGTCTCCCACTTCGCTCCGGCACCACTTTGCACAAATTAAAAATTAGCAATGTATTTATTGTCTTTGAGCATAAAGTCACAATAATGTATTTGCAGTACATTTATAATTTTTATAGTGGTTTATCAAGGGGAAAATGTGTCAATATATGTTATATCCAATGCCTGTCATTTCCAATATCACAAATAAATACTTACTTGATAGTGAGTATAATATATTAATTTTACTTAAATAATTGGATGAGCGAACGAAGTGAGCGAAGACTTCAATTACACCACCCGTAGAAAAAAGTATCCTATGCTTTTTGTTTTTTTGTTTTTTTTGTCTGTTTGTCCGCGCTCTACTGACCAAACGGCTGAAACGATTTTGATGAAAATTGTGGGACACCTTCAAAATCTCTGAACTTTGATCTGCCACGTTCTTGAAAAAGATCGGTTCGGAACTTTTTGCATAAATTGATTTTTACGAAATTTTTCGATTTTTTCAAAATTTTGCGTCTTTATAACTGTCAAGGTTATTAACCAATCTTTGCCCAAATTTGTACACATGTTGCCCTTATGGATATTTATCATTCCTGAAAATCTTACATTGGTAAGACGTTCCGTCTGGTTTTTATTCGCATTTAAGTTGATTTTTCGTGATTTTCGACGCCTGATTCAACATGTGATCGGTGTCCTTGGTTATATAAATTCCAATATAAAAACTCTAATTTATAAATCTGTATGTGACTTTTGCTTTTGTTCTTGAATATGTATTATTAATTTGTGTTAGGGACTGCATTCTATTGCAAATTTGACAATGAAATTACGCTCATCCTTCAACGCGACGGTATAGAGCGTTCGGCGAAGCCCTAGTTCTAATTTATATATAGTTGCCTTGCTATAGGATAAAGGGTTCAAGACGAATCAAAAAGAAAACGAAAGAGTCCTTGCTCAAGATCAGATATTGAGTAGAAGACAGATTCTGCTTCTGTCAGAAGAATCATATTATGATCAAATTCGTGCATAGTTCATTTGTTGATGAGCGTAGCGAGCGAAGCGAGCGGAGCGAAATTTTCAATTTTACTTACCCCAGAAAAAAGTCACTTGTGTTTTTTTGTGTTTTTTTGTGTTTTTTTTGTGTGTTTATGCGCGCTCTACCGACCAAACGCCTGAACCGACATGGATGAAAATTTCTGAGTATCTACCTCTGTTCTCAACTTAGACCCCCTGCGTTTTTTAAAAAGATCGGTTCAGTTTATTTTTTGCAAATCAATTTTTACGAAATTTTTCGATTTTTTCAGAATTTTGAACCCCTGTAACTTTCAAAGTTCTGAACATAACTTCACCAAAACTTCTAAACATGTTGACCTTATAGATATTTATCATGCCTGCAAATCTTAGTTTGGTAGGTTTTTCCAATTGGTTTTTATTAGCATTTTTGTGGTGTTTTTTTCATGATTTGACGGCTGATTCAATACGAGTCTGGTTTCCTTCGTTTCCTTGGTTACCAGCTTTGTTGACCTCGAAGAGAAACAAAGGAACGTCAGAATCCGTATACATTTTCAAGTGATTAGAATTTTCGAGAAGGCAATGGTCAGGTTTGGTGCTCCATGGTTTTTTTGTGACTGCTGCCTGCATCTTTTAATCCGCTATACACAAACCGCTACCTACGCTCATCTTCAACGCAACACATATTGCGTTCGCGAAGCCCTAGTATACACCAATGGCATACTAATGATTATATTTAAAATAATATTCGTTATTGTGAAGTATTAGGCCCGAATGCAGATACGTCACTCAGTGCGCACTCACACTCAGTGCGCACTCACACTCAGTGCGCACTCACACTCAGTGCGCACTCACACTCAGTGCGCACTAACACTCAGTGCGCACTCACACTCAGTGCGCACTCACACTCAGTGAACACTCAGAGGTCAATTTTCATTGCACAGTCGAAAATCGTACACTGAGTGTGCCCTGAGTGCACACTCAGTGTGAGTGCAGTCCAGACCACACTCAACGCGCACTCAAGGGTCATTTCAGATATTTCAAGCCACATGACATTTCTATGAAATTTTAGACAAACTACAATGGTTTCGCGCTAAAATATCATTCATGGTACTTACATGTGTGGTTCACATTTGTTTTACATTTGTTTTGAACGTAAATAGAACGAGAGTATAGCTACCTGAATCTGAAAACAGGCCTCTCCAAAAATGTACCTTGCCAGTGATAGTTCCGTCTGACAGCTGCTGCCAGTATCAATATTTTGGACACCACCGTCTGGATCCTTAGCTGCCAATAGGCTGTGTTTTGAAATTGCAAAGAATTTGTTGACAGTAACCAAGCAAATCAGTTCGTTGTCACGCATATTGCTACGTTGCCATCCATATGTACATTTTACGCAGGGTCCACTTGGCTGTGACAAAAGTTTTGTCTCGGCAATGAAATCGTCCACTCACCCTCCACTCACACTCAGTGCGCACTGAGTGGAGTAGGCCTTGAGTGCGCACTCAGTGCACGACTGTGCATTCGGGCCTAACTCTTTACTAACATCCCATATCAATTGCAACACTGTAGCTATGTCCGTATGCACTTTTGATATCCGGGGCTTTATGCATTTTACCACTGCTAAACGTATTTCAAATATTTGTGTCAATTTAGATAGCAAACGTCACGGATCTAATTAGTTCAGCTATTTTCAAACCGATCTGAAATCGCTTTCTATATTAAAAATGCAAAATTTTTTAATTGACCGTCCAGCCAAGGCAAGACAAGGCTTGATCTTGCGCGTCAAGGATACAAATCAATTTTTTCGATAATTTCCACGTAAATTTCTCAAAGAAAAGCTGCTTTACCTTAAATGCAGAGTAGAAACGTGTGAAATTGTACCTGATTCCTGCTGTTGATATCATTTCTTACGAGATATTAAGGCAATAAACTGATCTTGACAGCTGTCACAATAACAAAATTTCGTCTCAACTTTATGAGACGTCAAAATGCGGCTTGAATGGCAACACTGTTAGAGTGGGATGCACTTTTGGAATTGGGGGTTTTATACGTGTGTTGCTAAAAACCGAAACCGTACCCGGACAGTTTTTGTCCTTGCCGGTACTTTCAAATTCCGGTACTTTGCCAGTCCATCACGATCGAGTTCATTGCGGTACTTTCAATCAGATCCGACAATTCTTTACATATTAAAAATGCAAAATTGTTCATTTTACCATCGAGCCAAGACTAGGTTAGGCTGGATCCAGGACGTCAACACAACAAATAATTGTTTTATATATTTTCTGCCTGTACTTCTCAAAGCATGGCTGTTTGATCTCAAATACCGAGTTGCAGCGTGCGAATTTGTACCCACTTGCTGCTATTGAAATCATTTACTACGAGTTATAAAGGAAATTGACATATTTGTAGTGACATCAGCTGTCAATCAAAATAGTGACATCTCAAGCGCATGGAATCATCAGTTGCTAAATTTCCAAAGTAGCAGTGACTTTGGCCTGCTGGTTTAGGAAACATGACATTTTTCATAGAAGCGGTGAACATTGACAGTAATAACATTTTTACCCAGATTTAACCACGGTGCTCAAAAAACGACAGATAATATCGTTATTGTGTTCCTTTTTTTAAATACTTGATCTAAAAAGATTCTATGGTTTCACTGCGATTCTATAATGTAAGTCCACTGTGTTTTTTAACTAGGGCGTACGCAATTTGTGTTGCGTTGAAGATGAGCGTAGCGGTTTGTATTTAGCGCATAAAAAGATTGAGGCATAAAGCCTAAATCATGGAGCAGCAAAACGGACGATTGCTTTCTCAAAGATTCTGATCACTTGAAAATGTAAACGATTCTGACCTTTCTTTGTTTCTGTCCGAGCTGTCGGGTAGCGGAAATGTGCTCATTTTGAGATCATTGAGCATTGTGCATGTTAATACATAGATGTAACTCATGCCCAAGGGATTTTATTGGGTTTTATTGGGTTGGTTTTTATTGGGAAAAATCTGGTGTGATGTTTCGATTTGGTTTCTAAAGGCAAATCGAAATTGGGAACATTTGAAATAAAAACGCACTCTAAAAAAAATTTCCGTACTTTTCCAAACTTGCCCAATTGTCGAATTTTGCTCTTTTTTCTGCTTTGAAAGTGAAGGGTGTGGAGGATTTTCTTGAAATACGCAGGGGGTCTAAGTTGAGAACAAAAGTAGACACCCTGAAAATTTCATCCCCCTCGAAGCAGGCGTTTGGCCTGTAGAGCGCGCGCAAACACACATACAAAAAAAACAAAAAAACAAATACAAACAAACAAATACACACCAAATGTTTTTTTTAGCAGTAGCGAAATTGATGATTTCGCTTCGCTCGCTTCGCTCGCTACGCTCATCAAACAGCTTGCCAGGCAAGGGAACATTTTACCAAGCCTGGAAGGTCAATTTTCTTTCCCATTTTCTTGCGCTATATGACTAGGGCGAACGCAATTTGTGTTGCGTTGAAGATGAGCGTAGCGGTTTGTATTTTGCGCATAAAAAGATTGAGGCAAAAGCCAATGAAAGTCATCCCACTCGAAGCAGGCGTTTGGCCTGTAGAGCGCGCGCAAACACACATACAAAAAAAAAACAAAAAAAAACAAACACACACCAAGTGTTTTTTTTAGCAGTAGTGAAATTGATGATTTCGTTTAAAATCTCACAAATATTATGCATATTTTACGTTCATGCCCATTGATATTTACTCTTTTGAACAAAGTTTAGCAGCGTATGATCATTTTCCCACAGCGTCAGCTGCACGTTTTGAGAGAACACCATCAAGCTATAGGATCAAACATTTCTATTAAACATGTTCAAAGCATCAAAATGTACATATATCTTTAAGGAATTTCCAAAGAATTCAAGTGTTCCTTCATCACTAGGAACGTTCTATATATTGGCTAGGATCAAACTTCACAAAACCATAATTCAAATTGCGGGGATTTGAAAGCTATAGGTGTTCTCCACCTTTATGCCTTAATTTATAAAGGGGCTTACGAAAACCTACTCCGGCCGCTCTCCAGCTTTCGGAAACCTGCTCGGAGTGACCCGATCGACGCTTTTTTGCTTCCGAAAACCCAGTCTGGAGCGATCCCAATGTTACAATGTGACTGTTTAAAACTTGCAGATGATTTTATTTTATTTTAAGAAAGTCAATTAAATTTTCAATGAAGTCACAGACAGGATTGTCTCTTTGACCCATTTTTAAAATTTGAAAAGTTAGCTACTACCAAACAGTTAATTTCTTCTTCATTAATACTATTTATATTTTGTTATGCCTATGTAAAATATATGCATTGTTTAACTAAGAATAATTGCAAAAATATTAAATAGTATACTGTTAGTTTATCGCTCACGTTTGTTCTTGCTAGCGCAGAAGAGTACATACAGCAATATAATTTCACATACTAACCAACTAATTAAATACAATCTGTAGTGTATTTCTCAAAACGTTAAATAAATGAACAAAATTGTCTGGCTTCAGACATATACTTATAATCTGTTTAATGTATGTTTTCTTCAGCTTCATGTGGGTGATGTTTCCTTTTCCTACATGGGCCTTTTCACCGATGCATTTGAGCTTCCCAAAAGCATCTCCGTATCAGTGTAGAGAAAGAAACATGCATGAGGAAACATTGTTTTGGCACAATATGTCCAATAAATTAAATTTTAAAACAGCCTTTTCCTTACCGGTTGACGTTGGGGTTGGTGTTTGCTCCAGAGGCTCCCCGTTGTTTCGAGAAGTACATTTCCAATGGATCCTGATTAAGTACTAATGTAGCTCCCTTTCCAAGCATTAATTTCACCATGGCCGCAATAGATTTTACTGAAAATTGCAAAATTGCAAAAAAAAAAAAAAAAAAAAAAAATATATATATATATATATATATATATATGTGTGTGTGTGGGTGTGTGTCGTTCTTTAACTTCTGTCTTCCATTCTTTCAAGTACCCAAGAAACTCGTTGTTAAGCCAGATAAGCATTTCATCGTCAGGGCTGGTGTTGGGGCTGGGGTTCAGGTCTGGATTTCTCTTGAATATTCCTTCACGGAGGTGCCTTGTATTCAGTAAGTCGAAAAATTTATGGAACATTTTTATGAAGTTTACGGTTTCGCTGGCTTCTTCGTCAAGTAGTTTGGCCATGGCTGTCGCCATGCTTTTGGACATAACTTGAGCGGCTAGTTTCACACGCATCAATGACGTTGGTGTAAGGTAAATGTGATCGTGTGTGATTTTGTTCAAAGTTCTGAACGAAGGATTCAGGTCAGCCTTGAATGTTTTGATCACATGGTACCACATAATCTCTTTCCCCTTTTTCCACAAAAGTCGGGACTTCTTATGTGATCCACTATTGGCAAAAGCATTTCTGGCAGTCTTAAGTAAATGTGGCACATCACATACAACATATAGCGGCCTATTCTCATCTTTAGTGAAGATGTTTTTGGTGCACCATTGAATTCCTGTGCTACCCTTATTGCATAACTTGTAGAAAGATCTGTTAGCTGCTGCACCGTCTGAAACAACTGATAATATGCGAATATCTCTTTCTTCCAAGCGATCTATAGCCTCCCACACAATAGGGAATAAAGTAGATGCTTTTAGAGTTTTCGTAGGGAAGTAGGCATATGTAGCTTCCACCGAAGACGTGATTCCACGGACCATCCGTAGTAAAAATATGAACTGACGTCAGTTGGCAAAATGCCAACTGGCTGCCAGTTGAGAAATGGAACAAAATCAGTTGGCAATCTGCCAGTTGATGTCAGTTGGTCAGTTGGCAATCTGCCAGTTGGTGCCAGTTGATGTCAGTTGGTTATCTGCCAGTTGGTGCCAGTTGATGTCAGTTGCAATCTGCCAGTTAATGTCAGTTGGCTGGATTGGTTCTCACCCTATTGTGGGGCCGGATTGCATGCTTCCATGAGAAACGTTGCACTGCCACTTACTGCCCTCTCGGGTGAATGAAGGCAAGTCAATGTATGTCGGCCGCTTTTGCCGCAGAAGTATAGGAAGGTAACTACAGCAAGTAGCAGCAGCGCAAGTGTGCTCATGGAAGCATCGGCCTGGAAAATAGATGGAAACAAGGTTAGAATATTACAAGAAATTTTGAGTCGGTTGTATAACGCGGCTTTTTCTTTAATACATTTAATTTACGCTATATACGGAAATACAAGCGTCATCATATTTTATCTAAAATATTCACCGAAAATTTAAAATAAACATGTGGCCTAGAAGTGGAACTGACCAGTAATTCATAAATTGCCAATTGTTCGATTGTCTTCAAACGATTATGCACACACACACTGGAACTGTTTCAGCTAATGAGTAATGCAAGCATTTAGGATTGGTTTGGCAACTGCCGTTAAGAGGCAGTTAACACATACGTAGTAATGCGACTTTAGAATAATTGTTCGAGTTGCAAGCATCGTCCAGGGTACTTTGACTAGTCTCGAGTAGTTTCATTTTACTACGGTCTCGCCGTTCGGTCACTTTCAAGATCTTAATTACGCTGGTATTTTCTCAGGAGATCGACTAGTTTCACTGTGATCGGTGGGAATAGTCTTGCAGAGGCTAATATTGTCAAGAGTATACGCGGGTAGATGGTTGCTGGTTCTGGAACAATTCACTTCAGACGGCGGTGACAAGCGATCCTCAGTTAATTTAAACGCATGTGTCTTCTTCTCTCAAGTAGGTAGGCCAGCTTGGCAATGTTGCTAAAGTGAACCAAAATCTCGCCGGCTCGCTGTAGATTTCAGATGTGGGCATTGCGTCATAATTTGCCCCTGCTCAGTAGAGTTCACAGCAGAACCTAGAAGATGCGAGCATAGAGTAAGAGAGTATACAAGTATTGAATCCACATTATTGGGAGTTTGGCTATATTTACTGGATGATTTTCTTGTATGGAGGTACTAAGTAAATATGAACACTAATTCGATACATTTATTGCTACAGAAGTAGGTCAACAACATAACCACAAATTACACGCACCTTGGTATATTTCGCGGTTCCATTAATCCACGCGGGCATCCGAAAATGTCATATTGCAAAACGAAGATCAACATACAAGTTATTTGCACATGAGCAAGTTACGAGAAAAACAGCAAAGATAAAACATCAGAAATCGCGCGAGATCGCAAGTCGAAGCCGGTCGAAACGACGCACAGCAAATTGCAAATGGCGTCGCACGGAAAGGGAAGTTCGTGCTTCAAGTTACCTTGGCGCGCCGCGCGCTAGCATTTGAAATTGGTATTCTAATATTTTTCCCATTTTAACTTTCCGATATGGATTTTGTAAAATGATGTGATTGAAAATAACTTGTCTTGAAGAAGACAAGTAATTTTTTAACTTTTAAAAGCCAACAGTAAAACCAACAATAAGATAAAAATAAACTGTGAAATGTTGATTTGCAGTTTGCCTTATATTTTAGAAATAAATGTTCGTATGCTCTCAAACATTCGCTAACTTCCTATTTAAGAAATGACATAGCATGGCAAACGACAAATTAATTGTTGATTTAATGCCTGTTATATTCAGTATATATCCTAGTTCACATTCATATTTGCCAATCATGACCAACTGGCAAGATCCAATTGGCCAACTGATATATACGGCCAACTGGCAGGATCCCAATGGATGACAACTGACATCAGTTCAAATGTCAACTGGCAGGATCCCAACTGGCAGGATCCCAACTGATGTCAACTGACATCAGTTCGTGCCAGTTCAAATGTCAACTGGCAGGATCCCAACTGATGTCAACTGACATCAGTTCGTGCCAGTTCAAATGTCAACTGGCAGGCAGCCAACTGGCAGGATTCCAACTGATGTCAACTGACATCAGTTCATATCAGTTCATATCAGGCCATGTCAGTTCATGTCAGTTCAAATGTCAACTGATATCAGTTCATATTTTTGCTAGGGTAAATGGGTTGCAAAATGACCATTACCTATTGCTACAAAGGTGTGTGTTAATGTTCTATCAGGAAACCATGCAGAATCATTTTTAAAACTAGAGCTTCGCGAACGCAATTTGTGTAGCGTTGAAGATTAGCGTAGCGGTTTGTACCTTTATAGCGCATAAAACGATTGAGGCAAAAAGCCTATGACTCATGGAGCAGCAAGCTGGACCATTGCTTTCTCAAAAATTCTGATGACTTGAAAATATAAACGATTCTGACCTTTCTTTGTTTCTTTCCGAGCTGTCGGGTAGCGGAAATATGCACATTTTGAGGTCTTTGAGCAATGTGCATGTGAATTACATAGATCTAACTCATGCCCAAGGGTTTTATTAGGTTGGAAATATATTTCTGTCGCGTACTTACTTTCATAAACTTGCATGCACGAAATTGACAAAATTTCTAATATCTGTCAAATCTTGAAGTCAACTTCAAGTCAAAGTGATCAAAGTGATGTTTCGATTTGGTTTCGATGGTTCCTAAAGGCAATAATCAAAATTTGGAAAATTTGAAGAAAATACGCACTTTTAAATAAATTTCAGTACTTTTCCAAACTTTCCCAAATGTCGAATATTGCTCTTTTTTCTGCTTTGAAAGGAAGAGGTATGAAGGATTTTTTTGAATAACGCAGGGGGTCTAAGTTGAAAGCAAAAGTAGACTCCCTGAAAATTTCATCGCATTTTACGCAGGCGTTTTGTCTGTAGAGCGCGCACAAACACACATACATACAAACAAACAAACAAACAAACAAACAAACAAAAACAAATACCCACACAAGTGCTTTTTTTAGCAGTAGTGAAATTGATGATTTCGCTTCGCTCGCTACGCTCATAGAAATGTGTTGGTTTGCAGTCAACGTGGAGCTGTTTATACAGCGGGGTAAATAAGCCTTTTTTTGGGTAATTGCCTTATAGCCGTTATCAAATAAGATATAACACCCATCTACCTATGTGTTATTATAAGCCATTGTGTGTCAAGTACATTTGATTTCGGGTTCGCAGTAGGTTATCATAATATCATTGTATTTTTTATCAAATTCAGATAAAAGGAATTTTTTTCGTGTTCAATTTTACCTCGGCCAAATTATGTTCCAAGTCAAGGGTAAAGTATAATAAAAATTTTAATTGTGCAACACCAATTTCCTTTTATCAGCTCAGAGCCTTATGAAATAATGATACGGAAAATTATAGAAAAAGTAAAGAACATATTTGCTACAACATACTTGAGAATAAAGCCAAAGAATTCCATAGAAAACTATATCATATTATATGGACACAAAAATATATTATTATATATAATTGTTATTGAGTATTTATTTGTAACGGGCAAGGCCCACCAGTACAAATTTAATATATTGTGTTTTCGAATATCGGAGTATAATATGGTCTATACTATATACTAATTCTACATTATGGGCTGTAGTATAGGCTAGATGCTTTTATAACATTCTACATTATGGGCTGTAGTAGTGCTAGATGCTTTTATAACATTCTACATTATGGGCTGTAGTAGTGCTAGATGCTTTTATAACATTCTACATGTATAAACATTTTACAATTATGTTACAATGTATGATTATTTTTTTCTATTTTTTTAATAATGATTTTAAGGCAATTTGAACTAACATGACCTACTACAAGAGAGCGTGAAAATAACAGTGTACTCTATTAGTTTTATTTATTGCGATATCCATTAATAAACCTAAAGGAAAAGAGGGAAAATTACTGAAGATAAATTACCATGAATTCTACAGACTTGGACAAAAAAATCGGACATACACAAGTGACTTTTTTTTGGGGTAGTAAAACTGAAAATTTCGCTCCACTCGCTTCGCTCGCTACGCTCATCCATAAGAATCCACGGGCGTAATTCACATCTAATTACATTCACATTCAAATTACTAAATTAGCTCAATATAAGCACATTTTTTCGATCTGACAGGTTTAGAGAGAAACAAAGGAAGGTCATAATAGTCTAAATTTTCAAGGGGTCAGAGTTTTCGAGATGGCAATGGTCAGACTTGGATCCCCATGGTTTTCATAAGCCTTCTGCCCCCACCTTTTTATCTGCAGTATACAATCAGCTACCTACGCTCAACTTCAACGCAACGCAAATTGCGTGCGCAATTTTCATAGGTTCAAAAATTTAAACAAATCAAAAAATCTAGTAAAAATTGATTTATAAAAAAGGTCCTGAAACGATATTTTCCAAAACCGCAGGGGGTCTTAGTTGAGAACACAGGTAGGAAATTTTCATCCATATGGGTTAAGCGTTTGGTCTGTAGAGCGCGCACAAACACAAAAAAAAAACGTACACAAGTGACTTTGTTTTGGGGTAGTGAAATTGAAGATTTCGCTCCGCTCGCTCCGCTCGCTCCGCTCATCAATAAACCTTTTTGGGTAATTGCTTTATAGCCGTTATCAAATAAGATATAACACCCATCTACCTATGTGTTATTATAAGCCATTGTGTGTCAAGTACATTTGATTTCGGGTTCGCTGTGTCATCATTGTAATTTTTATCAAATTCAGATAAAGGGAATTGTTTTCGTGGCCAACGATACCGCGGCCAAATTATGTTCCAAGTCAAGGGTGAAGTATAATAAAAATTTTAATTGCGTATCACCAATTTCATTTTATCAGCTCATGGCCTTATGAAATAATTATACAGAAAATTATTGAAAAAGTAAAGAAAACATTTGCTACAACATACTTCAGAATAAGCAAAAGAATTAAATAGAAGACTAAATCATTTTATATGGACACAAAACTATAGGAACCTAAAGGAAAAGAGGGGAAATTACCAAAGATAAATTACCATGACTTGGACAAAGAAATAAATTCATAATAATAATAAAAAAATTAATATCTATATATATATATATATATATATATATATATATATATATATATATATATATATATATATATATATATATATATATATATATATATAGCAAGCAGGAGGTCCCGGGTTCGTATCCCGGTTCGGGTGCACATTTTTCCAGCTTCGCCTCCCTTCCATCAATTGCATACTGGTAACTGCTTAAACCAGTAACAATTTCATATATATATATATGTGTGTATTGTAACTTATATATTGTGTTATTATATTGTTATAATGTATTTATATTGTTATTATTGTTATTATTATAATTATTATATGTTATATATTATAATCATATTTTTATTATGTTGTATGTTATTATATTGTATTGTATGTATGTATTGTATGTATGTAACTTGTTTTTTTTCACAATTCGCTTTGAATGTTTAACTGACCATGTGCATGTATATATTTTTAATATCTTTTCTTATTGTTTTAATGTCCTGATAAAGCTGAGTGGAGCTCAGTGAAACGTCGACAGAATAAACTTATTACTTCACAGTAGCATTAACCGAAATAAAATGACTAAAACCCTTTGTGGCTAAGAGAACATTCACCAGCATATATATATATATATATATATATATATATATATATATATATATATATATATATATATATATATATATATATATATATATATATATATATATATATATATATATATATATATATATATATATATATATATATATATATATATATATATATATATATATATATATATATATATATATATATATATATATATATATATATATATATATATATATATATATATATATATAAAAATGTATATTTTATTTTATGTTAAGATTAAGAGTGTATTTTCTCCTTCTTTGAGAGCCCACTATTACTAGACAAACATTTCATACAAGCAACATACAAGCAACATACAAGCAACATACAAGCAACATACAAGCAACATACAAGCAACATACAAGCAACATACAAGCAACATACAAGCAACATACAAGCAACATACAAGCAACATACAAGCAACATACAAGCAACATACAAGCAACATACAAGCAACATACAAGCAACATAAAATTGCCATGTCTTGAGCCGGACAAAAGGCTCTATGGCCATGGTCAGTTTTGAAACTCTTAGCTCGTGTCTAGCAGCAGTGAGTCCACGAGGAAGATGCGAAGACACTCTCCTTCTCAAAGTGAAATAAGGTTTAGTAAGTCCGTGTTGTTTTTCGTGTGATCGCAAGCTTACCGAGTATGTGGACATTACGAAGAAAGTTACTTATTTTTTATTTACAATAATACAATAATTAAAAAGATTATATGGTTGGGGGGGGGGGGGGGGTTAAGGGTAATTTTCTATTATGAAAATTGGCGTTCCGGCACCTTTATTTTCACAAAAAAAGCACAGTTTATATTTATATATTATATAATATCCGATTTGATATTATTATAAAAGAACAGATTTTCCTCGCCGATTTGAAGATCGATCTTATCTTGTATTCGCAGCAATCGTCCAATTCGATCTGTTGTTTCTTTTACTTATGCCAGAAAAGATAATTGGGCAAGAAAAGCAGAAATTATAATGAGGCTCTCCAGCAGGGTGATGTTTTTATAGGAAAGTCTTCTCTGGAAATATTGTTTAGGTTTATTGTCGCATGAAAATAGATCTTCGCATGAAAATAGGTCTTCAGAGAACAAAAGAAGGAATGCATTTTAGAGTGGAAATCACATTATATTGGATGCATTTTGCATGGATGCTTGAGTGTTCGATTCGGATGCTGATTTAGGGGATACCCGCGAAGTAGAAAAGCTTGCATGTAATGGGTTTTATGAATGTATTTTTAAAGCTACCATAGAAGATCATATGGCAGGCAGCCTGACGTATCATCTCGCATTGACCACATCTATATGCGGAGTAGTGCCCCTATAAGATACACTCTTATGTAAAAAGAACCAAAATTTCCGATCATTACTCAGAGGGTGTAGTTATTGAGAGTATAGATGAGCAACTGACACGGTCCTCTGAATTGACATTCCAATGAACAGTAGAAAATTTTACGAGAGAGCGCTTACATCAAATTTGAATCAAAGTGATTGGACCCATTTACAATAGATGACTGTCACCTATTTGATTGAAGCGATTGAAAAATTATTCAGATATCACGACGACGACTCTTTGAGATGTAAAGTAGCAAATAAATTGAGTAGGGTTCAACAAGAATGGATTTCATATGAGTTGTAGGATATGCTGTGAAAACGAGATCGAGCGCTTCAGGAAAGAAGAAATTCGGCGCGATTTTTAAGGAAGTGTATTTCAATGAATATAAACTAGGGCTTCGCGAACGCAATTTGTGTTGCGTTGAAGAGGAGCGTAGCTGTATAGCGGTTTGTGTAAAGCGGATAAAAAGGTGCAGGCAGAAATCCTCAGTAAACGATAGAGCACCATGCCAGACCATTGCCGTCTCAAACATTATGATCACTTGATAATGTAGGCGATTCTGACTTTTCTTTGTTTCTCTCCGAGCTGTCAGATAGCGAAAATAATATGTTCAATTTGAGCTCATTGAGCAATGTGTAAGTAATTATATAGGTACGCTCAAGGGTTTGTATTAGATTGGAGATATATTTTTGACGCGGGGTTACTTTCAATTATTTCCATATACGCAAAATACATTAAATACAGAAAGTCACAATGAACTTTTGGGACCAAACGCTTGCGTCGATTGCGATGCAATTTTCAGGGTGTCTACTTTTGTTCTCAACTTAGATCCCCTGCGTTTTCGAGAAAATCCTCAATACCCCTCCCCTTCAAAGCAGAAAAAATAGCAATATTCGAATTTGGGTACATTTGAAAAAATATTTTTTCTCAAAGTGGATTCTTCGGAGAAATTTGGGGTTTTTTGGATTTTAAACTTTCTACTATATCTCCCCTGATAACAATGTTATAAAAAAATAGTAAAGAGATGATATGTTTGCCTATTCAATTGTCATTAGACTAGGGCGAACGCAATTCGTGTTGCGTTGAAGATGAGCGAGGCGGTTTGTATTTAGCGCATAAAAAGATTGAGGCAAAAAGCCTAAATCATGGAGCAGCAAGCCGGACCTATGCTTTCTCAAAAATTCTGATCACTTGAAAATGTAAACGATTCTGACCTTTCTTTGTTTCTGTCCGAGCTGTCGGGTAGCGGAAATATGCTCATTTTGAAATCATTGAGCATTGTGCATGTTAATGCATAGATGTAACTCATGCCCAAGGGTTTTATTGGGTTTTATTGGGTTGGTTTTTATCGGACAAAATCTGGTGTGATGTTTCGATTTGGTTTCGATGGTTTCCAAAGGCAAATCGAAATTGGGAACATTTGAAAAAAATACGCACTTTTAAATAAATTTCCGTACTTTTCCAAACATGCCCAATTGTCGAATTTTGCTCTTTTTTCTGCTTTGAAAGTTAAGGGTGTGGAGGATTTTCTTAAAAAACGCAGGGGGTCTAAGTTGAGAACAAAAGTAGACACCCTGAAAATTTCATCCCACTCGAAGCAGGCGTTTGGCCTGTAGAGCGCGCGCAAACACACATACAAAAAAACAAACAAACAAACAAACAAACACACACCAAGTGTTTTTTTTAGCCGTAGTGAAATTGATGATTTCGCTTCGCTCGCTTCGCTCGCTACGCTCATCAATTATTTACTAGGGCGAACGCAATTTGTGTTGCGTTGAAGATGAACGTAGCGGTTTGTATATAGCGCAAAAAAAGATGAAGGCAAGAAGCCTATGCAAATCATGGAGCAGCAAGCCAGACCAATGCTTTCTCAAAAATTCTGATCACTTGAAAATGTAAACGATTCTTACCTTTCTTTGTTTCTGTCCGAGGTGTCGGGTAGCGGAAATATGCTCATTTTGAGGTCATTGAGCATTGTGCATGTTAATACATAGATGTATTTTATGCCCAAGGGTTTTTATTGGGTTTTATTGGGTTAGTTTTCATTGGGAAAAATCTGGTGTGATGTTTCGATTTGGTTTCGATGGTTTCTATAGGCAAATCGAAATTGGGAACATTTGAAAAAAAAAACGTACTTTTAAATAAATTTCCGTACTTTTCCAAACATGCCCAATTGTCGAATTTTGCTCTTTTTTCTGCTTTGAAAGTGAAGGGTGTGGAGGATTTTCTTGAAAAAGGCAGGGGGTCTAAGTTGAGAACAAAAGTAGACACCCTGAAAATTTCATCCCACTCGAAGCAGGCGTTTGGCCTGTAGAGCGCGCGCAAACACACATACAAAAAAAATACAAAAAAACAAACACACACCAAGTGTTTTTTTTAGCAGTAGTGAAATTGATGATTTCGCTTCGCTCGCTTCGCTCGCTACGCTCATCAATAATTTCGCTTCGCTCACTTCGCTCGCTACGCTCATCAAAAAACAAATTGTAGTTTTTTTCCGTTATAAAATGTACAGTCAGTGACATAAGTTCCGAGCGCAGGTAATTTACGCGAACATTTCCGGGATTCACAGAAAATTATATTTTTTCCGAATTAATCAATTACCACCATAATTACGACCAAAAAATAACTTAATGTGCTGTGCAGTGTGTTTTTGCTTAACCAATGTGCGCAATTAGGTTGATTTGTTATGGGCATACCCAATTATTACGATAAATCAATTTTTTTTGAATCAAATAATATCTGAGCTAACCTCATTTTCAAGCTACATTTTTACCGTCGTAACTTTACAGGAGTTATTCATTTAATGTAGTGACAGATAGCACTTCTTCATTATTAATTATCCTGATTCTGGAAGAATAATGGGCACCCCATAATCTTTCCACTATAATACAACAATTCGACTTAATTATTAGCCTTCGTTTTCAGTTGCCCAAAAGTACCTACTTTGGTGACGTTGTTTTCAAAATAAGTGTGTATTTGTTTGTGTGTACTGATATTTGAAGGGTCTCAAGTAATTATAGTAAGCTAAGTCCATGATGTGTAATGTTTAATAGGTGTACAAATAGTGGTGCCATCCGTCAATTTATTGCCTGCTTTCTGCTTGCACCTTGAAATAACACGTAGATTGGTGGATTATACATTTTCGAGTCATGGGTTCCTTCGTAAGTGTATTATTTATTTATTTTTACTTAATCTGTCAAGTATATTACAATTTAAG
Source organism: Nemoura dubitans (assembly GCA_921293005.1). Taxonomy (NCBI): domain Eukaryota; kingdom Metazoa; phylum Arthropoda; class Insecta; order Plecoptera; family Nemouridae; genus Nemoura; species Nemoura dubitans. The sequence continues at coordinate 12,553,547 of OV121078.1, read as the reverse complement.
GTGTAAATTATTGTTGTACGGTTTGTACCTTATGCTGTTCTTTCGTTACTGCAGTTTCTCCTTCGCGGAGATACTATCCAAACAATTGCATGGGTTGGTTGTAGAAAATCTCGGGAAACCAAACCAGGATTTGACAAAGCTCCCTGTAACGGGAAACTTTGCATATCTATAAATAGGTACTATAATATATAGTAACGAAATAAGTACAATCATTGCCAGCCGTCTAATTTTTGCAGTGTAAAATTGATAAAAGCAAATAAATTTGAGTTTCTCGATGTCTCTCCACGCCAATTGACGGCTGACGGAATTTAATCGAAAGAAAATGGGACCCTTTGCTGCTACAGTTATAGCAACTAATCAAAATATTTACTGGTTGGGCATAGTATAGGAACGATTTTGAATGAGTTCATGTAACTTTTTGTGTCATTATAGGGCTTCGTGTTCGAGGTGTATATGAATTCACCATGTTTTCAAAATGGACATAAATTTAATTTCCGTGCAGACTTTTTCCAATTGCACAAGAACAATTCAATAAAAATATATTTCTACCCGCACATGGGCTCAGGTCGGTAAAGATATGGTCAGCTCTGTTTATGAGAGAGTCTAGATGCAGGCGCGGATTTAAGGGTCAAAAAGTGGTCAGCACACACTATCGCAGGGGCCTCGATTTAGGGTGTTCTCGTGGTGGTCGGAGGGGGGGGGGGGGCCAAAGCGCAAACAAACTAACATAACAGCTAGGAATGGTACCAATTCGAAACAAATCAGCCATTCATTACATATTCTAACATAAACAAACACCAATCTTTAACAGAGCGAGTTCACCTGCGTCAGCAATCGAGTGAATCGAGGTGAGGTAAATGAGACGTTGATAAAACTATAAGCAAAGAGCAAGCGTGACAGAATAGGTCCCATATCTTTGGCAACATGAAATCAGTCAACTCAAAACACAAGAGACACACTGTGCGAGGCCCCGAGGACGCAGGTCCACAGGCCTCTCCTTGCGCGTCCTGGATACTATTGAATGTGTGGGGGGGGGGGGGCCTCATTTGCAATTCCAGAAATGCTGACCGTTAGATCCGCCCCTGATAAGAAGGACATATTTGTGGGCAAGCGAAGACGAGTAAAGAGTCACAATGATCAACTTAAATTTACATTACCTATATTTTCAGGCAATGATTGAAACGAGACATAAATTAAAGTGTGGTATATTGCAGTACCCACCGCCCCCCCCCCTTCCACCACCAATTTATTTCCATGACCTCCTATGGGACCATGTGCATCGAAAGTCGCCTGGCAGACAGAAAACGTGCAATACTGCTGGCTGCGGACACCCACGTAGCCTTGCGCTAGAGCGAGATTACGGCTGTTTCAGCCGTGAAACCGTTGGGTTCAAATAAGACGCTATTTTTTAACCGCTGTTTTTGGCTAAATTTTTGAAGCTACAAGAACGGCAATACCCTAAATCGATTCGTTATTTTTTTGTCGTAATTATGGTGGAAATTGATTAATTCGGAAAAAATATTATTATCTGTGAATCCCGGAAATGTTCGCGTAAATTAACTGCGCTCGGAACTTATGTCACTGACTGTACATTTTATAACGGAAAAAAACTACAGTTTGTTTTTCTTATGACAATTGCATAGGCAAACATATCATCTCTTTACTATTTTTTGATAACATTGTTACCAGGGGAGATATAGTAGAAAGTTTAAAATCCAAAAAACCCCAAATTTCTCCGAAGAATCCACTTTGAGAAAAAATATAATCTATTTTTCTCATCGTCTAGTGACCCTCTACAATAATCAATCATAAAAAAAGGTCCCCGAACATTGCAAACGGAAAGTCGATTCTGAACTGGACTATAATTGGGGGCGCACTGAGAGCGGAATTGAATAGGAATTTGAATAGGAGACGCCTCTTGCGCGTCTCATATTCAATCTAGAGATGCAATTCAAGCGAGGTACTGGTCAGTTTTCAGAGGGGGAACGATTTGTGTTATTGAGAACTTCGAATTCAAAATAAGACAAACTTTAATTGAGAATATATTGAGAAAAAATATAATCGATTTTTCTCATCGTCTAGTGACCCTCTACAATAATCAATCATAAAAAAAGGTCCCCGCACATTGCAAACGGAAAGTCGATTCTGAACTGGACTATTATGATCTGTTGGGGCAAGCGAGGCAGACAGTTAGGCATCGAAAGGGGGTTTGGGGGGGGGGGGGGGTCGCAGCCTCATATTAAAATAAATGTCAATCCCATAGTACTCGCTACTCTCGCTCAGGCACACTCTTCATGCAACATTTCATAAATGTAAAGATAAAAGCCAATTGCTTGGGCTTGCATGGCTGCTTGCTACTACTTTGGAGTTTTAACTTGCAAATTTGGACTTCAAAAGTCCACACTACACTACACCACCGTGCTTACTTTTGAACCTTTGAACCGTGCTTAGTGCGAGATCAAACTTCTAGTATCATTGTGAAACGAAATTTGAATTTACGTGCGTGTCAACTAATTGGAAATACTTTTCTTTGAAGGCTGACAGCAAACTAAGTGGCCAAAGTATGACGCACAAACAAACAACAGTCACGCAATTTGTGCTATAAATAGCCGGGAAATTTCGACAAAAAGTCATTCGTCAGCCATCAACCGGAGGGAGCAACAATTGTCTTAAACATTAAACTTCATCATGAAGTCAGCAACGTTCACCGGTCTTCTAGTGGCAGCGCTGGCTGTCTTCTTGGTCTGCACGCCGCAAGCAGGTATTTGCACGCGAGTTTTCTCGGTTTTGCGAAGGCATAACTTTTTGTGGATTGATATATAAATTTTCCAAAAATTCCGCTGAAAAAGGTTATTTTTGTTGAGCGTTGTGTGAGGTGCGATCTCAGAAAGCGTGTTTCGGAACGCCCAGGTTATGAAATGGACCCAGATAACAATTTTGGCCAGGGCAAAGGGGTTTAAAATTAAATATTCGTTTTATGTGGATCCCTGGCCACATGCTCGATCCAATTTCTTGCTCATTAGACCCAAATTTCAGTTGTGCCAGTAGCATTTGCTATCGAAATTTACAAAATAGTTGTAATACGTATAGTGGCTAAATATTGCATAACGCCCCGTATTTCAAAAGTGCATACTGACATGGCTACAGTGTTGCCATTGAAATAGGGTTTTAGTAAAGTACTAGCAGTATGGGCCCGTGCTACGTACGTATAGTGGTAGTGGGGTGAGGGCAAGAGTTGTATGAATAACGGAGGGCCTCACACAGAAAAGATACCTTTAACCAATTTTTGCTTGTCAATAGACAACTGAATCAGATTATGATTGCAGTATGGGCCCTTGCTACACAAATTTTTGAAGAGCAGGCTAGGGCATGTTTCTACCTTTCAGTTTGTGGCTCTATAGAGCTCTATAGAAGCGAAGAATTTAATTAATATATATTTTTCATATTTATAAATATGAAAAATATATATTAATTAAATTCTTCGCTAACATAAGTGCATCAGAGAGAAAAGCTCCCCCCCCCCCCGCACAAAGTTCATGTATTGGCCCACACAATCCTTCCCCCCCCCCCCCCCCGGCTCTCCCCCGGGCGAAAAATAACATTCAGGAAAGGAGAAAAATTTCCAAAAAATATATAATTTTTTTCAAAAATGCGTTATTTTGATATCGTTCAACTTCCCTATCAAATGTCACTTCAGGAAACCCATTCAAACATTGTTAAACCACTCTTCAAGGTTTGCTGCTAACAAACTGATAGATTATGGTGCATCGTGACTGGAAAAACAACATTCTATTGCATTTTCTATTGCTGCCAACTTTGTGAAAAGAGAGGTTGTAAAGGCTGCCGAATGAACAGCACCCGACCACCTCTTTTTGCTGACGGCGTTATCGTGGAGGCGGACACCTAGTTCCTGCACTGGCAATACGAATATTAAATGTAATACCTAAACTTTTAGCATATCCCTGTATGTAAGAGTCATTCTTTTGTGAAGTTTGAGCCTAGTCAAGATTTAATCCTCCATGGTCTAAAGATTAGTTTTTGCCGAGTCTCCATGAACGTGATCTAGCGACGCAAGAACACTTCAATTCTGTAGTGACAGAAAAATTATTTTAAATTGCAACTGGATTGCATAGGAATCGTTAAAAATATGTACAATATTGAAATTTAGGGGGCCAATTCACGTACATCTCACTGTACCCCCTTAGTCCGGGTATAACTTCCCATCACCAAAGCGTAAAAAACCATTTAGAAAAGCACATTGTTATGTTGATGTTGCCCAAAAGGATTGAAAGATGACTTAAAACTTATTAAATGAGTTGACATGAGAAGATAATTTACATAAAACTGACAGAAGAAAATATAAACACTGCCATACTTATACCCGCCTCAGGGTAGGTACAGGGAGGGCTAGGTATTGGACGAGTTTTATTTTAACTGCCAAATTTCAAGCATTTGACACATCTTCATCATTGTTTTTGCTTGGTTTTATGCACTTTTTCATTTACTGTTTGAGTGCAAGCAGCGTTTTCTCCAATAAACCCATTTTGGGTTATTTCCATTACACTAAAATCTTGCCCAATTCGCTAAACCTCGCTAGTCCTCACTAGTCCTGCCTTATGGCAGAATAACATGGGACTAAAGAAGGCTTAGGACGCTATACCCGGGCTAAGGGGGTACAGTGAAATGTACGGGAATTGGCCCCGTGTCAAATATAAATATTTTTTGTAATATGATGGGTTTTTTTCATTCCGTGATCCGTGAGACTGTCACTATGAGAAAATTACACGTAATGCTAAACTTTGATCAAGAGCGTAAAAATCCACATGGATATGAATGCAAATGCATAATATTTGTGAGATTTAAAACGAAATATTGTAGAGCGTGACAACGGAAAAGATAATTGACCTTCCGGGCTTGGGGAAATGCTCTTTTGTGTGGAAAGCTGTTTCCAAAAAACAGTCTACTTATGTCATGATAGAATCGCAGGGAAACTATCGTACCTTTTCATATCAAGTATTTTCAAGAAATAAATACCATATTATTATGTCGTTTACATACACACTTGAACTTTTATGACTGTCAATTGAGGTTCACTGCTTCTATGAAACCAAAGTCACTAATAAAGCGTAATTGTAAAGCTATCATGTACTTGAGAGGTCATTTGTGTCTTTTACAGATGGCATTATGAAATAGTATATTTTCTATTTAACTCGTAAGAAATCATTCCGATAGCAGCAAGCGGGTACAATTTCTCACGCTGCAACTCGTTATCTAAGATCAAGCAGATATACTTTGAGAAGTTCTGAACGAAAATATATAAATAATTATATAAAAGGAATATTTGTTGTGTTGATGTCCTGGATCCAGCCTAATCTAGTATTGGCTCGATGGTAAATTGAACAATTTTGCATTTTTAGTAAGTAAAGAGTTATCGAATCTGTTGAAAAGTAGCGCAATGCACTCGATCGTGATGTTTGCTACCGGCAAGGATAAACAGGGTCCGGGTACGGTTTCGGTTGTTAGCAAAACACGTATAAAACCCCCAATTCCAAAAGTGCATTCCCACTCTATACAGTGTTGCCATTCAAGCTGCATTTTGACGTCTCTTAAAGTTGAGACGATATTTTGTTATTGTGACAGCTGTCACGAACAGTATACTTCCTAAATATCTCGTAAGAAATGACATCAACAGCAGCAAGCCGGTACAATTTCACACATTTCCATTCTGCTTTTGAGGTAAGGCAGCTTTTCTTTGAGAAAATTACGCGGAAAGTATCGAAAAAACAGATGTGTAGCTTTGACGTGCAAGATCAAGCCATTCTCTTGCCTTGGCTGGACGGTCAATTCACTAATTTTGCATTTTTAATATAGATAGCAGTTTCAGATCGGTTTGAAAATAGCTTAACGCATTAGATCGTGACGTTTGCTATCAAAACAGACCAAAATAATGGAAATGCATATGAAAGCGTAAAAATGCCTAAAGCCCCGGATTTGAAAATTGAGCCTCCACGCTTTTACAGTGTTGCATGCAAAACTCGATTTAAGTAAAGAGTAATAATGAATACGATACTGTACAAGAAATACTGTGTGAGTAATAATGAAAAGTTGAACGCGTCATAATAATTGTGTGTTACTGTACAGTTAAATATTTAACTAAGCACAACTATTGGTGTGACTAAAAATATTACAGTATACGGTTACTCTTTTACATAAAGATATTATTTGTATTAAAAAAATTTGAAAAATTTGGCCGTTGCAGGCATTATAACCTTAAACATGATATGTAATAGGTCGTGTTTAAGATCAGCTTTTTGATGAGCGAAGCGAAATCATCAATTTCATTACTGCTAAAAAAAACACTTGGTGTGTGTTTGTTTGTTTTTTTTTTTTTTGTATGTGTGTTCGCGCGCGCTCTACAGGCCAAACGCCTGCTTCGAGTGGGATGAAATTTTCAGGGTGTCTACTTTTGTTCTCAACTTAGATCCCCTGCGTTTTTCAAGAAAATCCTCCACACCCTTCACTTTCAAAGCAGAAAAAAGAGCAAAATTCGACAATTGGGCATGTTTGGAAAAGTACGGAAATTTATTTAAAAGTGCGTATTTTTTTCAAATGTTCCCAATTTCGATTTGCCTTTAGAATCCATCGATACCAAATCGAAACATCACACCAGATTTTTTCCAATAAAAACCAAACCAATAAAAACCCTTAGGCATGAGTTACATCTATATATTAACATGCACATTGCTTTATGACCTCAAAATGAGCATATTTCCGCTACCCTACAGCTCGGACAGAAGCAAAGAAAGGCCAGAATCGTTTACAATTTTAAGTGATCAGAATTTTCGAAAAAGCAATGGTCCGGCTTGCTGCTCCATGATTTAGGCTTTTTGCCTCAATCTTTTTATGCGCGAAACATCACACCAGATTTTTCCTAATAAAAACCAACCCATTAAAAACCCTTGGGCATGTGTAACATCTATGTATTAACATGCACATTGCTCAATTACCTCAAAATGAGCGTTTTTCCGCTACCCGACAGCTCAGACAGAAACAAAGAAAGGTCAGAATCGTTTACATTTTCAAGTGATCAGAATTTTTGAGAAAGCATTGGTCCGGCTTGCTGCTCCATGATTTGCATAGGCTTCTCGTCTTAATCTGTTTTTGCGCTATATACAAACCGCTACGCTCATCTTCAACGCAACACAAATTGCGTTCGCCCTAGTCATTTGAATTTTAAAGAGTTAATATTTTCGTAACCTGTAACTAAAGTTTAATTTTGCAAATAAACTGAGCTTCGCGAACACAATTTGTGTTGTGTTGTGTTTTTGGTTTGTGTATAGCGGATAAAAAGGTGGAGGCAGAAGGCCAGTGAAAACCATGGAGCACCAAGTCAGACCATTGCCTTCTTGTAAATTCTGATCACTAGTCAATTTAGACGATCCTGCGACCTTCCTTTGTTTCTCTCCGAGCTGTCATGGTAGCAAAAATATGCTCATTTTTAGTTTCTTGAGCAATGTGTACGTAAATACATACATGTCACTCATGACCAAGGGTTTTTATTAGACCGAAAATATATTTCTGTCGCGGATTTTCTTATATCTGTCAAATCTTTGTCTTGGAAAAACTTGGAGTCAACGAAGCAAGTGTGATGATTCGATGTAGTTTCGATGGTTTCGAAAAGCAATATTCGAAACTGGGAAAATTTGGGAAAAAATACGCATTTTTGATGAGCGTAGCTAGCGAAGCGAAATCATAAATTTCACTAAACTGCGAGAAAAAACACTCGTGTGTGTTTTTATTTGTTTGTTTGTTTGTGTGTTTGCGCGCGCTCTACAGGCAAAACGCCTGCGTCGATTGCGATGAAATTTTCAAAAACAAAAATATACTTTTGTTCCCAACTTAGATCCCCTGCGGTTTTCAAGATAGTCCTCCTTAACTCCTTCCTTCAAAGCAGAAAAAATTGCAATATTCGGCAATTGAGAAAGTTTGGAAAGGTACGGAAATTTATTTAAAAGTTCTTATTGTTTTCAATTCCCAATTTCCTAATTTCGATTGTTGTATCTAGAAACCATCGAAACCAAATCGAAACATCACACCAGATTTTTTGACTTGAAGTTGACTTCAAGATTTGACAGATATTAGAAATTTTGTCAATTTCGTGCATGCAAGTTTTTGAAAGTAAGTCCGCGGCAAAAATATATCTTCAACCTAACAAAACCCTTGGGCATGAGTTACATTACATCTATGTATTAACATGCACAATGCTCAATGATCTCAAAATGAGCATATTTCCGCTAACCGACAGTTCAGACAGAAACAAAGAAAGGTCAGAATCGTTTACATTTTTAAGTGATCAGAGTTTTTGAGAAAGCAATAGTGTGGCTTGCTGCTTCATGATTTTCATGGGCTTTTTGCCTCAATCTTTTTATGTGTAATCTATTTATTTATCTTTTTTTTGTGTTTTACAAACCGCTACGCTCATCTTCAACACACGAATTGCGTTCGCGAAGTCCTAGTTAGAAAAAATTTCATTGCAATCGATGCAGGCATTTAGTCTGTAGAGAGCGCACACACACTCATACAAAAAAAAACACACACAAGTGTTTTTTTTTTAGCAGTAGTGAAATTAAACATTTTGCTTCGCTCGCTACGCTCGATACGGTCATCCATAAAATTGTTGGGAAAAAATTTGGAAAGGTTTGGAAGGTTGGTTTTTGGAAGGTTGACCAGAGGCGTCAGATGAGCAAGTTATCTCTGTAGGCAAAATCAAAAGGGGGCATACGAAGCACACCCTCCTCCTCACACATATACTAAAAACAAGCAGGAGCTCTGCTGCTGCTGCTTGTTTTTTTCTAGGCTAAGGAGTTAATACAATTTTGCACTAGTTAATATACCTATCAGGTACATGATATAATGTGGCTAGGGGATGAGGTGTAGAAATAACAAGTAAGCTTAAGCTTTCAATTGTTTATCGTTAGGGATGCGCACCCATCATGGATCCTGAATCGGACCTGATATTATAATTCTCTTCGAACCGGAATCGGGGCTGCGAACGTTATTTGAGTATAATAATCATGATTTGTTCGGTAGGTAGGTAGGTAGGTAGCTAGGTACTATAACAGTTCCAAAAACTCTTTATGTAGGTAGGTACATATGTTTTCCGACAGAATTAAAACTAGGACCCAAAAAAACTTTTGCTTTCATGAAAGTGGAACTGCAATTGGAACTATTAGAACATAACTAATAGTTCCAATTGCAGTTCCACTTTCATGAAAGCAAAAGTTTTTTTTATCGCGATGATCGCGATAAACGTGAATTATTTATAAACATGTTTTTTATTCCAGATGTTTACGTTTCATGTTCTTGTGATTCCAAATATATTACTTTTTTTCCAGCGAATTTTCGCGAATTTCACATTTTCCCGCGGTAAAAACGATTATTTGCGATTATTCGCGATTATTCGCGATTATTCGCGATTAAACGCGATTAAACGCGAAATTCACGATTTTTCACAAAAAAACGCGTTTTCCGAGGTGTTTTTTGCTTTTCCATATCAATTATTCTCGAACTCTACAAATTTGACCATTACTCTTTTCAATCATACATGAAGACATCGCAAAGAAAATGCAAGCTTGCATTGTGAATGTTGCTTCTCTTTTTGTGATGTTGTCAAACATAATGATTGCTGACATGATTTAAACTGTGATTTTAATCTTTATTACCCCAATAAAAGCAGCAATCAATCATACAAAGTGATGGCAGTGCTGTAAACAAACTACCCTAACCCCATTCAGCTTGGCCTTGAGCAACTGCGTGCTTATTCAGTTGTACAGACCGACCCAAAAATATGAACACAAGTACAGCCGCGCGAAAAAAAACCTCAGGTCTCAAATTGGACCCGGGTACATACCCGGCCTAGGAGTGGGTACCCTGGTATAGTCACACAAAAGGAAATATTTTGATTTTTACACACGATGGATCGAGTAAAGCAGATTAATGCGGAATCTAGAGCCGGCCGAAAGTTTCGATGACAAGTGTTCAATCATTGATGAGCGTAGCGAGCGAAGCGAAATGATCAATTTCACTACTGCTAAAAAAACACTTGGTGTGTGTTTGTTTGTTTTTGTTTGTTTTTTTTGTTTTTTTTGTATGTGTGTTTGCGCGCGCTCTACAGGCCAAACGCCTGCTTCGAGTGGGATGACATTTTCAGGGTGTCTACTTTTGTTCTCAGCTTAGACCCCCTGCGTTTTTCAAGAAAATCCTCCACACCCTTCATTTTCAAAGCAGAAAAAATAGCAAAATTCGACAATTGGGCATGTTTGGAAAAGTACGGAAATTTATTTAAAAATACGTATTTTTTTTCAAATGTTCCCAATTTCGATTTGCCTATAGAAACCATCGAAACCAAATCGAAACATCACACCAGATTTTTCCCAATAAAAACCAATCCAATAAAACCCAATAAAAACCCTTGGGCATATAATATATCTATGTATTAACATGCACAATGCTCAATGATCTCAAAATGAGCATATTTCCGCTACCCGACAGCTCAGACCGAAACAAAGAAAGGTCAGAATCGTTTACATTTTCAAGTGATCAGAAGTTTTGAGAAAGCATTGGTCCGGCTTGCTGCCCCATGATTTGCATAAGCTTCTTGCCTTAATCTTTTTTTGCGCTATATACAAACCGCTACGCTCATCTTCAACGCAACACAAATTGCGTTCGCCCTAGTATATAAGTTTTTCAATTCGAGATTGGAATGGAAAATCCGATAGATACATGCAAAAAGCACGTGTTGTCTCGAAACCACATTGCCCACAAAGCTAATGCTGAAAAACAAGCATTGGCGGTTCCGATCCAGTCGTTTTTAAGCAACGGAACGTGAAAATGAACGTTAATTCAAATTACCGACGATTCACAGCGGTTTTAAATTTTTATCACCACCAATTCACCGCTTTTGGAAACTTTACAAACGAAATTTGAAATTTTTTGCCACCACAAATATACCTGGCTTTGGTTATTGATAAGCGTAGCGAGCGAAGCGAGCGGAGCGAAATCTTCAATTTCACTACCCCCAAAAAAAGTCACTTGTGTATGTTTGTTTGTTTGTTTGTTTGTTTTTGTTTTTGTTTTTGTTTTTGTTTTTGTTTTTGTTTTTGTTTTTGTTTTTGTTTTTGTTTTTGTTTTTGTTTTTGTGTGTTACAGACCAAACGCCTAAACCGAATTGAATGAAATTTTCTGAGTACATACCTTTGTTCTCAACTTAGACCCCTGCGTTTTTGGAAAATGTCGGTTCAAAATATTTTTAAGAAATCAATTTTTAAGAAATTTTTCGATTTTTAAGAAATTTTGCTTATCTGTAAATTTAAAAGTTCATAACATAACTTCACCAAATTTTCTAAACAAGTTGACCTTAAAAATATTTATCATGCCTGCAAATCTTAGGTCGGTAGGTCTCTCCAATTGGTGTTTATTAACATTTTTGTTGTGTTTTTACGTGATTTTCGGTACTTTTTGATGCCTGAATCAATTTCCTTCGTCACCTTGGTGACCAAGCTTTTTTGACTTGAAGTTTGTCCAGATGCTGTGGCATCTTCTCGCACGGGCTGGACTGTAGTGGAATTGAGGCAACTAAAGCTGTCCAGCAGTTGTTGGTCGCTACACTGCTTGCCATTGGAGGCGATGCTTCGAGCCTGTGTGCTCTTAGAAAGACATGTATGTCTTCCGAGAGGAACACATTTTGACTCCTATTGACCCTGTCGACCCTGTCGTTTTTATCCGTGCGCCCCGGACCTGCATGATGCGGGGGCCCCGCCCCCTAGACCCCCATTCGCTTCGTAGACTATCGTATTTCCCGCCATGCCCATTCTACGCACGGCGTGGTCCGCGTGTACGGAAAGGTTGGCGACCGCAGGATTAGACGACTTTAAGTTCAAACATCATATTATTTACATCGTCTTTCACTTTGAATACATTTTCGTGACTCAAATCTTTGACCTTTCTGTGCGTTCCTACGAACTCTGTCGGCGCTGTCGGGTGTAGACTGTAAATTTTTATTTAATTTCTCATGACGCATCAAAGAGCCTACGTCCGCGATCTGTGTACCCAGGGTAATTTTTATTGACAGCTGCTGACAAACAGCTGTCCAAGAAGCCAGTATAAATATGGGAAATCGGACATGGCCAAGCTGCACAAAAACCGTTTCACGAACGTTCGGTGGACGTCGAAAAGCTAACGGGGGACAACTTGCGTTCAACGTTCGGGTAGGACGTAATCGAACGTTTGGCGAATGTGAACGTTGAACGCAAGTTATCCCCCGTTAGATTTTCGACGTCCACCGAACGTTCAAAATAACGTTCGCTAAACGTTTTTGTGCTACTTGGGTATATGGCATCTGCTGTGAACGAAATGGAATAGCGCTCGTCGACGGAGACAGATTCGAACACTTAAACGTTGCACTCGCTGTTTCAGGTGAAGCCTTTGTTCTGTGGCCGCCGGCGCCGAATGCAACGAAAGCGCTGCCATCGCTCAGCGTCGGCATTGGTGGCGGTCTTGGTGGCGGACTCACTGCCGGTCTTGGTGGCGGTCTTACTGCCGGTCTTGGTGGTCTCAGTGGCGGTTTAAATGCTAGTCTCGGCGGAATCAGTGTCGGGATCAACGGCAGTGTCGGTGTCTCCACCACCACCACTACCACCACCACCACCACCACCCCCAACCCCGTCACATCCATCCCCTCGACCAGCGCCAACCCCGTCACATCCAACCCTACGACCAACGCCAACTCCGTCACCGTCAGCCTCAAATAAGTGAGCTGGTGGCCTCTTCGCCAGTGCGCGTGATCGCACGTTTCGTGTGGCTGTACTGCAGTTTGTTTGTTTGGAAAACGACATCTAAAAGTATTTTCGGTCATTGTGTTTATAGCACTGGCGTTTTACTGTTAATCTCTTGATGCAAATAACATTTGTTCCTGGATCAATATGCTCTGATTTCATTATTTCTTCCTTTATCCGTTGCTCATTGTAATTTTAATATTTCGTATGGTTTTACCTTCGATCATTGCTAGCCGGGATATGCAAATAGTTCGGCGCTGTATGTATCCCATCATCCCATGCAACGTTTAAGTATAGGCCTTACCAGCTGTCATCATCGGTCAGATCAACTCTATAACCATGATTATGTTGTGGCCCAGAGCATGTTGCAATTGTTGCGTTGTCAAAATTGTTTCTAAATTCGCAGTTACGTGATTTTGTATTGATCATCAGTTTATTAATTGCTGACATGTTAATTGGCAAGTCTCGTAACTGTGTGTTATAGTTTCGTAGTATTGTTAACTTGTCTAAGCAGTCTTTAGTTTGGTATTAAGACTGGGCTATTTTAGACAAGGGCAGAGTTAAATCGAGAGTTAAATTGGGAGTTACATTGGAGAGTTTCGGTCTAGATTCTAGTCGGTTCGAACATTCATCGGTAGCAGCATGGCCTGGGGGTAGATGCCGTAATTCTTGATTTGAGCTTTGGCAATAAATTCATTTTCTGGCAACACATCAAAATTTTGTTCCTTTCGTGCACAACAATTTTGTCCTTATGTATTGCTATTTAAAAGATTAAATATTTACTAGTCCATTTTAAATAAGTACATTGCATTTTAGAAGCAGCTAAATAATCCCCTCGTTTGTTTGTTTTAATGTTCATTCAGTTTTAAGATAACGTAAAAGTGGCAACATACATCGTGCACGCAGTAAGAGCTGGCACGGCCTACTAGTTGCCTATCCCGTACCGGAGCAGTGAGAGCTGGCACGGCATGCTAGTTGCCTATCCCGTACCGAAGCAGTGAGAGCTGGCACGGCACGGCATACTAGTTGCCTATCCCGTACCGGAGCAGTGAGACCTGGCAGGGCATGCTAGTTGCCTATCCCGTACCGGAGCAGCGAGAGCTGGCAGGGCATGCTAGTTGCCTATCCCGTACCGGAGCAGTGAGAGCTGGCACGGCACACTAGTTGCCTATCCCGTACCGGAGCAGTGAGAGCTGGCACGGCATGCTAGTTGCCTATCCCGTACCGGAGCAGTGAGAGCTGGCACGGCATGCTAGTTGCCTATCCCGTACCGGAGCAGTGAGAGCTGGCACGGCATGCTATTTGCCTATCCCGTACCGGAGCAGTGATCGAAGGTTTTACTTTCTAGCTTAATAAGAAAAAATTTCGGGACAATCTATATTTTGCAATTATAATTAATTTAAAAAAAACTATTTGAAACTGGGATTCGAATGCTTAGGAATGCTAGTGAGATTTTAGTAAAGTTTTATTGACGACAAGTTTTGATATATGATCTAGTAGGTGTAATAACTTAGATATCGTTCAAATTACTTTATATTATAGGAATGCAACTTTCAGGGGTTGATAATGACCTCAAACTACTCTGATCTCAGATCTGGATATAACGGAGGAAATAATTATCGGGTAAAATTCGCTACTCGGGTAAAATTCTCAGTCACCATGGCAATGAGTTGGCCTTACTTCCAACGTTAGCCACTGCAGGAATACGCTATAAGCATTCCAGGTCAAACATTCAACTAGAGTCAACTTGGTTTGATTCCATTACTTTTTTTTTTAACATTTTTCTGACACTTTAGTGTCACAACTGAAAAATCTTACTCTCGCCAGCAAGCGAGAAACAAATCTGCAAAAACTTATGTATATAGACAAAATACTCTGGTTTGCATTCTTGTCTGGGGCTGGCTGCTTTTGGCTGGATCTCACTTGGAATGTTATTCCTCACTTGGGTGTAATTCCTTATGACCACAGGCTGCCTATAAACGCATTCACAACTCGCCAGTTTAGCCACTTACAATGGCCATTAAAAGTGATTTAAAACACTCCGGTGGTCTTATAAGGCAACTACAGGAATAATATGCTAAACAATCCAGGTTGTTCAACATTCAACTACAGTCAACTTGGTTTGAATTAATTACTTTTCCAAGTACATTTTTCTGATACTAAAGCACAATTAAATATATTGCTCTCTCCAGCAAGCGAGAAACAAATCTGCAATTAAGTATGGGCAATAATACTCGGGTTTGCATTCTTGGCTGGGACTGGCTGCTATTGGCTGGATCTCACTTGGAACGTTGGGACTGGTTGGGTGTCGCATAATTCCTTATGACCAAAGGCTGCCTATAAACGCATTCACAACTCGCAGTTTAATCCATTTACAATGGCCATCAAAAGTGATTCAAAACACTCTGGCTTTCTTATGAGGCAATATTTCCTCACTCCATTACTTCTTTAGAGTGTGACACTTCTTGCTCATCATTTTTGTTTGAGTACTGACAGTTTCCCAGCCAGTCTCGGTAAAAAATGCTAACCGCAGTCTTATTGACATAGTATATATATATATATATGCTCATCAGTGGAGTAGAGCACAACCGTCTCCCGCCCACAAAGTTAAATGTGTAGCCCCCCCCCCCCCCCCGTACAGCAAATGGTGGGTACGTAAAGTGTTTCAGACCCACAAGGCCACTAACCTACAGCTCTGCAATGATTTCGTTACCACGGTAGAGTCACAGGCAGGTATGTTTTGGTTCTGCGCAATCATCTTAATAATAATTTAAGCATCTATTTGTATTCCCTTTAAAAATTTTAAAGGTATTATATTAAGAACATTTTATTATTAGCAAATATACCTTACATTATTATACTGTGTCGTTATGCCAATCATATTTTTACATGACAGTGTTTGTAAATAAACTTTTCCCCTCGTCAAAGAAATACAATCTTATCTGAAATATCTTATCTTACCTACGGTTTCAAATTAACCCGAAAAAAAATAAAGCAATTTCCTAGTGTTTTCTGCCCGCACCCGTCGACCGTTGTGGTGGGTGAGTGTCCGAAGAACTCGCGCCAGTTCTTGGGGAACGCTCACTGGCTCGTGGTACCTGGCTGCCTCCAAGGGTCACATGGAAATGTCGTGGAGCGCTCACCTAGATCTTCTTCTCCTTCTTCTGGTCCGCGGTAAGAATTACACTCTCTTAGAGAACATTGGGCCAGATGATGGTGATTTAATCAAGCTTTCTTTAGGATTTCCAGGGGTGTTTTTAATCGTGAGGATTCCGTTAATATTTAAATTTCTTACACTCATGTCTACTATATGGCCTATCTTTAGCAACAGTTTAGACAAAAAACTGTTTCAAACTGGGATTTGAAAGCTAAATAAAAGTCTCAATGGTTTCTCGACGTTTCTGAACAAATATTCTTGTTACTTTTTCAATGGTATCGCAGGGAGGTTGTATAAAACAAACCAAAATGTTTTTAAAATGTGGCAAAATTTTGGGGAGCTCAGCCCCCAAATAAGATACATTTTTACTTCACAATGAAAATAAAAATGTGTAAATGTTTCCAGTTTCACTCAGTATGTTTTGTAGGTGAGGGGTTGGGGGGGAGACG
This sequence comes from Nemoura dubitans, assembly GCA_921293005.1. Lineage (NCBI taxonomy): Eukaryota > Metazoa > Arthropoda > Insecta > Plecoptera > Nemouridae > Nemoura > Nemoura dubitans. Next base: position 12,537,108 of record OV121078.1, on the reverse strand, counting down.
GCCCGCCACTCCGATGATGACTCTTTGAATGTGTGTGACGGTGTTATGTGACAGTGGTGGCGATTATGTAACTTTTTGGCGGTCGGTTTCTAAGGATTACAATCGGTATCTAGGGATAACAATCGGTATCTAGGGGCATTTCAATGTTATTTGGTCGAGATAATGAACGTTATCTAAACGAAATTTTACAAAATCGCCAACCTGGTTGTTCGGGTTCCGTTGAAGCGTCGTGTGAACGGTTGAAATCTTTCGAGATGCAAATGATTTTGTTAAATTGAGTGAGAATCACCAAATGTACCTAAGTTAGGTAGGTACGTCGCTATCAGGCAAAAGTTGCGGCTTATAGAAAGTCACTATCCGAACAAGTAAATTCTGCTCTGTAAAAGCGTACATTTGCTTAAAATTGTTGCTTAAACATCAAATTTCGGGTGTGTGCCACGAATCCCTATTTCCTCCTCCAGTTCAAGATTGCTCTGAACCGCTCGTCTAGCCACAATTTTTCCATTAATTATTTCAAAACCTCGGCAACGAAAGATTAAATATGCAAAACATGTTCGTACAGTGCTGACATTAGAGCGAGCCGTGCATGCAGAAGGACTATTCCCTTCGATCGAGTCAGTCGCCCCGGTGTCAGCTCCACTGCTGGAGGTTCGGTCCGACGACGGCCTATCGTGGGCGGCCATGAAGGATCTGTGCAACGCGACGCATCCTGGTGCCGGGTTGATGTACCGAATCCAGCGGCCCAGCGTCGAAGAAGCAGCGACCCTTTGTGCCGACGCCGAAGCAGTGCCCTTCGGGGTGTACGTCGATACTGATACATTGAGCTGGAGCGACCTGCTACGACTGCCAACGGTATGACTTTATGAGTGTTCAATTTTACTATGTTTTGAGTGTCTGCAAGAAACGTCTGGGCCGAGTTAGAGGAATTATCTCACCTTTACACAAGTTGTGCGAAGATAGAAGACTTTGTCTTTTTATAACCAGTACAGAAGTAATAAAGTATTTTAAACATATTGAATTAGTCCACCAATTGCTGTTTTGTCTGATCTATACAGTTTCAACATAAACTTTCCAAATTGTAACATCGATTGCAAATTTTTACATTGCAAAGTGATCACTGTCAAAAGTCACTTCTTCAAATTTGAAGCAAACCGGTGCTTCGTGAAGGTAATTACTAAGATTGCTTAAGGCATAAGATTTCGCGAAATCTTCAATTTCACTAGTGCAAAAAAACGCAATTGTACTTTTTTTTGTCTGCTTGTATGTTTGTCTGTTAATTTGTGCGGCTGTTTGTTCGTGGTCTGCTGGCCAAACGGCTGATCTGATTTTGAAGAAATGTGCAGAGGTTCTGCGCTAGGCCCTTTTTATAGATATTGTGTTCTCTTCAGAGAAATCGACTGGAAAGGTTTTAAACAAATCAAATTTCTAAAAAAATGCATAATTTTTGAAAAGATTTCGTAGGTTGTACAGCTGATTGTTCTGAATATTTTTTTTTCACGAAACTACGAAGTTATGAGGCGTGATGAAACCAATAATTTCAAACTTGTTGAGCCCTTTGTGCATTTCCTTTCCCTTTTTATTAGACGTTACATTTCTAAAACATTTTTAGTAAATATTTGGCAATTTTTATGCACATTTTATTGAAATTCGGTTTAAAATAAGATTTTTTTGCACCTTTATTAACAAAATAGTTGTTTCATACATTCGCCTTCTGTTCTCGACGTTCTGCGTTCCCTTTTAACCCCTACAAAACTGTACGCTCATCATAACGCAATACAAATTGCGTTCGTGAAGCACAAGCTTATTCCATGGCACAGTATAGATGATTTAGCGATAAACGTTTAAGAGAATCGCAAAAAACAGTAAGAATAAAACAAGTAGATTTTTTTTGGAGGAATGAAATAATTAAGTGTGTGGTTGAAAATACTCTTCGGAAATACCTAATTTTGCAAAAGTTTACAATGAAAAGAGCCCAATAAAACATTAAAATTACACTAGGGCTTCGCGAACGCAATTTGGGTTGCGTTGAAGATGATGCGTAGGTTGCGGTTTGTATAAAGCAGATAAAAAGGTGGAGGCAAGACGGCCTAGAATGAAAACCATGGCACACCAAGCCAGACCATTGCCTTCTCGAAAACTCTTATCACTTGAAAATTTAGACGATTATGACATTCATTTGTTTCTCTCTTATTCTGTCATATAGCCAAAATGTGCTTATTTTGAGCTAATTGAGTAATTTGAACATATACATGGCTTCTTATTATATTAGAGATATATTCTAGAGCGGATTTACTTCAATTTCTTCCAAAAATGAGAGTTACTTATTTCTGATATATCTGTCAAATCTTTGCCAAGGACAAACTTAAAGTCAACAAAGCTTGGTCACAAAGGTGACTAAGGAAATTGATTCAGGCGTGAAAAAGTACCAAAATCAAGAAAACACACAACAAAAATGCTAATAAAAACCAATTGGAAAGACCTACCGACCTAAAATTTGCAGGCATGATAAATTTGTATAAGGTCAACATGTTTAGAAGTTTTGGAGAATTTATGTTAAGAACTTTGAAATTTACAGTGGTTTAAAATTTTGAAAAAATCGAAAAAAATCGTACAAATTTATTTAAAAAGAATTTTCTTAACCGATATTTTCCAAAAAAGCATGGGGTTAAGTTGAGAACAAAGGTAGGTCTTCTAAAAACGGTTCAGGCGTTTAGTCTGTAGAGCGCGCGCAAACACACATAAAAAAAAAACACACAAGTTACTTTTTTTGGGGGTTGTGAAATTGAAGATATCACTCCACTCGTTTCGCTCGCTACGCTCATCAAAAGTTACACCTGAAATAAGAAACTGGGATGACTCATTGCAAGGTATATGGAGTGGTCTGATAAAATACGGTCATGCAGCGACAACGAACTACGTGTGTATATCAATTAAATCGATGTAGATAAATTTTTCTTACAATGTTTACTAAAAAACAGTGTATTTTGCAGCATTTAACGCCCGAAGAAATAGCGCAACTAAACTATACGATGTTTACTGTTCGTAAAGCCACCAGGGCTATGGTTACTTGGCCTGGCTTGGTAATGAGCTTGAACGAGACCTTTGACTACAAGTGCGTCATTTGCCAGTTGAATTGCCGGCACGTGATCGCTAACCCAGTGTATCCACCGCACGACAACTCCATCTACGCCTACGACCTTGAGCTGGTCAGCTACGACCGGATCGACGACCTCGGCCTCGTGGCGAACGGCAGCGAGGTCACGAACCGCTTGCTCGGCGACCTTGGGGAGGCGTTCAACATCTCGGTTAAAGCACTGCGTTGGCACGGGGCGACCTTGAACGGGGACCGGAAGGCCGAGGTGCACGTCTACTACGACAGCGTCGACGACAACATGAGTTGGTTCTATTACGTCCACTGGAACGACGAGTATCTCGATTGCAAAAGAGTCAAACACTTCGAAATGACCTTGATAAAACTTAGCACAGAGTGCGTGCAAGAAGGTGGGGCACATTTGCAAAAGCTAGAAAAGGAGACATACCTCACAGGTGAGACATTTTCGTTATCTGATGGCCTATTTCACCAAATTTGGCCTCGACGGGCGTTTGAGGCCAAACGGGCCGGTGCCTTGCAATTCACTGTTTTACTAACTTTGTGAAAAGTTCAAAGGAGAAGTTTGATTTAAAAGTGGCAGTGATTCTAGAAAGCATTGTTTAGACAAGTGAAAAATATATATTTTTTTCAATGTAATTAATTATTCCCTGGCTAAACCATCGTCCATTTTTTGAGCCCCCGAAAATGGGGAATCAGCTTTTAAACCGTGTCAAGTGGTTAAAGAAAGTAGTTCCAGAAAGTAGGTCACCAAATTTGAACTTATGTTATCCCTTAAATGTTAAACATGCATTTTTCTTCGAGAGAACTGCAAATTCTCCATTTTAATTTTTAAAGAACACCGTTTTTTTAAGGAAAAAACGAATAAGCCAGTCAAAATCGGCCTTCAACGACTGTTTAGGGGGTAACACAATTTTTTATTGTTTCAAGTTACTCGTCACAGCAGGGACAGCTTCGAGGAGAAAAATTTTTTTAACGGTAACATGGATGGGGAGCCAGAACTTCAAGTAGGAAAATTAAATTCAAGGTGGCTCTGACGGGCATGGGAAAGTATTTTAAGTAAGCGGAATATTTCTCCAGATTTAACTAAGATGAGCGTAGCGAAATGTGCATTTCACAAGCACCAATAATTATCACTAAAATTTTGTTTGATTGCGGTCTGCTGGCCAAAGGGTGGCTGCAGTGATTTGATAGGATTAGCAGGGTGACGCTCAAGAGGCCAAAGTGTATTAGCAGGGCGATGCAATGGAGGCCAAAAGTGTATTCGCAGGGCGAAGCAACCAGAGGCCAAAGTGTATTAGCAGGGCGAAGCAATGGAGGCCAAATGTGTATTCGCAGGGCGAAGCAACAAGAGCCCAAAGTGTATTAGCAGGGTAAAGCACTAGAGGCCAAAAGTGGCATTTTAAGAAAGTTTGCTACACATCTGGTACATCAAGCTGAATTTTCACCACTCGTTCAAAACACCCTGGAGGGAAACCAAAAGTGTTTCTACCCCGTTTCTACCCGGAGACGTCCCCTAACCGTCGGTCAAAATCAATATGTTCAAAAAATATATAATTTGTAACATCAATAGTTTTGTATTCAACTCGAATGACCTCATATTACTCTGAAATACTTGTCAACTCACGCCCAGGAATAAGGTCCTTCGCTAGGTTGCAAATTATCAAAATTTGTTCTAAAAATGTTTCACGAAATTTAACAAACTTAAGCTGTATATTATTGAAATCAAGCATTTCTAAACTTTTCATGCCTTAGCGACTTACCATCCCATTTTCATGAATATATTTTAACATCTTTTTGGGAAATTTTGCTGTTTTCATTCAAATTTAACCTAACCTTTTAATTGAGAAAATATGTGTTCACGCATAAAAGTTGCAGCCTCACATTTTGTATCCACTTCATACAGCTATGCTTGTATTCTCAACGCAACACAAATGATTGCGTTCGAAAAGCCCTTGATATAGGTAACACGTGACCCTGTTGTAGATACAATATCTTTACTATTGTAGGGGACGTGGACATAACTTCAGACCCGGACGCCACAGAGGTCACGACCAGAGAGTGCTACTGGGACAAAAACCTGGAGGGATCATTGTGGACCACCATAACCAAATGGACCCTCACATGGGGAATCCAAGACTTCGGCAGCCCCGAATACAAAGCATTGGTTCAAAGAGACCCTCACAGTAGGGCGCTTTTCCAGAACATGGACTTGGCGATGACTTTTCAATTAAGTAAAATAATGAAAAGTGGAAATATTGATCTCAGAACGGTCTTGGGCGGCATCAATGTGATTTTCTCGTATCAATGCCTGATGGGAGGCAATAGGGCGTTTCACATTATCAAGTTATCAAAACTATCTCTCCTGACGCAGTTATATACACGCTGTAAGATACCTCTGGGAAGGAACTTCCAGATTACGAGAACCCGCTTCTCCGATGTCCTGTTGGCTGACTTCATGCCCCAAAAAACTATAATCGGCGTGGCTAAAAGCATCCCTTGTGTAGAAAATAGAAATAAAAGTGACATGGCAGAGTTATATGACGACATTGCCAACCAAACGTCGTTCGTCCCCCACATAGTGGTGACCGTTTCTAGTTCAATCGCGTTCTCCGCCAAGCGTCTCGTAATCGCCTTGTACGCATCCCATCTAGACCTGCCCGGATATCCTCAATGCGACCGCTCCGTCGACGGGTGGATGTCGATCGTACATGTTGCTTTCGAACGGATCAGCAACTCGACAGAGGACACGCTCCACGATTACATAGACATAGCGTTCAAGCCAACATTCCACGTGAAATCTTATCGGGGGAAGTGTGCCGAGTGGTCAACGGACGACAACACCTGGCACGACGACAACTGCCGAGTCCTCAAGTATCTGCGCGACTCCATGATGGTCTGTCGATGCAACAATCTTCGCCAGGATTCCGACACGACCACCGCGGTTTATCTCGTCTACGGGGTTGACGCCAGCTTGCGTACTTTCCTCGCCGTTAACACCACCCTGATTATAGTTCTGGTTATGGTTTGCATAATTTCTGTCCTCGGCCTCATGAGCGTCATCATGACAGCCGCCTGTTTTCCCACGTGGAGACAAAATCAAGGACATTGCGTGATGCTTCACATGATTTTTGCGTTGGCAGTTAACCTTATCTTGGGAACCATCAACAGTTTCTTGGAGTTGGACATGAAAAGTGCAGTTTGCGTAGTGATTGGAGCGATTCGCCATTATTCCTTCCTGGCCATGTTCTTCTGGATGCTCGTGTTGTCGGGACTGCAAGTGAAACGGCTGACGACTATTGCCGGGACAAAAAACACTAATCACCTTCTCCTTAAAATTTCGCTGATCGCTTGGGGCATTCCTCTTTTACCAATCGTCGTTCTTCTTGCCTGGGACACCGGCTTCTACAAGTCGGAAGTTACCAACAGAGGGTACTGCTACCCAGAAGGACTTACTTTCCAACTGACCGTACAATCTCCTGTCGGTGTCATCCTTGTCGTCAACCTCCTCGTCTTTATCTTCATCTTGAACCACATTTATGGCTGGATCGACTGCTCCAAAACGGTCGTCATTCGGAAGCATTCGACAAACGACCGCACGGCGCTGCTTCGCCGTTTGATGAACAGCATCTTCATTTTTTTCTTATTCGGATTCACGTGGCTGTTTCACTTTCTCTCGGAGGAGGGAATAATCAACAGCGAGTTTTTGTTCGAGTTTCTATTCCTGATCACAGCGTCTTTCCACGTGTTCATCCTGTCGCTCTTCTTCATCGTCCTGGACAAAAGCACCAGGAAGTTGTGGCGAGGATCGTGGAACGCCCACTGCAAGATGTGCGCCTTTCGGGCTAAAGTGAAGCCACAAAGACAGGTGGTTATTGTTCGAAAAAGACGCAGAATTAAACCTCGTAAAAAAATATTTAGGCCGAAAATTCAAGATTCGCCAGTTTGAGAAAATAATCAAATATATTATATTATGACGCAACTATGCTATTGCGTCTTGTTGTCTTTGCATTTCTGGGATTAATTTTGTGAATGTGTATTTTGGGTACTTGTGAGGGTAAGTTACCGAAATTGTGTAATTATTGTTAGGCATTGTAGCGCCATGTGTTGTAATTAACGGGTTGCGCTGTGTCGCATTGATGACAGGTGAATTCTTCGTTATGTGAGCATCGGCGTTTTGGTTTGTAACACGGAAGGCAGGATTGCGTCAGGTGGACTTTGGAGTTGCTGACCAATGCGGTGTCGGTATTTGAGCCTAAAAGTGACGTATGCGGCACTGTTTTCACAAGTATATAAGGTTGGTGTCACAGGAAGAACGGGCAGTTAGTATACGCCACGAGATCTACCTGAAGACTTTGCCAGAGTTCAGGTCACGCCGTGTGTCACCGTCGTGGTCATTACGTATTGACCAACGGTAGTTTGCAAAACGTTATTGCGAACTTCGACATCCAGTGAGTTACCGATCTTTTCGTGTGCGTAAATGTACGTTGAGCAAGCTGATCCTTCCTGTGCTATACGAGCCGTGCTAATAAGTTTGCGAGCATAAACAGAGACACGTGATTGCGAACACTTGGGACAGTCGAGAGACAGAAGATAGGCTTAGCTGCTGCACGTTGCGTGGCATATTGTATTTTTGTAGATCTATCCTGTTGTTTGTAATTTGGTGTGGATCTGTGCTTTGTCCGTGTGGTCAATAAATAAGTACTTGGGTATAAATAGCAGCGTCCTTATGGTCCAACGATCCCTAGGTGACGGGTACTTTTCACAGAAGAGCCAAGCGAGTCGAGCTACGTAAGCGCCCCAAAGGTAAAGTGCGAGCGAAGCGAGTGAACTATTGCGTTCTTTTATTTACCCCCGTCACAATATTTTTGTTTCTCAATATTTCTAAAAATAACTGAACTTAGGAAAAAATACCGAACGGTCTAGACGTCCTGGGTAAATAATCATTCTATGAATTTATTAGCGAAAAACAATGATTTCAAATGTTTGCATTAGATTTCACGCAAATAAAATGACCTAAAATGCGTAATTTTTAAGCAAGAAGAAAATTCAACCCGTTTCCAGAGTCTTTTCTGTACGAAAAACACATTAAAGCGATCACTCTTTAGGTACTTGCAAAATATTTTTGGTATTCGCAATTTCAATTAATGTAAATTGCAATATTGCTTTTGTTATCTCGCAATTACCTCCGACCCACCTATATTAAAATAAATTAAATGAAATTGAGACATGAAAATATACTTGGGCTACGCGAACGCAATTTGTAATGCGTTGAAGATGAGCGTAGAAGTTTATACTGTGGATCAACTGCGGATAAAAAGGTGAAGGCAGAATACCTAATACGAAAGTCACGGAGCACCATGCCAGATCATTGCGTTCTCGAAAATTCGAATCACTCAAAATTTACACGATTCTGATCTTCCTTTGTTTCTCTCCAAGCTGTCAGAAAGCGAAAACTAGCAAATCCTGAACTCATTGAGTTATGATAACGTAAATACATAAGACATAACTTATGGCAGAGTGTTCTTATTAGATAAAGATACATTTCTGACGCGGATTGAATTTCAATTACTTCCATAAACGAAATTAACTAAACTTATGATAACTGTCAAATCTAAGCCTTGGTCAAAATTGAAGTCAACAAAGCAGGAAACCAAGGAAACGAAGGAAACCGGAAACTTGGTGAATTAGGCGTCAATTCACGAAAAAACACTGCAAAAATGCGAATAAAAACCAATCGGAAAGTCCTACTGACCTCAGATTTTCAGGCATAATAAATATCTATAAGGCTGACATGTTTATAAGTTTTGGTGGAGATATGTAAAGAACTTTGACATTTACAGAGAAACAAAAGTAGGAAAATTTCGAAAAAATTGATTTATTCAAAGATTTCTGAACCGAATTTTTCCAAAAAAAACAAGGAGGATCTAAGTTCAGAACAAAGGTAGGTCTTCTGAAATTTTCATCTAAATCGGTTCAGGCGTTTGGTCTGTAGAGAGCGCACAAACAAACAAAAAAACAAACAAACAATAAAAAAAAAACTTTTAAATAGGGGTAGTGAAATTGAAGATTTCGCTCCGCTTGCTTCGCTCGCTACGCTCATCAACGAGGTGCCTTTATGCAGGTGACCTACAAAAGCTCACGCACACATTTATCTACTTTAAATATGATCTGCGCCTTTTACGACAATACATACATCATTTCTTCATCGTCGTCAGAAATATATGAAGGTTGAGTGGTGCTCATTTCGGCAGCTAAATGCAAAAATGCTCAATTTCCCGCTTTGACGTGAAAACCGCGACTATTTGCATTCCATTATTAGGGATACGACCGCGACCAATGGGGCAACCGGCGATCACACGGTAGCTGGTCAATCTTTTCGGAATACACCCGAGGCGACCTTCAAGCATCGGTCAACGTCTTCGCCTTCTTGTAGTTCGCCCGGTGGCGCTATTTCGTTTCGTGCCTCGTAGACGCAATGTTAAATTTACCACATTTGGATTGGCTTTTTGGGCAATTTGACCGGAGCCGGCCTTAAAAAATTACCCAGGGTACACAGTTCGAGAACCTGCTGTGATGTTTCAGGAGTAATACAATTAAAAACTTGAGTACATCCTCGACAACGCACGATAGAGTGCGGAGATGCACACAGAAATGACGAAGATTTGAGGCAAGAAAACGATTTCAAAGTGAAACACGATGTAAATACTGATGATTCAAGTCTCCCAATTGACTTTGATACCAGTTTGCTACCAATATGGTACCAATATTTTACACTGCCAGTATGATTGCCAAACCGTAGAAATTTAACATTGCGCCTACGAGGCACGAAACGGAATAGCGCTTCCCAGTGGAGAGCCCGTCACGGTCGGACGACACTCAGTCCGAGGCACGCTTTGGGGAGCGAGAAAAGGAGCGTCGAGTAAACGAGCCAGAAACACAGTAAAGGATGACTACAGACTGTTTAGTGCGTACGAGGAGAACTCTCTCCGAGGCCGCCGAGTGATCCCAAGGCGGTTCCCTCTCCCAGCTGCGCCCCCACGCAGGACAGGCGAGAACACCAGAATCTTCACAGTACCTATTTGTTCGCTTGAAAGAAGTGGTCTGCATATTTTGATCATTACTTATTGTATATAACATACATATAGATACGCTGATTCGCTTGAATGTTTATGCCGCACTGAGCATATTTCTGTGGCAATATATTTCCAATTATGGCGAGGTCGATTTTTAGAATGTATATAATAATAGAATAATTCTTGCAGTTGCAGAATGGAAATTTTATTTTGTGCGCGTTTATTGTGTTTGTGTAATATTTTTAGTTTTCAAATAAATAATCACCTCCGTCTACTATCAAATTTCACAGAAACACTCAGCTCGAGCAATCATGGCCCTGATCGCTCGGTTGTTAGCTACCTTACCAAAGCATTTCTGATTGCTACCCGAGCTATCAATTTGAAGCCGCCGTGATTATGATTTGGATTTGACTTTATTTTAGGACAATGTCACACAAGCTGCAATTAAATTGATATAACATTTTATCTAGTGTTCACAAAACATTTTTCGATGCAAATGCTATCCGTGACATGAGCAGTATGACCAGTATGACCATGAACAGTATGTCAGTGTGACCTAGACATAGAGCTACGCGAAAGCTACTTGTGTTGCGTTGAAGATGATCGTGGCAGTTTGTACAGGATCAAAAGGTGATAGCAGAACCATGTACCTATACAGTTGGTCTTTTGTGAAGTAACCATTTCTTCAATATTTGGCGAAATAAATTTAATTATTCACAGTGTTTCGATTGAATTTCTTACGAAAGATTCAAATTAAAGGAGTTCATGATATGTCATATACCGATCCGAAAATTGCAATAATCTTTTAGCTCACTGTGTTTTATATGAAGGCAAATTTTCATTGAGAAATATTTTAACTTTCTTATATCTACTGAGTCGAAAAAAAAAAAAAAAAAGTGAAAATTTTCGTAAATTTTATTTGGTTCAGAAACTTACAAACAGATTTAGCTGAAAATTCTCTGAGAGTCTAAGTCCTATGCTTGTTAAATGGAAATCAGAGCAAGAGTTTAGACTGAAGAGTGCTCAAGACTGAAGAGATGTTCAAGAATAACCAAGTGCCCTAAAACAACTAGAAAACACTCAAGATATATCCGAAAATTTTTGGGTTATATTAACCCTAATATGATAATTAACCACAATATATGTAATGTTTTTCTTCAGGCACGGTCTGGGCTGGACCTATCTTTCATGCTTCTCGTCCAAGGCCAGACGGGCCGGACAAAATTGACCCGCGGCCCGGGGGTTGCCCATGCCTGCAATGTTCGAGCTCGTTTATTCGACGCTCCTTGTCTCGCTCCCCAAAGCGTGCCTAGCACCGGGTGCCGACCGACCGTGACGGGTTCCCCACCAAAGGTGAAACTTGACAACCCGAGACTCATTTAGGACCCTGGCAACAGGAACAACACAAGGACTGCAAACACGAGAGCGAAGACGTCCGATAACTGAAGGTCGCGCCTGATATTTGGCGGTCGCTTGGATTCGTTTGATAAATCATTTGAGAGCACTCCGAGCGCTCTCCATGCTAACTTTTGTGTTTGATAATGATTCTGAGCGCGCTCTGTAGTGTTTGATATTGCCAGAGCGCACTCCCGGTGCGCACTCTGAGCGGACTCTGACTGCACCGAATTGTGATCGTGCAGAGGAGGTCGAGCACCCTCCGTGTTTGTACGCGACAAACGGCGGAACCGACGAAGAAGCAGTTCTTATGTTGACACGTTTAACCTAAGGCTGTTATGCTTAAATTGGCCGTCTGAAAACCTGGGAACGGTTTCTTCGGCAAAACTGTAGATTTTCTCTAAAACATTGCGGTGCCAGTGTAAAGTGGTTTCTTCCATGGGCTTAAAGAACATTTCATTTGCCATGTGACAAATAACAGGCAATGGCAAAATTCCCGCCATGACACCACTCGTATGTGTTTGGTAAATACGACGTTGGAATGCGCACACTGGGCACTCGGCGACCGATCTGTCACGTGACCGAGCGCTCTCTGCATTTCAGCCGACCTGCCAGCCCGATGAACGCGCGTCGAGCGACGTCTTGTGGTTGTGCGACGACTGACGAGTGAGCGATTTATCAGCTGTTCCGCTGAGCGACGAAGGTGGAGACGCGTGCTCAGCGGGATCTACTCCTTGCCGCCTAGGCAACCCATGCTGCTTGGGTGTTCGGCGGGTTGCGTAAACGTCCTGATATTCTTCCCGAAAGTAGGGTGCTTGCGCCAAAAGAAACGACGGGGACGGATTCGTCCTCATCGTAACAATACTAGCAACCGCAGCGAGACTTTTAAGTATGCTGGGTACTAAAGAATGGATGAAAAAATACATTCGAGAAATGCTCTCATTGTGATAGCCAATTTCATGTTTAAGCCAAAAGTGTTCCTGGTAACAACAGGGATTTTTGATTCCCATAATTTCAAGCCTAGTTTCACGAACATCCAGCTAATTGCAGACAATGAATAGAATAATTCCATTATAAATGCAATATAATAAATATGAAAAGTTATTTTAAAATGTGAAATGAGTAAAGACTTGCTCTTTTATTTTAGTTCATGTCAACAGTCGCAGTTTTTTTTACAAGGCTCAGTTTTAATACTAGTGCTTCGCAACCGCATGAAAATTAAGGATGAGCGTAGCAGTTTAAAACGGACTAAACAGTGGAGGCAGAAAATCCATAACAAGAAGGACAATATTATGTAAAATGATTTTGAATAAAATATGGTTGAAAATTTAAAAAAATTGCTTACACAACTTTAAAATTATTTAAATAAAAGGATAATGGAAAGACAATAAAACTACAGAAATGGTTGGTTTCATCACGTTTTATAACTTTGTGAAGTTTTGTTAAAAAATATTGAGAATTTCAGGCCGTACAGGGACAGCTTTAAACAACATTTTCGGAAATTCATTTTTTTTTGATAAATCGATATAAACCGGTTACTACCCGATTATAACCATTTTTGAAACTGTTATTTTTTCAACAGAACAAAGCTCAAACCGCAAAAGCAAAATTTCAAAAAACAAAGAACGAATTTAAAAATTCAACCCGAATGTCAAAATATAACACAACCTGAAAAATAACGTCGTCGTTGGTTTTTATTGCGTCACTCCTTTTAGCAGGTCAGAAAGAAAATAAAGATCAATCATATATTCAAACAAAGAAAATTGAGGAGCAAACAGGACAGAACACACTACGCTTTCGAGCCCGTGGGCTGCAGTCCGTCGGATTATAAAGCGTAGTGTGTATTGCGAATCCGTCTCGTTCTCGGCCTCTCAGAGCGTTTCGGGCTCCGACGGGCCCAGCCCTGAGGGCTCCAAAGCGCAGTGTGTATTGCGAATCCGTCTCGTTCTCGGCCTCTCAGAGCGTTTCGGGCACGGACGGGCCCAGCCCTGAGGGCTCCAAAGCGTGGAAAAAGCGTAGTGTGTACCGGCTAAAACAGCTACGCGAAGCATATCAGGAACTTAAAATTTAAAACCGAAAAAAGGAAAAAGAAAGAAGAACTCACTACTCTGAAAACTCAATCACACACACCATCCAAAGAAACCACAACATAAAGAACAACAACAACCAAAACGACCTGTTGATCACACTAACTAGGGCTTCGCGAACGCAATTTGTGTTGCGTTGAAGATGAGCGTAGGTAGCGGTTTGTGTATAGCGGATTAAAAGGTGCAGGCAGCAGTCACAAGAAAACCATGGAGCACCAAACCTGACCATTGCCTTCTCGAAAATTCTAATCACTTGAAAATGTATGCGGATTCTGACGTTCCTTTGTTTCTCTTCGAGGTCAACAAAGCTGGTAACCAAGGAAACGAAGGAAACCGGACTCGTATTGAATCAGCCGTCAAATCACGAAAAAAACACCACAAAAATGCTAATAAAAACCAATTGGAAAAACCTACCGAACTAAGATTTGCAGGCATGCTAAATATGTATAAGGTCAACATGTTCAGAAGTTTTGGTGAAGTTATGTTCAGAACTTTAAAATTTACAGGGGTTCAAAATTCTGAAAAAATTGAAAAATTTCGTAAAAAATGATTTATAAAAAATTTACTGAACCGATCTTTTCAAAAACGCATGGAGAACAGAGGTAGATACTCAGAAATTTTCATCCATATCGGTTCAGGCGTTTGGTCTTTAGAGCGCGCACAAACACAAACACAAAACAAAAAAAACATACACAAGTGACTTTTTTTCGGGGTAAGTGAAATTGAAGATTTCGCTCCGCTCGCTTCGCTCGCTACGCTCATCAACAATGCTAAGGGCAGAAACAACACTAAGGTGCCAAAGTTGGATGCACCCCAAAACTCAGACGACGAACAAACTAAGGCAAGTTGCAACATAGTGCATGACAGGAGCACCTTCCATAGCAATGACGAAGACGATGAGTCCGAGCCCATGGGGATAGGCACAGGGGATCTCCCACGAAAATTCATAAAATAAAATTAGAAAAATCCATTAAAAATTTGAATTGATTCATCAACAATTGATTAATTGAGAGGTTTTTTCACTTCTTGAACAATTTAGAAAATGTCGCTTACGCCTTTCTGCCTGTACACCATCAAATTGTTATACCAACCATATCTCAAAAAGAGTACATGATCTAGGATTTTAGTCCGTTTCTAGGAAACGCTGCCAAGGTGTTCGCGTTAAAGATGAGCTTACGGGCGATGAGCTTACGAATTCAATCATTGAACTTTAATTCGGTTAGTTTATTATTGATGTGCGGGCGTAATTTTGACTTCGGATTTTTAATAACAGTTTTCAGCTCAGAATTGCAGGTTTGCAGCAATTATTTGGCGGGACGGCAAAGGTACAGAGGTGGGATCGGTTGGATTTCCGTTGACCCGGCTCGGTCGGCTCGGTCCGGCCCGGTTCGTTTTGTAGGTCAACCCAACTCGAAGTATTTGTCAAAACCTATCATCTGTCCGAGTATGTTCGAAAGTCCGAGGCTGTTCGAAAGTCCGAGTAATGTTCGAAAGTCCGAGGTTGTTCGAAAGTCCGAAGCTGTTTGAAAGTCCAAGGCTGTTCGAAAGTCCGAGGCTGTTCGAAAGTCCGAGGCTGTTGGAAAGTCCGAGGCTGTTCGAAAGTCCGAGGCTGTTCGAAAGTCCGAGGCTCTTCGAAAGTCCGAGGCTGTTCGAAAGTCCGAGGCTGTTCGAAAGTCCGTGGCTCTTCGAAAGTCCGAGGCTCTTCGAAAGTCCGAGGCTGTTTGAAAGTCCGAGGCTGTTCGAAAGTCCGAGGATGTTCGAAAGTCCGAGGCTGTTCGAAAGTCCAAGGTTGTTCGAAATTCCAATGCTGTTTGGAGGTTCGAGGCTCTTCGAAAATCCGAGGCTCTTCGAAAGTCCGAGGCTGTTTGAAAGTCCGAGGCTGTTCGAAAGTCCAAGGCTCTTCGAAATTCCGATGCTGTTTGGAGGTTCCAGGCTCTTCGAAAATCCGAGGCTCTTCGAAAGTCCGAGGCTGTTCGAAAGTCTAAGGCTGTTCGAAAGTCAAAGGCTGTTTGAAAGTCCGAGGCTGTTTAGAGGTTCAAGGCTCTTCGAAAATCCGAGGCTCTTCGAAAGTCCGAGGCTGTTCGAAAGTCCGTGAAAGTCCGAGATTTACACAGGAGCTACCTATATTATCAGGGCCTTTGTGCACGTTGAACTTCCGCACTTGTACGAGTCCGACTCTGCCTTCGACCAGGAAGCAAGTCGACCGTCGACCGTTAAGTCTCGAAAATACACGAGAATACTCGTATTACGAAAGTTCTCGTTTCTCAATGTCGTCAACGGTTTTGACAAAACGAATCTGCGAGTCTGGACGAAAACGAATCTGCGAGTCTGGACGAAAACGAATCTGCGAGTCTGGACGAAAACGAATCAGCGAGTCTGGACGAAAACGAATCTGCGAGTCTGGACGAAAACGAATCTGCGAGTCTGGACGAAAACGAATCTGCGAGTCTGGACGAAAACGAATCTGCGAGTCTGGACGAAAACGAATCTGCGAGTCTGGACGAAAACGAATCTGCGAGTCTGGACGAAAACGAATCAGCGAGTCTGGACGAAAACGAATCTGCGAGTCTGGACGAAAACGAATCTGCGAGTCTGGACGAAAACGAATCTGCGAGTCTGGACGAAAACGAATCTGCGAGTCTGGACGAAAACGAATCTGCGAGTCTGGACGAAAACGAATCAGCGAGTCTGGACGAAAACGAATCTGCGAGTCTGGACGAAAACGAATCTGCGAGTCTGGACGAAAACGAATCTGCGAGTCTGGACGAAAACGAATCTGCGAGTCTGGACGAAAACGAATCTGCGAGTCTGGACGAAAACGAATCTGCGAGTCTGGACGAAAACGAATCTGCGAGTCTGGACGAAAACGAATCTGCGAGTCTGGACGAAAACGAATCTGCGAGTCTGGACGAAAACGAATCTGCGAGTCTGGACGAAAACGAATCTGCGAGTCTGGACGAAAACGAATCTGCGAGTCTGGACGAAAACGAATCTGCGAGTCTGGACGAAAACGAATCTGCGAGTCTGGACGAAAACGAATCTGCGAGTCTGGACGAAAACGAACCTGCGAGTCTGGACGAAAACGAATCTGCGAGTCTGGACGAAAACGAATCTGCGAGTCTGGACGAAAACGAATCTGCGAGTCTGGACGAAAACGAATCTGCGAGTCTGGACGAAAACGAATCTGCGAGTCTGGACGAAAACGAATCTGCGAGTCTGGACGAAAACGAATCTGCGAGTCTGGACGAAAACGAATCTGCGAGTCTGGACGAAAACGAATCTGCGAGTCTGGACGAAAACGAATCTGCGAGTCTGGACGAAAACGAATCAGCGAGTCTGGACGAAAACGAATCTGCGAGTCTGGACGAAAACGAATCTGCGAGTCTGGACGAAAACGAATCTGCGAGTCTGGACGAAAACGAATCTGCGAGTCTGGACGAAAACGAATCAGCGAGTCTGGACGAAAACGAATCTGCGAGTCTGGACGAAAACGAATCAGCGAGTCTGGACGAAAACGAATCTGCGAGTCTGGACGAAAACGAATCTGCGAGTCTGGACGAAAACGAATCTGCGAGTCTGGACGAAAACGAATCTGCGAGTCTGGACGAAAACGAATCTGCGAGTCTGGACGAAAACGAATCAGCGAGTCTGGACGAAAACGAATCTGCGAGTCTGGACGAAAACGAATCAGCGAGTCTGGACGAAAACGAATCTGCGAGTCTGGACGAAAACGAATCTGCGAGTCTGGACGAAAACGAATCAGCGAGTCTGGACGAAAACGAATCTGCGAGTCTGGACGAAAACGAATCTGCGAGTCTGGACGAAAACGAATCAGCGAGTCTGGACGAAAACGAATCTGCGAGTCTGGACGAAAACGAATCTGCGAGTCTGGACGAAAACGAATCTGCGAGTCTGGACGAAAACGAATCAGCGAGTCTGGACGAAAACGAATCTGCGAGTCTGGACGAAAACGAATCAGCGAGTCTGGACGAAAACGAATCTGCGAGTCTGGACGAAAACGAATCTGCGAGTCTGGACGAAAACGAATCAGCGAGTCTGGACGAAAACGAATCTGCGAGTCTGGACGAAAACGAATCGGTTACGAAGGTTACCATCTCGTTCTCGTTGTTCGTTCGGAAATGCTCGAAAATACTCGTCTTACGAGTCTCATATGACAAAACTTGGGCACAATCAGCCAATGGGAAGAGGTCTTGGCATCCGCCATTAAAATTCCGCGAGATTCCGAATTTATTTAAATCATGACTTCTTCTAAGAATATTATCGGGGAGCAGAATTGTTTTAAAACACAGCGATGCTCTTATAGAATCATGTATTGGTGAAATAATATATTATAACAATTATACGAGCCAAAATATTAACAGATATCATCACAAACAGCGTTTGCAAAATACGTATTTTGTGGTTATGTTAGTACCCAGGCAAACTCTAGAAACTCGATGTGACTTAAGACTGGTTTACAACAAACTTAGCAGTTAACTTAATATCTTACGGAATGCTAACGGTTTAATTATCTGTTTACATTGACAACTTAATTCCCTACGGCAAGCCAATCAAATCGCGTTCAATCGCAGTTTGACGCGGTCAAACATTTTTCTTACGTTAAGTCAAAGTTGTTAAGTTTTAAGTTTTTAAGTTGGAAGTAGACAAGCTTACGGATGTGCATGCACCAAACATTACTGCTACTGCTAAATCTTACTGCTAAATTGATTGTAAACCAGCCTTTGGACTTCACCTCTCATGAACGGAACACCGTTGCTGCGGAGCGAAGGACTCGTGAAATTGACATAGGCATCGGCAAGGTACGGAACGGCAAGGTACCTTACTGAATCAGAAACTGCGCCCGTCGTAAAAATATACAAGTCCTTTTCAGGTTCGTTTGAAAATAGTATAGGTAGGCCGGGTACTGAGCACGTGGCTATGCCATGTGCTTTTGTGGGCCTGGGACTAGTTTGATAAACCCGTTCCGTTATCATAAGCTGCTTTGCTCCGTCAAATGAGGATCGGAAATGCTCTTGATTTGGTTCACTGTGGATTTTTGCACGATGTTGGCACATTTTTACTAGTCTAAAATGCGTAATTATAAAGCTATAATAAAAAACAAAAAACTATCTAGATCTTGTCTTCACAACTAACCTTAATATAATATCATTTTTCCATTATCTATGAAAAAGTTGACTTCCTAATGAAATTCGATGTGCATTCTTTTAATTGCATCCGTTATCTCTCAATCGAGGTAGTCAATCGTACCGAGACCCGACCTTTTCGATGGCTGCCCGGCCAGGCAGGCTGGGAGCTGATTACAAGATCGGGGGATTAGTGTTTATTACTGATGCACAATTTATTTCGATACGTCACCGGGGAAAGAATACTTTAGAGATTACATATTTAGCTAATTATCAAGATAAAATATTAATTCAAATATTTTCCACAAAAGGAATTATATTCTTTTCATGAGCTCATCAATAAAGACATCCAGAAACGATAAGCCTTTGGCCATTGCGCAATGGGAAGGCGCACTTTGACCTATTTTTATAGAACTACCTGTTCCCTCCAGTCAGCTGTCTTCCCTGAATCATGTAATGAAACAAATCTCGGCGAATGACAAGTTCATTCATTCGCCAACGCAAAGTTGCAATGGCTGCACACTGGGACCATGATACCAGGGTGGCAGTTTTGGGGCTCGTAGAGCACGGCAATCTCACGGCACGGGTGGCAGGGGAGCGATTCGGTGTGTCCGCGGCAAGTGCGAAGAGGTGGTGGAAGCGCTACCAGGATACTGGCAGCATGCAGCGAAGGTAAATCATGTTTTGAAATAATTAAAAGTTCATCTCGTGTATTTTACCATCTAAATATAAAATCTATTAATCTATTAACATAATATATTATTTGAACAAGGCATCGTGCCTGCTGCCGTGCCTGTGAATGTGATATTCAGTCATCGATCGGTCGTTTAAACGAAAACAAACACAAAGCGTAATAACAAATTACCTCTGCAATGTTATTAGCAATTCGCTCGATGATGTTATTTCATTTTCAGGCCTGGCACCGGTAGACAGCGAGTCTCCACGGCGGAGCAAGATGTCAACCTCGTGGCGCTGTCCGAGGGAAATCCTTTCCGCCATTCCTCCTGGTTGGTGGCCAACAGCAATTTCCCGGGCTGCTCGAAGACCGCCAGGAATCGGCTCGGGCAGGCCGACTTGCATGCGAGGAGAGCCGCCATCAAGGAGGTCCTCACCGACGCCCATTGCGTTGACCGCATGGCGTACGCGGCAACGCATGCCGACGCCGACTGGTCGAGGGTGGTTTTTTCCGACGAGAAGACGTTTTCCTCTTCGAACGACGGCCCCCAGATCGTTTACAGGCCGATTAACAGCCGATTCGACCCGAAATACGCCCACCAGCGGCAGAAGAGTGGACGCTTCTCTGTGTGCGCCTGGGGGTGGATGTCCGGGGCCGGAGGGGGGGGCACTATGGCGCGTCGATGGGTACCTCATCGGGGAGCAATACCGGGACATCCTGAGGGACGTCATGGTGCCCTCGGTGCGGGTGTTGTACCCCGATGGGCCCAAATCTTTCCAGCAGGTAAGCATTCTTTTGCGAGTAAAGCTTTACGCGATTTGTAGTGGCGAAATAAAAATAGCGATTTGAAATGCGTCTATTTTATTTCAGGATCACAGCCCCGTCCACTTTGCTGGCGTGGTCCAGGAGTGGCTGGCGACGCAACAGGACATCCATTTGGTGGATTGGATACCGAGGGGCTGCGACCTCTGCCCCATAGAGAACGTGTGGGCCGAGGTGGTCCGCTCCTTGAAGGAGGACTGGGAGCCGCCCGCGGACCGAGACGAGCTCTGGGACGCCGTCGAGGCCGCCTGGCTGGACGTGACGGGTAGCGAGCGCTACATCCGGGCTTTGACCGAGTCGATGCCTCGGCGATTGGCCAAAGTCCTGGAGTATGAGGGCGGCTGGACCGGCTACTAGCCCGAGATTTGTTATTTTTTTTCTTTGTTGCCTATTTTGTTGCGAGAGCAAATGTCTTATTATCATTTAGTGTGCTTGTTGTGTTTCATTTTGTTACTTTTTAACCATGGGAATCATGGTTACGCTTTAAATTATTATACCAATGGTAATATGGAAGAAAAAATATACTAATTGCGATTATACACAGATATGTCTAAGATTTATTTGTTTTGAGCATTAATTTTTGTTCCACACCACAGCTAATCGTTATCCTTCATCAATTTGCAGGCCACTAGTATAGCAATATTCTAAAATGCGTAATTTTTGAGATATAATTAAATTTTAAAAACTTCTAACGTCTATTCTTAACTCCCAACAATATGTGAGCCTCATATTTCCGTTATTTGAAAAAAAAACTAGCTGTCGCAAAGCAATCTTAAGTGCTTTATTAAATTGCTTCTGTTATCTCTCAATCGAGGTAGTCAATCGTACCGAGACCCTACCTTTTTGCTGGCCATGCTCACCCAGGCAGGTCGTGGATAACAAGAACGGGATGATTAATTGGCTGGACTGTCATTTTCGCATTTTAACAATGGTTAACCACATAATTAAATTAGTATCAACATAGGTATTATTCCGATGCGGAAAATATTTCGCGGCTATTGTTTTATTTGCCTATTCGATGAAGCAGATCGATCCCAACTATAGTAATGGGCTGGATCAAGATAAGCCTCTCTCTACCTTTTGGATCGACCACGTTTTTGTTGGGATGTGGTGTGGGTCTTTCATAGAGCCCTAACCAGTTTTAAACTACACTGTTTTTCCGCCAAGCCCATACGTCGGGACTTGTAAAATTTTGCGGGCGCAGTTTCTGATTCCAGAAGTGATACTTGAAATACAGGAAGGGTTTCAAGATTTTGTTTATTTTTACGCCAATTCATTTTATTTTAGCAGAATCACAGACCAGCCAATGATTCTTTCAGACTTCAATGCGCTACTTCTAGCCGAAGTCGCGGAGTCAAAGTGTCCGAGCGTTTTTTTTGACAGCTGCGTAAACCTTATTCACTGGGACACTGGTTGGCGTTATTCGATCTCAAATGATGATATCACAACATATTAATTGATTGCAAACTTTATATTTCTTATATTTCATACCAATAAACGCAATGATTGATACAAATATCCCGAAAATGAAACCCACTTTGTTATTATCAACACGAGTCGACGTCCTTTTTGAGATAATGTAGCGCAAAGTCGTCACGAGAATCGAATCTCGTCCGCTCCGACCCTAGTCAGAATAGTCGTTCACCATTACACGAGTTTATCCGTCACGGTTTCGTCGGGATTCGCAAATCGTCCATTGCCGACGAGAATAATCGTAATCGAGAATTCTCGTCGTACGAAAGTGCGTCGAGACTTCGCTCCCTGGCCCGACTTCTCGGATCCGAGGCACGAAAATTGCCAAAAAAAATCCGAGGTCCGAAAGTCGGCCTGAACGTGAAGACCGTTCGGACTTTTTCCACAATTTCTGTTACCTTTACCCTCCAAATGAAATATTAAGAAAATAATAATAATGTCTTTGATTCTGTCGTATTACTAGCCAATCTTGAATTTTAGGCTCAAAGAATTTCCTACGACGACTACGTCTGCATCTTTTTTGAACTATGACTACTTGCATCTGTGATTTCACTTTAGCCCGAAAGGCGCAAATCTTGCAGTGGGCGTTCCACGATCCTCGCCACAACTTCCTGGTGCTTTTGTCCAGGACGATGAAGAAGAGCGACAGGATGAACACGTGGAAAGACGCTGTGATCAGGAATAGAAACTCAATAAAAAACTCGCTCTTGATTATTCCCTCCTCCAAGAGAAAGTGAAACAGCCATGTGAATCCGAATAAGAAAAAAATGAAGATGTTGTTCATCAAACGGCGAAGCAGCGCCGTGCGGTCGTTTGTCGAATGCTTCCGAATGACGACCGTTTTGGAGCAGTCGATCCAGCCATAAATGTGGTTCAAGATGAAGATAAAGACGAGGAGGTTGACGACAAGGATGACACCGACAGGAGATTGTACGGTCAGTTGGAAAGTAAGTCCTTCTGGGTAGCAGTACCTTCTGTTGGTAACTTCCGACTTGTAGAAGCCGGTGTCCAAGGCAAGAAGAACGACTATTGGTATAAGAGGAATGCCCCAAGCGATCAGCGAAATTTTAAGGAGAATGTGATTAGTGCCTTTTGTCCCGGCAATAGTCGTCAACCGTTTCACTTGCAGTCCCGACAACACGAGCATCCATAAGAACATGGCCAGGAAGGAATAATGGCGAATCGCTCCAATCACTACGCAAACTGCACTTTTCATGTCCAACTCCAAGAAACTGTTGATGGTTCCCAAGATAAGGTTAACTGCCAACGCAAAAATCATGTGAAGCATCACGCAATGTCCTTGATTTTGTCTCCACTTGGGAAAGCAGGCGGCTGTAATGATTACGCTCATGAGGCCGAGGACAGAAATTATGCAAACCATAACCAGAACTATAATCAGGGTGGTGTTTACGGCAAGGAAAGTACGCAAGCTGGCGTCAACCCCGTAGACGAGATAAACCGCGGTGGTCGTGTCGGAATCCTGGCGAAGATTGTTGCATCGACAGACCATCATGGAGTCGCGCAGATACTTGAGGACTCGGCAGTTGTCGTCGTGCCAGGTGTTGTCGTCCGTTGACCACTCGGCACACTTCCCCCGATAAGATTTCACGTGGAATGTTGGCTTGAACGCTATGTCTATGTAATCGTGGAGCGTGTCCTCTGTCGAGTTGCTGATCCGTTCGAAAGCAACATGTACGATCGACATCCACCCGTCGACGGAGAGGTCGCATTGAGCATATCCGGGCAGGTCTAGATGGGATGCGTACAAGGCGATTACGAGACGCTTGGCGGAGAACGCGATTGAACTAGAAACGGTCACCACTATGTGGAGGACGAACGACGTTTGGTTGGCAACGCCGTCATATAACTCCGCCATGTCACTTTTATTTCTATTTTCTACACAAGAAATGCTTTTAGCCACGCCGATTATAGTTTTTTTGGGCATGAAGTCAGCCAACAGGACATCGGAGAAGCGGGTTCTCGTAATCAGGAAGTTCCTTCCCAGAGGTATCTTACAGCGTGTATATAACTGCGTCAGGAGAGATAGTTTTGATAACTTGATAATTTGAAAAGCACTATTGCCTCCCATCAGGCATTGATAGGAGAATATCACATTGATGCCGCCCAAGACCGTTCTGAGATCAATATTTCCACTATTCATTATTTTACTTAATTGATAAGTCATCGCCAAGTCCATGTTCTGGAAAAGCGCCCTACTGTGAGGGTCCCTTTGTATCAATCCTTTGTATTCGGGGCTGCCGAAGTCTTGGATTCCCCATGTGAGGGTCCATTTAGTTATGGTGGTCCACATTGATCCCTCCAGGTAGTTGTGCCAGTAGCACTCTCTGGTCGTGACCTCTGTGGCGTCCGGGTCTGATGTTACGTCCACGTCCCCTACAATAGTAAAGATATTGTATCTACAACAGGGTCACGTGTTACCTATATCAAGGCCATTCGAATGCACTCGTTTGTGTTGCGTTAAAGATACATGCATAGCAGTATGATGTGGATAAAAAGTTGTAGGGAAAAAGTTTTATGCGTGAATACATTGTGACATTACAAACATCCGTCGTCCCCATCCAACCATCCTTATAAGGCAAGTTGTGACTGCAATCGCAGATCGTCATATTCAACAATTTCAATACAGCAATTTATGCATATACAAGTAAACACGACATAGAGCGCTCTTTAGTTTGACAACATTGTTATATTTAATTCTGTAGTCTCATGGCAGAGAGCAGAGTGTGTTCGTGTGTGAGTGTGGGTGGAAGGGGATGTTTACCCCAAGGTGCCTGCAGGCGAGGGAGTGAAAAAAGGACACTTGGGTTTAGGCCGTCAGTCGACGCGCTGGGGAGACAGCGGTCCTGCTCCTGAGGGAGGCAATTCTAACCTATAGCCACTCGGGCCACAGGCTTACGAGTTAGGTCTGTGTTGTGACTTGTGAGAGTGTGGGTGGTTATCTACCTATCTATCTATCACCAATGAACAATTAGCGTCGTTGAAAACATAACGACATAGCACTCTGTGTACGTGAGACGCCACTGCACATTCGGACGCCGTCTGCATATTACGACGTCGCTGCGTTCCCCGACGCAACTACTCGTTTCGACGCCATCGGCTACGACGCCGTTGATCTACACGACGCCGCTGCGACTGTGACATCGCACAAGCGAGTCGTAACCTCTGCGTGACTGCTTCGCAACACCAACGTCAACGGACTTGTCATCGATCGGTATCGTTATTTTGACTCTGTTTTCTGCCTGTTCACAATTCAATTTAAATTCTCTAATCAATAATTGTATTCTATAGTCGTACAACATCGGAACCGACGGCTCGCTACCGATCGGGAAAGATTGCAGTTTGCTTGTATTTTGCCAGTTTTATCTTCATTATATTATTCACTTAAATTCACTTATCGTCTTAAAACTTGCATTCCCTAATTCCTACATAATCCAGGTACCTAATTAGAACATAGTTAACGAAACCCGGCATAGAGAAGGGGGTAAGGGTTACAACATATTTTGATGATTTGCAGAGTTGACAAGTATTTTAGGGTAATATGAGGTTTCTTGTGTTTAATACAAATTTGTTGTTGTTACGAAACATATTTTTTGCCATTTTTGAAATTTTTGATTTCGACCGACGGTTAGGGAACGTCCCCATGTAGAGAATGGATAGTAATACTTGTGGTTTGCCTCCAGGGTGTTATGAACGAGTGGTGGATATTCCAGCTTTATCTACAATCGTGCTAAATACAAATCGCTAAATACAATCGCGCTTAAGCTATGGTATAATATTGTGGGGCTGGACACCACATGCCAAAAGACTATTTATATTACAGAAGAATTCTGTAAGGATGCTTGGGAAAGCAAGCAAAGACCCATGTGCCGAGGTGTACTACAAAGACTCTTGCTCAACTCTCTTTAAAAAATTATGTATTTTAAACTTACGTAGTTTGTATATATACTCAGCCATTATGTATGTAATTTTAAATAGCCATTTAGTAACTGCAAACGCAGATGTCCACCAGCACTACACCAGAGGCTACGAGCAAATGTATGTAAAGAAAAACAAACTTAAAAAATCTGACAAATGCCCTATGCATGCCGGAGCTCTATTATATAACAAACTGCCAGCCAATATTAAAATCCATAAGGAAGACAATTTTATGAAAATGCTAAAACAATATCTTTTAAATGAATGTTTTTATAAAATAGATGATTTTTTACATAAGTAGACAACACACTGCAACGATGGTTTGCACTATAGTGTATGAGTCACATTTCTATTGTACTTTGTTTTAGTTTTAAAGGATTGACTGTCTTCATAATATGTACAATGTTCCTGCTGACAATAAACAAATTATTATTATTATTATTATTATTATATACCAGACGAAAAGCAAACGTTCTTAAAATGCCACTGTTGGCCTCTTGTTGCTTCGCCCTGCTATACACTGTTGGCCTCTTGTTGCTTCGCCCTGCTATACACTGTTGGCCTCATGTCGCTTCGCCTTGCTATACACTGTTGGCCTCTTGTTGCTTCACCCTGCTATACACTGTTGGCCTCTTGTTGCTTCACCCTGCTATACACTGTTGGCCTCTTGTTGCTTCGCCCTGCTATACACTGTTGGCCTCTTGTTGCTTCGCCCTGCTATACACTGTTGGCCTCTTGTTGCTTCACCCTGCTATACTCTGTTGGCCTCTTGTTGCTTCACCCTGCTATACACTGTTGGTCTCTTGTTGCTTCACCCTGCTATACACTGTTGGCCTCTTGTTGCTTCACCTTGCTATACACTGTTGGCCTCTTGTTGCTTCACCCTGCTATACACTGTTGGCCTCTTGTTGCTTCGCCCCGCTAATTTTATCAAATCACTGTGGCCGCAGTGTTGCCAGCAGACCGTAAACAAACACAAATAAAAACTCTAGTGATAATTTTTGGGGCTTGGGAAAATGCAAGTTTCACTACGCTCATCCTAGTCAAACCTTGAGAAATCTTCCGCTTAGTTAATATTTCCCCCATATCCGTCAGAGCCATCTTGAGTGAAATGTTCCTACTTTAAGTTCTGTCTCCTCATCCATGTTACCGTTTAAAATCTTGTTTTTTGCTCGAAGACGTCCTTGCTGGGGATATAGATGTGTGTAACGAGCAAATCGTACTCATGGCCTATTTCATCAACAACGGTCGACTGGCGCGGGTAGGAGAAAACACTAGGAAATTGCTTTATTTTTTTTCGGGTTAGTTTTAAACCGAAGGTAAGATAAGACATTTTAGATAAGATTGTATTTCTTTGACGAGGGGAAAAGTTTACTTTCAAACACTGTCATGTAAAATATGATTGCCATAATGTCACAGTATGATACTATACAGTACATATTATTAGTTTACAATAAAAGTATGTTTTTAATATACTAGGGCGAACGCAATTTGTGTTGCGTTGAAGATGAGCGTAGCGGTTTGTATTTAGCGCATAAAAAGATTGAGGCAAAAAGCCTAAATCATGGAGCAGCAAGCCGGACCATTGCTTTCTCAAAAATTCTGATCACTTGAAAATGTAAACGATTCTGGCCTTTCTTTACTTCTGTCCGAGCTGTAGGGTAGCGGAAATGTGCTCATTTTGAGGTCATAAAGCAATGTGCATGTTAATACATAGATGTAACTCATGCCCAAGGTTTTTTTTTGGGTTTTATTGGGTAGGTTTTTATTGGAAAAAATCTGGTGTGATGTTTCGATTTGGTTTCGATGGTTTCTAAAGGCAAATCGAAATTGGGAACATTTGAAAAAAATACGCACTTTTTATTTTAAAATAAATTTCTGTACTTTTCCAAACTTGCCCAATTATCGAATTTTGCTCTTTTTTCTGCTTTGAAAGTGAAGGGTGTGGAGGATTTTCTTGAAAAACGCAGGGGGTCTAAGTTGAGAACAAAAGTAGACACCCTGAAAATTTCATCCCACTCGGAGCAGGCGTTTGGCCTGTAGAGCGCGCGCAAACACACATACAAACAAACACACAGCAGTACTGAAATTGATGATTTCGCTTCGCTCGCGTCGCTCGCTACGCTCATCAAATACATTCAAAGTTTTTAAATGGAATATAACTAAAGGAGCTAAAGGTTGAAATTGTTATAAAGATGGTTGCGCAGAACTGCAACGGACCTTTCATGGCTACAATTCTTACATTATATACATACACAAGCTTTATTTATTTTTTTATTTTTATTTATTTATTTATTTAGCTTGACGTGACATACAGCAAGAACACTATCTTACTGTCACAATATCAAGCGTATTTTCAAGGATGATATCAAGCATGATATCAAGCATAATATTAAGCATGATAGCATGCATGATATCAAGCATGATATCAAGCATGATATCAAGCATACTATCATAATATCATGCCAGTTAGACCAACCGATTTTAAACGGTATCATCTACAATAAATCAGTCGCTCAATTTCTTAATCAATTGGCATTGCAATCTGCAAGCCAGAAGCAAATCTGCAATAACTTTAGCATAGGAGATATTTCCCGAGTTTGCATTTTTGACCGAGACTGGCTGGAAAACTATCAGGACTCAAACAAAAATGAAGAGCAAGAAGCGTCACAATCTAAAGACACGGATTGAGGAAGTATTGCCTTATAAGACCACCGGAGTGTTTTAAATCACTTTTGATGGCTATTGTAAAAGGCTGAAATGACGAGTTGTGAATGCGTTTAAAGGCAGCATTTGGTCATAAGGAATTATGCGACACCCAACCAGTCCCAAAAGAGCCCATTCCAAGTGAGATCCAGCCAAGCAGCCAGTCCCAGCCAAGAATGCAAACCCGGGTATTTTTGTCTATCTTTAAGTTATTTCAGATTTGTTCCTCGCTTGCTGGAGAGAACAAGAATTTTAAATTGTGCTTTAGTATCAGAAAAATGTATTTAAAAAAGGAATGGAATCAAACCCAGTATACTCTAGTTGAATGTTGAACAACCTGGAATGCTTAGCGTATTCCTGCAGTGGCTAACATAGGAAGTAAGGCCAGCTCATTGCCATGGCGACTGACTGATAATACAATCAGCACGCGCCCAGTAACGAAGCACCTCGCGTGAGTTGAAGGCGAGAGGGCTGTGAGAAAGTCGACGAAGAACCACGATGGGGTACTTCTTCAGTCTGGGGAAGGAATGTCTAGAGACTTGTTTGGGAATGTCTTGTGATTTAATCAGACAGCATTAGCAGTAGCACTAATTACATTTTTTACACTCATGTTGGTACACTCAGTACACTGAGTGCGCGCTGAGTGTGGTCTGGACTGCACTCACACTCAGTGCGCACTCAGTGAACACTCAGGGGGCAATTTTTATTGCACTGTCTAAAATCGTACACTGAGTGTGTCTTGAGTGCACACTCAGTGTGAGTGCAGTCCAGACCACACTCAGCGCGCACTCAGTAGTCATTTCAGACATTGCAAGTCACGTTTCTATGAAATTTTAGACAAACTACAATGGTTCCGCATTAAATTACCATTCATGGTAATTGCATGTGTGGTTTAAACTTGTTTGACATTGGTTTTGAACGGAAAGAGAACGGGAGTAGCTACTTGAATCTGACTACCAGCCACTCCAAACAAGTACCTTGTAAGTGACAGTTCCGTCTGCCTGCTGATATCCGGGGTTGTCTCTTGATACACCACCATTTGGATCCGTAGCTACCAATAGGCTGTGTTTTGAACTTGCAAAGAATTTGTTGACAGTAACCAAGCAAATCAGTGCGTTGTCATGCATATTGATGCTTTGCCATATGCAAATTGTACTCAGAGTCTTCTTGCCTGAATGTGATCGAAGTTTTGTCTCTGCAATCAAATCGCCCACTCACACACTCCCCTCCACTTGCACAACTGTGCAATGAAAATTGCCCCCAGATTGCGCACTGAGTGACGTCTCTGCATTCGGGCCATAGATTTGAGAGTTGTAAGAAGATCAGTCAATTTAGTTTATGGAAGTAATTGTAAGAATTTCTGTGTCAGATATGTATCTCAAATCTAATAAGAACCCTCAGGGCTGGGCCCGTCGGATCCCGAAACGCTCTGAGAGGCCGAGAACGAGACGGATTCGCAATACACACTGCGCTTTGGAGCCCTCAGGGCTGGGCCCGTCGGAGCCCGAAACGCTGTGAGAGGCCGAGAACGAGACGGATTCGCAATACACACTACGCTTTGGAGCCCTCAGGGCTGGGCCCGTCGGAGCCCGAAACGCTCTGAGAGGCCGAGAACGAGACGGATTCGCAATACACACTGCGCTTTGGAGCCCTCAGGGCTGGGCCCGTCGGAGCCCGAAACGCTCTGAGAGGCCGAGAACGAGACGGATTCGCAATACACACTACGCTTCGGAGCCCTCAGGGCTAGGTCTGTCGGAGTCCGGAACGCTCTGAGAGGCCGAGAACGAGAACGATTACCAAAATGGCAAAATTCTATGACGGCCGTAGTTTTTATAGAACAAATACGATGTTTGGGTAATCACACCAAAATGGTCATATCAGTTAAGATGGAATAACCCCCCTCCTTCCCACACGAAAAATCATACACGAACATAAATTATACCTAAAGGGAAAATACACGAAAGTGCAATATCTTATAAGACACTCATATGTTTCTTAGAAAAATTTGAAACTTCCATGTATGTTTCTTATATGTTTTGTGTATGTACTTCCGAATGGGTTGGCCTAAGAATATCCACCATGAGAGCCATGTGTGTTAACTGTAACTGCTGTAAGTGCTTACCAAAAGACCTTACCTCTTAGGTATTAAGATGCTTCCAAATAAAGTATGAATAGTTTTTGTGCCATTTGCTACTTTTTCTTTAAAATGTCCGTAATACTATGGGAAGCATTAGTTTTCAAAGTAACCGTAGTTTTCCCTAGTTTTATAGTTCCGATGTAAATATTAATGCAATAATTGTCTTGATCAACTGAAATCGAAATGCCTTCTCGATGCTATCTGAAAGATAAGCCCAGCGTTCCGATAAAGATTGTGGGCTGGAGATTCGAGTCTGACACAGAGTCAGTCGGCTGGCGGGACCTAAGAGCGTCGACACGTCGAGACAAAGCGGCAGGTAACAGACTTCGTGACAGGAATGTCACTTCATTGTTCATCGACCTAGTCCAATATAAAGCCACTAAAGACGCTCAATTAATATGTGATAATGAGACTTGTAATTTTAGATACCACGCTTTTAGTTAGTGAACGACTAATCGATCTAATGTCGATATAATTTGTATTTTTCTCCTTCGCAGCATGTCCAGTTATCAGCCAAACCTCAACAATCCACCGCATTACGGTTATGCGCAAGGACAGTCAGGATATAACCCAGAACATTCAGGATATCCCCCAGGACAGTCAGGATATCCCCCAGGACATGCAGGATATAACCCAGAACATTCAGGATATCCCCCAGGACAGTCAGGATATCCCCCAGGACATGCAGGATATAACCCAGAACATTCAGGATATCCCCCAGGACAGTCAGGATATCCCCCAGGACATGCAGGATATCCCCCAGGACATGCAGGATATCCCCCAGGACATGCAGGATATCCCCCAGGACAGTCAGAACATACCACAGGACTGCCAGGACATCCTACAGTACTGCCAGGATATCCCCTAGGAGTACCTGGACATCATATAGGACCACCTGGACTTTCAGGATATCCACCAGGACAGTCAGGATATCCGCTAGGACAGTCAGGATATCCGCCAGGACAGTCAGGATATCCGCCAGGACAGTCAGGATATTCGCCAGGACAGGCAGGATATCACCCAGGACATCCAGGGCGTCAACCAAGGTTTCCAGCAACACTGCCAGGACATCCACTGGTTCCGAATCAACCTCCAGGTCTCATCCACCAACCAGGGAAAAGTAAGAATGTCTAAAGAGTTCCAGAAAATGTTTGGAAATCGTTTTAGGAATCAAAATATCAAATTCCAGCAAAACGTAAAAGGTTTCCTCTATACAAGTATTTTAATATTTCTGCTTAACAAATCATAATAATAAATGTAAAATATTTTATGAATTAAATGTCTGCGAAAAAATAACATCAATAAAGTAAAATATATCAAACATTTTATATTTTTCCTTGTTTCTTCTTTATTGTGATTTGATGGAAATACTTTAATTTAAAGTAGTATTTCATCTTTTCGTTGCCGATTTATCATTCTGTCAAACAAAATAAGTTCTTATTCAAAAGTGAGATAAAAGTTGAAATCCAGGATGGAAGAAATGCCATGCCTGCTGGTACTAACGGAAAAGCAAATGCATTTCTGCATTTTATTATTATGTATACAAATTAGCCTCCCAAAAGTGTTGTCCGGTCCGGGATTTGAACCCGAGTCCCCAACTTTCGCGGCTGGTGCTCTAACCGCTAAGTGGCCATTAAATTTGGGAGAAGTAATTTGCATACAGGGTGAGAATTGAATTGTGTACATAATAATAAAATGAATAGCCAATTACGAGCTTTCGTAATTAAAATAAGATTAAAAGAGCATTTCTGCATGTTCAACGTCTACATGACGTTTTGATATCCTTTAATTTGCATGTTTGCCAACTTTTGTGCAACATTTTTGTGGGTTTCATACAAAATTTAATCAATCCGTTTTGAGTCCAGATTTTTTTCGCCCATTGTTGGAAAACTAGTTACTTACAGAGTCGTCTACTGTTAACGACGTTCTGCTTTCACCTTTTCATCCGCCACAAACAGTTACGCTCATCTTCAACGCAACTCAAATTGCGTCCACGAAGCCCTAGCTACTCTTTGCTTACTGTAAGTCACAACGAGGGCTCAACATTAACTTAAAACTGATATAATTGATGAGAGTAGCGAAATCTTCAACATAACTACTGGTAAAAAAAGCACTTTGTGTGTGAAAATTTCAAGGTGTCTACTTTCTTTCTCAACTTAGTACCAAAGCGCCCATACGCTCATTTTCAACGCGAACACTTTGGCAGCGTTAGCTAGTAGTAGATAAGCATATTATCGTACAGATAAAATCATGAAACAACTTAAATACACGGACCAGATTAAAAAGAAATGCGTTGATGCTTTTCGCAAAAACGGCTATTGGCATAATTAAGGAGATATGTCTAACTGCGATATTCAGTATCGTAATTTTGTGTTATCTGCAGTTTAATCATTGCTTTAGAGGTCATGCACAAGATTTAAATTAATTCTTCCCTAGGTTACCTCGATCGGGCATTTTTATTCCTCCAAAGGACCTCCACTTAGGGTCCTTGGTCAAAGTAATTATTAGGACCAAAAGTGTATCACAAAAGAGCACTACCTTTACTACACATATCAAAGCTATAGGCTCTTGTTAGTCCCTTTTTTGTCTCCATGATATTTCCAGACAATAATGTATGAACTGGGAGGGGATTAGCTGCAAATATAACTGTAAAAATTCACCCTTGTCTCTAAGATATTAATTGCTCCTCTAATCAATGTTTTACGCGTCATAATCTGATTATGGAGTGAAGCCGGAAACACCGTCGAGAGAGTCATTCGTCTCACCTAATATTAAAGCGAATTTATGTTAACAAATTAAACTCGGTAAACAGACAAACATAAACGAATTATAATAAGCAAAGTAAACAAACATAAACGACTAAACCACAATGGTCAACAATAAGTTTATTGTGTTTAAAATAATTTATTTTAAAGTCAAATGGCACATTTTTCGTAAAATTTGTTTTAGCCGCGGAGGAAAAAGAGCTTACTCAAAGTGTAAAAATAAAAACATGGGAATTTTAAATGCATTACCTATCAAAGTCCATGACTTGAATATTACCGTATCCAAAAACATCTCATTTCTTAAGATAACAGTAAGCACGCTGATAGATATGCTTTTTGCTATCACGATTAGAGATAAGAGTGATTCCATGTCTCAAGATAAAGACTGATAACAACGCTGTGGCATATTGAAACCCTTAAGACATGCATAAAGTCGATAACCAAGTCAGTGTCAATCAGTGACTTCATAATGGCGGGCTCAGGTAGGCAATGTTTCTCTCTTTGTCAAAATGACTGTCAGGCTGTCAGGCGGACAGGCGGTCAGGCTGTCAGGCTGTAGGCTAGGCCCATCAGGCCGAACTCAAATATGCTCTAATATGATATTGTTATATCAATGCTTTTCCATTTTTTTACGCTCATTGTTTTCCTTGAAAATCACGAAAATTATGTTGAACAACTGAATACACATTTACATAGAACATTAAATACATTAACATCGAATATGAACATGAATAGGTGGTCAAGTCTATCAGCTGGTCTTTTTTTCAGGCGGTCAAACGCTTTTCCTTGGTTTACATTTCTTTGGGAATTATGTATTGAAATCAACAAAGTGTTGACAATTGATGAGTGTAGCGAGCAAAGCGAGCGAAGCGAAATCTTCAATTTCACCACCCCCAAAAAAAGTCACTCGTGTATTATTATTTTTTTTTTGGTTTGTGCGCGCTCTACAGACCAAACGCCTAATGAAAATTTCTGAGTACCTTCGTTTCTTCTCAACTTAGACCCCCTGCGTTTTTCAAGAAAATCCTCCAAACACCTTACCTTCAAAGCAGAAAAATTTGCAATTTTTGACAATTGGGTAAGTTTGGAAAAGTACGGAAATTTATTGAAAAGTTACTTTTTTTTCAAATTTACCCGATACAAGAAATAAAATACAATAAAAGATACAAAAGATACAAAAGATAAAAGTTATAAAATATAATAGAATACAATGAAGATACTTTAAAACTATATTAACTTTTCGATCGTCATAACTTATATTCTGGTAACGGGATCTGGTTATGCTCAGGTATGTTCTAGGTGTTCCATGATTTTCATATAGGCTTTTTGCATCAATCTTTTTATGCGCTATATACAAATCGCTACGCTCATCTTCAACGCAACACAAATTGCGTTCGCGAATCCCTAGTAATAACCAATACAGAAGCAATTAAAGTTTAAAAAGATCTTATGCGGCCATTTGCTAATTTGTCTAATCTTTCCAAATTCAAAATAAAATTTCAAAATTGTTATATCGATTCAAAATTTTAAAATAGCGAAGTTATCGCTGACAAAATTCAATATCGAAAGTTTGAGGCGAATCGGTGCTTCGGGAAGGTAATTACTGCCAAAAAACTATTCCCAGAGCCCACGATGACGTCAAAGATGGCTCCGAAAAATGGGTTTTTGAGGCCTCAAAAAATCATTAAAAAATGAAAATAAAATTGTTTGGCTTTGCCATAGGTTATAAACAGGACTTCGCGAACGCAATTTGTGATGCGTTGAAGATGAGCGTAAGTAGCGGTTTGTATACAGCAGATAAAAAGGTGGAAGCCAAAGGCCTACGAAAACCATGGAGTACCAAGCCAGACCATTGTCCTCTCGAAAACTCTGATCACTCGAAATTTTAGACGATTATGACATTCCTTTGTTTCTCTCTAAACCTGTCAGATTGACAAAATGTGCTAATTTTGAGTTAATTAAGTAATTTGAATATATATATTTATATGAATGTGAATTACGCCGTGGATTCTTACTAGGGCGAACGCAATTTGTGTTGCGTTGAAGATAAGCGTAGCGGTTTGTATTTAGCGCATAAACAAATTGAGGCAAAAAGCCTATGAAAATCATGGAGCAGCAAGCCGGACCATTGCTTTCTCAAAAATTCTGTTTACTTGAAAATGTAACCGATTCTGACCTTTCTTTGATTCTTTCCGAGCTGTGGGCTCAGTGAAATAGGCTCATTTTAAGGTCATTGAGCAATGTGCATGTAAATATATCGATGTAACTCATGCCCAAGGGTTTTTATTACGTTGGAGATATATATCTGCCGCGAACTTACTTTCAAAACCTTGCATGCACGAAAATGACAAAATTTATAATATATGTCAAATCTTGAAGTCAACTTCAAGTCAAAAATTTTGGTGTGATATTTCGATTTGGTTTCGATGGTTTCTAAAGACAACAATCAAAATTGCGAAATTTTGAAAAAATACGCACTTTTAAATAAATTTCCGTACTTTTCCAAACTTGCACAATTGTCCAATATTGCTCTTTTTTCTACTTTGAAAAAGAAGGGTATAAAGGATTTTCTTGAAAAACGCAGGGGGTCTAAGTTGAGAACAAAAGTAGATACCCTGAAAATTTCATCCCAATCGAGGCAGGCGTTTGGTCTGTAGAGCGCGCGCAAACACACTTACAAACATACACAAGTGTTTTTTTAGCAGTAGTGAAATTGATGATTTCGCTTCGCCCGCTTCGCTCGCTACGCTCATCAATTTTTGATTAGCGTTGCGAGCGAAGCAAAATCATCAATTTCACTACTGCTAAAAAAAGCACTTGTGTGTGTGTGTGTGTGTGTGTGTGTGTATTTTTTTGTATGTTTATTTATATGTGTGTTTGTGCGCGCTCTACAGGCCAAACGCCTGCGTCGATTGGGATGGAATTTGCAGGGTGTCTACTTTTGTTCTCAATTTAGACCCCCTGCGTTTTTCATGAAAATCTACTGTACCCTTCACTTCCATAGCAGAAAAAAGAGCATTATTCGACAATTGGGCAAGTTTTGACAAGTACGGAAATTTGTTTAAAAGTACGTATTGTTTGCAAATTTCCCCAAGTTCCATTGTTGTCTTTAGAAACCATCGACACCAAATCGAATCATTACACCAAATATTTTGAGTTGAAGTTGACTACAAGATTTGACAGATATTAGAAATTTTGTCAATTTCATGAATAAAAGTTTTTGAAAGTAAGTCCGCGGCAGAAATATATCCCCAGCCGAATAAAAACCCTTTGGGCATGAGTAACATGTATAAATACATGCACATTGCTCAATAACCTCATAATGAGCATATTTCCGCTACCCGACAGCTCGGACAGAAACAAAGAAAGGTCAGAATCGTTTACATTTTAAAGTGATCAGAATTTTTGAGAAAGCATGGTCCGGCTTGCTGCTCCATGGTCTTCATTAGCTTTTTGCCTCAATCTTATGCGCTTGATACAAACTGCCACGCTCATCTTCAACGCAACACAAATTGCGTTCGCGAAGCCCTAAGTATTAGAGATTTATATCTTGTGCGAATTCACTTCAATTAATTCCATATATAATAATAACTTATTTCTGATATATCTGTCAAATCATTGCCTTGGACAAATTTCAAGTCAACAAAGCTTGGTCACCATGGTGACGAAGGAAATTGATTCAGGCGTGAAAAAGTACCGAGAATCACGAAAAAACACTACAAAAATGCTTATAAACACCAATTGGAAAGACCTACCGACCTAAGATTTTCAGGCATGATAAATATTTATAAGGTCTACTTGTTTAGAAGTTTTGGTGAAGTTATGTTAAGAACGTTGAAATTTAAAGAGAATCAAAATTTTGAAAAAATCGAAAAAAATTTAAAAATTGATTTATTAAAAATTTTCATAACCGATCTTTTCCAAAAACGCAGGAAGTCTAAGTTGAGAACAAGGGTAGGTATTCTGAAATTTCATTCAAATCGGTTTAGGCGTTTGGTCTGTAGAGCGCGCACAAACACACAAAAAACATACACAAGTGACTTTTTTTTAGGGTAGTGAAATTGAAGATTTCGCTCCGCTCGCTTCGCTCATCAAAAATAAAACTCGTTAGTCTGAGCACAGCTTGTCAGGATATGAGATATGGCCTTTAAGGAAACCACTCACATGAATTTTGAATTAAGCGCACGATACTTTAGTTTGATTGGTGTGTACAGATAAGATTACCAACATTTTACCACAGATTACCACAGATTACCAACATATTATAAGAGCCGGTTTAACGATGTGCAGGATAATGTTAACTGCCAGCTAAGTGTGTTATCATCAAGGTCACAACCAATCAGATAGGTAATTCTATTTTCATTTTAACTGGCTGTTAACACTTTAACTATAGACATTGTCAAACTGGCTCTTAGTACCCTAGCTTTCGCAACGTCACACACATAAGGTTACCCAGACATTATACCATACCAAGCTTTGTCAACGGCAAACAGTTGATGCCATTTAATTCGCTGGAAATCGCTAGAGTGCGTTGACAGCCTGTTCTTCAAACATCATCTACCAGGCCATGGCACAAAATAAATAATAATCAAGGGACTCTATGTTCCTCAGGTGGTTACAGTTATGGCTTCATCTACCAGGCCGTGGCACAAGGCCATTTATAATCAAGGAACCCAATAAAGGAACACCGTGAATCTTGCGAGAGGAGGACTTTTGCTTAGCTGCTGTTAGTGGTGAATCACCTGGGTGACCCTTCTAACTGTGCTGTCAGCATAGCAATGGACAATCTGGGCCTTGCCCTTCTATCTGTGGTAACATATTGAAAACAGTGTTGCCAATCCCTCATTTTGAAATATGTGTCGATTTCAGGCGGGGGTATGTGCGTCGAGCCGCTTAAAAAGCTCAGCAACCACAGCGATCTCACTGCAGTAAGTATGAACTCGGGGTGCAATGCTCGTAACTGACCGAGAATTTTCCCCGCCGAAAACAGTACTATCTTGTGGGAAATTTGACATGTCAAGTATTCGATTGGACGGTTAATCTGAATGTGGATATGTCTCAAAAGTCAAAATTCAAGTTTCCGAAAGATTCGAGTGGTCAAAAACTGGCAACTTTTGTTTCCTATGTTGACGAGCATTTTAGGGGAAAAGGAGTAGAGTGAAGGCAGTTCTTCTACAACATTGTTTCACCAACCTGTGATTTGGAATCACACCCCTGAGCATCATAATTAAAGTTTGATCAGTTAGCGATAGGTTAGTGTTGCCCAAAATATTTCCGATGCCGGTACATGAACACAAAACAGTTAGGACAGGAAGTGGACTCCTTCTTTACGAACAGGCGAAACGAAAGTGAGTCTTGATTGCTGTAGGTTTCAAGAAGCAGAAAAACAGTATGGTCTTCTGTTCTGGTCTGTTCATAAAAAACAATCTGTTTCTTTAGACAAACTGCCTAACATTAATCCCACTATCTCTCCTTAGATTCGTCAGTCTGCCAGCAGAGACCCTTGGAAATGGGACGACCGCCACGTGCGCATGCCCTGCTCGTCCCAAAACGGCGGAAGCCGCGGAGAGGTACGATAGGTCGTGAATAACCTTAATTTTTGTGTCTAGCCTGCGACCATTGATAGTCTTTGGGGATTGGCAACTCCCCATCATAGGACTGCGCTGAGAGGAGGGGGGGAGCAGCGAAGGCCTGGGCCCCACCTAATGATCTTTCTGAATCGCGTAAATTTGCTTCATAATACCCTTGATTGTTAAAAACTTTCCTGGTGGCTGGGCCCCAGGTCTTCCCTTCGTGTTCAGGGCCTTGTCAACCTGTCCTACCAACGATTCCTGTTCAAGTCAAGCCAAGCATTTCACCGGTCCTACCATGCACCGGTCCTACCAACGATTCCTGTTCAAGTCAAGCCAAGCATTTCAAGCCATGCACCTAGAGCTATGCACCTCAAGCCATGCACCTTAAGCCATTCACTTCAAGCCATACATTTCAAGCCATGCACTTCAAGCCATGCACTTCAAGCGATAAACCTCACCCAAATGAAAAATGTTATATGTTCCTGCTTATACGCTTGATTTAATGAAACCGCCATTTTCGAAGTTTGAAATGGAAGTTTACCTCGAAAAATACACTTAACAAAACCCCTTATTTTTGTGGATTGAGCGTTATCGCCGCCCCCCTTAGGGGTATAGGGGTTTGGCAACCCCTAAACTAGGACCTTGTGCTCGCACATAAAAACACCTACAAGCTTGAAGCCAAGAGCGTTTAACGCTCTCAGCTCATCCTTCAACGTGAAAATGGTCGAGAGGAGCGTTTCCACGTATAATGCAGCATCCCTCGTCGTCGTCTTTCAGAGTGGCTGGCAGCAGATCTCGAGTGCCTTGGGCAGGACGTTCTATCGAGGAGGCTACGAGCTTGGTGAAGTCATCAAGTCCTACAACGCCAAGCACGCTGGGGGCTGGATGTTCCAAGGACTTGAGGAATTCAGCAATAAGGTACAGTACACAGATCAGTGGGGACAGTGTTCAAAAATTAGAAATTTGTTTAGAAAACAAAAATGGTAACACAATGAAATAAAGAAATATCTTTTCAAAAATGCGAATAAAAAAGAACCTGGTGGAGGATAAAAATGTTGAGAAAATTTCAGAATTTCGTTAAAATAGATAATTTGAAAATACATCTCACACTGATGTTTTTCAAAATAAATGGCATATCTAAGGCAAGGGATATCAGAAGTGTCCTGTTTAAAAGGCGTTGACCATGCCAAATGAGATTTCATCCTTGTGGGTACATACATTTTGCAACCTATTCTCTATACCAAGGTGAAATGAAACTCCTGGTTGAAATCCACTAAGTTTCCCCAATGTTCGTCTTCTACCACTTCCAGAACGGGGAGCTGTTCTCCAAGGTCGTGCCCGAGATAATCCACATGGCCTTGGAACTGCCGAAGGTCATCACCCAGCCAATCCCGATCCTCAAGGCCGGCCAGGAGGGTTCGGTGACCTTGAGCCAGACACAGCTCGCCTCGCTATTGGCTAACGCGTTCCTCTGCACGTTTCCCTGGCGCAACGAGCCCAGCCAATCACAGACGCTGCCTTCCATCAACTTCAGCAACCTTTTTGCGCAGCGCGACGCAAGCGCAGTCGAGAAAATCAAGTGCATCTTCCACTACTTCGAGAAGGTGTCCTTGAAAAGTGAGTGCAAACGCGATTTGTTTCTATCAAACCCGACGTTTCCAAAACCCGATCAGTAATGGGAACTGGGGTACTGGCAAATCATTTAAATAGTGGCTGACAATGTTTTTATTTCAAAACATTAAACTTCGATGAATAGGACTGTGCACAAGAGTTATTTTTCAGTTAGCTTCTAATCTCCAAGGTCTTAGCCAATCAGATAGATGTATTTTCATTGTAATAGAAAGCTATTTTATTGTTCATTGTAAAACTTTCTCTAGGTTGATGCAAAACATAAACTTAATGGCACAACTAAGGTGTAGGTACCCAAGACTTTCATAGGTTGTTACGAGAAAACAAAGATTATTTATATCATTTTCTTGTCAGCACAAAACGAACCCCGTTTTGTGCCCTCGCAGAGCCGTTATGGATGGTCACCAATCCGACGCCCGACTCGACACAGTGTTGCTTAACTTGGTCGATCTCATAGACCCAGTGTTCCATGCTAACCCTTGGTGTGTGCCCCTGTTAGAGCCAGTGTTCCATGCTATTCCTTGTTGTGTGCCCCTGTTAGAGCCTGTGTCCCATGCTAACCCTTGTTGTGTGCCCCTGTTAGAGCCAGTGTCCCATGCTAACCCTTGTTGTGTGCCCCTGTTAGAGCCAGTGTCCCATGCTAACCCTTGTTGTGTGCCCCTGTTAGAGCCAGTGTTTCATGCTAACCCTTGTTGTGTGCCCCTGTTAGAGCCAGTGTCCCATGCTAACCCTTGTTGTGTGCCCCTGTTAGTGCCTGACGGCAAGGTGACGTTCACCCGTCGTGTGCTGAACAGAGAACCGGACTGGAGGAACTCGACGAGGAAGCTGCTGTCGCTGGACCCCACAGATCGAGGCAGCATCGAGGAGGACGGCCGGGGGATGCTGCAAGTCGACTTCGCCAACAAGCAAGTCCACAATACTTACTACTTCTCAACACACTCGAATCTACTTAGTGTTAACTGCCAGTTAAAATGATAATAAAGGTAGCAGATTTGCTGTGACGTTGGAGATAACAAACTTAACTGGACGTTTTCACGGCTAACCCCCGTGTAACCAACAGCAATGAACTATTAGTTTGTTAATTGATTAATTAAATGAATGATTGATTTTTTTGTTAATTGATTTTTTTGATCATATTTTAGATCGATAGGCTATATCTTTTCGTTTCACTTCACTATAATATTATTTGAAAACTGGTGAAAATAAGGCAATACGTCTCTTGGAGCTCAAAATCATTGAAAAGAATTACAAGCAAAAGATACGCATTACAATTTCCATTTCCACTGACACCAAAAGA
Organism: Nemoura dubitans; assembly: GCA_921293005.1. Classification (NCBI taxonomy): domain Eukaryota; kingdom Metazoa; phylum Arthropoda; class Insecta; order Plecoptera; family Nemouridae; genus Nemoura; species Nemoura dubitans. The sequence continues at coordinate 12,495,283 of OV121078.1, read as the reverse complement.
ATATGTTTTAGATATTTGTATGTTTCATTGTTTCGTTGTGTGTTTTTGCTCTGAGGTTGAAGGAATTGGGACTGTCGCCTGTTTACAAGCTCGCCCATCGATTCAAATTAATATTACCTACTGTGTAACCACCTGAAATGTTACATTTTCATTTTGTAAAATGATTTTTTAGTACTTTCAATTAAATAATATGAAGTACAGCAGTATGATGACGGCATCATTGCCCCTTGCTGTCTGCAGAGTGATCGGGGGCGGAGTGTTGGGCAGGGGCGCGGTGCAGGAGGAGATCCGCTTCGTGCTGAGTCCCGAGCTGATCGTGTCCAGACTTTTCACTGAAGAGCTTCAGCACAAAGAGGCGCTCGTCATCACAGGTACAGCCACTCGGTACACACGTGATTGCAACTGTAACTACTGGGTTTACAGCTGGCAGTGTCAGTGACACGATGTCATCAATATATTCTCTGCACCAGTCAGAGAATCTATGGCCGAAACGCGAACATGACGTCATGTACATCCAGATTCTTCAGGGACATCGTGTCACTGACATTACCAGCTATACACCCTGCTAAACCAAGTTCTAAGACTTTACACTAACCAAAGCAACACATGTTGTATTATTTGAGTCCTTTCGTCACTACAAAACAAATGAACCCCGGAATAAATTAACCATACTTTGGAAATCCAATCCACTACCATTGTCGCTGTTCTTCGCAGGCTCCGAGCGGTTCAGCGCGTACTCGGGCTACGCACAGAGCTTCCGGTACGCGGGAGACTTCGAGGACAAGACGCCCTACGACGGGGACGGACGCCGTCGATGCTCCATCGTCGCCATCGACGCCATCCACTTCCGCAACTCGGACGACCAGCACAAGAAACACTACATCGACCGGGAGCTCAACAAGGCCTATGCTGGCTTCCACCTGGAGGGGGCTGACCGGAACCAGTAAGGAAAGAATCTGTTACCGTCCAACAGCACCAAGGGCCGGCCACCGCTTAGCCTTGTCCCTTTGACACACTGTGTTGGCGCTGTCCCTGTGGCACTGGTCTATTGGCTGGCAGTGAATGACTGGCTGATGATGAAGCTAGCCTGGCCTAGAAGGGAGCCGAGAGTGGATCCGGTGCCGGCACTAAGGCCTGCTACCGTCCAACAGCACCAAGGGCCGGCCACCGCTTAGCCTTGTCCCTTTGACACACTGTGTTGGCGCTGTCCCTGTGGCACTGGTATGTTGGCTGTCTGTGAATGACAGCCAGGCCGTCCTTGCAGACTGTCGCCGGTCGCCACTGGCAACTGGGGCTGCGGCGCGTTCAACGGCGACCCCCAGCTGAAGACGTTGCTCCAGTGGCTGGCGGCCTCGGAGGCTGGACGCTCCCTTCACTACTTCACCTATGGGGACAAAGCGCTGGCTGACAATACCAGGGAAATGAAGCACCTGCTCGATGCTTTCCAGATTGTCACAGTTGGCAAGTATAACTTTATCAATTTATCATTAAGTCTCCCGAAACGCTATGAGAGGCCACAATAGGTTTGATACAGTTATCATTTATAACTTCTTGAGCATTTGTCCAGTTCCACAAATACAGAGATCTATGTACATTGGTATCGGTGTTATTTGCCATAGTGGGAAACAAAATTAGTCTTCAGTTAATGCCACTAGAGATTTGAGAATAGCCCTAAAAATGAGGGCAAAGCAACCCCCAATAACACAGCCGACCATAATGAGGGCGCCTCCGATTCCAAACACCAGCCCTTTCTTCGTTTTAACCTTCATCGCTGCTTCTTGTTGAGGATCACCACTTCAATTAGCGAAAAAGTACAATATCAATTTGCGTCCTTCACTGGAGTGCGATTGTATAACTTTAGTCAGGTATCGATCGATACAGCTAGCGAGTGATAACTCTATCGATTCGATAGCTTAATAGTGATTGTCTATCGACGTCGTTAGTGCGAGATCGCTTACCGATAGTGGCTCATGATAGTCACGTCGAGCTGTATGTAAACCATTGTGCGCTTGCGCAGTGTACGTTTTGTAGCCACCGCGAATTATTTAAATGTGATTTTCTTGATACAATAATATGCTGATATATGAATAGAATATCTTGTCAGCTATGCACAAAATATGTATATCTCAATTAATATTACAAATACCAACTAAGTAATGATAATCTTTGCAAGAATATAATAAAATCCTATAACTTATCGTGATAAAAAAGGAAATGTTAAAACAAAGCCAAATAAGTTGTTTGTCATTTTTGTCAGGCCATGTTACTAAATCACAAGGTCGTCTCATGGCACTAATGTATTTTTCAGTAAATCTACAATTTTTTGAATGCATTATTGATGAGCGTAGCGAGCGAAGCGAGCGGAGCGAAATCTTCAATTTCACTTTTCCCAAAAAAAAGTCACTTGTGTATTTTTTATTTATTTATTATTTTTTTTGTGTTTGTGCGCGCTCTACATACCAAACGCCTGAACCGATATGGATGAAAATTTCTGAGTATCTACCTCTGTTCTCAACTTAGACCCCCTGCGTTTTTGAAAAAGATCGGTTCAGTAAATTGTTTATAAATCGATTTTTACGAAATTTTTCGATTTTTTCAGAATTTTGAACCCCTGTAAATTTCAAAGTTCTGAACATAACTTCACCAAAACTTCTAAACATGTTGACCTTATACATATTTATCTTGCCTGCATATCTTAGTTCGGTAGGTTTTTCCTAGTGGTTTTTATTTGCATTTTTGTGGTGTTTTTTTCGTGATTTGACGGCTGATTCAATACGAGTCCGGTTTCCTTCGTTTCCTTGGTTACCAGCTTTGTTGATATCGAAGAGAAACAAAGGAACGTGAGAATCCGTATACATTTTCAAGTGATTAGAATTTTCGAGAAGGCAATGGTCAGGTTTGGTGCTCCATGGTTTTCTTGTGACTGCTGCCTGCACCTTTTAATCCGCTATACACAAACCGCTACCTACGCTCATCTTCAACGCAACACAAATTGCGTTCGCGAAGCCCTAGTTAACACGAATATGACCACAATGCATCGTGATTTGTCTGCAAACAAATATGATTCTAATACCGATAAAGAAATATGTTATATTTTTAACAGCTAAATCAACGGGACGAACATGATAATAACATTTTCGGAGCGGCAAGCTAAGGTTGAATTATTATTTCGATGTTAAAATAAATTAAAAACGTGGAAATGCATATACTGTTTCATTTTTACTTATCTCGCTAAGAAATCCGACTTCATAGGTAAATAAGCATCCTGTTTGCAATAGGACGCCCAAAAACCAACCAATAGAACGTCATTATTTCAACGCATTGTCATTTAGACTATTTGCCTAAAGTATTTTAATTTAAAATTTCCATTAAACATTCTGAATTATAAAAACAATGATATAGCATTGTTCTTTGAAAGCATGCGTAGCATATTTCTGAAAATTGAGTGAAAACTCCGCAGGTTATAAACATGTTGTCGATCGGTAGTGAGTTAACGACACCTTTTTGACATCGTTAGTTTTATCGATCTCATGGCAGCTTGTCGATCGATACTTATTTATACAATCGCTGATTTATTTTATCGAATAGTTATCCCTCGAGACTGGTTTTTATACCTGCTAACGATCGGTAACCGATCGCTTAAAAGTTAGACAATCGCCACCCAGGCAATACTGATTTCATTTAGTGACAGTGTTTACTGTTTTTATAATCGGGAGAACAGAAGAACACACTCTACCAGCACTTGACCAACAGAACACCAGAATAAAATATGACATGCGCTTTGGAGCCCTCAGGGCTGGGCCAGTCTGAGCCCGAAACGCTCTGAGAGGCCGAGAACGAGACGGATTCGCAATACACACTGCGCTTTGGAGCCCTCAGGGCTGGGCCCGTCGGAGCCCGAAACGCTCTGAGAGGCCGAGAACGAGACGGATTCGCAATACACACTGCGCATTGGAGCCCTCAGGGCTGGGCCAGTCTGAGCCCGAAACGCTCTGAGAGGCCGAGAACGAGACGGATTCGCAATACACACTGCGCTTTGGAGCCCTCAGGGCTGGGCCCGTCGGAGCCCGAAACGCTCTGAGAGGCCGAGACCGAGACGGATTCGCTATTCACACTGCGCTTTGGAGCCCTTAGGGCTGGGCCAGTCTGAGCCCGAAACGCTCTGAGAGGCCGAGAACGAGACGGATTCGCATTACACACTGCGCTTTGGAGCCCTCAGGGCTGGGCCCGTCGGAGCCCGAAACGCTCTGAGAGGCCGAGACCGAGACGGATTCGCTATTCACACTGCGCGTTGGAGCCCTCAGGGCTGGGCCCGTCAGCGCCCGAAACGCTCTGAGAGGCCGAGAACGAGACGGAATACACACTTAACTTTGGAGCCCTCAGGGCTGGTTCCGTTTGGCATACGAAAATTTTGATTTTACATTGATTAAAGCCTGATATCAAATAAGACCATGTAGTGTGAATTATAGCACAATAAAGCCTGCAATTACATGACTATGTTCCTTTGTTTCGTTGATATTTTTCTGCTTATCGCGATATGTGGAACATTATGCTACAAACGCCTAGTAGACTGCTTATTCCATCAGACTCTATACTGCATTTCACGCTAAAAAAGGAATTGGATATTCATCTTCCTTCAGGACCCACCGTTGCTAGACATGAGGTTAGAGTCCCAAAACCGCCCAGAGAGCCTTTAGTCCGGCTCAAGTCATGGCTTATGAGTTTTGAAACTCTTAGTTCGTGTCCAGCAGCAGTAGATCAAGTTTTAAATCTACGCTCCCACTTAACGTGAAATTGAGTTTACACACTTGAACTCATTCAAATCTACATCAAGCAACATGCTGATTATCAAAAACACATTTAGTTCTTGGAGAACATTTTATACAATTGATGCGTTGCGATAATTTATTATCGTTGCTTCTCGATCCCAGGCCAGCTGTACCAGCAACTGGTATCGCTTCCTTCGCACCGCCCGGGAGGCGTGTTTGCCGCCCTGCTCAAGGCGGTCGATACCAAGAGTAACGAACCCAGCGGTCGACAAGATCCTCCTCCATCATGGCAACAGGGTTCATCCGGTCCAAACTACTCCGGACAAAATATGGGATGGTCGACCACGAACCAAGTCCCGCAAAACCAGGGTAAGAGCAATGCTAGTTCCTGCCAGATCAGCGTAAAGTGCCACGCGGTCACAAAATCCCTTCTAAGTGTTGCATAACACACCCTAAGTGTTAGAATGTGTCTTGTTCGTAATGGTTTATTCATTAGTTTCTTTTCCGGAGAGGTCCTTGATTATTTTGGTAGTTTTTAATACCGCAATTAAAGTAAAAAATAGGTATAGCACAAAAGTAAATGTTATTAAGTGGCCGGATCAGTTTGCCAGAAAGTGGCTTTCAGACCCTTTTTTTCCACCGTTTGAGGGTCACATCGTTGAAGTTATCATTTCAATATTTCAATAGGTTGTAAACAAAAGATGTGAAATTGGGTAACCATGGCCCTTTTTTTCGAAAATTTTACCCCGGAACGCCAGAACCACCCCGAAACTATTCATTTTTGACCTTCTTTAGAGCCATGTATACGAAAGTGCAATGGAGAATTCGAAAAAAGGGCCATGGCTACCCAATTTGAGGTCTTTTGTCTACCACATCCTGAAATATTGAAATGATTACTTCAACGATGTGACCCTCAAACGGTGGAAAAAATGGGTCTGTTTCAAAATTTTCCATATTCAATTTTTAACTTTGTACACCCTACGACTGCTTCTCGACAAAATATGAGACGTTGATACTCCGTGCCTCTCGTTATCGCGCTCGATGGCGTATTGAAAGAAATGGATTGGCTAACTGTAATTAAACATTTCTATCTTGCATTCGACTAGATTATTTCTCAGAAAGGATTTAAAAACACGTTATGGCAGACGCATGAACAAATTGCCGTTTAGGAAACGCAAGAATGACATTAGAAGTTCGATTCAAGTTGCTCCACGATCCATTCGGCATAACAAATGTAATGATGTCAGTTTAAATTAGAAATGTATCAATCCATACTCTTTTTGCTGAAAGATATCGCGTTTGCACTTCATTTTGTTCCCGGAAAGCAAAGCTATCTGAAGCTTTAAGAGATTATGAAGGTATTGAAACATTCATGCGATAAAGGTATAAGTTCCGAGTAGTTGATTATTTTCGAGTGATATTTTAGCTACTTAGGGATGTACAAAGTTTGAGTCAACTCTTCAAAAAATTATCAATCTGAAGTGCTCCGTCTCCTTAAGCTGGGTGGACCATTGTAAACTTTTGTTAAAGAGTTAGTAGATTCTTCTTGGTAAAGAGGGGTATTAAGAAAGTATAGTCTTTCATAATTATTTGTTCTAGACACTAAAAAAGAAGGATCAAAAATAATTAAAGTAAGGAGTGGTAAAGTTGACCCAATAAATATAGGAAAAAGGGTTGTTAAAGGTATTGAGAATATTACGTTAGAAGCTAGTCTTGTAATATAAATAAAGAACACTTTAATAGTCCTCCTAAAAATACTAAAATCAAAGTGTAAGAAAATCAGAATCTTTGGGCTATAATTCCTAATTCTGATAAAAACTGTTTGGATAAGAAGCATAAGCCCTTAAGCCAAGGGGGTGTTATTTGAGTAAAGATGATTCTTGTTAAAAATCTGTAAAATACCCTTTGTTTACCCTAAGTAAGAAGATTTTGCGGAAAACAATCCGACTTGGATATCGAGTATTTACATGCAACTGTAGACCCTGCTGCAAATTCTTACCAAGATTTTCCTCGATCTTATAAGATCTTGTATCAAGATCTTGCCACGGTCTTGCAAAATACTAAAAAACAGAACTTTAGTCAAGATCGTACAAAATAGTACAAGATTTTCCACAAACTTGTAAGATCTTGATCCAAGTTCTTGAGTCAAGATCTTGCAAGATCGTGGTAAGAATTTTCAGCATGGGAGTGTTAAACAATTAATTCTGAAATGTATGGATGGTCAGACCTGTTGCTTTCTTCCCCATTTAAAGAAGAAAGCACTCCACAAAAACAAATGCCTAAACGATGGTGTAATTTTTCGGAATTGCTAGTCACAAAGCTTCACCGTCTGGATGTTTGTTTCCAATCTCTCTGAAAGTGAACTATCTTGGATGCATGCGGTATTACATTTGGCAACTGTTTGAATGTTTTTCTGTTGTTGAAATCACTGCCACGCACATTGCAATTATAGTTTGTATAGTACCGCGTCCGACCACCAGGTAGTGTCGTATTGCGACCAAAATAGTTCCAGGGTGACACACCCAAATTGAACACAGCGGTGACAAGAAGTCAGTGTCTCCTCGTTTGAGGGCAGCGATTGGGCCGAAAGATAGTCTAGACATATATCTGCTTTGTCTAACGGTAGTCAACGACGATGGCACTGGGTTGCAGGTCATCCGGTGCAGAAGCTGTACCCACCACTGCCGAACAACAGATCGGGAGGAATCCCCCGGTCAAGCAGATATTAAGTTGCTGGAAAGACAAATAAATTCAAGAATTACTTCAATCCACCCTATGCCTCACTCGAAATACGATATGATTTTGAACAGTGACATCAAATCTTGCTGAAAGGTGTGGTAGGACCATGCCCAATTGACAGAATGCGGGCCTTAAGCTTCAAAGACATAGTAAAGAAACTAAATGGACAATATGTTTTTTGGGAGAGGGGGGGGGGGATTAAAGCAACATTATTTTTCGTGGAACATCACGGCTCGATGCAAAGTAAACCCGGGGTTCATAATCCGGTCAGGTCAAACATGTTTCTTGTTCGCCGCCACATGCGCACGCGCATGCATAAAATGGACCCATGTGTGCCAGGGACCCATGTGTGCAACGGGCCCATGTGTGCAATGGTTGCACAGTTCGTTAGCTGCAACCCTCGGAGGATGTTCTGTGATAGCTTAAAATTGTATTATATAACGGCACATGATTGGTTAGTCTGGATTTTCAAAAGAAATTAGCAAAAACCGTGGGATTGTTTTAGAAATAATATTATCAAACACTCAATTTTTACTTGGTTACTTCGCGTCTTCACAAATCTTCTTGTGTGACACTCCTCGCCCACTTGAACATAGCGACGACGAAATCAGTGATTTTTCTCGGTTTCAGCCCAACGCGTCCTTCACACGGGCCGACATCCGGTCAGCGGAAGTCCGATGGAGTCTTCCACCACGCAAAGATCGGTTCCACCAGCAAGCAACGCAGACATGAACCAAAGAGGTCCAACAACAGCTGGACCTCCACTGTCATCGAGTCAAGTAGAGGCAGGATCAACCGGACGACAGCAGCTCAAGATCCAAAAGGGCCAAGACTTTGGTAAGATCCACGCAAGTCCAGAGTCAACTCAGGCGGAGCCAAGTCTGATAGATAAAACCGATCCACAACAAACCACGGAAGCGCATGCCATTTTAAATCCAACTCATGTGGCTCCTCCAAGAACCTCATCTATGGGACAAAACGTTGCTAACAAAGTAAATCAATTTAGTTCGAAATCAACAAAATCGTCAAAGCCGTGTAGTTATGCTGACGTTGCTAAATCGTTTGAGGTAAATAAGAATCGAGCCAAGGGTTCGAGCGTCTTTTCCCAAGAAGAAACGACCAATAGCGCACCCGAAAAAGAATTGCTGAAAAGGAAAATTCAATAACAATACTGCTACAGCCTTTTTGTCACACGCGCAAATATTAAAATAATTACTATAACCGATGCAGACTACAAAGCAACTGTGATTGATTTGTCTTCCATTGTTACCTGTTTAAAAGGTTATTTTGCATCATTATTTTCCAAAATCGTGTATTAAATACAGATACCTACCTACAACCAAATTAAAAATGTGTTTGTTTACTCCTTTTCATTTTTCCGAAAACTTTTCTGTGTCGACTTTCCGCTGGACTTCCAGAAATGAGAAGCAAGCTTCAACTCCTTTATTTTAGCTTAGATGTTGTGGCTTACGGGAAAATCTGGCGACGGCCAATTAACCGACTTCCGGTCATCCGATTGGGCTGAAACTTGGTAAACAGGCCAGTTTCCGGTACCAATGCGTTTAATTGGATTTTGTAGGCTTCAATAAGTATTCTTCATCCATTTAAATAACACGCAGCCAATTTTTACAAAAAGCACCAGCCGTTTGAGGGACTTCTGTGGCAGAAAGCTAATTACGCGGGTCACTTTCCGATCCAGGCCGACGGCGACTATTGCAAAAACTCTGCCCGCGTCAAGGACGAGTAGAGAAGCGACGTCACTCAAGGAAGGCCGTGTCAATGGTGCGAGTCCTCAAGAGGTTGCCAGATTTCCTGCTGCGCTGGTCGCTAGGCGTGCTTCGGTGGGCGGGGCGTGGCCTCGTCAGGAAACTGCCGCGGCAACGTCGCAAACCTAGGCGATAGTTTGAGCACAGATATTTGGTTTCCCAGATGTTCCACTCCCATACGAAAGCATCTACGCGAAAGCCCTCCGCCCGCAATAATGATATCGCCTGCAGTCAAAAGATGGAGCCACTGTTTGTTGTTTTATCAGCTGAAACCAAAGTAACTGTAACCACCTTTGGAACGTTGGGTCCCTTGAATAAATTAACTTTTTGCCATGTCCCGGCGAAATAACTGACATCAAATTTTTGCCATGGCTAAAGCTAGATATACAAAGCTAGGTATACAAAGCTAGCTTTGCACAGCTAGCTTTACAAAGCTAGGTACACAAAGCTAGCTTTACAAAGCTAGGTATACAGGCGACAAATATAGATATCTGTCGAAGCGCAGGTTTTACAAGTCCTCTATAGGACTGAAATCCCAATAAGAAAGAGTTTTAACCGTTAACTTACAGCCACCGAAAACAGAGATTCTACCAAACATTACGTGAACTGTCAAACACGCTATTGGTTCACTCAAATAGTGGCTCCCGTTCCGATTCAGGAACTTGGCAAATTAATTTAAATTCTTCAGAGACTGGTTCAAATTCAAATTTTAAAAAAATAAAAATAAAAATGTTTTTTTCAGGTTCCGGTTCCGGTTCGGAACCCTGGGATAAACCGAGAGCTTTGCTCGCTTTTGGTTAAGTAAATATCCCCATTCTTAAAACACAGAACGCAGCGAGACCCAAAGTGTCCTTCTCCCGTAAGACGAAGTGTTATTTTACCTCGATAGTGCGTTTTTTAGGGACGGCTTTCGATGAAAACCTTGATAGTGCGTTTTTATAATATAGTTATTTGGGTAAATTCTATTGCTATAATATGATCGTAACACTAGTACTGGTGTCAATATCGCATTTTGCAATTGGATCCCCCTCCCCTCTCTCACGTTTTGACAAATAAATTACCGTTACCCACAATTTTTAACACAACAACACTGTTTACAAAAATATCTAGATAGCAAACATTTATAAATGTTACATAAAATAACTTGAATAACTTGATCGTCCGTATTTCTCCCAATGCAAGTACCCCTATCTGCAAGTGTGCACCTCACACCGCAAAAGGAGCTCACCGATTTGCCTTTTAGAGTGGATTTGTTGTGAAGAATATCAATCACAGATTTTGTGTAAGATTCATCTTCTTTTTTTTTTACAAAATTAGAAAAAGTCTATCACAGTCTAGCATAATATACTGGGAAAATCTGTGATACAATGTGACCAATTCTCTGGTTCTATTCCATAATTGATCAATAAGAAATAATTGACAAGGATATTATCTTTTGTGCAATAGTATGTTTCTTCATGGGCTCATCTTTCTTTGCCCTTTTCTTTTTTCTGCCTTTTTTTCTTTTACCAGCCTTTTTTTTCTTTTTCCAGCCTTTTTTCCTTTCTAGGTTTTTGTCTTTTTAGCCATTTTGGCTTTCTTAACGTTTAGCCTTTCTCTAGCCTTCATCTGCAACTTTCCGACACCCCTGCGCATGGGCTTGGTACCTACTGGTTAGGGGCTGTGTATACGAGAACTGATTACTTTGCATTTACTTGCCATTTGTATATTTTTAAGGCATCAATACATTTTCATAAGAAGGCACATTGCCACTTGCCAGCGCCCGCTGAATGGATTTTTTTGTCAATAATGTTTCAAGGTGGCTTTGATCTTGATTGAGATCCAACCTAAAGATTTTGACTCCGCCGTTTTCCACAGCCTCCTGAAAACATTCACGCGAGAAAAGCGGTGGGGAAATTTTCCATGTAGAAGGCCCTTGCTGTGTGTTGGTTAGAAATGCAATGTTTGCTGTAGATGGCTGCCTTGTCACAACACTTGCTTTCCACCCAGAAGGCCCTGGTAGTGTGTTCGGTGAGAAATTCAATGTGTGCTGTCGATGGCTGCCGTGCCTTGTCACAACACTTGCTTTCCACCCAGAAGGCCCTGGTTGAGTGCTAGGATAGAAATTCAATGTGTGCTGTCGATGGCTGCCATGCCTTGTCATAGCACTTGCTTTCGCGGTCACTGGCAGAGAAAACGATGCAATTTTTGTGCAGGCCATCAGTTTGGTTCATCTCGTACTGTGCGACGACATTTTGAACACCGTACACTAAGCAAGAAGGATCACCACGTACTTCGATACAACCTTTAAATACCAATGCACTTTGGTACTTTAGTAGAGGCAGGGAGGAAGTTAGGTAAGAACACCTTAATTTCCTACTAAGTCAATGTACTTTGGGCTTTGTAATTTCCTGCGATTAGGAATTCCACCCAAAAACACATTTTCTCAATCAAATTTTTGCTTGGGCACATGATTTAATGGCCGGCTAGGTACACCAACGCTGTCTTAATCTCCCGCTAGAGATTATGTAAAAACACATGTAAAAATAATTAATGAAACGTCAGACTTGGTTATAGTGTATAATCAATGATCAAGTGGAGCCTTGGTAGCCGATGAATCTGGTCGAAAAATGATAGTATGTTCAAGGTCGTCTATGCATTCATGTGCATCTAATCAAGGCTCATTATCTTTACAACTTTTATCTCATCTAAGAAAAGTTACAGAACTGATGTATACTGACATTTCTTCATGGTTCAATTTTCTACTATAATTTTCCTCAATTCCTACTTGTCATAAACTTTGCCAACTACAATGTCTGGAAGTCGCACCTTACGGACTTTCCTCACACCGTACACAAAGGGGCTGCATACCTCTGAAAGGGAACCCCCGTTTTCCATGGTATATTCAGGTTTTGCTTATGTGGAAATATAATAAGCTTTCCGATCACATTTTCCGGTCATCTTGAATCTTCTGAGGTTTTCAAGAGAAATTTCAATTGTTATCTTATAATAGACTTCAAATGAAAAACATACGAAAATGAGCTTATAAAATTAGGAAAGTGATGTAGTAGCAATTGGGGCTTGAGCGTTAGACGTTTATGCTTTATCATCACAACCAAATTAGGATGTTGCAACACTGCTGCAATTTAGTTTTCCCCTTTTTTTTAGTTTTACCCTTTGTGCCCGGCCAAGACCCGATCGTTTTTGGCAAACGTGATTTGATGACGTGATTGACTTTGTGGTTCGCTTTCCACGTTGAGCTACACAATATCTTAATCCGATCAAGTGCCAGATTTCCAATGGTCCGTTAAGACACTAACCGTCTGTTGGCAAGAAAATAACGGGCTCTGATTGGACGCTGCTAAGAAAATAACAAGGTAACATACCGTTAGATATTTAACGTGCCACTGAAAAACTGGCACCCAACGTTATACCTAATGATCTTTCTAGCATTAAGTTGTGGTCATCGTGTGTATTATTATATTTCAAATGCCAAATAGGCCTGCAATTCTCATTGGAAAATGTAATCATTTGAAATTTCCATAACCACCTTCGCAAGTGCATATTTCCAATGTATTTTGAAGGCCGAAACTTGCTCCAACAAACGCCCCATTTTCTCGTGAGCTGTATAAAATTTCATCTTTTGTCAAGTACAAGTTATACGAAAATGCGTTCAATACCCACAAGTTACGCAACGCTTCATCTTGCAAATCGCGAGTTGCACGTAACATTACCCTCTGCGGCCTGCTGACGTCACACATTTTTTTTTTAATGGCCCTGAGCAAAAAAATGTTGAGTACCACTGATGTAGCCTTTGACATGAAAGAAACATATGTGTCGATTACATCTGTGGATTCGGAACCAATTATTTATTTCTCATAAACTTATAAAAAGAAAATAACAAAATATAGACTTTATCTTCAGACGCTTCCTAATGGTTTTTATTGATTATGAATTTAAAATTGTTTAACCTTATCATGAAAACGCACCATTGTCCCATTCCTAGAAATAAAAATGTATAATAATCAGTTCTGATAACAAAAATGCATACACTGTAATACTTTTTTTGCTGATTTGATGGTTGATTAAGAAACTTACATGCAGCTCATCGTATATCGTTTAATAAATCATTAAATTGACATCTGCTGATGAGGAAAACGAAGATAAACACAATTCTCTTGAAATCAGAGACAATAAGGTAAAATATCGTTGATTGAGATGATAATCATGTAGACGAGAACTCAGTCGATAAGAGCTAAGAGTTTCAAAACTGCCAATAGAGCCTTTTGGCCGCTTCAATACATGGCTTGTGAGTTTTGAAACTCTTGGCTCGTGTCTAGCAGCTGTGGGGCATAAATGCAAAATCACTTTACTTTGGTACGTTTGGTAGCAGAAGTTGAAAAAGTGTCACCCAGTTGAATTTTGGTAGTTTTTTTCGATTAATCGTCTGTGCCACGACCTTTATGTGCCAATTCCACGTTTACGATTTGTGGAAAGCCAACTATTGGACATCTCATTGCCCGAACCCGAACCCGAACCCGAACCCGAACCGGTGCCGGAACCGGAACCGGAACCGGAACCGGGGCCCGAACCCTAACCCCCAACCCGAACCCGAACCCGAACCCGAACCGATACCGGAACCGGAACCGGAACCGGGGCCCGAACCCTAACCCCCAGCCCGAACCCGAACCCGAACCCGAACCCGAAACCGAACCGGTACCGGAACCGGAACCGGAACCGGGGCCCGAACCCTAACCCTAACCCGAACCCGAACCCTAACCCCCAACCCGAACCCGAACCCGAACTCGAACCCACATTTATTTCCATGCGATGCCCTGTCAAGGAGTTATCGTGATGAGTCATAAATGCTACAGACGAGAATGACATGCCAAATCACATTAGATTGGCTGAAGATTGGGTATCTAATGCCGTTGATCTGCGGCTTGATACCACAGTCAGGCAAGATTAGAAGAAGGCCACAGGTAGTTGTTGAAATGTATCTTAAAATTTGTCTCAATTTATTTAACATCAACAACTACATGTAAAGATCCCAGTTATCCTGGATTTTAGGTAAGAGCTGCCTAAATATTCTAGGATCCTGCATTTAACCAGACTTACACGAGCTTGCTCCTTGGTGAAAGTTGCATGCTCAATGACTGGTTTAGAAATTAACGAGTTGTTAGGTCATTCATTAGTCAATGAAATGTATTGACGGCAAGTTTAAGAGGCCGTAGATTCCTTAATGAATATTTGAGCAAACAAAGCTAAATAAGTATGGAGAGAGACTAAACATTTTCGACGAATGGACTGAACAGGTTCTAACATTAAGCGTCTTCAGTTAGTTTGAAGTTATTTTTTTGACCAAGGTGTTTGTACTTTTGTAGTGACAAACTTCGTGAAAAGTCAAAGCAAGCACCAATCAAGTTGGCAAGAATAGCTTATCTTCAAGATATCTGATAACATCTCCAAAAGATAAGTATACTCCCTCGGTAACGCAGAGGCAAGACTGATTAGTAGCCAGGCAACAGTTGACACTTCGATCTCGTCTAAACGGCTGGCCGCTTGTGAGGTGAGAAGAAATTCAAATTCTCGATCTCACAGATACAAGTTGTTAAGATAGTTAGGGTACGTCTCAGAATCTTTTCTCAACATCACATCGGTATTCTAAAATTGTATAGCATCTATGCCCAATGCCCGGAGGCGCTGACTTAAAAATCTGAGACAGATAACAGATGGCAATGATAGGAAATGACAGAATAGTCATTCAAGCTGATATCACTAACCCTGCCATGTTAATAGGGCATGGACTCTCACCCTTTGTTATCCTCTAGTTATTATTAGTTTCTCTTTCATTTTAAATACAGTACAAGCAATTTTCTAGCCAACCACAGCCAAAATCGACAATATGTAATATTGATTGCAGACGGTGGTTGATTAAAGCTTCATTTCGATTTCAAGGGGAGTTTTCGAGATGTTATGCGTGTCAATTGGGTATCATTTTGGTATTTCCGTGTATATTTTGTTTGGTCGCGATACGATAACAGGTGTGGCCTGGAACGTGCGTACAGTATGAGGTTAATTCCTAGCAGGAAGCGACCCTTAAGTACATCTTTCAATGAACCGGCTGAACAGGGTTGGTTAACAACGCTTGAAAGGAATTGACGGGTGAAATCTTTCGAAATGAAATTGTGTCAATTTGTTGCCGGAAGTCTTAAGATTCCGTGCATGTTTCGTCGCGTTCCGACCAAAGATCCTACGACCAACGAGGTAACTGAAGCGGTGCACACAGCTAAATGAACAAGAAATAAAATAACAACTAAAATCCCTTAGACAGGGCTAGCTCGACGCCATGGTGCTGCTCTACCACTACACGGACCGCGGCGGCAAAGACGGCATCTACCAGGACAAACTCATCCGCGCCACGGACTGTGGCGACGGACTCGGCAAGGTGGTGCGGTTCACAGAGCTCGCTCATGCCACGGACAAGGCCACGTTGATCGCCAACAACTGGGGACCGGTGGCACCATCGAATGCGCAGGACAAACTGCGCTTCTGGTTCAAGTTCGACTCTGCCAGCTTGCCGTCAGGGACGCTCAAGGTGGCACTGGATGGCAAGAGGAACGTGTGGATTTGCCCTGTGGACGTCCAGTTAGGAGGCTGTAAGTTGATTGGTATAAGAATTAACAGCGGTACTAGTAACTTTAGGTTCGGAAAACCATTGAGTTATTGCGAAGTTCATAATAAGAACTTTCGGACTTGCTGCAGTCATAAGCACCAATGGCCATAGTAATCAGCTTGTTCTTCCTCGTCAGACTCTCGTGGCACGCCGGCTCCGTTGCAGAGCGACTCCACCCGCACAATCCTCTACCACTTCACTGACCGCGCCGGCAAGGACGCCATTCACAAGGACGGCAAGATCAAGGCGGTCAGACCGCACGGTGGTCAGGGCTTGGGGGCGTCCATGCCCGTAGGTGAGTACTCGGATACAATGTTTGACAAGACGTTGCTAGGAGCACTAGAATCAATCTTCTTAATTAAGGACGGGGGGGGGGGGGACCCATAGGCGTTCGAATATCTACAACATTTACAAATTCAAAGTAACCTAGGCAATTATTCAGGCTTTCAAAAAACGATAAAAAAATTGCAATTTGTGGTTTGAATAGCTTTGCTGAAACTGCACAAGAACTGTAATAAATAAATTTTAACTGTTTTAAAGCTTTTTCCTAATTTTCAGCAAGGTCAATCATAACACAAAATTGATTCGTATTTTATTTTTATAAAAGCCATATTAATAACCTAGGGCAATAGCTAATTTGATGTTGGCTACGTTACTTACTTCTTTTTATGGATTTCCAAGAGATATTTCGAGGTTCTGAAATATTCAATTGGTTGTCAAAAGTGTGAGGATTCCGTAGATATTTGTTTCGTATCAATCGGACAACGGGTGTGGCTTGGAAAGTGTAAACGGTAAGTGGTTAATTCTAAGCTGGAAAGGACCCTAAAGTACATCTTTTAATGAACCGGCTAAACAAGGTTATTTTAAAACTCTTGTAAGTAATTGACGAGTGAATCTTGCGAATTGAAAATGGTTCAATTGATTGCCTGAAATGTGCAGATCCCGAAAATATAGGTTTCGTCGCGATCCGACGAAAGGTGTGGCCTGGAAAGTGTATATATACCTTACGAGGTGAAGGAAACGGCTTGACTTTTGAGCTCATTGAACAGGCTTAAGAACAATCGGACCATTCTCCCTGCCCTCAGCTGTCTACTTCACGGAGATCATCCCGACCGCGTCCAAGGAGGACCTCCTCTTCAACATGTACGGCACCAGGGACGTGGCGGCCCATCCCGACTTCCTCGAGCGCACCCGGTTCTGGTTCAAGTTCGACGCCAAAGACTTGCCGGGGGTGCAAAAGAGACAGACGCGGCTGGGACGCAACGAGTGGGTGTGCGGTCAGGATGTGCCCATCAACTCGTCCACTATTGTCAGTGGTCAGAGGCGATGACAACGTTTCGTTCAGTAAGGCTGGTTGACAATCAATTCATATTAGCAGAAGCAGCACACAGATATTCCAGTTTACCTAGCTGCTAGTTACGGCAAAAATTTGATGCTAGTAATTTCGCCGGCAGTCGCTGGGGTGCGTTGGCAGCCTATTTTAACATCATCTACCAGGCCATGGCACAAGGTCAATTATAATCAAGGGACCCAATGTTCCACAGGTATTCTAGTTACAGTGGTAAAAGGCGATTTAACAATAAACAGTGACTCTATCCCTTGACTGCTGGCGGAACTATTATTGCGGGCGGTGGGCTTTCGCGGAGTATCTTTAGTAAGGGAGTAGGACATCTGAGTAACCTTATATCTGTGGTTGCAGTAATCTTTGGTAACACAGTAAAGTTGTCATTATGGGCAGCTGGGAGATTACGTTACGTTATAAATGACGTAATTGACATGAAGTTTCTGCTAATTCCATTGTAAATCAGGCTTAAGTCTTCATGGAGGATTTGCAGCTGTCTGTGTTTAGGAGTAAAGATTACTTTCAGCATGGACTACTACAGTTCCAGAGTCAATCACTTCTGTCGGTAAATGAGCATTGAAGCTATTGACTCTGGAACTGAAGTTGTTAATTCGTTGAAAGTTTATCCATTCCTTTTAGCATGAGACACAACATTGATGATATCGTGGCAATGTCTATAAACGTCCACCGAACGTTATTTCGAACGTTCGGTGGACGTCGAAAAGCTAACGGGGGATAACTTGCGTTCAACGTTCATGTTCGCCAAACGTTCGATTAGGTTCTACCCGAACGTTGGACGCAAGTTGGCTTTCGACGTCCACCGAACGTTCGTGATAATGGTTCTTGTGCTGCTTAAGCTTGTCATGTTAGTTGTCATAGGGGGGTTGGTAACTCCATGTAATAGGTAAGGGTAGCAGGTGCAGTAGGTATAAATCCCTTCCAGAATTTGTTCAAAGAAATTGCTTCCCTGTAATTCAATTTCAATTTAGATTCATGTTATTTATTCCGATTCAATACATTAGTAATTGAAATCAAAAAAATATGAATAAGTAGAGGAATGAAACCCACATAATATGGCAAAGCTTGTGTTTGGGCTGAAATGGAAAAGATAACACAATATGAATTTTTCAAGATAGGCTATAAAGATACGTAGATTGTAATTTATTTCTGATGACGTCATACAAATTTATACTAAATTACAAAGCCACTCAATAATTTCTTTCTTGCTTGAGTTACACATCCACAGTTGAAATAAGCAAGTATATACACAAAACACACGACACTTTTACATATGCTTGGTCGAAAAACTGTGTTTCAACGTTGTTTTAGCATTGTGTATGGTTGTTAACAAGGCTCAGTTCAAGTTCCAACATTATGTCAACTTTATTAAATCTGCTGATTTTACTACATGGATTTATTTGTTTTTATGTCTGCGTTCTTTACGAAACTAAAATACTTGATTTTTAACTAAAAAAGATTTCTTTTTTATTTATGCATTTCTGTTTTATCTTTTACCCTCTTTTACTATCCTCTAGACCTTCTCCTAACGTTGTTGCATTATGACTTATGATATCTCTCCGGAAGTTGAGGCCGATTTCATTGGTATTTCAGGTTTAAGAAAATTGCAGATCCCGTGAAGAATGCATTTTTTTTATCATGGTAAGAAAAAAAAAAATCACTACCCCTAGAAAAAAACCAATAACGTTTTTTTTCATTTTGTCCGCATTTTTCCAGAAAACGGCTAGAGCGATTTTGATTAAATTTGCAGGGCACATTCGAAATCTCCAAACTTTGATCTGTTACGTTTTTGAAAAAGATCGGTCAAGAACTTTCTCCATACGATTTTTACGAAAATTTTAGTTTTTTTCAAAACCGGAAAATTGGAAAACTACCACTATCCAAAGAAACGGGAAATTTTCAAAACTTCTCCCGAAATGACCTGTTACTGTGTATGTGTGAGAATGTTCGGTCGGAGAAATAACGTGGGGATTTAGGGGATGCATCCCCCCAATCAGCGAGACTCGTAGTTGAGGCCTGTAGGCCATGTTCCTCTAGGGTTGCAGCCCGCGGGTTGGACCCGGCGGGTTCGTTTTGATGTCATTGCGCATGCGTGCGACAGATAGCGCGATAGGATATATCCTATCGCGAAAAATATGAACCAGCGGGTCCCGTGGCTCTCCTTGTTCCTATTGGTCGGTTCTCGAAGTACTGACCAATTGGAACAAGGCGAGCCATGCCGATACCTTTATCCACTGCCAGCTGTTTTATTTTCATCTGCCAAACTTGTCATGGAAATACATCACTTCTCAAATTGATTGATTGTTATTTCACAGAAATATACGTTTCAATATTATTATTTAAATAAACAAGAGCAAGATTAACTAGCCAGCCCAGCGACCAGCAATTGAAGAGTATTAAGGAGTAAACTAGCTGAAAACCCAATGCGATGTACCATGCATGAAATCTTGTCTTGCCAGAACTCTCTATTTGTTTCAAAGCACTGCGCGTGCGCTAGGAAAGTCGGAGGTCTCAGTGTGGAATAGCAAAACATGCCGGCGGATCGCAATCGGCGTTTCGGATCTGCGGCCTTTATGTTGTTGGTCCGTGGAGCGGGGGTTTGGGAGGCGCAGCCCCCAACATTTGAAACAAGTGTAAAAACCTCAAGTCTGCCTCTGTGGGGGCGGGGTTTTGGCGGGGTCGGGGTGTGATTGGAAGCGGCAGGGAAAAGAGGACTATCAACCTGTAATTTTTTCAAAAAGATCAATTGCTGATATAAAAATAATTGCTTATGTAATGCAGTTTAAATGATCGATTTTCCGTTTATTCAAATCGTAGTCGGTTTCCGTGGTTTCCTGATATATGTTATCCGTGGTGATCAGTTTTGTTGATGTCAAGTTTGTCCAAGGCAAATATTCGGTGTAGTTTATTTAAGGAACTAATGAACGAAATGGATTTCTGGAATTAACAAAATGGCGCAACTGTTGAATATCCTATTGATCACTGTCAGTAATGGTCCCAGTCACCAGTTACTTGAGTGCAATTACTATAACCTAACTCAAGTCCAAATTTAAACAGAAACATTGTGGTTGGCTCGCTCATCCTTCAAAGCGAATACTTTGGCAGCGTTTCATTGTATTTAAAATATACTAGGGCGAACGCAATTTGTGTTGCGTTGAAGATGAGCGTAGCGGTTTGTATTTAGCGCATAAAAAGATTGAGGCAAAAAGCCTAAATCATGGAGCAGCAAGCCGGACCATAGCTTTTTCGAAAATTCTGATCACTTGAAATTGTAAACGATTCTGGCCTTTCTTTGCTTCTGTCCGAGCTGTAGGGTAGCGAAAATATGCCAATTTTGAGGTCATAAAGCAATGTGCTTGTTAATACATAGATGTTACTCATGCCCAAGGGTTTTTATTGAGTTTTATTGGGTTGGTTTTTATTGGGAAAAATCTGGTGTGATGTTTCGATTTGGTTTCGATGGTTTCTAAAGGAAAATCGAAATTGGGAACATTTGAAAAAAATTCGCACTTTTAAATAAATTTCCGTACTTTTCCAAACATGCCCAATTGTCGAATTTTGCTCTTTTTTCTGCTTTGAAAGTGAAGGGTGTGGAGGATTTTCTTGAAAAACGCAGGGGGTCTAAGTTGAGAAAAAAAGTAGACACCCTGAAAATTTCATCCCACTCGAAGCAGGCGTTTGGCCTGTAGAGCGCGCGCAAACACACATACAAAAAAACAAAAAAACAAACAAACACACACCAAGTGTTTTTTTTAGCAGTAGTGAAATTGATGATTTCGCTTCGCTCGCTTCGCTCGCTACGCTCATCAATAAAGATTGAAAATACGAAATGAGTGAATATTTTCGAGTTTTGCAAACACACAATTTGTTGCTAAAAGTGTGAGGATTCCGTAGACATGGGTTTCGTTACGATCGGACAAAAGGTGTGGCCACCAGTTGGTATCCAGTAGGAGGTACAATTTGAGCGGGAAGCTGCCCAAGTATACGCTCACACCAATAGTCGTAACCGACTGAAACACATATTCAGCTTGGTTAAACTTTACAAAAAACTAATTTATTGGGCGACCAATAATTTTAAGCGTGCATGGCTTTGGATAACAATTTTAGCGATAAAAAAATGTATTCAGCAATCGATTGATGAGTTTGAACAACGCTCCGATAAGATAGCAACTCTACTCTAATCGGCCAGATCTTAGACAGCGACAAGACTTCAGCTTTTACCTCTTTCAGTGCAGTCTGTCAGTCAGTGATTGGTGCAGATAGTTCAGAGGACTTGGCTACTGCAGGTAATTGTGACAGTCAATACTTCCAAACAATCCACAGTGCATTATCTAATTTTCACGTTCTTTGTCATATTGAGTTACATGTCTAAAGAAGTTTATTTTGTTTCCTCAAGAAATCTTAACTGATATTAAAGCACACCCAAACATGTTTCACTGATGGGGAACGCTCAGAAAACAGTTCGATAGCTCGACTGAGATAAATTTTAAACTTAATGTAAAAAATGTCATGATCAAATTTGCGTTATGAAATTTTTTTAACATATTAGCAATAACTAAAGCTATAACTAAGTACAGTGATAGAACTGTGTAGCGATGTTGGGCAGAGCGAGTGAAACAGATTTATTAACAGTGGTGCGCTGGTATACCTCGATTTCATATAAACTGAATTTCACGTTATGAAGGAGAGTTTCCAAAACTTACAAGCCGTGTCTTGAGCCGGACAAAAGGCTCTACGGGCATTTTTGAAACCTAGCTTATTTTTAGCGGCAGTGGATTCTCGAGGAAAATGCAAATCCATTAACAGTGAAACAGTAGAGTTATTTTTAGCTGATTTACAGAGGTGTAACTTATCGCAAACACCGTTGCCAGATTGTCGAGTGTGCCATGGTGCTGTTATACCACTACACTGACCGAGCGGGCAAGAATGGCATCTACGCAGACCAAGTCATCCGGGCCACGTCAGCGAAAGATGGACTCGGCCATGGTGTGCGCTTCACAGAGTTGCCGCATGACACAGACAAGGCCGTGTTGATCGCCAACAACTGGGGTGGACATCCGCCGTGGGACGCCAAAGAGAGGCTCAGGTTCTGGTTCAAGTTCGAGTCGGAGGACTTGCCGCAGCCGACGTTCAAGTCGAACGAGGTCAAGGGCAGGAACGTCTGGATTTGTACTGCTGATGTGCCGATTCACTGTGAGTGGTGCACATACTTTATTATACTTTCTGGTCTAAACTGGTATCTGAGGATAGGTCGATAACAGTAACTCATCATTGTTTGACATTTTGATATCATATTTGATTCTGCAAGGAATTGATGGATGCCTGCGTTCCAATGGTTTGGTGGACATTTCCAGAGCCGTTAGTGAATGTTAAGATGTTTTTCACGGGTTTGCTCTGATTTAAAGAGGTTTCCGGCCCGAAATAGGGTCTTGAGGCTCGACGTTTCGACGAGGCACGTCGAAGGTTATGTTACCACCTGAGGAACATAGGGTCCCTTGATTATAATGACCTTGTTGTCCTGGTAGATGACATTAAAACTGGTTGCCAACGCACCCCAGCGATTTCTGGCGAAATTACTAGCATCAAATTGTTCCCGCAGCCATAGCTTAGTATGGTAGCATGTCTGGGTTTATCTTTTATCTGTGGTTGAAGGCATGCCTGGCCGTTATGCGTCCCCTTTGCCGTTCTTCCAGCCTCGACCGCGCCGACATCCGGGCCAGCCCAAGGCGGCAAACCCGCCAGGACGTTCTACCACTACGTCAACAAAGACGACCGCGACGCAATCTACAAACGGGGCTACGTCGAACCCAGTTCCAAGACGTGGACTCCGTTCTCATCCAGCGTAGTTAAACTGACTGACCTCGAGCCGACCTCGGACAAGAAGGACATCGTTTGGAGCGTGTTTGGTCAAAAATACCCGACGTCTGATTTGATCGACAAGACCAAGTATTGGTTCAAGTTCGACGAGTCGGAACTGCGGGACCTGAAGCGGGACAGTGACCGATCCAAGAGGCTGTGGACAACGCCGATTCCCGTCACTGTCAAACCGGCGACTGGGAGTAAATCCGGGTGAGGCCGTGGGTCGAACGAATTTCTTCCACTGCTTCATTTCTATCACTCTCCGAAGTCCCGCGCACAATTGAATTAAGAATTGAAATAAGTTAAACAACAAATTCGAGAGTGCACAAGTACATTGCTGCTAAAAATACGAGAGAAATGTTCACTGACAGTTGTCAGTGACTATACGTAAAAACGTTGACATGTCACCATTTTGTTTGTTGCACTTTTTTTTTTTAATACTGCTATGTCATTGGTTGAAATAATAATAATAATAGAAGCAAGAAGTTGGAAGATTCCAACTCGCTAATTCACTATTCTTCTCGCTGCTCGCCTCACTTTACGGCTTGCGTCAATTGTGTACACTTCCCTCAGTTTGCCTATGTTTTAACTGTTTTATTCGCCATTCTTATTGCTACTCTTAATCTTACTTCAATTGTGCGCGGGTCTTTGTGCATGAAGCACTTTTCAATTCATAAAAAAATATGATTGAAATGGTGGATTTCAATCGTGCAAAGCGATGTTTACGGATTCAACGCCCAGAAAAAGGCACTTGGGTGCGCTAAGCCTTCATGATGTTTATGAAATTTGAAGGGTTTCTACCTCTGTTCTCAACTTCGAACCTCAGCGTTTCTCAGAAACTCAATTGGGCAGTTTTTAAAATTATATCTGTGACTTCAGTTAATTTCCATCTATACTCAGCTCTTTTTTTGGTGGATGGGTTGAGGACAGTGGGCATGAAATCTTTGTCTAAACTCTCTCAAGTCACCAACAATTGTCAATGTGCTTGCAGCAACCATCCTCATTACGGCTCTGGAGGATCTGCAAGCAGCCAACAGAAGAACCGCCGAAGCCCTTCACCGAAGAGGGAATACGGTCAGTCGACCCCGAAAGGTGCCTCAAAGCCGCGACCGAATCCGCCGTACCCTGCCCCACGTGGAGGGCAAAGACGTAGCCCGAAAGGAGGCAGTCCACCAAGAGGCAGCCCGCAAAGTGGCGGCCCGCAAAGTGGCGGCCCGCAAAGTGGGGGAATCGGGGCGAATTATCCAGCGCTTCAAGCACCACCACCGATCCAGTACAACGCGCTGTTCTACTACACCGACCGCGCCGGGAAAGACGCCATCTACGGCAAAGGGTGCATCGAGGCTCGAGGAGGCTGCGTTTACTTCACTGAAGTGAGTTTTACCACAACTTCTCGTGTACACAGTTGGTTTGTACTTGAGAGACTTTGTTCGGCAGAGAAAGGCCAATGATTCGCAAGGACACAATTTTTGTCCAAACTCCTAGCTGTTACCGGACAAATAAAGGCTAAATATCAGCTTAAAGGCTAAATTAAAGTTATGATGATGATATCCTTGGGTCTTATTGTTGAAGAGAAATCAGATATCTTCAATTTCACTACTGGTAAAAGCAAGCACTTGTGTGTGTGTGTATGTTTGTTTTTTTGTATGTGTGTTTGCGCGCGTTCTACAGACCAAACGCCTGCTTCAATTGCGATGAAATTGTCAGGGTGTCATACTTTTGCTCTCAACTTAGATCCCCTGTTTTTTTCAAGAAAATCCTTCAAGCTCCTCTTCTTCAAAGCAAAAAAAAAAAATGTAATATTCGAAATTGGGAAAATTTGTAAAAGTACGGACATTTATTTAAAAGTATGTATTTTTTAAAAATATTCCCAATTTGGAATGTTGCTCTTCGAGACCATCAAAGCCACATCGAAACACCAAAACCAGCCTTGTTGACTTCATGATTGTCTAAGGCAAAGATTTTACAGATATCAGAAATTTTGTTTAATACGTGCATGCAAGTTATTGCAAGTATCGAAAGTACCAATGTATTGAAAGTTTTGAAAGAAATATATCTCCAAAGGTTTTTTATAGATTGGAGATATATGCTTGTCATATTTTCGCTATCTGACAGCTCGGAGAGATACAATTAGAAAGTTCAAAATTGACTTGATGCTATACATCGGTCTTCTGCCTCCACCTTCGCGAACAGTTTTTTAATCGTCATGAAAATATGAATTCATTAAATTTGGACAATTAATGGCAACCAAAACAGCCTACGGATTTTGCAACTTTTACGTTATGCCGTTATCGGTTCTGATGAATATCACTACTGTAGTCCATGTAAATTTTTTAAACTTTGGTATACCGAGAACGCCAAAGTCAGAGTTACGTAATCGCACTGCAGTGTCAAGCATGACCGTTCGATGAAATAGACGACAACAGCTCCAGACTCAATCACATAATGTGCGTAAATAGTTGCCATGCGAAAACCATTGCGATCATTATTTGCCCGCATGAGTAATTGACTTAATTGTCTTCCATTGGGCCTACGCTATCTCCAGCAAGGGGTGCAAAGAGACTCAAAGAAGCTGTGTAAGCTTTGCCGAAGCTTAAAGTTTACCACAGATATGTATGTCACAAACGCTCGATGCTTATGTCTCAAGTGGCTTAGCGATATCTCCAGGAAAGCGAGTCATACAACGAAATTCTACCATCGCTTTATCTCATTAGTATGAAGAAATGCATGATACGAATTTGTATTTGAAATGCAGGCCCAATGTTGTGCCGACACTTTTGCAAAACACAAGGACTCAAATTAAGCTGAGGTTCCGGCTAGCAATGTCAGTAACACGACGTCATCAACATTGGCTGCGGACCAATCAGCGACTCCATAGCAGAGTATAGCGAACATGACGTCATGCATCCAATGATCATGACTTCGTGTCACTGACATAGCCATCTGTTAACACAACTAACTAACGTTTGTAAGGATCAGCTGCCTAAAGTTTGGGGTGGAAACTTAATCAAAGAAACACAAACCACATAGCTATGCTGCAAATGATTGATATTTAATGTGCAACTGCCGGACTCGGAGGCCCGAACAGTGCTAGCGTTCGAAGCCAACTGCCTGCTTGCTGGCGGTGCAGACCGCGGTCAGGTAGCTATACCCTGTGATAGGGTATAGGTGTATTTATAACTTGCCACAGGAAACGAAACAATACCAAAGCTATGTACCTACAGTCTGAGGAAGAGCAGATGCAGCATGTTCACACAGGCATGAGTCTAAAGCTGGGGTTACAATCTGAAATTTTTCCTTCAATGCATTGAATTTAAGGTTTAATTTAATCAATTTAATGTAACATTGAATGCTCTTGGCAGGAGCCGTTTGCACGACTCAGGGCCGATTTCACCAACATCCCACTAAACTTACGATTTTCTGTAAACAGCTGACATTTTCCCAAATTTCATTCGGTGTTGAAATTTGATAACAGACAAAATACGAGACAAATATGAATTTTAACGCAGTTTTATTCCAAAAATGGAAATGTTGTGATGCTATTGCAAACATGCGTTAACATTTTTTTCTGGCCATTCATTTTTTTCAGCTGCAAGCACAGTTTTAAAGTGTAACCGCCAACGGGCGAGGTTTAAAATTTGCCTGGTGATTTGCAAGCACAGAAAATATTGACTGATATGAACAAAAATAAGTTTTGTGTGACAGAACAGTGCCTTCTGTATTCAACACCACATTTAATAACACTTCGCATTTTTTTTCTGTAAAAATTTAATTTTCTCATTTTAAATCTTTCAAACGTTATATTTCGTCTTTAAACTAGGTTTTGGTGAAATCGGCCACTTGCGTTATAAATTCATTACAATTGTGATATAGTCTTTCGAAACCTTTTTTTCTAGAAGGCAGTGGCACATATCCCTCCTTCTCTTGAAAGGAAACTTGAAATATAATTAGAACACGTCCCAAATGAGAAAACATTGAATTGAAATTTTGTTTAGAATTTAACCTTGAATACAATGCATTGAACAAAACGTTGAACCGTGTAGACCTTTGAAAAACTACGCTCATCTTCCACGCCATACAAATGGCATTAGGAAACTATGTTGAGACTATTGGTGTGGGTGTTTAACTTGTAAACACACCGTTTGTCCGATCGTAACGAAACCAGGGTCAACGGAATCCTCACACTTTTGGCAACAATTATTTGTGTGTTTGCAAATCTTGAAAATATTCACTCATCTAGTATTTTCAAGCGTTGAATAAGAACCCTGTTAAGTCGTTTTATTGAGCGTAGACTCGGGCTGCTTCCCACTCAGAATTTATCTTCCACTGGATACTAACATGTGGCCACACCGTTTGTCCGATCGCGACGAAACCAGGGTCTACGGGATCCCCTCACTTTTAGCAACAAATTGTGTAGTTTTTAATCTCGAAATACCAATAGAAAGTTCAAATAAAGCTTCATGAAATAATCACCAACAACCGCACCAATAGCCTTCACGCGTCCCTTCTCTTTTGCAGGCCACGCCTGCGCAGACGGCAGGCATGACCGCGAATCAAGATGGATACTGGTTCGAGTTCCCCGACATCAGCCTGGCGGGCTTGCAACGAACCACCGACCCTCAGGGCCAGGTCATCTGGTTCGTGCAGCAAGACGTCGATCTCTCGCTGTCGACAAGTCAGGGTCGACTGACGGCTTCGTAGGAGATATAACGTAGCTCTTACTTCCCTTTATGGAACTTTGGCATAATGTCCTTATATCTGTGTAATCCTAGTATCCAGTACTAAACTCCATTTCATGTTAAGAAGGAGATTTGATTTTCAGCTACCACGACGACCCACTGTTGCTAGACACGAGCTAAGAGTTTCAATACACACAAACCATGTCTTGAGCCGGACATAAGCCTCTATTGGTAGTTTTAAAACTCTTAGCTTGTGGAGCCTAGTGGAAGAAGCAAATCCACTCTCCTTCTCAACGGGAAATTGAGTATAATGTTTTTCACAAGGTACAGAAATTAGAAAGGTAGTGTGATATTTATGGATAATAAAACAGTTAAGTTCATCGATTCATATCACTACTTACTGACAATGAAATGTCCTGTTAACTAGTTAAATACAATTAAATACAATAAACAGTAATATATTCGATTCAATTGATATACGATATAAAACGATGTGAAATAATTAGGTACGTAAGTATTTTTTATTGTTAATGAATGCTTTGGATCACTCCAAGGGCTTTAAACAGATTTGAGCAAAAGGAATGTTACTCAAGATGCAGTTCTCAATTTCCCCAAAACTTGAGACAGTTATTTAATGTATTTTAGTTTCATTTCGACGGGCTGGGCCCGTCCGAGCTCGACACGCTCTGAGAGGCCGAGAACGAGACGGATTCGCAATACATACTGCACTTTGGAATCCGACGGGCTCAGTCCTAAGGGCTATTAGTAGAGTTATGTTTTGATACAAAAAGAAAACGGCACCACTAAAAGGCCATGGACAGCTTGCTAGATAGGTACTCTTTGAACTCTGCAATTTGTAGCAGTAGTGATGAAATTTCAGTATATCAGAAGTGAAGTTCCCTTTTGGTATTGGCTCCTTTTCTATAAATCTTTCAAGCACGTGTTATGATTTATGAAGATTTGCAAAGAGGCCTGGAAAATTGTCTACAACCTACAGGCAAAATCTTGCAAAGAGGCCTGGAAAATAATTGTCTACAACCTACAGGCAAAATCTTGCAAAGAGGCCTGGAAAATAATTGTCTACAACCTACTGGCAAAATCTTGCAAAGAGGCCGGGAAAATTGTCTACAACCTACTGGCAAAATCTTGCAAAGAGGCCGGGAAAATTATCTACAACCTACAGGCAAAATCTTGCAGGACCATGTTTAGATTTTTCAGCAGAGTAAAATGTGAACATAAGACATTACCAAGCATTTTGATAAGGAGCACTATAAAATAAAATAATAAAAGTTGCTTTTTTAAAGATAACGCACAATGAAACCTAATAAGTTTATCTTTGTGAAAACTTTTTACCATATTTACAAATGGAAAAACTTAAGCCTAAATGAAACCTGTCTGCGCGTGTATCACGTTTTCTTATCTTATTTTTCTAAGAACAATATCGAATATCGTGAAGATAACGTACCGATATCAAATCGATCGCTTTCAAAGTCACAAGCACCCGATTCCGTCTGGGTGTCTGTATCTGAGTCGGAGTCAAAGAACAAGCGTCTGCCGACAATGGTGCTGCTGTACCACTACACGGACCAAGCTGGCCTTGACGCCATCTACTTAACCAACACCGTCAAGGCGTCGGCCGGCGGTGCTGCCGGCCCAGGAGTCTACTTCACTCAGCTCGACCCGACCACGCCCAAGGAAAAGATAGCGCAAAACAATTGGTGCACTTCGGACACTTCGAAGACCCGTTTCTGGTACAAGTTCAAAACAGAGGATTACCCAGCTATCAAGCAAGTGTGTACTGGCAGCCGGGACATTTGGCTGCATAATGGAGATATGAAATTGCATGGTGAGCAGTGGCTTTACTACGATTGTTATTCGAACACAGTGTCTGGTGCGTCAACCAGAAGGTCAATTTGCACCTTTTTTAAATTCTTTATTCATATTTTTTCTACTTAATAGGTAGCTTTCAAAAACTTGAATAAATTGTCTTTGTGACGAGTCACCACCGAGGACTTTTACCACATAATATCCAGCCGAGCATCGTATTAAAGCCAATCTAATCCATATAGTTTGAAAAAAACCACATCTTCCGAAATTATCCGAAATAATTTTGAAACGATGCTGACAATGCAAAATGATTCTGTTTTAGAAAACTCCCAAGTGAAGTTGTATCACTACACCGACCGAGCAGGGAAAGACGGCATCAACTCGTCGGGTATCATCAGGAAAAACAAGCCACAAGACGTCACGAAAAAAGACGGCACCGTCACTGCCCTAGCGGCAGGCGTCTACTTCACAGAGCTCAGACCCGAGCATTCTACCGACAGGGGGAAACGGATGCGCCGGGTCTTCGGTTCGTCCGCTTCGCATGAGGGCAAGACGCAGTTCTGGTTCTGGTTCCGGGTGGGGAACTTGAAAGGGGTGCGCAAACAGCGATCTGCGCACGGAGGCTACGAATGGGTCTTCGAGGGAGACGTGGATGTCAGGTTGGGACGACGTTGAGGGGTGGTCGTCACGCGCAGGAAGCTTTGTTCCATTCACGGCTAGAAGGGGTTTGAATGGGGTTTAATTTGTGTTGACGTCACTCCATTTCACGTTAAGATGGAGTAGGTAGCTGTGCATATGATTGGATTCACAAGCCACGCTGCGTGGCCAGGGGTCGGTGCAGAGGTTCACCTGGGAACTTCCTACACCAACAATTATTAATGTACAAATCTGGAAAAAAGCCATAGACCGGGAAAGAATCAATTGATGTCGGATGGTAGTTTTTAATACAAGTATGACGTACTTTTTCCATACGAGCTACGTAAAAATGCCGTAAAAAGACATTTTATGAACTTTTTGAAAATTCATAGCACTGTCATTTTTTTAAAGTGTAATAACCTAACACACCATCCGACACCAAACAACCATTCACGTTTGTTTTTGACCAAAACTCAGCATTAGAATTTAGGCCAGAAGAAGTTCCCGCGTGAACCTCCGCGTACGACGAAAACAATTGCGTTTTGTTTCCTTTTAAGCCCCGTCTTGAGCCGGGCAAAAGGCTCAATGGGCAGGTTTGGATCTCTTAGCTCGTGTCTAGCAGCAGTGAGTCCTCGAGGAAGATGCAAATCCACTCTCCTTCTTGACGTGAATTGGAATATAAACTATTCAGCAGATTTGTTACAAGTTCTATTTGGGACGTGCGTTTTCCGAAATTTTCTGTAAATCAGGCTTTTCAGGTGTATTATGATTATCATGCTTATCAGGCATATCACGCTAATCATGCTATGGTTTTCACAAAGTTGTTGGTGAAAGTCGATTATCAAAGTTTTGTGTCGTGAAGGTTGTTTTTTTTAACATCATTCAATTAATAAAATTGGTCCTTGAAAATGAAGATGTCATATTTTCAATACTATATTAATACCTATACTGCAAAATGATGATTTCCTGAAGTTTTGGCTTGTAAATAGTATAGAACGTAATTATTATCATTTGCTATTTTAGTTACAAAATGCTAATGCCTACATAATGTTTTATAACTCTAAGACCCGGTTTTTCAGTGGCACGTTAAATATCTAATCGTCTGTTAACTTGTTATTTGCCTAGCAACGTCCAATCAGAGCCCTTAATTTTCTTGCTAATGGACCGTTAAATCTTAACGGGTCACTGAAAAACCGGCACTAAGTACAATTTGTAAATTTTTTCAACAACACACAATTTGTACATAGTAGTTTAAAGCCCGACACAAGAAAACAGGCTTTTTAGGCTAATGGAAATGACGACCATGTCAATGTATTTGTGATTTTGTGAAAGCATTTTTACATCACGCATATTTTTAATTCATAAATAATTCTTCAACACAATATTATGGTGCACAATATAAGCGAGCGAAGCGAAAATCTACAATTTCACTATTGGTAAAAAAACACTTGTGTTTGTTTTTTTGTATTTGGGTCTGCGCGCTCTACAGTCCAAACGCCTGCGTCGATTGCCAATACATTTTCAATGTGTCTTTTTTTGTTCTCAGCTTAGAGCCCTGCTTTTTTCAAGAAAATCCTCCATATTCCTCAGCCTCAAATCCGAAAAAAGAGCAATTTTCAAAATAAAATTGTGACCGTGTGGGTCAAAACTTGCAAATACTAATAACCAAAGTCAACTCACGACGTCCTACATTCAACTTACCTGCTAGTGCTACAAACAGCTACGCTCAGCTTCAACGCCAACAATTTGGCAGCGTTTCCTAATGAAGATTACATGAAATAATTTTTACTTCAATTGATTTATGGCAAATGACAAAACATGATAGGACAATCTCAAAGTTTAAAATAAATTATTGTTCTTCAGTTTAGTCATTGAACGGTTTTGCTAAGTTTTTCTCCGAACAGCATTGCATATCAGATTCTTATCGCAAGGTTAGTCTAGAGATAATGTAACCCGACAATAATGAGACTATAAGACCAGATAAAGGCAAGGTCCGATGCAGTCTTGGCCTTGGCTCTATGTCACATAAAGGTGAGTAAGGCTTTATATTTCACATTGTCTAATGCAAAATTATTGTTTGGGAATGTGTGGTAGCTGCATTTTAATACAAACCATTCATTTATGATTTCATTTAAGAAAACGGGACAAATATTTTAACACTGTTTTATTCCAAAAATGAATATGTTGAGCTTTAAAATATTTATTAGAGTTATATCTGGCCCTACTTTTTTTGAACTTCCAGCGCAGTTTAAAAGTTAAACCGCCAACGGGCGAGGTTTAATATTTGTTTAATATATTGTCGTTTTAGCCTAAAATTACCACAGCCTTGTGAACTTTGAAGTAAAGTGTCATGTGATTTTTTAAGTTTTGTAAAGAGTAAAATAATTAATTTGTAATGATAAATAAAGTTTTTAATGGTAATGACAACAACTTAATCATTTGATTCTATGGTATGGTACCCTTTGGTATGAGATCCCCAAAAAGTGGCAAACTCAAATTCATTCTAGTGCAGTTCAAAAATTTCTTATGGGATGCGCCCCCAAAACCCAACCTCTTCATGGGTGAGGGGGGGGGGGGGACATTTCGGCCCAGTCTGCAGACGGGTCGGTGAAAAGTAGTACCACCCCTGGTCATAATCTAAGTTAAAATCTTTTAAGCTTATAAGCGGAAATGTTTTAGCACAGGATAATCAGCTCCAGATCCCAGCCTCTACCCTCCATGGTGTTCCTGTACCACTACACGGACGTCACCGGCTGGAACGGCATCATCTCCAGTGGCAAGATCATGGCCCAATCCCCGCACGGCGGCCAGTCCGACATGCGCACCGGCGTCTACCTGACCGAGATCGAACCGAAGTGTTCCGACAAGACCATCATCTGGAACATGTACAACCTGGACGACCGCAAACGGAACTCGAACCTGGAGAGGAGGTGTGGCTTCTACTTCCAGTTCGATTCCCGGATGTTGCGTGACGTGGAGAAGAACAAGCCGGTGTCGGGCAGGAATGAGTGGCTCTGCCCGGACGACGTGATGACCGCTTTGGCCGAAACTCGTGGCCAGCGCAAGAACAATTCTTAAACACTTCTTGAATGAAAGGGGCGTTAAAAATCTATGTCCGTGGTTTTTATTGGTTAATAAAGTCTCACTCATTTCCCGACCATTCGTTACTTTGACTTATTTAAGGTACTTCCTGAAAGAGACTGACGTTGACCGCGTCAACAAAAGGTGAAGTACCTTTTAAAAATGTGTCTAAAGACACGCGCAAAATTGAAGTAAGAATAAGAGTAGCACTAAGAATAAAAAATAAAATTTGTTAAAACCTAAGGAAAACATGGATGTGCACACAATTGACTCAAGCCGTAAGGTAAGGCGAGCTACGATTAGATTAAGTGATTAAACGAGCTGGAGTATTCCAACTTCTTACTACCGTTCTTATTTCAACCAATCACAGAGCAGTATTTAACAAACAAAAACACAATGTAACAAACAAAATGATGTCACGACCACGTGTTTAAATAATGCTGTCTCTGACAGCTGTCAGTTAACATTTTTTACTTTTATAGCAGCTGTGCTTGTGCATATTTTCCTTGTTTTTTCATTTATGCCTATATTCTTAATTTAAATTGTGTGCTGGACTTAAGGGTATGGTGACAGCGCCATCGCCGTCCTGGGGCCGAGTCCATTTACCCGTTCCATGTACGGGTCGACCGGCCTCTCGTCTCCCCGGAGATCCAATGGTTACACCCGGCGAAGCGAAAGAATGTGTGCCCGCATAGCTCAGATGGTAGAGCACCAGACAGACAATCAGGAGGTCCCCTTATCCCACCCAGCAAAGCGGGATATTGTATGCCCGGATAGCTCAGATGGTAGAGCACCTGACCGACAATCAGGATAGGTCCCCTTATCCCACCCAGAAAAGCGCGAGATTGTATGCCTGGATAGCTCAGATGGTTGAACACCGGCTGGGCAAGAAGATGATCATGGATTCATTCCATCCATTGCATCCTGGTATATGCTTAGACCAGTTGCAATACCCTCTCAAAGAACCAAAAGTCTTCTGGTCTAGGCAAGCATAAAATAACATCTTTTTATATTGAACTACATATTTTTGTGACGCAATAATATTGTTGTTATTCCCACACACTGCACCAATTTTAGTGCGAACATTTGTGTATACCTATACCACCCACTGCCACCAATTGTTGTGCGAATATTTTACAAAAATACTTGCACTACAGTTGGTGGCATTAGGTGGGACTAACAAAAATATTTGCAATACAATTGGTAGTGCTAGGATTTGGGAATGATTATACAAAGCGGATTTGGTGGGCTAAAAATACATATTTTATGGCTGAAATATATCGTTTATAAAATCTTTTTTTTTTAAATCAGAATACAACTTGTATCAAATGAGAGAATGGATTACTTAAGTGAATGAATCACTTAGTGGGAAATTAATGTCAGCTTTTTACTGGGTTTTCAGCCGGCAACGTCAGTGACACGATGTCATCAACATTGACTCAAACAAAAACCAGAGACTCCAGATGTTTATGACGTCATGTTTGCGACTCCGCCATGGAGTCTCTGATTGGTGCAGAGCCAATGTTAATTACATCATGTCACTGACATAGCATTAAGAAAAGCAAAGCAGTTATCTGCCCACATGAGTGGTAGAAACTGGAACCGCAGCCGTCCATTCCTTGAAACCATGTCTAGATGGGGATGACCCGAAACTTCTGACTCCAGCCGTGGTTGAGCTCGCGGGTGGTGAGTCGGGCACTGGCCTTGTTGTTTTGGTCGGCTACCTCCAGATATCTCCCGTTGCCGTTGCGTACGAAGTCGCCCTTAAAGGACCAGAGCTGGCTGGTACCTCCGTGAGAGGGGTAGTTGATTACGTGACCTTCGGGACTCACGTCAAGGACCATGCTGGAGGAAAGAGAGTCAACTTGTTCTTGCGTTAAATTGCCTAGGCAAAATTCTGACCTATTTTGCTAGAACTCCAAAAGCTCCAGACACAAAAATGGGGATACAGTCGCCTCATAAGGTGAGTTTACAACTGGCAATGTCAGTGACATGATGTCATCAACATTGGCTCTGCACCAATCAGAGACTCCATGGCAGAGTCGCGAACATGACGTCATGCTCATCCAGAGTCTCTGATTGGTGCAGAGACAATGTTGATGATATCGTGACACGGACATTGCCGGCTGTAACCCCAGCGTCTCGCACCCGTTGAGCTGGCTGACGATCATGTTGTTCCTCAGGTACCAATGCTGGTTGGAGGTGCCGTAGTACTTGTACATGATGATCGGGGTGGACGCGTATGGGTTGCTGGCAGGCACATCCACGACGTAGCCGGTGCCGATGTTCTGGATGTAGAAGTAGGACATCTTCCTGGAAATGGAATTTCGATGTGAAATTTTGTCTTTACCGTTATTGGGGATATATTTCAAATATGCTCATTATTATTTCTATTTATTATCGGGGCACGAAGGCTCAAGAATTCAGCAGAACTAAATGACGTCATCGGAGACGAGTTGGATACCGTCAAAGCGATCTCATTGATTTACCATCGAATTGGCGTCCCCCCCCCCCCCCCTCCCACAGCCATGTTTTTACCTATGAGCTAAGGGGCTACAAATACTAATAAAGTAAGGTGACTTGTATATTGGAGCTTTAAAAATAGATTATACTTACCGAGCTTTCGTATAACATAGAAATGATTGCATAAGCCAAACAATTACAAATAATTAGAAAAACGCATTTTACACGAAATGTTTCAATTTAAAAATATGTTTGAATTGGCCACTCGTCTACTTGTTTCAATCAAATTGGCCATTCTCAATTGTTTTTCCTCATGTCAATTTTAATTTCTTAACATGTAACTAACCTATGAAATGGCAACGCTTGCGTTGAATTGCGAAGCTCAACTCCAGCAACTGGCAGGTGGTAGCGTCGGTCTCCTACTCAACGGAGCGCTAATGGAGGAAGTTAATGAACACCAACAAATTCTTGAAGGACCTTCGATAAAATATGGTTTTATATGACGATCACGCAAATTTTATTAATCATTATCAGGTTTCTTATCAGAATACCTGATAGCGCTAGGTAGGCATATACGCTGAAGTAAAATAAAAGAAACATTATATGTTTTTTTCACTTTGAACATTTTGGATAAGTACTACAATATCTGCGTCAACTTGTTTGGGTGTTTTAGGAGAATTTACATCACACAAAACTTAGTTTTCAAGTTGAATAATTTAAATTAACAACTTGAATCCATAAGTTTGTCTAATTTTGGTGACATTTTTTTAAGAACGCAGGGTTGACATGCAGTTCCTTACAGATTTCTAAAATGATCACCCTTTTTGGTTTTCATAAATTCATATTCAGGTTGTTGAGTGAGTGTATAATTTAGGCTTATACTTCCATGTCTTCATCCACGTGGTCGGTATCTGGCATAATCTATGCTGTTTTCAGACAAACCTTTCTGAGGACACAGCCGAAAATTGACTGACCCAATTTAAATGCCATCGCCCCATAGCTTCTTTTCGTTTCATTTACGTTGATCTTTCAAATTGCGTTCAAGTCTTAAAGCAAAATATGACGTACAATTATTGACATATTATTACCATACGCTTTCTTCAATACGTTTAGGCATTTAAAAATGGCTGGCCCTAATTTGTATCAACATTACCTCTAATGACTAAACTTCATTTCACGTTAAGAAGGAGAGTGGATAAGCATCTTCCAAGAGAACCCTCTGCTGCCAAACAAGAGATAAGAGTTTCAAAACTCACAAGCCAATTTTCTTGAGCTGGACAAAAGGCTCTATGGGCAGCTTTGAAACTCTAGCTCGTGTCTAGCAGCAGCGGGTCCTCGAGGAAGATGCAAGTCCACTCTCCTTCTTAATGTGAAATGGAGTTTACAATGAATGAAATCATATCATATAGTTATCGGAAAGAACGTAGTTCAAATAATAATCGAAAATGAATCTAGAGATAACGGCAAAAGACAAGATACTGTGAGACCAGATACAAGTTCAGTCCGATCTAGTCCAGAACTTGGCTTTGTCAGTTTTGATTCAGTGTCAATTAAGGTGAGCAATTGATAAAGACAACCAAAAAATGTATTTGAAAATAGTTTGTATCTAAGAAAAGTTTCGTTGACAGGTAGCTTACTGTAAATACGGTTTTCTCCACTCACTCTTTTATCGGCTGCAGACAGCTACGCTCATCTTCAACGCAACACAAATTGACTCACTGTTTGACAACGGGCCTTGTGCCACCATGGCAACTCCAGCTGTTCTCGTGTCGTCCTCGGATGCTACAAAGCGATGCCAACAGGTTAACGGCCAACGTTGAGACCTTATGGACGCCGAACGTGTTCAATTTACCAGGTCGGTAATAGTTTACAAGCAATAACACATTGATGGTTTCGCTGAGGTTTATATGTAAAACATGGCCCACTAGTAAAAATGCTAGCTCCGGGGTCGCAGAATCTATTTACGTAGCGGTACGCGCATACAGCCGGCCATTTTTGTGCCAACTTTCAACCTTGGTACCTATGACAGTATTCGAAATCTGTCCGTTAACATGTACTTGCATGGGGCCCCAGAATCGGTGACAGTGGGTGGGATCTATCTGTGCTGAAAGGGCGAGAGCCATTATAACACGTCGATGGTGTACAGGCAGAAGGGCTTAAGCGACATTTTCACAATTGTTCAGGAAGTGAAAAAAACCTCTCAAATAATCAATTGTTGATAAAACAATTCAAATTTTTAATGGATCATTCTAATTTAATTTTCAGAATTTTCTGCATTAACAAAAATTATATTCTCTCATTAGAAAAATAATAATGGCACTAACGCCCTAAAACACTGCTAAAATTCTGCTTGCTTATTGTGGTAACGCCCCAAGTTTGGATACAAAAGAAGGCGCATACGCCCTTGTGCCTCTTACAATTTCAACATGATGTCGCTTACACCCAAATTAAAACAAGAATATCGGCTAAAGTACTTGACTGTCGCTTACACGGTATTTTTTATTAGGTTACTGGTATAAATATTGAGCAGGAACCACCAAAACATGGATTTCGCCAAAAATGTCGCTTAAGCCCTTCTGCCTGTACACCATCGACGTGATTGACTGTTCCAGATCCAACCCTCTCCCCAGTCCCCACCATGGTGTTCCTGTACCACTACACGGACGTCACCGGCTGGAACGGCATCATCTCCAGCGGCAAGATCCTGGCGCAATCCCCGCACGGCGGCCAGTCCGACATGCGCACCGGCGTCTACCTGACCGAGATCACACCAGACTTCGCCGACAAGACCATCATCTGGAACATGTACAACGTTGAGGACCGGAAACGGAACCCGAACTTGGAGAAGCGGTGTAGTTATTATTTCCAGTTCGACTCTCGGTTGCTGCGCGACGTGGAGAAGAATCGCCCGAAGTCGGGAAGGAATGAGTGGATCTGCCCGCATGACGTCAGCACCTATTTAGCCAAGACTTCGGGCAAGCGACAAAATCATTACTAAAAATTAGGGATGGGCATCGATTATTAAAGTCAAATCGATTATCGATTCGATTATTGAGGTTCATAATCGATTAATAATCGATTATTTAAATCTACGATCCAGGCAAAATTTTTTTTTCAATTAAAAATTATTAGTCAAATGTTTAGATTAGGTTAGGTTCTCCAGGCAAATTGTGTATAAATTCTAAAATGATATGCTAGGAATATCTGTAGGGGGCAGAAAAAGCAATCTCCCTGTTTTTTGCCACCTCTTAAAGCAGACATTTTGCTGCAAACAAACAACTACGTCTCCAGAGAAGAGCCGCCAGAGTGGGCCAAAGAACCAACAGCTGTCGGAACTCGAGGACGTTTGAGAACTTCGGCGGGAATTTTCAAATTATAAATAATTGATTATTTAAAACTGAATCGATTAATCGTTATTTATGTGATAATCGATTAATCGATTATGTGCCCACCCCTACTAAAAATATCATAAAGAGCGAAAGTTTCTTAAACAATATTTTTGTACTGTGACTGCTTTTTATTTGCATTTTTGTTTACATGAGCATTTAATTTATTTTTCAATCTTTTATGTAATCATATTTATATACACCTGTAAATTTGTTGAAAGTTAATTTCGGTCATCTAAACTAGCAAAGCCTACAATATTTGGCTGCTTTATTTATTTTCATACATTTTAAGTCGTTTTCATCTCTTTCATCCACCTTTTCATTATTCCATTTACTAATTGTCGTTGTTTTCGTATC
Source organism: Nemoura dubitans (assembly GCA_921293005.1). Taxonomy (NCBI): domain Eukaryota; kingdom Metazoa; phylum Arthropoda; class Insecta; order Plecoptera; family Nemouridae; genus Nemoura; species Nemoura dubitans. The sequence goes on along the minus strand of OV121078.1, from coordinate 12,455,706 downwards.
GCTGACTTCGACAGCGACGATCTGTAAACACTGAATAATACGGCCGATAGGTCATATTGATTATTCGAGGTTTATTGGCAATGCACTGTGATGTAGGGTTGATTGGAGTTAGTGCAGGCCACAAATCAGCAGTTTCGCCGACTCCGGGAGGGAGGCACCGAATGTTGTGTTGAGGCGAGCTGTTGTCTCGACAGGGGCACTGTATGTGTACGTCGGCCCTACTTCACCCCTAATCTGTAACTGTTCAGATGTGAGATGAAATGAAATGAGAGTGAGAACCTTCATTTGTTCCACATGATAACATAGACGACCTTGGAGTTGTCACTCTCATTTCTTGTCATTTCTCTAGGAACAAGTTACAGAAAAGGGGTCCTGGCGTAGCGCGGCTGTCGCAGCTCCGCCTTCAGCGCATCCCATGCACAATTTGTTGTTGGTTGATTGCATGGTTGATTTTCATCGAAATAAATACCTACGTTACGTCCAATTATATTTATTCATACCTTGGCTGAAAGTTATCATTTTGTATTCATAATTCACTTTTTTGTGTCACCAAGAAGCGTTTTGGTGCCATTTGGAGCTCGCACTTGTCCCCCAACAGTGCCGCGGTCTAGCGGGGAAACTAAAAACTACACGGCCAAACGCGCGATTGGAACGGTCTGGCGTGATATAACAGAACCTACGTCTATTTAAAGCCAAATTAGTCGCCAGCTTTTGTTTTCTGCCTATAGCGTGTTCTTGTGCAATTAATCAAATTATTTATGTGTGTGGAATGCTTTGGTATTTAATCAACTTATATTGAAATGTTAACTTAAGTTTTAAGGCCGGTTGTTTTACTTTTAAGCACATTCCCACTTCGGTGAAAGGAAAGCTCTACCACCTAATCAATTTTCTCTCTAGCGATAATCTAGCCTACGCGTGCAAATATTCCGCTGAACACAGTTAGGGTATGGAGTACGAACTGTAACTCAACGAGAGCCCTCACTGCGTTCAGGGATCCGTCTTGGGCTCAGTTAGCATTCGGAAATACGCCGCCCGAAGCAAGCACTTCTTAGTGTGAGACAAAGTATACGGGGGGTGGGGGGGGGGGGGGGGGGGGCTGTAATAACTCATGATTATCTGCTCCAGGTTTCACACACTCCTCGGCATGGTGTTTTTGTACCACTATACACAGATCTTGGCGGCATGCTGGACATCCGTCCCAGCGGCTTGATCCGGGCCTATCACCGCACGGTGGCAAAGGCAACATGCGTTCCGGTGTCTACCTGACTCTGATCGAACACAGCAGTTCTGACCAGGGTAGCGATCATGTAACTACTTTTCATTCGATTTGGCTCGAAATCACTCGATTTCAAATCACTGCCCCCGTGTTAAACCATAGGCAGTGATATTGAAAACGAATCGTTTTGAAATCACAAAGTTACATGATCGCCCCCCTGGACATAATCTGGAACATGTACAAGCTGGAGGACCGCAAGATGACCCCGATAGCGGCATGTCGGTGTCAGTTCTATTTCAAGTTCTCCTCCCGGCATTTGCGTGGGGTGCAATATAAAAATCCCGTGCCAGGGAGGAATGCGTGGTTGAGTCCTTACGACGTGAGCATCTCGCTGGCCTTGGAATGTGGCGCGTGTAGCGCCGATAGTAGCTCCATTTTGCCGGTAATAAGGTGAAAGTGCAACGTTGTGAACAGGAGGCAGAGTGTAAAGCTGTCTCTCCAATAAAATGTTTAGAAAAATGTATTAAGAAAAAAAGTTAATAGATTTTTGTGTGAAAACTTTGAAATATTACTGAAATATTTATCAAAAAACAAGTATGTAACATACATATTAAGAGGGGACTTGTTTTAGTACGCTTTAAGTAATTAGCTCCAAGTTTTATAATTGTACTTTAAATTCGGCAGATTTCGAAAGTGATTTTCGTTTTCGTACATTTCGACCAACGATGATAACCATAGCGCGTGCTTGAAATACATTTATCATGCTGACACATCTACTCCTTACAGCCACCCCTCCCCCCCACATTTTTTTCCAAGCTACCCACCCAAGAAAATACTTATAATATAACTTAATTTTGTAGATTTTCTATTTATTCCATTTAAAACTTGTTATTGTTTTTGTAATGCGGGTATTTTTTATTTTCATTTTCCCAATATATTTGTCGTTTTCCTTCACATCTTTTTCATTCCATTCCGAAAGATGCTTCGCGTTATCGCTTCTTTACAAAACCACGCATAATCGTTGATCGTTAATAATTAAAGATAGCATTTAATCGAAATATGTTGTAAAAATTATTTTACATGTTATTGAATTGAAGATGAGCGTAAAGCTATATTAAACAGATACATAGGTAAAAGCACTACGTCGCTGCCAGAAGCCAAGTGTATATAAAACTGTTTCTTCGACAAAGGGTTTAGAAAAATTATTTCGATATGAATTTTACTTACTTTTGTATGAAAACTTAGCAATATTGCGAAAAAAAAGCTGGCTTGGTAAGGTTAGGTTTTTACATCAGTTTTTAGATACCCTTTGTTTTTAGCAAGCTTTAAGCTGGGTTTACAGCTGCCAGTTAAATGATGTAATCTATATTCGCTCTGGACCAATCAGAGACTCCGTGGCAGAGTCGCGTACATGACGTCCTGCAAATCCAGCGTCTCTGATTGGTGCAGAGCCAATGTTGATGTCATCGTGTCACTGACATTGCCAGCTGTAAACCCAGCTTGATTGGTGCAGAGCCAATGTTGATGACATCGTGTCACTGACATTGCCAGCTGTAAACCCAGCTTGGTTGGTGCAGAGCCAATGTTGATGACATCGTGTCACTGACATTGTCAGCTGTAAACCCAGCTTGATTGGTGCAGAGCCAATGTTGATGACATCGTGTCACTGACATTGCCAGCTGTAAACCCAGCTTGATTGGTGCAGAGCCAATGTTGATGACATCGTGTCACTGACTTTGCCAGCTGTAAACCCAGCTTGGTTGGTGCAGAGCCAATGTTGATGACATCGTGTCACTGACATTGCCAGCTGTAAACCCAGCTTGATTGGTGCAGAGCCAATGTTGATGACATCGTGTCACTGACATTGCCAGCTGTAAACCCAGCTTGATTGGTGCAGAGCCAATGTTGATGACATCGTGTCACTGACATTGCCAGCTGTAAGCCCAGCTTGATTGGTGCAGAGCCACTGTTGATGACATCGTGTCACTGACATTGCCAGCTGTAAACCCAGCCTCAATCTTGATGACTCTCGAATCGTCTTATCGCTTACTTTTAAAACCATGCATTTTCATTGATCTTAATATATCTGACAAGTCTGTTATCAAAGTATGTCAAACAATTTTATCGATATTTTACTACTCAAATCTATAACAGTTCGCTTTTGGCAATCAGAAAAAGCAAGCCCCAATTTCGCATCAAAAATGTTTTCCTGGACATCGAATGATGTAATTGAATAAAAACGTACAGTTTTCCCCAGAACCAAATTGTCTTACAATCTCAATCACCAGATAAGTCCAGAGATAACGCCAGTCACTAGTTCAGCTCTGCTCACTGAAGTTCTTGTCCTTGTCAAGTTCGACTCTCTGTCCCCTTAGGTAAGCCCGGTGAACGTTATTTTAATTGTGTGTTGGCAATGTAGGGTAGCATGGACTGTAAGTAAATCAGCAATGCAGCAAAAGGGGTTTTCCTTATTTTCTTTAAAGGTCTAAATATACTTATATTTGGAGGTTGAATGACTCAAAACTTTAATTTTAAGACTTATAGAAAAATATAAATATTTTATTATTTTTCAGTCAAGGATTGAAAATTAATTACAGTGTGCCTCACTGGATATAAACTAATTATCTTTATAAAAACACTGAAACCTGTGGTTAAAAGGAAACGACAATTTTTGCAAACCTGTTTGCTGGGGCTGGCAGAGCAACCCGTAATCACAGGGTGTGCTAAGTGGCAGTGCCTACCGCTAGTACCGCTTAGTATACTCATGATTTAAACAAGATAACTCATGATTATCTTCCCCAGGTTTCACATTCATCTCGCCATGGTAATTCTGTACCACTACACTGACGCTGAAGGCTGGAACGGGATCCACTCCAGTGGCAAGATACTGGCCCTGTCACCGCACGGCGGCAGAGCCAAAATGGCTTCCGGCGTATACCTGACTGAGATCGACCCCAGCTGCTCTGACCATGACATAATCTGGAACATGTACAACCTACAGGACCGTCAAATGAACCCGAAGGTAGCAAATCGTTGTCGTTTCTATTTCATGTTCTCCTCCGGTTCGTTGCCCGGGGTGCACCAGAACAGTCCCGTGTCAGGGAGGAACGAGTGGCTCAGTCCTTACGACGTGAGCAAGTCGCTTTCCATGGGATGTGGCGCGCGGTAGGATTGAAGATGAGCGTAGCTCTTTTTAGCTGATTTGTTGTTGAAAGCACAACGTTGTGAACAATAGGCCAAGTGTAAACCTGTTTCTTCAATAAAGGTTTGAGAAATAAGTATTTCAAAATTATGTTTTTTATTGCCTTTTATGTGAAAAACTTTAAATATTGATGAAAACATGTTATGTTTTCGCACTCGTTTTCCTTCGCTTGTCAGAAAGCCTTGGAAGTGACTTCATAGAATGGAAAAAGTATTGATAATTCTATGCTGCTTAGTGGTTAAACAATCTCCACATTGCTCTGAAGCAATTGTACGTAACTTTGTTGCCGAAATCGTTTTTCCTAACGGGACCCAGCTGATATCCTGCCGATAGCACCAGGTCCTCGTATTTTTGCCAGACGATTCTCAAGGAAACAGTTTCATCCCGTGCCAGCAGATTTTCCACTTCGTTTAACACAGTTCGTAAACAAAGTTGGCGCATATGTTCGTCTTCTTTGATGTGTTGAACTTCTGTGGCACAATCATTTCTTCTTAAAAAATGTGAATAACGTTTCATGTGATATTTCGCCTCGGCTGCTATTAGATCTGTAATCCCGGACAGCCTGCATCTCATCACGGGATCAATGCAAGCAACACTGATAATTTTTGTCTGACGTCTCAAGAACTGGACGTTTCTCAGCTTGTCTTTGTCGTTTCTGGGTACTAGTCTGTAATTTTCTTGACAAAGATACACATTTCCCACTGGACGGTGGGGACAAGTCGGCGAGTTTTCCTCACATCTTTTTCTCTTGAAGAGCTGGGAATATCTTAAGGTATACTTAAAGTGACGGCTCTTTTCTCCAGTCTCTTTATGTGACCAGCATACAGGCACACTGGGCCTGTATTTTGGGGGCCCCGTCAATTAAGTACCCGCCGGCCCCTCATGACTAGATGCAGTAACATAGTGTGCAGTTGCACCCAATTAAGTCATTATAAGCCGACGTTGTTGATAGACAAGTCCTTTTAGTCTTTACAATTATCGTAAACCCAACACCCATATTAGTATTTCCAGGCAATATGAATCAATATGTATCAATATGAATTCAATATTTTTAGAATCAATATTTTATATTAACAACTCTAATCCATAAGTTTGTCTTATTCTGGTGATATTTTTTCAAGTATGCAGGGTTGACGTGCAGTTCCTTAGAGATTTCTTAAATTATCACTCTTTTTGTTTTTACATATTCATATGCAGGTTGTTGAGTTAGTGTATCATTTATGCTTTTAGCATATTCCATGCCCAGCCCTACGGGCATGGAAGAATTAGCACATGCTTCCATGTGCTCATCCTCGTGGTCGGTATCAGGCATTATCTATGTTGCTTTCAGACAAACCTTTCTGAGTACATAGCCGAAAATCGACTGATCCAATTTAAATGCCATCGCCTCATAGCTTCCTTATAAAACCGTGCATTTTCGTTGAGCTTTCAAATAGCGTTCAAGTCTTAAAGCAAAATATGACGTACAGTTATTGACATATTGTTACCATACGCTATTTTTAATTCGTTTAGGCAATTAAAATTGGCAGGCTCTAGTTTGTATCAACATTATCTCTAATGACTAAACTTCATTTCGCTTTAAGAAGTGGAGTTGATTAGCATCTTCCAAGAGGACCCTCTGCTGCCTAACACAAGCTAATAGTCTCAAAACTCACAAGCCATGTATTGAGTCGGACATAAGGCTAAATTAGCAGTATTGAAACTCTAGCTCGTGTCTAGCGGCAGTAGGTCCTTGAAGACGATGAAAATCCGCTCTCCTTCTTAATGTGAAACAGAGTTTACTCTACACTGAATGGAATCTTACCTTATAGTTATCGTAAAAATGTATTTCAAATAATAATCGCACGATACGTCTAGAGATAACGATTACACTAAGACCAGATACAAGTTCAGTCCGAAATAGTCAAATCCTTGGCCTTGTCAGGTTTGACTCCGTGTCAATTAAAGTGAGCACTTGAGACGTTGTTAAAGACGACCAAAAAATTGATTTGTAAATAGTTTGTATCTAGGAAAAGTTTCTTTGACACGTACAGCTTAATGTGTATACGTATTTCTCCATTTACTCTTTTATCGGCTATAGACAGCTACGCTAATCTTCAACGCAACGCAAACTGTTTGACAACGAGCCTTGTGCCACCATGTTCTTATCTTTGTTCCTAGCCGTGAGGGGACAGGCAACTCCAGCTGTTCTCGTGTAGCCCTCGGATGTCACAAAGCGATGCCGACAGGTTAACGGCCAACGTTGAGACCTTATTGACGTGTTTATTTATCAGGTCGGTAATTGTCTACAAGCAATAAAATTTGATGGTTTCACTGAGGTGTATACGTAAAACTTGAGTTTAAACACCATAGGAACAGCTGATGGCCGATTCCACCAAGGTCGGGCTAAACTAAGTTCGAACCTTGATTAATTACCAGATTGAACTTTGGTCAGATATCATCATTTTGACTGATTTGAAATGGGAAAACGATTTTTATACACAAAAAAGATGCAATGATATAATATTTAAATGTAGTGTTGAACACAAAAGGCATTGTTCTGTCATATTCAACATAATTTTCTTCATAGCTGTCAATATGTTCTGTCCTTGCAAATCGCTAGGCAAATTTTAAACCTCGCCCGTTGGCGGTTTAACTTTTTAACTGTGCTTGAAATTAAAAAAAAAGAGTGACAGATATATTTTTATTACATATGAACAACGCAAAATATGCATTTTTGTAAAGAAAACAGCGTTACAATACATATTTGTCTCGTTTTTCCTGTGTTTTTAAATTTCCTTGGTTAAAATTTGATAAAATGTCAGCTTTTAACGGAAAATCAAGAGGTTAGTTTCAACCTGGTTTAAACCGGGTTAAACACGACTTGGGTGAAATCGTTCCTGAGTTGCCTAACCCCTTAGGCTAGCAGTGATGGAATCACACAGCATAGGGAACAGCAGAGTTGCCTGTCCCCTTAGGCTAGCAGTGATGGAATCACACAGCATCTAGGGAACAGCTGAGTTGCCTGTCCCCTTAGGCTAGCAGTGATGGAATCACACAGCATCTAGGGAACAGCAGAGTTGCCTATCCCCTTAGGCTAGCAGTGATGGAATCACACAGCATTAGGAACATCAGAGTTGCCTGTCCCCTTAGGCTAGCAGTGATGGAATCACACAGCATAGGGAACAGCAGAGTTGCCTGTCCCCTTAGGCTAGCAGGGATAGAGTTAACTTGACGGCAAGTTAACGAACGGTTAGTTCCTTTGCCAGCCAATGAGCAAAGTCGCTCTCTTGACAAACAAGCAAAGTAAAGCTGGTGAAGGGTTATTCATCTAACCTCTCTCCTGAACAGAGCTGGCCATTAGTAGGATGGTCACCCATCCAGTGTCCGAATCGGCGCAGTGTTGCTTAACTTCAAATATACTATACCAGTGTACTGGTGTTTCCATAAAGTTGGGTTTAAACAAGCAATGTCAGTGAAATGATGTCACCAACATTTACATCTGGACCAATCACAGACTCCATGGCAGAGTCGCGAACATGACTTCATGCACATCCAGAGTCTCTGATTGGTACAGAGCCAACGTTCCACTGTGAGCTGAGTAAGCTGAGTAAGATGCCAACCTGCCAGCGTGATATTCTTAAAAATATTCACAGTACAATTGGAAGCAGTGGGTGGGATTAAAAATAATATTCACCCTTCAATTGGTGGCAGTGGGTGGGATTCACAAAATTTTCGCACTACAATTGGTGGCAGTGGGAAGGATTAATAAAAATTTTCGCACTACATTTGAGAGGCCCAATGCAAGAACCTGCTAATGGCGGTTAGCATGTTCTCGTGTATTTTGCTGCCAAGTGCTCGCCCTGTCCACACAAAACATTCCCGCACGTGGTCGCTGGTAAAACTGCTAACTCCTGGGTCGCAGCATCCAGTCATGTTGCGGTTGGCGAATGCAACCGGCCATATTTGGCCAACTTTCTACCTTGTTATCTCAGTATACGGAATCGGTCCATTGACATGTACTTGCGCGGGGACCCTTAATTTGTGACAGTGGGGGGGGGGGGGGGGGATCTCCGTGCTGAAAGATTTAGAACCATTACAACACGAGATTGACTGTTCCAAATCCGACCCTCTCCCCACCATGGTGTTCCTGTACCACTACACGGACGTCACCGGCTGGAACGGAATCATCTCCAGCGGCAAGATCCTGGCCGCACGGCGGCCAGTCCGACATGCGCACCGGCGTCTACCTGACCGAGATCACACCAGACTTCGCCGACAAGACCATCACCTGGAACATGTACTACGTTGAGGACCGGAGACGGAACCCGAACTTGGAGAAGCGGCGTAGTTCCTATTTCCAGTTCGACTCTCGGTTGCTGCGCGACGTGGAGAAGAATCGCCCGAAGTCGGGAAGGAATGAGTGGATCTGCCCGCGTGACGTCAGCACCTATTTGGCCAAGACTTCGGGCAAGCGAAAAAATCATTACTAAAAAAAATCATCAGTTAAAAGCGAAAGTTTTGTATACATTATTTTGATATTGGTACTGATTTTTATTTGCAATTTTGTTTACATAAGGTGAAATTTATTATTCTACTGGCAGTATGGGCCCGAGCTACGAACGTGTTGTGGTTGTGCGGGTTAGGGCAAGGGTTGTACCGAGAAGATGGTGCAATTTTCTCGATTATTTTTTAGACATGACAGATAATTTTATGACGTTCTTACACTGAAAACAAACCTCTTACCAATGTCTTTCTTGTCCATAGACAATTGAGTCTTATTATTATGATTGAAGATTGGGCCAGTGCATGCTGATTCTTGAAGTGTGGGCGAGGCATGTGTTGTAATACTGTGTTGTTGACCACAATATGATAAATAAATAAATAAATAAATATTATTTGCTCATATAAGTGGTCTGGTGAAAAAAATGTGACCCCCTCACCCCGCCGCAAAGTTAATGCATTGGCTCCATCAACCCTTCCCCCCCCCCCCTCTCTCCGGCGCGAAAATGACATAAAGAAGAGGAGAAAATGTCAAAAACAGCTGGTCTTTTCTTTAAAAATTCATTCTTTCTGCACCGTGCTACGCGCACGTCAGCAAAAACACATGCAGTCAAATTGGAACATTTATTTTTAAGTCTTTGGTGGCATAATTTATACAACATGATTCGATTTCGATAGCCGATTTTCATCGATGTTGAATCAAAGCTTTCGTGCACCAAATGGCCATGCTACAAGACTATCTGATTGTCAAGAGTGAGTCATACAAATAAATCCGTGCACCGAACGTCTGGCTCGGCTATAATCCTCTGCTTCCGCCTCTCGACCCAACTAACAAAAAACAACAAAATGATTCTTGTTGACAATTCCGTGGAAGGTGATCGCTAAAAATTAGTGGCGCAGACCCTTACGCGAAGAGAAAAAAAAAAGAGGGCCTGAATGTGCTCTAATATCGCTGAAAATCGCAGGGGGAACGAGTGAGAGCTGTCATGGGTAACAACCTTTTTCCGAAAAAGAACGCAAAAAAAAGGGTATCGTTTCTCAATCGATGCTTAGAGCTCATTTAGAGCTCATTTAGGCGAGTTTTGAAAGTTTGCACCATATACATTTTTGAAAATATCAAATTTTGGTGGTTATCCATGACTATACATGCTCTTCTTTCATCTACTGGTATGTTCAAATTAAAGATAGGAATACATTTAGGGTTCATTTCTCTATTCGCTTGGACCTCCGCATTCAGCGTTAAATTGGGAGTGGGGGTTAATGGAGTAACCGTGAGGAGGTCTTTTAGTAATTAAAGCTAGCATTTCATCGCAACATGTACAAATTATTTACATAATATTTAATTGAAGATGAGCGTAGATCTTTAAACAGATATATAGGTAACAGCACCACGCCGTTCACATAAGCCAAGAGTATTAAACTATTCCTTCGACAAAGGGCTTAGAAAACTTATTTCGATATGATATTTACCTACTTTTGTGTGAAAACTTAGAAATATTGCAGAAAAAAATAAAAAATAAGTAAGGGGGGACATACATTTTTAGATACTCTTTGTTTTAGCAAGCTTTAAGCTGGGTTTATAGCTGCCAATGTCAGTGACTCGATGTCTAAAAGTCGCGAACATGACGTCATGCAAATCCTGCGTCTCTGATTGGTGGAAGAGCCAATGTTGATGACATCATGTCACTGACATTGCCAGCTGTAAACCCAGCCTCAATTTTGATGCCTCGAATCGTCCTATCGCTTTCTTTTAAAACTATGCATTTTCATTGATCTGAAGAGGCCTCCTCACGGTTAATCTTTAAACCCACCCCGCTATAGCGTTGAACGCAGAGGTCCAATCGAATTGAGAAAAGAACCCCTAAGGCCCGGTATTACAAGTGGTAATACCACTCATAGTGGTAATACCACAGTGGTCTGGGGTATTACCCAGAGTTAAATTAGGAGTTAAGATATTTATCATGGCAACCGGCCAATAGGATGCCGTGGAATTTATATGTTTCTGAGAGTTAGACGCTTTACACAGAGTTGAAAAATATTGTAAAACCGTCTCTAATTTAATTCCAATCTTTAATTAGAACAAACCAGTAGATGAAAGAATAGTGTAGGTATCTAGGTGTGGGACATCATCACAAGTTGATATTTTCTAAAATGTATATGGTGCAAAATTTTTAAAACTTTTTACGGAATTGACAACAAGAATCATTCTGTTGCTGTTATTGTTACTTATGTCGAGAGGCGGATGCAGAGGATTATTATAGCCGAGCAAGAATTGCAGCACAGATTAATTTGTATGACTCCACGGGAATTTTTGTAACGGTCCGAAAGTCTTGTACAACGGCCATTTGGTGCACGAAAACTTAGATTCAACATCGATTGCAATCAGCTATCAAAATCGAACCCTATCGTGAAAATATCAACTCGATATACAAAAAATTTTGTTTTTATTTACATCTGATGATATTTTTTTTGTGCTGATAGCGATTCACTGAACATTTTAATTGCATTAAACTCGGAGATTGTTATTTATTTCTGTTTTCGCACTTGCCTAGATTGTTGTGGTTGTTATTATAAGCTGCGCTAAGCGGATTTTATGAGAAAAGCACTTTTCAAATAGCTGCCATGTCTGTTTTCGAAGTATGTCATAAATCTATAACAGTTCACTCTTGGCAATCAGAAAATGCAAGTCGCAATTTAGTATCAAACATGTCATCGACTGATGTAACTGAATAAAAACGTACAGTTTTTCCCAGAACTAAATTGTCTTTCAATCTCAATCACCCGATAAGTCCAGAGATAACGCCAAGAAACTGGAGCCTATAAGACCAGACACCATGTTCAGCCCTACTCACAGAAGTTCTTGTCCTTGTCAAGTTTGACTCTGGGTCCCGGTCCCCCTAAGGTAAGCCCTGAACGTTTTTTAATTGTGTGCTGGCAATTTAGGGTATCAAGACTGTATTAAGTCAATCATCAATGCAGCAAGAGGGTTTTACATTATTTTCTTTTAAGGTCTAAAATTACTTGTATTTGAAGGCTACTTAAATACTTATGACGGAAGACGTAATTTTTAAGACTTAAAGGAAAATATAAAAATTTCTTAATTTTTGAGTCATTAATTGAAAATTAATTTGAATGAGCCTCACTTCATAAACTAAATTATCTTTTTAGAAACACTAAAACCTGTGTTCAAAAGGAAGCCACCAGTTTTGGAAACCTGTTTGCTGGTGTTGGCAGAGAAACCCGTCATCAGAGGGTGTGCTCAGTGGCAGTACCTGGCCAACGTCTGAAGGCGCTAAGAATACGGGGATGTAATATCTCATGATTATCGCTCCAGATTTCACATTCATCTCGCCATGGTGTTCCTGTACCACTACACTGACGCTCAAGGATGGAACGGCATCGTCTCCAGCGGCAAGATCCTGGCCCAATCCCCGCACAAGGGCAGAGCCAACATGGCTTCCGGCGTCTACCTGACTCAGATCAAACCCAGCAGTTCTGACCAGGACATAATCTGGAACATGTACAATCTGGAGGACCGCAAGATGAACCCGAAGGTGGCAAGACGGTGTGACTACTATTTCAAATTCGACTCCCGGCAGTTGCCCGGGGTGAAACAGAACAGTCCCAAGTCAGGGAGGAACGAGTGGCTGAGTCCTTACGACGTGAGCACCTCAAAGGCCTTGGATTGTGGCGCGCGGTAGGATTGAAGATGAGCGTAGCTCTTTTTAGCTGATCATTTGGTGAAAGCACAACGCTGTTAACAGTACGCCAAATGTAAACCTGTTTCTTCAATAAAGGTTCGAGACAAATGTATTGAAAAAAAAAATGTATGGCCTTTTATGTGAAAAACCTGAAATATTGATGAAAACATGTTCAACAAAGATGTTTTGGGGTACATTACATATTTAACTTTTAGAAAGGACTTAAATTTGCGCGCTTTAAGTAATTTGAGCAAAAAGTCCTAATTGATAAATAAATTTTATAAATAACTTTAGTTCAGCCGTTAAACTGAGTAGGTTTAACGGCTTAGCCAATATAAAGTCATTGCTTCTCAAACGCTTGATAATAAGCAGCATTTTCCAGGAAATGCATCTCACTTTTAAGATATAATTAGTAATAACGTTAGAGATAGGGCGTATATCATAATCGATATTGGTATGTCAAAAGCAGATATCGATGATGATAACAAACCATGTATATGTCCGTCCTTAAGACTGAGAACCCCCCCCCCCCCCCCTCCACACTCATTATCTCTCACTCTCTCTCTTTCTCTCTCTCTCTCTCTCTCTCTCTCTCTCTCTCTCTCTCTCTCTCTCTCTCTCTCTCTCTCTCTCTCTCTCTCTCTCTCTCTCTCTCTCTCTCTCTCTCTCTCTCTCTCCCTCTCTCCCTCTCTCTCTCTCTCTCTCTCTCTCTCTCTCTCTCTCTCTCTCTCTCTCTCACTCTCTCTCTCTCTCTCTCTCTCTCTCTTTCTCCAATATACTTTTACCAAATTCCAATACACTTATGCCAAAGATGAACTTCATGAGCAGACTTTATTCGATATAGACAGTCACCCTAAAAACAAGTTGAAGTACTCTGAAAAATCGTTCATATCGGAGAAAACGTGTGGGATGCAGAACATACAAAATGAAAAAGAAATAAAAAATATAAAACACAAAAGTTAACTTTTTTTGGGTAGTGAAACTAAAGATTTCACTGCGTCCACTGTAGAACACATGCAATACATGTTAACTCCCTGGTGGACAGCAAATTACATTTGTTTTTAAATGGGAATTAACATTGAGGTTGTCCACCAGTGAGTTTAAAGAATGATGCTGTGCAAGTGGTCTATATTGCGTCTCAGGTACACTGGTACACAGGTACACTGTGCACTGTACAATAACAGATTCAAAGGACTTGCGAATTTGAGACGTAGTTTCATTTGTAGAGTCGTGAAGCAAGAATATTGTCGGTAAGATTATTACCTGAGGATTTTCCGTTAAGTTGAATTCATTTTTTAGGATTTTTGTAACCGTAATTTTCAGATCTCGTTACCTAACTTCCTCTTTGAGCAATAAAAGAAACAATTTCCAAATGTGCATTGATGAATTTCCATCACTTATTTACAATTTCTGAGTTGTATCATTCAGATTTGGAGGAGGTGAATTTAAGTTTCGAGATATTAAGTGTTATAAAGAACCACACAAGTGAAAGTAGCAGTTTTTTGTGAAATTTCTTCGAGTGTCAGCTTGTCCCATCTTCAGCTATATACTCCATGGCAAGTAAAGAAGAAAGGTAGATTTGCATCTTCTTCGAGGACCCACTGCTGCAAGACACGATTAAAGAGTTTCATAAGTGTCCACAGAGCCTCTTGTCCGGCTCAAGACATGACTTGTAAGTTTGAGACTTGGCTCGTGTCTAGCAGCAGTAAGTCCTCGAGAATTTGATGCAAATACACTCTCCTTCTTAACATGAAATGGAGAGTACAGTAGAATGAGCTAAGTCTCATCTCCGTCTTTGCTGGCCTTGAACGACCGTCGTCAAGTTAATAGGCACGTCCTTCGCACAAACCCACTCGTTGCGGTTCTTCCGGTTTGGTCTCTTGTACACCCCCGGCAAGTCCTTGGCGTCGAACTTGAACCAGAACCGGGTGCGCTCGAGCCAATCGGGATGCTTTTCCACGTCCCTCGAGCCGTACATGTTGAAGAGGAGGTCCCCCTTGGGCGCGGTCGGGATAATCTCCGTGAAGTAGACGCCTGAAGTCAAACATAGGTCCTGTTCCGAAACCTGCTGTAGCTACTGCGCAGTAAAAAAATCTTGCAGAGATACGTTCCGAAACTGAGCTTAGCTTAGATCGTGTATTGCGTTCCGTTACTGAAGGCAGCAGACTTGCTGAACTCTACTGAGAGCCTACTAAAGCTCAGTAAACTCAGCAGGTTTCGGAACAGGACCATTGTAACCAGAAGCCAGAGTGGATTGGGGAAACAAAAGCGGCTCAATGCCACTTTTTTCGCCGAAGGCGAATAATGTTACATTTTAGGGCGTAAGGGGGAAAATATTTTGTACCAATTTAGTGATCGGCTCACGCTCAGGTGTGACCACGGGCCGGAGTCTTTTACCTTCGATGGGCCGCCTCTGGCCTACCCCTGCTCTATATAATATACAATATACATGCATATTGTTTCTATGTATTATATACAATGCGATCAAAATACTGGCAATAGTAGCGTTGTATTTCCATCTTCATGGATAACATAAATTTTTATATTTCGGGCTCCGACGGGCCCAGCCCAAAGCGTGCTACAAGTAAAATGTGTACTGGCTTTTAGCAAATCAAAGCATGCTGATCTTGCATGCTGCTTGTTTCCCTAAGAGCGCCAGCCATAACGGCTCGAATGCGATCCATGTACTGACTACCAGAGAACCCACCTATGGGCATTGTGGCTCCATTGCCCTGACCGCCGTGCGGTCTGACCGCCTTGATGACGCCGTCCTTGTGGATGGCGTCCTTGCCGACGCGGTCAGTGTAGTGGTAGAGGATGGTGCGGGTGGCGTCGCTCTGCATGGGCGGCGGCGTCGGTTGACGCATGGACGCCCGGGCGGCGAGGGGACGTCGAGGCTTGTCGCGGGCGTCTGAGGATAGAAGGAAAAGGAGAAAATGAGATTGTAGAAGTTTCTCAACATTGCAATTGGTCGCTACTATCAGCAACATCCAATTTGGCGGCCAGATTTATTTTGCACAGTCTTGTTTACACCCCGGCCGTTCAAGAAACATATAACATAAATGTTAAACAACACAAATTGATCAACGTACTGTCAAAAACTTCGGAATGAACCTGATTACCCATAGAGCTTTATCCAATTTTTGTGTATTTCTAGCATCCTGACTTGTCTTCACAGTGTGTTTATCTTTATTATTTGCCTTTCCCCGATCGGGTTCGAGGTGTTTTGATTATATTTGATGATTTTGAGGAGCGTAAACATTGATAAGTGTGTGTTGTTTTGCAAAATTGCGACTTTTCGGAGTGCGGGCGATCAAGCCCCTCCCGGCCGGGATGCTTTGCCTGCCCGGCAACCGCGTCGAGCCTCGGCAAAAGCATGGCGCAAATGTCATACTATATGCAGCAATATTTACTACGGTGTTTTCTCGAGACTAATTCTTACAGTTTTAGTTTTTAACTTTTTTTTCCTGTGGTCTTGATCACAATTTGGATATTTTATTGATGCAGGTTTTCAACGTTTTTATGGTGTTTCAGCTGGGTTTACAGCAGCAATGTCCGTGACATGATGTCATCAACATTGGCTCTGCACCAATCAGAGACTCTGGATGTGCCTGACGTCATGTTCGCGACTCTGTCACGGAGTCTCTGATTGGTGCAGAGCCAATGTTATAACGACATCGTGTCACTGACATTGCTAGCTGTAACCCGTCTTAAGGCCTAATTTGCATTATTCTGAATACTAGGAATATTGACCGACCGACGATTAAACCACGATTGCCACAGGGCCAGTTGTCAAAAGTGTGCGTCGTTAAGGAGGATCCTCACGGTTAATCCTTTAACCCCCACCCCCACTGAAACGCTGAATGCAGAGGTCCAAGCGAATAGAGAAATGAACCCCTAAATGTATTCCAATATTTAATTTGAACATACCAATAGTTGAAAGAAGAGTATATCTAGTCAGGGATAACCACCAAAATTTGATATTTTCAAAAATGTGTATGGTGCAAACTTTCTAAAATCTCCTAAATGAGCTCTTTCCCTTTCCCTCTTTCCCTTTGCACAGTTTTTTTTCCTGTGATTTTGGAGCACATGTAGGCCCTCTATTTTCTCTTCGATTAAGGGTCTGCGCCACTGATTTTTAGCGATCACCCTCTACTGAATTGTCAACAAGAATCATTCTGTTGCTTTTTTTTGTTAGTTGCATCGAGATGGCGGATATATAGCCGAGCCCGAAGTTCGCAGCACGGATTAATTTTTATGACTGCACGGGAATTTTCAGAAAGTCTTTTAAGTCTTGTAGAATGGACATTTGGAGCACGAAAACATTGATTCAACATCGATTGTAATCAGCTATCAAAATCGAACCCTATAGTGTTAATTACAACTCAATATTCAAGAAATTATATGTTTTTTACACTTGACGATATGTGTTTGTGCTAATCTCGATTCCCGGAAAATTTTAATTGCATTAATCTCGGAGATTGTTAATTATTTATGTGTTCGCACTTGTGAAGATTGTTGTGGTTTTTATCTTAAGCTGCGATAAGCGGATTATATTATGCAATGAGGACTCTTAAGCCCCACGAATAAATCAACTTACTCTCTTTGAGAGGCACGTCCACAGGGCAAATCCAAACATTCCTCCTTCCACCCCAACAGATTTGGCGCGTCCCTGGCGGCAAGCTGGCAGAGTCGAACTTGAACCAGAAGCGCAGTTTGTCCTGTGCATTCGAAGGTGCCACCGGTCCCCAGTTGTTGGCGATCAACGTGGCCTTGTCCGTGTCATGAGTGAGTTCTGTGAACCGCACCACCTTGCCGAGTCCGTCGCCGCAGTCCGTGGCGCGGATGAGTTTGTCCTGGTAGATGCCGTCTTTGCCGCCGCGGTCCGTGTAGTGGTAGAGCAGCACCATGGCGTCGAGCTAGCCCTGCTGGGGGGCTGATAATGTTTTCTATTACAGTGTTTCAGTGTTCCGTTTTCGGGAAGTATCACAGCAGCTGTAGGTATAAATGTGCTGAAGATGTCCTCTCAAACCAGTGTGCAATTGCATGTCAACTGGGTCTGCTTTGCCTGTAGGGGGTGACTTTGCCTGCTGTGCAAATAGTGTCAAAAGGCCTTCTCAAATCTGTGTGCATGTCAACTGGGTCTGCTTTGCCTGTAGGGGGTGACTTTTCCTGCTGTGCTAAAAGTGTTCAAAAGGCCTTCTCAAATCAGTGTGCATGTCAACTGGGCCTGCTTTGCCTATAGGGGACGACTTTGCCTGCTGTGCAAATAGTATTTAAAAGGCCAGGCTCTCAAATCAGTGTGCATGTCAACTGGGTCTACTTATCCTGCAGTTGATAATATAATGCTGGTAGGTGATATTGTAGGGACAAGCAATGGGAAATAATGCTTCTTCTCTACCTCACCTTTGCTCCATATAAGATGATCAATTTGCATTCTTCTCCCTTCCACCATCTTGCTTTTTGAGCTTACCTTGAAAGCAGCTGCTGAAGACTACGTGTTTGTTTAACAGCTTTTGCCAAAGGACTTATCAGTCGTTGAGACACAAAACACCGACATCGACTAATCTAACTGATATCAGATCTATAGATAAAGTTTCTCTTTGATAGGGAATCGTGAAGCTGCAGTTGGCTTAGGACAAATTGTTCCGCCTGTCATAAGACCGGTTTCGAAGAGCGTACGAAGTAATTAATTTATCCATTAACTTATGTATGTAGCCAATAATATGCCTATACCTTCTTAGTTATATAATAACGTATTTTAAATCCTGGTTGCGGTGAATAGCATTTAAACTATAAGAACGTCAAATGTGGAATAGGGTGAATTTGCACTCATACCAACAAAGGAATTGACATTATTTAACACATAAGACATTGCTGAAACATGATGAACATGATGACATTGATCAACCATTCTGAAAACGATACCATGGAACTTTAAGACAAATCCCAGAATGGTTGTCTCTGTATTCCCTATTAACATCATTTCACCTACGACCTTTTTGCCAGAAGAGCATTTGAAATTCTGTTCTATTTGGTATAACAAAGAAACACGGATGTTTTAGCATACCACCTTATGCTCCTGAGGTGATGAACGGTAGGACCAAGCGCTTGGTCCGGTCTGGTGGTGATGTGAAACAAGCCTTTCCGGGAAAGCTAGGGAAAGTTTTCTTCTAAACAGGTATTAGTCAGAGGCCATTATCTTTTCTTGTATTCATTTTATATTTGTTAAAAGCACTGACGCAATTATCGACATTATAACGACTTTCACAGTTTTTCATTTTTGAGTTTTCAACACTGCACCAAAATAATGCACTGTTTTCGACTGTGTGTTTGAAGGTGAAATAAAGTACTTGCCAATCAATGAATTGCACCTTCAGGAACAAATTTCTTTCAAGTTTGTGCCATTATAAGGCGCGTGGGCGCCGAAATCGATTACAACGTGGGTCTGTACATTCGATTTCGGTGTATTTCATTGAAGGGA
The DNA here is from genome assembly GCA_921293005.1 of Nemoura dubitans. Taxonomy (NCBI): domain Eukaryota; kingdom Metazoa; phylum Arthropoda; class Insecta; order Plecoptera; family Nemouridae; genus Nemoura; species Nemoura dubitans. Next base: position 12,436,621 of record OV121078.1, on the reverse strand, counting down.
TTGCCTACCTTACGGGGATCGAAACGGACCGTAAACCCGAACTCTGTGGATATCATTGCGTTACGTCACTCACCGAGATTTTATAGCCTATGTACGCATCATGTCATTCGTACAAACCTTGTTGAGTCAAAGCAGCCGAGAGTTCATGGAAATACTGATGTACCGACCACGTGGATGAACAAAAAATTGATGTATTGTTTGGGATCGAAATCTCGTTGTAACAAGCCGGTTTTTTATCAGAAACTGCCTCGCTCCTTGAAATGAGAAACGACCAATGCTGATATATCGGTACACTGTACTGTACGAATCTTTAGATTTAAGTAAAAAAAGCATAGGTAAAATACTTAATTTCTAAGTTAGAATAAAATTCAAAATGCTTCATTAGTCTTCCTTCTATGACAAACACATTTTAATGCATCACTTTTTTGGTGTCTGGGAAAAAGTTGGTATTCACATTTCGATTTCATTATTACTTTTATCGAAGCTTTTATAAACGCTTTTGCTATCTCGCACTAGAAAATGGTATCGGTGCGAACCATTGACTAGATTCCGAGATAAAGGAAGTAATTAAGACAAATAAAATCGAGACAAACTTGAATAAATATGTAATCACAAAACCTAACAACAAGAAAGGAGAACTATAGCCATATCCGCGCCCATTAAATAGGTATAAGCAGATTAGGATTAGTTTGCGTTCCTTCGGGAAGCTAAGCCTCAAAACTGCCTAGTTTTTTGAAGAAAATCAGGCTGAAATTTCCTTATGAATAATTAGTTTATAAACGTATAAAGTCGTTTTTAAGTTATAAACGTTATAAACGTAAATGAACGTTTATAAGTCGTATAAATACGACATTTTTTGGTTTTTAAAATGCGTAAATTTATAAATATAGCTTTTTGTGAACAATATACATTATTTGCTTCTGCATTGGTTCTTTAAACTTCAAAATCTTTCCTGGAATTAACGTTAGAAATAAAGTTACTGCTGATAAACCTGGTTTCAATAATTTTTCAGGTACTTGTAGATATGTTTGTGTCTTCTTATATAGTTGGTTATAATATATTTTGTTTAAATCAAGATTCTAAATTTTACTCATCGAATTAAATTATGAGTAGTCATCATCAACAAAAATAGCTACACAATGAGATGCGTTTTTGTGTTATCTATAAAGCCTGCGATAATGCTATATCTTTCTTGGAACTAAGAGAAAAGGGCTTCACCAATACCGGCCGCATATTTAAAATAACTTTCCATGGAGAAAACAATAAAAATTGCGTCTAGAGATATCATCAAATTATCAGTGATTATACAAACCCACAGATATAATTTCTCAGACTCATGTCTACTTGTCCTATCTTTAGCACATACTTTGAAAAATGCTATTTCAAACTGGGTTTTGGTAGCTACGCGAGTATCACTGCTTTCCTTGTTATCACATGGCTTAAGCTACTTTGCGAGGGGCAATGATTTTATCCACTTGTTGACACAGCAAGTTGACTCAACTAGTTTGGGGTTGCTTCAACAACATGGAAGTAGTCACATGGAAGTAGTCAACATTGTTGACGACAGTTAAAAGAGTGCCAATTTTCGCGTCAATATTGCAAGGAAATATTTTCGTTTCATTCACTCGGGGCAGTAAGTTGAGGCAATAAGTTCGGGGCAGTAAGTTGAGGCAATAAGTTCGGGGCAGTAAGTTGAGGCCATAAGTTCGGGGCAGTAAGTTGAGGTAATAAGTTCGGGGCAGTAAGTTGAGGCAATAAGTTCGGGGCAGTAAGTTGAGGCCATAAGTTCGGGGCAGTAAGTTGAGGTAATAAATTCGGGGCAGTAAGTTGAGGCAAAAAGTTCGGGGCAGTAAGTTGAGGCAATAAGTTCGTGGCAGTAAGTTGAGGCAATAAGTTCGGGGCAGTAAGTTGAGGCAAAAAGTTCGGGGCAGTAAGTTGAGGCAATAAGTTCGGGGCAGGAAGTTGAGGCAATAAGTTCGGGGCAGTAAGTTGAGGCAATATGTTCGGGGCAGTAAGTTGAGGCAGTAAGTTCGGGGCAGTAAGTTGAGGCATTAAGTTCGGGGCAGTAAGTTGAGGCAATAAGTTCGGGGCAGTAAGTTGAGGCAATAAGTTGAGGAAATAAATTGACCGTTTAATGGCATTTGTGCCAAAGTTCTTCACGTAGCTTCTGCTCCACGTGATATACTACATTGTTGAGTGTTGTGCCACCGGTTGTGTCCTGACATATGAGATATCAACAGGGGATTTTCATGGTTGCCGTCATAAGGAGACTGTTGCTGCTGCTCAACCATCACAGACCAATGGCTACCTTCTTGATAAACGTAGCGACCGGAGCAATGGGAACGAAATTTTCATTTTCACTACCCCCCTCCACCCAAAATATCATTTCAGTAAGTTTTTTGGTTTTTTGTCCGCACTCTATAAAATAATAAAAGCTATATATAATTTGTAAGACATTTTCCGATAACAAACCGTTTGTATTTAATTTAGACTCTATGCGTTATTCGGGTGGATAAGTTTTAGACCAAATTAAATGTATAACGAAACTTTTCATATTTTTGACAATTTTGATCCGCTGTAAAGACAACAGTTTAAACATCTTTTCGAAAAAGTTTTGTGGAGATGTAGGTATAACGTACTGAAATAATGCACCGTTTTAAATTTTTGGTTTTCGAAGATTATATCGTTCTCTTTATATTTTACATTTTCCCTATTGTTGTTGGGAACATTTACCATTGGTGTTCAACATTTGTTTGCACAGCGCCATTTAAACTACGTGCTGGCCGCAAAGGGTAATTTGGCATAAATATCGTAATTAGCAAGATAAATAATTTTTTCACTAATTGGTATTGAACAAGTTCTCGTAGCCTGTTCCTACATACTTGAAAAATAAAATTGATAATACTTACGACACAAGAAGGGTTCAACAAAAAAAAATGATTTGAAGCATTTTTTGGTGAAAATCTATGCATTTCAACTTCAAGGAGTTTTACCATAAAAGTACCTTGAAATTACGCACTTGTTAAGAAAGTGCTTTGTTCGCATTTCAATGTTAAGCACCGGGCCGCAGGTTAAGTTCCACTTGTCAACCTACAGTAGGTACGGATCAGTGTCTTTTGTCAGCGTATCGGGCGTTTGGGCCTACACTATGACGCTGAGTATACAGCTAGCAATGACAGTGACACGTTGCCATCAACATAGTTCTTCCACCAATCAGAGACGCTGGATGTGCATGACGTCACGTTCGCGACTCTGTCATGGAGTCTCTGATTGGTCCAGAGGCAATATTCAAGACATTAAAGTATCACCTACGGTATCAAGAAAGTGTCTTTTGACTTGACACAATACCTGAAAAAATACGAATTTTTGCATAAAAAATGTTTTCGTTTCCTTCATAATATGTGTTTTGTGTTTATGAACACACAAAACATGATGATAGATGATAATCAATGTTTGTTCTCCACGATCATTAAAAAATTGGTACAGGATTACGAAGGTTGTTTTGGAAATTCGTTAGCTACGTGAATTCCGAGTTAGTTTACGTTCCGTTTCTCACAATTTCATTGAGTCATATAAACTGAAACTTGGAATTGAAATGATAAAAATTTTAGGCAAATTGATGTTTATTCCATTTAAACACAACAACATTGTTCCCCCCTTCCCGCCCCCCCCCCCCACCACGCCCCTCAAATAAGCTTTTAGTTGATTATTTGGAGAAATATGGAATTTGACAGCTGCTGTTGATGTCTTAGCGACCAAAAAAAAAGCGGTTTCTATGGCCATTCAGACTTGATAACTTCAAAAAACCTACACATTAATGTATAGATCGAATGATATCTCAGAAATAAATCCCGTGAAATTTAAATATGAAACGTTCAAAATGTTAAGGAAGAATCGAGCTTTTGTGTTTAAAAAAAAATCAGAATTTTCTGTCAGTTTTTCAATAATCAGTTTTAATATCAAATGAAATGTATATTGCACACTTTTCATTTACGCCATAGAAAGTCCGGGAAGGATAAGTTTTCTATATTTTTTTCTATTAGTATTGAGGTATATACAGTCAACTGCAAAAGTTTCACAAATTTCTACTTCCATCGGAAATTCGTTCATGAAACTGACATTGCCAGCTGTAAACCCCGCATTACATAGAAGAATACCAGTTTGCTGTGTGTTTGTGTGTGTTTGTTTGTGTGAACCTGAGACGAACTGAACACACATCATCGCAATGCCCTTCGACGTTGCCGCGTCATCGCCCCGCCCAGATAGCGCCCCGCCCATCGCAGAAGCCCAAGCGACGTCCGAAGCAGTGAATCTGGCAACCTCTTGACGTTTCGCACCCAAGCCACAGCCTTCTTTGGGGTCCAGCGCTTCTGGACGCGGCCATCTCGTGGATGGCGGCCTTGAATTAATCGACGACCACCTGGATCGGATTTCGAAAGGTGACAGTACAAATAAGGTTACCCTGATTTCCACTCCCATGCTAAAGCAGGTACGCGAAAGCCCTCCGCTCGCAATAATAGTTACGCCGGCATTCAAGAGATGGAGCCACTGTTTGTTGTTAGGTATGTCATCTTTAACCAAGGTTACAAACTGTATCCACATGAACATTGGGTCCCTTGATTATATATTGGCCTTGTGCCATGGCCTGGTAGATGATGTTAAAACAGGTTGTCAACGCACCCCAGCGATTTGAGGGCGAAATTATTAGCATCAAATTTTGGCCTATGTACAAGGTTTTGACTTATAGGATGGTTGCAAGTTATGGTAGAATGAATATCTGTGTGATATTATATCTGAGGAGACAGGCATTTTTTGGCCTATGTACAAGGTTTTGCATTATAGGCAGGTTGCAAGTTATGGTAGAATGAATATCTGTGTCACATTATATCTGAGGAGACAGGCATTTTTTGGCCTATGTACAAGGTTTTGCATTATAGGCAGGTTGCAAGTTATGGTAGAATGAATATCTGTGTGATATTATATCTGAGGAGACAGGCATTTTTTGGCCTATGTACAAGGTTTTGCATTATAGGCAGGTTGCAAGTTATGGTAGAATGAATATTTGTGTCACATTATATCTGAGGAGACATGCATTTTTTAGCCTTTGTCAGCGTGTCCTATCTTTCACACTAGTTTCGAACCAAACTATGTCAACCTGGAAATATAATACTTAATAAAAGTCTCCCTGGTTTCCGGACGTTTCGTGACATGTACTTATTACTTCCTCGAGGGTGATGGATCGACTCACGTTAAAAACATGAACAAAGGGGCTAATTATTTACTATGGTTTTCGCTTTTGTGCTGGACATTCAATGACAGGGTGCTTGTTTCGCTCAATGCAAAGGAGCGGACACTCGCCATCGCCTCTGTGCTGGACATTCCGTATAACAGGGTGCTTGTTTCACTCCCCGCAAAGGAGCGGACACTCGCCGTCGCCTATGTGCTGGATAATCTGTGACAGGGGGCTTGATTTACAAATTTTCAACTTGTCAAAATTGTTAAAATTGTTAATTATTTGTTCCAATTATTGTTTCGAGCAGAATCGTGTTGTAAGAAAAGTCAATATTATCATATTTTAAACTTTGCAGCGTTACAGTAATACAGTGAAGACCGAAAAAGTTATTGGAAAATGTTGTTCGTTCACCGTTGGAATCTTGAAGCTAAGATATATGGTTGCCTTTTTTTTTCTTCTTCCCTGGATGGAAGCTTTAACCAGCATGTGAAACATGTAATGACTGGTTTTACAAGTGCCTCAACCCAGAGTTCAAGTAGGATTTAACATATTTGTCATGGCAACCGCCAATAGGATTCCGTGGAATGCATCTGTTTCTGAGGGTTAGACGCTACCAGATTCAAAAAATGTATAAGGGAATGTACCTTACAGTATGCCACACTTGAGGGGGTGGGTGGGGGTTGCCAATGTGTTACAGTTTGTAACAGGGGGGGGGGGGGGGGGAGTGGGGGCGTGTGCCGACATTTGTGACACCACACTTTGTTAAAGATAAAAATAAACATTTTAAAAGCAAAATATTGAAAATTAATTGTTGCTACGTCTAAAGCTTCACAATTTGAAAATAAACAACAAATATCTTAATGGAAGCGTTTCTTAGTCAATTTCGTATGCAGTTTCAAAGTTTGAAGTCCATTTTAGAAAATGTGTGGTGGGGATCATAGATTGTCACATACTTTTAGGGGTGGGGGGGGGGGGGGGTTGCCAATGTGTGCCAGTTTGTGACAATGGGGGCAGGGTGTGTCAAAAAGTGGCCTAAAAAGTGTGACAAACTTTAAGTTCACTCCCTAATCCCGGTCCCTATTGACGCAGAAGCAGGTAAATGTTATGATATTGTGCAGCAACAATCGTTCTGGCTTGTTTGATTGCGCCGGTGTGGCTCGTTTCGGGTCTCTCTGTGTCCCTGGCCATGGTTGCGTTTTCGTCCTTGGTTCGATCCTCGAACGTTGCCTGGTTGACGATGACGTCCTGAAAACAAAGCTTTCACTCATACTCACAACATCCACTGCTGCCAATCCTTCAATTCCCATGTTAATAACATTTTTTTGGTATACCAGTTACGCAAAAAGGCATCTTTAATATAATCAGTAAAGTTCAGTACCCTAAAGTCCAATTCCAGCCCTAGGAATCTGTATTTTTCTTTTTTTGTTGAAACTGAAAGGTAGCAAACGCTTTCGCCTTTTTTCGCTCCTTTGCGGGGAGTGAAACAAGCACCCTGTCACGGAATGTCCAGCACAGAGGCGACGGCGAGTGTCCGCTCCTTTGCGGGGAGCGAAACAAGCACCCTGTCACGGAATGTCCAGCACAGAGGCGACGGCGAGTGTCCGCTCCTTTGCGGGGAGCGAAACAAGCACCCTGTCACGGAATGTCCAGCACAGAGGCGACGGCGAGTGTCCGCTCCTTTGCGGGGAGCGAAACAAGCACCCTATCCGGGAATGTCTGGGATAAACGATATTTAAACTGTGATGATCATTTTTTCATTTTATTGAAGCAATTTTTACAAAAAAATATAAAATAACCTTCACAATAAGCAAATGCCAGAATTTTCCCCTCAACTGCAAAATTGTATGTTGAGCACATGTTAGTGTAAAAAAGAACCTATGGATAAAATATGTTTTTGACCAAAAATAATTCTGTACTGAAACAAAGTAACAAAATCAATATTAATTAACAATATCTGTGAAACACAATTTCATTATATGGTTTAAGGTCTTGAAAGTCCAGTGGACTTTGTAAAGGTCACAACAGGAACCGGGTAGAGTTTTCCAGGCGCGATACGCTAAATGAAAAGAAATATGGGCTTGAGTTTTACATTGATTTATTATTTTCTTATTCCATCCTCGGAACAGGTTTGCTACAGCTTTGACCGTCCGACTGCAAATCGAAATGAAAACGTTGTCGGTGAAATTGTTGGTGAAATGTAAAGAAGCTGCCACAAAGGAGAAGTCACATCCTGTCCTCGCTGTGTTCATTATCTGTATACTGACAGAAGTATGCTTACAAAAACCGTCATCACAAACGTTCGGTGAACGTCGAAAAGCCAACGGGGGATAACTTGCGTTCAACGTTCGGGTAGAACCTAATCGAACGTTTGGCGGATGTCAACGTTAAACGCAAGTTATCCCCCGTTAGCTTCACGCCGTCCACCGAACGTCCACCGAACGTTTGTAATAATGATCGGTGGACGTTTTTTGCTTTTAGCAGTTTTGGTACTAATAGATTTTTTTAACCCAGCATGGCAGTTAATCACATAAAATGGTAAAAATAGCTGGACAAGGGCCGTTTTAGACAAATCAGTGGATTTTCTGTTTGCAGCGTTGATTGAAAATGATATTTCAGAAAGCTTAGAAACTCGAAGTTTAGTTCAACGTTTGGTTCAAAGGGAATGCGGGTTTTCGCGAAAGTGTCTCCTCTTTACATTGGGCGGGAAAGCAACATGCCAAGGCTTCTAAGGGTAATTTATTAAAGTAAAGATATTCATTGCTATTAAAGTTATTTATTCCCTAACTTACTTCGCCAGAAACGTCCGGTAAACGAGACAGATAAAACAAAACGCACAGCAAGTGTTTTCTTGCAGAAGCAATTGAAGCAATTAACTACAGAGGAACTGACAGCAGGTTTGAAATATTTGGGAAAATAAATATATTTTCAAAAGAACCATTATTCTCTAAAATCTCTGGATTACAATATTATTTTGAGATACAGAATTAACAGAAGGGACATTTTATGTAAAAAGATGTCAATTTCAATACTTTACAATTTATTCTAGTTCACACCAGAACTTGGGCTCACACTTTGACGAAGTGTTTCGCCAACGGCGAATCCGCCAAATTGCTTCGACGGAAATAAAAAAAAAACAGGACATTGTATATAATTCGCGCGTTTGAGGAAAGATTCCTGTCCTTGCGTTGAAACCAACAACGGGTAGCAGTCATATTAAGTTTATAATGCGGGCTAATTTGTGCTAATTACCAAACATTATACTCGAGCTCGGTTGCTTCTTATTGATAAAACGACCGTTGCATGTCCAGTAAATTAGCTAGATCCAAAAACAGAACGCGTCGAATGGGTTTCCACTTTCCTCGTGTTTCATCCAAATAAATGTATAAATAACCGTACTTAAGCCTTAAAAAAGCTGTAATAAATAACGGACTGGTTAAGCGTGATTACGAGGATAAAGTTAATCAATTTAAAAAACTAATGCTCGATGTCTGTCCTTTCTTCTTATTTGCCTCGCGTTCCGAACGAGCATTATTACCCGGTGTCCCATGAACATCGTCAGTTTTTGACCCAGTTTTTGGCTGCTTGGGGGGCGAAGGTGACTCCAAGCCTAATTGAACCCGGTCACAAACTTCTCTCGATGAGGTATCCCCATTGTCGATCAAATCATTTCGTTGACTGCTACAGTGTTCTACCTCGTTTGACTCTTGAGGTTCTGGCTTCGGATTGTCCTTACCATTGTACGGCGCACCACCATGCGACGAATGTCCTGCTTGTCCTGAAGGTGCTGGTTGTCCTGAAGGTTCTGCTTGTCCTGAATGTCCTGTGGTTCCTGGATTCCATTGTGCTGCAGGCACGTTTTGTTCGGGATCGATGGCCTTCCGGAGAGCGACAAAAACGCTGTCTGACCGGTGAGGCGGAAGTGACTCTAACTTCCGGTAGAGATCGCCTGCAATCGAGCAACATCGCTTAGATTCGGTTTTACATTAACAGTTTAAGTGCTAAGGTGGCCAACGAACATCCATACCAAACAATTGTTTACAGGCAAACTATTAGTGACAGCCCCACCTAAAAATAGCTCACCTATTACTAGATAATATACAAGGCATTCAAATAACGTAAGAATAACTATTGTGCTACGGTAAGTTTGTCAAAATAACGTCCGTAACTATGTGAGACATTAGTTTCCATAGCAACCATCATAAGCCAAAGTTACGGACGTTAATTAGCCAAACCAATCATAGAACAAAATATATTAAGTTCCGGATCCGGTCAATGGTTAGTACAGAGAGTTACTTGCCAACAGTGACGACCCCAAACGCTTCAAGTTCACCCATGATTGTCCTCGTGTTGTCAGCCAGCGCTTTGTCCCCGTAGGTGAAGTAGTGGAGGGAGCGTTCAGCCTCCGAGGCCGCCAGCCACTGGAGCAACGTCTTCAGCTGGGGGTCGCCGTTGAACGCGCCGCAGCCCCAGTTGCCAGTGGCGACCGGCGACAGTCTGCAAGGACGGCCTGGCTGTCATTCACCGACAGCCAATAGACCAGTGCCACAGGGACAGCGCCATCAGAGTGTGTCAAGGGACAAGGCTAAGCGGTGGCCGGCCCTTGGTGCTGTTGGACGTTAGCAGGCCTTAGTGCCGGCACCGGGACCACCCTCGGCTCCCTTTTAGGCCAGGCTAGCTTCATCATCAGCATGTGTCATTCACCGACAGCCAATAGACCTGTGACACAGGGACAGCGCCAACACAGTGTGTCAAAGGGACAAGACTAAGCGGTGGCCGGCCCTTGGTGCTGTTGGAGGTTAACAGATTCTTTCCTTACTGGTTCCGGTCACCCCCCTCCAGGTGGAAACCAACATAGGCCTTTTTAAGCTCCCGGTCGATGTAGTGTTTCTTGTGCTGGTCGTCCGAGTTGCGGAAGTGGATGGCGTCGATGGCGACGATGGAGCATCGACGGCGTCCGTCCCCGTCGTAGGGCGTCTTGTCCTCGAAGTCTCCCGCGAACCGGAAGCTCTGGGCGTAGCCCGAGTACGCGCTGAACCGCTCGGAGCCTGCGAAGAACAGCGACATCAGTATTAAAAGGACTGCATTTCCAAAGTATGGCCAATTCAATTCATTCAATTGAATCGTTTGGTAGTGACGAAAGGACTCAAAAACATAACATATTATTTTGCTTTGGTTAGTTTAAAGCCTCAGAACTTGGTTTAACGGCGTTTACAGCTGGCTATGTCAGTGACACGCTGTCTCTGGAGTCTCTGGATGTGCATGGCGGCATGTTCGCGACTCTGCCATAGATTCTCGGACTGGTGCAGATAATATATTGATGACATCGTGTCACTGACACTGCCAGCTGTAAACCCACTAGTTACAGTTGCAATCACGTGTGTACCGAGTGGCTGTACCTGTGATGACGAGCGCCTCGTTGTCCTGAAGCTCCTCAGTGAAAAGTCTGGACACGATCAGCTCGGGACTCAGAGCGAAACGGATCTCCTCCTGCACCGCGCCCCTGCCCAACACTCCGCCCCCGATCACTCTGCAGACACCAAGGGGGCAATGACAACTAATAGACCCTTGCTTTTGAACCTCATATCCCTCATATTTTCTGCAAAATTGATGTTATCGTTATAAAAAGAAACAAATGTGTAAAATAAATTCGCTATTTTCTAGAATTTGTTCACGACTTTCAGTAGAAAGTTAACAATATTTTTTCATGAGACTTAGCACAGTATAATTACACTTTAATGAAATAAAGTGGTAAAAACAAGCGTTTCTAAAAAAATTTGGCTTTGACGTACTTTTAGTTTTTTTAGTAAGTTTCCATCGGAATTTCGGTTCTATATACAACTTTCTGCATTCATTCTTTTGTCCGCTTTGCCCGCTAAAACTGCCTGCCCATCTTCAAGGCATCACAAACCAAATATTGCAAAATTTTCACCATTTTTCAAAAGAAAGCTTGCAATGTTAGTGTTGTTGACTTGCTTGTTGGCGAAGTCGACTTGCAGCATCCCTCGGCCGTTCTCCTCGATGCTGCCTCGATCTGTGGGGTCCAGCGACAGCAGCTTCCTCGTCGAGTTCCTCCAGTCCGGTCCTCCCTTCAGCACACGACGGGTGAACGTCACCTTGCCTTTAGGCACTAACGGAGGCACACAACAAGGGTTAGCATGGAACGCTGGGTCTATGCGATCGAAAAAGTGAAGCAACACTGCGTCGAAACGGGCGTTGGATGGGTGACAAGACAACTAGATTGCATTCATTTTCCCAGAAAACCCAGAAAACCCAAGAAAAGGTATTGAAAAATGATCTTGTTTTTCTTCATTGCTCTTCCGTTTGTGCCACAAGTTCTAGTACCTATTTCGATTTTTTTTTGTATAGAGAATACGGGTTCCTTCCTGATGCAAAACCGGTTCGGATCCATTAAAAATTCACAAAACAAAATAGTTTCTTGTTCCTAGCAAATATTAAAAGAGCTGTTTAATCGGAATTAGTTGATTCAGGATGAGATTTCGTTTCCGGTTTAGTCATATGGAAAACTACATTTAACGTGTCCGATACTGCTTCCAGTTTGAGCAAAAGTAACGGTTGTTTCTAGGATCGATTCCGGTTCTGTACCCTAGGATTGACCGAGATCATTGCTAGCTTTTGGTTGGTTAAAAAACCCCATTCTGAAAACACAAAACAAAGCGAGTACGAAAGTATCCGTCTCCCGTAAGACGCAATGTTATTTTATCTCGTTAGTACGTTTTTAGCGTCAGTTTATAACGAAATTCTCGATAGTGCGGTTTTTTGTAGTTAGAGAAATCTGTGCTGGAAACTCGATTGCTGAGAGGTGATGGTGTGAGTAAATGCGTCATGCGTCAACGATTCAGGTGCAAATTAAATTAGTTTGACTCGTCGTAGACTCGTCTTGGCGAAATGTGACCCCACATTTTTCAATAACTATGGAACACTGCATACCAACACTAGTGTTAGTAAGCAGCGTTAACTACAGTATTAACTATAAGTTAGTTAATCGTCGATAAGTACCTACCTGCTTCTTATCTATTGTTGTGCTTGTTGCACAAGCTGAGATCAGATAAAAGATTTTTACTTTTTTACATAAATGGCAGCAGCGTGAAAAATTGTGTACCTTCATTGACAATGTGCCATGGCCTGGTAGACGATTGCCGGCCAAATTACTGGCATTAATTTTTTGCCGGAGCCATTGCTGGGTGAACCTTGAGCACTTTTAACCCAGAATTGCCCACCTCCTACATGTAGGACGGTTAATTATGATTTTTTGCAGCGAATATTTTAAGTTGTCTCTGTATTATGAATGTCTTCAGCAATCATAAGTGAAGAAGTTACAGACGTTTATTTTATAACAGACAAATTTTTCTTATTTTTTTTCATATCACACAACTCGTGTTTTCGTTGCAGTACGTCATGAGTTCTAAAAGGAAATGCAATTTTGACAATTATTTATGTTAAAATTAGTTTCATTGGTTTTTAGTACCAAAATAAGATGCAAATGACGTAAAAAATAAAAAAATTGCTCGTGTTTACATATTTTGTGAGAGTTACAGCTTATTAAACTTAGGTGTCCTACATAGAGGACATTGGGCACTAGGGGTACATGGATTTGCTATATATAGGTATTACAGATATCAAAAAGTTGTTAGATGATTTAATTTTATCCTTATTTTAACAAGCTTTATCAATATATATTGTGTTGCATGTTTGTAAAATTGAAATAATTTTGAATCACGTCGCAGAACACCTATTTTGTGCGGTCCTTCATGAGAGATTCACGTGCAATCGCAGGCTGCATTTCTCACAGCCACAAGTGCCACAGCAAGATTACGTATAAAGTACTGTACAAAATAGGTTTTCTGCAATGCGATTAAAAATTCTATCAATTTTACTAACCAGCAATACAATTTATCATGCTAAAACTTGTCAAAATAAAGGATAAAATAAAATTATCCAACAACTTACTGATATCTGTCTGCCATGTCTATACATAGGAAATCCATGTTTCCCAAGTGCCCAACGTCCTTTATATAGGACGTCATTTTCCGAGCCCAAAACGCAATTTTTTTTGTCTATCACCAATGTTCATTCATTTTAGTAGTATACATACCAAAAAATATAATGCAAGAGTTAAAATTTACCAGCAGGTGGCTTCTCTGGGATAGGTTTAAATAAATGACAATTTGATAAAAAGTTCTAGAAAATCAATAAAAAAAACCCATAAAGGCAAAATGCAATTTCGCAAAACAGGGAATTCTAGACCAAAAGTATTTTAAACATGTTTGGACAAAAATTACTCACTTTCCTTGGAGACCCTCTCGAAGTAGTGGAAGATGCACTTGATTTTCTCGACTGCGCTTGCGTCGCGCTGCGCGAAAAGGTTGCTGAAGTTGATAGTAGGCAGCGACTGTGATTGGCTGGGCTCGTTGCGCCAGGGAAAAGTGCAGAGGAACGCGTTAGCCAATAGCGAGGCGAGCTGTGTCTGGCTCAAGGTCACCGAACCCTCCTGGCCGGCCTTGAGGATCGGGATTGGCTGGGTGATGACCTTCGGCAGTTCCAAGGCCAAGTGGATTATCTCGGGCACGACCTTGGAGAACAGCTGCGCGTTCTGGAAGAGACAGAAGACGTATTTTGAGGCAACTTCGTGAGTGGTTGGTAAGCCCGTTTGACAAGGTGATCGATTTTCATAATACCTTTCATGCAATCTTTGACTTGCCCCAACGTCATCGTGTTACTGCAAAAATGTGACTACAAAAGTCTGTCACAGTTAATCATAATCGATATGACAAAAGATGTGATTTCATTTTTTTACTTGGACCCGGTTCTATTTCCGTGATAGATTTTATCCAAAAAAAAACTATCAGCTTTCAGCCCTTCAAATATCTCAAATCAAATGAAGGTGCTTAACAAGAAATTAAAAAAGTTATCTGTCCATCACCTGCTGAATATCAAAGAGACATACAGCCGGCAATTGGCAGTGCTTCTGTCACAACCTTGTGTTTATCAACACATTTTTCTAGGAACGTGTCATGATAGATATCATGATAGATGTAATATTTTAAAACTCGATCACCGTGTAAAACTGACTTTATTGTTTTACCAGTGGAGTTGTGCTGGAGTTTTGTGCTGGTGATTTTTCGTCAACCGTTGTTTACCGTGGGGGGGGGGGGGGGGATTTACTTATGTCCAAACATTGTTGACTGGCGCTTAGATCGAATTTCTTTAAGACTTACCACTAAAACACGCCCCCATCTCTCTGGATTCCTGACGAGCACTGATTTTTTTGAAGGCATTCCCTTTTACCTTAAGTTTGCAAATATATTGCTTGGAATGGGTATATTTAGTCCCAAAATCATGTATAATATTGATAATTTGCAAACGTTACTCGTAGAAAAGGGCTAGAAATTAGCGTACCGGCGTGTCCCATTGTATTTCTTAAAAATTAATGTGAGCATACACTAAAGTATAAAATATAAAATGCAGATCCAAAATAGATCCTGCACACCTGCGTACATCCTGGACTACACCACTGCTTGTTACTCTGACAGTCGAGTGTGTACCTGATTGCTGAATTCTTCAAGTCCTTGGAACCTCCATCCCCCAGAGTGCTTGGTGTTGTACGACTTGATGACGTCACCAAGCTCGTAGCCTCCTCGATAGAACGTCCTGCCCAAGGCGGTCGAGATCTGCTGCCAGCGATCCTAGTGGAAGGGAACGGGGATTTTATGCAACGTTAAAGTATAGGCCTTACCAGCTGTCATCTTCGGTCCGATCAACTCTATTACCATGATTATGTTGTTGTGTATTGCTATTTGAAAGCTAAAATACACACTAGTTATTTTAAATAAATAAATTTAATTTTAGAAGTTACTAAACAATTTCTTATTGGGTTTTTTGTAATGTTTATCCGCTTTTAAGGTTATTTGATAACACACATATATTATTTATACAGCAAGTGCAGGCACGGCATACTATTGAAGATTAAACTAGGGATGTGTAGAAAGGCTTTATTTTGCAGAGAGAGCGGCCGTGCTTGAAACCGTTTTGGACGCTAATAATTGTCCAAATGAAATGAATCCATATGTAATGGCGATTAAACAATGTCACACAAGAAAATCATTATCATTACTACAAATAAGCCGTTTTAGCCTATATTAAGCCTTTATTTAGCCCAATTTAGCATATATTTAGACTATATTTAGCCCTATTTAGCCTAAAGTTGACCGGTGACAGCCAGGAGTTTGGACAAAAAATGGCGACCATGCGATTCATTGACCGCTCTCTGCCAATTTAAGCCTTTTAGGTCTATGAAAACGGACTGGACTACTACAAAGTACAGTTCCATAGTCAAACATTATGTGGGCAAATGATTGCCATAAGGATAGAGTTGCATTTCTGTGGGTAAATCAGTGATTCTCTTTGGGGCTAGAGTAATCCATTATTTCTGCGTTGCTTGTTGCGTTTGTAAATACAGACATGATGTCAACCTTATTTTGATGATGAATACCTTAACAGTTACCAATACGGGACACTCCCTCCTTGAAACATGGGATTTCAAGGCGACAATCTTCAGCACAACCTAGCGGCGCGGAGTACAAAGAAATAACTACCAGCCATCTAAATACAAAAGACATCGAGCCGCCAAAGTGGATGGATCACAATTTTTTACGAGCGGAGACGATTCTGTGGGACCTTTGCTGCACAAGGAAGCTGTGTCCAAGATAAGTTTGTAGTCTAGGCCACCGACCCATGGGGGTCTGAATTGTCAAACTACTAGGGCTTCGCCGAACGCTCTATACCGTCGCGTTGAAGGATGAGCGTAATTTCATTGTCAAATTTGCAATAGAATGCAGTCCCTAACACAAATTAATAATACACATTCAAGAAAAAAAGCAAAAGTCACATACAGATTTATAAGTTATAGTTTTTATATTGGAATTTATATAACCAAGGACACCGATCACAAGTTGAATCAGGCGTCGAAAATCACGAAAAATCACTACTTAAATGCGAATAAAAACCAGACGGAACGTCTTACCAATCTAAGATTTTCAGGAATTATAAATATCTACCTATAAGGGCAACATGTGTACAAATTTGGGCAAAGATTGGTTAATAACATTGACAGTTATAAAGTAGCAAAATTTCGTAAAAATCGATTTATGCAAAAAGTTCCGAGCCGATCTTTTTAAAAAACGTGGCAGATCTAAGTTCAAAGATTTTGAAGGTGTCCTACAATTTTCATCAAAATCGCTTTAGCCGTTTGGTCAGTAGAGCGCGGACAAACAGAAGAAAAAAAAAAAAAAAAAAAAAACGTGGGATACTTTTTTCTACGGGTGGTGTTATTGAAGTATTCGCTCGCTTCGCTCGCTCATCCAATCAGGGAGATAACTATTTGAAACTCAATTACGAATTATGGCAGGCACTTTCGGCCTGTTTACAATTCTTTTCCCGTCACAGAATTACCACTCATACGAGATGCATAATGAGAATATGGCCTAAAGCTCAAGCAAACTGTGATTATTTGTTTGTACTCCGCGCCGCCAGGGCGCTCTGTTGACTGTCGCCGAGATTTGGGGAGAGTGTCCCGTATTATAACTGTTAAGGTATTATTGATGTTACTGACCGAATCATTTTATATTATAACACGGTAGGAAATGAGAATGAAAAAGAGAAGATCAAAGAGAGCTTAAACTTTAAACATGTTTTACCCAAGTAAGTGGCACACATTTGCAAAGTTTCGTAACAAAGATGTTTTGAATTCTCAGACAAAATTTGTGTTAATAATTCTGCTTGCTTCAAAAACATTCTAGTCGATTTAGTTAAAAAAAAAAAGACTGGGGCTCTAAATTAGGAACAAAAGTAGGTCCACTAAAATCGCAATAAAAAAATTGCGTGTGACCTAGCAAATGCAACCTAACATTGTGTTTTACTTTTTTTTGAGAGGGGGGGGGGGTGGGTGATGAAATTGCTGAATTCGCTTCGCTTATCAATAACGTTATCCTTATTGATACCGACTGATAATATGTTACATTATCATTAAAAGTGTCATAAAGCTACAAGTCATAAAGCCATCGTCGGAGCCAAATATCAGAACTTAAGACTCTTCACCTCAAATAGTGGGTTGCTCTTGGCTGGTTATACAAGTTCCTCTACCCAAGTAGCATTTTGAAAAAAGTATGTCACAGCATTTTTATGCCACCAAAATAAAATGCCTATATTTCATATTAAACTGGTGTTTTATATCGTATATCGAATGAGTGTGCTGTTTTGAAACTCAGCTCGTGTCTAGCAGCAGTGGGTCATCGAGGAAGATGAGAAGACACTCTACTTCTTAGCGTGAAATGGAGTTTGGTCGTACCCTGCCGTTGCGTCCGACGTTGTGCGGTGAGCAGGGCATGCGCACGTGGGAGCCGTCCCATCCCCAAGGGTCGCTGCCTCCAGTCGGTCGAGTGGGGGGCTGAAACGTTGGGAGAAAGCCGCAACATATCATACAAAGTTCACCCTTATTACATTTCTTAGACTCATGTCTACTATGTCCTATCTTTAGCACTAGTTTTGGGGAAAAATTTTTTCAAACTGTGATTTGAATGCTAAATCAAAAGTCTCATTGGTTTCCCGACGAGTCGTAACATAATATGCTAGTTACTTTTTCAAGGGTGATCTCATGACTGACGTTACACACATGAACGAAAGAACGAATTCTGAACCAATTCCCAGTGTGAAATATTTTTTTTTAAAGTCCACCCTTATCAAGAGCCCGGATCCACAAAGCAGCAAGGGTTCTTGCAAACACACCACCACCAGTTAACCACCAATTAACCACCAAATAATACCACGAATTATTAGCCAAGTAGCACAAAAAGCATTATCACGAACGTTGGGCGGACGACGAAAAGCTAACGGGGGATAATCTGCCTTCCACGTTGACATCCGCCAAACGTCCGAATAGGTTCTAACCGAACGTTGAACGTGGAACGTTGATCGTTGAACGTTTACCCGTTGGTTTTTCTACGTCCACTGAACGTTCGTGATCATTCTTTTTGTGCTACTTGGGTATTGTGACATGAAAATCTGCAAGCTCCGTTTGTGATTAGCTGTTTAAAACTTTACCCCGAGGGCTTTGAGAAAGCATTGTGTTATTTGTGATCGCATTTAAATCTGAAAAGCTGTCTTCACGTTTCATTGTTAATAACATCAACGTTGGCGAAGAATAAAATGTTTTAGGGAAATTATGTTAGGCATTAATCTTGATGTTTTTAAATAAAAACTTCGAGAGCTTTAGAGATTTGTCATTAAACAATAGGAATTTGCTTGGTCACATATAGTCCTGGCATCAGTCGTACTCAACCTGCGGCCCACCTTCATATTTTTTATTAAATTTGAAATGGCAACTTAGCATGCAGTTCTCATTTGAAAATATATTAATTTAAAATTCCCATAACCTCCTTAAAATGTGCGTAATTTCAAGGTATGTGTAAGGTCAGAACTGCATTAGGTGCATAGATTTGCACCAAACAGTGCTAAAAATAAAAATTTTCTTGAAGATTTCATTCCCAAACTCCTCATTGTGTCGCAAGAAAAGTCAATTTTCATTTATCAAGTACATGCAGGTGCAAGTTACGAGAATGCGTTTAATCAACACCCTCAAGTTATCGCTATATATCTTGGAATTCTTAAGTTTTACGTCAAATTTCCCTTTGCGGCCCGCAGAGGTAAAACACATTGCTTTCATGGGGCCCTGTGCAAAGAACGGTTGAGTTCCACTGGCCTATAGGCTTGAAAGAGAGTCCAATGCCAAGACGACGAGAGCGTGAATACCTCACACCCTTGCGAAGAAGCGTATTTACAGTTCGAAACTCACTGCGCTGATGTCTCGGTGGTTGCGAAGGGATCTCAGAGGCTCCACACAAATCAGCGAGAACCAATTGAAGCCGATCGCGACGCTCGCTCCTCCTAGAAACAAACCAACTGGCAAACTGACAGGTTGGCAATACTGTGTGCATGCATGATGTTTAATCTATGGTTTTATGGGGAATGCTATTTGCAAACACAGTGGGTAACAACATGGCGACGCTCGAATAAGAAAGATTTCGAAGTGTCCGATTGGTGCGCCAATTTGAGATCACTTGCTTTCAACGAGGGGCAAGTTTTTAGAACAGCCAAATGCATTGTGAAGTATTTCATTTCAGTTCGCTTTTGTTCTATAAAGGTTATATTATGCAGCCTCCTACACAATCACCAATCGAAAGAAATGCTTAAAGAACTAACTTAATAATATGACACAGAAAACGAAAACATGAAAAGAAGCATTTTAATGAACTAACGTAATAAAATATTATATGCCTAAACAGTTTTCTACGCACTTATTAATTTTCATATTATTTCACGGGTTACTTCTTTTGACAGCATTGTCAAAGCAAGATCATATGGTCAACTCAGGAACTGGAATTTATTTTCAAATCGGTCTGCTCTGTGAACCTGTGTGAACCGAGGCTCGACGCAGTTGGCGGCGATGCAAGAGGGCAACGCCGGGTATGAGCTGATCGCCCGCACTCTGACAATTCGCAGTGTTGGAAGTACGAAAACGGCCGAGACGATTTACACTGGTCTTATGGGGAATGAAAATGCGTTAATTTCTGCACAAGTCGTTATTTACAACCCAAATTTTGTTACATATTTGGCACTATTTTATCACAATATTATATTGGCAGTAAAAATATTTGAATTCCTGACGTGCTTGAACTGTATAGGTAGATAAGGTTACGGTAATTCTTAGGTCTCAATTCAGAATTGATCTGAATCATTATAAAGTGCTAGCAACACTTTTATTTTTGTGGATTCGAGTATAAAATAGTTTATAGAATTTGATATCTAATTAAATTGCCCTGGGAGATTTAGAGGTCTGCCAAATTATCACAGTTTGACATCGACAAGTGTTCACGATCACATGTCTTACTTCGGGTATCTTCGGCTCGACCTCGTCTTTCAGAGCGGCCATGTTGTTACCCACTAGGTATGTGTGCAAATAGCATTCAAATCCCAGTTTGAAATAGTTTTTTTCAAAACTAGTGCTAAAGTTAGGATATAGTAGACATGAGTCTAAGAAAATTAATAGCATTCCCCGGCTTTCGATGCAGTTACAGTGGTCCTGTTCCGAAACCTGCTTAAGCTACTGCGCAGTAACAAATCTTACTGAGATCCGTTCCGAAACCTATCACAGTGACCGAGCCCGCAGATTTGCTGAACTCTACTGAGCTCATGTACTGCGCAAGTAACTTCAGCAGGTTTCGGAACAGGACCATAGACTCGTGAGGATGTTTCCAAGATGTGAGAGGCGGGTTCTGGTATAAATGTGCAGTCGCAGTAAAACAAACTCGATGTACATCAATCCGATTTGCAGCCAAGGTTTGTATAATATCATACTAATGCTATATGCTAATAATATACTATAAAAACAAAATAATTTTAGGTCTACCTACACACATAAAATCCATGCAAGTAAACCATCTGCTCATCCTTTCAAAGCTATAATCTCTTATCTCTTCCTTCCTACCTGTCACACATATTTTGTATGCCATCCCAAAGTGTCATTTATTCAAAAATCCCACTGCTTCTTGTATACGCGATCGTTACAAACGTTACACTCAGTATACTGGGGGCCGTGTGGGTACAGTGACGTCACCGACACCTAAATATGTGCATAACATTTAAGATGCCCGAAACTTCCGAATTGAACTTTGGAAGAACATGGCGTTATGTTCGCTACTCTACCATGGGGTTTCTGATTGGTGCAGAGCCTAAGTTCATGACATCGTGTCACTGACTTAAATTACGGTAACCAAGCATAGTTACTTCACGCTTATATCGCCAAAAGGGTGGTCCAAAATGATACCTGACTGACAAGAATATTAACGGAGAACATATTATGAAGTTGGCGTACCTGAGCCGGCCATGACGATGAGGCTGGTTGACTCCCGGCTAAACTGGCGACTTGAGGCAAAGCTTTTAGTTTATTAAGTGGCACAGCCTGATAATCAAGCGCTATCTAAAGCCTGATATATTTCTTATTTCTGATAATGAGAAGAGATAAAAGTTTCTTTATCTTCAAGCTTTGTGAACTGAATGACACATAGAGTTCCGAGTACAAATAGACTCCGCAAGACGCCGCTAGTAGTTTTAAGCGGAATCAAGGATAATATCTAAGGAGATCTAAGGAGATCTAAGGAGATATCAAATAAGAATTCTCGCACTCTAAATCTCATTAATCCATAGGTGTTAATTTAACTCATCTAAACCTGATCGGAGGCTGTATAGCTGTTTTAGTGAGGGATTCTTACGATTTCTTCTCTTTGGAAGTAAGGTAGTAAGAAAGGATATGTTTTGAAGAAATGAGATTTAAAAAAAAAGGAATTGAGAAGTGGAATTGGTACAAAATGAAACTTTATGAGTGAGATAGAATGTAAAATAAAATCGAAATTATACAGTTTTTTATTGATATCAAATGATTTACTCTAACACCATAAATAAATGTATGGTACAATCTGATTCAATAAAATGTATCTACTATCGGAATGGTTCCTTTCACTGCGTGGCCTTAAACAATCAACACATTTAAACCACACTTGCTCAATAGTGTTTAAAGAGATAACCGTCCGTCAGATCCCGTGACGGAAAGTTAGCACTATTATATTATGTGCCATGAACATATTATAAAAGTGCGTAGTAGGAACATTTGTACACTTTGTTTTGGCCTCTCAGAGCGTTTCGGGCTCGGACGGGCCCAGCCCTGGGGGCTCCAAAGCTTGAAAATAGCGTAATGTGTACTGGACTTTAGATAGTTGCATATTCCGGCTAGCAATGATCGGATGACTAACAATGAACGAAACTCAACTAATGCCTCTGACCACTGACAATAGTGGACGAGTTGATGGGCACATCCTGACCGCACACCCACTCGTTGCGTCCCAGCCGCGTCTGTCTCTTTTGCACCCCCGGCAAGTCTTCGGCGGCGAACTTGAACCAGAACCGGGTGCGCTCGAGGAAGTCGGGATGGGCCGCCACGTCCCTGGTGCCGTACATGTTGAAGAGGAGGTCCTCCCTGGACGCGGTCGGGATGATCTCCGTGAAGTAGACGGCTGAAGACAAGAAGAGTGATGAAAAAAACCGTTTCAAACTGGGATTTGAATGCTAAATCAAAAGTCTCACTGGTTTCCCGACGTTTCGTAACATATGCTAGTAACATTATCAAGAGTGATTGATGTTAAAAACGTGAACAGAAGAATTTAAATTTTCTGATTAACTTCAATCAAACGTCGGGAAGCCAGTGAGACGTTTGATTTAACATTCGAATCGCAGTTTGAAATATTTTTTTCAAAACAAGCGCCAATGATAGGATATAGTAGACACGAGTCTAAGAAATTTAAGAAGTGTGATCTTTCTTGAAGAAAAATCTTAAATGAGATTACCGTATCGCTTTTTCGAATAAATATGTTGTAAAGAATACCAATCAAAGACACTCCGCGTTTGCAGAAGGTTTTTTATGTGGGTCAAAGAAAGCATGCATTTTTTCTCATCCGAGTGCTCACCAATGGGCATTGTGGCCCCCAAGCCCTGACCGCCGTGCGGTCTGACCGCCTTGATGATGCCGTCTCTGTGGATGGCGTTCTTGCCCGCGCGGTCCGTGTAGTGGTAGAGGATGGTACTCGACATAGTTGCTGGAAGAACTTACTTCAAAACCACAAACAAAAAAGTAAAAATAAAAATAAATAAACATACATAGGAATAGTGACCTTTTTTTGGGGGTGGTGGTGAAATTGAAGATTCCACCAATTGCCGTTTTATCAAATCTTTTCAATTTCAACAAAAAAATTCAAAATTGTAATATCGATTCAAAATTGTAATATTACGAAGTGATCGCCGTCAAAAGCCAATACCGAAAGTTTGAAGCGAATCGGTGCTACGGGAAGGTAATTACGGCCAAAAAACTATTCCCAGAGCCCATGATGACGTCATAGAGGGCTCCATAAAAATGCTCTTTGTGGCCTCAAAAAATAATTTTTTTTTGCCTCTGCCAAAACGGAAAAATCTTTAATCTGAGCACATATTGTCAGGAGATGGCAAGGATGTAACTAGCTCTGGTTGGACGTTGCTAAGCAAATCACAAGTTAACAGACCGTTTGACATTTAACGTTTCACTGAAAACATGGTCTCTGTAATTTCATATGTGCTCACCTGACAAGCGACCAACTGTGGCGAAGAGTTCTGTGTAACTAGTCGGTTTTGGCTCGGCGTAACTGTGCAAGTAAACTTACCTTTTGGAGATGCTATCAGATCAATTTGAGATAAGCTTTTCTTGCCAAGTTGATTGGTGCGTTTGTGAGCTATTCACGGGGCTAATCGTTTAAAGCTGGGTTTACAGCTGGCAATGTCAGTGACACGATTTCATCAACATTGGTTCTGCCACCAATTAGAGACTCTAGAATGTGCATGACGTCATGTTCGCCGTAGTCTTTGTTGCCCTACAATTGCCAACACACAATAAAATAACGTTCAGGGCTTACCTTAGGGGGACCCAGAGTCAAACTTGACAAGGACAAGAACTTCAGTGCGCAGAGCTGAATTGGTGTCTGGTCTTATAGGCTCCCGTGTCTTGGCGTTATCTCTGTACTTATCGGGTGATTGAGATTGAAAGACAATGTAGTTCTGGGAAAACTCTACGTGTTTATTCAATTACATCATTCGATGTCCAGGAAAACATTTTTGATACGAAATTGGGGCTTGCATTTCTGATTGCGAAAGGCAAACTGTAATACTTGAGTGGTGTAATATCGATAAAATTTTATGACATACTTCGATAAATTCATACTTCGATACTTCGATAGAGAGGATGGGGATGAAAATTAGTCATGAAAAGAGTGAAGTTATGACTTTGGAAAGAAAGAAGACGTCAAGAGAAAAACTGGAAATAACGGTCAGTGAAAAGGTTCTAAAAGAGACAGACTCATTCAAATACTTGGGAAGTATTATAAATGAAAAAGCAACGATTGGGGAAGATGTGAAGAAAAGATTAGAAAAGTCAGCATCATTTTTTCAATCTGTCCGGAAATTGCTATGGGACGAAGATTTCCCCAAACAATGCAAGTTAACAATATACAAAATGCATTTTAAACTTATACTAACATACTCAGCATTAACATGGCATATGGGTGGGAAAGAAGAAAGCCAGTTGCAGGCAGCTGAAGTGAAATTTTTGAGAAGTGTAAAGGGAGTGACAAAAATGGACAATGCGAAGCAGTATTATCAGGTAAGATTTAGGAGTGGAAAGGTTGGGATTTAAGCTGGGAAGACAGAGATTGCGATGGTTGGGACACATTAAAAGAATGCATTCGAATAAGATCCCCAGGCGGGAGTTTGAAGCAACTGTTGGGAGCCGAAGAAGGGTAGGAAGACCGAGATTGAAATGGATCGGAATGATTAAAGACGATTTTAGAGGAGAGAGGTATCGATTGGATGGAAGTGGAAAGAAAGGAATTGTGGAACGACAAGAAGTTGTGGGCGATGATGATTGAAAAATGTGAGGAAGAAGAGGAAGAAGAAAGTGAAACGAAGGAATGAAGGACGAGACAAGAAGTGTCAGGTGTGGCTGGCCGGCTTCGATAAGTGTAGAGCCTTGATAGAATGTCTGTACCCCATTTTAGTTAATCAAGACAATAAAATGATAATTATATACTTCGATAACAGACTTAACAGCTTTATTAAGTTCAATGAAAGTGCATGGTTTTAAAAGTAAGCGATATGACGATTCGAGAGTCATCAAAATTGAGGCTGGGTTTACAGCTAGCAATGTCAGTGACATGATGTCATCAACATTGGCTCTGCACCAATCAGAGACGCTGGATTTTAACGACGTCATGTTCGCGACTCTGCCACGGAGTCTATGATTGGTGCAGAGCCAATGTTGACGACATCGTGTCACTGACATTGCCAGCTGTGAACCCAGCTTTAAGGAATCTGGTACGCCTTGCGCAAAAATAGATTTTCACACCAACTATAGTAGACCCGGTTAGCAGAAGTTAGCAAGAATCTTGAGCTACAGAATGGGCTTCGTTTCGCTACCTTATAAAAGTGATGTGTATGTCGGAAGTGCAAAAATGTTTTTGAAATATGATCGATATTCCCCAAATATGGACTTTTTATTTACAACACTTCGTGCAAACAATTTGATATTGAAAGATTAAGTAAGTTAGTAAATAAGTAAGTAAGTAAGTAAGTTAGTCTTTATTTTAGCTGTATAGCTATTCATGTCATTTCACAATGGTAATAAGTAATAGTAATAGCAATTAGTAATGGTAATATGTTACATACATTTAATAAAATAAGTGATAAAATATAAAACTATAACTCCATTTCATGTCAAGAAGGAGAGTGGGTTTGAATCTTCCTCTAGGACCAACTGCTGCTAGACACGAGATAACAGTTCAAAACTTCCCGTTGAGCCTTTCAAGATAAAAAAATTAATTCAACATACCAGGCCACTACGATCTTGTTATCTACTGTAACTCCAGATCTCTCTTTTCGACGTCGAGCGTCAAAGTTTAATTCATTTATCCACGGCAAATCTTCTTGTCATTTCAGTCTAAATTGTATTAAGGTGTGTTTATTGCATCTTTATGGTACAGTCATCAATGTGGCTAATGCTTCTCCAATCGTAAACAATAATTCGCGTTGCGTCTCGTCAATAGTTAAACCTAAATTATAACTTATCAGCAATTAAACCTTAATCTCGTGTCAGGCCAGCGTTTCATTGAACCGGCCTACTATAAGTCATTGCGTCACACCCAGGGGCGGCCCATGCTATTGGTCTGCTGAGCTGCAGCCCCACCTCTAAATTTCGGCCAGAAATGTTTTTTTAATCAGATACAAAATATCGCAAGTAGCAACAAAATCGCTGTGAAATTATCCGAAAGCAGTATATTTTCCTTCAAACGTGAGCGCGCGCCCAGCGAGCGCGCCACCTCAATGATCAATCCACAGGGCACTGACTGCAATCTGGCATCACTGCGTTGAGCTGCGAATGCCACAGACCACAGTGCTCCCCGTGCTACCACAGCCCCCTGGCCCGCGTGTTATGGGCTCTTCTGAGCTGTGCCTGCCGCAGACCTGGCAGTCCACAGCGATATCAGCGAGCACATGCGACGAACAATATGACAACGCTGTCACTGTGTCTCAACAATCGGCCCGTGCTTTGAGTGATATACGCCAAAACACACATGGCACCATTTACTTCCAATCACCACTTCACCTTTCACTTCCAATCTACCTAACTTAACATCTTAGATCGCGCAACCAATCTGCTACAGGTCAGCAATGAAGATCTACCACGAATAGAAATTGGCACTTATAGGTACAGTAATGGCAATTACCATAAAACTTCCCCCAGGGGACCTGCAAAAGAATCGCGATTCACGAAAAAAGCACCACCTTGGCAAAGGTTCACGAGCCGCCACTGGTCACACCCTAAACTGTTTTTAATAGACAAGTCCAGGTAGGAGGAGCGATTCTTAGAGCCGCGTGTTTTCGCTTGAAGGCCGATGCCAGGGTGTGGGAAAGATTGTGAGGTCTCGTGGACTTTGCATAAAAATCGCCCTCATTTCAAACCATTGCATCAACAGAGATAACCATCAAACTTTATACAATTTTTACTCGTAAATAAAAACACACGGCTTCGCTCCTCCTACCAGCAGTGCGATCTCGTAACTCTGATTTCACCGTTCTCGGTTAAAAGCAAAATAATTTACATGGACAACAATAGGGATTTTATCCAACAGCAGCGATAACGGCATACTGCGGATGGGCGTGGCCAGTCTGACGGGGGCGACGTCGTTGGCGAGGGACGCCCCTTCGAAGTCCGGGTGTCTGAGCGCGTACTCGACGTCGATGCCCTGGGGAGGCACGGTCGTGTCGTGCTCGACCTAGGCGTCGTTCTGGATGCGAAGCTGAGTTGGAAGCCCCACGTGGAAACAACCAGGAACCGGGCAACCGGAAAGATCGCATTGCTGATGCCCGTCTTCAAGTCGAAGGCGATGTCCATCGAGGCCAAGAGGAAGCTCTACGTTGCCGTGAGCAGGCCGGTTAGGTGCTCGTGCACGTTCAGTCTCTTCGAGAGGCTGCAACGTGTGCAGAACAGAGCACTCTGCGCAGTTCCCGGCCTTCCGCAATTCGCTCGCACAGCAGACATGCACCGAGAGCTCGAAATCGAAACCCTGGAGGACTTCCTGAACCGACTGCACGTGGACTTCTTTGACGGAATCGCTTCCCACAAGAACCCACTGATAGCCGGCCAGACGGCCTACGTCACCATGCCTCACAAGTTCCCGATGTCCCACGCTGCCCTGCCCCTCTAGGGGCGCCAGCTTGCTGGTTCCAAGAACACACAACCCCCACATGAACACACCACCCCGCCAAGCAAAGAATAGCGCATAACGCGGAAAATCTTTTACAACCATCGGCTAGGTGCCCGAGATTTCATCTCGGTCACCAACACCGACAATACGACGAAAACCGGTCGCCCACGCGCACGCCCACTCTGATGACGGCGTCGTGGGGACCCCAAGATCGTCATCAAAAACTGAGCTTTTCAAAAGATCAAAGTTCGCGATCTTTTTCGTATCTCATTCGTTCGTTTCGTATCTCATCTTTTTCGTTCGCGTATCTCATTCGTTTAAAATATCGTTTCCAAAAAAATAACGTGAACAAAATTGTCTATTATTGCCTGACAATGTACCACTAACGGAAGCTGCATTACCCCTGTTTTGGCTTGTCCCGAAATACACTGTCAAATTAGAAGAAATGGTGTTGCGGTGAAACCCCATTTTAAGTATATCTGCAAAACTCACAGAAATGAATGATTGTTCTTCGGAAACACTTTTGTATATAGGAATTGGGTAGATGGCATTGATATTTTTAAACGATATTTTTACAAATATCGTGGAAAAAAGATTTCGATTAATCCAAAAGAAAATTACTTGAAGAAACGATCGCGATCAGTTCTAAGATCACGAAAAACGATCTCAGCGGGCCAGCAAATGTGTGGCCGAATAGTTCATATTATGAAAGAGCACCTGACCAAATCCCGGTGAGAATGGGATTTCTTTACCAATCGATTAGTGTGGAATCGATTTGTTTCGCGAACACAATTTGTTTTGCGTTGGAGATGAGCGTAACCCGCTCATCTTATAACACCAATGAGAGCGTCCGCGCTCAGACAGTCGCCGACGAGTGTCTGTTTTTCTCATCTCATTTTTCATGCTGCTATCTTTTAAACATGATGTTAGTTTTATCGATGAAAAATTCCTTTATCGAATTTTTGATATCTTCGAAATTATATACGGATCCATCTCGAGGACAGATCATTAATGGAATCCACATAATATTCGAATATGGTCGAGTGCAGAATTAGTGCTCGTGTATTTGTGTAGGTAATTAATCAGCGACTTTCAAATAACGCGAAGAATCAATTTGAAGATAACTATATAAAATATACATACAATTATTTGATAACGATGACCAACGAATTTTATTCACCACTCATCGTCTCTGTATTCCTGTATTCTAGAATGTTTTACACTGGCTATCATGCAAGGCTATTGGTTGGCAGCTCCAATTAGTATTAACACAAATATTATCACAGTTTACAAGGAAAACACGTGAAAAAATAATAACATTTGCGATTACCAAACTGACCAAGGTGAACCAAACAATTGGACTTGACTTGCCAATCAGTCGGTCTCGACTCCCCGAAAGCGAACGTACGTTCAGTGCTGTGGTCCTGTGATTCCGTACGCCGGGGGAACATGTATCCGAAGACGCCGACGTTGACGTTGACGCTGATGCTGATGTTGACTTCAGGAGAGACGCCGTCTGTCATCGGCTACATCGGTCCGTCAAAGACGACGCCATCGACGTCCGATGGCAGCATGATCGGTGTATCAAGGACCGGGCTGAGCCCGTATCAACCTTCGAGACTGCAATGGGGTTCAAACGCCTTCGCCCCGAAGTCTCTTGCGAGGACGGAAGACTCGCTGGAGTCGGGCCCACGAACTGTGTCCCCGGGGAGATGGCCGAGTCTTCGGGAGATTGCCGGACAGTTGCGGGATCTGGCGATACGCAAACGCGCCGCGTCTGTCGTCGAAATCTCCAAGATTTTCGATCGCATCGTGCGACTGGAGCCGAGCGCGCAGCCAATCGACGATCGCGAGACGGCAACGGTCTCTGAGATCATGCGCTTCGCGGCCGCGTTGACGTCCAAGATCAAACTGGAGACTGTGCAGATTGGCGACAAGTGCACGTTGGCGTACGCTGCCTTGATCGCCACGTCGGACTCTGAAGTGGCCATGTACCCGTGCGGACTAGCGACGCTATTTTTTTCAGATTTTAAAGATAATTTCGGGAAGTTTTGCTCGCAGTCGCCGTGTGCTGTCGTCATCGCGTATGGCTACAGTAAAAAAGTGATTGATCTTTATGAGACCGAAAACAGTTGGGGTCTCTACGACGAGCGCGAAGATCGATTTAAAATAGAAATGTTTAATTTGCCCAAACCAGACATGAAAAGTCACGTGGTTTTCGTCGTCTATGAGAGAAACGCGAGTCCGCTGCACCCTATGCCGGACGTGGAGGGAACTATCACGCAGTACCGAGTGGTGGACCTGATGCTGGGAGAGATCGGCGTCGGCGTCAGCGATCTGTACCACGTCCTGACCTTGCGCTGGGAGCGACAACCGACGCTGGATCGCGTCCGGTACGGCTGTGCCAGCTGGAACGATACTGGCTCGGGATGGTCCAGTTTCGGCTGCTCTCTTATTAATGTGCCGAGTGACGAAGACGACTTTTACAAAGTTTTGTGTCGATGTTATTTGATCTTTAACGGTGATGTTAGCGAGTATATTATTTATCGGTATGAAGTCGTTGATAAGGCGACAATTACAGTAATTGACTCTCCGTCTCACGAAGGCAACGTGACGTGGACTTCGGATAACTATTCCGAGTATCGACAGCTAATAAGAGACCTTGCTGGTAACCTGAATACGTCACACTTGTTGTGGAAATTGCTTTCCCACTTGAACAACGTAATGCTTTTTGACAACGGATTCCTGACAAACCCAAGCTCGGACACGATCCTTGAGGACATTGGCACAATCTTGACGGCAGTGAAACCCGTCCAAGGTCACTTCGCGATCGGCCATCGCGACAACCTGTTGACCAGCTTCGTGGTGCACTCGGATCCGACCAATCAGCGTCGCGCTCTGCCGGTCGGCTTCGGCGTCTACAACGAGACTTCGGGCGTCGAGCTTTTCACGACGACGGAAGACATTGACAAGAACATTCTGTTTTCTCATCTGATGAACTTTTCGGTGTTGTTTTCGAATTCGGTGGCTCAACAAAACTCGCGTTACGCCTTCATCATCTACCCGCCAAACAAGTTCTTCAAGCCGACGTCTTACATCAGCGGAATGCAAGTAGTGTACATGCACGTTGTGGACGTTTTACTGACAAACACCAATCAAGACACCGAAGAACAGTTCGTGCACATGTTTTACGGCTTGCCAAAGTCGACTTATCAGACAGCCTGCGCGCATTGGAGCGCTCTGTTGGGCAATTGGACAACTAGTGGTTGTCGCAACAACCCCGACCTCTATCTGGGCGAGTGCACTTGTAGTCTGACGGTCAACTTCAACGAGTCCCGGTCTCGCGGTCAGTACCTTTTGTTCGACTACTTCCAACCTGCCTACTACGACCTCGAATCTGAGAGACAAGCTCCTGTGCGAAGCAGTATGGCTGAAATAAACATGCAAGCAGCTTTCGCTGACATTAACATGTACCAGTACCTTTTGCAGCAGCCGCGCCCGTTTGCTGGCTTTGCAGATGCTGTGCCCAGCGTTTTTTATGAAAAGACTAACACTTATTACCGGCCCAAAGACAGCGCCAACGCAAACTACGTGCACAATGTCAGACAGGGTTTCATCGACAGCACAGAGTGTTCAACTGTGTGCAAACCTCTGATGTACTCCCTCAAACCCATTATCATATCTATATGTTTCAGCAATGTCTTAGGCTTGCCGAGCAAGGTGGCCTTCACTCTAGACTCGTATCCACCCGATATTTTCTTCAGTAACGAGTCTGGCTTCAACTGGACGGGCAATGAATTTGCTCTTCGGGTGTCCGATTCGGTTGCCGTGCACAACGAGAGACATGCGTTTGTTCTCTATCCTCTAAACATCTTCTTTCAACCTCCGCCGTCGATCGGAGCACGCGTGGCCAGTCGCGTTGTGGACGTCGTCCTGAAGCCGAGGGTCGGCGTCGAACACGGTCAGCAGTCCGTGGAGTTCGTCTTCAAAAGACCGGCAAACCACACCCTTGGCTGTGGCGTGTGGGACGACGACGTCGACGACTGGACGGCGCGTGGATGTCGGATCGTGCACATCGACTCTGTCGACGTCTGCAACTGCAGCTTGACGGGCGACGGCGGTCAGTTCGTCGTGTACAGCTACATCGACGCCGTGTTCGACCAGGAGGTGTTCGCGCGGTTCGGCGCCGAGTCTTGCACCGACGCGGCAGTCGTCTTCGACCTCGGGGCGGCACTCATTCACAACGCGTCGCTGCTGCCGATGGACGCTCGGCTCATCGTCGACATGATGCACGTCTTCCAGAAGATCATGTCGCACATGGACGACATGAAGGACGGCCAACACAAAATACGACCAATTCTAGAAGATTTCAGCAAAGCGTATCGACAACTAACGTCCGACAACTATTATCAAGGGATACGACTGAGGTTTGATTTCCCCGGCGTGTGGAGCTTGAAGAGTGCCGAGCTCAGCAACGACCTCTTTTCCAACGCCGTCCTCTCGAGAAGTGTCGACGTCGACGTCACTGTCCACTCGGACATGTCGTTCGTCGCTATCAGCTCTATGTACACGTACAAGGATGGCATACAGTATACTAGTGGCTTGCAATACGGCAGAGACGACGCTACGGCAGTGCTCTACACGAATGCATCGGCGGCAGCGGAAGCTCTTTACCCCAACCCTTTGTTCGCCTGCTTTGCTACCGACAGCGATGTTCTCTATGCAAGTCGCATGATATTTATAGTTTATCCCATGAACGTGTCTCCCTATCCGTACTCGATGACATCCGCTCCCGTCTTCAACTCCCGGCAGGTGGACGTCTTATTTGAAATTGACGGTAGACGGTATACGCAAGAGACGCGCGTCGAAGTCTACTTCCAGCCAACCAACGAGCCCCGAGATTACATCAAGACCGCATGCGCAACTTGGGACGATACGGCCAATAACTGGACCCAAAATAAGTGTCAAGTTCACCTAGTGTCACGTCACGAGTCTTGCACATGCACGATACCCAGAAACAATGTTTCAAGGGTCGTCATCTACGAGTACACGACCGAACCCAACTTCATGCTGGTCAAAACTGTGGAGGGCTCGAGCGTCGTCTACCTCATCGGGTCCACGTACTCGCTCGTCGGCTTGATCATGATCGCCGTGACCGCCGTTCTGTTCCCCGAATGGCGTGAGGAGCTCGGCAACAAGATCCTCCTGCACCTTTCGCTCTCCTACTTCTTGTACCTTGTGCTGACCATGTTCCGCGAGACGCACACCATCTACGCGGACATGAAGCACTTGGACGTGGGTCTAGTGGCGTTCACCGTGAGCGTCCATTACACGCGGCTTGTCCACCACTGCTGGGGCCTGGTCATGTCCGTGCTGCAGTACAAACGCTTCTCGGGCGTGGTGGGGGCGTCGGCAACGACCTCGCATCTCCTGCTCAAGGTCAGCGCTCTGGCCTGGGGCGTTCCTCTCCTTCCCTTGGCCGTCCTGCTCTCCTGGGACGTCGGGACTCACTTCTGCACGCCGGACAAGATGACCCATTACGTCCTCTACTTGGTGCCGGTGGTCGTCATCACCCTGCTCAACGTGGGGCTGCTGGCGGCGATCGTGCGCGTCATCACCAACGGATGCGGTCTCTGGGACGATGACGAACTCCAGCGCCACGGGGCTTCCAACAAAGACGTGATGATGCGACAACTCCAGCAGACCGTGATGATGTTCTTCCTGTTCGGCATTCCGGCCGTGTTCGAGATGTTCAACGACCTCGTGTTTCACAGCACCGTCATGGTGTACATCAACAAGGCACTGGATCCGATACAAGGGTTCTTTATGTTCATGTTCCTCGTGGTGATGAACGACAAGACCAGAGGCTTTTGGATTTCTCGCGTCTTCAAAGACTTGCCACCGGCCGTCGCCTACAGACCTGTCACGAAAAACATCAAATTCAAACCAAAAATTCCGAGGTTGAGATATAAGAAACGAAATCCTCTTAGTGCCTGTTGTTCCGCTAGTGTTGTTGCAGAGACTAACCAAGTTCAAGGTCCTACCCCCGAAATCGAAATCATTACGAAAAGTGCATCGCAGTACGCGTTTGTCGTCAAGTATATTGTTCAACGGCTTGATGTTGAGCAGTGTGAAGATGTCGCCTCAAAACAGGAAGTATCTGGTGGGCCGCATAAAGATGGCACCTCGATACATGATCCAGCTGTTGAGCAGTGTGAAGATGGCACCTCGAGAAATGATGCACCTGTTGAGCAGTGTGAAGATGGCACCTATAGACATGATGCACCTGTTGAGCAGTGTGAAGATGGCACCTCTAGACATGATGCACCTGTTGAGCAGTGTGAAGATGGCACCTATAGACATGATGCACCTGTTGAGCAGTGTGAAGATGGCACCTCTAGACATGATGCACCTGTTGAGCAGTGTGAAGATGGCACCTCTAGACATGATGCACCTGTTGAGCAGTGTGAAGATGGCACCTCTAGACATGATGCACCTGTTGAGCAGTGTGAAGATGGCACCTCTAGACATGATGCACCTGTTGAGCAGTGTGAAGATGGCACCTCTAGATATGATGCACCTGTTGAGCAGTGTGAAGATGGCACCTCTAGACATGATGCACCTGTTGAGCAGTGTGAAGATGGCACCTCTAGACATGATGCACCTGTTGAGCAGTGTGAAGATGGCACCTCTAGACATGATGGACCTGTTGAGCAGTGTGAAGATGGCACCTCTAGACATGATGCACCTGTTGAGCAGTGTGAAGATGGCACCTCTAGACATGATGCACCTGTTGAGCAGTGTGAAGATGGCACCTCTAGACATGATGCACCTGTTGAGCAGTGTGAAGATGGCACCTCTAGACATGATGCACCTGTTGAGCAGTGTGAAGATGGCACCTCTAGACATGATGCACCTGTTGAGCAGTGTGAAGATGGCACCTCTAGACATGATGGACCTGTTGAGCAGTGTGAAGATGGCACCTCGATACATGATCCAGCTGTTGAGCAGTGTGGAGATGGTGCCTGAAGAGAGGAGGAGAGTGAAGCTGCCGCCGTCGAAGTTGACATTGTTGACTCGGGGTTGAGTTCGTTGACGTGTGACGCTGCGAAGTCGAACCCAGGTCTGTTGTCGCTGATTGAAGAGCATCGAGACGACGTGGATATCGTATAGTCGATACGTACACCTCTGGACTTTGAAAACGTGACAGTCGAATTTCGGCTATGTCCTCAGAAAGGTTTGACTGAAAACAGCATAGGTAGGCCAGGCACCGACCACGTGGATGAGCACATGGAGGAACTGGATGACATGCATAGGGGCTTCAAATCTTGTAATGACAAACCAGTTTGCTTATCAGCAACTGCCTTGCTCCGAGAAATGTGAATCGACCAAGCTGATAGTTCGGTCCACTGTCGAGTTTTGCAATGGATTTCACGCGATTCTAAGGGCCTATAAATGCCATAATTTTTAAGCTAGAAGAAAATTCAAAAAGCCTCCTGCTCCTGCTCTGTACGAAAAGTACATTAATGGCATCACTTTTTCGTACTTGCAAAGAGTTGGTATTCACAATTTTCGTTCTAATTCGTTTTTTCACTTAGGTCACCAAGACTTTTTTTCTTCACTTTTATAAAATTGTAAGGCAATCGTCAAACATCTTGTTTATTATTATTTCTTGTCGCCTAAATTTTAAATCCTTTCCACACACGAACGTTGGTCATGTGGGTATTTATTTATTTATTTTTTTTTTTTTTGGGAAACCCTGCTTATGTGTTTATGCAAGAGTAAGTAAATAATTCATAAAAAATTAAATTAAAAATTAACAATTATTGTATTAATATATTTTCTTTAATTGCTTTAGTTAATATCGCTTCACCTCCGACCCGACTGGGCTAGGTAACCGCCGAAAAGCCACCGGAAAGGTAGGGTATATTGGTAATAACCATGAACTTGACTTAACCCTTTCGTAGGCCTTGGGAAGCCAGCTTCCCACCTGATGAACTCGAGTGAAACTGGTATTTGAAATTATATTTCTCGTTTCGCGGTTGTCATACCACCTAGCAGACACTTCAGGCACTATTTAAAATAATGGTTGTCGGTGGCTCAGCCGATGGCTTACCTGACAGCTGACATTTATTTTCATTCTTGAGATTTTTTGACAGCCGCAATTACACATAGATTTGTTTTTATTGCTGTATGGTTGTCTTTTAGACATTCTACAGGGGAGATGTGAGTTTTTGATAGATAATTACTCAAATATTATTCTGATATATGATATGACATGTTTTGTTCCAACCCTGAATTATAGATTTCGATTAAATGTGGTGGGAAGCCCAGTTCCCACTGCCCAAACAGGCGAGTGTTTTTCTGTGTGCACTTTGTAGGTTATGTTCGCATATTATTGTAAAATTTTACTATAGAGAAGGGCTTATGATCAAAATAGGTCAACACGACGAAAATATACAGATGAGGAGCTGCTTGATGAACTTTTTGGCCTGCCAAGCGATGCCGATGACTCGGACCTTGACGCCGACGCTGACGCCGAGCGTGAATTGATGTCGCTGAGTATTCCGGGGATCGGTGGACCAAGCACATCGAGAGCCAGCCTTGAGGTCGATTTGGATGAAAACTTTATAGACACTGTAGTTGAGGCTGAAATAGATTTTCCAGCACTAGCAGTTCAACCCCGCACTTCTACTCCCATTTCTAGCGATAACGATGAAGTTGAAGAAGAGGACGAGGCAGAGGAGGTAAACTGGGGGAAGACTACTATTCAATTTGATAGTTTGCAAACTGACTTTGAACGCCAAGCAAAGACAAAGATAGATTTCAGTGACTCAGCTACTGAAATGGACTATTTTCTATCAGTTTTTACAGATGAGGTTTTACAGCAAATAGTAGATCAGACAAATGTGTACAGCCGGCAAACAAAAACAAAGAAGCGACACGGAATTAATGTTACTGAGGCTACAAAAAATTTTGTCGACCTCACGACCGAGGAGCTGAAAACATGGATTGGTGTCAACATAATGATGGGCATTCATCAGTTGCCTGAGTTGAAACACTATTGGAGTAGTGATCCAATACTGGGAATAAAAATTGTTTCTGATACAATCACCTCAAAAAGATTTAAAAAAATTGTAGAAGTTATTCACTGTAATGATAATAGCACAAATCCAAAGAAGGGACAGCCTCTGCACGACAAGCTCCATAAAGTGAGACCTGTCATTGATCTTCTCAACATATCTTGTGCTAATGTGTACGATCCATCGGGCACCCTTGCTATAGACGAATCTATGATTGCATTCAAGGGTAGGTCCTCGCTAAAACAATATATGCCCCTAAAACCCATAAAGCGTGGCTATAAAGTGTGGTGCATGGCAGATTCGGAGACCGGATTTGTCATGAAATTCGACATATATGTAGGAAAAACTGGGGGAACGGCACGCGCACCCACCATGGGGCTAGGAGAGAGTGTAGTTCTGAACTTAGCTCAAGATTTTGCCTTCACCGGCCGGATAATAGCCTTTGACAACTTCTTCACTTCATTGGGGCTTATGGAGGCTCTTTTCGCTGACGGCATCTTCGCTTGTGGCACGGTCCGCAGCAATAGATAAGGGCTGCCAGAAATGATGAAGAGTAACGACAAGCTTCTCCGAGGAGAGTTTATGTTCGAAACAAAGAACAACGTAGCCGCTACCAAATGGCAGGACAACAAGCCAGTGAGTATGTTATCCACAGCCCACTCGCCGAAAGATGTAACGTTCGTCAACAGACGTAATAAAGACGGTAGCCAAAATATGGTAAGCTGCCCGAAAGTGGTGGAAACCTACAATGCTATCATGGGCGCAGTTGACCGCTTTGACCAGTTCAAAGAAAGGTATTCCTTGGGACGACGATCATTGAAATGGTGGCACCGAATCCTCTACTATTTGATTGATCTGGCAATTGTCAATGCTTTCATCATGTGGCGCTTGCGGAACAGAGGGTATAAAGACCAGCTCAGCTTCCGACTGCGGTTGTCCCGGCAGCTTATTAGCTGCTTTGGGTCAAAAAAGAGGAAAGGAGCCGTCGCTGTCTTCCTCGCTAACAAGAAGACCGTTCCAGCCGAAGTTCGTCTAACAGAAGTCGGAATTCACATGTGTGAGAAGCAAGAAACGTGGCGGCGTTGTCGGCACTGCAGCACGAAACTCCACGAGCAAAGGACACGGTTTGTGTGTTCCACTTGTAGCGTACCACTTTGCGTCGGCGAATGTTTCAAGGCATTCCATGGCCGGTGAACGGAGCGATACAAATCAAAAAAAATAATAAATCAACAAATCGAAATAAATCAGTAATTACCAATAAAAAATAATTAAAAAATAAATCTAAGGGTATGGAAAAGTTATTTGGGTCCCTATCATCCTCCTTTGTTGCCTTTTCCTGACATATATAATTAAATAAAAAATAAATAAATAAATCTATGCTAGTCATCTGGTGGGCGGTGGGAATACGTTTTCCCACCTGCGTTCTGGGAAAACCTCCAACTTTAAAAATAAAAAAAATGTATAGGAGTGCTTAGAAATGTAAAACAAATAATATCTGCCTTTAAAAAATTAAGATTTTTGAAAACCGGTTGATGGCCCATATATATAGCCAACACACGCAAGTGTTTTTTTTTACCTCGCTACGCTCACCAACAACCCTTGGAGAATTATTTCAGTCACGGATTTACTTTCAATAACCTGCATGCACGAATTTGACAAAATTTCTGACAAAATTGCAGTAAAAAAAGCTGGTATGACAAAGAATTTATGTAAATGGCCCTTATTCATGTTACTTGTTCATTACTTATGTAGGGAACTTATTCATTATAAGTAATAATGAATTTCATCACCCTGGAAGAAGTACATAGGTTATATAATATTACGAAAATTTTTTATATATTTTTTTATATATTTTTTACTTAGCATTCAAATCCCAGTTTGAAATAGATTGTTCATAACTAGCGCTAAAGATAGGAAATGTGGACATTAGTTCTAGAAATGTAATGTGAGTGCAGGGTTGTTTTTCACAATATTTTTCACAATGTTGTTGTCAAAGTTTCAATTTACGAACTGTGTAAACTAGAGCTGAACTCTCACCTCCGAGTCGTATCTGGAATGATACCACAAAACAGAATTATAATCATTTGACCATATCTTTTAATATATCTTGCGTTTTCGCGCAAAAACAACGTTTGGATTTACTGCTTGGATGATATAATAAGCTTTTAAACATATGAAATACCTTATTATCGTTATTTTATCCCCGCTTTTCCTTTATTTTATTTAATATCGAGACACAGTATCTAGATTATCATTATTAATAGGTACCTAATGTAAAGAAAGAGTTTTAAGATATTTTTGTATGATGGAAGAAGATATAAACTAAATGTTCAAACTTGCTTTATTTTTACGAAAATAAAATTGGGTTAAAATTTTGTTAATTGTCTTGCAGCAAAGAAGATAGTAATAAATCATATCGGTGTTTCAGACCGATCTTAATACATAAATAATTGCACAGAGATAAATAAAGATGCAGAAAAATATCGATAATATAATAATAATGTCCATTTTCGATATGATTTTTTTGATATCAGTAATTTATTAATCTGCTAGTGCAATAAAACAGGTAGAAAATTACATTTTTTATTTCAGCAATCTTCACAAACAACAAGCTCTGCGACTCATTGTTATTTAATTTATTTTTACGTAGTTTAAATTACTACAATGTTATTAAAATTATTAAAATTACTATTACGATCATTTAAAATGTTATGTTCACAAAATCGATAGTCTGTGTGAATGAGATGTGAGGTTAGAGTTTGAATATCAAAGCGATCAATACTCCAGATGGTCGCTAATGGTTACCTGTTTTGTTTACTCTGACGTCATGACAGTCAAAGCACGTGGAGACGAATACCACGGCTCAGTGTGCGCGTTGCTATGACTACAAAAACTGTTATCTCTTCTTACAGATGACAGCAATTTGTTTCTAACCAGACATTGGCATAGATTTTTCAATGAGAAAGTTATTACATTTTAATTACCTGTTTGAATGACTGTGAATTGATTTCAATGGATATCAAAACTAGAGGATCTGATGTTTCTTCTCTGTGGTCGAATCTTTCATCGCGGTCGTCTCGGGTGAAAAACGAAGATCTTCAACAAGGTACCTATGTCTTGGCTTGGCAACATTCATTTTCGTCTTGAACCAAGCAAACATAAATAATTTCTGTTTTGGTTATATATATTAACCTAAATGCATACTGTCTACTCAGTACTTATCTTCTAAGCGTTATTAAATGACAATTTAAACTGCAGCCAAATCAGATTTTGGTATAATCTAGAATTCTGCTCAAGTTCGCTGGCTATTTTGCTATGTTGAAAATGCATTGCTAAGCGCAGAGCCCCCATTTTAAACGACCAAAGTTAATATTCGAAACTGCAAAGATACGGATATTTCTCTAATTATTTATATAAACGAATTGACATTGTCAAAAATCAGCTGTAATTGAAGTTGTTTGTGCACTTTGGTTTTTAGAGATCTCATTTGTAATTACAGGTAAGAAATGTTGGGTTGTTTCACACGATATGCTGGTGTAAAGTTTTACTTGAAATATCAAAAGCAATAAAATATTCTTTAACTTATGGTTGTGCAAGTAAATGCCCAAAGCACATTTGTACTTTACAGATACTCTTACAAAACATTTTCTTAAAAATGTTACGCTACCTTGTATTTTAACTGTAATTTTTTTTCTAGCTTTTGTAATTGAATAACTCCTAGTACCTACCAATAATATTATTTAATGCTAGACCATCACCATACACTCAACGTGGGCATATCAACAAAGATTTAAATAGTTTCTATGAATCAATACAAAACCTCTAATATAAAGCTGCTAATTTTAAGAACGTTTTAATATATTGGGCAAATGTCATAATAATATAGGTACCTACTGTAGCCAAATATTTCAAAGATAATGGTGATTCGTGATGTTTTCTAATATCAAGGATATAAATGGGCTGTTCCTGGAAAAAACAGAGATCTATTATATTTTATAGCGTTGTTTTGTAATTTGCATTTGCTCATCTGTTGTTACTTTTAATTCCAGTTGAAGAAATCGTGGAAGAAGAAACGCCTCAGCTGGTCGAATATGAGGAAGAAGATCTCGAAGCGCTGGTGAGATTATTTTGATATTGACAAAACACACTGATCATAAAACAAGTCCTGTCCTGCTGCCCTCGGAGTTCATGTGCATTCAAACGGGTGTAATGTTATTATAGGGCGTCACTGTGCAAATAAACTCCATTTCACGTTAAGAAGGCAAGTGGATTTGCATCTTCCTCGAGGACCCACTGCTGCTTGACACGAGCTAAGAGTTTCAAAACTCACAAGCCATGTTCTGACCCGGACAAAAGGCTCTTTGGACAGTTTTGAAACTCTCAGCGCGTGTCTAGCAGCAGTGGGAACCTCGAAATAAAAAACAAGAACATCCACTATGTCTCTTAACGTGAAATAGAGTAAATTTACCATTTATATATCGTGGAAACCCAAACAAACAAATTATATGTAGGAACTTGACCCTTTTATTTTATTTATTTTGTTAATGATGTCTTTATTGATTCAACTTCAAAAGGCGTATCTGAGCTTTAAACAACACATACCTACATACAATATGACATTAGCGGTCTCGAATATTCATAATCAACATATTATAATAAATTTTTTTTTTTTACATTGCACCATAAATACTTTGTTTTACTATTGAAATATTTATACAAGTGAGAGAAAACGATTATAAATTATAAATAAACTAAAAAGTGTGAAGACGAATTTTCTAGAATTAAGTTTTGTGTACTTGATATTATTTATTAAGCTAAAATAGTTGCGCAACTTTGAACTAAACCACAGATTGATTTATACAGATTGTCTACCCCCGTGCTAGCAGGGGCTACGCGAAAGCCCTCCCCCCGCAATTTTCGCGGCGTTCCCCTCACCCACAAGCTAAAATAGTTGCGCATCTTTGAACTAAACCACAGAGTGATTTATACAGATTGTCTACCCCCGTGCTAGCAGGGGCTACGCGAAAGCCCTCCCCCCGCAATTTTCGCGGCGTTCCCCTCACCCACAAGCTAAAATAGTTGCGCATCTTTAAACTAAACCACAGATTGATTTATACAGATTGTCTACCCCCGTGCTAGCAGGGGCTACGCGAAAGCCCTCCCCCCGCAATTTTCGCGGCGTTCCCCTCACCCACAAGCTAAAATAGTTGCGCATCTTTGAACTAAACCACAGATTGATTTATACAGATTGTCTACCCCCGTGCTAGCAGGGGCTACGCGAAAGCCCTCCCCCCGCAATTTTCGCGGCGTTCCCCTCACCCACAAGCTAAAATAGTTGCGCATCTTTGAACTAAACCACAGATTGATTTATACAGATTGTCTACCCCCGTGCTAGCAGGGGCTACGCGGAGCCCTCCCCCCGCAATTTTCGCGGCGTTCCCCTCACCCACAAGCTAAAATAGTTGCGCATCTTTGAACTAAACCACAGATTGATTTATACAGATTGTCTACCCCCGTGCTGGCAGGGGCTACGCGAAAGCCCTCCCCCCGCAATTTTCGCGGCGTTCCCCTCACCCACAAGCTAAAATAGTTGCGCATCTTTTAACTAAACCACAGATTGATTTATACAGATTGTCTACCCCCGTGCTAGCAGGGGCTACGCGAAGCCCTCCCCCCGCAATTTTCGCGGCGTTCCCCTCACCCACAAGCTAAATTAGTTGCGCATCTTTTAACTAAACCACAGATTGAT
Organism: Nemoura dubitans; assembly: GCA_921293005.1. NCBI lineage: Eukaryota > Metazoa > Arthropoda > Insecta > Plecoptera > Nemouridae > Nemoura > Nemoura dubitans. The sequence continues at coordinate 12,394,147 of OV121078.1, read as the reverse complement.
TTATACAGATTGTCTACCCCCGTGCTAGCAGGGGCTGCGCTAAAGCCCTCCCCCCGCAATTTTCGCGGCGTTCCCCTCACCCACAAGCTAAAATAGTTGCGCATCTTTGAACTAAACCACAGATTGATTTATACAGATTGTCTACCCCCGTGCTAGCAGGGGCTACTCGAAAGCCCTCCCCCCGCAATTTTCGCGGCGTTCCCCTCACCCACAAGCTAAAATAGTTGCGCATCTTTTAACTAAACCACAGATTGATTTATACAGATTGTCTACCCCCGTGCTAGCAGGGGCTACGCGAAAGCCCTCCCCCCGCAATTTTCGCGGCGTTCCCCTCACCCACAAGCTAAAATAGTTGCGCATCTTTGAACTAAACCACAGATTGATTTATACAGATTGTCTACCCCCGTGCTAGCAGGGGCTACGCGAAAGCCCTCCCCCCGCAATTTTCGCGGCGTTCCCCTCACCCACAAGCTAAAATAGTTGCGCATCTTTGAACTAAACTAAATGATTCGAGGCCGATCAATTCTGGTGGCAATTTATTGAAGGTTGTAGGCACTGCTACTGCAGCAAGCTGTCTCAGGCCGTATTTGTTATTGTAGGTTGGAATCTTATAAGTCGTTTTAAGTTGCAGCCGTGTATTGGCGGTGTGTACCTACTTTGACGGTTTTGTGCTCTTTAGTAAAGTCAAAACATAAAATGAAATGATACAAAAATAATTGCTTGAAAGGGAGTACTTTCTCTAGCAGTATATTATTGATGAGCGTAGTGAGCGAAGCGATGCGGAGCGAAATCATTAATTTCACTACCCTAAAAAAAAGTCACTTGTGGATGTTTTTTTTTTTTTTTTGCATGTGTGCTTGCGCGCGCGCGCTCTACAGACCAAACGCCTGAACCGATTTAGATGGAAATTACAGAGGACCTACCTTTGTTCTAAACTTAGATCCTCCAAGTTTTTGGAAAAGATCGGTTCCGAAATTTTTTAATAAATATATTTTTACGGAATTTTTCGATTTTTTCAAAATTTTGAATCTCTGTGAATGTCAAAGTTACATATCTTCACCAATACTTATAAACATGTCGACCTTATACATAATTATTAAACCGGAAAGTCTGAGGTTGGTAGGACTTTCCGATTGGTTTTTATTCGCATTTTTGCAGTTTTTTTTTCGTGATTTGGCGCTTGATTCAATAAGAGTCCGGATTCCTTCGTTTCCTTGGTTACCAGCATTGTTGGTTTTAGTTCGGGCCAAGGCATAAACTTGACAGTTATCAGAAGTTTAGTCAATTTCGTTTATGGAAGTAACTGAAAGTTAATTTGCGTCCGAAATTTATCTCCAATCTAATACCAACCCTCGGGCATAAGTTATGTCTTACGAATTTACGGTATTATTACTCAATAAGTTCATAATCTGCATTTTTTCGCTATCTGACAGCTCGGAGAGAAACAAAGAAACGTCATAATCCGTCTACATTTCCAAGAGATCAGAATTTTTGAGAAGGCAATGGTCAGACTTGGTGCTCCTTGGTTTTCATAGGCATTCTGCCTGCATACCTTTTTAGCATCTATACAAAAACCACTACCTACGCTCATCTTCAACGTAAAATTGCGTTCGTGAAGCCCTAGTATAATGAACATTGAAGTGAGCTGGCATTCAGTTTAAAGTGATGTTCACAGGTGAAGAAGGTGAAGAAGATGGTGCGGTTGTTCGACCTCTGCGAGGAAGACTGGAACGACGACGTGTTCGACACGATCAGAGCGTTCTTCCTGAACTCGCAGCATCTCTTGCTCTGCATCTTCTTCGACGAGAGCGTTCTTAAAGGTACGCTCGACATTTCGGTCGCCAGTCTTTAAGAAACACAGGGATATTGAGGCAAACACGCATGCAAAACTTCGAATACACAAGATTACAAAAGTTTGCATTCTAAACATGGGTTTACAGCTAGCAATGTCAGTGACACAATGTCATCAACATTGGCTATGCACCAATCGAGCTGGGTTGACAGCTGGCAATGTCACAGACATGATGTCATCAGCATTGGCTCTCCTCCAATCAGAGACTCCATGGCAGAGTCGCGAACATGACGTCATGCACATCCAGAGTCTCTGATTGGCGGCGGAGCGAATTTTTATGACATCGTTTCACTGACATTGCCAGCTGTAAACTCAATTTAAAGCGATAACTAAACGACAGCCTACATGGTTGTGGTTCGGCCGATTTTCGCTAAGGTTAAACTGCATAGAAAGTGTGGTTTAACATCAAAATTGACTTTTTCCCATGGCTACAAATATAAATGTAAAATTTTGTAGAAATAAAATGTGTTTTTAAAGAGTTGCTTGAGACAACGAACTGATGGGAATTTTCCAGCCATTTTAAGCCAAACGGTATTGCTAGCACAGGTCATTTTTCCTTTTATCCTTTTTTTTTAATCTCAGGCCAGGCTAGCTTCATCATCAGCCTGTCATTCACCGACTACCAATAGACCAGTGCCACAGGGACAGCGCCAACACAGTGTGTCAAAAGGACAAGGCCGAGCGGTGGCCGGACCTTGGTGCTGTTGGACGGTAGCAGGCCTTAGCAGACCCTCGGCTCCCTGCTAGCTTGATGTGTGTTTTGCAGGCAGCCTCGGGCCACCTTTGGTCCCTGTACACGACCTCACATACTTCGCCAAGTACGCGGATCCCCGGCGACCCGTGGTGGTCAAACAGTTCTTCAAGAGCATCCAGTTCGGCACGCTGAGCGGGAACATCGAGGGCAACATCCTGAAGATCATGCAGTACGTGTTTGCTCCTCAGCTCTTCCTCGGCAACCGCCTCACCGGGAGTATCCTTTCAATCGGCGACTAGAGGTTTCGAACCCCTTAGCCCCCGCAGCCCGGGCACAAAACCTTCTAACATCTTAGTCACATTTTATCCTGCCATTACAGAGAAGACTTGTGAGGATTAGCGATTTGTGCAAGGTTTTAGTGTCGGTAATGGAAATAACACAATATGGGTCTGATAAGAAAACTGCTGCTTGCACTCAAAATTAGATGAATGTTATAGCGCATTCAATCAATAAGAAAATAGATAAAAAGATGTGGCAAATGGTTTAAATTTGCCAGTTAATAAAAATAAAAATCGCCCAATTGCTAGGCCTCACTATACCCACCTTATGGCGGGTATAACTATGGCAGTGTTTATTTTTTTCTGTCAGTTTTATGTAAATTATTTTGTCTTATCAAATTTATGCAGAAATAAGTACCTACAGAGAATATTAGGTAAAAATGTAAAAAATTGTTTGTGTTACCTACCTCGATTACACAAATTGCAAGGAAAGAGCTTGTATGTTGGTGTTTAACACCTCTCTACCTGTTTATTTTAATGGAAAAGAGAAATAAAGATGTTAAAAAAAAGTAAAACCATATGATTAGTAATTTTAAGTTAACTTTCCGTCAATTTTGGCGACATCGATACAATACGTAGAGCTTTTCAAACTGGTTTTTGACGTTTGGTGTCGTGAAGTTATACCCAGACAAAGGGGATATAGTAACGAGCACGTGAAATTGCCTACAATATAAAAAATTTACCAGTTTTTGTGCAGCAGGTAAAGGCTAATTCAAAACAAAAAATAGCAGTTAACTTAGCAATTAAACCGTAACGTTTGTCTTATGCTTGCTGCATAGTCGTTCACAAAGTAACGTTTAACCGTTACTGTATACCGTTTGCACACAAGGGTCCAGCCCTAAGGGCTCTCAAGAATAAAATATATGTTATTGTATACTGCCTAGATGTAACACACGAATTAGCTTCTTTAACGCTTCTTTCACCAAAGGCGTCAAGTGCGACCTCCTCAACGACACACACACCTTCCTGGCCAACCTGACCGAAATCCACCACAAGATGAGCGGCCTCACCGTGCTCTACATACCCTTGGAGGGCGTGGGCATGACTGCCAAGGACGCCAGCAACGACAAGGAGCTGGCCAGGAGGCTGGAAGGTAGGCATGTGACAGCAACGACAAGGAGCTGGCCAGTAGGCTGAAAGGTAGGCATGTGACAGCAACGACAAGGAGCTGGCCAGGAGGCTGAAAGGTAGGCACGTGACAGCAAAGAGCTGGCCAGGAGGCTGAAACGTAGGCATGTGACAGCAACGACAAGGAGCTGGCCAGGAGGCTGGAAGGTAGGCACGTGACAGCAACGACAAGGAGCTGGCCAGGAGGCTGGAAGGTAGGCATGTGACAGCAAGGAGCTGGCCAGGAGGCTGGAAGGTAGGCATGTGACAGCAACGACAAGGAGCTGGCCAGTAGGCTGAAAGGTAGGCATGTGACAGCAACGACAAGGAGCTGGCCAGGAGGCTGGAAGGTAGGCACGTGACAGCAACGACAAGGAGCTGGCCAGGAGGCTGGAAGGTAGGCACGTGACAGCAACGACAAGGAGCTGGCCAGGAGTCTGGAAGGTAGGCACGTGACAGCAACGACAAGGAGCTGGCCAGGAGGCTGGAAGGTAGGCATGTGACAGCAACGACAAGGAGCTGGGCAGGAGGCTGGAAGGTAGGCATGTGACAGCAACGACAAGGAGCTGGCCAGGAGGCTGAAAGGTAGGCATGTGACAGCAACGACAAGGAGCTGGCCAGGAGGCTGGAAGGTAAGCATGTGACAGCAACGACAAGGAGCTGGCCAGGAGGCTGGAAGGTAGGCACGTGACAGCAACGACAAGGAGCTGGCCAGGAGGCTGGAAGGTAGGCATGTTACATCGTTCCAACGTTGTTACCCGGTTGTTCAGACGTGCTCTTCATGTTCCAAAATTGTGTCCCTTGGCGTATCGACGTTTTTCCCTTGTTGTTCCGACATAATTCCCATGTCGTTTCGCCTCGGTTCCCTTCCCGCTTCAACGTTGTTCCATGGTTGTTTCGTATTTTTCTCCTGTTGTTCTGTGACGACATTTTTATCATTCTCTTCCGACGTTGTTGTTCCAGCCGTGTGTGTCAAGTGGAACACCCAGATCCGCGTGGCCCTCAACGACGAAGACGAGGCGTCGCAAAGCAAGCGCCAGGGCCCCGTCGACGAGTACGACTTCTGGGCTTACAGATGTAAGCACGCCCAATGGGCGGACCTGGATGCCATCGGTGGTATAAGTACATGCCACAGTGAGGGCCGCCATCTCGAAGATGAAGGCAAAAGGCATGCAAAAGTGACTGCTAGCGCTGCTGTGGAAAGAGTGTTATCTCATGGGACAGGGCACTCTATCCCGTGAGAGAACATGCCACAGTGAGGGTCGCCATCTCGAAGATGAAGGCAAAAGGCATGCAAAAGTGACTGCTAGCGCTGCTGTGGAAAGAGTGTTCTCTCATGAGACAGAGCACTCTATCCCGTGAGAGAACATGCCACAGTGAGGGCCGCCATCTCGAAGATGAAGGCAAAAGGCATGCAAAAGTGACTGCTAGCGCTGCTGTGGAAAGAGTGTTCTCTCATGAGACAGAGCAATCTATCCCGTGAGAGAACATGCCACAGTGAGGGCCGCCATCTCGAAGATGAAGGCAAAAGGCATGCAAAAGTGACTGCTAGCGCTGCTGTGGAAAGAGTATCATCTCTGCAGTGTAGGATATGGACCAGCACGGGGACAGGACTGACGAGGCCGAGACGAGGTGGTAGACAGAACGAGTTTATTTGGTTGACCATGGTACCTGTACACAGGCGCACTGGGCCTAATCATCAGCCGCCACATATTTATAGGGGTCGGTCCACAGGGGTACCAACCCGACCTTATGCACCACATGCAGTATTCTCTCTCTCGTGCAGGCGACAACCTGTCCGGCTTGCTCGCCCAGATGGAGAACTCCCAGCTGAAGCACGTGGCGTCCATCCTGAACGCCGCCTCGTCTGCCTACATCCGCACTTTCAAATCACTAGCGGCCGACGTACAGGTAACGACACGCCTTCCACACTCGATACCTTCAATCTGGGTGTACGGCTGGCAATGTCAGTGACACGATGTCATCAACATTGGCTCTGCACCAGTCAAGCTGGGTTTACAGCTGGCAATGTCAGTGGCACGTTGCCATCTACATTGGCTCTACACCAATGAAGCTGGGTGTACGGCTGGCAATGTCAGTGACACGATGTCATCAACATTGGCTCTGCACCAGTCAAGCTGGGTTTACAGCTGGCAATGTCAGTGGCACGTTGCCATCTACATTGGCTCTACACCAATGAAGCTGGGTGTACGGCTGGCAATGTCAGTGACACGATGTCATCAACATTGGCTCTACACCAATGAAGCTGGGTTTACAGCTGGCAATGTCAGTGACACGTTGCCATCTACATTGGCTCTGCACCAATCAAGCTGGGTGTACGGCTGGCAATGTCAGTGACACGATGTCATCATCATTGGCTCTGCACCAATCAAGCTGGGTTCACAGCTGGCAATGTCAGTGACACGATGTCATCAACATTGGCTCTACACCAATGAAGCTGGGTGTACGGCTGGCAATGTCAGTGACACGATGTCATCAACATTGGCTCTGCACCAGTCAAGCTGGGTTTACAGCTGGCAATGTCAGTGACACGATGTCATCAACATTGGCTCTGCACCAATCAAGCTGGGTTCATAGGTGGCAATGTCAGTGACACGATGTCTTCAACATTGGCTCTGCACCAATCAAGCTGCGTTCACAGCTGGCAAAGTCAGTGACACGATGTCATCAACATTGGCTCTGCACCAATCAAACTGGGTTTACAGCTGGCAATGTCAGTGACACGATGTCATCAACATTGGCTCTGCACCAATCAAACTGGGTTCACCTGGCAATGTCAGTGACACGATGTCATCAACATTGGCTCTGCACCAATCAAGCTTGGTTCACAGCTAACAATGTCAGTGACACGATGCCATCAATAGTAGCTCTGTACCAATCAAGCTGGGTTCACAGCTAACAATGTCAGTGACACGATGTCATCAATAGTAGCTCTGCACCAATCAAGCTGGGTTCACAGCTGGCAATGTCAGTGTCACGATGTCATCAACATTTGGCTCTGCTAGATGGTAGAGTGGCAGTGTTGATGGCATCGTGCTCCACGGTGCCCCTCGGTGCAACCAAGAGGGTGAGGGGAAAGGGGTATGTTAAGGGGCGGGGATCCCCTAGCCCTCGGCTCACTTCTGGTTTTACAAGGAAAGAACAGGATCTACGTTTGATTGTGAATAAATGAGCAACTTTTTACTTCTGCGTTCCTTAATGTTTCCTAATTAAGTATTTTGCTTTATCATTGCTCAGAAAAGGTTTGTCCAGAATTTTAACAAAAATATGAAGCCTCTACCTATAATATTAATTGTTAATGAACACTTTTTAATAAAAATCAGACTAGAAATTATTAAATAATATAGCTCTTTCGGATATCGCTACCACCTACGTCATTAAAAGCAGAGCGGAGGGTTTTTGCGAAGCCCTGGGTGTGGATACCTTGGCATGTGTGCCCTGCCTTCCCTAAAATAGGGCGCCCTGGTGCTAGCCTGACATTGCTTGTGTGCCCTGCCGCCCTGGCACAGTCCGCCCTGGCGCTAGCCTGACATTGCTTGTGTGCCCTGCCGCCCTGGCACAGTCCGCCCTGGCGCTAGCCTGACATTGCTTGTGTGCCCTGCCGCCCTGGCACAGTCCGCCCTGGCGCTAGCCTGACATTGCTTGTGTGCCCTGCCTGCCCTGGCACAGTCCGCCCTGGCGCTGACCTGACATTGCTTGTGAGCCCTGCCTGCCCTGGCACAGTCCGCCCTGGCGCTGACCTGACGTTGCTTGTGTGCCCTGCCGCCCTGGCACAGTCCGCCCTGGCGCTGACCTGACATTGCTTGTGTGCCCTGCCGCCCTGGCACAGTCCGCCCTGGCGCTGGCCACGTCCAACGTGGAGTTCCTGCAGCTGCTGACGGCGCCTTGTGCCCGACTCGCCATGGAGCGATCGCCTGACACGTTCCCCGGCCACGTGTCCAAGATCCTGCAGGCGCTTAGGGTCATCTGGAAGCACTCCGAGTTCTACAGGAATTCCAAGTGAGCGATTACGGATATCATGGTGTGACCGTGTGACTATTGGTTTGAGCCGGAGCGTATATTTGGGCAGCTTTTTGGTAAAATTTACCTTGTACTGGATACTAACCTGTTGCCACACCTTTCGTCCGATCGCGACGAAAGCAGGGTTTACGGAATCCTCACACGTATGGCGACCAATTTTGTGTAAAAAAATCTCGAAAATATTCACTCATCTAGTATTTTCAAGCACTATAAAACAACCCTGGTACCTACGAGGAAACGAAACGCTATAGTGTTTTTGTCGTACGCGGAGGCTCACGCGGGAACTTTACAGGCCACATTTAAGTAACACAGAATTTTGGGAAAAAATACGCGTGTAGTTGGAGGGTTGTTTGATATCTGCCCTTTTTACTGTATTTTTACTTAGCTCGTATGGAAAAATCGTTGCATAACTTGTGTTAAAAATACCATCTGACATCAATTGATTCTTACTCTGTATATTATATGGTTTTTCCCATGGAAGTTCCCGCGTGGACCTCTGCACCGACCCCTGGCCACGTAGCGTGACTCGTGAATCCAATCGTTTGCAACGCTTTTATACGTCGTATTATTGGGCGTATACTCGGACCGCTTTACGCTCAAAATTCTTTCCCTGTAATCCTCGTACTCTTGGCCACAAACAGTGTTTTAAAAGTTCGAAATATAGGTACCAGCTAAAGACAGCTGTATGGAATTATCACCTGCAACCGCAATACAACCTTAAAAAAAAGTATAAAAAATCGTTCATCTGAGCACAACTGGTCACAAGATGAGTGCTGTCCTTGAACCCCATTATCTCGGTGTACTGCAGGAGTCGCATCAGCGCGCTGTGCCACGACCTTGGCAGTCAGGTGATCCTGCAGTGTCGACGCTACGTGGACCTGGCAGCGATGTTCCGTGGCCAGACGCGGCACGGGGAGGCCAGTCTGCGCAAGTGTATCGACTGCTGCAAAGGCTACAAGGTCGCCTACCTCTCGGTGAGTGTCTTGTAACAACGAGTTCAAACACAGGTGGAAGGGCTCCCACATGCTTCATCTTACCTAAACCCCATTTCACGTTAAGAAGGAGAGTGTAGTTGCATCTACATCGGGGACCCACTGCTGCTGGACACGAGCTAAGAGTCTCAAAGCTCACAAGACATGTCTTGAGCCGGAAAAAAGGCTCTCTGGGCAGTTTTGAAACTCTTAGCTTGTGTCTAGCAGCAGTGGGTCCTCGGTGAAGATGGAAATCCACTCTCCTTCTTAACGTGAAAATTATTATTTTTTGGCTACGGCACCCAATTGATGTCAGTAACTTCGCCAGCAGGCGCTGGAGTGCGTTGGCAACCTGTTTTAAATCATCTACCAGACCATGGCATAAGGCCAGCTAAATTTCAATTATAAATAATCCAATCATAATCAAATGGATTTGAGAATTCCGGCTATCGAAAATGAAGAATCGCAGCTATCGACAACGAAAGCTCTCATCTCCGTGTTGAATGTGTGCAGTGCGTGGCCGCGTTCGAAGAGATGCCCGAGGGAAGCTGGGACGTGGACCACATGATCGTGTTCACGCACGTCGACTCGTTCGTGCAGAGATGCGAGGACATGATCGAAGTCTGCAACGCCATGGCGTTGTTCGCCCGGTAAGAGAAGGCCCCTCTATCTCTCTCTCTAATCGGCACTAAACCACCGATTCACGTTTAGAAGGAGAGTGGATTTGCATCTTCCTCGAGGACTCACTGCTGCTAGACACGAGCAAAGAGTTTCAAAACTGCCCATAGAGCCTTTTGTCCTGCTCAAGACTTGGCTTGTGAGTTTTTAAACTCTTGGCTCGTGTCTAGCAGCAGTGGGTCCTTGAGGAAGGTGGAAATCCACTCTCCTTCTCAACGTGAAATGGAGTTACGCTGTGTCTGATTTGCGGAAGCAAACATATACAAATGTATGTTTCCTGTCTGCTACAAGCCTTTGGCTGGGTTTACAGCTGGCAATGTCAATGAAAAGATGTCATCAACATTGTCTCTGTACCAATCAGAAAATCTGGATTCCATCAATCTGGATTTAAATCTGGATTCGCGACTCTGTCATGTAATCTCTGATTAGTGGCAGAGCTAATGTTGATAACATCGATTCACTGACAACTACCTGTAGGTACCTGTAAACCCAGTTTAACTCCCCCAGATGCATCTTACAGTCACCCAACCGACAGCTTTCACACCAGAGTGTTGCTTAATTTACCTGACATCCCCAGCCTGGACGAGCTGGAAGAGATGATCTGCAACAGGGTCACCTATCCGATAGCTTTCACATCAGAGTGTTGCTTAACTTACCTTACTTCCCCAGCATGGACGAGCTGGAAGAGATCCCGAAGCCGAGGTTCGGCGGTACCCGGGGTCCAGAGTTCGAGTTGATTTGTCACAACGTCGAGACGTACTTCAAGCAGAGTCTGAAGGACATCGAGAAGGTGATGGAGTCGATCCTGGACGTCGAGGTACCGTCCTGGTATCACGATATGAAGCGGTGAGTGCCTGTACCATCGAAATAAAGCCTTCTTTGAACTTCCATGTGGGTTTTCGATATTATATGAGTGTCAATTGGTTGCCAAAAGTATGAGGATTCCGGAGATATTGGTTTGGTCGCTATCCAAAAATGGTATGGTTTGTAAAGTGTATCAAGTACGAGGTAAATTTTTATCTGGAAGCGATTCCTATGTACACCGTTCAATGAACCAGCTCAACAGTGTTGTTTTACAAGTCTTGAAAATAATTGATATTATGTGAAATCATTTGAGATGCGAATTTGTATCGATGACTTCGCCAACTGTAAACCCAGCGTAACACGACATCGAAACTGTCCCAGGTTCCGGCACGACGTGAAGAACATCGTGGGCATGATCGAGAAGCTCGTCCAAGAGGTGTTCCAGCAGGCGTGCGACCCGTGCGACGCCATCGATTCGCTGCAGGCGCTCTACTACTACGCCAAGTACCCCACGCTGAAGCCGCTCTTCGAGAAGAAGACCGTCGACGTGTACATGTGGATCGTCACCGAGATTCAAGACACGCTCAGGGATTTGCAGGTAGCGAAGGTTTCTTGGATGTTAACAACTGTGCGTCTCTACTCTCTAATGGCCATATTCCACTAGGGTTGCAGCCCGCGGGTTTGGACCCGGCGGGTTCGTTTCGATGTCAGTGCGCATGCGTGCGACAGATTGCGCGAACAGCTCGGCAGATTGGATATTTTACAGTCGCGAAAGATTGGAACCGGCGGGTTTTCGAGAACCGACCAATAGAACAAGGCGAGGGCCATGCCGATACATTTATCCACTTTCACCTGTTTTCTTTCCATCTGCCAAAATCAACATGGAAATACATAATTTCTCAAATTAATTGATTGATTTCACAGAAATATACGTTTAAATACCATTATTTAGGCAAATAAATGCAAGTAAAATTAGCCATCGACCAGCTTGAAGAGTGTTAAGAAGAAAATTAGCATAAAACCCAATGCGACATACCCTGCATGAAATCTTGTCTTGCCAGAACTTTGTCATGTTCCAAAGCACTGCGCGTGCGCTAGGAAAGTCGGAGGTTTCTGAGTGGAATAGCAAAACATGCCGGTGTATTGGGATCGGCGTTTCGGATCGGCGGGTTGCAGCCCTATTGGAATATGGCCTTAACGCGTTGTGTTCATTATGAATCCCGTAATGACGAGACTTGCGGGTGATTGCAGACGCACTCGGAGTACCGGCACCACTTCACTCCGCGCTACGCCGGCAGAGCGCAGGACGCCCGCGCGAAGCTCGGCTGGGCGACCATGCAGGTCACGGTACGACAAGGCGGCGAGAAACTTAACTGAAATCACTTTACAATTAGTCGAGTTACATTCTTGGCCGAGGCTGGCTGCTACCGAGCCGAGGGTAAAACCTTTTTTTGTCTGATAAAGTGTGAAACTAAACTATATAGTGGTAGTACTGCGGTAATATTTGTGCTTGTCATAGCTTGTACTTAATACCCAGTTTTAGCATCCATTTCTAATATACCAAGCCAATGATACTCAGATTATACACCCAACATAAAAATATTAAATACTGAGTTTTTAGCGCTAAGATCCAAATCCTAGCCAGGACCATTCAGTGGTATGTGTACAGATTGCTCAAAAACGGCTTGTGATTAATTCTTACAATAATTTCTGTTTGTCCTATCTGCAGCTCCAAGTTTAGAGTGATAGAACCTTAAAGCTATGTCTTGAGCCGGACAAAAGGCTCTAGCAACATGCAAAAGTTTCTAGTGGCAGTAGGTCTTCGAGGAAGATGCATATCCACACTCTCTCTTGACGAGAAATGAAGAATTAGATCGTGTTACAACGTCTTGTCTTGTGTTGCAGCGCATGATGGACGCGCAGTGGATGTCCAATCGCGAGTACCGGGCCAAAGTGAGCGACCACTACCAGAACCTCGCCAAGCTGGTCGCGTCCATCGAGTCACAGATGTTGGCTGAGTGGAAGAACTCGCTGGACTCGGCCAGCAGGTTCGAGAGGCTGAATCGTCCGCTCATGTGCCACTCGCATTCGATCAGGGGGCAGCTGGAGGTCAACGTTGACAGGTAGGACCCGTCGTGTGATGAGCGAAGCCAGATATTCTATTTTGATTTGAGAGGTAGTACAACTGCCCGGCAAGCAGGAGGTCCCGGGTTCGTTTGCCGGTTCGGTTGCACATTTATCATACTTTTTTATTTTTTTTATTTCGCTTTTGTTAGTTCGCGATAATACTGACCAAGCGCCTTCTCCAAATTATGAAGAGTAGCTTAAAATATTTGTGATTCAATATGATTATTTTAATTACAATTTATACCATAATTACACACATTATTGTAGGTCCTACTGAAGAGAGAATACTCCGTGTCGCCACCTAAAACGCGCAACTACTAAACGATGTCGTTGGGGTCAGACAATTTACCAATACAACCACAGGCAACCTGACTCAACATGATACAATTAAACCATTATCTTATTAACGCTGCATTGTTCTTGTGTGTGCAGGATATTCAAGAAATAAGCGACCAAATAAAAAATAATAACGGATATAGATTTCGAGAGTTTGTTCGATTTTCATGCCCTGGCAGAACTCTTCATGGCTGTTAAGTTTGTGAAGGCCACAAAGGTCACGCTGCTAGCATTTGTAGACTTAGCGCATTCTAGCCAGTCCATAGCATCGCTAGGACAAAATCCTCTTCACTACGTGGTTCGATTTTTGTTAAAAACGTACTATCGAGGCTTTGTAAATTGTCATGAATTACCAATACGCGGTGAAGTAGATAAAAGTTTAAGTGACTGCTCGGAGGTAACGTGAAATGGTGCGTGAACTTAGCCAAACTCATTTTATCGCGTTGAAGGATGAGCGAACCGTTCGATTGATGTACTGCTAAACATCGAAAGAAGTACGGATCTTATCCTTCCTGTACCTACGGCCATCTGAGATATCGCATGATACTTAGCAAGAAAGACGAATGTTGTCAGTTATATTTGTTGAAGACATGTGCATTTCTTTGGTATTATTCATACAGAATCATAGATGACATATGAACAATTGAAAATTGTATAAAAATCGTTTTTTGACAAACGTATGACAATTCCTCTTGTAGCTGAAATTGCAGTTTCGCGCGCCAAACCAACCAACCTCGCAATATTTAATATCTTCTTCTCATGTCTACTTTGTCCTATCTTAAACACTATTCTCCATGTCACGCTAAGAAGAAGAGTGAATTTGCATTTTCCTCGAGGACCCACTTTGTCCGACTCAAGACATGGCTGGTGAGTTTTAAAGCTCACAGCTCGTGTCTAGCAGCAGAGGGTCCTCAAAGAGATCCAAACCACTCTCTTTCTTAAAGTCTCTCACACATAACTCAAAGTTCATAAAAAATCTTAAAACTGTCGATTTTAGTTGGAAATGTGACGCCGCATTCAACAGTGTAATAATATTGGGGGGTCACCGGCCTAATAACAGAGATGTTAGGGTTTGAAAACTCGAAATTTAACATGGGCGGCAAAGGAAATCAGGTCAAAACCGGCATATAATCCAGGATAGCTCAAAATTTAACCAAAACATTTAAACAAATTTCTAAATACTCAAATTCAGCAAAATATATATTCTTAATATCAACAAAATAAAAACTGGGGTCACCGAACTCATTTTTGAGATAACGGCACATCAAAATTCGGAGGGTGCCGTTTTTGGCGCTTTTTTGCAAATGTTTTAATGAAATTGTTGTTACACTCTTTAAAGACACAAAAACAACGTTAATAATGATTTAAATAGACGTTATCATAGTAAATTAAACGTGATTTTCCAATCGCGCACACGTTTTCACACGGAATATCTTTGAAAAATTGGCCTTGCCAAGGATACGGAGACCAAACGAAAGAGAGACATTAACGTAAATGAAGATTAGATTTGTTCAATCCCTATCAATCATCTAATCTCCGACGCAGGACGATCTTCGATCTGCTGGACGAGTCGCGCTACTGGGAGAGGATGCACATTGACCTTCCGCCCATCGCCAAACAGATGACCCCGCTGAGTGTCAAGCTGAAACGTCTCTACATGCGGGTGTTGACCGTGGTACAGGACTACAACAGACTGGTGGCAGGTGAGCAACTACCTGCCTATGTCACTTTGGGCCAATTTTAACACAGTCGAACCAAGTTTAAAGACCAAATTTAACTTTCCTCAGTTTTCATCATTTTGAAAGATTCTGTGCCGATTTCACAAAAGTCGGTTTAAACTTGGTTTGAACTTTCCACAGTTGTCATCATTTTGAGTAGATTTAAAATGGGAAACTGATATGTATGTACCTACACAAGAAAAGATGCGAAAATATGTTTAATTGTGGTGCTGAACACAGTAGGCACTGTTCTGTCAAATTAATTATAATTTTGTTCGTAGCTGTAAATATTTTCTGTACTTGCAAATCACCAGGCAAATTTTAACCCTCGCCCGTTGGCGGTTTCACTTTCAAACTGTGCTAGAAGTTCAAAAAAGAAGTGCCAGATAATACTGTAACTTTCATTTATATTTTCATCACATCATATTCATTTTTGGAATAAAAACAGTGTTGAAATTCATATTTGTCTCGTTTTCCGCGTGCTATTAAATTTTACTGGATAAAATTCGGAAACATGTCAGCTTTTTACCGAAAATCAACAGGTAACTTTCATCCTAGTTGAAACGAGTTTTCGCTCGACGTTGGCGAGATCGGCCCGTAGTGGTGCGTGCGTGTACGTGCGTGCGTGCGTGTACGTGCGTGGAATCGTCTTCCAAGGGAACTAGTGGATCCCATCGCGGACCGTGTTAATAAATTCTTAACTCAAATTAGAATTCTAAACGTGTAATTGTATTTAGATGACATTAAGATGTAAAACTTTGTAACCGAGTATAACATGTGACTAAAACCAAATGAATAAATAAATATATATATATATATATATATATATATATATATATATATATATATATATATATATATATATATATATATATATATATATATATATATATATATATATATATATATATATATATATATATATATATATATATACATATATATATATATATTTATTTATATATTTATATATATATATGTGTGTGTGTGTGTGTGTATATTGTTGCTTGCAGAGCTGTCGGACGAGGAGCGCTCGCTGTTCCAGAAGCTGATCGAGGTGTGTGACAAAAAGGTGGACCCGGGCTTGGGCAAGCTGCGTTGGGACACGGACGCCGCAGACGACTATATCAACGACTGCTGTGTATCCACCAAGGACGTGAGTGACACTGGCTGCTCTTCGAAATCCTTATGGTCTACCCACAATTGACATAATCGGACACGCACAAGCACAAGCACAAGCACATGCACAGACACAGACACAAGCAGAAGCACAACACAAGGCTGAAGGCCACTTCACCTAGGCCTCCTCGAGTTTTTTTTAGGCTGTGTTGATTTTTTTTAAAGTTCCTTTGTGACAATTTTTAAGTTTAATCGTCCTTATGGACGAATTACAAAGAAATGTATTCGTAATAAAAAAATAGCAACAACAAGCACAACCTCAAAACGCCCAAGTTTCCTCGCACTGATAACCCTCCCTGTCAGATCAGCTGCTCTGTGTCCGCCATGTTATGAATAGGTACTGCTCTGTGATTGGTCCGACACAAGCACAGAACTCAAGGAGATGGAATATTCAAACTTCCTTTTGTGTCACTTGTGTCGTGTTGTGTGCAGTTGCATGTGTTTCCATAGGTTTTATCTTCCTTGTGCGCTGTGCATGTGCTTGTGCTTGTGCGTTGTGTCAATTGTGGGTAGACCTTGAAGCTGGGGGGAACCTAGCACGAATATCTACAAAATATTTGTTTACAGACAAACTATCAGTGACAGCGCAAAACAAAATAGCAATTGCACAAGCAGGTAATCTATAAAGCTTTCGAATAAAGTATGAGAACATAATTTTTGTTTTATGGTTAGATTTGCAGAAAATTCAGAACAACTGCCAAAAATGTATTCTAAAAAGATTAGCCAGAAGGATTTTCTAAATTTTCAGCAAGCCTAATCAAAATACAAAACTAATTTTTACATTTTTTGAACGCCATTTAAATTGCCTGATCACTAGCTTATTTGTTTTGGGCTGTCACATAAATTTTGTCTTCAATTTTTTTTTTGTAGATAAAATTTTTTGTTTTGGGCCAAGGGGTCCCCCCCCCTCACACTTCAATATGTTTTTTAATTTATAATATCTTCTGAAAAAAACTTTTTCAAACTGGGATTTGAGTGCGAAATCAAAAGTCAGCACTGGTTTCCCGACGTTTCGCAACATGTGCTATTTACTTTATCAAGGGTGACAGCTTAGATAAAAAAAACAATTGGTTCTTTTGTTCACGTTTTTAACGTAAGTTAACGTATCACCCTTGATGAAGTAACTAGCATATGTTACGAAACGTTGGGAAACCTGCAGTTAGACTTTTGATTAGTATTCTCATCCCAGCTAGAAATAGTTTTTTTTCAAAACTAGTGCTACAGATAGGATAGTAGACATGAGTCTAAGAAATTTAGTGACATCTTCAGCCAACTTCTGATTGAAACTTGAATTTGAATCTGTCCCGTTGGGTCGCCTCGTGAGTAGTGTTCTAAATTTTACGGATATTTCCCGTTTTTTCCGGAAAAATTTGAAAAATTGAAAAATATTATCTTTTGACAGACTCTTTCATTTATTATCGGTCGAGCCATCTACGCACATGTCCGTGTGTGAGAGGTTCTGGCTTCCTCCGGCTGCCTGCTGTACGATTTTATTTACGATAATATTATTGATGACTGATGAGCGTAATGCAAAGCGAAATCTTTTCAATTCCACTACTGGTTAAAAAAAGTAACTTGTGTTTTTTTTTGGGGCCTGCTCAGATTTTAAAGCAATTTCCAGGGTGTATTTGAATAAAATATTATGCTATACTTGATACATGTTCTAATCCCAGTCTTGTTTCTCGAATTGTTGCATAAAGCATGATCAAATTCGAAATTAGTTCTTTCTTCAATTTTTCCAATTTTTCCGACCCTCTGGGAAAAACACGGAAAACGCGTTTTTTTTCCAATTTTTCCGGAAACTTTGGTACCTTTTAATACCCAACTCGTGCGTCGCGTTGCAGCTCCAGGAGTTCGTTTGGGACTACAAGGAGTCGTGTGCGGTGTACGTGCTCTGCTGCGAGCTGGTGTGCGACATGAAGCTGGTGCTGTTCCCGCCCAACGAACCCTTCGAGCTCGAGGAACTCGAACGCCTCATGCGGGTGTCCAGGTACCAACCGCACGCCGCACTCTCTCCGCTTTAGAGGACCCGCCTTACACATCCCACCATATGGCTAGGCTTGGCATGAAACTTTGTCATTTCTAAATCAATTTCACTGTCTATGGTTTAACAATGGGCAGTGATTTTAAATCTAGTGATTTTAAACGCAAATCGACCGAAAATATTACGTGGCAGCATCCCGGTATATGTTTCACCAAAGTCTGTTAAAAATAGACCACTCCCTGTTGGGAATTCATACATCTTGCAAGATCTTGTTAAGATCACATGAGTACATTAGTAAAGATCTACTGAAGATCTTGCATATAATCTAACACATTCTCATAAGGGTTTGGGAAGATTTTGGTACGATCTTGAGTATGTTGAAAAGATCTAATAAGATCTTGCAATATCTTGGTGATAATTGTCAGCAGGAACGGTCGTTTGCGGCCGATTCTCCAGCACACAATATTTTGGAGGATGTGCTAGTGTTAATATGCTCCCAAGTATGCTTTTGCCGGACTGGAGTGACATTGACGCGCTGGTCTGTGATTGACAGGTCGGAGACCCTGCTTAACATGCTGGACCAGTACCAAAGTTTGCAGAAATGTCTGGGTCGCATCAGGGACGGCTTCCAGGGAAGTCTGCCCGCGGTGAGCTACCGTAGCCCTGCTACAATTACTTTGCACTACTCCATTTTTGTAATATGACCAGGAACTTTAAAAACCAACCCAGAAAATACTAGCATCCAATTTTTGCCGTAGCCAGAGCAATGTGTGGTAGAGTATCTAGGTAGCCTTATATCTGTGTCCAAAGTTGAAAAGTAGAAAATTATATCAAGTGCGACCTGCGCGTTGCTCACTGTTGCAGATGGTCCCACAGTGGCGTCGCTTCCTGGTGCGCATGGACGACGTGCTCGAAGAGTCTCTGCGCATCTGCGCGCGCGCATCCATGCAGACCATGCTGGACACGCTGCACGAACCCAGCACCACTGGCCCGATTCCCATAATCAAGATTCGCATGCATCTCGCCAAGAACCAGGTCGGTACGCCACTGAACTGACCTTACCTAACATTACCTAACCTAGCCCAATACAACCTACCCTCTCCTACACTTACACAAACTAACCTAACCTAAAAAAACATGTACTATACATTTCAAGTTTAGGAGAGTGGATTCGCAGCTTCCTCAAGGTCCAGTGCCGCTAGAAAAGGGGCAAACGATTCTCAAAACTGCCTATCGACTGCCTAAACTGCCTGCCTAAAGAGTCTATCGTTCGGCTCAAGACATGGTTTGTGAGTTTTGAAACACTTGGCTGGTGTCTAGCAGCAGTGGGTCCTCGAGGAAGATGAAAATCCATTCTCCTTCTTTTAGCGTGAAGTGGAGCTTAACCTAACCCGACCCAACCCAACCTAACCCAGTCTGCCCGTTGCCCATCAGATCACCTTCAGCCCGAGCTTGCTGGAGGTGGACCGCTTCGTGGCCGGCGCCAAGCCCAACACCATCGACGGCATCAAGATGTGAATCCAACCCGACCCAACCCAACCTAACCCAGTCTGCCCGTTGCCCATCAGATCACCTTCAGCCCGAGCTTGCTGGAGGTGGACCGCTTCGTGGCCGGCGCCAAGCCCAACACCATCGACGGCATCAAGATGTGAATCCAACCCGACCCAACCCAACCTAACCCAGTCTGCCCGTTGCCCATCAGATCACCTTCAGCCCGAGCTTGCTGGAGGTGGACCGCTTCGTGGCCGGCGCCAAGCCCAACATCATCGACGGCATCAAGATGTTCCCGCGCGTCTACGAGCGCTTCAAGATGGTGTTCACCGACCGAGACCCGTACCACGAGCTCATGGACAAGGACGTCGTCTGCAAGGCGCTGCAGGGACAGTGCGACCACGGTGAGCTCACCTGCATTTACGCTATTGGCGCGGTTGTTGGTTATTATTTCATTAAGCTTTATTTTAACTTTCTATTGGAATTTCGTGGTTATATATCACACGATTTGTTGCTAAAAGTGTGAGGATTCCGTTGACCCTGGTTTCGTCGCAATCGGACAAACGGTGTGGCCAGAAGTTAGTAGGTATCCAGTAGGAGGTGAATTCTGCGCGGGAAGCGGCCCGAGGAAACGCTCAATATTTCGACGTAACAGGCTTGTTTTACAACGCTTGAAAATACTAGATGAGTGAACATTTTTTGAGATTTGCATACACACAGTTTGTTGACAAAAGCGTGAGGATTCCGTAGACATGGGTTTATCGTTACGATCGGACAAAAGGTGTGACCACATGTTTGTATCCAGTAGGAGGTAAAATTTGAGCGGGAAGTGGCCAGAGTAAGCACTCACTCCAATAGTCTTAAAGAGCTCCTGCAATACATTGTTATGTCCCAGGGACCTAGTTGACGGTTTTAAATTATAATGTGAGGCTGACTCTTTGATAAAATTGTTAAACGCTGCTTAATTTTGTTCAAAAATTATTTTGGTGAGATTTTAAACGAAAGATTCAATACAGCGAGTGAAAACTGAAAATAAATTTGACCTTCCAGGCTGGGTTAGTTTATGTTCCCTTGGCAGGCAAGCTGTTAACAAATGCTTGGCTTTACTTACAAGTTTCATTATCGAATCGCAGGGAAACTATAATATTTCTTTTTATATGAAGTATTTTCAAGATAGGAATACAGTATAATGTCGTTTTTAAGCACATTTTAAGCATCGTGGCTTAATCTGGCTCGTCTCACTGGTACTTTGAAAACCATCTCGTTCTGAAACCAGCAGTCCTATGCGTAAACCAAAGCCACTGGTACTTTGAAAACTATATAGGCCTAGGCGTAAACCAAAGCTACTGGTACTTTGAAAACTATATAGGCCTAGGCGTAAACCAAAGCTACTGGTACTTTGAAAACTATCTCGATCTGAAACCAGCAGGCCTATGCGTAAACCAAAGCCACTGGTACTTTGAAAACTATATAGGCCTATGCGTAAACCAAAGCTACTGGTACTTTGAAAACTATCTCGATCTGAAACCAGCAGGCCTATGCGTAAACCAAAGCCACTGGTACTTTGAAAACTATATAGGCCCAAGCGTAAACCAAAGTCACTGGTACTTTGAAAATATAGCAAATGATGTATTATGCAATTGAGAGGTCATTAATTGTTCATTTTACAGATGTCATTATGAAAATGTATATTTTGTAAATAACTCGTAAGAAATTATTTCAAAGCAGCAGGCGGGTACAGTTTCGCATGCTGCTATATTATGTCGGGGAATTCAGGCGTAAAGTATATTGAAAAATGTATTTGTTGTGTTGACGCACAGGATCCAGCCTAATCTAGACTTGCCACGGTGGTAAATCGAACAATTTTTAATTTTAGATATTTAGAGAGATGACAATTCGGTATAGAAGTAGCGCAGTGCCCAAGATCGTGTTTTCTGCTACTGGAACTGCCCAAAAGGGTTCGGATACGGGTTTGATTCGAAGCAAAACACGTATAATATGGCCCACAATCTCAAAAGTGAACACCCACGCTTTACAGTGTTGCCATTTAAGCTGGATTTTGACGTCTCATAAAGTTGAAAGGTAAATTTGTATTGTTACAGCTGTCACGAAAATGTTTATTCCTAAATATCTCGTCAGAAATAATTTCAATAGCCACAAACAGGAACAATTTCACACGTTTGCACTCATCATGATTCCTTCATACAGTTTTTAGGTTTATTTATAAGGATTAAGAATTGAAATAATTTAATTTCTTAGATGTTGCGACGGCTTATGACCGAAAAATCAAAAGCAATGCAAACGAACGACCGACAAATATGTTTCATCTGCGAACTTTGGATGAGTAGAAATACGATGTAGAGTCTTTAGAAAAGATTGCAAGTGTTAACATATATTAACAAAATGAGCAGCTAGCCCCATGGGCTCCAAAGCTGCAGCAAGCGTCATGTGTACTGGCTCTTAAGCCCGTTTTACACGGTAAAAGATTTTCATAATATCTATCATGATATATTTTACGTACCTAAATATCACCATGTAAATTTCTGATATTTGCAGGATAGACGTGCGCAGTGCCAATGTGATCGCATCTGCAAATGCCGGGTAGCTGGGGGTCGGGCTGACCAGTGCAAGGAGGATTTAGTGCCCGAAATTCGAAAATGACGTCATTACTTTTCATTTCCCCGTATGCTGTCCGGACGTTCGATTAACGTTTTGCGGACGTTGGGTGCACGTATTCTTTCATCGTCATACTCTCGTCCACTGACCGTTCGTTGAGATTAAGCCTGAACGTTGAACACAAGTTATCCCCCGTTAGCTTTTCGATCTCCACTGAACGTTTGAGTTTACGTTCACCAAACGTTCGACTAGGTCCTACCCGAACGTTGAACGTAAGTTATCCCCCGTAAGCTTTTCGACCTCCACCGAACGTTCGAATTCACGTTCGCAGAACATTTTTGTGCTACTTGGGATGTGATAAAAGATTTGATGACATATTTTCAATAAGCCGCGGTTCTATTTCCGTGATAGATGTGATGAAAATTAACCAATCAGCGTTCAGCATTTAAAAGATACTGATTTGATAGATGGTGTAATGTGCCAAGATTGTAAAGCTCACGCTCAAGTCTCCAGCATTTCCTCTTCCTTTTCTTTGGTTCACAAACCTTCAAAACCTTCTCTACTACATCTTAAACGGATAAAGTATCAGCAATAGCCTGAATGTTAGCCAAATCTGCCAAATCCCTATTAATTTTTAATTTTACAAACATATAGACAGTTTTAATTTCGCACCTTCATTAAAAATGTTCTTAATCAACCGCCTTTTAAATTTCATACAGAATGACATATAGATGGCAGTGCTTCTGTCACAACCATGTGTTTTTATCACATTTTTCTAGGACCGTGTAAATATCATCATACATTTTCGTAAAAGATTTTATAAAAGATATCATGATAGATGTCATAAAAGAAGCTACGATAGATTTTATGAAAATCTTTAACCGTGTAAAAAGGGCTTTAGTGTCTCGTCTGAGAGCAGCCGTGTGCTTGGTTGGTTGGTGCAGAGATGGACATGGTGATGGAGGCGATGGCGGTGTACTTGCGCGAGTGGGACCCGTTCCGCGAGGTCTGGGAGATGAACAAGGACCTCTTCATCTCGCGCTACGAGAAGGCCATGCCCAGCTTGGAGACCTTCGACGAGGACATTTCGCAGTAGGTCGCTTCGTTCTTTTTAGGACCGAAAGTCCATTTGACCACAGCAGAAAAAAACATTTAACACGCAACCACAGATAAGCAGTGTGTTCGTAAACTCCTTCTAATCCACCGAAAGCCTAGAAGTTGTTCGTAAACTCGGCACATCAGTGGGCGTGGCTAAATATTTTGTTGATGTGAAACCGTGCCGTGCCGTGCTTCTAGCCTTTGCTCACCGAGCACAGGCGGAGGTGATGTGGCGGGAAAAAATATGAAATGGTAAATGACCTGTAATTTTGATGGTCAATGATAGTGAAATTTATAATATGCAGTTTGACGAAGAAACATACATAGGATTACCTTTCGGTAATTTTTCAAACTTTCTGCAGACATATAATTAACTAACTCGAAAATGATTTTGAGATTTTGAGGTTAGTTGTCAGCAGCCATGTTTTTTTTTGCAGTGGCTTAGTTCGACTGCTCATCTGTTCGTAAACAGAGGTGATTTTAGGCTCTCACATCACATCAACCAGCAAATCAATTGGAAGTGTTTTCGAACACTCTGAATGTTACCCAGATCATCCACTCCCATGCTAAAGCAGCTACGCGAGAGTAATAATAGTTCCGCCGGCAGTCAAGGGATGGAGCCACTGTTTGTTGTTGTATTACCAGTAACCAAGGGGACTGTAACCACCAGGGCCCGGATTCACAAAAGGATGTTCTGTGGATTCCTCCGGATTTTTTACAAAACCGCCAAAATTTTACCCCTTTCCGTATTCACGAAGCGGGATTCTGTCTTTTTTGGGAGAATAATTCCCTCATTGCAAAGCCTTGCTACTGAGCGGGGGTTTTGTCAACCTCCCAAAATCTGAACTCACTTCGTACTTTCAACACTATGTTTTCACATGTTTTCCTGAAAATAATAAATATTATCTTATTCCAAAAGAAAATGTTATGCTGGCTGATTATGCAAGTACAGTCCGTTGGCTATACAGATGTGCAGAGAATGTCTAGCTTTTCAAGTGACAATTAGGTGGGTTTTTGTTGCGTATCATGTTCGTATCTTGACGCTTTCGACAGTTCCACCCGTCTTGACTGGACCACTGTGCCGTGTTGCCAAGAAGGGTATCAATGTACCTATCCCCCCCCCCCCCGACCTACCTACCCCAATTTAATACCCCACCCCCATCTACATCAGGTAAACTACAGAAATTCGACATTCGACAACTCAGCCAAATCAATCGACTCAATCGACGAATCAATCGACAAATGACAGGTAACACGTTTCAAAGGTAAACAATCAGAGCTAGCAATTCTCTGCACATCCATATTGCGAACGGACTATACCTACTTGCATTTTAATTTGAACGTGATAGCTAAAATCTAGCAATTTGGAATTAGGTACTGCGATATTGAAATCCGAGAAAAATGACAGGTGAGTCGTCAACTGTATTTTTATTTCTAAATGAGCTCCAAAATTGAAGAACTCTGTTTGGTAAATTACAATTTAGCGCCCATCCAATAACCTCATTTGAAATCTCCTAAGTTGTGAATGAATACGTATAGTTGGGAGAATATATTTGGTGGTTTTCCAGGGGGGAAAAATCTCCTATTCGCCTAATCCCCCATTTCAAAATCCCCTCTTTGTGAACCCGGGACCTGAGGAATTTAGGTTCCTTGGTTATGGCCATGGCCCGGTAGATGAAGTCATAACTGTAACCACATAAGGAACACTGTACATAAAATTATGTTTAACTAAGTTTAAGTATATATCCAAGTTCTCAGTTTGAGACAATAATGCGTAAAAGCATACCTGGTAAACCGATCGTAACACTTCATGGGCCAAACCGAACTAACATCGGTGACTCGTGTGATGTGTCCCCCAGCTACGTCCAAGTGGCGATCGACGTGCAGCAATTGGAGTCCAACACCGAGATCCGGTTCGTGGTGGTCAACAGCGACCAGCTCAAGACGGCGGTCATGCGGCACTGTGCCGACTGGCAGGATCGACTCACCTCACTGCTCGCCAGACTCACGGAGCAGCGAATTCTCGAGCACTTCCAGTACACCTCCAGCAACACCGAGAAGTACTTCACTATCGCCTCTAGACACATTTCAAACAATCAAAATTTACGAAATTTCCAAACTGAAGAGGAATAACTTGAGTGCAACGCTGATATTTGCCAAACGTTTGATAAGGTTTAACCCGAACGTTTGACGCAAGTTAGCTTTTCAACGTCAACCGAACGTTCTTAATAACGGTTTCTGTGCTACTTAAACTCTATTTCACGTCAAAAAGAAGAGTAGATTTGCATATTCCTCGTGGACCCACTGCTGCTAGAAAAGGGTAAGAAGTTTAAAAACTGCTCATAGAGCCTTTTTTTCCGGTTCGTGAGTTTGTCCGGATTGTGAGTTTTGAAACTTTAAGCTCGTGTCTAGCAGCAGAGGGTCCTCGATGAAGATGCAAATCCACTCTCCTTCTTAACGTGAACAGAGTTGAGTTTTGAATAGTTCAGGATGGCATTGCCCTTTGCCGCAGACTCCAGCGCGAGCCCCAGGACCTCGCCCAGTTGGCAGCCAGCGTGAACCTGCACGAAACACTGACAGCCGAAGTGCCCCAACGCGAGGCAGAGCTGCCACTGGCCAAAGACATGCTGCGCGTGCTCAACACGTACCAACGCTCGCTGCGTCAGGAGATGCTGGACCAGCTGCACATGATAGACAGCGACTGGATCGAGTATCTCGGCGTCCTGGATGAGACGGAGAAGATCATAATCAAGAACAAGGCAAGGGCACCGCTTAGCCTTGTCCCTTTGAAACATTGTGTTGGCGCTGTCCCTGCGGCACTGGTCTATTGGCAGTCGGTGAATGACCGGCTGATGATGAAGCTAGCCTGGCCTGGAAGGGAGCCGAGGGTTGACACGGTGCCGGCACCAAGGACTGCTACCGTCCAACAGCACCAAGGGCCGGCCACCGCTTAGCCTTGTCCCTTTGACACACTGTGTTGGCGCTGTCCCTGTGGCACTGGTCTATTGGCTGTCGGTGAATGACCGGCTGATGATGAAGCTAGCCTGGCCTGGAAGGGAGTCGAGGGTTGACACGGTGCCGGCACCAAGGACTGCTACCGTCCAACAGCACCAAGGGCCTGCCTCCGCTTAGCCTTGTCCCTTTGACACACTTTGTTGGCACTGTCCCTGTGGCACCGGTCTTTTGGCTGTCGGTGAATGAAAGGCTGGTGAAGGGGCTAGCCTGGCCTGGAAGGGAGCCGAGGGTGGACAGCCCTTTTGCCTGCTAAAAATATATATATCAAGGAGACGGTCTGCTGATAATTTCTTTAGTCAGCGGTATAAACAGCTGTTCCAATCTGAGATAGTTTCGGGAAAAATGAGTTTTTATGCATAACTTTTGTTGTCTTACGCAGGAGAAGTTCCGCACGGGGTTGATTGGCCAGGCCAAGGTGCTCGAGACCAACTCGGCGGATGCGTGGAACAAGTACCAACTGCAAGGGCCGTTCACCTCGGCGTGGACGCCAGTGGACGCGCTCGCCTACCTCAAGGAGCTGCGCGCGCAGCTCGAGGAGTTCCGCAGACAGGTGAGTGCCACACGCCACTGTGGGCTTTGAATGATAAGACTGCTGTCATCTGCGGACTTCATCTAGCATCTAAACGCTTAGCAGTTGTATATTAGGCTTGGTTTAGGTTCTAGACTAGGTGAAATGTTCCAAAAACTGCTGTTAACTATTCTAACCCCGTTAAATATTTTTTTGTAGTTTATTTGTGTTTTAGGTGTAAGATCAACGCTTGAAGACCGTAAAATTTTAATAATTTACGAACATAGCCAAGCTTGCTTATAGGTACACTTTGACAATATATAAAAAAGCTCTTATCTGTTCAAAACCCTCGAAATCTTCCGGGTAATGATGTTATTCCGGTATGTGGTTTTAGTAGCTAACTTGAGAGCCCAAAAACATATGGAACTTCCAAATCAATCATTTCAATAATGTAACGGAAACCTCCCCACCCCCGGCTCCTTCAAAATTGAGTTTCAAACAGTTTTTTTTTATGTTTTTTCTGTCACGAGTTAAAACAAAGTAAAAAATCTCTCATCTGAGCCCAAATTGTGTCATTATGAGTCAGAGACTTCAAATTAATCTGCCTCTTCAGGAGGCCCAACTGAGCGAGGACCTGAAGCTATTCAACGTGACCTTGCCAGTCAACCAAGACCTGCTACGCCTGGAGCGCGACCTTGAGGCGTTGGACGTTGTGTGGGAGCTGGCGTACGAGTGGGAGCTGGCGTGGGCGTCGTACAAGACTGGCGGCTTCTGGACCATCCACACCGAGGAGATGGAGATTACGGTCAGTGACCCGGGTTCCGTCTGATTGGGCTAGCAATTTACTTTCAAGCACATAAATTTTTGCCCTGCTACTCATTGCTTTACGTACAGTTCTCTATCCAGTGACATGGCATGGATCACACGAATTTACTAGCCAAAACACAACCACGCTTCCCTTCCCTTAGGGCTGAGTCCGTCAGATTACAAAGCGCGAAGAGTGTATTACGAATCTGTCTCGTTATCGGCCTCTCAAAGCGATTCGCACTCCGATGGGCCCAGCCCTGAGGGCTCCAAAGCGCAGTGTGTATTGCGAATCCGTCTCGTTCTCGGCCCCTCAGAGCGTTTCGGGCTCCGACGGGCCCAGCCCTGAGGGCTCCAAAGCGCAGTGTGTATTGCGAATCCGTCTCGTTTTCGGCCTCTCAGAGCGTTTCGGGCTCCGTCGGGCCCAGCCTTGTGGGCTCCGAAGCGCAGTGTGTATTGCGAATCCGTCTCGTTCTCTGCCTCAGAGCGTTTCGGACTCCGACGGGCCCAGCCCTGAGGGCTCCAAAGCGCAGTGTGTATTGCGAAACCGTCTCGTTCTCGGCCTCTCAGAGCGTTTCGGGCTCCGACGGGCTCAGCCCTGAGGGCTCCAAAGCGCAGTGTGTATTGCGAATCCGTATCGTTCTCGGCCTTTTAGAGCGTTTCGGACTCCGATGGGCCCAGCCCTGAGGGCTCCAAAGCCTGACGGCTCCAAATGCTGCAACAAGTTAAATGTTTACTGGCTTCAACAAGCACCGATGTTATCGACTAAGTCTTTTCAATGATGAATTAAACTCCATTTCACGTTCAGAAGGACAGTGGATTTGCATCTTCCTCGAGGACCCTCTGCTGCTGAAAGCGAGCTTAGAGTTTCAAAACTGCCCATAGAGCCTTTTGTCCGGCTCAAGACTTGACTTTAAAGTTTTGAAACTATTCGCTCGTTTCTAGATACCAGCATGGGTCATCAAAGAAGATGCAAATCCACTCTTGTTCTTAACGCGGAACGGAGTTTAGTATCTTTATGTAGTTCCATATAATATTATGGAACTAACTGTGTGACACATAATATAATGTGAAATGTAGAAATCCTAACCTAACTTTGTCCCCCAGGCGCAAACGCTGTTCCGCAAGTTGACGCGTCTGTCGCGAGAACTCAAGGACAAGAACTGGCAGATCGTGGGCTACACCCGACAGCTGGTCGACGAGTTCCGCCGAACTCTGCCGCTGATTGCCGATCTGAAGAACACGGCCCTCAGGGACCGCCACTGGGAGCGTGTCAAGAAGGCCATGAACACGTGAGTCGATCTACGTTCTAAACTTCATTTCACGTTGAGAAGGAGAGTGGATTTGAATTTTCCTCGAGGGCCCGCTGCTGCTAGACACGAGCCAAGAGTTTCATACCTCCATAGCCATGTCTCGAGCCGGACAGTTTTGGGTTTCTGAACACATTTCTAGCAGCCGAAGAAGCTTTGGAAAGATACAAATCCGCTCCCATTCTTACTGTGAAATGGAGTGTAGGCTCGTGGTATATGGAAGTTTAACAATCAAATTGGTGGCACCTTTCTTTTGTAGAACCTTGCCCCTCTGGTCGAAAAGGAAGAAATATCATGGTTAAAATGTGGAAAAAACTTCGTTTGTTCGGAAAATCAACTGGTCGAAAGGCTTGTTATTTTATTGTCTATTCCCGCGATTTTAACCCAGTGCTGCGAGAGACATGAACTAAGAGTTTAAAAACTTTTAAGCCATGTCTTGATTCTAGTTGTCTGCAGCAGTGGGTCCTCTAGGAATGGCAAGCCAAAAAGGGAGAATTTGTCATTAAGTTATTACTAACGTATCTGGTGTTCTTGCGTTCAGTCCTATGTTGTTACCTTCTAATATTTTTTTTTGGAAACTCACAATGAGAGTAATATTCAAGGCACCGTTTGTGACCTCTTGAATTTTTATTCACAGCCTGCTCAGGAACGCGGGAGCAAGTGGAGTCTCCATAGCTCACTCTACCTAGACAATAAACACATAATTTGTTAAATTATTATAAATTATCCCTATGTAGTAATTTATCAAATAGGTAGGTACGACAAATTATTTGAAGAAATAAACACTTTCTACTAAATGCAAATAATAATATTACTCCAAACAAACAATATCTATATTTAAGGCACAAATTTCACAATATTCGTTTCGTTTTTTGGACTTTTTGCACAAGTTTTCCTACAGTTTTTCAAGGCACAAAGTTCACAATATACCTGAACCCTAATTAATACATGGATAATATGCCTTCCTGTCAGTATTAAACTTGTTATTGATAAATGGTAATAAGTTTTTTTTTTAAGTTTGTCGCATGCCTGCAAAAAATTGGTTTCCCACCGCCCTTTAGAAAATCGCCATGCAAGTCCCAGTATCGAACCAGTAAGTACAGGTACTAGTTAATTGCGTGCTTAGTACAGGTAGCCGTAAATGTGCATAGGTACTTTCTTTTATTCAATCTTTAAACGTCACCAGCAATTTGTTTCGCTTTTCTAGTTCACTGGCTCATTTTATTGGTAATGGGATCAAAAAGTTTAGAAAATAGTATCTCATGGCACAACGAATAAGCACCTCCACTAGAGTACATGCGCCCATCACAGGAAAATCAACTCCCCACGAAATAATTTTGAGGAGTAGGTATACCATAGTTGGATTCAGCCAGAGTAGCCGATTATTCTGCAGTTATCGCAAAAAGGTCGTCCGGGCATCAGCCATCAGATTCCTCAGCCAATTGAGCTCATTTCCATTCGCATGTCAGTCCAGGAAGCATCATCGAAGCACCTGCCTTTTGGCTGCGTGCTGGGACCGAGATGTTTGAGCTGTTAATACCCGTTAATAATGACCGGATTTTCAAGTTTTTCTCTTTGTGGGTTTTAAATTGTTAGAGATAAATAAATCCCCCTACCTCATATTGGCCGTTTTTATAAAAAATATATGAACTCCAACTTTTACCCTGGGTTTACTTTTATTGATCGAAACTATGACCTTGACACGATGTCCTTGCCACAGACACTTTGACCACATACATAAGGTTACCCAGAAATTCTACAATACCTATCTACAGGCTTAGCTAAGTCAAATTTGGTGCTTGTAGTTTGCCCGGCAATCGCTGTGGTGCGCTGTGATGCGTTGGACCAGGCCATGGCACAAGGTCAATTATAATCAAGGGACCCAGTGTTCCACAGGTGATTACAGTATTGGCTTCATTTACCAGGCCATGGCACATGGTCAATTATAATTGAGGGACACAATTAAATTCAGGTGGTTACAGTTATGGCTTCATCTGCCAGGCCATGGCACAATGTCAATTATAATTGAGGGACACAATTAAATTCAGGTGGTTACATTTATGGCTTCATCTGCCAGGCCATGGCACAAGGTCAATTAGAATCAAGGGACCCAATGAAATTCAGGTGGATACAGTTATGGCTTCATCTACCAGGGCATGGCACAAGGTCAATATAATCAAGGGACCCGATGTTCCACGGTGGTTAAAGTCACCTTTGTTACATGTGAAATAACAACAAACAGTGGCTCCATCCCTGGATTGCCGGCGGAGGACTTTCGCGTAGCTGCTTTAGTATCGGAGTGGAAAATCTGGGTAACCATATATCTGTGCTTTGAACCACAACTCGCCCGACTTCACCTTGGAGGCGGTCATCGCCATTTACATAGGCACGAATGGGCAGAGGAGCCATGGAGCAAACCTTGCTTGCCATTTACTGACATTGAAACATGTCCTTGCAACAGTTACTTTGATCACAACTCGCCCGACTTCACCCTGGAGGCCATCATCGCCATGAACATGCAAGAATGGGCAGAGGACATCTCTGAGATATCCAACGCGGCCACCATGGAGTTGGCGATCGAGAATGGGATCAAGGCCATCGCTCACACGTGGAAGGACGTCAATCTGGACATGGTCCAGCACAAGGACAAGCCTATGTTCAGGTGGGTTTACGGTCTCTAACTATCTCTGAGAAACTGTTTCAAAACATGGACATTGAATGCCAGGTTGTATCAAGTTTTTTTTTAAACCCGTATACTCCATTTCACGTTAAGAAGCAGAGTGGATTTGCAAGTACCAAGAGGACCCGCTGCTGCCAGACACGAGCTAAGAGTTTTAAAAATGCTGCCATAGCCTTATGTCGTGCTCAAGACATGGCTGGTACTTTTTATAACTCTTGGCTGGTGCCTAGCAGCAGCGAGTCGACTTGTAAGAGGTGAATTCATTCTCCTTCCTGACGTGGAATGGAGTTAAGCTCCCAACTAGGAGTAACGGTTACCGGCTTGTGATTCGCTGATTCGATGACTATAATGTAAACCAAAATTTAAAATAGGAGTTGAAAATGTTGTAGAACTGGACGCAAAGCCCGTTTTACACGGTAAATGGTTTTCATCAAATCTATCATGATATCTTTTACGTACCTAAATATCACCATGTTAATGCAAAAATGTGATGAAAAACGCATATCACGGTCTATCATGATAGACTGTCTGGACTGCGACTTCTCAGTTTTTACAGTTTACAAAAAAAGTAACATTGCAAACTTTTGTAATTTAATCAATCAGAACCGATAACGGAAAAGCGCTACTATTTTGCTATCGTGAAGCTGGCTCAAAGCTGTAGAGATTTTCTAGCTGGTGCCAAACTAGGACAGGGTACACCAACTTGAGCAATACTGAATTTAAATGACTGAGCGAATCGTTTGCGCGGCAAAATTCATTCAAATCTGACTCCAAAACGTATTATGTTTGCTTGACAGACTGAAGGCGGTCGACGAAATCTTCCAGCTGCTCGAAGAGAACCAGATGGCGCTCTCGGCGATGAAGTCCACGCGGTGAGTTTCACTTTAACTCTAAGTCTAGGTACCTATGGAAATAGATAGGTTATGGCAACGATTATGTGAAAAAGTTAATATGGAATTAGGTAGGTTAGAATATGGAAGGTATGGAAGAATAGAATAGGTCAGGTTAATATGGAATTAGGTAGGAATTAGGTAGGTAGGTAGGAAAAAGTTTGAAATATGTATGGGAATTGGTAAGTGAGTTTAGGTTAGGTGCGGGGGTGGGGGAAGAGTAACCCCCACCCCACGGTCCACACTATATTATGCGTTACCAACTTTCGAAAAAAAATGCAAAAACATGTTATATGTTCAGGAAATGATAATATCCCCAACAAAAATGTTTGAAACACGACTCGTTGGTTTGATGTCGGGCAGGTTACCTCCTATGTTCGATGTCCGGCAGGTGAACTCCTTTGTTCGATGTCCGGCAGGTGAACTCCTTTGTTCGATGTCCGGCAGGTGAACTCCTTTGTTCGATGCCCGGCAGGTTAACTCCTTTGTTCGATGACCGGCAGGTTAACTCCTTTGTTCGATGACCGGCAGGTTAACTCCTTTGTTCGATGTCCGGCAGGTTAACTCCTTTGTTCAATGACCGGCAGGTTAACTCCTTTGGTCGATGTCCGGCAGGTGAACTCCTTTGTTCGATGTCCGGCAGGTTAACTCCTTTGTTCGATGACCGGCAGGTGAACTCCTTTGTTCGATGACCGGCAGGTGAACTCCTTTGTTCGATGTCCGGCAGGTGAACTCCTTTGTTCGATGTAGGACAGGTTAACTCCTTTGTTCGATGCCCGGCATGTTAACTCCTTTGTTCGATGTCGGGCAGGTGAACTCCTTTGTTCGATGTCCGGCAGGTTAACTCCTTTGTTCGATGTCCGGCAGGTGAACTCCTTTGTTCGATGTCCGGTAGGTTAACTCCTTTGTTCGATGACCGGCAGGTTAACTCCTTTGTTCGATGTTCGGCAGGTTAACTCCTTTGTTCGATGTCCGGCAGGTTCGTGGAGCCGTTCGCGCGCGTGGTGGACACCTGGGAGCGCACGCTGTCCCTCGTGATGGAGGTGCTCGAGATGTTCCTGATTGTGCAGCGACAGTGGCTCTATCTGGAGAACATCTTCGGCGGCGAGGACATCCGCAAACAGCTGCCCATGGAGACGGAGGTGTTCGACGAGCTCACCAAGTACTGGTGAGTGGTGCACCATTGCCCTAAATAAAATATGATAATCTACCAATTTTTTCAAGCTTCGCGTTAAAATGCTATTTTTTCCTCCGTACTTACGTACCTAATACACATCTGCTAAACATTGAAATTAATTTTATCATGTTTCTCAACCATATTTTTACCCTCGCACTGCGAATATTCGTATTTGTTTGTATTTATAATATACGCCGTTTAAAGATGAATCTGGAACATCGATTCTTCCCCTAAACGCAGCCCGCAGAGCATAATCGGCTCCTTCACCCTGTGCCCCTGAATGCAGCCCGCAGAGCAGCCTCGGCTTCTCCACCCTCTGCCCCTGAACGCAGCCCGCAGAGCAAACTCGGCTCCTCCACCCTGTGCCCCTGAACGCAGCCCGCATAGCAGACTCGGCTCCTCCACCGTGGGCACCTAAACGCAGCCCGCAGAGCAGACTCGGCTCCTCCTCCTCGTGCCCCTGAACGCAGCCCGCAGAGCAGACTCGGCTTCTCCACCTCGTGCCCCTAAACGCAACCCCCAGACCAGACTCGGCTCCTCCACCTCGTGCCCCTGAACGCAGCCCGCAGATCACACCCGGCTCCTCCACCTCGTGCCCCTGAACGCAGCCCGCAGAGCAGACTCGGCACTGTCTTGCTTGACTGATTACCCATCCAGCGTCCGACTTGTCACAGTGTTGCTTAACTTGGGTCACCCATCCAGCGACCGACTCGGTGCAGCGTCCCTTAACGCCATTGACCTCATACTTACCGCATCACGCCCTGTTTCCATCCCCAGGAGCGAGACCACAGTGCGAATGAACGCAGCCCGGAACGCCCTGAAGGCCACCCAAGCGCCGGGAATGTTGAAGACCCTGGTCCAGATGAACGAGAAGCTCGAGGGCATCCAGCGGGCGCTGGAGAAGTACTTGGAGACCAAGCGACACATCTTCCCGCGGTTCTACTTCATCAGCAACGACGATCTGCTGGAGATCTTGGCGCAGTCGAAACGGCCCGACCTGGTGCAGCCGCACCTCAAGAAGTGCTTTGACAACGTCAACAAGCTCAGACTCGTCAAGGTAAAAACCCCCTTTTGCTTCCTTTGTGTTCACGTTTTGGACGTCAGTTGAG
The DNA here is from genome assembly GCA_921293005.1 of Nemoura dubitans. NCBI lineage: Eukaryota > Metazoa > Arthropoda > Insecta > Plecoptera > Nemouridae > Nemoura > Nemoura dubitans. The sequence continues at coordinate 12,359,620 of OV121078.1, read as the reverse complement.
CTATCACCCTTGAAGATGTAACTACTAACTAGTATGTGTTGGGTCACGAAACGTCGGGAAACCTGTGAGTCTTTTATTTAGCATTCAAATCCCAGTTAAAAGTAATTTTTTTTTCAAAACTAGACAGAAAGGTAGGACATAGTCGACACGAGTCTCAGAAATTTAGTGTTCAGTTTCTGATTACGACCGTCTTGCGTTCCACCACCGAAAGACGGCAGAAACTTTGTTTGGTATTTCCCGAATACATTCCTAGTTTTTGACACTTGAATTTAAAAAGGTTTGGCACGGATTTTGTTTTCGTCTGTCATGCAATTTGATAATACAACATTAATAATCAATGCTTATATCCTATCAATTGTCTTTCCTATGAGCGCTTTAATATATAAAAAAAAATCGAAGTCAAGATAAAAAGTTTAAAATTACGTTGTCCAGCGTCCCTCATCACATTGATGTCGCTAGAAAACATCTACACCACATACATTGGACTATCTTTACTCCATTTCACCTGAAGAAGGTGAGTGAATTTGCATCTTCCTCGAGGACCCACTGCTGCTAGACACGAGCTAAGGGTTTCAAAACTGACAAGCCATGTCTTGAGCCGGACAAAAAGGCTCTATGGGCAGTTTTTTAATTCTTATCTCATGCCTAGCAACAGCGGGTCCTCTAGGAAGATGCAAATTCACTCTCCTTCTAAACGTGAAATGTAGTTTACGTATCTGAGAAATAGTGGATTTCTAACGTTTGACAAATGGTTGTCTCGAAGTCAGCAATTCCCACTATTGTCAACCCATCAGCTGATCTTGACTAGTGACGGATTGCCGACGTGACGGGAATGTCTCCCTTTCAGCTTCCAGGCACCAAGTACCACGGCTCAGCCATCATCTCTGCCGACGGCGAGTGTGTGGAGCTCAAGAACAACGTGGAGCTGGAGGGTCCAGTCGAGCTGTGGCTGTGCGCGGTGGAGGCCGCCATGCGGGAAACGCTCTGGTAGGGACTGGGGTGTTTCTCGGTTCTATGGTACCTATTCATGATTCTATGGTACCTATTCATGATTCTATGGTACCTATTCATGGTTCTTTTCATGGTTTTACGGTAGGGCTACGTCAGACTCTTAATGTCTCTCACTCGACACTCAAGCGTCTTGAAAAATCCTCGAAATATATCGGTAACATTTGGAACTTAGCAGCAAACTTTGTATTTTATGGTTAAACTATTAGTATGGGCCCGTGCTACGCACGTGTAGTGGTAGTGCGGGTGAGGCCAAGGGTTATTCGGAGACGGAGGTGCACTTATTCATATTATTTTTTAGACGCGACAGGTAATTTCATGATGTTCTTGTTTTAAAGAATTTACATGGCATTTACAAAATATTTACATGGCAAATTATTTCCTTACGGCAAGCCCATTAGATCGAGACAAATCAACAACGCCTAACCCAAACTTTTTCTTAAATATGGTAGGAAATCCTTCAACAGATCGAGTTAATTGATATGGTTGGTTCTCCACTAAATGTTGGCTTTAACTTTCCGTAGAGCTTGGCATGGTCAAACATTTTGCCAACGATAAGTTCCAGTTATGTTTTCAAGTTTGAAAATGAAATGGAAGATGTCATAATCAGTCACGCCTATGATGTCGAAAGCACCAAGCTCACTTTGCCTCGCCGCGCAGGGACCAGCTGCGCCAGACACGGGCGGCGCTCAAGAAGAACCTGGGCAAACGAGACAAGTGGATCAAAGACTGGCCGGGCCAGATGTGCATCACGGCCAGCCAGATCCAATGGACCACCGACTGTCAGCGCACTCTCATGCTGTGCAAGGTGTGTAGCAATGTACAGTCTAAACATACACACAGCGTTCAAGATGGCCACTAGACAGTTTGATGGGCCAGAATATAATTTCGCGTGTTACGCCACTTCCGCGTCTCGCACGATCAAATACCATTTTTATGCCACCATATAGTTATTTATTTGATTTATTTATATACAACTAAGGTTTTAAATATTGACATTGTGATACATTGTAATACAAGTTCCTCCTGTGGTTGCATCTAGTATTTTCTCATTTGGTTCTTCTTGTCTATATGCTAAGTTTGTAAATAGCCTCAATGTCTTTCGCGTTCTTTACGGCGTCCGAGTTCAGCGGCACATGTGACCCAGTGGTTAAGGCGTCTGCCGAGAAATCAGTTTCCCTCTGGTAGCGTAGGTTCGAGTCCTACCGTATCCCGGTTCGGTTGCACATTTTCCATATTCGCCTTCTTTCCTTCCATTGCATACTGGCATCTGCTTATACCAGTAAAAATATCCACACTTTACCTTGTGTATCCTTATCTGAGAATGGATCAAAGGGACTAGTGAAGGCGCCATCGCCGTCATGGGGCCGAATCCATGCTCCTGTCCCATGTACGGGGCGCTCGACCTCTCGTCTCCTTCGGAGATCCCCTTATCCCACCAAGCAAAGCCGGAGAATGTGTGCCCTGATAGCTCAGATGGTAGAGCACCTGACCGGAAATCAGGAGATCCCCTTATCCCACCCTGCGAAGCGGGAGAATGCGTGCCCGGATAGCTCAGATGGTAAAGAACCTGCCCGGAAATCAGGAGGTCCCCTTATCGCACCCAGCAAAGCCGGAGAATGTGTGCCCTGATAGCTCAGATAGTAGACCACCTGACCGGAAATTAGGAGGTCCCCTTATCCTAAAAAGCGAAGCTGGATATTGTGTGCCCAGATACCTCAGATGGTAGCGCACCTGACCGGCAAGCAATAGGTCCTGGGTCCTTATCCCGGTACAGTTGCACATTTTTCCAGCTTCGCTTCCCTTCCAAAACTATTGGATAAACGATTATATTAGTGTCATAACAACGATGTACTAGTTACTTCATACCTCGACTGACTTCAACAGCGTGAACAAAACAAAACATTTTTTGCCAGGCTTCCAGAAGCTTGATAAGTGAAAACATACTTTGCTGAGTAGACAGGCCAATTAGGGTGACATGCTTTGCTTGTCCACGCGCAGTTGTTCGGCAAGCGCAACCCCATGAAGAAGCTGCGCAAGAAGATGAACGCGATCCTCGGCAAGTTCTCGGAGGCGATCTGCGGCCAGCTGTCCAAGATCCAACGACTCAAGGTCGTCGCTCTCGTCACCATCGAGATCCACGCACGCGACGTCATCGACAAGATGTACCGCGTGTCCTGCATGGACGTGAACGCCTTTGAGTGGCTGTCACAGCTCAGGTGGGTCACCCGTCCAACGTCTCCCGTAAGGCAGTGTTGCTTGACTTGGGTAACCCATCCAACGCCCTACTCGGAGCAGTGTTGCTTAACTTCCGTCTGTCCTAAAGCTGTGTTTACATGGTTCAATGTTTCTTTCAATGCATTGAACCATGTAAACAACAATTGAATTCAATGAATCATTGAAAGAAAGCTTGAATTCAAGGTTTCATTCAATGTTTTCTCAATTAGGACGTGTTCTAAATATCGTTCAATATTCCTTGAAATAGAAGGAAGGGTATGTTACTGCCTTCTATAAAAAAAGAGTTTGGAAGGCTGTGCCACCCTTTTTAAATAAATTTAGAACATTGAGTCGTGTAAACGGCTCTTCAAGAGCATTCAATGTTTCGTTCAATGCATTGAACGAAACATTGAACCGTGTAAATACAGCTTTACCCAAGTGTTGGCCTCTCACACAGGTTCTACTGGGATAGAGAGCTGGACAACTGCTTGGCCCGACAGACAAACACGTGTTTCCGGTACGCTTACGAGTATCTGGGGAACTCGGGGAGACTGGTCATCACCCCGCTCACTGACAGGTAACAAGGACCTAGTGCGGGAAGCGCTATTCCGCTTCGTGCCTCGTAGACGCAATGTTAATTTGTTCGCACTCATATTGGCTTTTTGGACAGTTTGTCGGGAGCTGGCCTAAAAATTTACCCAGGGTACACAGTTCGCGAACGTTCTGTGATTTTTTATGAGTAATAAAATTAAAAACTTGAGTACACGACCGACAACGCACGAAAAAGCCCGGAGAAACAAACACAGAAATTACGAAGTTTTGAGGCAAGAAAATGATTTCCCATCGGCTTCTGTATCCCTTGATCTAGAACATGGGTTCTAGAATGTATTGTCAGCAAGACACTATGAATTCGATGCCACATTACGCTATATCCGAGACGCAAGTCCCGCCAAAGTCAAGTTGAATATTTAAATGGAATGCAGCCTAGAATCAGCACCAAGCCCTGCCAGAAAATACAGATGGCACAATGCTTAGCAAGACTTTCTACCCGTGCGGCCCTGTGTTACAGATGCTACATCACGCTGACCACGGCCTTGCATTTGTACCGTGGTGGCAGTCCCAAGGGTCCGGCCAGCACGGGCAACGCTTTCTACCCGTGCGGCCCTGTGTTACAGATGCTACATCACGCTGACCACGGCCTTGCATTTGTACCGTGGTGGCAGTCCCAAGGGTCCGGCCGGCACGGGCAACGCTTTCTACCCGTGCGGCCCTGTGTTACAGATGCTACATCACGCTGACCACGGCCTTGCATTTGTACCGTGGTGGCAGTCCCAAGGGTCCGGCAGGCACGGGCAACACTTTCTACTCGTGACGCCCTGTGTTACAGATGCTACATCACACTGACCACGGCCTTGCATCTGTACCGTGGTGGCAGTCCCAAGGGTCCGGCCGGCACGGGCAAGACCGAGACGGTCAAAGATCTCGGCAAGGGCCTAGGCATGTACGTGATCGTCGTCAACTGCTCCGAGGGACTCGACTACAAGAGCATGGGCCGCATGTTCTCAGGTCGGCGATTAGAGCGGGGTTTACGGCTGGCAATGTCGGTACGCAACAATCACGCAACAATCAGAGACCCATGGCAGAGTCGCGAACATGACGTCATGCACATCCAGACTCTCTGATTGGGGGCAGAGCCCCCAGAATGTTTATGACATCGTGTCACTGACATTGCTGGCTGTAAACTTCAAACACTTCAAACCATGGCAGATAACATGACAGAAAACTGCTGTTTTTACATCGAAACCGTAGCAAAATAGGAGAGTGCTTATCCTGCTAGAAATACTTTATTTTGTATTATTCCCTTTTCCCTCACTAATGCTGCCCTATGCCCCACCACTCACTAAAGCCCCGTTTAAATGGGAGCATTTTTGACAAAAATCTGCCACCGAATTATTATGCAGACAGAATTAAGTGGCTATATTTCATATTATTTAGGTGCATTTATATTATACTTTATATTTATTTTATAAATAATATATAAACATAACATCAAATATTGATAAACTGTAGAGTTACCTAGTCAATTGACAAACTCTTGCATTGATGCAACATTGCATTGAAGCAACATTAATTGGGGCCATGTTATTTGACAGCATAAAACTTTTGTGGCAGACTTTTGTCAAAAACGGTGCCGTGTAAACGGGGCCTGATGCTCCCCTCTGTCCCCCCAGGTCTGGCCCAGACGGGCGCGTGGGGTTGTTTCGACGAGTTCAACCGCATCAACATTGAGGTGCTCTCCGTGGTCGCCCAGCAGATCCTCTCCATCCTCTCCGCGCTGGCCGCCAAGGTCAAGCGGTTCGTGTTCGAGTCCACCGAGATCCAGCTGGTGTCCACGTGTGGGGTCTTCATCACCATGAATCCAGGTATCTGACCTTGGGGGGTGCAAGGAATGGAAGCAAGCGATCCAAGGTCAAACAGGTATCTGACCTTGGGGGGCTTGCCTGGGGGTGCAAGGAATGGAAGCAAGCGGTCCAAGGCCACGCTGGTATTTGACCTTGGGGGGCTTGCCTGGGGGTGCAAGGAATGGAAGCAAGCGATCAAAGGTCAAGCAGGTATCTGACCTTGGGGGGCTTGCCTGGGGGTGCAAGGAATGGAAGCAAGCGATCAAAGGTCAAGCAGGTATCTGACCTTGGGGGGCTTGTCTGGGGGTGCAAGGAATGGAAGAAAGCGGTCCAAGGCCACGCTGGTATCTGGCCTTGGGGGGCTTGTCTGGGGGTGCAAGGATGGAAGCAAGCGTTCCAAGGTCAAGCAGCAGCCATTGATAGTTACTAATTCAAACTGCCGTAATGCCACAATACTAACACAAAGTTCTTGAAAACAGTTGTTGAAGGGTTGTTTGATGTCGGATGGTGTGTTAGGTTGTTATACTTTCAAAAACGAATGAGGCGTGATTTTCTAAAAGTGCCCAAACGCCTTTTTTACGCGGAATTTTTATGTGTTTCGTATGAAAAGAGTGTACTGTAATTTATATTAAAAACTACTATCCGACAACAATTGATTCTTTCTGGGGTTTTTTCCTCTGATTTGTACATTAATAATTGTTGGTGTAGGAAGTTCCCGCGTGGACCTCTGCACCGACCCCTGGCCACGCGGCGTGGACCTCTGCACCGACCCCTGGCCATGCAGCCTTGCTTGTGAATCCAATCGTTTGCTACGCCCTTCAAGCCATTTGATGAACGCTTTGTTCTGACGATGCTCCCTTCAAGCCATTTGATGAACGTTTTGTTCTGACGATGCGCCCTTCAAGCCATTTGATGAACGCTTTGTTCTGACGATACGCCCTTCAAGCCATTTGATGAACGCTTTGTTCTGACGATGCGCCCTTCAAGCCATTTGATGAACGCTTTGTTCCGACAATGCGCCCTTCAAGCCATTTGATGAACGCTTTGTTCTGACGATGCGCCCTTCAAGCCATTTGATGAACGCTTTGTTCTGACGATGCGCCCTTCAAGCCATTTGATGAACGCTTTGTTCTGACGATACGCCCTTCAAGCCATTTGATGAACGCTTTGTTCTGACGATGCGCCCTTCAAGCCATTTGATGAACGCTTTGTTCTGATGATGCTCCATTCAAGCCATTTGATGAACGCTTTGTTCTGACGATGCTCCATTCAAGCCATTTGATGAACGCTTTGTTTTGACGATGCGCCCTTCAAGCCATTTGATGAACGCTTTGTTCTGACGATGCGCCCTTCAAGCCATTTGATGAACGCTTTGTTCTGACGATGCGCCCTTCAAGCCATTTGATGAACGCTTTGTTCTGACGATGCGCCCTTCAAGCCATTTGATGAACGCTTTGTTCTGACGATGCGCCCTTCAAGCCATTTGATGAACGCTTTGTTCTGACGATGCGCCCTTCAAGCCATTTGATGAACGCTTTGTTCTGACGATGCGCTCTTCAAGCCATTTGATGAACGCTTTGTTCTGACGATGCGCCCTTCAAGCCATTTGATGAACGCTTTGTTCTGACGATGCGCCCTTCAAGCCATTTGATGAACGCTTTGTTCTGACGATGCGCTCTTCAAGCCATTTGATGAACGCTTTGTTCTGACGATGCGCCCTTCAAGCCATTTGATGAACGCTTTGTTCTGACGATGCGCCCTTCAAGCCATTTGATGAACGCTTTGTTCTGATGATGCGCTCTTCAAGCCATTTGATGAACGCTTTGTTCTGACGATGCGCCCTTCAAGCCATTTGATGAACGCTTTGTTCTGACGATGCGCCCTTCAAGCCATTTGATGAACGCTTTGTTCTGACGATGCGCCCTTCAAGCCATTTGATGAACGCTTTGTTCTGACGATGCGCCCTTCAAGCCATTTGATGAACGCTTTGTTCTGACGATGCGCCCTTCAAGCCATTTGATGAACGCTTTTTTCTGACGATGCGCCCTTCAAGCCATTTGATGAACGCTTTGTTCTGACGATGCGCCCTTCAAGCCATTTGATGAACGCTTTGTTCTGACGATGCGCCCTTCAAGCCATTTGATGAACGCTTTGTTCTGACGATGCGCCCTTCAACCCATTTGATGAACGCTTTGTTCTGACGATGCGCCCTTCAAGCCATTTGATGAACGCTTTGTTCTGACGATGCGCCCTTCAAGCCATTTGATGAACGCTATGTTCTGACGATGCGCCCTTCAACCCATTTGATGAACGCTTTGTTCTGACGATGTGCCCTTCAAGCCATTTGACGAACGCTCTGTTCTGACGATGCGCCCTTCAAGCCATTTGATGAACGCTTTGTTCTGACGATGCGCCCTTCAAGCCATTTGATGAACGCTTTGTTCTGACGATGCGCCCTTCAAGCCATTTGATAAACGCTTTGTTCTGACGATGCGCTCTTCAAGCCATTTGATGAACGCTTTGTTCTGACGATGCGCCCTTCATCCCATTTGATGAACGCTTTGTTCTGACGATGCGCCCTTCCCGCTGTGTGCAGGATACGCGGGGCGCACGGAGTTGCCGGACAACCTCAAGTCCATGTTCCGGCCGATATCCATGATCGTGCCGGACAGCGCCATGATCTCCGAGATCATCCTCTTCGGGGAGGGCTTCAAGAACACGCGCGCACTCGCTAAGAAGGTGCAGGGGCCGGAGCCATGTTTTCACATTTACTTATTCATTTAGTTCTTGCAATCTATTCATCCTAGAGCCTGTTTCAATATTTTCCACGGTATATAATTCCACGGCATCCTTTTAGCGGTTGCCATGACAAATAACTTGACTCCTGTTTTAACTCTGGGTTAAGCGTCTAACCCACAGAAACAGATGAATTCCACGGCATCCTATGGGCGGTTGCCATGACAAATAACATAACTCCTATACTTTTACTCTAGGTTGAGGACTATTAATACTTGCACTTAGTTTTGGGGGTCTTTCTCCCTGAGACAGTGGGTGTGTATTGACTAACACCCTGTGCTGCCTCGCGTCCCCCAGGTGTACACGCTGTACCAGCTGGCCATGCAGCAGCTCAGCAAGCAGGACCACTACGACTTCGGCCTGCGGGGCATGGTGGCCCTGCTGCGGTACGCGGGGCGCAAACGACGAGCGCACCCGCATCTGCCCAACGAGGAGGTGGGTGCATTCGTGCAACGCATTCGTGTTTCAGTTGGTGGTAAAGCTGGGCGTACAGCTGGCAATGTCAGGGACACGATGTCATTTTTTCTCATGCATGACGTCATGTTCGCGACTCTGCCATGGAGTCTCTGATAGGTGCAGAGCCAATGTTGATGACATCGTGTCGTTGACATAGCTAGCTGTTAACCCAGCGTTAGGATGTGATCTTAGTTCGCCAGAAAGTGGCTTTCAGAATAAAAGTTGCCGACATCTCAAGGCCACATTGTTAAGTTCATCATTTTAAAATGCCAGTGTAAATCAGGGCGGACATGGTCTTTTCTTCAAACATTTGCTCCAGGAATGCTGGAACATACCCCGAAACTCTTCATTTGCCCCCTTTTTAGAGCCATTGTATGCATACGAAAGTGCAATGAAATATAGGGAAAGAGGCCATGTTCAGGATTGACGTATTTTTTCTACAACATACTGAAGAATTGAAATTATAACTTTCACGGTGTGGCCTTGAGATGTCGGCAACTTTTGGTCTGTTTCAAAAATGTTTATTTGTCAATTTTCGACTTTGGTCACCCCGTGTGGCAGAAAGAAGACATGAGGACTTGGATCATTTTTGTACCGAGTTTGAATCAACTCTTCAAACAATTAACAAACGGTACTGTGCCTGAGCCTAAAGACTCTGGGTACCTATTCTCGAAATGTCATCATCATGATAAGCTATGATTCTGGTCACGTGATGTCTCAATAACAAATCGTGTCACTGGATTGTCCGTCACGTGACCCTGAATGATAACTTATCACGTGGTAACTTTTCGAGAATAGGTACCCTGATCATTGAATTAAGCATAAATAAAAATTGAACTTAATATAATACTGGCTTTATTCCTTTTAACTTATAACGCAAAGTCTCTTTATTTTTCAACAGGCCTGGTCAATTGATAGGGCGAAGTACAGAGCGGACTTAAAACCGTTTTGGACGCAGTTAATTTGTGTAAATGATTACAAAATTCATATTGAATAGTGATTAAAAAATGTGACACGAGAAAACCCTTATCACATTCACTACTTCAATTTCGCCTTTTTAGCCCAATTTAGCCTTTGGTGCCCGGTGACAGACAGGCGTTTGGACGAAAAATGGCGTCCTTGCGATGCATTAGCCGCTCTCTGCCAAATAAAGCCCTCCGTAGCCAGTGGAACTTTGGCCCAAGATAACTTGTCTTAAAACCATACGCATTACCGTATGGTCCCACGAGTGTGAGTTCAAAACCTTTGAAGTATCATCCTACACCACCTTCGTTTGCTTCATCCCTTGCAGGTGATCCTCCTGGCCATGAAGGACATGAACGTGGCCAAACTGACGGCCGACGACCTTCCCCTGTTTAACGGCATCACCAACGACCTTTTCCCCGGCACCGAAGTGCCCAAGATCGAGTACGAGGATTTGGGAGGGGCCATCGTGACAGAGTTCAAGGAGCAGGGACTGCAGCCCATACCTGCGTCCGTCACCAAGGTGAGTTTAAGCAACACTGCGCTGAGTCGGGCGTTTGATGGGTGACCGCCATGCACGTGGCCAGCTCTCAAAGGGAGAGGTTGGAGTGTTTGGAGTTAAGCAACACTATATTGAGTCGGGCGTTGGAAGGGTTGGCCGCCAAGCTCACAGCTCAGGCTGGAGTGATTGGAGTTAAGCAATACTAGTTCGGATCGGGCGTTGAATGGGTGACCGCAATGTTGTTTGCGTGGTGCAGGTTATCCAGCTGTACGAGACCAAGAACTCCCGGCACTCGGTGATGATCGTGGGGCGCACGGGCTCGGGCAAGACCGCCACGTGGAAGACGCTCAAGTACTCACTCTCCCGGCTCAGGAAGGAAGATGTCGCCGGTAAGACGCTCCCTATCGTAGTTGCCTGTAATTGATATAATAAGGTTGCCAAGATGCGCGATAACCTGACCTAACTGGGCCGTCATTGGCATCTTACGCATCAAATTGTTATATCTACACAGTATAACATGTTTAAAATGTATAAACACAGTATAAAATGAGCAATTATAGTGGTTATGGCTTACGAACTTGCTGTTGTTTGTCTTATTATCAGGAGATTTGAGTTTGATGGATTCTTTGAATATTTTCACAGTAAGCATCTCCAAACAAAAAAAAACATTTTGTTTTTTCGAATTCGAAGTTCTCTCTTACACCAATCGATTCCACAGTAAAGAACTGATCAATGCTCTTCCTGCATTGCATCTCTAGATGTGTCTCTCTGCCAGGCACGGTGCAGTCCCCACCCCAACCCCAACCCCCGGGGCATCAACCTCAAATAGCTCTCGCTGGGGGTAACTCGCTGGGGGGAACTTTACGTGGCGTGCTATGCTCCAGTGATTGCATCTATGTGTCTCGCTCCCAGGCTACAACATAGTGCGGGAGTTCCCCATCAACCCCAAGGCGCTCTCGCTGGGGGAACTCTACGGGGAGTTCAACCTGGCCACCAACGAGTGGCTGGACGGCGTGTTGTCGGCCATCATGCGCAAGACGTGCGCCGAGGAGACGCCGGACGAGAAGTGGATCGTGTTCGACGGACCCGTGGACGCCGTGTGGATCGAGAACATGAACAGTGTCATGGACGACAACAAAGTTCTGACTCTCATCAACAGCGAGCGCATCGTCATGCCCGAACAGGTCAGGGCGCTCAGTTTTACTAAACTCCATTTCACGTCGAGAAGGAGAGTGGATTTGTATCTTCCTCGAGGACCCACTGCTGCTAGACACGAGCTAAGAGTTTTTAAATTACTCATACCGCAGTATTTCCGGCTCAAGACATGGCTCGCAAGTTTTGAAACTCTAAAGCTGTGTTTACGCAGTTCAATGTTTCGTTCAATGCATTGAATTCAAGGTTGAATTCAGTGCATTGAGCCGCCTCAACAACAATTGAATTCAATGAATCACTGAATGAAAGCTTAAGTTCAAGGTTGAATTCAATACTTTCTCATTTAGGACGTTTTCTAAATATCGTTCAATTTTCCTTTCAATAGAAGGAAGGGTATGTTACTGCCTTCTAGCAACAACGATTTTGGAAGGCTGTGCCATCATTTTCTATGAATTTAGAAAATTGAGTCGTGTAAACGGCTCTTCAAGAGCATTCAATGTTTCGTTCAATGCATTGAACGAAATATTGAACCGTGTCAACACAGCTTTAGCTCGTGTCTAGCAGCAGTGGGTTCACGAGGAAGATGCAAATCCTGAATTATAGTTTAATTTAAGAGAAAGAATAGTGTATTTTAGATTGAAAACGTTATTCATATTGCCTAGTGGCCTTGACCAAATCTATATCCCCAATTGTTTCACTAGCCTCGCGCGTTCCCTGGCAGGTGTCGCTGCTGTTCGAAGTGGAGGACCTGGCAGTGGCGTCCCCCGCCACAGTCTCCCGCTGCGGCATGGTGTACAACGATCACAAGGACCTCGGCTGGCGGCCTCACGTCGACTCCTGGCTGCAACGCCACACTTACCCTCCGTTCGTCGAGGAGATGGACAGGTTGTTTTGTCGGGTCGTCAACCCCGTGCTGGAGTTCAAGAGACATCACTGTCAGGCGAGTCACCGCGGGATTTGATGCCAGAGATTAGTTTTTTTTATTAGGGCTGGCTGAAAATTGTCGGAACTGAAGCTTAAGTCAAATGCAAGGGTCGAAAGAAACAGAAACGGCCATAGGCTGTGTGTGTGTGCGTTTTTTGGTGAGTCAATGCTTACCTTCGAAAGTTGCTGTCCGGGATGTGTAACTATAGCTCAGCGCTGTATGTATGCCGTGCAATGTTAAAGTGTAGGCCTTACCAGCTGGCATCCACTGTCAGATCAACTTTATAACGTAGATTATGCCGTTATGCATTGCTATTTAAAAGCTGAAATATTTCATCCTAGTGCATTATTTATAAGTAAATTTAAATTTAAAAGTTAATCCCATTATTCGTTCAGTTTCGTTTAAAACTAGAGTAGCTAGACAAGGTAAGGTGATGCCATGATGTGCTTTTGTGGGCTTGGATTTAGTTTGACCAACCGGGTTCGTTATCAGTAGCTGCTGTGCTGTCAAATGAGGATCGGACTCATGGTTCGGTTCACTCTGGAGTTTTGCAGAAGGTATATGATATCTACTAGATTTTAGAAAAATAAAAAACACAAAACAACCCTGTTTGATAAGTCACTACGGGGTTTTATGCCCCGGAAACTGATATTTGATAACTTAGGGGTGGGAAAAACACAACGAGTTTTTGGTACTTGAGCGGGTATGGCTGAAAATATTCAGGACTGAACCTAAAAGTAAAATGTAATGCAAGGGTCGATAGAAACACAAATGGGCATTGGCTGTGTGCCTTTTGTCATACTGGAACACCACCCAAACAGTTCTAATAGACCCATGCCTCGAGGAATCCAGCCAACGGCAGACATCCACGACCAATAATGCGAAACATTTTGTTTTGTCTGTTTCCGAGATTGTGTTTTAGGTGAGAATGACAACAACTGAGCAGGAGATCGTTTGATTCCCTTTGTGACTTTCGATTACAAAGCATAGACAGTGAAATATAATAAAAAAAGAAAGTAATTTATGTGCACCAATTATGATTACAAAGCACCCCAATACACTCTTCATTTCCTAGCATTGCGGATCAATACACAAACAAGGCTGATATCAAATTTCCTATACTCATATTATCTGCTTGTACTATCTTCAGCGGTAGTTTTCAAAAAAACTATTGCACTCTAGCCACTGGGGTGTGAGTGCTAAATGAATGTATTGCTAATTTTGCGTTTATTCCCCAGTTCAAAATAGTTTTTTTTTATGTTAACCTTAGACCACAGTCGCGTGGTTATTGTACTTGAGTGGTAACAGAAGAGGCTATTGTAGATTTTTAGTGTGGTTATTGTATTATTCTGACGGCTGACCTCATGACTGTTTGGTGCCTGCAGGAGACTGTTCCCGTGAACGAGTTGAACGGCGTGATGTCCCTGTGCAAGCTGCTGGACTGTCTGGCCACCAAGGCCAACGGCGTCGACGAACACCTCGAGGAGGACGCCTACCTCGCCATCCTCAAGCTCTGGTTCATGTTCTGGTGGGTGCCACTTGCCGTTGCTCTGTAAAACAGCACCGAGGGCCGGCCACCGCATAGCCTTGTCCCTTTTCTGTCCCTGTGGCACTGGTCCATTGGCTGTCGGTGAATGACAGGCTGATGATGAAGCTAGCCTGTACTGGAAGGGAGCCGAGGGTGGACCCGGTGCCGGCACTAAGGCCTGCTACCGTCCAACAGCACCAAGGGCCGGCCACCGCTTAGCCTTGTCCCTTTTCTGTCCCTGTGGCACTGGTCTATTGGCTGTCGGTAAATGACAGGCTGATGATAAAGCTTGCCTGGCCTGGAAGGGAGCCGAGGGTGGACCCGGTGGCGGCAACAAGGCCTGGCCTGGATGGGAACTGAGGGTGGACCCGGTGCCGGAACTAAGGCCTGCTACCGTCCAACAGCACCAAGGGCCGGCCACCGCTTAGCTTCATCTAAGAAGTAAAACGATTGGGGCAGTGCCTCGGCATGTAACCTGAATGTTCGACGAAGTAACCCGTAAACATACTGTAACCCTGACCCTGTACCGTGACCCTGTACCGTGATCTTGCACCATGACCTTGAACCGTGACCTTGTACCGTGACCTTGAACCGTGACCATGTACCATGACCTTGAACCGTGACCTTGCACCGTGACCTTATACCGTGACCTTGCACCGTGACCATGTGCCATGACCTTGAACCGTGACCTTGAACCATGACCTTGAACCGTGACCGTGTACCATGACCTTGAACCGTGACCATGTACCGTGACGTTGCTCCTTAACCTTGACTTGTCGGTCCCAGCACCGTGTGGTCGCTGTGCGCGTCCGTGGACGAAGACGGTCGTCGCAAGATGGACCTGTTCGTGCGGGAGATGGAGGGCGGCTTCCCGCTCAAGGACACCATCTACGAATACTTCGTGGACCCGCGGCAGCGCCAGTTCAACCTCTGGGAGAACAAGCTTGAGGACCGCTGGGTGATGGACAAGAACCAGCCGTTCTTCAAGATCATTGTGCCCACGGTGGACACCGTGAGGTAAGACCTGGACATGGCATACATGCCTAAACTCCATTCCATGTTAAGAAGGGAAGTGGATTTGCATCTTCCTCAAGTACCCACTGCTGCTTAACAGGGGCGAGGGTTCCAAATCTTCCCTTATAACATTTAGTCCGGCTCAAGCCATGGCTTGTAGGTTTTGAAACTTTCAGCTCGTGTCCAGCAGCAGTGGGGTGATGGCATCCGTTCCCTGATATCGCTAGCTGTGAACCAACTGTGCCATTTACATTGTGACGGGAGTTATCTTTACCTCGTGTCATTTTTTTTTCGCAAAGCCGTCTATTGGTAATAATTACCAAATCAATTATTGATTTGGTACATGCGTTGTGCGTTGCAGATACCAGTACCTGGTGGGCACCCTGCTTCACCACGGACATCCCGGACTAGTGGTGGGTCCCGTGGGCACCGGCAAGACGTCCACGTCCGCCACTGTGTTGGAGTCCCTCGACCCGCTCAAGTACTGCGTGCTCATGATCAACATGTCGGCACAGGTAACCAAAACCTCCACCACACTAATCGACAGCTGAGATGCACAACTTATTATCTGCCAAATCAAGAATGGTCAGCAAAGGCAAATATGATTATGATTTTGATTTGATTGATTTATTGACATATACCTTGCTTATACACTTGGCTTACAGACAAGTACTTAAAAATTGACATGCGTACATGGAATTCATGGTATATGTGGAGCTCATGCTAGTGTGGATTAACTAACTACAATAATATATAAAAGGCTTGCTAAGGACCTTATAAAATGAGTATATAGCAAGATTATATTCTGGCTGGACAGTAAGTAAGTGTTAAGTATATCATGGCTTTTTTAATGAAATTTCTCATCTTCGCACAAGTTGTGCTCAGGTGAAAGATTCTGGCTTTTTATAGCCAATACAGAAGGTAAAAATAGATGCTAGTTGTAAAAAAAATAATAATAAATGAAAATACATTTTCAAAATTATTATATCGATTCAGAATGTTGATATTGCGAAGTAATCGCTGTAAAAAGTCACTCCCGGAAGTTTGAAGTGACTCGCTTCTAAGGGAAAGTCGTTACTGCCAAAAAACAAATCCCAGAGGCCTCGATGACGTCATCAAACTGTCATCCCCATTCCCAATTGTCACCGCGTCCCTGCTCCCGTCTCCCAGACGACGTCCAACAACGTGCAAGACATGATCGAGTCACGACTGGAGAAGCGCACCAAGGGCGTGTACGTGCCGACCGGCAACAAGACCATGGTAACCTTCATGGACGACCTCAACATGCCCGCCAAGGAGACGTACGGCTCGCAGCCGCCGCTGGAGCTCATCAGGCAGTGGGTCGACTACGGGTTCTGGTAGGACGACACGACTGTCTTCAATTACTCGCGACACGGTTAAAACTTATAACTTACTTGGCAGATCATTCTGGCATGGGCTCTATTGCGACTGGTTGGTTAGAGAATATAACAACTTTTAGTCCATAACCGCCTTTAAATGCTTTCACATCTCTTCACTTTAGTGGTTCGTATGTATTCATGATTTTATAAGTGGGAACCGGCTAGTAGGGCGGGGAGGCACACTAGTTACCAGCCCCAGAAGCTGGGTTTACAGCTAGCAATGTAAGTGACACGATCTCATTAACATTGGCTTTGCACCATTCAAGCTGGGTTTACAGCTAGCAATGTCAGTGACACGATGTCATCAACGTTGGCTCTGCACCAATCAGAGGCTCTGGATGTTCATGTCCGCCACTCTGCCATGCCACGGAGTCTCTGATATAAAATCGTTGCATTACATAAAGTATCTTTGCCCTGTACTGTCCTGTTAGACGTAGTTCCACGTCAAAACTATTTGTAGTGATTCGTAGGCCAAGGGGTTCCCCCACCTCAACAAGCTTCGCTTGACGCGACGTGGTGTGACTCAGGTACGACCGCCAGAAGCAGGAGGTGAAGCACGTCAGGGAGATGCTGCTGATGGCCGCCATGGGTCCTCCGGGCGGCGGTCGAAACGTCATCACCAATCGTCTGCTCAGTCGCTTCAACGTCATCAACATGACCTTCCCCAGCAACGCGCAGGTGCAACGCATCTTCGGCACGATGCTGGAGCAGCAGCTCGTTGACTTCCCCGAGGAGGTCAAGATACTTGGTAAGGTCACGGACATAAGGTTACCCAGATATTCCACCATGTACCTAGTTACGAGCCGTACAGGCTAGGCGGTCTTCGGCCGCGGGGCGGTACACTGACGCGGCCTGCGGCCGCCATTAGCATTCGGTGCACGAAACGCCTCACGGACGAAAAGTGTTTTGCACGACAATTATTTACAATCAATACGTGTGGCTACAGGTGTAAACAACAAACAGTAGTTCCATCACAGATATAAGATTACCCAGATTCTCCACTCCCATACTAAAGAAGCTACGCGAGAGCCCTCCGCCTGCAATAATAGTTTCGCCGGCAATCAAGGGATGGAGCCACTGTTTGTTGTTATATTACCTGTAACCAAGGTGACCGTAACCACCTGTGGAACATTGGGTCCTTCGATAACGATTGACGTTCTGGCTTGGCTTGGTAGCTTACCCCAGTGATTGCCGGCCAAACTACTAGCATCAAAATTTTGCCGTAGCCATAGTTAAGTATGGTGGAACATCTGGGTAACCTTATATCTGTAGCTCCTTCCCTTGACTGCCGGCGAAACTATTATTGCCGGCGGAGGGCTGTCACGTTTCTGCTATAGTATTGAGAGTGGAACATTTGGGTTACCTTATATTTGTGCTAATTTTGTCATAATTATGTCTATTGTCTAATTATGTTACTCTTGAAAATTCACGGGAGAGAGAACTGTGTAACGATGATGGGCAGAGCGAGTGAAACAGATGTGATAACAGTACATTACGTAATTTCCCATCAAGAAGGAGAGTGGATTTGCATCTTCCTCGAGGACTCACTGCTGTTAGACACGAGCTAAGAATTTCAAAACTCACTAGCCATGTCGTGAGCGTGACAGGCTATATAAGCAGTTGTGGAACTCTAGCTTGTGACAAAGCAGTGGGTCGTCGAGGAAGATGCAAATCCACTTCACTTCTTAACGTGAAATAGTTTTTAGTGCCGGCAAACTTAACTTTGAGGCCACGAACTAAGTGTCTCTAGCTCTCTGAATTTGAATTATCAACGCATCTATATTAGATTACTTAAATGAAAGTGATTTAAATGTTAAAGATTCACAATTTTGTGTTTTCCTATCATCTTTGCGCCCTTAAATATTAATTTTGTTACATTCTTGACAGCTTACGAAAAGCGCAGTGAACTCTTACTTTTAGTAGTCACCCACCCGCGACTTGGCTGGAGGCAGTGTTGCTGAACTTCGGACCTGTGTTTTCCAGCCGAGTCGATCACCAAGGCGTCCATTGACCTCTACACCGATGTCGTCGGCAAGATGCTGCCCACGCCCACCAAGACGCACTACTTGTTCAACTTGAGAGACATCAGCAAGATATTCCAGGTATACACAGAAGAATTTTTCGATTTGTTTTATGATTAATATTATCCTCACTGAAATTGTCATTGTCATTTGACACATATTTGAAACCATGCGATTCACGAATATCAAACATAGAAAAGTTTTTTTGCATTTTATTCAATTTTAATTTGGGCGAGAATGAGCAACTTAGTTCCCTCCGCGGCTTAGAGTGAGTTGTACTTGTCGCAAACTAGTAGATATATATATATATATATATATATATATATATATATATATATATATATATATATATATATATATATATATATATATATATATATATATATATATATATATATATATATATATATATATATATATATATATATATATATATATATATATATATATATATATATATATATATATATATATATATATATATATATTGAAATGATAGTTTTTTGAATTAAACTGTGTAGATATTTTATTAACTCTCCCAACGTTTCGGGCGGATTGTCCGTCCATCCTCAGGGTCCAAAGCTTACTTTCTACAAAAACAAAAAACAAAAAACAAGAACTCAAGGACTGAAGAATTTGTCCTCTTAATTAACCCTGATTTTATTTACCTAGGTGTTCTTTTCTATGTGTCAGTTGTATACTCTTTATTGTTTATGATCCAGTTTGCTATGACTTTTGACATTTGAGTAGTTTTGTTTTTGGTTTTTGTAGAAAGTAAGCTTTGGACCCTGAGGATGGACGGACAATCCGCCCGAAACGTTGGGAGAGTTAATAAAATATCTACACAGTTTAATTCAAAAAACTATCATTTCAATAACCATTGCTGTGAAAATTTACAATTTCATATATATATATATATATATATATACAGTTATATTTCAATGACTTATACCAGGTTTTACCAAGTTGAATTCGCTGCCCCCGATTGACAGTTGGCATGGCGTCTGTGTAAACAAACTGTTCACTTTGTGGTCGCTAAATTTGGTGAAATTGGACAAGAAGCAATAAAAGTTCTAAGCCACAAAAAAATTACAGTAAAATAAAACTCTCGAGAATGAGTGGAAAAAATATGACAAATAAAGCTATCTAAAAGTCTTGGGGTCGGCTACTGCTTGCGTTTGGAGGCTATGATTAGAGCCTAAGTACGCTTACCAGCGGTCGCGTTACGTGTAACGTTACCGTTGCTAACTTTGTAACGTGTCCCTCGTGTCAGGGGCTGCTGCGAAGTCATCGCGACTACCAGGACTCCAAGGTCGCCATGTTGCGCCTCTGGATCCACGAGTCGTTCCGAGTGTTCAGCGACCGACTCATCGACGAAAGGTATACGGGTGGAGAGTTGGGGGAAATTCCAGTCTCCCCGGTATAGACCATAGAGTGCAAAAAGTCCACACTGCCCGAAAATCCGGCCAAGCCAGTGTCCGGTTCTAATTTTGGGCTGAGCTGAACAGGTCCGGATATGATCCGGACCCAAGAACAATGCCAGACGGATGCACGGTGAGGTGGACCAGAGTCCGGCCCTACTTTTGGATCGAGCTGAACAAGCCTTTCTAGAACTTCGGACTAGGTCGTACCATTCATGTAAAAAGTCGGGTCGAACAGTTCCGGACACTATTCAGGATTCAGGACGGTGGACTTTCAGACCAGGTCGCACTACCGGGCTATTGAACTAGCTTTTATATTATGTAATATTTCCCAATATTGTATATTTGGGTCCTTTGGCACTCAATTCACCCACGTACTGCAGTGCACTACAGGATGTACAGGGGATGTCCTTTTTATGGAGCGATGTACATTATATGAAAGTGCCAAGAGGTACCGTATGTGATACATGAAAATAATTTCAATTTCAATTTCAAGTTTATTTATTAACAACTTTGGAGTATATAAATATTTTGTCCGGTGGTTGCTAGAACCGGTAGCTACAATTTAGAAGTTACAGTTTTAATTACAATTACAAGTGTAGAAGAATATTGTTGAAATGGCTCATTTTGCCATCTCCACCTCCACCTTAGGTATAGGTCGTTCCAAGCGCAAACAGAGTATCGCCCCACTGCCGTCCTATACCTTTTGACGGAAAGTTGTTTGCTGTGATCTTTTCTTCCAATAAACTTTGGGGGATGTATCAGCTTCATTAGATCTTGGCAAGCCGGTTGCTCGGTTAGTGCCTTGAAGAGATATCGGTGACTAACTTCGGAGCGCCGGGTCTCCAGCAATAATAGACGCATGTTTATAAAAAAAATTTGCGTACGCACGCATACCACTTGAAGATAGGTTGATACGCCGGACGTAAGCGAGCTGACGCCCAAACCAACCACCCACTGTCCCCAGGGACTTGGAGTGGTTCGTAACGGACATGAACGAGACGCTCGGCAAGCACTTCGACCTCACCTTCCACAACATCTGTCAGAACAAGGAGTCGCCAATCTTCGGGGACTTCGTCAACGCCTACAACGTCTACGAGGACCTCAACGTGAGGCTCTTGTCCATTACATGCTTGTCCTGGATAGCGAGCATGTAACTTTTTTCCATTGGATTTGGCTCGAAACCACTCGTTTTCAAATCACTGCCCGTGTTAAACCATCGGCAGTGATATTAAAATCGAATCGTTTTGAAATCACAAAGTTATATGATCGCTATACCCAGGTTTCATCATACACAAATAGTGCTCATATCGCATCTACAGCAATATATTAAATAGTTTTAATATATTTGAGTCCGCCAGCAGCCTTATAATGTGTCAGGTGGCATTGGGATATGTTTTCTGTCACGAATTACCGTCGCTTAGCAGTGATTCACTCCAAACGTTTGGGTGGTCACCCCGCAGTATCAACATTCAGGTTTTTTTTCAAAACTAGTGCTAAAGAAAGGAAAAAGTATAC
Source organism: Nemoura dubitans (assembly GCA_921293005.1). Taxonomy (NCBI): domain Eukaryota; kingdom Metazoa; phylum Arthropoda; class Insecta; order Plecoptera; family Nemouridae; genus Nemoura; species Nemoura dubitans. The sequence goes on along the minus strand of OV121078.1, from coordinate 12,338,297 downwards.
ATGAGTCTAAGAAATTTAATTCTAGAGCACTTCCAACCTTTAAAATTGAATTAGAAATTATCAAGGTACAGAACAGATATAGGTATAGAAAAAACTATTTTTATGCAAACATGGAATGGAAAGTAGACGTCATTGAATGACACAATTTTGCATCTAAGCACGACTGTGTCAAGATAAGAGATAACTTATGCACCATACCATGCCCATCACAGTTTAAACTGGATAAATGTCGAAAAGAAAGTGTTAGATTCAGATGTCTCAAACTAACCGTGCTCTGACTAAACGTGCTCTGACTAAACGTGCTCTGACTAACCGTGCTCTGACTTAACGTCCTCTGACTTGTCGTGCCCCGATTAAACTGGCCCTGACTAAAAATACCTTGCACATTGTGCTTGAACGTGTCCACAGAGAACCTGACTGCGCTACGCAAGTACATCGAGCTCTGACTAAACCTGCCCTGACTAAAAGTACCCTGCACCCTGTGCTTGAACGTGTCCACACAGAACCTGACTGCGCTACGCAAGTACATCGAGCTCTGACTAAACCTGCCCTGACTAAAAGTACCCTGCACATTGTGCTTGAACGTGTCCACACAGAACCTCACTGCTCTACGCAAGTACATCGAGCTCTGACTAAACCTGCCCTGACTAAAAGTACCCTGCACATTGTGCTTGAACGTGTCCACAGAGAACCTGACTGCGCTACGCAAGTACATCGAGCTCTGACTAAACCTGCCCTGACTAAAAGTACCCTGCACCCTGTGCTTGAACGTGTCCACACAGAACCTGACTGCGCTACGCAAGTACATCGAGCTCTGACTAAACCTGCCCTGACTAAAAGTACCCTGCACATTGTGCTTGAACGCGTCCACACAGAACCTGACTGCGCTACGCAAGTACATCGAGCTGCAACTGGAGGAGTACAACGTCTCACCGGGCGTGGTGCGCATGGATCTGGTGCTGTTCAAGGACGCCATCAGTCACGTGTGTCGCGTGGTGCGCGTCATCTCGCAGCCACGAGGCAACATGTTGCTGGTGGGCATCGGTCAGTGCTCACTTTTGATACTGTCACAGATCGAATAATTGTTTAACCACAGATATAGGTTACCCAGATGTTAAACTTCCATACTAAAGCAGCCACGCGAAAGCCCTCCGCCCGCAATAATAGTTTCGCCAGCAGTCAAGGGATAGAGCCACTGTTTGTTGTTATATCACCTTTAACCAAGGTAACTGTAACCACCTGAGGAACATTGAGTCCCTTGATTATAATTGACCTTGTGCCATGGCCTGGTATATGAAGCCATAACTGTACCTAACCACGTGAGGAACAAATTGGATCCCTTGACTATATATTGACCTTGTGCCATGGCCTGGTAGATGATGTTCAAACAGGTTGCCCACGTACCCCAGCGATTGCCGACCAAAATACCCGCATTGAATGTTTGCCGTAGCCATAGCAAGGTATGGTAGAATTTCTGGGTAAGCTTATGTCCGAGAGTGTGTGGTTGGATTACAGGTGGCAGCGGGCGACAGTCGCTGTCGCGAATCGCCGCCTACATCTGCGAGTACAACACGTTCCAGATCGAGGTCACGAAGAACTACCGCGTGCAGGAGTTCCGCGAGGACCTCAAGGCGCTCTACCGCCAGACAGGCGTGGACGCGCGGCCCACCACCTTCCTCTTCAACGACACGCAGGTAAGACTCGTCAGGATCACACGCAGGGTTCACATTCATTTCGTGCCGGTTTTCCAGTGGCCCGTTAAGACGTAACGGTCCATTAGCAAAACAAATTAGGGCTCTGATCTAAAGGTTAACAGACCTTTAGATATTTAAAGTGCAACTGAAAAACCGGGTCTTACCTAGTGGTTATATTTTTGTTGATGTACGGATGAAGCTTTCTTTGAATAGAGCTCCTGCAATGCATGTTATCTCACGGGTGGACAGCATTCTGGCATTTGTTTTTTATGGAAAGCTGTGTAACCGAACCGGAATACCAACCCGGGGCGTCCTGCTTGCCAGGAAGGTGCTCTACCATCTGAGCTATCCGGGAACACATTCTCCAGCTTTTCCGGGTGGATTCGGCCTCAGGGCAGAGATGGCACGTTCACTTGACCCTTTGACCAATTCTCAGTTGAGGAGACACGAGGCAGTTGAGAAGGACATTGTGACTGGTTTATGCAGGTATCTGCATAAACCAGTAACAGTTTAGAGAGGTTTCGTCGCGGTCAAATAAAATGTGATGCGGAAGGCTAATTTCCGGTACGAGGCTTCCTAGCGTGAAGCGGCCCGAGTACTTGCTTCGATTTCATACCTAAGCCTTGGTGTCTTGGTGATGTTTCAGATCGCAGACGAGTGCTTCTTGGAGATCATCAACAATGTGCTGAGCAGCGGCGAAGTGCCCAACCTGTACAAGCCCGACGAGTTCGAGGAGGTGGGTGGAAGGAACAGACACCATGGCAAAAGCGATCACTTTTTTATGTCAGCCCTGGAACTCCAAACGGTTTTGCGGGAATCTTCATTCCTGCAGCTGTGACAGGATCGAACTTTGTCACTGGGTGTGTGACCTGGGATGCTGGTAACCTTTTGCCCTGGACGTCTTGCAGATCAAGAATGCGCTGCAGAAGGCTGCCGACCGGGAAAAGATCCAGCAGACCTCCGAGGCGATGTACAACTTCCTGATCGACCGGGTGCGTGCCAATCTTCACATCGTGCTCTGTATGAGTCCCATCGGAGACAGCTTCCGGTACGCTCACCACGAGTATTGTCATCTTCAGATATTTAAGTTTCTGAGGTGATACTCTACTGTATTGAAAAACCACCAGGGATTGGATTCAGAAAGCGGGGTTATTATAATTCCGGGTGTAAAGTTGTAACCTCCATAGTGAGAACCCAATTGAACCACTATAAAATAACGCCGGTATTTATCCAAGTTTTTACTATAACCCTGCTTCGTGGATTCAGAAGCAGATATTTCGGCTAAAATCGGTACAGTTACCCTGCATCCAACGATCTAATAATATTGGGGGGTTACCAGCCAGATAACAGAGAAACTATAGAGAAATATAACAAACAAGTAGCCCCTGAAAGCATCCCGCAGAGCAGACTTGGCAATTCCACCGAAGTCAGAAGGTCATCGACCAAAGTGACGGGAAAAGTTTGCACAAGAACTGGAAGCTATTTTTGTACTGGAATTGATGTCATCACCTGACACCTTCCCTTTGTCATACACCAGCACCTAATACCAGCCTCTAGAAAATGCATTGGCAGCATTTTGATTGGTGTGGCCAAGTCCAGTTCAGTGCGATTAACATTGAAACTTGGCTGAAAGATTTTTTTTTGTGGTTCCAGGGGGTCTGGGTAGCGATTGTGTAAATTTATCGACGATAAATCGATGTTTATAGATAGCACGGCCCATTGAAATAAGCAGGCAACTTTAAGCTATCGATCAGTTACCCTTAGCTACCAATCGCTATATTTTTGTACAATCGATACCCAGGATAGTTATTCATATGGAGCAAAAGCTATGCAAGGAACATCAGTTCTTGTTATAATGCCATGAATGCCAGGTCATGGGGGAGAGAACTCTGCAGCTATGGTGGGCAGAGCGAGTTAAACAGATGTAATTACAGTAATGCCGGCACCCTTTGCTTGTTTACTCAACTTCTTAGCTTAGGTTATGTCTTATGTACAATTATTTGGTTTCTTGGCCTCAAGATTTCGCAGAGAAAATGTCACGCCTCTTTTCCTGTTGGCATCCCTCCATTGTGTGTGCCGGCAGCAACCGACTGCGCCAATACCCGTCCATCGTGAACTGCACCTCGATCGACTGGTTCCACGAGTGGCCGGACGAGGCGCTGCTCGAGGTGGCCAACAAGTACTTGGTGGGCGTCAACTTCTTGGAGACCATTACCGTGGTGGCGGACAAGGACAAGCTCAGAGAGGCGCAGATGGTCATCGAACAGGTGAGGCGGGGCGAGGCGAGACGAGGGTCTCACCAGAAATCTTTATTTTTTTTTTATTATTTTTTTTTTTTTTTTTTATTTAATCTTTATGGCGGACAGGTAAGTACCCAGTTGTGCCATATAATATGGGGATGTAAGGGATCAGTAAGAGATGGTGATAGGAGACGGCCGTGCCCTTTTGATGGCGGAACTATCCCAGCATTAGCCTGGAATGGTTGTGGGAAATCACGGAAAAACCACAACCAGGATAGCCGGTCTCCAGGATCGAACCTGGGACCTCCCGAATGCAAGGCAGACGCGCTCTCATTACGCTACCGAGCTCGGTATCTGTCAGCTGAGAGGCTTCATCGAACAGGTAAGGCGGGGCGAGACGAGGGTCTCACCAGAAATCTGTCAGCTGAGAGGCTTCATCGAACAGGTGAGGCGGGGCGAGCTGAGACGAGGGTCTCACCAGAAATCTGTCAGCTGAGAGGCTTCATCGAACAGGTGAGGCGGGGCGAGCTGAGACGAGGGTCTCACCAGAAACCTGTCAGCTGAGAGGCTTCATCGAACAGGTGAGGCGGGGCGAGGCGAGACGAGGGTCTCACCAGAAATCTGTCAGCTGAGAGGCTTCATCGAACAGGTGAGGCGGGGCGAGACGAGACGAGGGTCTCACCAGAAATCTGTCAGCTGAGAGGCTTCATCGAACAGGTGAGGCGGGGCGAGACGAGACGAGGGTCTCACCAGAAATCTGTCAGCTGAGAGGCTTCATCGATCAGGTGAGGCGGGGCGAGCTGAGACGAGGGTCTCACCAGAAATCTGTCAGCTGAGAGGCTTCATCGATCAGGTGAGGCGGGGCGAGGCGAGACGAGGGTCTCACCAGAAATCTGTCAGCTGAGAGGCTTCATCGAACAGGTGAGGCGGGGCGAGACGAGACGAGGGTCTCACCAGAAATCTGTCAGCTGAGAGGCTTCATCGATCAGGTGAGGCGGGGCGAGCTGAGACGAGGGTCTCACCAGAAATCTGTCAGCTGAGAGGCTTCATCGATCAGGTGAGGCGGGGCGAGGCGAGACGAGGGTCTCACCAGAAATCTGTCAGCTGAGAGGCTTCATCGATCAGGTGAGGCGGGGCGAGACGAGGGTCTCACCAGAAATCTGTCAGCTGAGAGGCTTTGTTTGGCAGAGAGCGGCCAATGAATCGCATGGACGCCATTTTTCTTCTAAATGCTTTGCTGTTTCCGGGCAACTATATTACGTTAAATCGTGCTAGATATATAGGGTAAAGGCTTAAGCGCCACAATTGAAGATATGATGGTGATTCTCTAGTGTCACATTGTTCAATCGCCATGAAATATGAATTCAATTCATTTGGACAATTAATGGCGTCCAAAACAGTTTCAAGTATGGCCGCTCTCTGCCAAGTAAAGCGTCTCTACCGGAGTCCAAGACCGACACCGATACCCCCGACACACACAAGCCAAAGCAATGTCGGTGTAATTGCCATATTGTGTTGCGGTGGCCGGAACCACCGTTACACTCTTGGGAGCATTTTTGACAGTAGTTTGCCACAGTGGTTTTATGCCGCCAAAATAGCGTGGCAATATTTGATATTATATTGGTGTATATTATATCATATTACATGTTAATACTAAGAATAATATATAAGTATTTCATAAAATAGTGATTAACTGTATAATTTGTAATACAAACTATTTAGGGCTGGTATTACAATATTTGTCAACTCTGGGTTAAGCGCCTAACCCTCAGAAACAAATGAATTCCGCAGCATCATTTTGGCAGTTGCCATGACAAATAACTTAACTCCTACTTTAACTCTGGGTTGAGGCACTAGTAAATCCGGGCCTTAGAGCCACGTTATTTCGACGGAATGAAAATGCTGTGGCCGACTGTTGTCAAAATTGCTCGGATGTTGTTCGGTGGCCTGACAGTGCGGTGCTCTCCCCGCAGGAGCGCCTACGTCTGGCGGTGGCCGGCATCTTCGCTACCATCCACGGCTCGGTGTCTCGCAGCTCGAGGGTCATGATGAACGAGATGAAGCGTCCCAACTACGTGACGCCCACCAACTACCTGGAGCTGGTGGCCGGCTACAAGACGTGAGTCGATCTCATCATGGATGTTCAAAGGCAACGATAAGCTTGTGTTTTCGTCGTACGCGGAGGTTCACGCGGGAACTTCTCCTGGCCACAAATACTAACACAGAGTTTTGGACAAAAATACACGTGTAGTTGAAGGGTTGTTGGATGTCGGATGGTGTGTTTGGTTATTATGCTTTTAAAAATCAGCTTGTAAAACGGGCTAACACCCCTTCGTTGCATCCATTGCAGCATGCTGGAAGGCAAGCGCGTGCTGACGGCAGCCGCGGCCAACAAGCTGCGTAACGGGCTGTTCAAGATCGACGACACCCGGGAGAAGGTGGGCGTCATGGCGCTGGAGCTGGAGGTGGCCAAGAAGCAAGTGCTGGAAGTGCAGGTACGTCTGGGTTAGGAGGTTAAGTTATGATTCGTTCAGTGATGGCCAAAAAACGGAGGCTGATAACTCAAAAGTCTCTCATTAATTCCCCAAATCACATCTCGCGATTAGGTAACGTGACAGACAGAACTTGTGAGCGGGCGTTTCAGACTTAAACCATGTTGGACTTGTAAGGCCTCAGCATTTTAGCCTGGCTCCAAGCGAGGTACCTATATTAGGTTTGAAATGGCGAAGTGGTTGATAGCAGCAATCAGATCAGTTGACGGTTTTTGGCATGTTTTGAAGGAATAATTGTGGTTCTAAAAATAGCTTTGGTCGACGTTTCGTCGGCGTTGGCGCTCCACATCTTCAGGACCGTGTTGTTAGCAGCCTATGGTCGCTGCATTCGGTTAGGCTTCCTACTTTGATAGGAAGCGAGCCTGGATAAATGTGCTACCAAATCAGGATCTTCTTGATTGCTGGTCAAAGACCCTAAAAACTTTGCTATCCGGGCACACAATCGTTTGTTCTTCCGGGTAGGACAAGGGGACCTCCTGATTTCTGGTCAGGTGCTCTACCATCTGAGCTATCCGAGCACACAATTTCCTGCTGTGCCGGATGAGATAAGAGGACCTCCTGATTGCCGGTCAGGTTCTCTACCATCTGAGCTATCCGAGCACACAATTTCCTGCTGTGCCGGATGAGATAAGAGGACCTCCTGATTGCCGGTCAGGGTCTCTACCATCTGAGCTATCCGAGCACACAATTTCCTGCTGTGCCGGATGGGACAAGAGGAACTCCTGATTGCCGGCCATGTGTTCTAACATCTCTACCCGCTCGTTATCTGGCTGAATTGCAGGTTCAATGCGAGGAGTACATGGTGATCATCATGAAGCAGAAGCAGGAGGCCGACGAGCAGCAGGTCTCAGTGGCGGCGCGCAGTGTCAAGATCATGGAGGAGGAGGTGGCGTGCAAGAAACTGGCCGACGCGGCGCAGGCGGACCTCAACGAGGCGATGCCGGCGCTGGAGGAGGCCATGCGGGTGAGTTTTCGCCACTGGGCTGTACCACGTGGGTAGCTTCAGGTTATATGGTGAGCTTGTCAGATAGGTGATAGGTGAACATGATTTAAAACACAGTTTGTAATTAGATTTTTCGCAAACTACATCTAAGAAATGAAGCTCAAAAATGTAAGGATAAAGTTGAGAAGCATTTAATAATTTATAAACTGGTTCAATAAAGAGTTTATATAAAAATAACGCGCAGGAGGTATACATACGAAAGCGTTTGACACTTGAAAAAAGATGCACTCTCTGAAACAAATTCAAATCTCATTTTGGAGACTCTGGTAGTAGATTTGGAGCTATGGCAGACAAAATTGTGTTTTTAAGCTTTGAATACGGCTTTCCACTGAAGTCCCTTCGATTAAGAGCGTTCTAGTGGCCAGTACAATTTACGCTCATTGCACGCTATGGAGCCCTCAAGGCTGGGCCCGTCGGAGCCCGAAACGCTCTGAGAGGCCGAGAACGAGACGGATTCGCAATACACACTGCGCTTTGGAGCCCTCAAGGCTGGGCCCGTTGGAGCCCGAAACGCTCTGAGAGGCCGAGAACGAGACGGATTCGCAATACACACTGCGCTTTGGAGCCCTCAGGGCTGGGCCCGTCGGAGCCCGAAACGCTCTGAGAGGCCGAGAACGAGACGGATTCGCAATACACACTGCGCTTTGGAGCCCTCAAGGCTGGGCCCGTCGGAGCCCGAAACGCTCTGAGAGGCCGAGAACGAGACGGATTCGCAATACACACTGCGCTTTGGAGCCCTCAGGGCTGGGCCCGTCGGAGCCCGAAACGCTCTGAGAGGCCGAGAACGAGACGGATTCGCATTACACACTCCGCTTTGGAATCCGAAGACCGTCTATATAATAATAGCCAACACACTTATGAATTTTCAAACTAGCTGTTTGCAAATCACGGCTAGCAATGGTCCAAGGAACTACGCTGTTGCCTGTTGTCGGCCAGGCCCTGGACGCACTCAACAAGAAGGACTTGACCGAGATCCGGTCGTACGGTCGACCACCCGCCAAGGTCGAGATGGTGATGGAGGCGGTGATGATCATGAAGAAGGTGGAGCCCACGTGGGCGGAGGCGAAGCGGCAGCTCGGCGAACAGAACTTCCTCAAGGACGTGAGTGCTGCCTAAAGCTGCGTTCCTTCACTTGCTAGCGGTGTTACCAACATCCCAGTGTGGAGGCCATATTCCACTAGGGTTGCAACCCGCGGGTTTGGACCCGGCGGGTTCGTTTTGATGTCAGTGCGCATGCGTGCGACAGATTGGGCGAACAGCTCGGCAGATAGGATTATTCCTATCGCGAAAGATTGGAACCGGCGGGTTTTCGAGAACCGACCAATAGGAACAAGGCGAGCCATGCCGATACATTTATCTGCATTTATCCACTGTCAGCTGTTTTCTTTCCATCTGCCAAAATCGACATGGAGATACATAATTTCTCAAATTTATTGATTGATTTCACAGAAATATACGTTTCAAACCCATTATTTAGACAAATAAATGCAAGATAAATTAGCCAGCGACCATCTTGAAGAGTATTAAGAAGTAAATTAGCTGAAAACCCAATGCGATATACCCATGCATAAAATCTTGTCTTGCCAGAACTTTGTCATAATTCAAAGCACTGCGCGTGCGCCAGGAAAGTCGGGGGTCTCTGTGTGGAATAGCAAAACATGCCGGTGGATTGGAATAGGCGTTTCGGATCTGCGAGTTGCAACCCTAGTGGAATATGGCCTTAACAACAAATTTGGTTTGTAACAAGAATGGTTTCCGGAGCGTCATACAAGGCCTTGAAGGGTATGAAGGTAGTAACAGGTAGTAGTCACAGCTACCAATGTCACTGCTTTTCTCTAGCAAAAGTGCAGTTAAGCTTGCAAAAGCGGAGTGGGTAGAGGTGATAACTTCATACCTGTGGACGACGTCATGGCTTTGTATGACGCTATGGGATCTTTGTTTCAGGCTACGAAGTCAGTTCTTCTGGACGTTGGTTAGGTGCTGCATCTTATCTGATACTTTCAAAAAGGGTGTGGCCAGCGCTGCTCTCCAGCTGCGGCCAACAGGCTGGGCAAAAAGGGCCGCTTCTTTTTAACTTTAGATTGTAGTGTTTACATAAAAACAATTTCTAGAGATGAGGGTTTTTGGCAATGTCTTATTAGTAATCAATCACCATCGATTGCATTTCTGTTTTGAATTTTTAACTTTTGTTTCTAAGTACCTACTGCTTTCGTCGCGATCGAACTAAAGATGTGGTGAAAGACTAGGATCCAGCACGAGGTAAATTCTGCGCGGGAAACAGTCCAAATATGCTTGCAAGTTGCTCGTTAAGGAATTGGCAGTCCGCTAACTTAAAGTCAAGGCATCCGATTGGCTGTAGATTGACGTAACAATCCGTTTTTTCTTAAACCAGCTTTTCAGCAAGCGGGCCTTAGGGTAATTGCCAGGAATGGCAACTCATGTGACGACAAAATGGTCTCCTTTCTTCGTTGCAGCTTCGCGACTTCGACAAAGACAACGTCTCTGACCGCACGATGAAGAAGATCGCGACCTACACGAAGAACCCCGAGTTCGAGCCCGATAAGGTCGGCATCGTGTCACTGGCCGCCAAGTCTCTGTGTCTGTGGGTGCGAGCCATCGAGAAGTACGCCAAACTCTACCGGTGAGGCTCCCTTGCTACTTGATGTAGTGTCAGTGACTTGATGTAATCAACATTGGCTCTGCACCAATCAGAGACTCTGGATGCGCATGTTCGCGACTCTGCCATGGAGTCTCTGTTTGGTCCAGAGTCAATTTTGATAACATCTCTTCACTGACATTGCTAACTAGATATATCATTGATACGATGTTAACCAAGCTTGATTGACTTACAGCCAATCTACATGACATCGTGTCACTGACATAGCTATAGCTTCAGCTTCAGGCACGTCCAGCGCGATCCGTTTAAACCCCAGTGTTAGATAGTGGTTTTGAAGATTGAAACTGCAATACAAAGCTGACCCTGTCCTTTGTCCTTCGCGGTGTTTGCAGCATCGTTGCTCCGAAGAGACAGCGTCTGGACGAGGCGATGTCGGTGTTGCTGCTCAAGCAGAAGTCGCTGGCCGACGCCAAGGCCAAGCTGGAGGAGCTGGCCGCGATGCTGGACAAGCTCAAGCGAGAGTACGACGAGAAGCTCGATCAGAAGGAGGAGCTGCGCAAGAAGGTAGGCGACTACGACGCTTATCTAACGTGGGGGAAATCAGGGAGGCATGGTCACAGGCGTGCGCGGGGTCCCAGATTAGGTGGGGCCAACATTCCCTAAAAGAAACGTCATCTACCTTTTTTCCAGGAACCCAACCAAACACAAGTCACCGACTTTTCCAAATGTCCAATCCCTAAAGAAACGTAATCCAAATGCATTAGGTGGGGCAACGGATTACGCTCGCCCCACCCTGCTTTAAGACAGTGGCGTAACTTTAATTCGGAGACCCCCAAGCAAAAAACATTGTGGCAGTCCCCCCCCCCCCCCACATTAGCGTCGCCATTTCATATTTACACAATATTTATAAATTGCGGTGGAAAGTACCAGATGTCAATTAATTGTACTACCAGGTTTTCCATCGCCAAATATCTCATTAACTTTTACAACATTTCATAGATATAACAAATATTCGAACCCGGGGCCGGAAAAAAATTCTCGTCGCTTGCTCAGTGGGTCCTCGGATCTCGCAGAGGCCCCCCTGGGTCCGTGGCCCCCAAGCACTGGTATGACTGCTCCCCTCCAGTTACGCCACTGCTTTAAGACTTGATTCGTCAAAGCTCTGATGACAGTCGAGACGTTATACCTCTAACCTTTTCTTTGATCCGTGTTTTCATGTAGATTTTAATTAATTTATCAACTCCTAGTTGAGATCCCAACTATGAGATACAACAGATTTCAGCCGATCGCATGCAGCGAATTTAGTGCTCTTGGTTGGGATCGCAACTAAAATTTGAACACCTTGGTGAAACCGGGCATAAGTCTGAAGGCCATATTCCACCAGGATTGCAACCTACCGATCCATTGCCTTTTGAATGGTGTTGTTCCATTGGTGGTGATAGTAAATGTGCGGTAAGAAGGCTTAAGGCCATCAGGGTGCACTCCTAGTGGAATATGGGCTTCAGACACCACCTTCGACTAGATCCAGCATTTTCCCCGACGACAGTGCCAGCTCTCACCTCCCTGTCTGGACCGGTGCAGGCCGAGCTGCTGGAGCAGAAGCTGGAGCGAGCCGACCAGCTGGTCGATGGCCTCGCCGGGGAGAAGATGCGTTGGGAGCAGACGGTGCGTGACCTGGACGAGGCTTTCGACCTCCTGCCGGGCGACTGTCTGGTCGCCACCGGGTTCGTCTCCTATCTCGGCCCGTTCGTCACGCACTACCGCGAAGAGCTGGTCACGCACTGGACCTTGGCGGTGAGTTTCCCCAACGGGCGGTGAGTGTCCCCAACGGGCGGTGAGTGTCCCCAACGGGCGGTGAGTGTCCCCAAAAGGCGGTGAGTGTCAGGCGGAGAGAAATCGGCAAATGACTTTAAAATGTGATTCGTGTTTCAATGTCAGTGGATTTGCAGCTTTGTAAAATACCCACTGCTGCTAGAAATGTACCAAGAGTTTTAAATCTGCTCAAAGAGCCTTTTGTCCAGCTCAAGGAATTGAAATTCATTGGTAGTGTGTAGGAAAAGCCATTTTGGAACAGCCAGCGTGTTTTATATATGCGGCAATGGCCATTGCATATGGCTGAAATGGCGAAGTCTGAAAGAATTCACATGCGGCCATTGACCAGAACCAGCCGTTGTAGAGCCCATGCCGTGAATATAAATCGTTGAGGCGAAATTACAACATGTGAAGATTGGAAGTGAAATTTGTTTCAGATTTAAAGTTTTCCAGAGAATATCTACTGGTTTATCATTTTTCGCGTCAATGTCTGGTTAGCGACTATCTAGTAGAACATCCAGGATTTTCCATCTACATCATCGTGACCTTGACTCACTGGTCCATGGCCCTCAGATCACGGAGCTGGAGGTGCCCATCTCGCCGCACTTGAGCATCATGGATTTCTTGTCGGACCCGACCACCATCAGGGAATGGAACATCCAGGGTCTGCCGTCCGACGACTTCTCGACGGAGAACGGCATCATCGTGATGAGGGCCATGCGGTGGCCGCTGCTCATCGATCCCCAATGCCAGGGCATGAAGTGGATCAAGTGCATGGAGGGACCCAGGGTGAGCGATAGCAGCACACAGTCAGATAATATTAGTTACCCAGATTTTCCACTCCCATAGTAAAACAGCTTCGCGAAAGCCCTTCACCCGTAATAATAATTTCGCCGGCAGTCAAGGAATGGAGCCACGGTTTCTTGTTATCTCACGATCACCTGTAAGTTACAGGTGACCTTAGTTACAGGCTGCAACTAAGGTCACTGTTACCACCTGAGGAACATTGGGTCCCTAGATTATATTGACCATGTGCCCGGCCTGCTAGATAAAGAGATCATTGTAACTATATACAACTACAAATCTAACAGTATCAAATTAATTGCAAATAATTCAAGCTGTTGAAATTTTCAGAATACAGCTTTTTGCGAAAACAATGCCGATCTTTGCCTGCCTAGGACCTGAGGGTCATCGACTTCGGACAGTTGGACTTCATGCGCACCTTGGAGGCGGCCATCCAGCTCGGCCACTCAGTGCTGCTGCAGAACGTGATGGAAGTCCTGGACCCGTCGCTGCAACCCGTGCTCAACAAGGTAGGCGAGGTCTAGGCTCCTTACACAAGCCCGTGCTCATCACGGTAGGCGAGGTCTAGGCTCCTTACACAAGCCCGTGCTCAACAAGGTAGGCGAGGTCTAGGCTCCTTACACAAGCCCGTGCTCATCACGGTAGGCGAGGTCTAGGCTCCTTACACAAGCCCGTGCTCAACAAGGTAGGCGAGGTCTAGGCTCCTTACACAAGCCCGTGCTCATCACGGTAGGTGAGGTCTAGGCTCCTATCACAAGCCCGTGCTCATCACGGTAGGCGAGGTCTAGGCTACTATCACAAGCCCGTGCTCATCACGGTAGGCGAGGTCTAGGCTCCTTACACAAGCCCGTGCTCAACAAGGTAGGCGAGGTCTAGGCTCCCTTCTCTCGAGAGAAACACATTTCACGGTCTAAGAGCCAGTAATATAAATAAATGTATTTGATTGGCTGTGACCTTGGAGATACAGGCTGACAGTTAGTTAGGTCTTAAACTGGAAATTGTAAAACCGGTCCTATCATTATTAACAACTGAGTACGAACACGGAATACGCTTGGTTGTCTAGGCAATTGAAGCAGAAGACAGTGGAAGTTTTCGGCAATGAATAGTGGTGGGCAGCAGTAACTAGTCGGCACTGAATATAGACGATCTGATTGGTTCTCGCTTACGGGAAAACGTACTCGTTAACAACAAGTTTGGCTTAGTCAAACTTAATGTTAACGTAACGATTACATCACGTTACGCTGAGTTCTTGTGTTTGTTGTAGCTAGTCTTATGGAAACCCATGCGCCAAACTTTACGCTTATCGCTAAGTTAATGTTATGTAGACGGATATGTTTGTTGTAGATGGGCCTTAAATCCTTAGCCGCGAGGCTAAGAACCACAACCTGCTACCTCTTAAAATTACACTAGACACCTGTGGTTGCAGTCGTTCGTGAAGCAGGGCGGACAGGTCCTGCTCAAGTTCAACGACAAGATGGTGACGTACAACGAAGACTTCCGGTTCTTCATCACCACCAAGCTGAGCAACCCGCACTACCCGCCCGAGATCTCCACCAAGACCACACTGGTCAACTTCGCCGTCAAGGAGCAAGGCGAGTCGGCGTGCAGCACGAATCGAGCGGGTTGCCATTAGAGGGCATTAATTCATTTCGCAATAAATATACTTCATTTCACGTTAAGGAGAAGTGTGGATTTGCAGTTCTCCCAAAGACTTGCTGCCGCTAGAAATGAGTTAAGTGTCTCAAAACGACCCACGAGGCTTATATTGTCTGGCTCAAAACACGGCTTGTAAGTTTTGAAACTCTAAGTGCCGGTTTTGACAATGTCCAGTTAAAGAGTTAAGTGTCCTGGCTATAAGTGATTGGCTGTGACCTTGGAGATAACAAACTGAGCTGGCAGTTGACACTTGACTGGACATTGGAAAACCGGTCATTAGTTCGTGTCCAGCAGCTGTGTATCCTCGAAGGACGCACAGATTTACTATCATTCTTAACGTGAAGTAGAGTTAGTGCTTCGCGAACGCACAATGTGTTGCTTTGAAAATGAGCGTAGCTGTATGTGATGGATAAAGAGGTAAAAGCAAAAGGCAGTAAACAGTCGGCCGTGTGGGTATAACTATTTCTTCAATTTAAAAAAATATATATATATTGAAATTCGCATGAAAAGTGAAAAACTTTCTCCGCGAGCAGGATTGCAAGCCCAGCTGCTCGGCATCGTCGTCCGCAAGGAGAAGCCGATTCTCGAGGAGCAGAAGGACTCGCTGGTGCTGAACATCGCCACCGGCAAGCGCACGCTCAAAGACTTGGAGGTATACCGAACACCTTAATCGCACTATTCTACATTTCACGTCAAGAAGGAGAGGATTCGTATCTTCCTCGAGGACTCACTGCTGCTAGACACGAGCTATGAGGTTCAAAACTTACCAGCCATATCTGGAGTCGGACAAAAGCTTCTATGGGCAGTCTAGCAGCAGTCGGCCATCGAGGAAGATGCAAATACACTCTCCTACTTAACGTGAAACGGAGTTCTTAACAGTTTTCGGAGACGGCCTAACTTTACAATGTGCTCCCTTGCCCGGTTTCAAGGACAACCTGCTGCGTCTGCTGAACGAGGCCAAGGGCTCGCTGCTCGATGACCTCGACTTGCTGATCACGCTGCAGACGTCCAAGGCCACCTCTACCTCGGTGGCGGAACAACTGGCGGTGTCCGAGGTTACTGAGGTTGAGATTGACACTGCGAGAGAGGTGAGCCAACGGGGATTTACAGCTTTTTTCTAATCCTTATACCGCCATGTTGTACCGTAGGCTTTATCAACGTCGAAGAAGACACCCGCCACATGTTGCTTTAAAAGAAACGTATTTCGGCGTTCAAGGAGCCAAACAAGTAGGGTGTTCACCCAGCGCTTCATTACCTTGCAAAGACAGCAAGAGAGGGAGATAGACCGATACCTGGCCGCCAGTCTCTTGTCTTTGTCGGGATTTGGGCTGGGAACCTGCATGGCATAGCGCCAACTGCCTGGAGAAGTATGAGAACATAAAATTAAGTTGTACGACACGAGCAAGATATCAAGTGCCTTTGGTAACAGCTTGTTGAGGAATTAATAATGGATTCTTTCGGGCCCCAGTGAGCTGTTTTCGGAAGCCTAGTGTTTGCGGCAAATTTCATTGACCTTTTAATCCGCATACAAACAGCTACGTTCATCCAAGTTTGGGCCGAAAATTGCCGGACTCTTTGTTGAAGGGCTACCGACCTTGCTCCGAACGGGCCACCATCTTGTTCTTCGTGCTGAACAACATTCTCGAATCGACCCGATGTGCCAGTTCTCAATGACCTTGGACTAATCTTAGACTCCTCATTGCAGGGCTACCGACCTTGCGCCGAACGGGCCACCATCTTGTTCTTCGTGCTGAACGACATGTCTCGAATCGACCCGATGTGCCAGTTCTCATTGACCTTGGACTAATCTTAGACTCCTCATTGAAGGGCTACCGACCTTGCTCCGAACGGGCCACCATCTTGTTCTTCGTGCTGAACGACATGTCTCGAATCGACCCGATGTACCAGTTCTCGCTGGACTCGTATATCGCACTGTTTACGGTGTCTATCGAGAAGAGCAAGAAAACCGACCTGCTCGAAGATCGCATCTCCTTCCTCAACGAGTATCACACCTACTCTGTGTACAGGTAGGCAGGGTTCGCCTTTCAGACTTTTTATTGTGTTGAGATACCTTGAACGGGAGCAGCCAAATGCTTTCAGAGCGAACACACTTTATGCTCCAGGCAGAGCTAGAAACCTTTTGTGCTATGTTTTTACTTGTAGCATCTCCAGAAGGCGGAAGTTTTCTGAGGTATGTTTTTTCAAAAGGTTGTGCCCACATTGTCCTCATTGTCCTCAATATCCACTTGGTCCACAATGTCTACATTGTTCACATTATCCACATTGTTTACAATGTCCACAATGTCCACATTTTCTACCTTGTCCACATTGTCCATCTGTCACCAGGAACACCTGTCGAGGCCTGTTCGAGAGCCACAAACTACTCTTCTCCTTCCACATGTGCATCAAGATCTTGCAAGCCATGGGCAAGGTCAGCACGCACGAGTACGACTTCCTGCTCAAAGGTCGGTCAAATCTCACTTTGCTCATCACATCACATTGTTTATGGGAACTTATCATCAAACAATCACATGCAGTAAATTGAATTGCAAATTCTTTCGGGAAACAGGGAAAATTGTAAATTTTTACTAGGCACTACATTACTCAGTTTGCAATTTTGTTGTAAAAAACGTGTAACGACTAGACAAAGTTAGCGTGAGACTAAAAGAAGTAGGTACTGTCCTTTCCCCATCTCTTTTCCAAAGCTTGGCTATCGATTGCTAAAGCTTGGTTTACAGCCACACTGATTACTTTTCATTTGTGGGTATTGAAATTGAAAATATCTCTACACTCATCATTGACCTCCCCGATCCCGTTCTCGCGACGTCGACGTCCAGGCGGCGTGGTGCTCGACCGCGAGAACCAGGCGGAGAACCCGTGTCCCACGTGGATGACCGACGTGGCCTGGGACAACATCACCGAGCTGGACAAGATCAGCGGCTTCCACGGCGTGGTCAACACCTTCGAGACCTACCCACGTGACTGGATGAACTGGTACACGCAGAAGAGTCCGGAGATGGTGCCCCTCATAGGTGAGAACAGGTTTTACTGCTGGCAGTGTCGGTGACACGATGTCATCAACATTGGCTTTGCACCAATCAGATACGCTGGATGTGCATGACGTCATATTTGCGACTCTGCCATGGCGTCTCTGATTGGTCCATAGCCAATGTTGATAACATCGTGTCACTGACATTACCAGCTGTAAAAACAGCTGTAGAAACCGCTATTGTATCAGCACTTCTTAAAATCAAGTATGTTTGGAGCATATATTATATTTGCTATTTCGAGTGCTCATGCCATGCAAAGTGACTCTCTGTGGTCAAAGTAGATCCAGTTGACATGCACTCTGATTTGAGAGGCCCTTTAAAAAACTATTTGCACAGCAGGCTAAGTTACCCCCTACAGCCAAAGTGACCCCTTATGGTCAAAATAGCCCCAGCAGCCCGGTGGTACCCCAAGCCCATTGCCCGACTCGTTGCAGGCGAGTGGGACGGCATCTGCTCCGCGTTCCAACGCATGCTGTTCGTGCGCTCCCTGCGACCTGACCGCATCACGGCCTGCGTGACCACCTTCATCGTCAACACGCTCGGCCCGCAGGTCAGTGGACGGCCGAGCGAAACCTCGGACTTCGTGTTGACTCGCGTCGTTCGGGAAGACTCCAGACATGGCGCTGTCAATCATTCGATGCTCAGATCATTCAAGCCTTTAGCGGAACAATGGGACGGCCTGCGAATGTTGACACCTTTGGCTCTCCTTTGTCCTTACTGCATGGGAGCCTCTTTGAGTGTGAAACACCACTCTCATTCTGAACGTGAAAGTTCTAACTGTTGTTGAGCAAAAAGTAATTGGCAATGCTAAAAGCCCCATGGAAGGATGTTAGATATATGGAAACATTCTAACTAAGATGTGAGTAGCTGTGTTTGGTCCTAAAAAGGACCATGGCAGGGGCCTTGGCCATGCTATGATCCAGCGATGGTCCTTTTCAGGACCGACAACCGATGAAAGAAATCAGACAAAGAACGTTATCATCTCTATCAAAAACGTATTTTGTAGTTAAAGATGTCTAGTGTTGGTTTTTCTGTCGTTTAGATACTAACGGTCCATTAGCAAGAAAATAACTGGCTCTGAAAGGACGTTGCCAAGCAAATAACAAGTTAACAGATCGTAAAATTTTTAACGTGCCACTGAAAAACCGGGCTTACTGTTAGCAGATATGTTTTCGCAGCTTTGGTACCATCACTATTTACCCCTGACGATTTACCTCTCTCCCCTGACGAGGCATGAGTCAACCCACCTACCTAGCATCAATGTATTCCCCGTAGCTGTTGTTGCATAGTACAATGGACTAGCCTGTCCATCTCCATCTGTCCCTTCGGTGACTGCAGTTCGTGGAGCCGCCCGTGCTGGACATCCGTGTGGTCCTGGAGGACTCTTCTTGCCACACGCCGCTCATCTTCGTCCTCTCTCCCGGTGTGGACCCAACCAACGCCCTCATCCAACTTGCCGAGCACCAGGGCATGGCCGAACACTTTCACAGTCTTTCGCTGGGACAGGGTCAGGCACCCATTGCTACCAGGTACCTACGTACACCCCTGAACTTTGAAATTTGGCCTTTAGGAGTCTGGCTTTTTTACCAGGTGCTCAGGTACCAGGCTAGCACTGCGATTTCGTAACGCTGACTTTGCCGTTCTCGGTTACGAAGATACAAAATTAACACGGACAACAATAGGTATTTTATCCATCATATCGTAAAGGTTACAAAATCGCTAAGCTGATACCGGCCACATGGGTGACCACATGTAGGCACGAGATGTTAATTGTTCTTTGATGGGTCAAAATCTCGTTTTCACGAACCAGTTTTTTTATCAGTACTATGTACCTGTTTTGCCAAGCTCGTGAAGTTGTACTGTGGCACGTTTTGTACGCGATTCAGCAAACTTCCACTGGCCTATACGTAGGTATCACCTCAGTTTGTTCAAGAGAAAATAAAAAACTTTTTAAATCTTCACTTTGATAATAGGAACACTTTTACGTCAACACTATTTTGTAATTTAAGAATATTATGTAATTTAACGTTCGGTTTTAAGAATGGGTTTTTATTAACTTAGATACATTAAATGCTTATCAAGATAATTGTTCGTACCAAAGACATTAACACTTCGGAAAATTACGATGCAAGGAAAGTAGTTGCAACCCAACCATGCCTCGTTATTGTCTTGAACGTTTTTACCGTTTGTCGTATGATGCGGTAATGCTGTGAGGTGAGCATTCCGAGTCGGCAAGTGCCGAAGAGCTGACCGTTCAATCCGTCTCTGACCGTGACTACGCGTCCTTCCACAGACTGATCCAGCAAGGCGCTCGGGACGGCGACTGGGTCTTCCTGGCCAACTGTCATCTCTCACTCAGCTGGATGCCCAAGCTGGACAAGATCGTGGAGACGCTGCAGACGGCCAAGGTAAGGGAGAGGCCTAGGGAGAGGCATTTCGCTGAGGGGTGTTACTTCGATGGTCGGCCAAGGGAGAGGCATTTCGCTGAGGGGTGTTACTTCGATGGTCGGCCAAGGGAGAGGCATTTCGCTGAGGGGTGTTACTTCGATGGTCGGCCAAGGGAGACGCATTTCGCTGAGGGGTGTTACTTCGATGGTCGGCCAAGGGAGAGGCATTTCGCTGAGGGGTGTTACTTCAATGGTCGGCCTAGGGAGAGGCATTTCGCTGAGGGGTGTTACTTCGATGGTCGGCCAAGGGAGAGGCATTTCGCTGAGGGGTGTTACTTCAATGGTCGGCCTAGGGAGAGGCATTTCGCTGAGGGGTGTTACTTCAATGGTCGGCCAAGGGAGAGGCATTTCGCTGAGGGGTGTTACTTCGATGGTCGGCCAAGGGAGAGGCATTTCGCTGAGGGGTGTTACTTCGATGGTCGGCCAAGGGAGAGGCATTTCGCTGAGGGGTGTTACTTCAACGGTCGGCCAAGGGAGAGGCATTTCGCTGAGGGGTGTTACTTCAACGGTCGGCCAAGGGAGAGGCAGGGATGGGCTTACAGTTGGCTATGTAAGTGACACGATGCCATTAACATAGGCTCTGAAACAATCATAGACTCTGGATGTGCATGACTCTGCCATGGAGTTGCTGATTTGTGCAGAGCCAATGTTGATGACATCGTGTCGCTGACAATGCCAGCTGTAAACCCAGCTTAAGCCACGGTTTAGCTGGGTTAAGCACCATCAACGACGAGTCAGCTGTTGGATGTGAGATGGGCTTCTGTAACAGAGTCACTCAGTGAGACTTAACGACGTCCGATTGGTTGCCCGTGTTCCCCGCCAGGTGAGCCCGAGCTTCCGGCTGTGGCTGAGCTCGAGTCCCCATCCGGACTTCCCAATCTCGATCCTGCAAGCCGGCATCAAGATGACCACCGAGCCGCCCAAAGGCATCAAGGCCAACCTCAAGCGGCTCTACCTGGCAAGTGCTCACCACGCTGGACTAAGGCGGTGTCCGAATTGGCTGTTTCATGCGGTCTCGCGTTCTTGTACTTTGCAAATGACGTCACAAGTCATGTCTGAATTGCAAAACCACAGAGACCAAGACCGCATGGCAGAGCGAGTACGCGAGTCTTGGACGATGCAGTCTCGCAGACTTGGTCCCGGTGACTTGTCTGTTATCAAATGGCGGTCGGAACCGTGATTATGTCAGGTAGCAGAAGTTATCTGTACGAATATGAAACAATTGAAGTCACCGATACCAAGTACGCAAGACCAAGACTAAATCGCGAGACCGAGACCGAAGCACTTCAGACACGTCTTTAGAGCAGGCAGCTTCTACCACTCGGTACACGTGCTGGGACAGAGACAGCGACAGAAACACTTTGGCCCGGTTTCACGATGTTCAGTTAAAATGCGAACTGTCTGTTAGCTTGTTATCTCCAAGGTCACGGCCAATCATTGCATAACGACTGCCTTAAATTGATACCTCTTATCTGATTTTTTGAAAATGTCACCAGAGAAAATAAACTGCTCTTAAATTCAATTTAATTAAAAAGCTAAATTTTATCCACTGATTCACTTAGAAACCATGTAGCTTTAAATAATTAGGCATGTCACTCATAGTGATTAATTAACTATTAAAATTTGTAGAAACCAGGTATTATTTGCACTGGTGAACATTTTCAAAAGTGCAGATACGAGGTTTCACTTCTAGGCAGTCGATATGTCATTTTCAATTAAACTGGCAGTTAGCTCTTTGACTTGACCTGGAATAACACTTTCTAAAAATGTGAAATATCTAGCTTTAGAAAAGTGGGACACTTTCTAAAGCTTAGTGATATCTAGTTTTATCATAGATCTATAAATATCAAAGATAGGTATGCCAAGTGTGTAGTGTTCAAATTTCTGATCACTTAATTTTTGCATGCATGGACATACTTCGTTTATTACATCCAACTTTCAACGAAGAAAATGTGTACCAAAATGGGCACAAGACTTCAAATGAACAGCACTTAAAATAATATTTAAATTCAACTATTGTGTTGTTCTCAAATTTCTTATGGCCTATTTCATCAAAGTTGGCCTAAACGGGCGTCTAAGGCCAATTTAGGGGTGCCTTGAAATTCACTGTTTAACTGACTTTTTGAAAATTTGGAAGGAGAATTTTAAGACAGGTAACAAAAACAACCATTTTGATTTAATAGTGTCGGTGATTCAATAAATCATTGTTTTGACAAGTGGAACATATTTTATTTTGTATAAAATTGTCGTTATGTATTCCCTCTAAACCATTGTCCATTATTTGAGCCCCCAACGTTGGGGGATTAGCTTTAAAACCGCGTTTAGTTGTTAAAGAAAGTAATTCCAGGCACAACATCTAAGTGTTTTCAGGTCACCAAATATTCCTTAAAAGTTGAATTTTCATTTTTCTTCGAGATAACACCAAATTCTCCATTTAAATTATTGAAGAACTCAGTTTTTAAGAGAAAACAAATACGCCAGTCAAACACGGCATTAAACGACCGTTAAGGGGGGTATTTAACCGACGTTGGTGCAATAGCCAATTAGACTCATGTCTTTAGCACTAGTTTTGAAAAATTAATATTTCTAACTGGTTTTGAATGCTAAATAAAAGTCTCTCATGTTTCCCGACGTGTTGTATCATATACTAGTACTGCTTCAAGGATGATAGCTCGACTGAATTGAGAAAAATGACTCTGCCCACCAGCTGATGACCGAGTCCCAGTTCGAGGCTTGTCAGAACACCGTGCCGTACCGCCGCCTGCTCTTCTCGCTCTGCTTCTTCCACTCGGTGCTGCTCGAGCGCAAGAAGTTCCAGAAGCTCGGATGGAACGTCATCTACAGCTTCAACGACTCGGACTTCGAGGTACGGGTTCATACATCTTGAGCATGAAGCTTGGTTGACAGCTGGCGATGTCAGTGACACGATGTCATCAACATTGGCTCTGCACCAATCAAGCTGGGTTGACAGCTGGCGATGTCAGTGACACGATGTCATCAACATTGGCTCTGCACCAATCAAGCTGGGTTGACAGCTGGCGATGTCAGTGACACGATGTCATCAACATTGGCTCTGCACCAATCAAGCTGGGTTTACAGCTGGCGGTGTCAGTGACACGATGTCATCAACATTGGCTCTGCACCAATCAAGCTGGGTTTACAGCTGGCAATGTCAGTGACACGATGTCATCAACATTGGCTCTGCACCAATCAAGCTGGGTTTACAGCTGGCGATGTCAGTGTCACGATGTCATCAACATTGGCTCTGCACCAATCAAGCTGGGTTTACAGCTGGCAATGTCAGTTACACGATGTCATCAACTTTGGTTCTGCACCAATCAAGCTGGGTTTACAGCTGGCAATGTCAGTGACACGATGTCATCAACTTTGGTTCTGCACCAATCAAGCTGGGTTTACAGCTAGAAATGTCAGTGACACGATTACATCAACATTGGCTCTGCCACCAATCAGAGACTCTGGATGTGCATGATGTCAAGTTGGCCATTCAGCCACGGAGTCTCTGATTGGTCCAAAGTCAATGATGGCATCATGTCACTGACATTGCCAGCTGTAAATCACGTTCTTTTAGCTCGCACACATTCTTAATATGAAACAACACTTGAGTGCTTGAATCAATCAACGGAAACAGATTTGATGAATATTTTCTTCTGTCAAAGTTTGCAAAATTAATCTGTTTTGCTCAGCTCGAACCGTGTTTTCACTTTCCAGGCTGAAATTCTTTGCATTTTTTTCAGTCAAAAGCTATTTAATACGTTTAACACCAAGGAAGGTATTTTCCCTTTTTCGAAACGTACGTTTATTTTAAAAATCCCACACCTTGGCGCCAATGGACGACTACGCAGTTTCAGAGTCGAAATTATGTGGGTAAATATTTTCCATAAGAAAAGCATTGGCATTTACGTGGGCAAATAATTGCCACAAGAAAAGCATTGGCATTTACCTGGGCAAATAATTGCCACAAGAAAAGCATTGGCATTTATGTGTGCAAATAATTGCCATAAGAAAAGCATTGGCATTTATGTGGGTAAATATTTTCCAAAAGAAAAGCATTGGCATTTACGTGGGCAAATCAGTGATAGAAGTGAGTTGTAGAATGTTTGTATACAGCGTTATCAACAATGTTAGCAGCTGTAAAACCCAGCTTGATTGAAAAAATTGTCCCCAAAAATGAGAATGAATTATGTTAAAGCCATATTCCACGAGGGCTGCAACCCGCCGATCTGTAACCCCGATTGCGATCTGCCTGCATGTTTTGCTATTCCAAACAGAAACCTCCGACTTTCCTAGCGCACGCGCAGTGCTTTGAAACATGACAAAGTTCTGGCAGGACAAGATTTCATGCAGGGTATGTTATGTAGCATTGGGTTTTCAGTTAATTTACTTCTTAATTAATACTCTTCAAGCTGGTCGCTGGCTAATTTATCTTCCATTTATTTGTCTAAGTAAGTAATGGTATTTAAAAGTATATTTCTGTGAAATCAATCAATCAATTTGAGTAATTATTGATGAGCGTAGCGAGCGAAGCGAGCGGAGCGAAATCTTCAATTTCACTACCCCCAAAAAAAGTAACTCATGTGTAAATGTTTTTTTTTGTATGTTTGTTTGCGCGCGCTCTACAGACCAAACGCCTGAACCGATTTAGATGAACATTTCAGAGTACCTACCTTTGTTCTGAACTAAGATCCTCCAAGTTTTTGGAAAAGATCGGTTTAGAACATTTTTAATAAATCAATTTTTACGAAATTTTTAGATTTTTTCAAAATTTTGATCCTTTGTAAATGTCAAAGTTCTTTACATATCTTCACCAAAACTTATAAACATATTGACCTTATACATCTTTATTATGTGTGAAAATCTGAGGTCGGTAGGGCTTTCCGGTTGGTTTTTATTCGCATTTTTTGAGTGTTTATTTGTGAATTGACGCCTGATTCAATATAATATAAGAGTCCGGCTTCCTTCGTTTCCTTGGTTACCTGATTTTTTTACCTCAAATTTGACCAAGGCATAGATTTGACAGTTATCAGAAGTTTAGTCAATTTCGTTAATGGAAGTAACTGAAAGTAAATCAGCGTCATAAATTTATCTCCAATCAACTAAGAACCCTCGGGCATAAGTTATGTCCTACGTATTTACGGTACAAGTACTCAATGAGTTCATAATCATCATTTTTTCGCTATCTGACAGCTCGGAGGGAAACAAAGGAACGCAGAATCAGTCTAAATTTCCAATTGATCAGAATGTTTGAGTAGGCAATGGTCAGACTTGGTGCTCCATGGTTTTCATAGGCATTCTGCCTGCATACCTTTCCATCAGCTATACAAAAACCGCTACCTACGCTCATCTTCAACGCAAAATTGCGTTCGCGAAGCCCCAGTGTATTTCCACATGGCAGATGAAAAGCAAGTAGCTGACAGTGCATGAATGTATCGGCATGGCTCGCCTTGTTCCTATTGGTCGGTTCTCGAAAACCCACCGTTTTCCAATCTTTCGCGATAGGAAATATCCAATCTGCCGAGCTGTTCGCGCTATCTGTCACACGCATGCGCACTGTCATAAAAACAAACCCGCGGGCTGCAACCCTAGTGGAATATGGCCTTTTGAGTTGGTTGGACCAGCCTATAGCGATTTTGTAATTTGTATGTTATGCCGTTATCGGTTCTGATGGATAAATCCCTATTGTTGTCCATATTATTTTTTAACTTAATACCGGGAACGGCAAAGTCACAGTTACGAAATCGCAGTGCAGAGCCAAAGCTGATACCATCGTGCCACTGCCATCTCGAAAGTCCGCCCCCGCGACCCACCCCTGCCGTTGCAGGTGTCCGAGAACCTGTTGTCCATCTACCTGGACGAGTACTCCGAGGTGCCCTGGGACGCGCTCAAGTACCTCATCGCTGACGTCAACTACGGCGGCCACGTCACGGACGATTGGGACCGGCGGCTGCTCACCACCTACATCAACCGCTACTTTAACGAGCGGGTCGTGGATACGCTGGCGTACAGGTTGGGGTTAAGCAACACTGCGCCGAGTCGGGCACTGGATGGGTCAAGGCCCGCGCTCAATTGAAGTAAAAATAGGAAGAAGTAAAATAACAATAAGAGTAAGCACAAAAACAAGCTGTTAAAAAATGCGAAAAATGTTCACCGACAGCTGTCATTGACAGCATTACTTCAAAACGTTGGCGTGACAACATTTTGTTTGTTGCGCCGTGTTTTTTTTTTCTCCAAAAATACTGCTCTCTGATTGCTTGAAGTAAGAAAAGCAGCAGAAAGTAGGAATTTTCCATATCCTTTTTCACTATTCTTATCGTTACTCCCACTACTTTGCTGCTTGTGTCATTTGTGTGCACTTCCAGGTGTTTCCTTATGTTTTAACTTTTTTATTCGCTATTCTTATGCTACTCTTATTCTTACTTCAACCGTCGCGGGCCTTAACCGTCATGCACTTGGCCAGCTCCTAGAGGAAGAGAGGTTGAAGTTATTGGAGTTAAGCAACACTGCGCCGAGTCGGGCGTTGGATGGGTGACCGCCATGCACGTGGCCAGCTCCTAGAGGAAGAGAGGTTGAAGTTATTGGAGTTAAGCAACACTGCGCCGAGTCGGGCGTTGGATGGGTGACCGCCATGCACGTGGCCAGCTCCTAGAGGAAGAGAGGTTGAAGTTAAGCAACACTGCGCCGAGTCGGGCGTTGGATGGGTGACCGCCATGCAAGTGGCCAGCTCCTAGAGGAAGAGAGGTTGAAGTTATTGGAGTTAAGCAACACTGCGCCGAGTCGGGCGTTGGATGGGTGACCGCCATGCACTTGGCCAGCTCTCAAAGGGAGAGAGGCTAGAGGGATTGGAGTTAAGCAACACTGCGCCGAGTCAGGTGTTAGATGATATAAAGCTTTACTGCGCGCCCAGTGGGATACTAACCAACGTTTCATGTTCAAGAAGCCGTTTGGTATAGGAAAATAACAAACATACTTCTATGTCCCTTGTTCTGTTTATTTGATTTACTAACTGGTGCTTGTTACCTTGGTAAAGTCGATACAGACAATGGGGTAGGTTTTTACTTTGCTGCTTCAAAAAGTGTTAAAACGTCCCTCTAAAATCTAACGAACCTTTTTTTAATGTTCCAGTCCAGCGATTTTGTAACTTTTACGTCATGTAGATATCGGTTCTGATGGATAAAATCATCGTTGTTGTCGATGTTCATTTTTTAGGTTTGTAACCGAGAACGGCAAAGTCAGGGTTACGAAATCGCACTGCGATTCTAAATAAATTTGGTCTAGTTTGGTCAAAATCAACAACACACATTTTTTGAACTGCGGCAGGCAAAGTGGCCCATTAAACTCCATTTCACGCTAAGAAGGAGAGTGGACTTGCATATTCCTAGAGGATCCACTGCTGCTAGACACGAGATAAGAGTTTAGAAACTTACCAGCCATGTTTTCAGCTAGACATAAGGCTCAATGGACAGTTTTGAAACTTACCAGCCATGTTTTCAGCTAGACATATGTCTCAATGGGCAGTTTTGAAACTTTAAGTTCGCGTCCAGCAGCAATGGGTATTCGAGGGCGATGCAAATCCACTCACCTTCTTGACGTGATATCGAGTTCATTGGACAATTACACCGTAACACGCTAGTGGCATAGTTTGTATTCACTAAATGACCTTGGTTGCAGACTCTCCGACATATCGACCTACTTTGTCCCCCGCGACGGACCCTTGTCAAGCTACGTGGACTTCATATCCACCCTCCCCAACGTGGACCTACCTGAGGCGTTCGGTCAGCACTCCAACGCCGACATAACCTCACTAATCACCGTCACGCGGTCCCTCTTCGAGACCCTAATGTCGCTGCAAGTGCAGGTAGGGTCCACCGTCGGCTCTCTTCCAGGCCAGACTAGCTTCATAATCAGCATGTCATTCACCGACTGCCAATAGACCAGTGCCACAGGGACAGCGCCAACACAGTGTGTCAAAGGGACAAGGCTAAGCGGTGACCGGTCCTTGGTGCTGTTGGACGGTAGCAGGCCTTAGTGCCGGCACCGGGTCCACCCTCGGCTCCCTTCCAGGCCAGGCTAGCTTCATAATCAGCCTGTCATTCACCGACAGCCAATAGACAAGTGTCACAGGGACAGCGCCAACACAGTGTGTCAAAGGGACAAGGCTAAGCGGTGGCCGGCCCTTGGTGCTGTTGGACGGTAGCAGGCCTTAGTGCCGGCACCGGGTTCATCCCGTGCTCCCTTCCAGACTTCGCAAAAGGGTGGCGAGTCCAAGGAGGAGAAGGTGCAGCAACTGGCGGCGGACATCTTGTCCAAGATCCCTCGACCCATCGACTACGAGCAGACCGAGAATCTAATCGGCGAGACGAAGACGCCACTGGACGTAGTGCTCTTGCAGGAAATAGCCAGGTGCGTTGTGGATTAAGTGCCTTTTCCTTCCAAAATGACACTATTTAAAAACCAAGCAACGAAATGGGGTCTCTATTCTGTTTGAACCTTTTATAATAAATATTATTAGATGGGAAATCTTTACATGGTGGAACTCTACGTTGTTTGCAAAAGTTCTCAAAAAGCGTATCTTTAAAACTATCTTACCAAACTTTTGTAAACTTTGGTTACCCTAGACTGCATTTGGGAGAATTTCAACCAACTGTAAGAAATGTTTATCACTTCTGCCCCTACGTTTATTTATTTATTTAATTTATTCAAATAACTTAGGATTTATATATGGACATTATTAATAAATTGTACTACAAGTTCCTCCCGTCTTGGTTGTAAAGCTATCAAGCTGATAGGAAGCTATTTCATAAGTCGAGATAAGGAGAGGGTCTTTACTCGCGAGTTCGGCCTTGGTTGCAGATACAACGTCCTCCTGGTGCGCATCCGGTCTTCGCTCGAGGACTTGCAGCGCGGCATCCTCGGGCTGGTGGTCATGTCGGTCGCACTGGAGGACATCTTCACCTGCATCTACGAGGGCAGGGTGCCTCAGGTCAGTCCTCAAAGTGCACTATGTCCCGTGAGAGATCAAACTTTCCACTGCAACGCTAGCAGTCACTTTTGCATACCTTTTGCCTTGCATCTTCGAGATGGTGGCCCTCACTGTGGCATGTTCTCTCACGGGATGGAGAGCTCTGTCCCATGACAAAACGTGCTTTCGAATGCTGCGCTAGCAGTCACTTCTGCATGCTTTGCCGAGCTAACGACGGCCTTGTCCCAGTTCTGGCTGAAGGCGTACCCCTCACCGAGCTAACGATGGCCTTGTCACAGTTCTGGCTGAAGGCGTACCCCTCACCGAGCTAACGATGGCCTTGCCACAGTTCTGGCTGAAGGCGTACCCCTCGCCGAGCTAACGATGGCCTTGCCACAGTTCTGGCTGAAGGCGTACCCCTCACCGAGCTAACGATGGCCTTGTCACAGTTCTGGCTGAAGGCGTACCCCTCACCGAGCTAACGATGGCCTTGCCACAGTTCTGGCTGAAGGCGTACCCCTCACCGAGCTAACGATGGCCTTGCCACAGTTCTGGCTGAAGGCGTACCCCTCACCGAGCTAACGATGGCCTTGTCACAGTTCTGGCTGAAGGCGTACCCCTCACCGAGCTAACGACGGCCTTGTCACAGTTCTGGCTGAAGGCGTACCCCTCACCGAGCTAACGACGGCCTTGTCACAGTTCTGGCTGAAGGCGTACCCCTCACCGAGCTAACGATGGCCTTGCCACAGTTCTGGCTGAAGGCGTACCCCTCACCGAGCTAACGATGGCCTTGTCACAGTTCTGGCTGAAGGCGTACCCCTCGCCGAGCTAACGACGGCCTTGTCACAGTTCTGGCTGAAGGCGTACCCCTCACCGAGCTAACGACGGCCTTGTCACAGTTCTGGCTGAAGGCGTACCCCTCACCGAGCTAACGATGGCCTTGTCACAGTTCTGGCTGAAGGCGTACCCCTCACCGAGCTAACGACGGCCTTGTCACAGTTCTGGCTGAAGGCGTACCCCTCACCGAGCTAACGACGGCCTTGTCACAGTTCTGGCTGAAGGCGTACCCCTCACCGAGCTAACGACGGCCTTGTCACAGTTCTGGCTGAAGGCGTACCCCTCACCGAGCTAACGACGGCCTTGTCACAGTTCTGGCTGAAGGCGTACCCCTCACCGAGCTAACGATGGCCTTGTCACAGTTCTGGCTGAAGGCGTACCCCTCACCGAGCTAACGACGGCCTTGTCACAGTTCTGGCTGAAGGCGTACCCCTCACCGAGCTAACGACGGCCTTGTCACAGTTCTGGCTGAAGGCGTACCCCTCACCGAGCTAACGATGGCCTTGTCACAGTTCTGGCTGAAGGCGTACCCCTCACCGAGCTAACGACGGCCTTGTCACAGTTCTGGCTGAAGGCGTACCCCTCGCCGAGCTAACGATGACCTTGTCCCAGTTCTGGCTGAAGGCGTACCCCTCGCCGAGCTAACGATGACCTTGTCCCAGTTCTGGCTGAAGGCGTACCCCTCGCTGAAGCTGCTGGGCTCGTGGGCGCGCGACCTGGTGCAACGCGTCGAGCACTTCTCCACTTGGGCGGAGACCACGCATCCGCCCGTCTTCTTCTGGCTCTCGGCGTACACCTTCCCCACAGGGTTCCTCACCGCGGTGCTGCAGGTCAGTCCTCAATGGCTGTCTCTTGGTAGTTGCGAGGTTATCGATGTCACAGTTCGAAACAGCCTAGACAAAGCTGAGTGAACGCACGTTTCAATCTTACTCTTGCTTGATTATCATGCTACAGATACCTCCGTTTTACATTCACATATGATTCGAGCCAGAAACAACTGAGAAACAATCATATGAACCACTACTTTTGTGCAACGTTGAGCAAGCAATAAGACGCCACTTGGCATGTATCACAGAGTTGAGGTGCACAGTGTTTCTGTTAAAGCACAATACATATACTATACAAAACATACAATACATATACTGTATACTATACAATACAATACATATACTTTACTTAGATCAGGCTGTATCAACTGACTGTTATGAGCTTACCCAGATGGAAGGGAAGCGAAGCTGAAAAATGTGCAACCGAACCGGGATACGAACCCAGGAGTCGGAACCCCCTGCTTGCCGGGCAGGTGCTCTGACTAGCGAGCTAACCGTACACACAAACACCTGCCTCGCTGATTGGGTCAAGGAGATTATTGTCCATCTATGTGCCACCCTTACATCACATATATTAATCTGTGCTTACATTATTTTTGTCATCCTCTGAATACCCAACAAAAAACACATCTTAGAAACATCACAGGAGAATTTTGAAAAGTCGTGCGAATATCGCACTTTACGTGTAGTTAGTGAACCAATTTTCAATTATCTGCTAATAGTAGTTTGGGCTCTCTATTTGATCCAGTGTTAACCCGTAAAACGCCATCCCAAGCTGGCACTCGATACCTCGGTCTAGAATTCGACTCGACACCTCACACTCGGCGCTTTACTCTTATCGCGAATGACGTAATCTCCTGACTCATAAATGACCGTAAAACAGAGAGGATTATAGCAGTCGAGATTGTTTTGAAAACGAGTGAATCGATCGCAGCCTTTTGCGCGTCTCCTATTCAATCTAGAGGTGCGATTCAAGCAGAGTGCTGATCAGATTTTAGAGAGGAATCGATTGGTGATATTGAAACTTCCAATAAGAAAAACAGACACTTTTATTATTTAATTTGAGATGTTTACTGTGAAAAAATTCAAATAACTCGTAAAACTCCATAATCTATTACTCATTAGGCATTCCCATAACCCACAAAAACTTCGAATTTTGTCTGTGAAACTAATCGCGCGTGTCCCTTGCCCGTCGACCCAGACCTCTGCTCGCACCGCAAACATCTCGATCGACTCGCTGTCGTGGGACTTCACCGTGTTCACGCCCGACGAGCGCCAACGCTCCAACGCCCCCGCCGACGGAGGCGTCTACGTGCGCGGACTCTTCCTCGAGGGCGCCGGCTGGGACCGCAAGAACAACAACCTCATCGAGCCGCTGCCCATGCAGCTGGTCACCCCCATGCCCGTCATTCACTTCAAGTAGGTTGAGCAACATTGTGTCGGGTCCTGTCCCGGGTGGGGGACCGCAACAACAAGTGCTCGGCATACACTTCAAGTGAGATCCTGCCGATAGCAGCCTATCCCGAAAGAGCCCATGCCACGAGAGACCCAGGCAAACGCAGCCAGTCCCAATAGAGCTCATGCCACGAGAGATCCAGGCAAACGCAGCCAGTCCCAATAGAGCCCATGCCACGAGATATCCAGACAATAGCAGCCAGTCCCAAAAGAGCCCATGCCACGAGAGACCCAGGCAAACGCAGCCAGTCCCAATAGAGCCCATGCCACGAGAGATCCAGGCAAACGCAGCCAGTCACAATAGAGCCCATGCCACGAAAGATCCAGCCAATAGCAGCCAGTCCCAAAAGAGCCGATGCCACGAGAGATCCAGGCAAAAGCAGCCAGTGCCAATAGAGCCCATGCCACGAGAGATCCAGCCAATAGCAGCCAGTCCCAATAGAGCCCATGCCACGAGAGATCCAGGCATAAGCAGCCAGTCCCAATAGAGCCCATGCCACGAGCGACCCAGCCAATAGCAGCCAGTCCCAATAGAGCCCATGCCACGAGAGATCCAGCCAATAGCAGCCAGTCCCAATAGAGCCGATGCCACGAGCACCCATTGATCTTCCGTAGGCCCGTGGAGCAGCACAAGAAGCGCAAGACGGGGGTGTACTCCTGTCCGGCCTACTACTACCCCGTGCGGTGCGGTGACACCGGGCGCCCGGCCTTCGTAGTTGCCGTCGAGCTCAAATCTGGCGAGGAGAGCGCGGACTACTGGATCAAGCGCGCCACCGCCTTGCTGCTGTCTTTGGCGAACTAGGCTCCATTTCACGTCTGCCTTGCTGCTGTCTTTGGCAAACTAGACTCCATTTCACGTCTGCCTTGCTGCTGTCTTTGGCAAACTAGACTCCATTTCACGTCTGCCTTGCTGCTGTCTGGCGAACTAGACTCCATTTCACGTCTGCCTTGCTGCTGTCTTTGGCGAACTGGACTCCATTTCACGTTAAGAAGGAAATTGGGCTTGCAAAACCGCGCGAACCCACTGCTGCTAGACATGAGCGAAGAGTTTCAAAACTGCCCATAGAGCCTTTTGACCCGCGGCTCATGACATGAGTTGTGAGTTTTGAAACTCTTAGCTCGTGTCTAGCAGCAGTGAGTCCTCGAGGATTATGCAAATCCACTCTCCTTCGTAACGTGAAATGCAGTTCACACGTCTGCCTTGCTGGAAGCTATGTTTTTTGTATAGTGTGACATAACATTCCTGATGTACCCGTGTGTATATTTTGGCTATTTTGTGTATTGCTTTGGACTTTGGGACCCTATAGACTTTGTGGACTTGACTCTGGTTTAAACATGTATATTAATTAATAGCATTGCGTTTATTTTGTGCCTAGTAAAATCGTAGCAATAAAACAAACCTTTTAACAAGAACCAGCAGATCATGAGTCAATGTGATTACACATTCATTTATTGTGGTGATATTTATAGGAATGGAGCCAAAATGCATTACTCGACTCGGCCAGGCCGTGCGGGGAGCGCTCTGTGTGCACACATCTGTGCTCGGGTCACTTTGACCGTGCCTGGCCGCTCTGTGTGCACACATCTGTGCTCGGGTCACTTTGACCGTGCCTGGCCGCTCTGTGTGCACACATATGTGCTCGGGTCACTTTGACCGTGCCTGGCCGCTCTGTGTGCACACATATGTGCTCGGGTCGCTTTGACCGTGCCCGGCCGCTCTGTGTGCACACATCTGTGCTCGGGTCACTTTGACCGTGCCTGGCCGCTCTGTGTGCACACATCTGTGCTCGGGTCGCTTTGACCGTGCCTGGCCGCTCTGTGTGCACACATATGTGCTCGGGTCGCTTTGACCGTGCCCGGCCGCTCTGTGTGCACACATCTGTGCTCGGGTCACTTTGACCGTGCCTGGCCGCTCTGTGTGCACACATCTGTGCTCGGGTCGCTTTGACCGTGCCTGGCCGCTCTGTGTGCACACATATGTGCTCGGGTCGCTTTGACCGTGCCCGGCCGCTCTGTGTGCACACATCTGTGCTCGGGTCACTTTGACCGTGCCTGGCCGCTCTGTGTGCACACATCTGTGCTCGGGTCACTTTGACCGTGCCTGGCCGCTCTGTGTGCACACATATGTGCTCGGGTCGCTTTGACCGTGCCCGGCCGCTCTGTGTGCACACATCTGTGCTCGGGTCACTTTGACCGTGCCTGGCCGCTCTGTGTGCACACATCTGTGCTCGGGTCGCTTTGACCGTGCCTGGCCGCTCTGTGTGCACACATCTGTGCTCGGGTCACTTTGACCGTGCCTGGCCGCTCTGTGTGCACACATCTGTGCTCGGGTCGCTTTGACCGTGCCTGGCCGCTCTGTGTGCACACATCTGTGCTCGGGTCACTTTGACCGTGCCTGGCCGCTCTGTGTGCACACATCTGTGCTCGGGTCGCTTTGACCGTGCCCGGCCGCTCTGTGTGCACACATCTGTGCTCGGGTCACTTTGACCGTGCCTGGCCGCTCTGTGTGCACACATCTGTGCTCGGGTCACTTTGACCGTACCTGGCCGCTCTGTGTGCACATATCGGTGCTCGGGTCGCTTTGACCGTGCCTGGCCGCTCTGTGTGCACACATCTGTGCTCGGGTCGCTTTGACCGTTTAGTGCAGCTGGCAAGCGACATGTTAACGGCCGAGCGCAAGTGGGCTTTCGCGGATTTGTAAGTTAGGTGCACTTTAGTTTTTGACCCCCTCTCCACCCCCCCCCCCCCCCTTTATTTTAAAGCGAGTGGAAATTTGTACTTGCGAGTTGGTTTGGACAAAAAATTTCGAGGGTTGTTCGGAAGTCATGGGTTCGCGTCCTTACCTCGGTGGCTGCATCTGAGAGGCCGTGGACCCGTTGCCACGAGATGGAGATCCAGAAGGTTTGCCCTGGAAAACAAGGAAGTCACTGTGTCAATAAATTCCTTAGTTCCAGCCCAAGGTTAATATACATAGTTACATAGGTTGCCTCGATCGGGATTTTTACAGTGACGTCAGCGATGCCACCCGGCTCTCTAGACTCTCTTGCCGATGCTCTGGCTCTGCCACACAGAGACATGCAGTTCGTTTCAAGCACGATTTTCATAGAACTGTCATTGCTGACATTTGCTGTCAATGCTCAACTTTAATTCTTGTTTACCATGATGTGAAATTGATTTGGTAAACTAACAGCTTCAATGTACTCTATAAATACTTTGAAAAATAAATTTGTATATATCCCATTAGAGCGTTGAAAACGATTGGATTCACAAGCCACGCTGCGTGGCCAGGGGTCGGTGCAGAGGTTCACGCGGGAACTTACTATACCAACAATTATTTATGTACAAATCTGGAAAAAAAACCATAAACCGAGAAAGATTCAATTGATGTCGAATGGTAGTTTTAATTACAAATTATGGTATACTTTTTCCATACGAGCCACGTAAAAAAGCCGTAAAAATGGTATTTTAGGCACTTTTTGAAAATGCACACCTCTGTCATTTTTGAGAGTATAATAACCTAACACACCATCCGACATCCAACAACCCTTCAACTACAAATGTATTTTTTTCCAAAACTCTGTGTTAGTATTTGTGGCCAGGAGAAGTTCCCGCGTGAACCTTTGCGTACGACGAAAACACAAGCGTTTCGTTTCCTCATAAAGTGCTGAGCTGGTTCGTGAAAAATGAAAAAAAAACAGAAATGCATCTTGAATGACATTTATAAAGGGTCAGTCTGGTGAACTTTCAATTTTCTAATAACAAATTTCAGTTGTGAGAGTGCACATGCGGGCGCAAATGCTGCAGAATCGACTTGAGCTAATTGCAATGCTCTTGCTAAAAAGCAAAGAATCTTATAAACATAAGGTTTCAATAAATGTAGCATTTCTGCCCGAGAGTCTCACAACTGCTTTCAACTATTTTGACACATTGACAAATGTCAGAAACGTTATCGACATCACTCGACATCATGGCGATTCTTTTGGATCTTATAAAGCTACGTTTACAGCGTCGCGAAGCGATGGAACGGGAAGGCCGTTCCCAGTGACGTCACAGAGCTTGGCGACCTGTCGCTTCGCTGTGACTGACACAAAATATGTTTATCTTTTTGGTTGCGAAGCGACGCGGTCAGCGACGCCATAGCTTTGCATCGTCATTCAAGATGCATTTCTGGTTTGTCGGCATTTTGTACGAACCAGCATTGCACAGGATGCATTTGTCTAGATTGAAGTATGTGGACTGTTGCGAAGCTGTAGTCTTTCAAATTACAATCGCATCGTAGTAATCGTGAAATAAAGATGTGCATTGACAGCAAATATCATCAATGACAGCATTACGGAAATAGTGTCTAATACAAAACTGCATGTCTCTGTGTGGCAGAGCCAGAGCATCGGCCAGAGAGTCTAGAGAGCCGGGTGGCATCGCTGACGTCACTGTAAAAATACCGATCGAGGCAACCTGGGGTTCCAGCAATGTTTTGCTAGCATACAAAATCAGAACCTAGTCCCAGCAACAAAACCTGGACCTCTATAGCAGAATTCGAAGCGAGGCGTTCGTTAGACAAACCTCTGTGGAATCCAAAGACTTTGAAAACACAGCCACATCTTCTGGGAACTCCTTGGCAAGGCATTGCTGGACAATCTCGAGGAGTGTCCTTTCGTACTGCGCCTTGCTTTCGCCTGGACGCTTTGGTCTTGGGAACTCCATGGCTGTCGGTACCTGGTTGCACCTGGTCTGGCGAAAGAAAGAATGTATCAGTTAGCAAAGGTACCGGACAAACATTGTGAAGATATTTTAAATGTTGCACATATTATCTAGAAGAAATTATTTGAGAAACATCGTAAATATTAAAATAAAGAAATAAAGGGGAAATATAGCTTTGAGGAACTTAAAATGATAAGTCTCTAGGTAAGTTATTTTAACAATCTTTTCAACAAAATTTTTGAATATTTTCTGCCCATACAAGTGTAGTACAAGAATGGTACAAGTACATACCACTGGCCATTATTATTTTGGGTTTGGGTTTCAAAATAAACAAGCATTGAAAATGCAGTGCATGGTGACACAGTTCAAGTTTGGATATCATGCTTTGACACCAAGTGCCAATAAATGCAAAACATCTTAAATTGAAAAAACTGAACTATAAACCATTTTAAATAAAACAAAAACAGGAAATCTACATGGATTGAAGGCGTGTAGTGTTTAACGAAGCAATGTTTTTACAACGGGCCATGTGACATCATGGTCTGAACAAACTTTCGACTTACGGTTTAGTTTATTGTGCAAAGACCTTTGCGTTTCACTGACAAAACTCGTCAGAGCGCTTCAGTTCATCAAAGCTGTCAGAGCGCCCATTCCGCTATGCCAGCATCGACAAGTCACTGGGTTGCACCGTATGTAGGTACTTTCATCGTCGGCTGGATTGTCATCGCCAAGCTCCATGTGGTAGATATCCATTCTCCGGGCAGTGAAACCACTCACAATGTTGTGGCATTCACAATGATTACCTCATTTGTTTAAAAACACCGACATACATTTAGTGTGCATAAAAGTAATGACAGAGACAATGCGTGTGGACAAACAGTGACTGATTTTTAAATAATAGTGTGTAATCACGATCAGAGAGTATAATAACGATTGCCCTCCCAAAACATTTTAGGATAAGTTCCAAAACGTTGTCAACCACACAGAACCTAACCAAACTTGCGATGAAAACAATTTAACTATATTATTATGTACACAAATTATCCTCCCAAAAGTGTTGTCCATTCCGGGATTTGAAGTATAATAATAAATTTAATATAAATTTAATATAAATTTAATAATTAAGTATAAGTATTTTGGAGTTACTCGAGGTTGAATGTAAAATGTGGCTGCAGTATAGCATCACGCGGTACCAGAGCCACTATGAGTATTCGTAGACTCTGGACCATACCCCCATGGGGACATTCAATTCTCACCCTGTATGCAAATTACTTCTCCCAAATTTAATGGCCATTTAGCTCAGCGGTTAGAGCACCAGCCGCGAAAGTTGGGGACCCGGGTTCAAATCCCGGAATGGACAACACTTTTGGGAGGATAATTTGTGTACATAATAATAAAATGAATAGCCAATTACGAGCTTTCGTAATTTAAATAAGATTAAAAGAGAATTCAACGCATCCAACGTTAATTTGGAGTTACTCGAGGTTGAATGTAAAATGTGGCTGCAGTATAGCATCACGCGGTACCAGAGCCACTATGAGTATTCGTAGACTCTGGACCATACCCCCATGGGGACATTCAATTCTCACCCTGTATGCAAATTACTTCTCCCAAATTTAATGGCCATTTAGCTCAGCGGTTAGAGCACCAGCCGCGAAAGTTGGGGACCCGGGTTCAAATCCCGGAATGGACAACACTTTTGGGAGGATAATTTGTGTACATAATAATAAAATGAATAGCCAATTACGAGCTTTCGTAATTTAAATAAGATTAAAAGAGAATTCAACGCATCCAACGTTAATTTGGAGTTACTCGAGGTTGAATGTAAAATGTGGCTGCAGTATAGCATCACGCGGTACCAGAGCCACTATGAGTATTCGTAGACTCTGGACCATACCCCCATGGGGACATTCAATTCTCACCCTGTATGCAAATTACTTCTCCCAAATTTAATGGCCATTTAGCTCAGCGGTTAGAGCACCAGCCGCGAAAGTTGGGGACCCGGGTTCAAATCCCGGAATGGACAACACTTTTGGGAGGATAATTTGTGTACATAATAATAAAATGAATAGCCAATTACGAGCTTTCGTAATTTAAATAAGATTAAAAGAGAATTTAACTATAGTTAAGATTTTCCCGTTAGTCACTGACTAGATGAAAGACTGGAGGAAAGGTATTAATCAGTATCAATAACGATGTGAACTAGTAACAACACAACAACATAACAATGTAACAAAATAAACCTGTTGCTTCTGTGCTGTGAGTTCTTGCATGCACCGTGCGCACCGCCGTCGCCATCTCTTAGCCAATAAAGGTACCAAACTTTAAATCCTGCCCCGCCGATTGTTCAGATCAGATGTATTTCTAATACAGTATCATGATTAGTTTTTCATTTTCTCAATAAAGAATGATCCAAGAGTGGCAGAAGTTATCACATATTCCTTGCCATCTAAACCACGAGCATTGCTAGGATGCTTGTCAGGACCTAAACCTAACAGAATTCAAACACATCATGATAAATCGGATAACAAATTTCCCCAGTCTCCCAAAATTCAGAACTGAAACTTGGGTTTCAAAAGTTGTTAAAAAAGTTTCAAAAGTTGTAAAAGTTGTTTAAATGAGAAGAGAAGCAAGAGAAAAAATGAGATATGCTTACATAGCTCGGAGACCGGCCTAATAGTTCGTCGAAAACTGGGAAGTCCCAGCAAATCAGTATTTTACAATGAACCTGACTTTGGAAAACCTACACACATGGGTAGATTTTTTTCTTTAAATATTTGCAATAAATGTTTTCATTTATTATTACTTGATTTAAAAAATATATAATGGCGGCAAATTGGTCGGCACAACCGCAAATTTACACACAAAACACAAATGTAAGTATTTATTTAAATGTTTTCAATTAACGTTTTATTTATTTTCACTTCATTTTTAAAATATATAATGGCAGCGAATAGTTCTGCACAATCGCAAATTCACAAATTCTGCATCGCAAATGTGTTGCAACGCACTGCCGCTGTTGGGATAAAATGATCCGCAATAAAAACACAGTCAACATCGTCAGAATTATCTCTCGGTGGATGGTAAGAAGTGCTAGTGCATTCATGTTTTCTGGCGACAAAGTTGATCTCGAATACGTTTTCGTTCAACGGAGCGCGGAGAACGAGCGTTCTAGCGTGCGCGACGTCAAAACGAGACGACATAACTGTTTAAGTTCATGCAACAGCGTTGGAAGGGATGCATTTTCCCGGTCACTCATTTGGTCCGCGACTTCCGTGAAAGTGGCAACGACTTCCCAGAATCCATGTAATGGCTTTTGGAATTAGTGGAAGCTTCGATTCTCAGCGAAGGGATGCCGCGTATGGCGTTCAAGGTTAAACACTGTGACTAAGATTGTGTCGTGTATATTGTTGCCTGATAGCTAAAATATCTACTAGTAGCTTCAACACATATCAATTGTTAGTATGTCAATAGTGTATGTCTGAAATGAACCAGTGTCTCGATGTCTGTATACATAATATAGTAATTTACGACTAACCGCGCCAAGTAAACATGAATAAATCTAAAAAGTGAAAAAATATGACCAAATATCTGAGGGGTGCTGCGCACTCGGAGTTTTTGGAGGGGTGCCCTGCCAGCCAGGCACACACGGAGTCGGTGCCCCTGCAATTAACAATAGTTCGAGCCGCTGACAAAAGCACCTGAGATGGACTGTAGCTCTGCTCGACTTGCCCGGCTATAGGATTGCTTGTTCAGCGCTCCTAAAGCTGTTAATTTAACGTTAAGAAGGAGAGTGGATTTGCATCTTCCTCGAGGACTCACTGCTGCTAGACTCGAGCTAAGACTTCCAAAACTTACGTGATAGGTATTCTTTAAGTCGGACAAAAGGCTCTATGGGGAGTTTTGAAACTCTTAGCTAGTGTCTAGCAGCAACGTGTTTCTCGAGGAAGATGCAAATCCACTCTCATTCTCAACGTGAAATGGTGTTTAGCTGGGTCCAAAATTGCGGTAACACCGTAACAGTGACTGTTAAATAGCCTACATTCCCGAATCTATATGTTGATCTGTTGAATCTATATCTGTTGGGTTGATCCATTTCCAAGGAATTCCTTACGGGAGCGGGAAGCGGTAAAGCGATCATCATTTATGTGTTTTTGTACTGGTTTTGTATCGACTGCAGGTTGAGACCCGAAACAAAGCAATTGATCACTACAATATTGGCTGTAACTAGAAAAAAAATCAAGTAATTTGTATACTGTTCAATAATACTATAGTTGTATTTGTTCACAGGCATCTCTTTTGTGTTCACACATTTGAACAAAACAATGTTTTTCTACCAGGTTTCGTTGTAAACAACCTTATCAGACAAGAATGGCATTGCGTGCTCCGTGCTCTAGGCTAGTAAATACATACAGCAGTGATTTAATAAATAATTAAATATAGCAGTGACTAGATTCCTACAGGTTACCTACAGGCTATTTGAGATCAACACTCTCTATAACCCATTACTACAACTCTGAATTTTTATAAGACTTCATAAACTTATCATTTTCAATCTATGTCGAAAAATACTAACATCTCAATTCAGAACTAGCTCAATGGTTCCAATATTAAATACAGCTGTGACTGGCATTACACTATATTATGTGTTATTATTACATGGATATTTTAGATGAAATGTTCTACTCTACAAAATCCATACAGTTTTTTAAGACAATCAAGTGCTCTTGCTGTACGCAAGCGGTGTGGTACAAGCACTTTTTGTTTCTTGTTAAGATCTTGCTTTCTATAAATGCTCAGTCGCTTCTATAAACAAAGCAGTGGCAATAAAATTCTTATTCAGTAACAGAATTCTTTTAGAGTGACGTATCAATAATTTCCGTTTGATATTTTAGCATCTTGCATATTTTAGATGGTTCACAGATGCTTTTTGCTACAGAAATGTTAGATATAAGTAGGCCGTGATAAATGTTACTGTTATAGTGTACCTAAATTAATAATAATGATGGATGGGAACATCAATAATTATCCAATTTACGGTGTGCTACATATACATGGAGCTTATGGCCGTTTTCTGCAACTGTTGGTGGTTTGGTGTAAATAACATAGAATGCATATCTGAGCCGGTGATGGTAAAATGTTGTCTTACAAAATCCAGAGTTGACATGGGTGCATAAGGTCGGGCTATGTGGTCAGGGTTCTCATGTCTTAAGGGTTTACGCAGGTGCTTTAGGTTTGGCTGATGAAGTTTACGCAGGTGCAGATGTCGCCGGTT
Organism: Nemoura dubitans; assembly: GCA_921293005.1. NCBI lineage: Eukaryota > Metazoa > Arthropoda > Insecta > Plecoptera > Nemouridae > Nemoura > Nemoura dubitans. The sequence goes on along the minus strand of OV121078.1, from coordinate 12,296,350 downwards.
CAGGTGGCGAGGTGGGAGCAGCTGTCGACTCTGCAGGTGCTGCGGTCGTCGAGTTGCCTGCAACGGTGATATAACAATTGGGTACTAAGAAGCTGAGATGCATTGGACTGTGTTCTTATTTTGGTGGGTCTAAACTTTAAACCTTGGTGTTGCTCCGAGGCATAATGCGTCTCAAGTCTTTCTGACAGCGCCACGGGCCTTTGGACGGGTGCTATAACACTGTCTAGTATACCGATTTGCTGCTGACACACGAAGCTGAGACGTACTATAGCGATGAATTTTCAAGCCTTCCTTTCTTATCAATCCTTGTTAGTTTTACGAAATTATGGAAGCAGCCAGTGTCTTAAATTTACTCTGTACGCTGGTTACTCTCCGCATAGGCTTGTACTTGAGTACCTGCTATGTTACTTAAACTGAACCAATATCTTTGATATTCAAACTTTTCGGAAAGTCAAAGAATGTCAAAACTTAGTGGATGACCTATCATATTCATTTGACCGAACGTGTTTACTAAGTTCCCCCGATATATCCCTTAGCATCACTATCTTATTAACTTGCCGTAAAGAATTAATGGAGTAACTGCATTATAATGACAGATATACCAATTCGTAAGAAATAATATAAACCTAAGAAATAAAGTTACTGCAAAGTTATTAAATTTCTTAGGCTCATGTCTATATTACGTCCAATCTTTAGCACATAGTTTTGAAAGAAAATTGGTTTCAAACTGGGATTTACATGCAAAATAAAAGTCGCACTGATGGTTCGCATAAGGTTTCCCTACTGGTTTCCTGCTAAGTTGATTGAAATCAGGAGTAAACTCCCACTCACCTCCCGCTCCCGGCATGGCAGGGATCCAGCTGGCGAAGTCTGGCATCGAAGTGTTGCCAGGCAGCGCGCTGGGGAAGCCACTGGGCATGCCCGTCGGTACGCCACTGGGGATGAACGCCGCTGCCGGGTTGCTGGATCCGCTGATCATGTTGTTGAACTGCAGCACATAATATAACCTCAATCTCTCGGGTCTCGGGTCACTATAGCTTTTTATCTGAGATTTACCTCTTTGACTATCTATTGCAGTGGCGTAGCGGAGGCCTAAGCCACCCCAACAAGGCTTGCCCCCCCCCCCCCCGTTAGGGGGGCCGCCAAGCCCAAACAATGTGTTACTTTTAAAATGCAAAATAATTTCAAGAATGACTTCAAGCCTCTCCCTTGTAAAAAACAAAATGTTATTGTGAACTGCGGAATCTAATTTTGCTGAAATTAGTTATCTATTTTACTGTCCGACCAACTTTGCAGAATGAGGGTCTTCAGATTCGAAGACTTTAGAGAGTATACCCGAATAGGTATAGATACCGTACATGACTGAGATAGCGTTCTTGGCTTCGAAAAAAAACATAATGTTTAGTGAAACATCATTGCTCGATGCAACAGCAAAATCACCATAACTCAGTCAGTTCATAAGCTGCAACCCTCGGGGGTAGTTCTTGGACGAAGGAAATGTGCTTCTTTTGATGACCCGTAACAAATGCAATAAAAATAATGGGTTTTTAGAGAAAATATGTTATATTTTGTAGGTACTTAAAAAGAAATCCGCAATTCAATTTTTACTATTTGCAGTGAGGGGTGGGGTAGGGGGGCCATACATTTTTTTTTGGCGGGGGGCCCCGCGATTTTGCTCTTCGCCACTGATTGATCGTAATTCTGTTCGCCGTTTGGTCAATTAATTTACACGTTATATTATAATCTGTGTTTATAACCTATATTAGCAATAATTAAAGTAATCATGTAACGTAGGTAATGATTGATGGATTGCTATCATTGTATTATTATTCTATCACCCTTGTAGGCACTGAGTTGATCGTTGTTGAATGCTGGACTTACAATTAAAACAGTCCCTTAAACCTCAACGTAACGTAGGAGCTCAGTATGGAGTGTTGGAAATGGTGGGAAGGGGGAAGGGGGAGGGATTCTTTTGAACCTGCTCATATTACGCGTGAAAAAGAAAATGATCCTATACTGCATTTCACGTTAGGAAGGAAAGTGAATTTGAATTTGTCCATAGGACCCACTGCTTCTAGACACGAGTTAATATGAGTTTTAATTTATTTGACAAAACCATGCCAGCCGGTTACAAAGGTTCCATGGGCAGTTTTGGAACTCATAGCTCGTGTCTATAGCTGTAGCATGGGTCCTAATGGAAATTGCAAAATACACTGTCCTTTCTTAACGTGAAATGGAGTATAGACCCAAATACGCCTATAATGGACCTTTTTAAGTTGAACCCAAAAGAGATCCTTATAAAAGTCGAGAGCTGCAGGCCAGGTTGGTTCGGGGCATGTATATTGTATCCACAATAGTTATGTCTTGTTGTGGGCAAAATTAATCGACAAATGAAACCATAACCTTGGCATTTGGCATTGGAAAACTTGGCAAAACGACAAGAAAGACCCACCTGGTTAAAGTAAAATTAATCTTAAGTACCTACACGCTAAAGTGGTTGAAAAGTTTGGTTACACGCAAAAACTGGGGGAAAGATGGGTAGGTTGGTATATGCCGTGACCAAATGGGAACTGCATTGGGTACGCAGGTCTAGAAAAGCTGTAAAAACAGTTCTTATAGATACTTCACCAAAAGCATTTGATTTTCATAATATTGAAATGAACTCACCGAGTCGGGAAAGAATTGCGGTTTCCCGTCAACAGCACACGAAAAGACTGCGAATGCCAGACAGAACGCGACGAGGGTATTCATTTCGACTTGGTCAAATTTCTCGCTTCAAGTTTCAGAAGAAAAACCACTCAGAAAAGCAGCGAATGAATAACTGTTAGTAGCTCGGCTGACTGAAGCACTTTTACGACTGACATTAGCTAAGCATTCCCAGGGTTTTATACAAAATTCTGTTGAAAAATAGGAAAAAATTTAAAAAATACATTTTTTCTGCAAACTTGTTAGGTAGGTACGTTTCTTTGCACATGTTTAGAGCTGATAACATAAGTGAAATGTTGATAACGGTCAGTAATTTGTTCGATTTTTTCGAGCCACGAGGCAATATTGACGCTAATTACAAAATACGAATTGATTCCGACAATCTGTGGGCTGAGCTTCGTGAACTGACCGATAGGAGCGCAGCACGATAGTTATTAGTTTCCCACGGACTCTGGTTCATTGGTCACCGAGGTTAAGCAGCTCTGCGTCGAGTCGCCAGGTGGACAGGTGACCGCCATGCACGTGGCCAGCTCTCAGAGGGAGAGAAGTTGGAGAGATTTAAGTTAAGCAACACTGCGGCGAGTCGGGCGCTGGATGGATGACCGCCATACACGTGGTCATCTCTCAGAGGAAGAGAGGCTGGCGGGATTGGAGTTAAGCAACACTGCCCCAAGTCGGGCGTTGAATGGGTGACCGCGCCATGTACCTACATGGATTTTATGTCCGGGAGAGATGCTGGGGGGATTAAAGCTTTAGCAAACTTTGAATCCTGTAGTTCGATCGGAAGGGGCTTACAGCCAGTGACCGGCCCTTGGTGCCTTTCGACAGGAGCCGGCACCGATTTTACCAGTTTTCCTTTTAGGCAATCTTCGGTTCACGCTATCCACAGCTTAAATTTTCACTATTTTCATCAATTTTTGTCTTTTAAACCATAAAATATTTATTCACAAAATACCTTTCCAAATTCCATTATCTCATTCGTTTTTAATTTTCTTAGAAATCACGTGTAATCGCGTAGACTGTCGATGCATATTATACGTTTACACATTCTTCTTTAAAGTTTGATGTTAAGTCTTAATCTATAGAGAGAAAAACTGAAGTAACTGGAAACAATATATTTGTATGGTAAAACACGTACCATTCTATTATTACACGATGATATCTTTATTGTTTATTGAATGTGATAGAATACACGCGTTTATGCAACACATTGCAATAAAAACGTAAATCACTCATTTGCCAACGTATCGAAACAGTCACACAAATTACTGATTGCAATTACAAGAGTGTCAATTATGTGGAGTAATCAAACTGTAATTAGCACCTACGCGTTAGAGAATTACACCATTTTAAATTGATATTGTCTTCTTTTATCGGCACGAAATTGTTAGAATGCATCCGGTAAAGTGTCATTGAACTATCACCTATTAGTGGATAAGCGTATGCATTTATATAAAGGCATCTCAATTTCCATTCCCTTCGCCAATATATAAGCTATCAGATAGGTACCTATATTATTTTAATCAAGTAGTTGGCACTGGCACTGTTATACATTTCTGTTTCACGAGCTAGCTGTCCCTCATCTCCAACTCGTTCCTACTAAAGCCCGTTAAATATCTATTGCTCTGTTATATTGTTATTTTCCTAGCAACGTCCAATCAGATCCTTTAATTATCTTACTAATGGACCGTTAGTATCTTAACGGGCCATTTAAAAACCGACACTTCCTTACCATACCACAGCCTTATGGACTCTGACGTGTGTACATCCCCAAAAAGTGGCCAACTCAAATTAATTACAGTGTATTTTTTACTACTTACTTTCTCAAAGGTAATTGCTAGATGGCTGGAATTATTTTGAAAGCGAAAATTTAGAAAAACCATGAAAATAAGATAAGAGGTATATTGCAGAGAAATTAAAACTTCAAAAAAATCGATAAAATGTTCGATAACATTCAAATTTATTCGCCATTTTCATTTTTCATCGACTCTGGGCATGAAACTGCACAGAAAGCTTTGGAAAACAGCAGACTGACGCGATCTTTCGAAGCGACGACCACCACTGAATTCAATCGCTCAATTTGTAAACGGCGCCAGAAAATGAATTTCCCAGGTCTCAAGTCTATCTTCCGGCTCGGAAACTCGGCACAGATTATTTGCAGGTGAGGTTGTAATGTGGTATGAACCAAAACCAGTTCCCTGAGAGCAGAATATTGCTGGCATTTCTCGATTACACCCTCGGCTCCCTTCTAGGCCGGGCTAGGTATGCCGTACATGGATAAATTAATGTAAAACCGCATTCGTTTATGGTATAGCTCTATCAAAAGCTTTGTTACCGGTTCATTGAGCTATGAACTCGGGCCGCTTCCTTTACCTCGTACTGGATACACTTTCCAGGTCACACATTTGGTCGGATAACGACGAAACCTATATTTTCGGAATTTTCACACATCCGGCAACCAATTGAACCATTTGAATTTCGAAAGATTCACCGGTCAATTACTGACACAAGCGTTTTAAAACAACCCTGTTTTTCCGGTATTAAATTGAAAAATATACTTAAGCGTCAATTCCAGATAAGAATTTACCTCCTACAGGATACACTTTCCATCAACAACCATCAATGAACGGCATTCCAATATAGCAAAATGGACACAGTCAATGTCAAATTCCGATTCCAATGGCCCTTCACAATCGATCATTTTAGGTTCAGTATAAAGGCACTATTGGCAATTTTTCAGTTAGCTTCATCCAAGGTTAAAGACCCGAGGTCCACTGGACTGTACCCTCGGCTCCCTTCCAGGCCAGACTAGCTTCATCATCAGCCTGTCATTCACCGACAGCCAATAGACCAGTGCCACAGGGACAGCGCCAACACAGTGTGTCAAAGGGACAAGGCTAAGCGGTGGCCGGCCCTTGGTGCTGTTGGACGGTAGCAGGCCTTAGAGCCGGCACCGGGTCCACCCTCGGCTCCCTTCCAGGCCAGGCTAGCTTCATCATCAGCCTGTCATTCACCGACAGCCAATAGACCAGTGCCACAGGGACAGCGCCAACACAGTGTGTCAAAGGGACAAGGCTAAGCGGTGGCCGGCCCTTGGTGCTGTTGGACGGTAGCAGGCCTTAGTGCCGGCACCGGGCCTACCCTCGGCTCCCTCTGAGGCTCGGCGTTGATTGCAGGGGTGTGCACGCGACGGGGACGGTGCTGATCAACAAGCCGCCGCGCACGAGGAAGCCGGGCATGGGCAAGGAGGACGGTCACGTGATCTCTGATTCGGGAGCCGCCAAGGAGAACGCGTACTTCAAGAGGCTTGTGAGTTTAAAAACTATTTCAAACGAAACTCCGATTCGCGTTGAGAAGGAGAGTGGATTTGCATCTTTCTCGAGGTCTCACTGCTGCTAGACAATAAGATAAGAGTTTCAAAACTCACAAGCCATGTCAAAATACTCTGTGAGCATGTATTGCAACTCATAGTGCAACGCGCAGCAGTGGGTTCTCGAGGAAGATGCAAATCCACTAGCTCCTTTTTGATGTGAAATGGAGTTTAGATACTAGTGCCTAGGTGCTAGTGTATTTGTAGCCAGACGATTAATTAGTTTCTTTTAGCAAAGGTATATAATATGGACTTTTGTAGTGACACGTCTCGAGTCAGTAAACGACGGTACTGATTAAAATCTGTGATTGGATTTACAGTAGGTGCATACTGGAAGATGCATTCGGGCCGACCGTCGATCTCAAATGGCATTTAAAATCAGTTGCATGAGATAGTCCACATTTGTAGATGTCTTACTGGCTTGCCATGCCAAAGTCAAGTGTTTTAAAGGAATTAGCCATCATCTTAAGCCATTCCTGCCCCAAGGGCCAGGATCAACAAAGCTGGTTTAGGGTAAAAACGGTTAAGTTTGTTATCATCACGGTGATTACCTATTCCAATAAAACTGCAAATACCCGTCTCTGTTTGGCTGTTTATCATTTTACTCCGAGAGTTAAGTGTTACCTCTGATTTATGGATCTGGGACAAAATATCATTGACAAAGTCAAGTTTTTTAAAGAATTGAGACATCAATGTTGATGTTTCCCGCCCTCCCCAGGAGAATGATATGCTCCAGCGACTTCGCGGAGGCAGGAAGCCCGACAAGTCCAGGTCCTCGTCCAAGAAATCCGACTCGAAGTATTGACGCTCATCCCCCAACGCGACCACGAGCAGTCGTGTCACCACTTCGGCTGCTCGTTATTCGAAATTTTAAGTTTTATGTATTTTTGATGTTGTTTTGAAATTAAACACACGTTTATTTAACTACATATATTAACAAGAGTGTTTATTATTTTATTTTAATTAGGTATCTCACAAATGATTTGAGACATGATAGTCATAATCAATCTAACACGAACCGACCTTTTTATGTAGCCTTTATGGTATGATGGGGAATTTTTATAATCGATGGAGAATTAATCATCGTATACACATTCAATCATCGTATACTTACATCGTATCACCGTATGACATCAAATACACGGACGCATTTGCAAAGCTTTCGAGTCCGTGGGCTGAGCCCGTCGTAGAATTCTTTAGAACAAAATAAAGATGGTCCTATAGTTTTAGCCACCGGGTAAACACTCGGCTGCCTTCAAGGCTAGGCAAGCTTCGTCATTAGACTAGCACCAATAGCAGGCAAGGTCAGGCGGCACCGGGTTCACCCTCGGCTGCCTTCAGGCGAGCTTCGTCTTCATTGAATTGTGGCGCATAAACGGTCCGACTGTGAAATTGGCCGAGTCCAACGTAGCACTGACCTCATCTCTACCTCAGGTATTTACCTAGACGTCATTATGTGTAAGAGTATAGGTACAGTTCGATTCGAAACTACAAAGACTCCCAGAGTTGCCATCAAAGAATGGTGAAAACACGTGTTTTTATCATGTTATTAGGGTATTTTGTAATAATAGCAAATACCATAATTTATAAGCTTATATATATATATATATATATATATTATTTAATATATTAATATAATATTATTTAATATTATTTAATATATTTATATATATTATTGGAAGGGAGGCGAAGCTGGAAAAATGTGCACCCGAACCGGGATACGAACCCGGGACCTCCTGCTTGCCGGGCAGGTGCTCTACCAACTGAGCTATTCGGCCACACATTCTCCCTGCTTCGCCGGGTGGGACAAGGGGGATCTCCGGGGAGATGAGAGGCCGAGCGACCCGTACATGGGACGGGTAAACGGACTCGGCCCCAGGACGGCGATGGCACAATCACTAGACCCTTTGTCCCGTTCTCAGATGAAGAGACACGAGGTGGATGAGAGGAAATTGTTACTGGTTAAAGCAGTTACCAGTATGCAATAGTTACCAGTATTGCATACTGGTAACTGCTTTAACCAGTAACAATTTCCTCTCATATATATTATTATTTATATATATATATATATATATATATATATATATATATATATATATATATATATATATATATATATATATATATATATATATATATATATATATATATATATATATATATATATATATATATATATATATATATATATATACATATATATATATATATATATATACATATATATATATATATATATATATATATATATATATATATATATATATATATATATATATATATATATATATATATATATATATATATGTACCTAGGTACTATATATTATATTATTATTATATTACGGTATTTGATAATAGTCAGTCATTGTTCTTACAAAACAATACAAAAAACAGCAGTCACAAAATTAAAAACAGCGTGCTTTGGAGTTTTTAAAGATGTTCTTGTAACAAAGAAGATTTGTTGATCTTTCTTCAATCTGGTATATACTGAGAATTCATTTTTTTTAAACTCATAATTATTTTGTGGAAAACGGTTATTTTTTGGTCAACGGTCAACAGGGCAGAAATGCAAACATTGTGATTTTACAACATTTGTCATAAAGCCTGAAGCACGTAGATTCCAAATAATAATATGATTTTATCTTCTTATCAGACACAAGGTGTGGTTGCTGGACGGTGCGAGGGAAAGGTTAGCGCCACGCAAAATTTTCGCTGATACCCGTTGAGTTATGATACCCATTAGTGAACAAAACCAGAAGTGGCTTGGCTCTATAATTCCAACAGGTGGCACAGTCGATTCAGAGGTTGTCCGTTGACCGAATTGAAACTGCAGGCTGAGTCTGTTTTGATACAGAAACATTCAAGACTTCACTTGACATTCGATACCAATTATGCATCTCAAATAGGGTTTTAAACCAGATCAAATTGGTAGGGAAAAAGTAAACAAGAGTTTTCAAGAATTTTAGACCTCGTGGGTTATTTTATTAAAATTGGAAGCAAACACCAAATTGGCATTAGAACATTAATAGCTACTTTGTAGTAATTTGACTGCATATGCATTGTTACCTACTATACAGTATTACAGTACGATCATATTATTAAACAACATTGTTAGATCTACGTCCTTCGTCAAAACAGCACATTGCTAAAAACGACAAATCAATCCAAAACGTTCGCGAGTGTTTTCCAAGTGCTAAAATTTAATGCAGAAGTTATGAAGCTGCCGTTTTTTAATAAAAACCAGAGTACCTATTACCTATGTATAATGCAAATAAGCAAAAGTGGCAGCAGATAATTCAACAGTAGAAGAAGATCCCTGTCATTCATGGTTTACATGGTAGAAAGTATGGGTAGGTACTAGGTACTATGGCTTTTAGCAATTTAATTAAACTCTTTAACTATGCTTACAAATAATAGTTCTAAGCATTAAAGCACCATACAATTAATATAGAATATGAAAAATACATTTTACATCACAATAGGAGATTTTTAACTTTGTATTTAATTGACTTTGAAAACATTTTTAATGTCCTGTAAAATGTTGGCACAATATATTGGCAATTTCTATCACTAGCACATCAAAAAAAGGGCACAGAGAAACAGTAAAAACTAGTATATAAATTTACAATTTACATAATATTATGTAACTAATCTTGTAAGAATTAAAATACAGACTAGATTAACATTTTTGTGTTTTTTGAACAAATTTTTGTAATTAATTACTAATGGCATTTTCCAGCACCTGACAGTAATATTTTTTTAATGAACTTTTCCATCAAAATTTTACTACCTGCTTATTAATATACTATTCTTTATTTCTCATTGAATAAAACATCATGAAATATAAGTAGGTAGTATCCAATATCTTATAAAATTAACTTATACAATATCTTCGACAACAATACTAAAACTAGATCTTTAGCACCTTTTCTTAGGATTAGTGTTGGTTTCTACATTACAAAATATTTCTCCCAGCGTTGAAACAGACTTTAGCAACGCTTCTAGTTAGATGAGCGGCCCTTTAAGGCACATTGCATTCAAAAATACAAAATATGCATAGTAAAAATTACTCTTAAAATTTTTAGATAAATAAAATACCTGCCTATTGAAAAAAATAGTGTAGGGCTACAGATAGAAATGCAGATGGTTCATGCATTTCTTCACATTACCTAAGCTAAATCTCGAGGCATGGGAGTCCAGCAATTGTATTTTTGCATTCCCCTCAGCCTACAAACCAAGTAGGTACTAGATGCTGCGACAATCTATGATGCTGTCACTATGGTTGAAGTTTTGGTATGAGTCATATCATAGCATCAATGTTTTTTTATAAGCATTATGCCTAGTATTATTGGATCCTGTTTTAGTATCGATTGAATTTGCCGTTTAAAAGTGGCCACAAATTCACTAATCCTAGTTTAAAATACCCGTCAAAAGTTTGAGGTGTCAATTGGTTTTATAAAAGTAAGTAAAGTTGCTGGCTAAAAGGCACATCATTCACACATTCATGAACATATCTAAGATAGTTTTATCTTCAATCAGAATCACTGTAGTTTTGTGACATGCAGAATATATTATTGTCTAGTACCTTGGTATCATATTCACAACAATCATAATATAACTTATAACCATCATAAACAAACATTATTTTTGTTGCATAATATTGGAAAATTTTTGGCACGCTATTCTTGTATTAAACTCTGTTCTGTTTATTATTTTGAAAGTCTGTTCTGTTTAATTGAATGCTTCAATTTGCTAGCCTGTTCCACATGAAAGATTGTAATTTTTAATGAAATCACAGACAGTTTCCACAAACTTGTTTCCCCAATAGTTTCAGGCAAAGAAAGGCACTTGATAACTGATGCACCTTGTGCATCAGTTATCATTTATATATTTATATATTATTTATTATTATTATTTATATATTTTTTAATATAAAAACTTGATCAATATTGTCTGAAAATGTATATGAAAATATACTTATTCTGAATGGCAAAAGATTAAAAAAACTAACCAATAGTAATAATAATTTCCTCTATAATTCTTAATTTTATTAGAAGCGATTAAGATGGAACGAAACGTAGCAGAGCCGTTAGCGGAAACTCTTTATCGCTACGCTACATTCACGTTCTGCCACGTCCAAGGCACTCTTTCCGTCACCGTCCACCGCATTCACATAGTCTTTTTTACTCATGCCTTCCCTGCCTTCGTCGAATTCCTCCAGCAAAAACTCCACGACTTTCCGATGACCTTCGCTCGCCGCAGCCATCAACGGCGTTCTACCGTCGCTATCCGCAATGGAAAACATCGCGCCGGCCTGGACTAGAAGCTTAACACACTCCAAAAGACGTACCTGGTATTTAAAACCAAACAGCCTGCTACCTTTCGGACAATGTATAGCAGTCCTTCCGTTCTCGTCGGCCATATTGACATAGTGTGCCAAGCTCATGCCTGATCCTTCTCGTTCTTCATCGAAATTACTCAAAAGACATTCTACGACTTTCGTGTGACCTTCTCTAGCCGCTGCCAACAACGGCGTTTCTCCGTTACGACCAGCTTGAGACACCTTCGTGCCAGCCTGGACTAGCAGCTCAACGCATTCCAAACAGTCTCCGCGAACTGCGTGAACCAAAACGCTGTCTCCGTCAACGGCACAAGAGTTGACGACGGAAGCTCGATCAGCTTCGTCCAAAGCTGCGAGTAAAGCTTTCACTGCGCCGGGATGTTTGTACAAAGCCGCCGAATGTAATGGCGTCATTTTATCGCGGTCACAACTTTTTGTGGCGCCGCCCTGGCCGACGAGGAATGCAATAACATCCGCAAAGCCAAAACAAGCGGCGAAATGAATCGCATTCCAACCTTGCTTATCAACCAGGTTGATATATTGCTGCAAGCTCATGCCGTTGTTCTCTGCATCAAAGTTCTTCAAAAGATTTTTAACTTCAGCCAAACCTCTGACCGCTGCCGCCATTAAGGGCGTGATTCCGGCCTGTTCCAAAAGTTCGCCCTTCTCGAAAAGGAACGCCACCACCTCTGCCTTGTTGCCTTTCATCGCATCGTGTAGCGCAGTCCAGCCCTTGTCGTCTGCCGCCAAGATTTCCGCCCCGTGACGAAGCAACAGTTCCACGCCTTGTTTCCGTCCCCAAGTGGCGGCTTTGTGCATCGCCGTCTTGCCGTCGTTGTCGCGGAAATCGACGGCAGCTCCGTTCTCTATCAGCGCGTCCATCGCGTCAAGCTGGCCGCGCCACGACGCGACGTGCAACGGCGTCCAGCCCTCGGCGTCCGTAGCGTCTGCGTTCGCGCCGAGACTCAGAAGCAACTCTACCACTTGGCTGCGTCCGGTCTTCGACGCCACGTGCAGCGGGGTTTTGCCGTCGTTGTTGCGGCACTCTAATCCTGTCCACTCGTCCGATTTCTCCGTCACAGTGCCAGGTTTGCCTTCGGGCGGCATCGACTGATCGGTCTGGGCTCTGGCTTGAGAAACGAGGTAGGCGACGATCTCGGATTCCCCCGAGCGGCAAGCGCCGTGAAGCGGAGTGTCCCCATCGTCGGATTCGCGCAGAAGCAGCAGGTCCATGACGCCAAAGTTTCCTCGAGTCATCGCGAGCCAAGCCGCGGTGTGGCCCTTGTCGTCTTTCTGGTAACGATCGGCTCCCATCGAAACCAAGTGTTTGACGGACTCCAAATCTCCGGAAAACGCGGCACAAAATAGGGAAGCCTTCCGTTGGTCCGGAGATAGCTTCCCGGGCTTTGCGTTTTTCTGCGAGGCTATTTGTTTGGTTAACACCGCCATAACTTTGTACGCTCCGTGCAAGGCAGCTTCTTGTAAGACGGTAATGCCCTTGCCGTTGACCGCAGCAATATCAAGCCCTTCCCTTAGTAGGTATTTAACGGCCGCGACTTTGTCGTGAAAGGTAGCGTAGTGAAGAGCCGTGTATTTTCTCTTGTCTTCGTCGTAGAGGGACAGTTTTTCGGCGACGAGATATTCGAGCACGTCGACGTTTCCGCCTTCGGCCGCCATGTGGATCATGGTCTCGCCCTTCGACCCGCTACATTTCAGTTTCCCTCCGCGGTCCTTCGACAAGTAACGGACCACAGAGACGCTGGCGTCTCTGGCGGCGTCCAGCATCGTACCAACGTCGGGTATCTTGGCGTCTTTCGTCATCTTGTCGGCTCTCTTTGCTTTTTTCACCAACATTTGAAGCGCGCGCCAAGCACGAGCTCTCTCGGCGTATTGCAAAACGTTCCATTTCAAAATCGAGTCGACGGTGTCGGTACGCGATCTCTGAATCAAGATCGCCGCGATGGTAACGAAATCCTCGTGAGGTTCGGTGCCGCTGAGAAGAACTGCAAGGTGAACGGCCGTTCGACCTCCTTCGTCCAGTTCGTTGACGTCGCATTTGGCGTTCAAAAGTCGCTCTGTTTCGTTCACGTCTCTGTTCAGGACTGCGACGTGCAGGGGATGTTTTTCGGCTAAAGCGCAGTGGAACATGAAACTCAGGGTTTTGTACGCGGGGTCGAAGAGGATTTGCTTGGTGAATTCTGGGTTGTCCTTGTAGTTGAGGGCCAACCAGGAAGAGGCAAAGTATTCCGCAAACGAATGGTGGATGAAGTGCGGTGTTTCGGAGTCGAGGTTCACAATGATCCCTACCTTTTCACGCCCCTCGGAAACTTCTTTCAAATAATCTTTCAATTTGCTTTCAAACTTCTCTTTGCCTTCGAACTGCAAGCCGGCAATCTCTTCGAGACTGAAAAGCACTCGCAGTGCCGCAAGGCGGTGGCTGCGATAAATACCCTCTTTTGTTTTGGCTTCCTCTTCTACGGCCGCAGCAATTTTTCTGTTCTCTGCTGTCATTTTCCTTTTCTCGTCGAAGTATCGATCGAACTTCTCGTTCACGAAAGTTTTGTACAACGACATCAGATTGAGCGATTCTTTCGTCTCGAAACTGCCCGTGCCTTGAATGACCGCGAGCGCTTGTTCTTCAAACATGTCTGCGAGCATGGCAGCAATGAGGGGGATTCCCAGGACGAGGTTATCTGCGCCAAAAGATTGGCTGAGGAACGCCATCAAACTTCCCGTAGCCTTCGGACGCTTCTTGCTCGACTCTCCAGGGAACTTTTTCTTCCATTCTTTGTTGAAAAATTCTTCTTGTTCATCCTTTGAAAAATGATCCAAGTGGTATGCTTTCGTTCCCAAAACTTCTTCCAGCCGTGTTTCGAAAACGCTGCGCGAAGCAACCCAAAGTTTGGCGAATTTAAAATCTTTCAACACGGACAGGAGCTTGAAAATCTGTTTCTCGTAAGAAGGACTGACTTCGTCCACTCCGTCGACGAAGACCATGAAATTGTGCTCCAAAGACCGGAAGAGCGATCGCTCTAAGATGTTCCCACCGCTCAGAGCGAAATGTTCGACGAACGTTTTAGCGACGTCCTTGTTGACTTTGCTCGAGTCGACAGTCGACAGATGTTCCGCGCAGTCGTTGAGTTTCAAGTGCACGATCCACGCCGTGGGGTTTTTCGCCTTGGTTTGTTTCGCGAGATGAGTCATCAAGGTGGACTTGCCCATCCCTGGTTCGGCTACGACAAGAGCCACTTTGCCGTGAACGTCGTACACAGAGTTCACGACAAACGGCCTTTTCAAATTCAACTTTATCCGGCGCTGTACGAACGACTTATCCTCATCATAAAGAGCTTTTCCGCACGAATTAGCCCCTACGAGAAGCTGCGAGATTATTTCCAAACCGTCTGGCTCCGAAAATAATTTATCGACGTCCCCTGCCAACAATTTCGACAGGGTTAATTTCGAACCCTGAACGTCGACTTTTTCCTGGAGAATTTTGTCTTTTGTAGCTGGAGTCACATCGTCCCAATGAAATTTGTCTACCAAATGCGTGTAGCTCTCAGTCTTCCGGAGCAGTTCGTTCAGCTTGTGGTTCTCTGCCGCGATCAAAACCAGCAGCTTATCGTTGTCTTTCCTCCCGATTACGTTGGAAATCTTTGTTCTGAAATGATCGGCCTGCGTTTGGTCCATGCCAGAGTCACATTCGACGACCAAAACTCGACACCACAAAGCTGCCCATGCATCAATCACGTCATCTTCGCTTTCCTTTTCCAACAACGCTTTCGTGTTTACGAACAAAACATTTTTGGCCGAACCGAATTTGGCCAGAACTTGGCTGACTTTCAACAAACTAGCCGCAGTTTTAGACACAACCCGAACATTAACGACGCCTTTCGAAGGAATCCCCTGATGCATCGCTTGCAAGCAACTTTCCGCAAACTCAAACCCGTCTACAGCCAACTTATCCATCGAGCTCAGTGACAATTTATCTTTCCGTGACTTCACGACATCATGCCACAAAACCGAGTCATTATCCAAAAAGAAGCTCTTGTTTTGCCACCAGTCATGAACCCCGTCTCGTAAAACGTGGAACAAATTATCGTCTTTTTTACAACCGAACACTCTATTGATTTCTTGCTTGATTATCTCATCGAGCTTCGACTCCCGAGTCTGGTTTGTGTTCAGACGCAGCGTTGCGAGAAACGAGGCAAACGTAGCTTTGCTCCTAACAGGCGCCAAACATTTTGCAATTTCCTCGAGTTTTTTCAATGTCGGATTCCCTAACAGTTGATGTTTATACGAATTTGTTATTTTGTTATCGTACTGCTTAACACAACTCAAAGCCTCTTCGATTTTTATCCCTACTTCTACATCGCTTTTACCGTCTACCTCATCACGCAAGGCAGTGATGACCTCTTTGAAATCCACCCACTCGCAAAGTTCCCGATAAACTTTGCCGTTTGCCGTGAGAGAAACCGTTTTACCTCCCGTGTGAAGTAACGGATCAGACTCAACCTCAACAACCAGACCACTATCTATGCTAGCGTTGGTGAATATGTTGATTTTATATTCAACGTCGCAAAACGATTTAAATTCCTTCGTCGATTTCATATTCTCGTAAGAATCGCAATACTTGACAAGGCTGAAATCACCGGAACCTAATCCAAGAAGGTCTGGCTTAGAAATGAACTTGCCCTTGCTCTGTTTATGTTTCAATTGTACGTAGCTGACGTTCCATTGTTGGTCTGGATGCGTTCGGTGTCTGAGGACGATGTCGTCGAACTTGCCGGCCGCCTCCATGTTGGACGCCAGCTGGAACTCGAAGCCCGTTGCGTGCAGACGGAGGCAGACCAGCATCAACATCTTCCACTCGTAGTTCTCACCGGCTCCGGTAGCTGCGCCGGTAGTCTTCTTGTACCTGCCAACCATAGAGCCATCTTCAAAAACAATGGGACTTGCAGACCAAAACATAGCCAAGTGAGAAATAAATGCGTAGCAATAAAATATGGAAAAGTTCCGTTATTAATGACGGGGTTTCCCTGCTATTTAATTTAATTAAGTTTTAATTACGACATTAGAAAATTAAAAAACCACAAAGGTTTTGAAGAGAAAGTGTACTGAATGGAAATTCAAAACATGGAAATTTTAATAAAGTAGCATAGTGTATGGTTATTAATATTTTTATAAGTTGATTTGTAATTGTCTTGCTAAAATTTAATATTGATGAGTTGGTGTATTATTAATATTGCTGTTAAATTAGATTCAGACCTAGATAAAGAAACACTAATTATTGAAATTGAAACTTGGAGTCAAATGTTGGGTGAAGTCATCAGAGTATCTGTTTTATCAGAGCTGAGAAAAAAATATTTACCTAGAAACCTCCATGCTACCGGAAGCAGTAATTCAAATGTACAATTTGGATATTTACTATTTTATCCCCAATGTTCCCTAGATAATAACTTCCAACAACAAATAGCACAGAATTTACAATTAATTAATTAATTTTCCAGACTAATTCTTCTTTTCCTAATCGTAAGCACTTGTTTCATTAATAATAAAATATATCAATTCACATTATTGTATGTTACTGAAGTCCACTTAATTTCCAACATGTGCTTTTGGTTAGGAAAAAGTTGTATTACTCAAGTAATTGATTCTGAGCTGATTTGTGGCTGGAAATAATTTTCAAGTGGAACATCTAGGACAAAAAATACTAAAATTATTGTAAGATTTTACTGAAGCTTGTTGTAGGCATCTTACACCAATATTTTTTCTTAGCTATGACACAGGTAAGTATGAAGCCTATATTGATACTATAATAACATCAGTGCTTTTTTCACCGGAACACCGTTCCGGCACTTCTTTTTTGTACGCAAACAAATATTAACCACCAGCGGGAATATCTGCGCTCGCCCATCGGTGGAAAAATCCAGCACTCCATTTCATGTTGAGAAGGAGTGTATTTGCACCTTCCTCAAGGGCCCTCTGCTACCAGACATGAGCTAAGAGTTAGAAAACTTACAAGCCATGTCTTGAGCCGGACAAAAGGCTCTATGGCCGTGGGCAGTTTTGAAACTCTTTGCTTGTGTCTAGCAGCAGTTGGTACAGGAGGAAAATGCGAAGCCACTTTACTTCCTCCCGTGAAATAAGGTTTAATGCGTCCATTTTGTTTTTCGTGCGCCCACTTGGTTACTAATTTTCGACCCAAGTTACTAAAAGGGCTTGTGCTGGTGATGAAGTGAGTGTGAGAGATGAAACAGGGTGTGCAAGTGCTAGTGGAACTCCGAATTGTGGTCCTGAGATATCAGGAAACGCACCGGGCGGTGATCTTGACGAGCAGTCTCTGGCTGCTCTGGCCTAGATGCTGGACATTAGAGCAGAATAATGAATTTTGCTTGAAAATCGATTGGCTCTGTTATCAAAACAAGAAACTTGGCTGCTTTGCTTGCAAAGAAATTGGAACTCTGAGCAGGGATGAAAATTGTGAAGGAATGGGCAAACGCAGAAGCATCTTTTACGGGGAAACTAGACAGCAGCGGCAGTCATCTTTGCGCAAGAAAGTGCATGACCACAGAGAGTCAGCCACTGGACAAAATGTTATTAAAAGCGCTCTCCAATGAAAGAGTTGTCACTCACTGGCAAAAATTTTCGTACCGCGTACAAAGCGGCAAAATAAATACAGTAGTTCATCATTTTGAATCAGAAAGAAACCTACAATAACGTACTAAACGGAATAGAGATGGGAAGAATTCCGCATTCACAGCTCATCACAGCTAAGAATGGCATCCAGTATGAACAAAACAACAAATGCAAAGCAGATTGTCGTTTATTGGCGGAGGCGATGAGAGGGAGGGGGGGGGGGAAAGGGTCATTTTATATATCGAAAATTGGTGTTCCGGCACCTATATCTTTACAAAAAAAAGCACTGAATAACATTATATATTATATATATATATATATATATATATATATATATATATATATATATTATTATTATTATTATTATTATTTTTTTTTTTGCAGCTTGTTTGTGACTGTTTCAGAAAACAGCAGACTCATTGTAAAATACATTGAACGTATGGCACTTGAAGTTGATATTCCGATGATGTCAAGTATCTCCATCGAATTGTCTTCGTATCCACGGCAACGCCTTTTTATATGTGCGAAAAAGCGTGTGGACTTGAAAGAAAATGTTTAATTTAATGCGATAACATCTTGTCACCCAAAAATTAAGTAGATTTTGTGACTTTCAATAGTATGTAGGTCCAAATTTACTTTCGTGAAAAAAATTGCAAAAATGCTCCAAAAAGAACACTCTCAAAATGCATAGTAAATTTTGAAATGGCTTTACCTTAAAAGTTAGTTTGGTAACCCAAGTTTTTCTTTAGTCGAGAGTATTTAGCAAATAAGTATCTTTTTAGTATATAAAAATTTATTAACATATTATATTGTTTACATAGGTATAGATCTTTCCTGGGTTATGTTCTGGTTTGGCCCGATTTCCTATGCTGCCCATGTTAAATTTTGTGGTTTCAAACCCTCATATCTCTGTTATCAGGCCGGTGACCTCCCAATTTTATTATACTGCCGGATGGGGCATTACGTTACCAACTAAAACGGACAGATTTTGAGGATTTTTCTAAACCTTTATCAGCACAAAGTATCGAAGCTAAAATAATTATGCATGACATACCGATCTTTGCCATCTCCATCTTCGGGAAGCTGTCCAGCCTGCGGGAGAGAAAACTTCAGTTAGGACATTGTGTCTTGGACCGCTACCGCAGCTTAGAACAAGTTGAAAGCTAAGTTCAAGTAACAAGTTTGGCAAGACAGGGGTTACAATGCGCATTGCTGGGCCGGAAATAAAGGTAGGACTAGTGATTTTTTCAATGTGGGAAGGGGGTTGGGGGGTAGCAGGAGAAAATTCTAAAACCCTAAATTACAAAAAAAAAACTTAACTAAATTCTAAAACACCAAATTGTTATTTTTTTAAGAAAACAGTATTTTTCTTGAACACTAGTAGGTAAGTACCATGGAGAGCTGAATTATTTTTTATCCATATTTACAGAGTGAACTAACATTGGGCTGGAATTTTATACCATTTCTGAATTAAAAATGAATCGTTGTTCAAGAACGATCAACTAGAGATCACAACATTGGAAATTCTAAAACTTTTCCCGAGTTTTACTCAAGTTTAAGATTCACTGGAACTTTTCAAGCTTCCTAACAAAAACCTTTTAAAATCAAAAGAAACCTACCTCTTCTTCATTTTGCAATTCCGGGCTATTCTGGGCTTTCCCAGTAACTCTGCGTCCTCCAGAGTTTCCTGTTTGTTGAGCTGGATTTTTCCTAGTTGTCAAGCAAGAATTGCTCGGTATGTGCGGTTCATTTAGTGCCTGTCCTGTCCCATCTGTGTCTTCTGGTTTCGGTCCATTTCCGATCGCATCTGTGACTTCCCTGTCCTGTTCATTTGCAGCTTGTTCTTCCAGTTCCGGTTCGAGTCTGGTCGTATCTGGTTCTTTTGTTTCCGGTTTGATGACTTCCGGGCCCTTGGCAGACTCTGCCGCCAACACGTTGGTTTGGTCACCCCTTGCACCAAGCTAGAATGAAAATCATCAGAAATGAAAGTTCAAAATAAAACTTGCTTAGAACAAGCTATCATGGAAGAAAGCTTAGTATTTACGTATTGGGACGGAGAAAGGATGAATTCTTATGTTATAGCGACATGAAAGAAGACAAATCTCTATAAAATTTGATGTATTCAATGGATACCTACCTAAAGCGTAGGTATAGATCGGCCATGAGCCTAGAGCGAGTTAGGTATTGATGAGTAGTTATGACGTAGAGTTGTAGGTACTTAATCGAGGGTTTAAGCTGTAGGTACTGATTTGCAAAGGTATATTAAAAGAACCAACACCTGGGAAAGAGTTTAACGTTAGCCTAAAAAATGTACACAATGCCTTTTATTTAAATCAAAGTAAGAAATTTTGAGACTTTAAAAAAATCTTACAATTTGTAAGAGCGAACTAATTTATGGGTAGTGAGTTGTGGCGTGGGTATGGGGGTAATGTAGTTAGTTCCAAATAGTGTCCATGGCTCTAGTCTAAACAATGAACTAGGATTTGAGCTGAAATTCAACTAATAGCTTATTATAGGTACCTACCAGGTACCTATGTACACATTTGAATACAAACCTGAATTTCTTATGCTACCTACTAAGTAGACAGGCTGGCATCTAGGTAGGTAGAACATACTACTACCTACCTACTTGGTAAATATTACCAGAGGTACCTAGTAAAATTAGTTTGAAATCCTCTCGTCACACTCTAATAAACTCCTCTTCACGTTAAGGAGAGTGGATTTGCATCTTCCACGAGGACCCACTGCTGCTAGACACGAGCCAAGAGTTTCAAAACTGCCCATAGAGCCTTTTGTCTGACTCTATTTCTCTTAGATCGTGTCTAGCAGCGGTAGGTCCTCGAGGAGGATGCAAATCTTCTCTTCTTAACGTGACTGAATTATCAATTGTAAAATAGTAAATAGGTATTTGGCTAAACAGTTCATTGGTTAGATCACTCTCGTGTAAATATCTACTGGGAACAAACTGACATTCAAAAGCAGCAAAGATTTTAATGCCAAACGATTGCTTCAAAGCTCACCTCGACTGTCATCACAATTTGCTGCTCCAGTTCATCAGGAAATTCGCACGAGAACCGCATGTGGAAAAGCATTTCTGTCTGCTCTCCGAATTGACACCTATCAAGCAGGTTCCTGAGTGCGTCTGCGTATTGCTCTCTCGATTCTCCGTCTCGTCTCGCCCTCCCAAAGAACTCTTTCCGAGCTGTTGCTTCTTCAAGGGCCATGCAGCCTCTCGGAGGATCCATCCTGGCTTGGATCTGCGGCACCCTTCTAATGCACAGAGAAACTAGCATCAGAGAATTATCACATGATAAAATTGTACCTAATTGGCAAAGTTAGGTAAATGTTTAAGTAACATAGTAGGTTCTTACACCTACCTAGGTGGATAGGTAGGTACCTAGGTTCTATGTATATTATATTGTATGTGTATACAGACACTTAGCTAGAAGCTACCTACCTATTTAGTTGTTTAAGGGTATTTGCCTTAAGAGACAAGAGGGGAGTGTTTCCGAGCTGATTACAAATGTGAAACAAAGAACTGCCTTCAGAAATTCATAGTAAGGTACCTACCTACCTAAAATTAGATCCCTCAATTAAATCGACTCTCCTATGAGCCTATGCCATCACTACTCCTGCCCAGCATGAGCAACTCAATACATTTTAAGTAGGTAGGTCTAGATACCTAGGTACTGCAATTTATGTTAAGAAGGAGAGTGGATTTTCATCTTGCTTGAGGACCCACTATTGCTTGTTATAAGTGAAGAGTTTCAAAACTGGCCATAGAGGCTTTTAACCAGCTCAAGGCTTGGTTTTGTTTTGTCAACTTTTAAACTCTTTGCTTGTGTTTAGCAGCTGTGGGCCCCATTGGATGATGAAACTTCACTCTCGTTATTGACGTGAAATGCAGTTTAGTATCTGGAGAAGTACCTAGGTAGTAAGTACCTAGGTACCTGCCTTTCAATCGGTATACCGTATAGTACAAGTATGAAAGATCAGGAACAAAATAATTGAGACATGACTTCAATGCCAAGCGCAGAGGGCATTTTGTTGCGCAAAGTTCTAAAGTAGGTACTTTGAATGGGTACTATGCATTTAATTACAGATAATTCTGAATAAAATTACAAGTAGGTACATCAAATCTGAATAAAACACCAGTTAAGACAAAAGTTTAGGTAGGTCCCTACCTACCAAAATTTGCTGTTGAAATCTGTAGGTAATGTTACATATTCAATGGTTACTTGTTCCGAGAGTTGACAAAACCGAATCTTGGAATCAAACTGAACTGATCAGGTGATGGCCAGAATTACTAGTAGGTACGGTCTAGGTAGGTAGGTATCTACAAATTGTGTTGCCTCTTTGTTGAGCAGAAAGCTACAAAATAATCTTTTAGTAGGTAATTAAATTACAGCTAATCTTCTGTGCCTACTGATAATACTGATAATAATAATACCATAGATTAATGAAATAATTACAATATCCCATAATCAGTGGCATAACTAGGTATACCTACCTGGGCCCCGGGACAAGAATTTTCCTAGCCCCCCGCCCCCCGTGAGGGGGGGGGGGGGGGTAGCGTCCGCTGGCGACGGAAAATAGCTATATTGTATATTGTTTTGCACGACAAAAACATTTATTTTGTGTCAATCAATATGCCCGAATGTAAAGTCATACGAAACCCGCGTCTATGAATGAAGGGACCTATCAAGTTGCCACTAAAACTACGAATGAAAGTTGAATGAGCTGCGTTGCCAGAAATCTGTACGGTTCTGAAATTCCCATGTCACTTATCCGTTCTAAAGGTAACGCAAAGCAATGATAAATTGGACGTGCGTCGAGACTGGAGTAGCCATATAACATGATTTCGTTGGCCGGCGGGCCCCCTCAGTTGGAAGAACCTCTGGGCCCCAGGGCAGTTGCCCTGCTCGCCCCTACGGTAGCTACGCCACTGCCCATAATATAATATACCTACTGAGTCATCAAAGATACTATTATAAATAGGCGTCTTAATAACCTACCATAGTAATGAAACCGTAGGTTTTTTACTCTATGTAGCTACTCAGCCAAGTTTGACAAAACCATTAGATTTCGGGAAAACACCGTAATAACGCTATGCCGACGTCGTTGTTATCAATCAACAGCTAGTAAGGTTACTTACTTTTTGGAATTCACTGACAATGTACACAACTCATTAGTGAATCCGCCGTAACCTAACCTAGCGGGCTCGCAAAACCGCCTGTTGCTTTGCGAAGGCGCTGTTGCCAGACTTACATGCTAATTGCTAAATAAGTAATCGGAACGCCGGCATGAATAATACTGGTTTAAAGTAAGTGCAGATTCTATATTGCAACAAGCACATTAATAAGCGGGTATCACTTGATTACTCATGAAGTATCCAAATCTCATTAGGGTTGCTAGAACTAAACTTGGAAACGGTGGAACCCGAACAGCTGGTTTCAAGGCGGTCACCCATCCAACACCTATTCACAGTATTTGTTGCTGAACTAAATCAGTAGTTCATTCATCCCAAAAAAAAAGGGTAGGAACAAAACCAGGCAATGGAAATGGCAGGCAATGGCAATCAGGAATGAATTTACTTCATCACTGAAAAGAGATTGCATGGATCTCAACTTTTTAGTTTTTAATTGGGTATCTGCAGTAGGTACCTACCTAGATCTATGTATTTTGCCATAGCAAATTAGTTCGGCAAAAAATACACGTTAAAACCAGAAAGGACACAGTGAAGGAATTGCAGGAATTGAACCATGAGTAAAGGCTTTATCCAAACAGTATTCTGGTATTTCCAGCGGTTAATTTGTAACAAAATAGGTGGGTAAGCCCTCGTAAATGTAAAAAAGATTAAATTCCAAAAACCACAGAAAATGACCTGACATCAACGCCAAATATATACCGTAAGTCCGTAAGATAAACAAACTACATTTATTGGCAGAAAATACACTAATCATTACTTCACTATGCATATTACGAGTGCCAAATACAAAAAAAATCAAGTCATGGATATTTCGCTATAAATTTCGCTTTTCGATATGCGTTCCACCCCTTTGGGAAAGTAATTTTTTTCAACTGTAGGCGTTTTGTGTTGCAACTGAATAGCCGAGCAATAATGTGATTTATTTTTGCATGATAGGTACCTACCATGAGGGCGTAATCAGCTGCTGTCTAGGCCAGTGCAAATCATAAAATATGCTTAAACATTTACCATGGCGCATTGCAGAGTAACAAGAAACAATCCACACAATAACTAGAATGCCTGTCTTCCATTTACCTACTGACAAAGCCCAACAAAGGGTAGCAGCAGGATATGCGATAGTTGTCGGTTGACCAGATATTCAAGAGAATCAACAAATACGCTGTTAGCCAAGCTTATCACAGGCTACAACTCCAGCAGGCTGAGTTTAATGCTGAAATTTTATAAGATTTCTAAATCACCAATGTAACCCGTAGAAAAAGATTATTTTTCTTCAGCCAGAATGCGTAATGAGACGTCCGTTTTGTGCACTCACGAGAATAGGCGCGTAAGTGTGCAGCTTATGCACGGAAAATAGGTGGGTATAAGCTGGCTTACGCCCAAATTAACCACTACCTACGTGTATTCCCTATAGACCTACAAGATAAGTTAAGTAGGTACCTAGATGAGAATACAATCAATCGTAGCATTACTGTTAATACATCCCATTGTCACCGTACAGTTCCTACTTCCCACAATGTTTCCACAACTTACTGCAAATTGACTTACGTCGACGTTGTCACACCAGCCACTCACTGAATCACCGAACCGGTTAAGGTGATCTTTGCATTTGGCCTGCCCTACAGTTAGCAGTGGGATAGGAATGGAGCTCACAGGAATGCATTCAAAACTGTCTATTTGCAGATATCAAAAATGCAAGTTTCGTTGCAGCGGAAACCAATGATTTAATCATCAATTAACCAAACTGAATAAAAAATGGACATACTTCCACATTATAGAGGGACTTACTAAAATCATTATAAAAATCACAGAACATGAAATTTTCAATACAAATGAAGAACAAAATAATATTTTTGGAAGGAAGACGAATGTGGAAAATGTGCAACCGAACCGGGATACAAGCTCGGGATCTATTGCTTGCTGGTCCGGTGCTGCCCGGCAAGCAGGTCCCGGGTTCGTATCCCAGTTCGGTTGCACATTTTTCCAGCTTCGTCTTCCTTCCAACCATTGCTTACTGGATACTCATCTATCCTGATACTTCCAGAAAAACCAAATACAGGAATAATATTTGTATATAAAATATTTAGAAAATCTATTCCAGAAATCAATAAAACCCAAAAATATTTGTTAATTTTCATCTATCATTTTATAATAATTAACTAGAAGTTACTTGCCACAACTGGTAATTGCAAGCAATTGAACTATGATAATTATAAATGAAATAAATTATTAGTTACGTATTTAGGTAATCGCAGGTAAAATATTGAATTTTACACTCGTTGCTACACATATAAATAAATAATACCTAATTCGAACAAGTCAAGTATAAAATTTTCAAATAAAGAAAAGAAGTGCAGCATTACCCACGAAAAAAATTGAAGTGATTCAATACTTGAGCCAATCTGTAAAAATACAGTGTGCAGCCTGCAAACTTAATAATTTGTCATAAATCATAAACATAATGGCACCCAGCACACAACAGTTGCATGTTATCAGAAAAATGTCAGAAGGCAGTGTTAACTTTTGCAGCCGGTTATAATTTAAGGCTCAGACACATTTAAAACCACAACCATGAAAATAATTTACATAGGTTTACCTAAATCTCAATTTGTACATTTCATATTGGCATCAGCCTGGAGCCAGACTTAGTGCCGGTTTCTCAGTGGCCCGTTAAAATACTAACGGTCCATTAGCAAGAAAATTAAAGGCTCGGATCGGACATTGCTAAGCAAATAATAAGTTAACAGACCGTTAGATTTTTAACGTGCCACTGAAAAACCGGGTCTAAAAAAATAACAACTATTCAAAGTCTTTACAAGAGTATTTTTCATTTTTTGACTGTCATTTCTGATGTGAGATTACAAATTATCCTATTTGAGCAGGGCTTTCGTATAGTTATTAATTACAGAAAAGACTACGTAATTAATCGAAGACTGGAAAATATTTTAAGTACAGCTGAAACAGCTGCCCGTTGAGGCTGAGGTTATTCCTAGAGCTTAACCACGTCAACGCCCTGATAACCTATGGCGACGGCGGCAGCACAGGTTATCCAAGAATGTCCCAAGACCTAGTATACAGACCTCGATTATTCTTTCTATTCCACCACACCAGCGCAGCGATGATTATAGTCCCTGCAATCATCGCTCCAATTGCTACGATTGAGATGTAAGCAAAGCTGAAGGTAGCCGCATTTTCGTCAACTGCAAGTGGAGGAACAAACCCTTTGGCCATCGAGATCAACAAAATCTTATTTTGCAGAAAAACTATCTATGAGAGCCAAAAACAAACAGCTAGAGACTTAAATAAAGTAGGTCTGGTTTTACAGCCAGCAATGTCGGTAACACGATGTCATCAAAATTGACTTTGCACCAATCAGAGACTCCATGGCAGTGTCGCGAACACAACGTCATGCACATACAGAGTCTCCGATTGGTGCAGAGCCAATGTTGAGGACATCTTGTCACTAAAATTGCTAGCAGCAAACCCAGCATATAATAAGAATCAAATTTGTCTTTTGTGTACATAACTCGAACTGAAAATTATCCTCAATCATACTTGGGGAAGATCCTTTTGACATTGATCTTTTAAAAAGATCAACATCGTCATCAAAAAAAATATATTTTAAAAAGATTAGTGTGCGATTTTTTTTACTAGAATTTCAAGTTCAAAATCGTTTCGTAAAAAGGTAAAATTATAGTTTAAAGGATTGTTTTCAGGAAAAAACTGGAAAAATGGTCCATTGTTGTCTGACAATGGACCACTAACAGAAGATTCGTTGTCACTGTTTCGGCTTGCCCTGAAATAAACGTTCAAATTGGAAGAATGTTGTTGACTGAAATCCCATATTAAGTATCACTGCAAAACACACAGATGTGAATGATAGTGTTTCTCAAACACACCTGAATAGGAATGGGAAACAATCTTGATCGTTTCAAACAAAACTGTTAAAAATATTTTAAAAAAATATCTCGATCAAACCATAAGATCATTAGGTATATAAACAACGATCACGATCAGTTCCAAGATCACTAAAAGGATTGCGATTGCGTGATTTTTAAAAGATCAATCCCCAACTATAATGCACACACCCATGGAAAACTCTTTAAAATTACTTTTTGACAGTTGTGGACACGTGTGCAGATTTGCGTGAGGCCTACCTGTGTTAGGAACGTTTTGTGCTGAGGGCGTACATTCACCTTGGCGATCAACGTACCTGCAACAAAATAAAGCGAACCCAAACTATTACTAGGCACGTGGAAACTACATACAAACCTTACACATAGGTAGTTATTTTTAAAGGTTATTTTTTTATCAATCTTATCAAAACTTGAAATCCAAACTAGGAAAACAGTAGGTACTCCAGGGTCCAGGCTCTTCTGAATAAAATGAGAGCAGGCTTTTGCAAGCTTTCTTATAGCCACCCCACCATAATAAAATGGCTGTATATAGCCAAAATCAGTTTGTAACAAACTGGTTTTGCTTGAGAGATCCATCAGCTCTGCGTAAAGTACTGCAGGCCTGACCAACATCGAGCTAAACCTGGTTAGAACCAGGACTAAAGTAGGTAACCCTTTTATTTTCTGTAAAAAGCTGACAATTTTACTAATTTCATCAAGTGAAATTTGAAAACAGGGAAAAGGAGACAAATATGAATTTCAATACGGTTTTTATTCTCAAAATGAATATATTGTGATAAAAATTTATATATTACCTAGATATTAATGTTATATCTGGCACAATTTTTTTGGAAGATCATGCGGTTTAAAGGTGAAACTGCCAACGAGCAAGGTTTAAAATTTTAATATCATTTTCCCATTTTAAAACTTTCAACATGATGAAAACTGAGGAAAGATCAATTAGGTGTTTAGACTAGGCTAGAACCAAAGATACTACTATAATGACCTGCTAGAACCAAGTTTAGCCCGACTCTGGTGAAATCGGCCATGTGTGAGATTTAAATTAAACTGGGATTCTATCAAAAAGTCAATTTGGAGAGATGGCTATGGCCAGACCTAGGCACTATGGCCAGACTCAATGCTATTGCTGTGAATTCAGGAGAGGTGGTAGCGTTTCAGCGGCCAAATACAGCAGGGGCGTTCGGTCAGGACTCGGGACATCCCCTGGTCAAATCACCTCGTAGGTAATTTTTATGTTTTTCCACAATTTACAATCATCATTTTGCTAGATTGGCTAGGAAAAAAGAATCGGGTCGATGTTTTCAGCTTCACTTTTATAATGCATGACGTGCAGTAGCGAGTTGCGGGAGCGGGGAAGAAGTCTATAACGAGACTCGGCCTAGCGCGACATGAAGTCAGGCGGTCGTACGGCGCGACATGAAGTCAGGCGGTCGTACAGCGCGACATGAAGTCAGGCGGTCGTACGGCGCGACATGAAGTCAGGCGGTCGTACGGCGCGACATGAAGTCAGGCGGTCGTACGGCGCGACATGAAGTCAGGCGGTCGTACGGCGCGACATGAAGTCAGGCGGTCGTACAGCGCGACATGAAGTCAGGCGGTCGTACGGCGCGACATGAAGTCAGGCGGTCGTACGGCGCGACATGAAGTCAGGCGGTCGTACGGCGCGACATGAAGTCAGGCGGTCGTACGGCGCGACATGAAGTCAGGCGGTCGTACAGCGCGACATGAAGTCAGGCGGTCGTACGGCGCGACATGAAGTCAGGCGGTCGTACGGCGCGCCATGAAGTCAGGCGGTCGTACGGCGCGACATGAAGTCAGGCGGTCGTACGGCGCGACATGAAGTCAGGCGGTCGTACGGCGCGACATGAAGTCAGGCGGTCGTACGGCGCGACATGAAGTCAGGCGGTCGTACGGCGCGACATGAAGTCAGGCGGTCGTACGGCGCGACATGAAGTCAGGCGGTCGTACGGCGCGACATGAAGTCAGGCGGTCGTACGGCGCGACATGAAGTCAGGCGGTCGTACGGCGCGACATGAAGTCAGGCGGTCGTACAGCGCGACATGAAGTCAGGCGGTCGTACGGCGCGACATGAAGTCAGGCGGTCGTACGGCGCGACATGAAGTCAGGCGGTCGTACAGCGCGACATGAAGTCAGGCGGTCGTACGGCGCGACATGAAGTCAGGCGGTCGTACGGCGCGACATGAAGTCAGGCGGTCGTACGGCGCGACATGAAGTCAGGCGGTCGTACGGCGCGACATGAAGTCAGGCGGTCGTACGGCGCGACATGAAGTCAGGCGGTCGTACGGCGCGACATGAAGTCAGGCGGTCGTACGGCGCGACATGAAGTCAGGCGGTCGTACGGCGCGACATGAAGTCAGGCGGTCGTACGGCGCGACATGAAGTCAGGCGGTCGTACGGCGCGACATGAAGTCAGGCGGTCGTACGGCGCGACATGAAGTCAGGCGGTCGTACGGCGCGACATGAAGTCAGGCGGTCGTACGGCGCGACATGAAGTCAGGCGGTCGTACGGCGCGACATGAAGTCAGGCGGTCGTACGGCGCGACATGAAGTCAGGCGGTCGTACGGCGCGACATGAAGTCAGGCGGTCGTACGGCGCGACATGAAGTCAGGCGGTCGTACGGCGCGACATGAAGTCAGGCGGTCGTACGGCGCGACATGAAGTCAGGCGGTCGTACGGCGCGACATGAAGTCAGGCGGTCGTACGGCGCGACATGAAGTCAGGCGGTCGTACGGCGCGACATGAAGTCAGGCGGTCGTACGGCGCGACATGAAGTCAGGCGGTCGTACGGCGCGACATGAAGTCAGGCGGTCGTACAGCGCGACATGAAGTCAGGCGGTCGTACGGCGCGACATGAAGTCAGGCGGTCGTACAGCGCGACATGAAGTCAGGCGGTCGTACGGCGCGACATGAAGTCAGGCGGTCGTACGGCGCGACATGAAGTCAGGCGGTCGTACGGCGCGTTATCGCGCAGATTCTTTGCGCAAGGAGGGGGAAGGAAATCCACGCTCTCGGATACTCGCTCTAGCTTCGCGCGGTAACTTCATACGCCACGCTTTCGCCCAGGAGCTAACGCCGTTCATCGCACCGGCACGGATACCTCTCGGCGCGGCGCGGCACCAGTGCTAGCGGCCAGCAACCACAGGCGACAATTAGCAGCCAAGAATATGTTTTTGTCAATGGAATTTCGGGGGAAATAATATGTTTTAATACTAGCATCATAATAAGCATGTTTAAAGGAGCTCTCCAAATTGCTTTTGAAAGAACATATTATAGTGTACAGAATTCCAATTAATTAAACATTCCGATTGATATTATTTTAAAAAAAAATTAGCATGGGAATAATCGGACATTTTCGTTTTGGCGCGGCACCTCCTCGTGACGTATCCTTGGGGAACGGCTAGCGCCAGCAGCAAGCGCTTGGCCGCGCTACGCAGTGTCTAGTATTAGGCCGATAGCTTTCGCGGACGGGTCGCGTGTCGATTTGGAGTGAAATTAGCAGGTCCTCAGTATATGGATCCGAAGTTCTCTCAAACAGAAATCGCGGAAAAAATGTTAAACTAGCCGTAGAAAGGAGAAGAGGAGAGTTATTTGAAGGGCGGACAGGAAATACCTTGTGGTGTCTGTTTTGATTAGCACATCAATGTTTTTTGTAATTACATCGATATGCTCAGTAATGCACTCGCCTTCCTGACACAACTCTCGTATTTGAAATGGCTCTTTACAACAATTCGATGTAATGTCGCTGCCCATTGAGATGCAATTGCCACTGCGTAGCGCATGCTGCTGGCGCTAGCCGTTCCCCAAGGATACGTCACGAGGAGGTGCCACGCCAAAACGAAAATGTGCGATTATTCCTCCGCAATTTTTTTTTTCAAAAAATTCAAATAGGATGTTTAATTAATTGGTACCTATTCATGTTCATTTAAATTTTAAAAGCAATTAGGAGAGCTCCTTTAATAGGTTTAATATATAGCAATACTTGAAAATCTAGAAATTATTATACTATTGCCAAGTGATTAGCAGCTGAACTTGGCATTTCGTTGCTTTTTTTTTAATTAAAGAAAAGGGTATTTGTTAACTCAATTGTTCTGGCCTGCAGTCGAAGAAAATTGTGTTGCTGTAAGCAAGTTTAGCATTGACGTGCGGGACCTTTGGAATGGAATTGAATAGTCTGATGGAAAACAAAATGCAGATTGATATGGAGGAAATATGAGTAGGTAAGTAGGTAAATGGGAAAATTTGTGCGTACTAGCATACCATCCCAAAAATCCACCGCTAGCCCCTGGAAACAGTTTCAGCATCAATCATTACGTGGGCAAATAATTGCCATGAGAAACGCTTTGCATTATGTGGGCAAATCAGCGATCGACTCAGGAACTGTGGTCGTCCGTTGGCTATGTTATAAATGGAACAACATCTGCGCTCTGCCCTCACCCTTCGACGCAGAGACCGCAATGCCGACTCTCTTCGTTACAGGGGATGTTGGGGTTGCTGTGGCGATTCATATCGCTGCACTTCAAACAGCGGATGCAAGTATTGGTCTCCAGGTAGCAGAAATGGCTCGCTCGGCAGTTAGTGTTCGTTTGGCATCCCAAGGCCTGCAACGAAATCGAGGGATTCAAGTTTTTGGGCGCATCTCTACACGGTCAAAAGTGTAGCGCTCAAACGGCAAGTTAGTTACTTACCTCGGTTTGGGCAGTCCCAAAATCCATTGAGAGCTGTGAAAGGAAACAAGGGCACAATAATTATTAATCCTGTGATCACGTTAGACGTCAAGAGAATTTGCCACATATGGTGATTACTGATTATACTAGGGGATGCTGGAGTGTAAATTAGAGGTGCACCTCTAAAATTAAATAGCTTTGGCACAAATGAGTTAGGTATACTTTTAACTTTAGTAATTGAGATCTTTAAATTATCAACATTAAACTGATCACATACAACTTAGTAGGTGTCTTTCTATCTCAAGCAAAGGGAGTTATAAATGTATTAAGTGCAGGTACTGTACCACGAGTGACATTCATAACGATGAGAGGAAGTGGATCAGAAAGGGCTGGATACCACTTTCGAGTTGCAAAACATGTCATGCAAAAGCAAAGTCTGCATAGCGCTACAGAAAAAGTTAAATTTTATATTCTATCAATGGGAGAAAAATCGGTACCTACCTAGCTATTTGGTAGGACTTGCGGCAGAAAGGTGTTATCAAATGTAAAACTGCGGCATTTATTTGTATCTGTCTGTACCTACCTAACTGATTTTGATATTTTTGAACTCACCATAAGTCCCACTATTGTCACGTATGGCCAAATGGGCTTCGATCGCCCCATCATCATTCCGAATGTTCCAATTGCAGGCTCACCCACACAACAACTCTGCCACTCTGAAACAAGTTCAAGTAAATTTCTGGACTGGGTATTACATTTTCAGTAATTCAGCAGCAGACTACCTACCCTACCTACTTCCACTTGCACCAACATGATTATATGGCAGACTTCTCTGCCTTGCTTTTAGCTTTTTGCTTTTACTAGATGCCAAACTAAATATCAAAACATCCATGTGATAATGACATTTCGTGCTAAAGGTCTATTACTCTGTAGTAGGTAACGTTCCTAGTTACCTACTAGTACTAACATAATACATCACACTTGCTTTGTATAAGCACCTCTAGATATTAAATGCTAGAGGCTTTGTTGTAAAACAAAGTAGTGGGATTGGTAATTGTGTGGTTTACACAGCACTTTGGCAGTTTGCAAACTCTAATTAGGTACTTTTCAGGTTTCATTGCCGATTTGGATTCCATTTACAAACACTGTCAGCAGATAGGTGATAAGAAGACTAAGCTAAACCACAACAAGCTAAGTAAGTGGTCACTCTTTTGCTAGGATTTATGCAGGGAGATCTCATAATTGTTCACAAATCATTGTGCAATCCATTGAATTTGAGCCTTCAAATTCAATGGTGCAATCGAATGATTCATGCCTTTTCACAGATCTCGTCACTGCCCAAAACATGTGTTAAATATCGTAAGTCCTTCTCATGAGTTTCATCAGTTTATTAATTCCATTCTTATGTAGTTTGAATGGGAGGAGTGATTATTGAGTACTTACATTCACTTATTTCAAGAAATAAAACCTCTATGATCAAACCGAATAACCACAAATATGACCGACCCAACTCCTGCCGACGGCCTGTTCAGTGTTCGGTAGAAAGTCACTAGTCAGAGCTGCGTGAGCGCTACTAGCGGTCAAGTTAATAGAGCAAGTTTGAAACACCCGCGAAGTACTAAGCCATAGATCAGACGTGGGCAACCTTTTGGAAGTCACGGGCAAAGATACTATATAATAACCTTGTCACGGGCCTGATTTCAAATTTCTGGTTGTTCGGCGGGCCGGATCAGATGTAAAATTTGATACTTCAATACATCTATGCAGAAAAGATATTAATTCAAAAAATGTGCATGTAATAAAAATGTTCCATTCAGTTTTTTCTCTTTTCTTTTCCGAAAATTGATAAGATATCCAATAATATATCCAAAATATATCCAATCGAACACTCCAGTCATAATTTGTAATAGCTTTGTATACATTATATTAGTCTTCCCATCTACACAAAGTGAAAATAATAAATATCCTATACCACAATGAATGCTTTCTGCAAATCGTGAAAATAATTTCACTATAGAGGGAGTTGTAAAAGATTTATCATGAGCCCTAAAACTACTGGAAATGTACTAAGGATACACCCAAAAACTTCGGTTTTATGAAAACTTTATAAATATTTGTATACAGAAAAAGTCCGGGCCAATCTTCATGTTATTTTTCCAAGACCCGGCGGACCGGACAAAATAGTCCCACGTGCCGGACCCGGCCCGCGGGCCCGGGGTTGCTCATGCCTGCCATAGTTAATCTATGGTAGGTACAGCTCTGGGTGGCGATTGTCTAACTTTTAACCGATCGGTTACCGATCGATAGCAGGTATAAAAGCCTTGAGGAATAACTATTGGATCAAATAAATCAGAAATTGTATAATATAATAAGTATCGATCGACAAGCTGCCGTGAGATCAATGAAACTAACGACATCAAACGAGGTGTCGTTAGCTCACTACCGATTTACAACATGTTTAAAACCTGCGGGGTTTTCACTCAATTTTCAGTAATATGATACGCATGCTTTCAAAGAACAATGTTATATCATTGCTTTTATCAGTCAGAATGTTTAATGGGAATTTTAAATTAAAATACTGAAGGCAAAAAGTCTAAATGACAATGCGTTAAAATAATATCACGTTCTATTGGTTTTTTTTTGCGTCCTATTGCTAACAGGGTGCTAATTTACCCATGACGTCGGATTTCTTAGCAAGATAAGCAAAAATGAAACAGTAAATGCATTTCCACGTTTTTAATATATTTTAACATTGAAATAATAATTCAACCTTTGCTTGCCGCTCCGAAAATGTTATTATATCATGTTCGTCCCGTTAATTGAGCTATTCAAAATATTGCATATTTCTTCGTCGGTATTAGAACCATATTTTGCAGCACATGTTTGATTGCAGACAAACCACGATGCATGGTGGTCATATTCGTGTTAATGCATTCAAAAAATTGTAGATGAACTGAAAAATACATTAGTGCCATAGACGCGTACGTCCCACACAACACACTGAGGTCCTGAACACATCACAATAATGTCATTCGATCATTTCAGTGACCTCCTGAGGAGCATCCACAGGAATCACTATTACGTCATTAAGATGTCCTGAGGATGGGTCATTGTCCCGCTTTTATCCACATTATTATGTCATTTTAAGGTCATTAATAAACATAATTTGGATGTATTTTGGACCTATTTTGGAGGTCGTACATTGAACCTTTTTCAATTATTTGAAAATAAAAAAATTTGGGTGCGTTTCACTTTTGAAACGCCCCGAACTCCTGACACTTGTTGGAATTTAAGGTCCCTTCGAAATTACCGTTGCGAAAATCCATTTTAAATTGTGACCTCTACCAGAATTGAAACGGTGATCTTCTGCATTGAAGGAGAGGGCACTCTCCACTGGACTGCCGGCGCTAATGAATGGATA
Source organism: Nemoura dubitans (assembly GCA_921293005.1). NCBI lineage: Eukaryota > Metazoa > Arthropoda > Insecta > Plecoptera > Nemouridae > Nemoura > Nemoura dubitans. The sequence continues at coordinate 12,261,065 of OV121078.1, read as the reverse complement.
GTGTGATTTTAATAAAACTGTATTAAATGGGATTTCTATTTGGTGTGTTTTCCGGGTATCTTCGACTGTGAACTCCCTTATAAATGCCACCACAAATGAAATGAATCTTTTTGTTTTTATGTACACAAATTAGCCTCCCAAAAATGTTGCCCATTCCGGGAATGGGCAACACCATGACTAAAGTTATGTAATCGCACTCCTGTGCGATTGTATAACTTTAGTCAGGTATCGATCGATACAGCTAGCGAGTGATAACTCTATCGATTCGATAGCTTAATAGTGATTGTCTATCGACGTCGTTAGTGCGAGATCGCTTACCGATAGTGGCTCATGATAGTCACGTCGAGCTGTATGTAAACTCATTGTGCGCTTGCGCAGTATACGTTTTGTAGCCACCGCGAATTATCTAAATGTGTTTTTCTGGATACAATAATATGCTGATATATGAAAAGAATATCTTGTCAGCTTTGCACAAAATATGTATATCTCAATTAATATTACAAATACCAACTAATTAATGATAATCTTTGCAAGAATATAATAAAATCCTATAACTTATCGTGACAAAAAAGGGAAATGTTAAAACAAAGCCAATTTAAGTTGTTTGTCATTTTTGACAGGCCATGTTACTAAATCACAAGGTCGTCTCATGGCACTAATGTATTTTTCAGTAAATCTACAATTTTTTGAATGCATTATTAACACGAATATGACCACAATGCATCGTGATTTGTCTGCAATGAAACCGGTGCAGCAAAATATGATTCTAATACCGATAAAGAAATATGCAATATTTTTAACAGCTAAATCAACGGGACGAACATGATTATAACATTTTCGGAGCGGCAAGCTAAGGTTGAGTTATTATTTCGATGTTAAAATATATTAAAAACGTGGAAATGCATTTACTGTTTCATTTTTGCTTATCTTGCTAAGAAATCCGACTTCATAGGTAAATAAGCATCCTGTTTGCAATAGGACGCCCAAAAAGCAACCAATAGAACGTCATATTATTTCAACGCATTGTCATTTAGACTATTTGCCTGAAGTATTTTCATTTAAAATTCCCATTAAACATTCTGACTTATTACAGCAATGATATAGCAATGTTCTTTGAAAGCATGCGTATCATATTTCTGAAAATTGAGTGAAAACTCCGCTGGTTATAAACATGTTGTCGATCGGTAGTGAGCTAACGACACCTTTTTGATATCGTTAGTTTTATCGATCTCATGGCAGCTTGTCGATCGATACTTATATATACAATCGCTGATTTATTTTATCGAATAGTTATCCCTCGAGACTGGTTTTTATACCTGCTATCGATCGGTAACCGATCGGTTAAAAGTTAGACAATCGCCACCCTGCTCTCCCTCATCTATTGATTCTACAAAGCTATTAATAAAAGCGTTATAGAGTAAAAATACTATACTATAATATTATTACGTAGCTGCACGATTGGAAGATAGGTACCTATATAAATCAGTCAGGGGCGTAACAGGGGAGCAGAGTGGCGATGATATTAGAAAAATGACATCAGCCTTCATTTTTCGGTTCAACGTTCGCAAAATTGTCAACACTGGTGGTGGTTGGGGGGCCTCGCCTAATTTTGGCTTTCGGCCTCCGATTTCATCAAGTTACGTCACTGGTCGGAGTTCGAGTAGTGCAAGTTAATCGTAAAATCACACAACCACCGTTCAATCCAAACAGAAAAAAAAACATCCTAAACAATCGCTACAACCACAACAATCTCCGCAGTCCCCACAATCACAACAATCTCCGCAGTCCCCACAATCAATACAATCTCCGCAGTCCCCACAATCAATAGGTACAATCTTCGCAGTCCCCACGATCATTGTTCTTTCTTCGTTGTTTCTCGTCTTTGGTCTCTAGTAGTTTCTGTTTTTGAGGTCGTCTTGATAGCCACGAAGGTTCAGCAGTTGTCTGTTTCTTTCGGTTGCTTTGTTCAGCTTGCCCTTGTTCAGCTTGCCTTTGTTCAGCTTGCCTTTGTTCATCATCGCTTCGTTCAGCATCGCTTCGTCCAGGGTCGATCTTCTTCCCGAACGCGGCAAAGAGGCTGACTGATCGGTCAGCCGGAAGTGATTCTGGCTTGCGGTCGCGTTTGCCTGCAATAGACCATTTTGAGAAACTCACTCACAGTATTTTTGTAATCACAGTACTTTGTTTCAGAAAATGCATGTACACTGAGTATTAAAATATGCTAAAAATAAGTGTACCAGGTCACACAAAATTAATTCTTAATTTATTTAGTTAGGTACCCTTCTTACATAACATGGTAAATTGGAATTGATAGAAAATGCAACATGTCCAATAAGAACAAACTGAGATAATTACCAAAATATTATGATATCTTTAACCCATCACATGATTCAAATTTACAATTAAGGGACTATTTACCAATTAAAATTAACTTTTACAATTGATTAGATCTTCGTAATCGACGATTACGAAGACCTAGTAATGACCTTTGCACAGTTAAAAAAACCTCTCGACTCTACGGCCATTCGTGCAGAAATTCCCAAAATCCGCGTTTTTCGGCCTAGGTGCTTATAAATCCAACTCGGCCTGTAGGATAAACCCATCGCACTTTTTCGACCCTTGCACCTAGACAAACTTTTCATCAGATAAAATTCAAATAATTGGAGCATATAGACCTCCATCCTTCCTATGTGTTGAAATAATTTAGCACTTTGAAAAGCTATTATATAATCCGTTTAGCCACGGTAAGCGGATTGCTGCAGGTATGTAATTAGCGTGTTGCATATTTCTCGTGCAGTGCCGCTCTGAGCGTGCCGTGACGAGCAGTAGCGGCAGCGACAGCGCTCGTACAGGAGATTCGGTAGGGTGGGGATAGAGTCACTGTACAAAGAGAATCGTACTCATCTCGCAGATCGCGCCGCGCGAAAAGCCAGAAATCTTAGATAATTAATTACAACTCTATCTTTTCCGAAAATTCTTTTAAAAATATGCGTTAGCTTCTAATCCTATTAGCTAAAGTTACAAGTCTATGGGAAAAATTTATTTCAGAGGTAAATGGTACCTTAATGATCCATTTTCAGCCAGCAGTAGCCAGTAATAATTGAGGGCATGTTGTATGTTTTGAAACAAGTGGAGATTTCTTCCTAAAGATTGCAATCTGCGCATGGCGCTATTCAAAATCTCAATCTCAATTTTTGAAATTTAAGGACATGTTGCGTCTGGAATCTAAGCTCGCCTCGTGTAGCCTTACCTGAACCTGCCATGACGAAAAGGCGCTTGACACTGGACAATAATTGACAGCAAATTAAAGCGTTAAATCTTAGAGATTCTTTGTGTGTCGCGGATTATCAGTCGATATCGTGCGGCCGAAATCACTAGCTTATCGCTCACAGTGATGGAGTTCGGAGAATCCCATGTCTTCAAGTCAAATCAGTAATATCTTATCACGGGTACCTGTACTTCAATCATAATAATATTATCATATAGCCAATTAGTTGCTCGATCTGATAAATTGAGTACCAGTCAGTGGTACTGAACGTGTGGGCCACACGCTGAGTAGGTATACCACTGACTTGGAACATGGCAACATGGAACTTGGCATGGCAGCGTGTTTCCGTTTCGTGCCTCGTAGACGCAATGCTTAATTTCCCACATTTAGATTGGCTTTTTGGGAAATTTGACCGGAGCCGGCCTTAAAAATCTTACCTAGGGTACACAAAACGACAACGTATGCGGTAATGTGTTCGGGGCAAAAAAAAAAAATCTTCAGTACACGCCCGAAAAACATACGATAGAGCCCGTATAGAAAACAAAGAAATGTCAACGAAATACGAATCTAGAGGTAAGAGGGAAGTAAACGGTTGTCAATTTGGTCGATTTTCGCATAAATTTCACATTCAAAGGGAACGTCTCCTGGCTACAAATTATTTACAAAAAAATTTGAAAAAAATACGCGTGTTGTTAAAGAGCTGCTGAATGGCGGATACTATACTTTTCGTAATAGTTTGAAAACTGACAGCGGGGGGGAATTTTCAAAAAGTGCCATTTTAGGCACTTTTACGCACTTTTTGAAAATTCCCCCAGCTGCAAGTTAAAAAAGTTCAGTAAATTTTTTATAAATCAATTTTTACGAAATATTTCGATTTTTTCAGAATTTTGAACACCTGTAAATTTCAAAGTTCTGAACATAACTTCACCAAAACTTCTAAACATGTTGACCTTATACATATTTATCATGCCTGCAAATCTTAGTTCGGTAGGTTTTTCCAATTGGTTTTTATTAGCATTTTTGTGGTGTTTTTTTCGTGATTTGACGGCTGATTCAATACGAGTCCGGTTTCCTTCGTTTCCTTGGTTACCAGCTTTGTTGACCTCGAAGAGAAACAAAGGAACGTCAGAATCCGTATACATTTTCAAGTGATCAGAATTTTCGAGAAGGCAATGGTCAGGTTTGGTGCTCCATGGTTTTCTTGTGACTGCTGCCTGCACCTTTTAATCCGCTATAGACAAACCGCTACCTACGCTCATCTTCAACGCAACACAAATTGCGTTCGCGAAGCCCTAGTATGCACCAAAACATGCTCGAAACCAACATTTTCTTGGGGATTGACCCCCACACACCCAGTGTCGGACTGGCTAGACCCAAGGGACTAGGCGGCGAGGAGGGCGTAGGGGCCCCCGTCACCATGCTCAGTGGCGTAACTTGCCCCACTAGCTTCAAAAAATCCATCCTCTAAAAAAATGTCATAGCCTGCGGGGGCCCCCACGGTCGAAAAGCTCGGGGCCCCGGCGGTCGAATAGCTCGGGGCCCCCGCGGCCAAATAGCTCGGGGCCCCCGTGGTCAAATAGTTCGGGGCCCTTGTGGTCAAATATCTCGGGGCCCCCGCGGTCAAATATCTCGGGGCCCCCGTGGTCAAATAGCTCGGGGCCCCTTTGGTCAAATATCTCGGGGTCCCCGTGGTCAAATTGCTCGGGGCCCCCGTGGTCAAATTGCTCGGGGCCCCCGTGGTCAAATAGCTCGGGGTTCCTTTGGTCAAATATCTCGGGGTCCCCGTGGTCAAATAGCTCGGGGCCCCCGTGGTCAAATATCTCGGGGTTCCTTTGGTCAAATATCTCGGGGTCCCCGTGGTCAAATAGCTCGGGGCCCCCGTGGTCAAATATCTCGGGGCCCCCGCGGTCAAATAGCTCGGGGCCCCCGCGGTCAAATAGCTCGGGGCCCCAGTGGTCAAATAGCTCGGGGCACCCGTGGTCAAATATCTCGGGGCACCCGTGGTCAAATAGCTCGGGGCCCCGGCCAATCCGACGCTGCACACACCCAGTTTTGTGACAAGCTGTATAAGTTTGTATCTGGTTTCAACTGCATACCAATTACCAACTACCGTCATCTTTTACTGGATAACGATCGATAAGGATATCGAATGTCTGCTGCTAATCGGTGATCTCCATAGAATTTTGACGATTTGAAGATTCGAGATTTGAAGATTGAGGTTACTTGAGTTGAAAAGATGGGAAAATCCGGACGTTGCTGAAACAGCAAGATCGCTTTTCACAAATAGCACTATTCACAAACTTTTCACAAACTATTCACGACTATTCACGACTATTCGCATTCACAAACTATTTGCTAAAGTAAGGACAAGTAGACAAGGGTCTAAGAAATTCCAGCACCGCGCTTATATCACAGAGCACTATAATATACTGAAAAAAATCTATTTCACACGCGGGTTTAAATGCAAAATAAAAGTTTCTGTGGTGTTCGGGCTGGGTTTTTTAAAATATATCACAAATAGTGTAGCAGGATTTGTTTTTAGGATCATTATAATTTATATATTATAATATATTATAAACAAATTGGTTCTTTTGTTCACGTTTTTGACGTCAGTCGAGCTCTCGGGGAAGAAACTAACTATAATAATATGTGATATAATAATAATAACAGAGAGACTTTCCAAGGAATACATCACCAATTTTGAATTTTTTTCCCCCATTTGTTCAAGTGTAAGGATAAGTGTAATGGTGAAAAGGTTGAAATGGTATAATGGTGAAACTGCACAGGAAGCATTGAAAGCCCAGCACCGCCCCGAGTCCGAGCCCTTCGCCGGCGCCCAGGACCTGACCCTGGGCGACTGCTTGCCCGAATACGAGCTCTTCTACATGATCGACACCTGCGCGATTTCCGACCCTAGGAACGGCACCGCCACGCAGTTAGTCCACGTGCAGTTCGTCGCCAACGCAGAAATCCGCTGCATCATGCTGCTGGACATGTACCACAACGAGGAGGGCGAAGACTTGGGAGGTAAGCCCGGTGCCGGCACTGAAGCCTGCTACCGTCCAACAGCACCAAGGGCCGGCCACCGCTTAGCCTTGTCCCTTTGACACACTGTGTTGGCGCTGTCCCTGTGGCACTGGTCTATTGGCTGTCGGTGAATGACAGGCTGATGATGAAGCTAGCCTGGCCTGGAAGGGAGCCGAGGATGGACCCGGTGCCGGCACTAAGGCCTGCTACCGTCCAACAGCACCAAGGGCCGGCCACCGCTTAGCCTTGTCCCTTTGACACACTGTGTTAGCGCTGTCCCTGTGGCACTGGTCTATTGGCTGTCGGTGTACGACAAGCTGATGATGAAGCTAGTCTGGCCTGGAAGGGAGCCGAGGGTGGACCCGGTGCCGGCACCAAGGGCCGCCCACCGCTTAGCTTTGTCCCTTTGACACACTGTGTTAGCACTGTCCCTGGAGTTCTTATTGTGAGACCTATGAATTATTGCAGTAAGCATGATGGGTGATTTCTTCCGTGGTCCGAAAAGAAAACTTCTGGCTGTAGCTTACTCTGTTTGTCCGCCAGGCTATCCGTTCATTGACGAAGGAGGACTAGGGTTCGACTATGTCAAGATCAGGTTCGTCTCCCAAGAAGCGCAAGGCATGAAGTTTCTCGGGGAGATCTTCGCCGACAGGGGGCAATCCACAACGGTGGAGACTACGCCTGGAGAATCCACGCCTGGAGAATCTACGCCTGCCTGAACTCATCCTGTATAAATCACTAATGGCAGTAACTTTATGCCTATCTACAACCAACATAGCCGCATAACATAGCTTAGCACGTAACGAAACTTAGGAATAAGCATAAAATGTCCCACATGGATTTCCATATGACTAGCATACAAAAACATAAGAACTTAAAGTAACATAGCGAAGACATAACGTCAACATGAAGCTTGACTGGGCCAAACTTGTTGTTTAGGGTTAAATCAGAACCAATCATATTAATTTGTTGATATTCAATGTTGATTTCGTCACGACCTGGTTGGCTTGCCGCAAGGAATTAAAGTTGTCGTGAGATACATATAGAGCTAAGAATTACGTTAAAATTAGCATAATAACACGTTATAATGGTGGTTATGTTGTTTGTTAGATGGACCTTTAGACGGCCCTTTTGAACTCAGACACAAAATCCAACGTAGTACCTACCTCCAAAAAGAACCACATGACCATCTCCTACCCCCGCTACGCTCATCAACATAGATGCATGTAAAGATGCATAGATGATGTAAAGGAAAGTTCATAACATAAGGATGAGGTAATGATCAAAACAAACAACACACAGATTAAAAACAGCTTTGCTTCTGTTTAATTCCCTCCGTTCAAGCCTTGCCTGCTGCCTTGTCCAAATGATGTACATACACAGGCACCGCCACCGCATCCGCCCCCAGCTTCGCAACGGGCCAGACTGCTTTTCCTTCGTGCCCCTTGTACTCCTCGTACGGGTAGAGTCCACGGAAGCGCGCATCGTCTTGGTCCGGTTGATATTCAAGGTAGCGGTCGATCGGGTAGTTGTGATGCGGTGGGTACGGATACCAATTGGGGTATCCCTCAGGGTAGCGGTCTGGATAACGATCTGGGCGGCCATGTGGGTGGTGTGGGCGGCTGGGGTATTTGTCTGAAGGACGGTGTCCTTGTGTATATTGGTCGCGGTCTCCGTCTTTGTCCAGTTGGTACCCGCGGAAGCGGGCAACGTCTTTGTCCGGTTGATACTCACGGTAGCGGTCGTTCGGGTAGTTGTGATGCGGTGGGTACGGATACAAATCGGGGTAACCCTCAGGGTAGCGGTCTGGGTAACGATCTGGGCGGCCCTGTGGGCGGTGTGGGCGGCTGGGGTATTTGTCTGAGGGGCGGTGTTTGGGGTAATCGCCGTCGTAGTGTTGGTGGTCAGGGTAGGCCGGTGGTCGATGGGTCGTTGGGACGGGACGGAGGATGAGGGTACCGTGTGGGAGTGTGTCGCCTTCGCTGGGGCTACCCGTGTGCTGTGGGCGGAAAACGGGGGCAGTGTTAGAGTGTTGGTCGACGGAGAGCTTGGGCTGGCCGGGTGTAAAAAGTTCGACTGTATCCAAACTCAAATTGGGCTGATTGGCATTTTAAAAATTGAACTTTATTAGTTTTCCGGCCGTAATTAGCTTCCCTTGGCAGCGATTCACGCCTAACTCTCGGTAGTGACTTTTTACTGCGATGACTTCTCAAAAACAAAGTTGTGAATCGATTTTACAATTTTAAAAATTTGTTTCTAAATTTGAAATACTATAAAAACGGCTAATAGTGATCTAATTTAAGTTCCTGCCGTTGATTATAAAAATCAAACATCTTTCACCTGAGCACAACTGAGGGTACAAGCGAACAATGATATTGTCCATTTTCGTCAAAATCGAGATAGAGGCGGCGTCTTGTGGTGGTTGCCACGAACTTTAAGATAACACCAGGGGGTGGCATTCAAGCATTTGATGCAAGTCCACACAACCCGCATTTGAAATGAACGCGATAACACATTCAAATGCATCGCGTAGCAAACTTTTGAGCTCATTCATCTCAATGTTGCTCAAATGTGACTTCTGTTGTTCTTGTATAACGTTATATCCGCGAGTCCTCTCTAGATGTACCCTCATTATGTCGAGAACAGAGAATTACTTGCGATGGGGGGAACCCATTGGCTTTTGAATGTCTACGAAATATGTTTTACAGACACGCTTACAGTAACAACGCAACTAAAAAAAAAATAGCTAGTGCACTAGGCGATTTATAAAGCTTTCGAATAAAGTATGAGTCATTTTTGTGTTACGATTAGATTTGTTGAAAATTCAGTATAATACATTACGTTATATGAAAGCCTTATAAATTGCTTGGGCACTAGCTACTTTGTTTTGGGTTGTCACTGACAGCTTGTCTGCAAGATATATTTTTGTAGTTATTCGTAGGCCAAGGGATCCCAGATACCTTCAACATCGAAGGTATCTGACTCACGCTTTCCGGGTGTCCCTGGCCATGCACGTTATAGTAGAACTCCTGCGGTCGCTGCTGTTCTTGACTCTGCGGTCGCTTCTTGTCGCTGTTGAAGTAGGTGCTGAGCAAAGACTGAAGAGAGCGCAGACTGACAACGCCGTCGGTGCGCACCATGTCTTTGGTGACCACCACCGACGCCTCCTCGACGCCGTCCCTGCCGTAGATCACATACTTGCCCTCGATCAGTGTGCCGTCGCTGGGGCTGAATGGGTCAAAAAGAGACTCTTAGATCATCACAGACATATTAAGGTCACCCAGATATTCTACCATACCTATAGCCAGTGCTTTTTTTTGTAAAAATAAAGGTACCGGAAAGCCAATTTTCATAAAAGAAGAATACATTTTACCCCTCGCCCCCCCCCCCCCCCTTTCCACCTCCACGAAAAAAAACATCTTATTTCACGGTAAGAAGGAAAGTGTCTTCGCATTTTCCTCCTGGACCCACTGCTGCTAGACACAAGCAAACATGTTTAAAAACTGCCCACGGCCATAGAGCCATTTGTCTGGCTCAAGACATGGCTTGTAAGATATCACACTCTTAGCTCATGTCTAGTATAGCAGAGGGCCCATGAGAAAGTTGCAAATACACTCTCCTTTTTATTATTATGTACACTATTATGTATTATGTATTATGTACATATTATGTATTGTACATATTGTAGTATTATGTACACTCTCCTTCTCAACATGAAATGGAGTGCAGGATTTTTCAAGCGATCGGCAAGCGCAGATATTCCCGCCAATGTTTAATTTTTTTAGTGTACCGAAAAGAGGTGCCGGAACGGCGTTCCGGTGCGTTCCGGCACACACAAAAACACTGCCTATATAGCTATGACTACGGGCAAAACTTGAATGCCAATGATTTCGCCAGAAATCGCTGGGGTGCGCTGGCAGCCTGTTGAACATCCTTTACCATTCACTGGCACAAGGTCAATTATAATCAAGGGACCCAATGTTCCACAGGTGGTTACAGTTACCTTGGTAACAGGTGACAAAACAACAAACAATGGCTCCATCCCTTGGCTGTCGGCGAAACTATTATTGCGGGCGGAGAAGGGCTTTCGCATAGCTTAGCAAATAGCTTAGGTGTCGAACTGGCTAGTTCGTGCGGTCTCGCTTACTAGTTTGTGACAAATGACGTCACAAGCTCTGTCCGAATTGCAAAACCACCGAGACCAAGACCGCATGGCAGAGCGAGTACGCGAGACTTGGACGATGCAGTCTCGCAGACTTGGTCTCGGTGACTTGTCTGTTATCAAATGGCGGTCGGTAGGGACCGTAATTATTATGTCAGGTAGGAGAAAATACCCAGGAATATGTGACAAATACATTCACAATGAACAAGTATAGGCGATACCAAGACAAAATACGCGAGACCGAGATAGAAATCGTTTCAGCTCAGACACGTCCTAAGGTGCCGCGAACTAAATGCTTGTGAGAGGGGATGGGGGACGAACATTTTAGCATTCCCTATCAAATATATTAGATAATGGGCGCAGATTATTCTTCTAAGGGAAAAATTTTGACAGAGACAAAATGTTTTTGATCCAAACTTGAGAAAGTAGGAAGACCTCTGGGATCTAGGGCCTCCAGGACCTAGGACCTATAGAACATATGGGATGCGTCGAACTCACACGACAACGACGTCCGGACCGAGCGCCCATCCTGCGACGGAGAGCGCCACCAACAGCGTCGACTGCAACCAAGCAACGACGCATTGAAACGTGAGAAACGTTGGAAACGTTTTCTTGAAACAAAGCTTTGAAACGTTCTGAGTTTGACAAGATATCGAGGACTAAAGCTGGGTTTACAATGTTTACAATGCTGGGTTATAATGTTAACCATCATGGTTAAAATGAGAATAGAGGCATCTGATTGGCTGTGACCTTGGAGATAACGAACTTGGCTGGCAGTTAACACTTAACTGGACTTTGTAAAACCGGCCCTTAGATCAGGTTGCACCAACTGATAATTAGTTAAAATAAGTAGACTGTTGGCTAAAATTTAATTATAAGTTAGCAGTAAAGAGCTAACTGTCGATTAAAATGTATAAATAGGTACACTTTTGAAATCCAGGCAGTCAAATTTCAGCTATCTGCTCGTGAAGGTTTGTCTGGATAGAGCATAGTCAGGCCAGGTACCGGCCCCGTGCAAATAGGCTCATGGAGGCATGGGATGGCTTGTGCTTTGGGGGTATAATTGTTTTTGGGTATTGTCGAATTGAATTGAGGGTATAAGTATTTTACGTACAGAGAAGACGCAGGAAACTTCTTGAATTTTGTTCTAGATTTAAAATTACGTATTTCAGGCCATTGAATTTGCGTGAAATCTAATGTATAACTCGACAGTGATCCTATATATTATCAGTTTTGTCGATTCTCATTTCACGGAGCGAAGCAGCTGCTGATAAGAAAACAGGTTTGTCAAAACGAGATTTCATGACATCCAGTGCCTCCATGTGTTCACCCACGTGAACACATAGCCGAAATTCTACTGGCTGGATTTCAAAGTCCAGAAGTGTGCCTATATCTGAGTGGCCGTTATACCTAGGTTGGAGATAGCAAACTTAACTGGCATTATACATTTAGATCCAGCAGTCCATAATTTCAAAACGGGATGAAAAAGAGATGAGTTTAGTAATACGCATCTTACCTGAATGAGCCACATGATGTGGCACGGTCTTCTCGGGGTGCTTGCTGTGCCTCAACTGTCCCGACTCTTCGCGGCGCTCGCCTTTTATTCTCGAAGACCAGCCAGACAACCAGTTGCTGCCGAATTCGGCGAATCTAGGAACCCAAATTGGTGGCAATCACCCCGGCCACCCTGCCCTGTGCGAAGTTCGCCCGAGTCCGCCACGTCATGTCGAATTGCACGGTGCGCGCACAGGAAACGAGTTTTGGGGTAAAACCCTGGCCCGATTTGTGAGGGGGGGGGGCACCCGGAGCGCGCAAAGCCGTTGAACGAGGAGGCACAGAACGAGGGAGGTACGTCACCCCCCCCCCCCCTCCCCATGCCCAATTATATGCCACTCCAATTATACCAAATAAGACAGACGACGTATTTTTGCCCGGAGCAAGAGTCATAGAGAGTCAGTCTCGGTCAAAAATGCAAACCCTGGTGGTATTTCCTATGCCTATGTTTAAGAGAATTCAGATTTGTTTCTCGCAATTGCGTTTCACCCTCGGACTCGAGCTCGACGCTGTTAAGGTTGGGGGAACCCAATTGACTTACGAATCGATGCACAATATTTTTTACAGACTATCAGTTTCAGTCAAACTTAGTTCGAACGTAGTATTAAAGACCAAATTGAACTCTGCTTAGTTTTCGTCATTTTGAAAGATTCAGAATGGGAAAATGATAATTCTCACTGTTCTGGCACTGTTCTGTCACATAACAGAGAGTTTCATGTTTTGTTAGTACCTGTCAATATTTTCTGTCCTTGCAAATCGCCAGGCAAATTTTAAACCTGGCCCGTTGGAGGTTTCACTTTTAAACTGTGCTTGGAGTTCAAAAAAAGTAGTTCCACGTTTAACTGCCAGATATTACAAAATATTCATTTTTGGAATAAAAACCGTTAAAATTAATATTTGTCTCCTTTTCCGTGTTATCAAATTTCACTGTTTGAATTTTGGAAATATGTCAGCTTTATATGCAGAAAATTTAACGGTTAGTTTCAACTCGGTTCGAACCAGGTTTGGCTAGACTTTGGTGAAATCGACCCTGATGCCCTATGATCTTTATGTTATAACTGGGTACAGCAACCGACGCCAGATGAAAAGGGCTCAATTTCCCTATTGCGTGTTTCCGTTACTTGCGATTTGCAGCCAAGAAACTCGATTTGCTAATCTGATTTTGATAGAATTTGCAGAGGTCCTTCGCTAGGTTCTATTGCCTAGACCATTCATATATGATCTGTTCAGCAAAATAAACATATAGTTTTTAAACTACATGCAATTCAAAAAATATATAAGTTTCCGAAAATAAGTGTCAGCCGTAAAGATGAAATTTATGATTATTTTGTCACGAATCTTTACCAAATTATGAAGCGTGATGAAAAAAAGCGATTCTGAAGTTTTCAGCTCTTTGCGACTTTTCGTTCTCTTTTTATTAGTATCTTTCACAGTTTTTTAAAGTCAAAATTTGCGATTCTCTATAGAAAAATTCAGTAAAAATAGTAAAAAAAAAAAAAATTCTTGACTGACACTTTATTAATGAAAAAGGTATTTGACTTGGACTTTCGACGTACTATACGTTCACCCATTTGAACGTTTCACACAACTGAGCTCATCTTCAGCGCAACAAACTTGCAGCGTTCACAAAGCCTCACATTGCTTGATGAGACCGAAACACGAAAATGCGCCATCGAGAGTAAGCTTCCAGGTATTGCAAGACCAAGTGTCGATTTACAATTTAACACCAACGAGGCTATTAAATCCCAAGCATATACAAGACGCATTTTGTGTAGCAGACATATTTTATTACTCTTACCGAAATTATTCTTTTTAAATGGGCAATTTACGTCGAAAAGTTTGTGTGGTATTATATAAAATTCAAAACAAAAACGAAAGTGGCATCTACGAAACAAGAGTCTAAAAGCTTGATGAAATAAAAGGAAGAAGAGATAACAAGAGATTTAGGTGTAAACGCTCTTTAATTGTTTTAGAGTTGTGTAAATTATGCAGGAATGTGGTAAAATACATAGCAATTGAAGACATCGATTGTCTGGGTCGGAGGGGTTTTTATTGCCATGCTTCGTTTAGTCAAGAGTTCATGCAACTTACCAGATTTTTGCTTCAATACAAACGTTTGGGTTGGGACCAAAAGTACGCACGGTTTTCTAAGCGAGCAAATCGGGCGGGGAGAAATCTTTAATTTCACTGTACCCCAAAAAATAGCTTATTATATAAGTTAAAATTTAATAATTAGTTAGCAACTCATGCAAAACGCTAACTATAATAATGACATTTAACTATAGCAGTTATATAGACTTTAACTCTATTTAATTTCTTAGACTCATGTCTACTATATCCTATCTTTATAGCACTAGTTTAACCCGATCTTAACTCATGTCCACATGTTCTAACTTTATCACTAGTTTTGAAAACAATACTATTTCAAGCGGGGGTTTGAACGCCAAATAAATGTCTCACAGGTTTCCCGACGTTCAGTAACATGTTATAGTTACTGCCTCAAGGGTCCGATGGTTTTTTCCTTCGTTCTCAACTTAGGCGTGAAAATAAAAATATCGGCTTGAATTTTTAAAGAGCCAAATTTCTATATTTTTCGAAAATTTTCCTACGCCATTACGCCAACAGCTCTAATTTATTGACGAAACTTTGCAAAGAAGTGGAGCACCTTTGAAAGTTTTCTGACTTGCGTGATTTGTCATCCTATTTTTATAAATATTTTAAATATTTTAATGAACAAATTTTTTCGGTTTCCAACAAAAAATCTGTCACAATCGTTTTGAATTAAGATTACAGAGACCTATTCTTGACAAAATAGTGTTGCATTCACAATTGTATTTGCTAGCAGATAAATTATTAATGCGGCATCATGCTGCGACGATTCAGCTACGCTCGTCTTCAACGCAACACAAATTGCGTTTACCTAGCGTCTTCCGAGTCACCAAACGCACGAAGAGTATTCTTAAAATAAGTTTCCCTTCAGGATATCCGTATCACGAACAATATCGTTAAACACTTGAGATGTAATTTATGCGTAATTAACAATATGGCGGTCATGAAATCCTCCTTGCCGCTATCAGAGAGCACTTTCCTCACTGCAATTATTGAATGTTGAACACGCATGCGCAGCCTGTCGTGCCCCCGGCTCGGTGCAGCTAGGTTGCCTATATACGGTTAGAGAGTGGCCATCTCTGCGTATGGAAGCCATGTTTCTACCAACATCAACTATTCAACAGCCCTTTCAGCTGTAGTTGATACGTTACGAACTTACCTCGCAATGTACATAATACGTAGATCTGCAAAGGAATATGAGAAACTCATATAAACAACTGCCACGTGCTTCGTGATCAACTTGGTAAAAAGATTTCGACCGTTTAGCATGGGATTCGAACAGCCAATAGAAAAGTGTCATCATGTTGGCCACTCTCAAGCCCTACATAGGCCCTCTAGATGCAGCGTAGGCCGCCTGTGCATGGGCTAAAAGAAAGGTTCCTTCGCGAAGAAATACACGTGTGAAATACAATGTGTCCTTAGAATCCCGTCACACTCAAATAAATATGGCAAGAGGACTTTACAATAATATCAAATCCCTATCATTTTTTATAAAATTCCCTATTACTTGAAAGAAATGAAATCATACAGTAGAATAAAGAGAGAAATTAAAGCTCATTTGTTGAAATAAACTGATCATCAATACATTTGATTGAAAATTACAGAGTTAGTTGTAATATGTTAAATGTACTATTTATTAAATTATTTATTGTATAATGGATGTAGACGTTACAAGAATTTGAAATATTATTGTTTTTGAAACCCACAGATAAACTGCCCGTGGCAGTTTTGTGCGTAGACCTTGTTTTTTGTTGTATTACATTTCAAATACCATTTCATGTTTTGTTATTTCATTTTGATACGTGTAGTTCAGACAAAAAACCTATAAAAATAAAAAATAAAAGTAAGTGAGCCGGACGGGCAATAGGTAATATAAAAGTCATTTTCAGGTTCGGTTGAAAACAGTATAGGTACCTATAGGCCAGGTACTGAACACGTGACTGCAGGAGCGTCTTGAGGTTTGATTGCGCTCAAAGCGGAAATATCTACAGGCCCCCCCCCCCGCCCCTTCCGCCCCCGACTAATGTAGTACTTTTTCCATCGTAAGATAAACAATGCTTTACGAATAAATCTCTTAATTCTCTAAATTTTAATTTTTTTCTGTACCTATAATATATTGTTTAGTGAGTTCAATTACATTTGGAAGTGGAACAAAATAATTAGCATTTCTCTTTTCTACATAGGTAAAGAGCGAATCCGATAAGAATACCAAAGAAAAGCAAAATATATTTAGCTGCAGTCGGCGCAGTATTACCGTCGAATTTCCAAATACGGCATAATTTCACAAAGGGCGGGCATTCGTTCGAAAAGCCGACAGTTTCGTTGTCAACCCTGTCATATATAGAAGCTGCTAGTGAGTATAGTGCCGACTGCCGAGTAGTAGATTCGCTTGATTGTGCGCAAGCTCACGAAATCTGACAATGCACACGGCAAAAAGTTCACAAGAGTCTTTTAAGTGGTGATTGCGTGTGTGGGTGTGTGTGTGGGTGTGTGTGGCTGAGGGGGGGGGCGTAAGGGGGGTAGAAAATAAGGAGAGTTTTCAATGTGTTTTAATTTATTCTAAATGTGTTTTAAAAAAGGCCCCATTGCGGTGCTCTGCGGGCTGCGTTCAGGGGCACGAAGTGGAGGGGCCGAGTCTGCTCGGCGGGCAGCGTTCAGGGGCATGAAGTGGAGGAGCCAAGTCTGCTCTGCGGGCTGCGTTCGGGGCATGAAGTGGAGGAGCGAAGTCTGCTCTGCGGGCTGCGTTCAGGGGCACGAAGTGGAGGAGCCGAGTCTGCTCTGCGGGCTGCGTTCAGGGGCACGAAGTGGAGGAGCCGAGTCTGCTCTGCGGGCTGCGTTCAGGGTCACGAGGTGGAGGGGCCGAGTCTGCTCTGCGGGCTGCGTTCAGGGTCACGAAGTGGAGGAGCCGAGTCTGCTCTGCGGGCTGCGTTCAGGGGCATGAAGTGGAGGGGCCGATTCTGCTCTGCGGGCTGCGTTCAGGGGCACGAAGTGGAGGAGCGAAGTCTGCTCTGCGGGCTGCGTTCAGGGGCACGAAGTGGAGGAGCCGAGTCTGCTCTGCGGGCTGCGTTCAGGGTCATGAGGTGGAGGGGCCGAGTCTGCTCTGCGGGCTGCGTTCAGGGTCACGAAGTGGAGGAGCCGAGTCTGCTCTGCGGGCTGCGTTCAGGGGCATGAAGTGGAGGGGCCGAGTCTGCTCTGCGGGCTGCGTTCAGGGGCACGAAGTGGAGGGGCCGAGTCTGCTCTGCGGGCTGCGTTCAGGGGTAGGAGACGGCTGTAAATCAGAAATCTTTTTTGACTAAATGCTGGGTTACAGCCAGCAATGTCGTCAGCATTGGCTCTGCACCAATCAGAGACCCTGGATGTG
This sequence comes from Nemoura dubitans, assembly GCA_921293005.1. Taxonomy (NCBI): domain Eukaryota; kingdom Metazoa; phylum Arthropoda; class Insecta; order Plecoptera; family Nemouridae; genus Nemoura; species Nemoura dubitans. The sequence continues at coordinate 12,243,584 of OV121078.1, read as the reverse complement.
CATGACGTCATGTTCGCGACTCTGCCATGGAGTCTCTGATTGGTGCAGAGCCAATGTTGATGACATCGTGTCATTGACATGGTGTCCTATGAAGCGGTTAACCCAGCCAAGACCGGAAAGGAACGGGAAGCAAATTGAAACGGAAGCGAGTGATGCGACGCGAAAATCAGTTGCATAATCATACTTTATCAGGCGTCCAGGAGGCGTAGGAGTGTTGTCAATGGCGTCACCTCGTGGTACGTCAAGGAGGTTGATGAAGCTGCGATATATACCACCGTGGGTAAGAAACTAACGCTCTTGGGTTACTAACCTAGCTCGGCCATTTGGAGCGGCTACGAAGCGGCTAATTAGCCGGGCTGGCGGTGTTATATAACCCGGACCTAGAGCGGCCATTTCATCAATGGGCAGTTTTTTGATTTCGTAGCACCGCTAGCAACCAGTATTACGGTGGTGCTACGATGATAGCATTATCTAGAAGGCATACTGCTTTTTAAACAATCATAATTGTGCAGTGAAGTCAAATCAACCAATCTCATGGCTTGTTACTAAAGTCAGAGCCAATGTGCCCCGGCTATATAACCCGGCCGTAATACTGCCGCTCTAGGTCGGGGTTACTGCTTGGTGCTATGGTGGTATTAATTAGTCAGGGTAGATTGCTAGTAATCCCGGGAGTATGGCACATGACATCTTCGCTCGTTGCCGCCATTTTTAGGCTAAAAGATGGCTGACTGCTCCGAGTGCTTCGTCCAGAAGGACGAAGCAGTCGGGGCGAGCTCCAGTTGCTCCGGAGCGACTTTCGGACCGCACCCTTAGAGTTTCACGGCGTGGTATTTCTTGCATGCCAAAAATAGATAAATATTGTTCCACTTTTGGTAATAAGAGCCCAATGGCAAATGGCAAATGTTTTGATAATAAGCTTTCAACAGATTGTGAAAGATAATCCTTCTTCATTTCAAACTAATGTCAAAAAATTTATTTTAGAAGATGCTTTTTATTCAATCAAAGAGTTTTTAAATTTCGAATTGAAGTGATATTATTATGTAACATTAGCTAGGTGTTAGATTTGAGATATATTGACTTGTCAGTGCCATAATGTAACACATGGTTTTTAATGACGAAATAAAATTGAGTTGAATTGAATTGAACTCACGAGATATACAGGACATCACAGGAGGCGGCCGCGAAAATGTTGACGTGTGGCCTTGAATAGTTAAAGGGAAAAGTCGTCCTGTGTTGCGTTTCCAGGTATCCGTGTCCGGCAACCCACGGGCCCCCGGGCGCCAACTGTGGTCTGCCAGAAACGTGCCGGGTGCTGAACGATTCACAAAACCTAGCGAGCTGACGGTTCTGGCGGCTTTAGATGAGGCTGCGGGCGATTGGTGCTTAAAGCAACTGCAGGCAAAGACTACTTACGGACTGTCACGTCAGTGTTTCCCTGCTTGAAGCCAGTGCAGGGAAAGACTACTTGAGGACTGTCTTGTCAGTGTTTCCCTGCTTGAAGCAAGTGCAGGGAAAGACTACTTACGGACTGTCTTGTCAGTGTTTCCCTGCTTGAAGCCAGTGCAGGGAAAGACTACTTACGGACTGTCTTGTCAGTGTTTCCCTGCTTGAAGCCAGTGCAGGGAAAGACTACTTACGGACTGTCTTGTCAGTGTTTCCCTGCTTGAAGCAAGTGCAAGGAAAGACTACTTACGGACTGTCTTGTCAGTGTTTCCCTGCTTGAAGCAAGTGCAGGGAAAGACTACTTACGGACTGTCAATTGTCAGTGTTTCCCTGCTTGAAGCCAGTGCAGGGAAAGACTACTTACAGACTGTCTTGTCAGTGTTTCCCTGCTTGAAGCAAGTGCAGGGAAAGACTACTTACGGACTGTCTTGTCAGTGTTTCTCTGCTTGAAGCAAGTGCAGGGAAAGACTACTTACGGACTGTCTTGTCAGTGTTTCCCTGCTTGAAGCCAGTGCAGGGAAAGACTACTTACAGACTGTCTTGTCAGTGTTTCCCTGCTTGAAGCAAGTGCAGGGAAAGACTACTAACGGACTGTCTTGTCAGTGTTTCTCTGCTTGAAGCAAGTGCAGGGAAAGACTACTTACAGACTGTCTTGTCAGTGTTTCCCTGCTTGAGGCAAGTGCAGGGAAAGACTACTTACGGACTGTCTTGTCAGTGTTTCCCTGCTTGAAGCAAGTGCAGGGAAAGACTACTTACGGACTGTCAATTGTCAGTGTTTCCCTGCTTGAAGCCAGTGCAGGGAAAGACTACTTACAGACTGTCTTGTCAGTGTTTCCCTGCTTGAAGCAAGTGCGGGGAAAGACCACTTACGGACTGTCATGTCAGTGTTTCCCTGCTTGAAGCAAGTGCAGGGAAAGACTACTTACGGACTGTCTTGTCAGTGTTTCCCTGCTTGAAGCAAGTGCAGGAAAAGACTACTTACAGACTGTCTTGTCAGTGTTTCCCTGCTTGAAGCAAGTGCAGGGAAAGACTACTTACGGACTGTCTTGTCAGTGTTTCCCTGCTTGAAGCCAGTGCAGGGAAAGACTACTTACGGACTGTCATGTCAGTGTTTCCCTGCTTGAAGCCAGTGCAGGGAAAGACTACTTACGGACTGTCAATTGTCAGTGTTTCCCTGCTTGAAGCAAGTGCAGGGAAAGACTACTTACGGACTGTCTTGTCAGTGTTTCCCTGCTTGAAGCCAGTGCAGGGAAAGACTACTTACAGACTGTCTTGTCAGTGTTTCCCTGCTTGAAGCAAGTGCAGGGAAAGACTACTTACGGACTGTCTTGTCAGTGTTTCTCTGCTTGAAGCAAGTGCAGGGAAAGACTACTTACAGACTGTCTTGTCAGTGTTTCCCTGCTTGAAGCAAGTGCGGGGAAAGACCACTTACGGACTGTCATGTCAGTGTTTCCCTGCTTGAAGCCAGTGCAGGGAAAGACTACTTACGGACTGTCAATTGTCAGTGTTTCCCTGCTTGAAGCAAGTGCAGGGAAAGACTACTTACGGACTGTCAATTGTCAGTGTTTCCCTGCTTGAAGCAAGTGCAGGGAAAGACTACTTACGGACTGTCTTGTCAGTGTTTCCCTGCTTGAAGCAAGTGCAGGGAAAGACCACTTACGGACTGTCTTGTCAGTGTTTCCCTGCTTGAAGCAAGTGCAGGGAAAGACTACTTACAGACTGTCTTGTCAGTGTTTCCCTGCTTGAAGCAAGTGCAGGGAAAGACCACTTACGGACTGTCTTGTCAGTGTTTCCCTGCTTGAAGCAAGTGCAGGGAAAGACTACTTACGGACTGTCTTGTCAGTGTTTCCCTGCTTGAAGCAAGTGCAGGGAAAGACTACTTACGGACTGTCATGTCAGTGTTTCCCTGCTTGAAGCCAGTGCAGGGAAAGACTACTTACGGACTGTCTTGTCAGTGTTTCCCTGCTTGAAGCAAGTGCAGGGAAAGACTACTTACGGACTGTCAATTGTCAGTGTTTCCCTGCTTGAAGCCAGTGCAGGGAAAGACTACTTACGGACTGTCTTGTCAGTGTTTCCCTGCTTGAAGCAAGTGCAGGGAAAGACTACTTACGGACTGTCATGTCAGTGTTTCCCTGCTTGAAGCCAGTGCAGGGAAAGACCACTTACGGACTGTCTTGTCAGTGTTTCCCTGCTTGAAGCAAGTGCAGGGAAAGACTACTTACAGACTGTCTTGTCAGTGTTTCCCTGCTTGAAGCAAGTGCAGGGAAAGACCACTTACGGACTGTCTTGTCAGTGTTTCCCTGCTTGAAGCAAGTGCAGGGAAAGACTACTTACGGACTGTCTTGTCAGTGTTTCCCTGCTTGAAGCAAGTGCAGGGAAAGACTACTTACGGACTGTCATGTCAGTGTTTCCCTGCTTGAAGCCAGTGCAGGGAAAGACTACTTACGGACTGTCTTGTCAGTGTTTCCCTGCTTGAAGCAAGTGCAGGGAAAGACTACTTACGGACTGTCAATTGTCAGTGTTTCCCTGCTTGAAGCAAGTGCAGGGAAAGACTACTTACGGACTGTCAATTGTCAGTGTTTCCCTGCTTGAAGCCAGTGCAGGGAAAGACTACTTACGGACTGTCTTGTCAGTGTTTCCCTGCTTGAAGCAAGTGCGGGGAAAGACTACTTACGGACTGTCTTGTCAGTGTTTCCCTGCTTGAAGCCAGTGCAGGGAAAGACTACTTACGGACTGTCATGTCAGTGTTTCCCTGCTTGAAGCCAGTGCAGGGAAAGACTACTTACGGGCTGTAATGTCAGTGTTTCCCTGGTTGAAGCAAGTGCAGGGAAAGACTACTTACGGACTGTCAATTGTCAGTGTTTCCCTGCTTGAAGCCAGTGCAGGGAAAGACTACTTACGGACTGTCTTGTCAGTGTTTCCCTGCTTGAAGCAAGTGCAGGGAAAGACTACTTACGGACTGTCTTGTCAGTGTTTCCCTGCTTGAAGCCAGTGCAGGGAAAGACTACTTACGGGCTGTCATGTCAGTGTTTTCCTGCTTGAAGCAAGTGCAGGGAAAGACTACTTACGGACTGTCTTGTCAGTGTTTCCCTGCTTGAAGCCAGTGCAGGGAAAGACTACTTACGGACTGTCTTGTCAGTGTTTCCCTGCTTGAAGCAAGTGCAGGGAAAGACTACTTACGGACTGTCAATTGTCAGTGTTTCCCTGCTTGAAGCCAGTGCAGGGAAAGACTACTTACGGACTGTCTTGTCAGTGTTTCCCTGCTTGAAGCAAGTGCGGGGAAAGACTACTTACGGACTGTCTTGTCAGTGTTTCCCTGCTTGAAGCCAGTGCAGGGAAAGACTACTTACGGACTGTCATGTCAGTGTTTCCCTGCTTGAAGCCAGTGCAGGGAAAGACTACTTACGGGCTGTCATGTCAGTGTTTCCCTGCTTGAAGCAAGTGCAGGGAAAGACTACTTACGGACTGTCAATTGTCAGTGTTTCCCTGCTTGAAGCCAGTGCAGGGAAAGACTACTTACGGACTGTCTTGTCAGTGTTTCCCTGCTTGAAGCAAGTGCAGGGAAAGACTACTTACGGACTGTCTTGTCAGTGTTTCCCTGCTTGAAGCCAGTGCAGGGAAAGACTACTTACGGGCTGTCATGTCAGTGTTTCCCTGCTTGAAGCAAGTGCAGGGAAAGACTACTTACGGACTGTCAATTGTCAGTGTTTCCCTGCTTGAAGCCAGTGCAGGGAAAGACTACTTACGGACTGTCTTGTCAGTGTTTCCCTGCTTGAAGCAAGTGCAGGGAAAGACTACTTACGGACTGTCAATTGTCAGTGTTTCCCTGCTTGAAGCCAGTGCAGGGAAAGACTACTTACGGACTGTCTTGTCAGTGTTTCCCTGCTTGAAGCCAGTGCAGGGAAAGACTACTTACGGACTGTCTTGTCAGTGTTTCCCTGCTTGAAGCCAGTGCAGGGAAAGACCACTTACGGACTGTCTTGTCAGTGTTTCCCTGCTTGAAGCAAGTGCAGGGAAAGACTACTTACAGACTGTCTTGTCAGTGTTTCCCTGCTTGAAGCAAGTGCAGGGAAAGACCACTTACGGACTGTCTTGTCAGTGTTTCCCTGCTTGAAGCAAGTGCAGGGAAAGACTACTTACGGACTGTCTTGTCAGTGTTTCCCTGCTTGAAGCAAGTGCAGGGAAAGACTACTTACGGACTGTCATGTCAGTGTTTCCCTGCTTGAAGCCAGTGCAGGGAAAGACTACTTACGGACTGTCTTGTCAGTGTTTCCCTGCTTGAAGCAAGTGCAGGGAAAGACTACTTACGGACTGTCAATTGTCAGTGTTTCCCTGCTTGAAGCCAGTGCAGGGAAAGACTACTTACGGACTGTCTTGTCAGTGTTTCCCTGCTTGAAGCAAGTGCAGGGAAAGACTACTTACGGACTGTCTTGTCAGTGTTTCCCTGCTTGAAGCCAGTGCAGGGAAAGACTACTTACGGGCTGTCATGTCAGTGTTTCCCTGCTTGAAGCAAGTGCAGGGAAAGACTACTTACGGACTGTCAATTGTCAGTGTTTCCCTGCTTGAAGCCAGTGCAGGGAAAGACTACTTACGGACTGTCTTGTCAGTGTTTCCCTGCTTGAAGCAAGTGCAGGGAAAGACTACTTACGGACTGTCAATTGTCAGTGTTTCCCTGCTTGAAGCCAGTGCAGGGAAAGACTACTTACGGACTGTCTTGTCAGTGTTTCCCTGCTTGAAGCCAGTGCAGGGAAAGACTACTTACGGACTGTCTTGTCAGTGTTTCCCTGCTTGAAGCCAGTGCAGGGAAAGACTACTTACGGACTGTCTTGTCTTGACAGACTGTTACAGACTGCCACTCAGCACTCTCTACCTCAAAGCCAAAATTTCTCCAAACTTCACTTTTTAAGTTTGTTGGAGTGTGTAGTCTGTTTTTTGCCACCTCTCTACGTCTCCAGAAAAGAGCCGCCAGAGTGGGCCAAAGAACCAAAAGCTTTTAGAACTCAAGGACGTCTGCGAACTTCGGCGGGATTTAAAAAATTGAAAATAATCGATTATTCAAAATTGAAGAGATTAATCGTTTCTTTGTGATAATCGATCAATAGATTTGATTAATCGATTATTATTAGGGGGTGACCACCCCTAATAATATGTGTCCACTATACAGCAATTTTTTCCCCAAAAGTATTACTAATTGTTAGTCCGATTTTCAAAAGTAGAAAGTGGACACGGCCTCCTTGATCGCATTCGTTAGGAGCTCCATGTTTTCTGGAATGGCTGTTCGTGTGAAAACCAGCCAAGTCCACTTTCGGTCAAAATTAGTTGGAACTTTTGAAGAGGCTGTTATTAAACAAAGCATATGTGTCCATCAAAACATTGAAAGCCATTCCAGTGTTATGCTATTAGTTTAAAAACTATATGTTTGAGTGAAAACCAGCCAGGCCCACAGAAAAACCAGGCTATTTCAAGTCTATAGTATGAACTTTGCCAGCTGAACATTTTTGAAAATGGTCTTCACTGGTTTTTACAAGTGCCTCTTCTATAATTGTATGAGATAATAATTGAACTATAATCCATATTTTATATCATTTTGTCACTACAAACAACATGTAATAACATTACTAGATTGGTTAAAAATATATATATATTTGGTACTATATAAAGTAAACAATTATAGCTACTCTCAATCACATAATCCGTATTGATATCATTTTGTCACTACAAATAAGATGTAATAACATTACTAGGTTGGTTAAAAAAAAATATATATATATATATATATATATATATATATATATATATATATATATATATATATATATATATATATATATATATATATATATATTTGTATAAAGTAAACAATAATGGCTACTCTCGATCACATATGTTGCAATGGCAAATAAGAGCCGATAAATCACTGATTTCCGACCGGTTTTCTGTGTCTACGACTGGAAGATGGCCGCCACCTTGTCTGCGCTGGCGATCTCGGTCAGCATCGCGCGCAGGCGGTCCATTCCCACGCCGTTCTCCTGAAAGAAAGCAGAGGACAGTAAACATCAGGTTCTTCTGCCTGTTGTAAACTTGTAACTTGAGCAGCCAGCTGATACCAAACCTGAATTTCAGCTTCTCTGTTCCATGGGTCGGTTTCTGGACACAATCAAATTGTGTCAGCTGGCAATGTCAGTGACATGATGTCATCAACATTGGCTCTGCACCAATCAGAGACACCAAGGCAGAGTCGGGAACATGACGTCATGCACATCCAGAGTCTCTGATTGGTCCAGAACCAATGTTCTTATATACCAAAAGCTACTGAAGCTACTGTAAGAAATCTTACAGAGGTCCACTCAAAAACTTATCACAGCGACTGGGCTGGATCCTGGTGGCCGTTCCCGAACCCACTGGCTCAAGACATGTCTTAAAAGGTTTTGTGTGGACTTGCGTACTTGACTTTGAGAAAAGTACGGATATGACGTCACACGCACTGTCTTATTCTGTCTGTCCACACTACACGAGTTCATCGTGATCAAGTCCTCAAATCGATCAAATATTGCGTTGATTGGGTTTCAAAAGTCAGTTGGTGTTTACACCAATTGTTCCATTATATCATGATAAATCATGATAACATGATAATGATAATTATATGATATCATGATATCATAATATATGATATATGATATGATATATCATATGATATGATATGATATGATATGATATGATATATGATATCATGATGTTAGATTCGTCACGATTTCCGGTCAGGTTCGGAATATGCTCGGGAAACAAAAACCTGACCGGAAATCGTGACGTATCTAACCTCACTTTATCACCGAGCTCGTAGCACACGGAACACGCTCCCAGGTTAATGTTTCAACGTTTCCGGTGGCGGATTTCGAAATAATCACAAACTATTCCGAGCGTTCACGACGATTCCCGAATGATTTCATCACGATTAAAAAGTTAACTGAGTTGTGGAAACCCAATCAACGCCATCTTTGATGGCGCAGAGAGTTGATGTTGATTAAGTCTATAGCTATAGTGCGAACGAGGTGTAAATAACAAAGTATTCGAGTTAAGTCTGCAAGCATGAGAACTGAAATTCATCCACAAATCCTACATATTAATCACAATTAAAAATATGGATTTTGATGAGAATATTTTGTGAATGAATGTCAATTTGTAATATAAGGATTAAATTAAAAACTGTATCTACCTTACCAATGTACTACACTGCGCACAGTAAGAGGCAATAAATAAATAACAAATAAGTACAGTGGTGCTCTCACGTCAAGGAAGTTGACCAGCGTCTTTCCGGGGCAGTCGACGTTTTCCGCCACGATACCGTTGACGAGGAAGCCGAAGTCCAGCGCTTCGGCCAGCGGCTTCCACCGATCGCGCTCGTCCAGGAAGTCGCAAAGTCGCTGCATCGTTGTCGCCGAGAGGCTCGAGATCGAGTCGAGCCGCGCCGGTTTCGAGCCGACGCACTCGAATTCCGAGCACGACAACGCGTCCTCGAAATCGTCTTCGGAATCCGAGTCGGAGCTCGAAACGGCCGCGTCCGAAGGCCGCTGCTGCGGAAAAAGCGCGGCCGGCCTTAAGTTTTCCTCCCGTTAAAGTGGCCACGTCTGTTTTATGACCCAATTGTGCACAGTAGCATGCAAATCATATAGTTCTTTATTGTTAAACCTTATTGTTAAACACTAATCACTACCCTTAAACCTCATGAGTATGACGAATTGTGAATCAGCCTTTAGATACCAGGACATAAGGACTGGCCTGGAAGGGAGCCAAGGGTGGACCCGGTGCCGGCACTAAGGCCTGCTACCGTCCAACAGCACCAAGGGCCGGCCACCGTTTAGCCTTGTCCCTTTGACACACTGTGTTGGCGCTGTCCCTGTGGCACTGGTCTATTGGCTGTCAATGAATGACAGGCTGATGATGAAGCTAGTCTGGCCTGGAAGGGAGCCGAGGGTGGACCCAGGCCGTCACAAAAGACGCCTTCTAAGATGTCGAAGCTGACCTGTTGGCTGCCCCGAGGCCAGTCTAAGGGGTCCTGGCATTGACAGGCAGCTGTTTCTCGTTCCAGGGTGGCCAAAGTGGGCAGGCCCTCGATGTCAGCAGCCAGATGGACAGCCCTGGAAGATACTCTCATCAGGTTCAGCGCTCAATCAAATTGGCCGCTCTCATTTAGGGCATGTCATCTTGCTCGAGGCTAAACTTGAGCTCTACATTTTCCGGGCAGGCAAAGGTTTTCAACTACTGACGGCCTATTTCACCAACGTCGATTAAATACCCCCTAAACGGTTGTTTCAGGCCGATTATTAAATACCCCCTAAACGGTTGTTTCAGGCCGATTATTAAATACCCCTAAACGGTTGTTTCAGGCCGATTATTAAATACCCCTAAACGGTTGTTTCAGGCCGATTATTAAATACCCCTAAACGGTTGTTTCAGGCCGATTATTAAATACCCCTAAACGGTTGTTTCAGGCCGATTATTAAATACCCCCTAAACGGTTGTTTCAGGCCGATTTTGGCTGGCGTATTTGTTTTCTCTAAAAAACTGAGTGCTTCAATAATTTAAATTGAGACTTATACATTTTCTCGAGGCTAAATGTAATAACAACTTTTAGCCGGTGGTAATAATAACATAAGATAATATTTTGTGACATGAAAACACTTACATGTAAAATTTCTTTGACCCATGTCTACTATATCCTATCTTTACCACTTGTTTGGAAAAAAACTATTTCAAACTGGGATTTGAATGCTAAATCAAAAGTCTCACTGTCATACATGTCGTACAAATCGTACATTCACAAAGTCACAATCACAAAGTCGTACGTGTTATTTTGTCTGGAACTACTTTCTTAAACCACTTTACATGTTTTAAAAGCTAATTCCCCAACTTTGGGGCTCAAATAATGGACGATGGTTTAGCCAGGGATTAAATACAGACATTTACAAAATAAAATGTTTTACTTGTCAAAACGACAACTTATATAGAATCACTTCCGCGTGTAAATCGAAATTGAAGTAATTTTTTGTCCAGGTAATGTGTTTTAAAAATTCCCTCTGAACTTTGCAAAAAGTCAGCAAAACAGTGAATTAGAAGGTGCCGGCTAAATTGGCCTTAGATGCCCGTTTAGGCCAACTTTGGTGACATAGGCCCGGTCCCTACAAGGGACCTGAGGTATGTCCGAGGGACGGACCTCATTTCCGCAAGGTACGTCCGCCGGACTGCCGTCGGACCTCCGCGTGTCAGTAGGGCCCTACTAACACGGTCCGTCCATGGACTTGCTTTTAAGGTCCCCGAGGTCCGTTCATTGGACGTCCATGAAGTCCGGACAATGGACGTCCAAAGCACCTCCACAGGACGTGCTTTAAATGTCCCTTGGACTATTTCAAACTGGGATTTGAATGCTAAATCAAAAGTCTTCACTAGTTTGATTTTCCACTTTGATTTCAATTTTGATTTAGCATTCAAATCTCAGTTTGAAATAGTTTTTTTCAAAACTCGTGCTAAAGATAGGATACAGTAGACATGAGGCTAAGAAATTTAAGGCCCCTAGTTAACCAATCCACACTTCATAGAAAACTAGGTACTGATTTTTTTCTGATTTGACTTTAGTTTGACAGTAATTTGGCACTTTGCATTTTCTCGGAACTCCCTCGGAGTTCCGAGAGGCCTCCTCGGAACTCCGGAACTCCGGAACTCCGGAACTCCAGACGAGAGGCCGAGGGACCCGAACGGGACGGGCGAAAAACTGTCCCAAAGCCCTCGATGACATCATGAGAGGATCCATAGCAAGGCTGTTTGTGGACTCAAAAAGTTTCTTTCAAATTTGTTATTTCACCCTTATGGCCCATGGCCCAAGGGTTACCTATATAAAAAATGGGTACATATATTTCATCAAGCACAACTTGCTTGCAAGTGATAGATGAATTTTGAACAGGGTTTTCATTGCTAAGGTGAAATTGTTAGCAGTCAGTTTGGTATTTAACTCCCAGTCGTTTTCCTTTCCATGAGGACCGAGTGAGTGGGAACGTACGCGTTTTCCTTCGCGTCCTGCACGCTGCACCGTTCTTGGAACGATTCCGCAAAGTCGGCAGGGACGGAGTCGTGCGCCACGTCCATATTGCAATAGTCGGGCAACAGGAAATCAAAGTCGTCCGTCGGCAGCTCCAAGTCCGTAGCGAAGGAGAACATCGGATTGGTGACATCGGACGGAACCGCTTGGGCTCCGTCCAGCTCATCCCAGTGAGCTACGTTCAGTTGTTGAGAACCTGCAAGAAGGGGAGACGAGCATCAGGCCATGGCCATGGCCGGCATTACTTGGCCAGCATAACATGGCCGGCATAACATGGCCGGAATAACGAGGCCGGAATAACGTGGCCGGAATAACGTGGCCTGCATAACATGGCCGGCATAACATGGCCGGCATAACATGGCCGGCATAACATGGCCGGCATAACATGGCCGGCATAACATGGCCGGCATAACATGGCCGGCATAACATGGCCGGCATAACATGGCCGGAATAACATGGCCGGAATAACATGGCCGGCACAGGAAACCAGGTCAAAACCAGCACGTAAACCAGAACCGAATGTAATCGAAAGATTTTACAAATTTCTATATTCTTGAAAGATATTTTATCAGCTGAATGCTCACGACTAAAGAAAAACTTGGGTCACCAAACTAATTTCTAAGATAATGGCATTTCTAAATTGACATTGCAGTTTGAGAGTGCTGTTTTTGGCGCATTTTTGACAATTTTTCTATGACAGTAAAATTGTACCAACTATTTAAAGACACAATTACAGCTTTAATTTTTGTGTGACAAGACGTTATCCTGTAAAATAAAGTGTTTTCTTGTCGATACACTTTTTCGACAAAGACAATTCGATGGAGAAACTGAAGAGCGCTAATTTAGCTGGAAATTGTATGTGCAGGCTTGTTGAATTTAGGAATGCAAGCTTCAACAGAGTGGCCTTGAACCGTCGAGAAAAATTGGTCCGTTAAAAATAAATATAATTGTGCAATTTTGACCACCCTAAAAATTGTTTTTCGACCCAACTCGTAAAAACAAGTACCCATTGCTTGTAGGCCAACTTGTTTATATGTTTATCTTGGTGACTTACTTGAACCAAAATCAAGAAGTGACCTCCCCTCTAAATTGCAAGAGCATGTGAGACAAATGATTCCCTGCTCGCGAAAGGGAGAGATTTCAGTTAGGGGATGCTCAGTTTTTCATCAAATTCCGGGGAGTTGGGGGGGGGGGGGGGGGGGGGGGTCCGGGATTTTTTGAGAACCAAGGTAATTTTGAAGCAAATCTATGCGTTTCAGAAGTTGTAAAGCATCCTTTGGCCCCCACATTTTTAGTCATTTGGAATGCGCAAGTCTTTCTTGTGGACACAGTAATTTGTTTTCTAAATTTTGTCAACTACACTAGAATTAATTTGAGTTTGCCACTTTTTGGAGATCTCTTATCATAGAGTACCTACCATACCATATAATCAAATAAGTTTTTGTAATTACCATTAAATAAGGTATTTATTATTACAATTATTTACCATTTTACTCTTTACAAATGGTAAGGAGTCCAATGATACTTTACTTCGAAGTCCACCAGGCAGTGGTAATCTTAGGCTAACACGACTCTACCGAGCGATTCTTTGTACAGAAGAAATGAACCAGACCGGACCGGCAATATAAGGGACCGAAATAAACTCATCTAGAACACCGATATTAATATGCTTGTGCCACAAAGCCCACACTTCCGTGTTGAGATTCTCAAAACATATCTTGGCTAAACGTATTGTAACTTTCAATTTTGTCAGAGAAATTATTTCAACCGATGACTGGGAAAGCTCTAGCATCCCCTCAAAATGCCTAACGTCTTACTAAATTTCTTAGACTCATGTCTACTATATCCTATCTTTAGCACTAGTTTTGAAAAAAACTAATTTAAACTGGGATTTGAATGCTAAATCAAAAGTCTCTCTGGTTTCACTGGTTTCATTGGGATTTTGGATGGTTTTTAATATGTAGGTGGGTAAATTGTTCAAATTTTGAATTATTATTAGACTTTGATAGGATCATTAGAATTTAGGAAGCTTAGATTAAAAAACAACTGTTGGTTAGGTTCTTTTGTTCACGTTTTAACATCAGTCGAGCTTTCACCCTTGATAAAGTAACTAGCATATGTTAAGAAACGTCGGGAAACCAGTGAGACTTTGATTTAGCATTCGAATCCCAGTTTGAATTAGTTATTTTCAAGACGTCTTACGTTCGCAATCCGAGGTAGCCAGACCCTCCAAAAATTCGGGCAAAAGGTCAATCTCGAATTCTTCGACAGATAGAGCGGTCGGCGGGAGAATCTCAACGGTCGGCAATTCCAAACCCGTCCCATTGCAAATCATCGGGTCGGCAGATCTCGAAGGTCCCGTCAGCGTTCGGTCCAGCTCCGCCCTGCCGGCTCGCTTGCGTTTCTGCGGTGCTGCAGAATAGGGATATTCTATATAAACAGATTTCATCGATTCAAAAAAGAATATGGAATTTTAAAACGGTTATTGATAAAGATTTAACAAAAAAAACTATCGGAAATGAGGATTAAACAGCTAAGACAGTGCATTTTTGGTACATTTTTGTAACAATTAAAAATTAATAGGAATATGCGCTTAAATTAGTTGTGAGCTGTAAACTGAACTGCAAAAGAAACTGCACATTAGTATTCTGTAAAAATATATTCAGCTCTGCAAACAGTACAGTACAGTGTTGCTTAACTCATATCCCTCAAGCCTCTCTCCCTCTAAGAGCTGGCCACGTGCATGGCGGTCACCCATCCAACGCCCGACTCGGCGCAATGTTGCTTAACTTACCTTGCTCCACGCAAGGCTTGTACTGAAACTCGATACGTTCGCTTGTCTCCTTGTCGTTCGTTCGAAGCAACTCCACGAACACGCTCACTGATTCTTCGATGTCCGTTCGACTAAAACAAAGAGAATACCTACTAGTGACAAAAAGACAAGAAAAAAAAAGAAACTAATCAAAGACATAATATCTAGTCGCATGTATCAATGGTAAAATAAAATCCCATTCTGCAACACACTACCGACTTTATTACAAAACCTTTGTTGGAACAATCGTGCAAATAGTGTTATACTCAAATCCATGATTTTGCTGTGCCTATGAACTTTGCTGTGTCCCAAGTAGCACAAAAACGTTCGGTGGACGTCGAAAAGCTAACGGGGGATAACTTGCGTTCAACGCTAACATTCGCCAAACGTTCGATTAGGTTCCACCCGAACGTTGAACGCAAGTTATCCCCTGTTGGCTTTCCGACGTCCACCGAACGTTCGTGATAACGGTTTTTGTGCTACTTGGGTAGGGTGACCAGACGTCCCGGTTTCACAGGACAGTCCTGGTTTTGATGTCCCTGTCCCGGCGTCCCGAGAGACGCCACCCGGGACGCCTAAATGTCCCGGTTTCCCAGTCATTCCATTTGATTTATTTTTTATTTTTTATTTCAAATAATTATGTACGTACAATCTTTATTATTTTTGTGTACTGGCTTTTTCAAGATATTGATTTGTGGATATGCTGTAGTTAATCACAATAAGCAGCCCCACACCCATCATCAAACCACTTCTGAGTCCTAGCGTGTTGACTTTTTTGCTTTAATCTGCCATTATTGTGCATTGTAGGGGTCAGAAATTGGTAGTGGGAGCTGCAAAATTCAGTAAACTCGATAAATTCGACTTATTTAAACCATAAATTACCCCCCCCCCCCCGCACCCCACCCGTACGAAAATGTCCCGGTTTTTGAGTTCGAAAATAAGGTCACCCTATACTTGGACGAAGTCTCACCGATAAGGAGGCGTCCTGAAGGCGATGGCGTACTGGTGGTGGACGTCCTGCTCCTCGAAGGAGCCCCAGGCTTCCCACCGCGGGGCGTCGTCGTCGTCGTCGTCGTCGGGCTCGTAGAACCGCACCTTGATGTGCTCTGTGAGATGGACCAGGGTGCCATGCTCGGGTATTAATTAATTTACTAGGAAACGCTGCCAATGTGTTTGCGTTGAAGATGAGCGTAGCTATTTGTAGCAGATACGTTCTTTGCAAGATGTCGTAAACAGCCGATGTGTTAATTAGTATTTCCATGTTTGGTCACAATACATTTTTGGGAAATTTTGGAAAAAATACTCACTTTTAGATAAATTTCTGTATTTTTTTTTATTTATTTTTTCAAATTTTGAATATTGGTATTTTTTCAAATTTAAAGGGTAGATGGTACGGAAGATTTTGTTGAAAAACGTAGGGGGTTTAAGTTGAGAACAAAAGTAGACACCCTGAAAATTGAATCGCAATCGCAATCGACGCAGGCGTTTGGGCTGTAGAGCGCTGTCGTCCGGTTAAATTATCTGTTTACAATGACAACGTAATTCCTAGCGGCAAGCCAATCAAATCTTGACAAAATCATTCAACAGGTCAACCAAATGAATCTGAATGGTTCTCCGCTAAGTTTTGACATTAACATAACATATAAGAGTTTGTCATAGTCAAACATTTAGCTAACGTTAAATTCAGGTATTGTTTTAAGTTAGTTGTAGACAAGCTCAAGGGATATGCATATATTCCAAACATCATTGCTACTGCTAATTCTTACGGCTAAGTCGATTGCAAACCAGCCTTTTACAAATTTTTTGGTAATAGCAAGATAACACAACAGTTTCCGATCGATTAAAAATATGATTTTTGAATCTCCCATGGGCCCATGGCCCATGGTTTATAAAAGGTGTTCATGAATTAGGCGATGACTGAAAAGCGACATACTTTTGCTGACCTTCTCGACGAATATGAACACTTCCTCGTCGCCCAGACACGAACCCGAGACCTTGTCGATCCGCGATATCTGCAGCTTGTTGGTCAACGGACTTTCTGCAGGCACGGAGGTTTAAGTCAGTGCAATGAGCTCCGAAGTCGAGCAGTTTCCTTTACCTCGTAAGGTATACACTTTCCAGGCAACACCTTTCGTCGGATCACGACGAAACCTATATTTTCGGAATCTTCACACTTCGGACAACCAATTGAACCATTTTCATTTCGCAAGATTCACTCGTTAATTACTTACAAGAGTTTTAAAATAACCATGTTTAGCCGGTATATTGAAAGATGTACTTAAGGGTAAATTCCAGCTAAGAATTTACCTCTTACCGTATACACTTTCCAGGCCACACCCGTTATCCGATCGCAACGAAACAAATATATACGGAATCCTCACACTTTGGACAACCAATTGAATATTTTAGAACCTCGAAATATCTCTTGGAAATCCATAAAAAGTTGAATTCAATTAATCTCAACAACCATCAATAAATAGTCTTAAGCAGCCTCGATAAGCTGCTTCCTGTCCTCTAAAAACCATGCCGGCAATTTACAATATTGAAACATAACTAGTCGTAGCCTGGGTACTCTGGTAGCCAAACAAGGCCATCTACACATTGTGTTAATATTAACTAGGAATCGCGTTGAAGATGAGCGTGTGGGTGCAGGGACTCTAAAAAGAGAACAAAGGAAGACACCTTGCTCATGCGCTCATCTTCAACGCAGCACAAATTGTTTTCGCAAAGCCCTAGAATATCAAATCATTAGAATGCAGAACGTCGTAAACAGTCGATGTTACGAATTTTAGCTCGAATGCGTGTGAGGCCTTAGTTAATTAGTAATTCCAAGTTTGGTAACACTGAAAGTCACAATACATTTTTGGGAAAATTAGGAAAAAATACGCACTTTTAGACAAATTTCTGCATTTTTCCAAAGTTTCCCAATTTTGAATTTCTTTTTTTCTGATATGAATGGGAGGGGTATGGAGCATTTTCTTGACAAACGCAGGGGGCCCAAGTTGAAAACAAAAGTAGACACACTGAAAATTTCATCGCAATCGAAGCAGGCGTTTGTTTGGCCTGTAGAGTGCGCAAACACACATACATACAAACAAACACGCACTTGTTTTTTTAACAGTAGTGAAATTGAAGATTTCGCTTTGCTTGCTTCGCTCATCAATTTATGATCTAGACACCAAATAGCAAATCTAATGAATATGTTTTAAAATACTACGTTGTTTCACCAGCCTCTTCACACAAATTTAAATAATCACTGCCCCGAGCCCAGGTGGTGGCGAGAAACAAATCTGCAATAACTTAAGTATGGGCAATAATACTCGGGTTTGCATTCTTGGCTGGGACTGGCTGCTATTGGCTGGATCTCACTTGGAAAGGGCTCCATTCGGACTGGTTGGGTGTCGCATAATTGACCGTATAATGACCAAAGGCTGTCTATTAACGCATTCACAACTCGCCAATTCAGCCATTTACAATAATTATGTTTGGTTGTCCAGTTTGTAACAAACTAGTAGTTAATGGCAGTGATTAAAGCTACAAGGAAGGGTACACTACAATTAATTTTAGTATGCCACTTTTTGACGATCTCATTTCATTTCATGAAGTACCAAACCTACGTCAGAGTCCACCAGGCTGTGGTAAGGAAAGGCTAACACGACTGTATAAACAAATATAGCTTGGTTTTGACTGCTGTGACCTCCAACCGTTTTCCTAGCGTTTTGTCACATATATTTTAGTAATTTTCTCAAAGGTGATTCGCATTTGATACCGAAGTGGGTGGTAAGTAGCGGTCTCTGTACTAGCAGGGGTGTCCACTTACTGGTGTTGGAGATGTTCTCAGAGAAAACGGGGGTGCAGATTGGCCGCATCTCGTCGTCGAAACACTCGAAGCGAAGGCAGACCGTGTTGTTCTGCGCAGCTTCGTTGGCGGCTGCCGCTTTGGCTTCACGCTTCGTCTGAGAAGAACGCAAGGGTCGAGTCACAGACATAAAGTTACACATATATTCTACCATACCTTGCTATGGCTACAGTTGTGTTTGTCTTACTTTACCACCTATTATTATTCATTATTATTTTATTTTTATACGTATTATATTATCTTTAGCTGACGAGTTCATACAAAAATTGTATTTTGCCAAAAGGCACCAATAAACAAGCAGCCTAGTGGACTCTGACATATATGGTACTCTATGATATGAGATCCCTAAACAGTGGCTAACTCAAATTAATTATTTTGTGCGGCAAAAATTTGATGCTAGTAGTTTTGCCGGAAATCGTTGGGGTGCGTGACGGCATGCACAAAACAACCAGTTGAAGCCAGCAAAAGCAGGCTTACGTACTGAATTCCAAAACCACTTCACAAGCTGTACCTACCACATTTGGATGTGCATCCCAAAATCCCAAAATAAAAGAAGACCCAGAACAATGAGTTGGTTTAAGAGGAAACTAAACGCAACTGTTTTTGTCGTACGCGGAGGTTCATGCAGGCAAATACTAACACAGAGCTAAAAAATACACGTGTAGTTGAATAGTTGTTTGACGTCGTATTATACTTTCATGACAGGTGTGAATTTTCAAAAAGTGTCTAAAATGCCTTTTTACGGCATTTTACGTAACTCGTATGGAAAAAGTATGTTATAACTTGGATTAAAAACTACCATCCGACAACAATTGATTCTTTCCCGGTCTATGGTTTTTTCCCCAGATTTGTACATTAATAATTGTTGGTGTATGAAGTTCCCGCGTGAACTTTTGCACCAACCCCTGGCCACGCAGCGTGGCTTGTGAATCCAATCGTTTGCAACGCTCTTAACTGTAAACACAAGTTAATTCTGTTATATTTTGTAGTCTGTTTAAATTAGTTTTTAGGCCATTCGTCAAAGCAGTGCCATCCCTCCTCACCTCCTGCAGCTCGCCTTCGCTGAGCTTTGCGCCGGGTCCCATCTTGTGCCGCTTCTCCTCCGAGAGACGCTGCTCAAATTCACGGCATCTGACGACTGTCTTCTCGATGAAGATGCCCATTCCGGCAAAGCTGAGGACGGAGGCAACCTTGACTTCGGCGGAACTCGGCATGCTACCCAGTGCTGCTGTTTTTGTGGCAAGCCTCCAAATGTATTGTTTCACTTCAAATGTAAACATGAAGTCTGTATGCTCTTTGGAAATTATGTTGATACGAAATTTCCACAACAGCTATATTTCCATGCCGAAATTTTCCCGAGATGTTTGGGTACCTATAGGCATTTGTTTACGTCCAATGAATTTGCACGTAGCATAACGCTGTATCTTGCAAGTTGCACGTTTTATTTCAAACAAACCTTTGCGACCGGCTTAGACTACACATTAGGTACTTTGGATATTTGAAAATTTGAGTCCCAGGGCAAAGGAAGGTGGCACAACAGCATTGTTTTGTATTAGGTACTTTACTATGCCTTCAGAGGTTTGAAATGGGTGTTTAATAATGGGAATTGTGTCAATTCATTGTAGCGGAATTTACTTCAAGCTATATACTTGTGGAACCATAAAGTAAGCCAGTAAAAAAATTATACAATTTCTCTTCATGTTTAATAATTACCTAGTTAGATTCCCAAGCCATGCATTTCCTAGCCATGCATTTCCTTGCCAGGCATTTCCTTGCCATGCATTTCCTAGCCATGCATTTCCTAGCCATGCATTTCCTAGCCATGCATTTCCTAGCCATGCATTTCCTAGCCATGCATTTCCTAGCCATGCATTTCCTAGCCATGCATTTCCTAGCCATGCATTTTCCAGCCAAGCAATAGATTCCCAAGCCATGCATTTCCTAGCCATGCATTTCCTTGCCAGGCATTTCCTTGCCATGCATTTTCCAGCCATGCAATAGATTCCCAAGCCATGCATTTCCTAGCCATGCATTTCCTTGCCAGGCATTTCCTAGCCATGCATTTCCCAGCCGTGCATTCCCTTGCCATACATTTCCTAGCCATGCATTTCCTAGCCATGCATTTCCTAGCCATTCATTCCCTTGCCATACATTTCCTAGCCATGCATTTCCTAGCCATGCATTTCCTAGCAATTTATTTCCTTGCCATGCATTTCCTAGACATGCTATCACATCTCAAGTACCTACCCTTACAAGAGGTGATTGTTTTGGTTGACGATAACTTTAAAATATAAATGTATAGCTGGGCTCCAGAATGTGTAGTGATGTAGCGAAACGGCACTGGAAGGCGCTGTAAAAACGAATGTAACAATGCCAAGCAGTTTAACATTTAACATTTAACATTGGAGCAGAGATACAAGGATTACCCAGATATTCTCCCTTACCTAGGTATGGTAGGTACATAGCAAGGGCAATCTTGCGGGGGGGGGGGGGGGGGCTTTTGCATAGCTGCTGCTGCTGTTAGTATAAGAGTCCCCTCACCTGGTTGAACTGTAACCGTAACCACCTGAGGAACATTGGGTCCCTTGATTATAGTGCCATGGTCTGGGTAGCCCTTCTATCTGTGCTGTTAGTATAGGAGTGGATAATCTGGGTAGCCCTTCTATCTGTGCTGTTAGTATAGGAGTGGATAATCAGGGTAGCCCTTCTATCTGTGCTGTTAGTATAGGGGTGTTCAATCTGGGTAGCCCTTCTATCTGTGCTGTTAGTATAGCAGTGGATAATCTGGGTAGCCCTTCTATCTGTGCTGTTAGTATAGGAGTGCATAATCTGGGTAGCCCTTCTATCTGTGCTGTTAGTATAGGAGTTGATGATATGGGTAGCCCTTCTATCTGTGCTGTTAGTATAGGAGTGGATAATCTGGGTAGCCCTTCTATCTGTGCTGTTAGTATAGGAGTGGATAATCTGGGTAGCCCTTCTATCTGTGCTGTTAGTATAGGAGTGGATAATCTGGGTAGCCCTTCTATCTGTGCTGTTAGTATAGGAGTGGATAATCTGGGAAGCCCTTCTATCTGTGCTGTTAGTATAGGAGTGGATAGTCTGGGTAGCCCTTCTATCAGTGCTGTTAGTATAGGTGTGGATAATCTGGGGAGCCCTTCTATCTGTGCTGTTAGTATAGGAGTGGATAGTCTGGGTAGCCCTTCTATCTGTGCTGTTAGTATAGGAGTGGATAATCTGGGTAGCCATTCTATCTGTGCTGTTAGTATAGGAGTGGATAATCTGGGTAGCCCTTCTATCTGTGCTGTTAGTATAGGAGTGGATAGTCAGGGTAGCCCTTCTATCTGTGCTGTTAGTATAGGAGTGGATAATCAGGGTGTCTTGACCAGAGTGCCACCCACCAGGCGGTGTCGCCGTTGACCCCGTCGTTGACGGCAATGGAGTGGGTGCCGTCGGTGCCGTTATTCTCCTTCACCACCAGTTGGTGACAGCTCGGGGTCCGGTCGGCCGAGTCTCCAGTGAAGAGGGAACACCGGATCCAGGCTGGACCAGTCCAGTTGACCAGCTGCACAAATAGGGGTGAAGTTGTTGCAAAAAATAACTAACAGCATATTGGTAGGATAGGTAGTAGGATATCATCGTCGGCAAACAGCGAAAACGTTGTCATCAGCAGTGCTTTTTTGTGCCGGAAAGCACCGGAACGCTGTTCTGGCACCTAATTTTATTACACTGAAATAAATGAAAGACCGGCGGGAATATCTGCGCTCGCCGCTTGCTGGAAAAATCCAGCACTCCATTTCACGTTGAGAAGCTGAGAGTGTATTTGCACCTTCCTCATGGGCCCTTTGCTACTTGGCATGAGTTAAGAGTGTGAAAACTTACAAGCCATGTCTTGAGCCGGACAAAAGGCTCTATGGCCATGGGCAGTTTTGAAACTCTTTGCTTGTGTCTATCAGTAGTGGGTCCAGGAGGAAAATGCGAAGCCACTTTACTTCCTCCCGTGAAATAAGGTTTAATGCGTCCATTTTGTTTTTCGTGCGCCCACTTGGTTACTAATTTTCGACCCAAGTTACTAAAAGGGCTTGTGCTGGTGATGAAGTGAGTGTGAGAGATGAAACAGGGTGTGCAAGTGTTAGTGGAATTCCGAATTGTGGTCCTGAGATATCAGGAAATATAAGGAGGTCCCCTTATCCCACCCGGCGAAGCGGGAGAATGTGTGCCCGGATAGCTCAGATGGTAGAGCACCTGACCGGCAATCAGGAGGTCCCCTTATCCCACCCAGCAAAGCGGGAGAATGTGTGCCCGGATAGCTCAGATGGTAGAGCACCTGACCGGCATCAGGTTTCATGTCCGGTTGTACATTTTCCAGCTTTGCTCTCATTCCATCAAATGCATACCGGTTCAGCTTAAACCAGTAACAATGCAACCGTCTCAAACAGCGTAGGTACATATTTTATGCACTACAACATGGTTTCCCAAGATTTTCACCTAGATGCTGAGTAGTTTTAGTTTCTCTAATTCTGAGTTAAATCAATGATATTTTAAGTTTTTGTCTTTATGTGGCCATAAAATCGAACCACATCAAATAGAGCCCATGCCACGAGAGATCCAGCCAAAAGACGCCAGTCCAAATAGTGCCCATGCCACGAGATATCCAGCCAATAGCAGCCAGTCCCAATGGAGCCCATGCCACGAGAGATCCAGCCATTCAATCGCAGCCAGTCTCAGCCAAGAATGCCATTTGGTCCATTCTAAACTGATAGTACATTTGTTTCTTGCACACCAATTATCATGAGAAGTTAATTGTAGGTACCTGTACTGAGGGGAACTTCCCGGTCTGGCCCTTGCAGCCGTTCCTGCCCTTGGAGCTGTTCTGGCCCTTGGAGCCGTTCTGGCTCTTAGAGCTGTTCCGGCCTTTAATCGGCCCGTGAACATTCTTCGCCTCGGTCTTGTAGCGGAACCGGAACTTTTCTACTGGTTCCACTGTGACGCGCAGGAACGGTTCGGGGAAGGGCTCCCCCACTGTGTGAGAAATCAATAACTTTGGAGTAAACAATGTACCTAATCATGTAACTCAGCTGGTCTTGGGAAGGGCATTACACTAGAATTAATTTGAGTTTGCCACTTTTTGGGCATCTCATATCATAGGGTACCATACCATAGAATCATTTGATTAAATTTTTGTCATTGCCATTAAAAACTTGATTTATCATTACAATTATTAACTTTTTTACTCTTTACAAATTGTAAAAGAGTCAAATGAGACTTTACTTTAAAGTCCACCAGGCTGTGGTAATTTTATTGGCTAACACGACTGTAGAGAAAGGGTTTTAGCATAAAAACTGAGATCCATAAAAACCAAAACTCGCATCGACCCTTTGCTCCGGAGTGGAATTGGGGTTCGGGACTGACAGACGCATCTGGACGTGAGACTCGCAAGATGCGTTGCAATGACTTGTTTGTTTATGAGTCGCCTGGCCTCTCACCTTACGGCGATCCCCATATATCCCACCCAGCAAAGCGGGAGATTGTGTGCCCGGATAGCTCAATTGGTAAAGCACCTGACCGGCAATCAGGAGTGATTTCTTCCTGATTTGAAGCCTGATTCAATAAGTGTCCGCTTTCCTTTGTTTCCTTGGTTACCAGCTTTGTTGATTTTAAGTCTGAGGCATCGTTTTTACAGATCTATATCAGAAGTTTTGTAAATTTCGTGTATGAAAGTAATTGAAAGTAAATCTGTGTCAGAAATATATCTACAATCTAACAAAAATCCTTGGGCATGAGTTACATAATATGAAATTTTGTTCACATAGCTCAATCAAAATGAGCATATTTTCGCTATCTGACAGCTCGGAGAGAAACAAAGGAAGGTCAGAATCATCTACATTTTCAAGTGATCAGAATTTTCGAGAAGGCAACGGTCTGGCTTGGTGCTCCATGGTTTTCATGTCCATTAGCAAGAAAATTAAGGGCTCTGATTGGACGTTGCAAAGCAAATAACATGTTAACAGACTATTAGGTCATGTACTGAAAAACCGGGTCTCAAACCGCTACGCTTATCTTCAACGCAAAACAAATTGCGTTAACGAAGCTTGTATTGAATATTTTACTGGTAGAGGTAGGTGTATCTCTAATCAATGCTCTAGTAGTGCCATTACACACCTACCATTACCCCGCGCCTACCTACCTACGTACCAAGCAAGAATTCTTCATAAATTGACATGCACGGGTTGCATCATGTCTGGAATGCAGAGTTGATGCAGAGTAACAATTTGATTCTTTACATCTTTGGAAATGAATCCTTTTTTAAATTTTGATGAATGACACTGACAGAAAGTTATCAAATCATCAAAATTGTGATTGTTAATGACAATGACGGAACACCATTTGTATGGACTTTATTTAATTAAATCTACTCATAAAACTGCAGTCAAACAAATTTTCAACAGACAAAAGACAATAAAGTAGGTGATTAATGTTGGTAAACTCACTTTTCCCATAGGATGATGACCAGATGATGACAACACCGAGACTTGACCAGCCTTACCTAACCTAACCTAGCAAGTAGCAAACAGCCTGTTGCTCTGCACGGTTGCCAGATCGATAGAATTAAAATTTAATCGAATAAAATTCAATGCAAATTTCAGTTGTTTCGTATAGCTGTTTCTGGATTAGCTGAAGTAACCAATCTAGAGAATTTGACTATCCGAAGAAAAAGATCAGATCCATAGCACGCACTTGCATGTCTTTTCGCTTTGTACTGACCAAATGACTTTGAATTCCACGGATCTAAAATCTGCATTATACTAGAATTAATTTGAGTTTGCCACTATTAGGGGATCTCATGTCATAGAGTACCATGTGAAAAAGATTAAGTTTTTATCATTTCCATTAAAAATGCTATTTATCATTACCATTATTTACAAATTTTACTCTTTACAAATCGTAATGTCAAATGATATTTTACTTCAAAGTCCACCAGGCTGTGGGAAAGGAGGTAAGCCTAACACGGTTTTAGGTACTGACTCCGTAATGTGTAGTAGGTTACCGATTAGAATTCAATTTGTGAATACATTGGAATGAAAAAGCAATCACAAGTTTACCCTAAGACAAAATTTCTCAACTTTCTCAAAATATTGATTCTCAATAAAAATTCAAAGTAGGTACCTACCTACCTACCGACACCCATGCCTACAAGTAAAGTAATTAACATCTTCCCCGAATGACACAACTTAGAAATCACAATAAGGGGGAGAGAGAGCGGGAGGGGTTGTGGGGATCTGTCCAAGGCTTGGGAGTTCATTCGGAGTGACTCGGGATGTGTTTTCTGTTCGAGCCGGAAGATTGCACATCTGGGAGTGTTTGGGACAATGTCGCCTAGACCTAACAAAGGACCAAGGTTTTCCAGCAGGCTGTGCCGCTTGTTTGAAAGCGAATAAACCACCATGAATAAATAATCCAATCTTGTCATATCTGTCAAAGCGGGAGATTGTGTGCCCGGATAGCTCAATTGGTAAAGCACCTGACCGGCAATCAGGAGTGATTTCTTCCTGATTTGAAGCCTGATTCAATAAGTGTCCGCTTTCCTTTGTTTCCTTGGTTACCAGCTTTGTTGATTTTAAGTCTGAGGCATCGTTTTTACAGATCTATATCAGAAGTTTTGTAAATTTCGTGTATGAAAGTAATTGAAAGTAAATCTGTGTCAGAAATATATCTACAATCTAACAAAAATCCTTGGGCATGAGTTACATAATATGAAATTTTGTTCACATAGCTCAATCAAAATGAGCATATTTTCGCTATCTGACAGCTCGGAGAGAAACAAAGGAAGGTCAGAATCATCTACATTTTCAAGTGATCAGAATTTTCGAGAAGGCAACGGTCTGGCTTGGTGCTCCATGGTTTTCATGTCCATTAGCAAGAAAATTAAGGGCTCTGATTGGACGTTGCAAAGCAAATAACATGTTAACAGACTATTAGGTCATGTACTGAAAAACCGGGTCTCAAACCGCTACGCTTATCTTCAACGCAAAACAAATTGCGTTAACGAAGCTTGTATTGAATATTTTACTGGTAGAGGTAGGTGTATCTCTAATCAATGCTCTAGTAGTGCCATTACACACCTACCATTACCCCGCGCCTACCTACCTACGTACCAAGCAAGAATTCTTCATAAATTGACATGCACGGGTTGCATCATGTCTGGAATGCAGAGTTGATGCAGAGTAACAATTTGATTCTTTACATCTTTGGAAATGAATCCTTTTTTAAATTTTGATGAATGACACTGACAGAAAGTTATCAAATCATCAAAATTGTGATTGTTAATGACAATGACGGAACACCATTTGTATGGACTTTATTTAATTAAATCTACTCATAAAACTGCAGTCAAACAAATTTTCAACAGACAAAAGACAATAAAGTAGGTGATTAATGTTGGTAAACTCACTTTTCCCATAGGATGATGACCAGATGATGACAACACCGAGACTTGACCAGCCTTACCTAACCTAACCTAGCAAGTAGCAAACAGCCTGTTGCTCTGCACGGTTGCCAGATCGATAGAATTAAAATTTAATCGAATAAAATTCAATGCAAATTTCAGTTGTTTCGTATAGCTGTTTCTGGATTAGCTGAAGTAACCAATCTAGAGAATTTGACTATCCGAAGAAAAAGATCAGATCCATAGCACGCACTTGCATGTCTTTTCGCTTTGTACTGACCAAATGACTTTGAATTCCACGGATCTAAAATCTGCATTATACTAGAATTAATTTGAGTTTGCCACTATTAGGGGATCTCATGTCATAGAGTACCATGTGAAAAAGATTAAGTTTTTATCATTTCCATTAAAAATGCTATTTATCATTACCATTATTTACAAATTTTACTCTTTACAAATCGTAATGTCAAATGATATTTTACTTCAAAGTCCACCAGGCTGTGGGAAAGGAGGTAAGCCTAACACGGTTTTAGGTACTGACTCCGTAATGTGTAGTAGGTTACCGATTAGAATTCAATTTGTGAATACATTGGAATGAAAAAGCAATCACAAGTTTACCCTAAGACAAAATTTCTCAACTTTCTCAAAATATTGATTCTCAATAAAAATTCAAAGTAGGTACCTACCTACCTACCGACACCCATGCCTACAAGTAAAGTAATTAACATCTTCCCCGAATGACACAACTTAGAAATCACAATAAGGGGGAGAGAGAGCGGGAGGGGTTGTGGGGATCTGTCCAAGGCTTGGGAGTTCATTCGGAGTGACTCGGGATGTGTTTTCTGTTCGAGCCGGAAGATTGCACATCTGGGAGTGTTTGGGACAATGTCGCCTAGACCTAACAAAGGACCAAGGTTTTCCAGCAGGCTGTGCCGCTTGTTTGAAAGCGAATAAACCACCATGAATAAATAATCCAATCTTGTCATATTAGCGTACTCGAACAGAGTACCTAATTTACATAATTTCAGGAGGTTGCACCTACGAGCTCCCTGGTTGATTAAACTATAAGTTTTCTGGACTCTTTAGCTTTTGTTTACTTGTGCCCTGGGTATGTTAAAACATTGTGCCTTTAAACATTACAAATCAATCAATAAAATAGCACTTGAGATTGAAGAAAATGCAAATATTAACTGTAGGAACGAAGAAGCTGAATGAAACAGCACAATGCATTATACAACTATCAGCAAGCATTTTAGCCCTTATATATCATAATGTAAGTATAGGTGAGTATGGTTGATTACAGGTATACATAAGGGTAGGTTTCTATAAAAAAATATGTTTATGTACACTTTGGTATTGATTCTTTCTCTGTTTGAATAGATTTTGAACACTTTTTTTAAATCTACATCTCTAACATAGGTAATGGCACAAAATTGGCACAGATTTGCTGTATCAAAATAGGCAACACTTTATTAGGTATCTAATTATTTGTCTACCAAATTTATGTCATTAGAGGTGAATTAAAAATTTTTTCCTTTGACTGCGTTAAGATGGCATTTGCCGAACACAGTAGGATATTTAATTTTATTAACCCAATAACAAAATAAACGAAATAAGTCATCTGAAATTTACATCTATTTTGGTTCAGGCGTTTATACAATATACTTCCATACACAAGTGACTTTTTGGGGGAGTGATATTGAAGATTTCGCTCCGCTCGCTTCGCTCGCTTCGCTCATCAATAAACGAAACTATAGATGCAGTAATCTGATTTCCCCCAATGAAGAAACCCATTAGAAGGTGACAGACTCACCTGGTCCCTGCTGGTACGGAAACTCCCAACAAACACCCAGTCTTGGCATGTCAGCGCACACAAATCGAGTGGTTGTTTGGGCTCAAGTGACATGATAGCAAAATACTGCACTTTTATAACATGGCACTCTTTCGGTCGTCGACGGAAGCAATTAGGTTTTTCTCTACGAAATTGTTCATGGTGTAGGCCAGAAATGGGCAGCCCCTGACCCGTTGGACAATTTTGTTCGGCCCGTCGGGCATTGGACACGCATGATAGATAGAGCCAGACCATGTGTGAATAAAAATCCTTAAAAAGTTAACAATAAAACCAAAAATGTCGGATACATCTTTAGATGCTTGCTGATGGTTTTAGAGCTTGCAGGGGCTCATTAAAGGTTGATTTTGAAATTGTTTAGTTGAAATAACTTTTGATCTATTATATACCTCTATAATCTATTACCATTTACCAAGTATGCGTGGAGGGTTCCATTGGATATATTTTGTAAACTTGGGCCAATCCATGAGGAAGTGGTCTCTTATATGAACTGTTTTGTATCCCAAGTTTAATAATCTTATAAATTTTCGAAAGCGAAACGAGAAAAACTTCGTCGGAACGTTTTTAATGCCTGAGGAAGGGGAGAGACCCCACACAGGCACAGATGATACGATGTTTTAAATACAATATTAATTTTGGAGCCATATCTATGCTCAATTTGAAAATCTAAATTGTCATCTAAGTAGTGGGGGGCGGGGGTGTAAGTAAGTAGAAGTAGGGGTGGACACAGTACTACCTCCCCCACCCCTCCCATTTACGCAAGTGATCGTCTGGCCCGCCGGACATCCAGAAAACTTGAATCAGGCCCTTGATTTCCAAAGGTTGCCGATATACAAGGTTATGAACCAAAATTGCTTCACACCGAAATTGCTTTTCTCTGGTCTGTCTAATAGCCAGAAAAACAGTGCATGATACGTTCAGTACTATAACCTAACTAGAGGGTATCAGGCATACCAGTGCTCGGGGGCCTCAGGCCCACCTTTTTTTAAGGGAATATGGATATTTTGAAAAGTTTATATCCGGGTTCACCAAATGCTTAATGCGATTGTCCAATAAAATCAGAGCATTCAGAATTATTAGATGAACCCCCTTAAGTCGGATAGGTCTACCCATAAAGTAAAGTACCCATAAAGTATTTCAGGGCTAAATTCCCATTCAGCACAATATCGTCATACTGCATTCTCCAGATCCAGGGCCTGTCAGTCCCATAGCTGCCGCTAGGGAGCTGTTAGAGGTTTCCTACTCTGTCGCTAGATAGCGCAGGGTATCGTCAAGCCTTCTCATTGGCCAGACATGTCATGTGATTTTTCGTTCGGACTTCGGAGTTCGGTTGTTTGTTTGGAAATGGCGTCGCATCTGTTTTGTTGTCGCGTATCATGGAAAGAAGATTTGGAAGAAAATTGTGAAGCTAAGTGATCGAAGTGATCGAGAAATGTGCAGCACCGGCGAGGACTAGTTGCTGTGTGATGTGAACACCGGCAGAAGATCGAAGGAAGTATTTGTTTGTAGTAAAACCCTTTCGATTATTATTATTATTATTATTATTATAGAGCACGCTTTCAGCCAAGAAATCATTACACTATTTTTGCGCATTTAGCTATTTTAGTATCGATTGAACCTATTTGTTTTATTCGTGGTAGATCAGGTTTCCCAATTTTTTTTGCATATTACCTTATCGTGCCTAGCCAACCTACCCAACTTAATCATTTTGTTTAAATCTGTGTGATAATATTGATTTGATAATATATTGATATATTGAATATTGATTGGGTAATACCTACCCAACTTAATCATTTTGTTTAAATCTGTGTTATAATATTGGTTTGTGTTCTGTTTCCCAAAGGTCAGTAAGAAGATATGTGATTTATTTTAGTTATAATTGTGCTTTTAATATTACTTTCCCTGTGTATATTAATTAATCATGACTTATCGTTGCAGAGCTCCTGGGTATGGGTCCTGGGTAGTGTGATTTCTCGATTCCAAACTGATCTGATGGAATTAGGGAACTCTTAGAGGTCATATTAAAATTTTGTTACCAGTACATTTTTCCACAATCTAGCAAATATGTCAGATTGTTACTTTATTTTTCTGCTACAGGATCACTTTGCAAAATTAGTAGGTTTATTGCGGCTGATCCCCGTGTGTGTAACAGATGTCAAGTGTTGAGCGCTGCATACGGCATACCAGACCTGGCTCATGGGGCCATATTTTACTTAACTCTGTTGTAAACTAATGTGTTTTGAGAATTTAATTATAATAAATTTAATTATGGCAATGCAAAGAAATTGTTAATGTATTATTGTTCCGTTATTTTTAATTGTGCGCAGTTTATATTTGAATTTGATATGTTTGTCAAATGCATTTCAATTGTAATTGTTTGTGAATTGAAAAATATTGTATTGAATTCCATTTCAATGAGTATTTTTGAATTTTTGAACAATTAAAATTGAAATGAGTTTGATAAACTATGGGAAGCAAGACTAGAATGAAAATTAGCATTTGAACCTATCCCGCCACCTGCCGCCATCTTGAATTTATTTACCTACTCTGACGCTTGGGGCGCTGTGACCAGGAAAACAAAGTTACTTGGATTACTAGCATACTGTGTCATATCTTAACCGAAGGTTATTATATAGTATCTTTGCTCCAGATGGTGAAAATCTAGGTCACTGTACCGGTCTTGGCAGAAATGCAATTAAAACGTATTAACGAGAGTTTTAAATCCAAGGTGCAAAATTGACTCAATTGACTCATTTGCTGCCGTCACAGAAATAGATGGCTTCTACACTCCATGCTCTCCTTACCTACCCTGGCACTAAAGAATTTTTTTAATCAGTCTACCTCTTCTCAGTAACATACTTGCGATTCCCTACCCTCCAAGAACACCATCGAGCAATGAAGCAATTTGTGCGTTTGTGCATTCAATGCTCAACCAATACAGCATAACTATTAACTATCAAGGTGTAATTGTGAGTACGTCGCACAATAAAACAAGAAAAATAAACTTAGAACTTAATCAAAGAAAAATAGGTATTTCTCAAATAATTGAATACTCAAATCACATGGCAAGATACACCAATCCCAGCGAAGCGATAGCGTATTAAATAAAAATCATTTCAAGGATTTCAAACCTTTATTAGAATATTTTTAATAAACATTATGAAGTAATACTAAGTTCTAAAAAGAGTAAATATCATATTATACAAGTGCATTACTAAAACTAATATCTTAAGTGGGCTCCTCACAGTTAATCCTTTAACCCACAACTCACATTTAAACGTTGAATGCAGAGGTCCAAGCGAACAGAAAAATGAACCCCTAAATATGTTCCAATCTTTAATTTTAAGATACCAGTAGATGAAGGAAGAGTATATCTAGTCATGGATAACCACAAATTTTGATATTTTGAAATATGTGTATATATGGTGCAAACTTTCAAAAGTCGTATAAATGAGCTCATTTGTGCGATTTTTGAAAGTTTGCACCATACTTATTTTTTAAAATATCGAATTTTGGTGGTTATCCATGACCAGATATACTCTTCCTTCATCTACTGGTATCTTAAAATTAAAGATTGAAACATTTTTAGGGGTTCATTTTTCTGTTCGCTTGGACCTCTGCATCCAACGTTTTAGAGGGGGTGTGGAGGACCCTTAAGGAGACAGATCAGTTAGCGAGAAAGTGGCTTTCAGAGCAAAAGTTGCCGAGTTCTCAAGGCCACATCGTTGAAGTTATCATTTCAATATTTCAGTATGTTGTTGACAAAAGACTTAAATAAGAACGACCATAGCCTTTGTTTCGAAAATTTGTCCCTGGAATTGTAGAACATACCCCAAAACTCTTAATTTTTTACCCTTTTTAGAGCCATTGTAAACGAAAGTGCAAAGAAAAATTTGGGGAAAGGGCCATTGGCACCCTTATTTACGTATTTTTGTCTATAACATACTGAAATATTGAAGCGATAACTTTAACAGTGTGGCCTTGAAATGTCGGCAACTTTTGGTATGTTTCAAAAATTGTAAATCTTCAATTTTCGACTTTGGTCACCCCATGTGGAAGAAATAAGTCACGAGAACTTGAATCATTTGACAATTATTACATCTACTTAGGGGTGTACCAAGTTTAAGTCAACTCTTCAAAAATTTAACAATCGGAACTGTGCTTGAGTGTTCAGCCGTCCGCCAAACTCAGCGCCTGCCCTTCATTAACAGCTGTTATCGTCCTCGATTGACAAGTCATTCACACATAGACCATAATATATGTACCGAGTTATCAAAGTTAGGTGGCGCGACTGAAAAATATTGCGTTGTGGGGGCGTGACCACGGCGGCGTCCATATTCGATATTCACATTGGCACTACATTTCAATGTCGTATTAAAACACATGTCACTCAAATGACAGCTGCATCCCGGAACACCAAAAATCCCATCATTTTGTTAATAATTAGGATCCGTGTTTATTATAGTACTAAAATATATCGAGCAAGGCTTTGGGAACGGCAACAATTTTACATTAATATCACAATCCACGGTGTTGGAATTGCATGTGCCATTGCAGCAGTTACGTCGTATTTTCCACTGTTTAGCTGCCCTCACTCGTCTGCCACGATTGAACAACATCTTTTTAATCACTGATACAACACCAGCACACGCTTTACAAACACTTTTATTGAATCAGAACTATGGCAAAAATACGCAACTTTGACAGGGCAGCCGTTACTGCGCGGAGTAAATATAGAATATGGCCGCCAGATCTGCTGTCAGATCATGCCATATGACGACAGGGCAGCCGGATTTTTTGAGAACCAAGGTAATTTTGAAGCAAATCTATGCGTTTCAGAAGTTGTAAAGCATCCTTTGGCCCCCACATTTTTAGTCATTTGGAATGCGCAAGTCTTTCTTGTGGACACAGTAATTTGTTTTCTAAATTTTGTCAACTACACTAGAATTAATTTGAGTTTGCCACTTTTTGGAGATCTCTTATCATAGAGTACCTACCATACCATATAATCAAATAAGTTTTTGTAATTACCATTAAATAAGGTATTTATTATTACAATTATTTACCATTTTACTCTTTACAAATGGTAAGGAGTCCAATGATACTTTACTTCGAAGTCCACCAGGCAGTGGTAATCTTAGGCTAACACGACTCTACCGAGCGATTCTTTGTACAGAAGAAATGAACCAGACCGGACCGGCAATATAAGGGACCGAAATAAACTCATCTAGAACACCGATATTAATATGCTTGTGCCACAAAGCCCACACTTCCGTGTTGAGATTCTCAAAACATATCTTGGCTAAACGTATTGTAACTTTCAATTTTGTCAGAGAAATTATTTCAACCGATGACTGGGAAAGCTCTAGCATCCCCTCAAAATGCCTAACGTCTTACTAAATTTCTTAGACTCATGTCTACTATATCCTATCTTTAGCACTAGTTTTGAAAAAAACTAATTTAAACTGGGATTTGAATGCTAAATCAAAAGTCTCTCTGGTTTCACTGGTTTCATTGGGATTTTGGATGGTTTTTAATATGTAGGTGGGTAAATTGTTCAAATTTTGAATTATTATTAGACTTTGATAGGATCATTAGAATTTAGGAAGCTTAGATTAAAAAACAACTGTTGGTTAGGTTCTTTTGTTCACGTTTTAACATCAGTCGAGCTTTCACCCTTGATAAAGTAACTAGCATATGTTAAGAAACGTCGGGAAACCAGTGAGACTTTGATTTAGCATTCGAATCCCAGTTTGAATTAGTTATTTTCAAGACGTCTTACGTTCGCAATCCGAGGTAGCCAGACCCTCCAAAAATTCGGGCAAAAGGTCAATCTCGAATTCTTCGACAGATAGAGCGGTCGGCGGGAGAATCTCAACGGTCGGCAATTCCAAACCCGTCCCATTGCAAATCATCGGGTCGGCAGATCTCGAAGGTCCCGTCAGCGTTCGGTCCAGCTCCGCCCTGCCGGCTCGCTTGCGTTTCTGCGGTGCTGCAGAATAGGGATATTCTATATAAACAGATTTCATCGATTCAAAAAAGAATATGGAATTTTAAAACGGTTATTGATAAAGATTTAACAAAAAAAACTATCGGAAATGAGGATTAAACAGCTAAGACAGTGCATTTTTGGTACATTTTTGTAACAATTAAAAATTAATAGGAATATGCGCTTAAATTAGTTGTGAGCTGTAAACTGAACTGCAAAAGAAACTGCACATTAGTATTCTGTAAAAATATATTCAGCTCTGCAAACAGTACAGTACAGTGTTGCTTAACTCATATCCCTCAAGCCTCTCTCCCTCTAAGAGCTGGCCACGTGCATGGCGGTCACCCATCCAACGCCCGACTCGGCGCAATGTTGCTTAACTTACCTTGCTCCACGCAAGGCTTGTACTGAAACTCGATACGTTCGCTTGTCTCCTTGTCGTTCGTTCGAAGCAACTCCACGAACACGCTCACTGATTCTTCGATGTCCGTTCGACTAAAACAAAGAGAATACCTACTAGTGACAAAAAGACAAGAAAAAAAAAGAAACTAATCAAAGACATAATATCTAGTCGCATGTATCAATGGTAAAATAAAATCCCATTCTGCAACACACTACCGACTTTATTACAAAACCTTTGTTGGAACAATCGTGCAAATAGTGTTATACTCAAATCCATGATTTTGCTGTGCCTATGAACTTTGCTGTGTCCCAAGTAGCACAAAAACGTTCGGTGGACGTCGAAAAGCTAACGGGGGATAACTTGCGTTCAACGCTAACATTCGCCAAACGTTCGATTAGGTTCCACCCGAACGTTGAACGCAAGTTATCCCCTGTTGGCTTTCCGACGTCCACCGAACGTTCGTGATAACGGTTTTTGTGCTACTTGGGTAGGGTGACCAGACGTCCCGGTTTCACAGGACAGTCCTGGTTTTGATGTCCCTGTCCCGGCGTCCCGAGAGACGCCACCCGGGACGCCTAAATGTCCCGGTTTCCCAGTCATTCCATTTGATTTATTTTTTATTTTTTATTTCAAATAATTATGTACGTACAATCTTTATTATTTTTGTGTACTGGCTTTTTCAAGATATTGATTTGTGGATATGCTGTAGTTAATCACAATAAGCAGCCCCACACCCATCATCAAACCACTTCTGAGTCCTAGCGTGTTGACTTTTTTGCTTTAATCTGCCATTATTGTGCATTGTAGGGGTCAGAAATTGGTAGTGGGAGCTGCAAAATTCAGTAAACTCGATAAATTCGACTTATTTAAACCATAAATTACCCCCCCCCCCCCGCACCCCACCCGTACGAAAATGTCCCGGTTTTTGAGTTCGAAAATAAGGTCACCCTATACTTGGACGAAGTCTCACCGATAAGGAGGCGTCCTGAAGGCGATGGCGTACTGGTGGTGGACGTCCTGCTCCTCGAAGGAGCCCCAGGCTTCCCACCGCGGGGCGTCGTCGTCGTCGTCGTCGTCGGGCTCGTAGAACCGCACCTTGATGTGCTCTGTGAGATGGACCAGGGTGCCATGCTCGGGTATTAATTAATTTACTAGGAAACGCTGCCAATGTGTTTGCGTTGAAGATGAGCGTAGCTATTTGTAGCAGATACGTTCTTTGCAAGATGTCGTAAACAGCCGATGTGTTAATTAGTATTTCCATGTTTGGTCACAATACATTTTTGGGAAATTTTGGAAAAAATACTCACTTTTAGATAAATTTCTGTATTTTTTTTTATTTATTTTTTCAAATTTTGAATATTGGTATTTTTTCAAATTTAAAGGGTAGATGGTACGGAAGATTTTGTTGAAAAACGTAGGGGGTTTAAGTTGAGAACAAAAGTAGACACCCTGAAAA
This sequence comes from Nemoura dubitans, assembly GCA_921293005.1. Lineage (NCBI taxonomy): Eukaryota > Metazoa > Arthropoda > Insecta > Plecoptera > Nemouridae > Nemoura > Nemoura dubitans. The sequence continues at coordinate 12,207,240 of OV121078.1, read as the reverse complement.
TTGAATCGCAATCGCAATCGACGCAGGCGTTTGGGCTGTAGAGCGCTGTCGTCCGGTTAAATTATCTGTTTACAATGACAACGTAATTCCTAGCGGCAAGCCAATCAAATCTTGACAAAATCATTCAACAGGTCAACCAAATGAATCTGAATGGTTCTCCGCTAAGTTTTGACATTAACATAACATATAAGAGTTTGTCATAGTCAAACATTTAGCTAACGTTAAATTCAGGTATTGTTTTAAGTTAGTTGTAGACAAGCTCAAGGGATATGCATATATTCCAAACATCATTGCTACTGCTAATTCTTACGGCTAAGTCGATTGCAAACCAGCCTTTTACAAATTTTTTGGTAATAGCAAGATAACACAACAGTTTCCGATCGATTAAAAATATGATTTTTGAATCTCCCATGGGCCCATGGCCCATGGTTTATAAAAGGTGTTCATGAATTAGGCGATGACTGAAAAGCGACATACTTTTGCTGACCTTCTCGACGAATATGAACACTTCCTCGTCGCCCAGACACGAACCCGAGACCTTGTCGATCCGCGATATCTGCAGCTTGTTGGTCAACGGACTTTCTGCAGGCACGGAGGTTTAAGTCAGTGCAATGAGCTCCGAAGTCGAGCAGTTTCCTTTACCTCGTAAGGTATACACTTTCCAGGCAACACCTTTCGTCGGATCACGACGAAACCTATATTTTCGGAATCTTCACACTTCGGACAACCAATTGAACCATTTTCATTTCGCAAGATTCACTCGTTAATTACTTACAAGAGTTTTAAAATAACCATGTTTAGCCGGTATATTGAAAGATGTACTTAAGGGTAAATTCCAGCTAAGAATTTACCTCTTACCGTATACACTTTCCAGGCCACACCCGTTATCCGATCGCAACGAAACAAATATATACGGAATCCTCACACTTTGGACAACCAATTGAATATTTTAGAACCTCGAAATATCTCTTGGAAATCCATAAAAAGTTGAATTCAATTAATCTCAACAACCATCAATAAATAGTCTTAAGCAGCCTCGATAAGCTGCTTCCTGTCCTCTAAAAACCATGCCGGCAATTTACAATATTGAAACATAACTAGTCGTAGCCTGGGTACTCTGGTAGCCAAACAAGGCCATCTACACATTGTGTTAATATTAACTAGGAATCGCGTTGAAGATGAGCGTGTGGGTGCAGGGACTCTAAAAAGAGAACAAAGGAAGACACCTTGCTCATGCGCTCATCTTCAACGCAGCACAAATTGTTTTCGCAAAGCCCTAGAATATCAAATCATTAGAATGCAGAACGTCGTAAACAGTCGATGTTACGAATTTTAGCTCGAATGCGTGTGAGGCCTTAGTTAATTAGTAATTCCAAGTTTGGTAACACTGAAAGTCACAATACATTTTTGGGAAAATTAGGAAAAAATACGCACTTTTAGACAAATTTCTGCATTTTTCCAAAGTTTCCCAATTTTGAATTTCTTTTTTTCTGATATGAATGGGAGGGGTATGGAGCATTTTCTTGACAAACGCAGGGGGCCCAAGTTGAAAACAAAAGTAGACACACTGAAAATTTCATCGCAATCGAAGCAGGCGTTTGTTTGGCCTGTAGAGTGCGCAAACACACATACATACAAACAAACACGCACTTGTTTTTTTAACAGTAGTGAAATTGAAGATTTCGCTTTGCTTGCTTCGCTCATCAATTTATGATCTAGACACCAAATAGCAAATCTAATGAATATGTTTTAAAATACTACGTTGTTTCACCAGCCTCTTCACACAAATTTAAATAATCACTGCCCCGAGCCCAGGTGGTGGCGAGAAACAAATCTGCAATAACTTAAGTATGGGCAATAATACTCGGGTTTGCATTCTTGGCTGGGACTGGCTGCTATTGGCTGGATCTCACTTGGAAAGGGCTCCATTCGGACTGGTTGGGTGTCGCATAATTGACCGTATAATGACCAAAGGCTGTCTATTAACGCATTCACAACTCGCCAATTCAGCCATTTACAATAATTATGTTTGGTTGTCCAGTTTGTAACAAACTAGTAGTTAATGGCAGTGATTAAAGCTACAAGGAAGGGTACACTACAATTAATTTTAGTATGCCACTTTTTGACGATCTCATTTCATTTCATGAAGTACCAAACCTACGTCAGAGTCCACCAGGCTGTGGTAAGGAAAGGCTAACACGACTGTATAAACAAATATAGCTTGGTTTTGACTGCTGTGACCTCCAACCGTTTTCCTAGCGTTTTGTCACATATATTTTAGTAATTTTCTCAAAGGTGATTCGCATTTGATACCGAAGTGGGTGGTAAGTAGCGGTCTCTGTACTAGCAGGGGTGTCCACTTACTGGTGTTGGAGATGTTCTCAGAGAAAACGGGGGTGCAGATTGGCCGCATCTCGTCGTCGAAACACTCGAAGCGAAGGCAGACCGTGTTGTTCTGCGCAGCTTCGTTGGCGGCTGCCGCTTTGGCTTCACGCTTCGTCTGAGAAGAACGCAAGGGTCGAGTCACAGACATAAAGTTACACATATATTCTACCATACCTTGCTATGGCTACAGTTGTGTTTGTCTTACTTTACCACCTATTATTATTCATTATTATTTTATTTTTATACGTATTATATTATCTTTAGCTGACGAGTTCATACAAAAATTGTATTTTGCCAAAAGGCACCAATAAACAAGCAGCCTAGTGGACTCTGACATATATGGTACTCTATGATATGAGATCCCTAAACAGTGGCTAACTCAAATTAATTATTTTGTGCGGCAAAAATTTGATGCTAGTAGTTTTGCCGGAAATCGTTGGGGTGCGTGACGGCATGCACAAAACAACCAGTTGAAGCCAGCAAAAGCAGGCTTACGTACTGAATTCCAAAACCACTTCACAAGCTGTACCTACCACATTTGGATGTGCATCCCAAAATCCCAAAATAAAAGAAGACCCAGAACAATGAGTTGGTTTAAGAGGAAACTAAACGCAACTGTTTTTGTCGTACGCGGAGGTTCATGCAGGCAAATACTAACACAGAGCTAAAAAATACACGTGTAGTTGAATAGTTGTTTGACGTCGTATTATACTTTCATGACAGGTGTGAATTTTCAAAAAGTGTCTAAAATGCCTTTTTACGGCATTTTACGTAACTCGTATGGAAAAAGTATGTTATAACTTGGATTAAAAACTACCATCCGACAACAATTGATTCTTTCCCGGTCTATGGTTTTTTCCCCAGATTTGTACATTAATAATTGTTGGTGTATGAAGTTCCCGCGTGAACTTTTGCACCAACCCCTGGCCACGCAGCGTGGCTTGTGAATCCAATCGTTTGCAACGCTCTTAACTGTAAACACAAGTTAATTCTGTTATATTTTGTAGTCTGTTTAAATTAGTTTTTAGGCCATTCGTCAAAGCAGTGCCATCCCTCCTCACCTCCTGCAGCTCGCCTTCGCTGAGCTTTGCGCCGGGTCCCATCTTGTGCCGCTTCTCCTCCGAGAGACGCTGCTCAAATTCACGGCATCTGACGACTGTCTTCTCGATGAAGATGCCCATTCCGGCAAAGCTGAGGACGGAGGCAACCTTGACTTCGGCGGAACTCGGCATGCTACCCAGTGCTGCTGTTTTTGTGGCAAGCCTCCAAATGTATTGTTTCACTTCAAATGTAAACATGAAGTCTGTATGCTCTTTGGAAATTATGTTGATACGAAATTTCCACAACAGCTATATTTCCATGCCGAAATTTTCCCGAGATGTTTGGGTACCTATAGGCATTTGTTTACGTCCAATGAATTTGCACGTAGCATAACGCTGTATCTTGCAAGTTGCACGTTTTATTTCAAACAAACCTTTGCGACCGGCTTAGACTACACATTAGGTACTTTGGATATTTGAAAATTTGAGTCCCAGGGCAAAGGAAGGTGGCACAACAGCATTGTTTTGTATTAGGTACTTTACTATGCCTTCAGAGGTTTGAAATGGGTGTTTAATAATGGGAATTGTGTCAATTCATTGTAGCGGAATTTACTTCAAGCTATATACTTGTGGAACCATAAAGTAAGCCAGTAAAAAAATTATACAATTTCTCTTCATGTTTAATAATTACCTAGTTAGATTCCCAAGCCATGCATTTCCTAGCCATGCATTTCCTTGCCAGGCATTTCCTTGCCATGCATTTCCTAGCCATGCATTTCCTAGCCATGCATTTCCTAGCCATGCATTTCCTAGCCATGCATTTCCTAGCCATGCATTTCCTAGCCATGCATTTCCTAGCCATGCATTTCCTAGCCATGCATTTCCTAGCCATGCATTTCCTAGCCATGCATTTTCCAGCCAAGCAATAGATTCCCAAGCCATGCATTTCCCAGCCATGCATTTCCTTGCCAGGCATTTCCTTGCCATGCATTTTCCAGCCATGCAATAGATTCCCAAGCCATGCATTTCCTAGCCATGCATTTCCTTGCCAGGCATTTCCTAGCCATGCATTTCCCAGCCGTGCATTCCCTTGCCATACATTTCCTAGCCATGCATTTCCTAGCCATGCATTTCCTAGCCATTCATTCCCTTGCCATACATTTCCTAGCCATGCATTTCCTAGCCATGCATTTCCTAGCAATTTATTTCCTTGCCATGCATTTCCTAGACATGCTATCACATCTCAAGTACCTACCCTTACAAGAGGTGATTGTTTTGGTTGACGATAACTTTAAAATATAAATGTATAGCTGGGCTCCAGAATGTGTAGTGATGTAGCGAAACGGCACTGGAAGGCGCTGTAAAAACGAATGTAACAATGCCAAGCAGTTTAACATTTAACATTTAACATTGGAGCAGAGATACAAGGATTACCCAGATATTCTCCCTTACCTAGGTATGGTAGGTACATAGCAAGGGCAATCTTGCGGGGGGGGGGGGGCTTTTGCATAGCTGCTGCTGCTGTTAGTATAAGAGTCCCCTCACCTGGTTGAACTGTAACCGTAACCACCTGAGGAACATTGGGTCCCTTGATTATAGTGCCATGGTCTGGGTAGCCCTTCTATCTGTGCTGTTAGTATAGGAGTGGATAATCTGGGTAGCCCTTCTATCTGTGCTGTTAGTATAGGAGTGGATAATCAGGGTAGCCCTTCTATCTGTGCTGTTAGTATAGGGGTGTTCAATCTGGGTAGCCCTTCTATCTGTGCTGTTAGTATAGCAGTGGATAATCTGGGTAGCCCTTCTATCTGTGCTGTTAGTATAGGAGTGCATAATCTGGGTAGCCCTTCTATCTGTGCTGTTAGTATAGGAGTTGATGATATGGGTAGCCCTTCTATCTGTGCTGTTAGTATAGGAGTGGATAATCTGGGTAGCCCTTCTATCTGTGCTGTTAGTATAGGAGTGGATAATCTGGGTAGCCCTTCTATCTGTGCTGTTAGTATAGGAGTGGATAATCTGGGTAGCCCTTCTATCTGTGCTGTTAGTATAGGAGTGGATAATCTGGGAAGCCCTTCTATCTGTGCTGTTAGTATAGGAGTGGATAGTCTGGGTAGCCCTTCTATCAGTGCTGTTAGTATAGGTGTGGATAATCTGGGGAGCCCTTCTATCTGTGCTGTTAGTATAGGAGTGGATAGTCTGGGTAGCCCTTCTATCTGTGCTGTTAGTATAGGAGTGGATAATCTGGGTAGCCATTCTATCTGTGCTGTTAGTATAGGAGTGGATAATCTGGGTAGCCCTTCTATCTGTGCTGTTAGTATAGGAGTGGATAATCTGGGTAGCCCTGCTATCTGTGCTGTTAGTATAGGAGTGGATGGGTAGCCCAGCTACCTGTGCTGTTAGTATAGGAGTGGATAATCTGGGTAGCCCTTCTATCTGTGCTGTTAGTATAGGAGTGGATAGTCAGGGTAGCCCTTCTATCTGTGCTGTTAGTATAGGAGTGGATAATCTGGGTAGCCCTTCTATCTGTGCTGTTAGTATAGGAGTGGATAATCTGGGTAGCCCTTCTATCTGTGCTGTTAGTATAGGAGTGGATAATCAGGGTGTCTTGACCAGAGTGCCACCCACCAGGCGGTGTCGCCGTTGACCCCGTCGTTGACGGCAATGGAGTGGGTGCCGTCGGTGCCGTTATTCTCCTTCACCACCAGTTGGTGACAGCTCGGGGTCCGGTCGGCCGAGTCTCCAGTGAAGAGGGAACACCGGATCCAGGCTGGACCAGTCCAGTTGACCAGCTGCACAAATAGGGGTGAAGTTGTTGCAAAAAATAACTAACAGCATATTGGTAGGATAGGTAGTAGGATATCATCGTCGGCAAACAGCGAAAACGTTGTCATCAGCAGTGCTTTTTTGTGCCGGAAAGCACCGGAACGCTGTTCTGGCACCTAATTTTATTACACTGAAATAAATGAAAGACCGGCGGGAATATCTGCGCTCGCCGCTTGCTGGAAAAATCCAGCACTCCATTTCACGTTGAGAAGCTGAGAGTGTATTTGCACCTTCCTCATGGGCCCTTTGCTACTTGGCATGAGTTAAGAGTGTGAAAACTTACAAGCCATGTCTTGAGCCGGACAAAAGGCTCTATGGCCATGGGCAGTTTTGAAACTCTTTGCTTGTGTCTATCAGTAGTGGGTCCAGGAGGAAAATGCGAAGCCACTTTACTTCCTCCCGTGAAATAAGGTTTAATGCGTCCATTTTGTTTTTCGTGCGCCCACTTGGTTACTAATTTTCGACCCAAGTTACTAAAAGGGCTTGTGCTGGTGATGAAGTGAGTGTGAGAGATGAAACAGGGTGTGCAAGTGTTAGTGGAATTCCGAATTGTGGTCCTGAGATATCAGGAAATATAAGGAGGTCCCCTTATCCCACCCGGCGAAGCGGGAGAATGTGTGCCCGGATAGCTCAGATGGTAGAGCACCTGACCGGCAATCAGGAGGTCCCCTTATCCCACCCAGCAAAGCGGGAGAATGTGTGCCCGGATAGCTCAGATGGTAGAGCACCTGACCGGCATCAGGTTTCATGTCCGGTTGTACATTTTCCAGCTTTGCTCTCATTCCATCAAATGCATACCGGTTCAGCTTAAACCAGTAACAATGCAACCGTCTCAAACAGCGTAGGTACATATTTTATGCACTACAACATGGTTTCCCAAGATTTTCACCTAGATGCTGAGTAGTTTTAGTTTCTCTAATTCTGAGTTAAATCAATGATATTTTAAGTTTTTGTCTTTATGTGGCCATAAAATCGAACCACATCAAATAGAGCCCATGCCACGAGAGATCCAGCCAAAAGACGCCAGTCCAAATAGTGCCCATGCCACGAGATATCCAGCCAATAGCAGCCAGTCCCAATGGAGCCCATGCCACGAGAGATCCAGCCATTCAATCGCAGCCAGTCTCAGCCAAGAATGCCATTTGGTCCATTCTAAACTGATAGTACATTTGTTTCTTGCACACCAATTATCATGAGAAGTTAATTGTAGGTACCTGTACTGAGGGGAACTTCCCGGTCTGGCCCTTGCAGCCGTTCCTGCCCTTGGAGCTGTTCTGGCCCTTGGAGCCGTTCTGGCTCTTAGAGCTGTTCCGGCCTTTAATCGGCCCGTGAACATTCTTCGCCTCGGTCTTGTAGCGGAACCGGAACTTTTCTACTGGTTCCACTGTGACGCGCAGGAACGGTTCGGGGAAGGGCTCCCCCACTGTGTGAGAAATCAATAACTTTGGAGTAAACAATGTACCTAATCATGTAACTCAGCTGGTCTTGGGAAGGGCATTACACTAGAATTAATTTGAGTTTGCCACTTTTTGGGCATCTCATATCATAGGGTACCATACCATAGAATCATTTGATTAAATTTTTGTCATTGCCATTAAAAACTTGATTTATCATTACAATTATTAACTTTTTTACTCTTTACAAATTGTAAAAGAGTCAAATGAGACTTTACTTTAAAGTCCACCAGGCTGTGGTAATTTTATTGGCTAACACGACTGTAGAGAAAGGGTTTTAGCATAAAAACTGAGATCCATAAAAACCAAAACTCGCATCGACCCTTTGCTCCGGAGTGGAATTGGGGTTCGGGACTGACAGACGCATCTGGACGTGAGACTCGCAAGATGCGTTGCAATGACTTGTTTGTTTATGAGTCGCCTGGCCTCTCACCTTACGGCGATCCCCATATATCCCACCCAGCAAAGCGGGAGATTGTGTGCCCGGATAGCTCAATTGGTAAAGCACCTGACCGGCAATCAGGAGTGATTTCTTCCTGATTTGAAGCCTGATTCAATAAGTGTCCGCTTTCCTTTGTTTCCTTGGTTACCAGCTTTGTTGATTTTAAGTCTGAGGCATCGTTTTTACAGATCTATATCAGAAGTTTTGTAAATTTCGTGTATGAAAGTAATTGAAAGTAAATCTGTGTCAGAAATATATCTACAATCTAACAAAAATCCTTGGGCATGAGTTACATAATATGAAATTTTGTTCACATAGCTCAATCAAAATGAGCATATTTTCGCTATCTGACAGCTCGGAGAGAAACAAAGGAAGGTCAGAATCATCTACATTTTCAAGTGATCAGAATTTTCGAGAAGGCAACGGTCTGGCTTGGTGCTCCATGGTTTTCATGTCCATTAGCAAGAAAATTAAGGGCTCTGATTGGACGTTGCAAAGCAAATAACATGTTAACAGACTATTAGGTCATGTACTGAAAAACCGGGTCTCAAACCGCTACGCTTATCTTCAACGCAAAACAAATTGCGTTAACGAAGCTTGTATTGAATATTTTACTGGTAGAGGTAGGTGTATCTCTAATCAATGCTCTAGTAGTGCCATTACACACCTACCATTACCCCGCGCCTACCTACCTACGTACCAAGCAAGAATTCTTCATAAATTGACATGCACGGGTTGCATCATGTCTGGAATGCAGAGTTGATGCAGAGTAACAATTTGATTCTTTACATCTTTGGAAATGAATCCTTTTTTAAATTTTGATGAATGACACTGACAGAAAGTTATCAAATCATCAAAATTGTGATTGTTAATGACAATGACGGAACACCATTTGTATGGACTTTATTTAATTAAATCTACTCATAAAACTGCAGTCAAACAAATTTTCAACAGACAAAAGACAATAAAGTAGGTGATTAATGTTGGTAAACTCACTTTTCCCATAGGATGATGACCAGATGATGACAACACCGAGACTTGACCAGCCTTACCTAACCTAACCTAGCAAGTAGCAAACAGCCTGTTGCTCTGCACGGTTGCCAGATCGATAGAATTAAAATTTAATCGAATAAAATTCAATGCAAATTTCAGTTGTTTCGTATAGCTGTTTCTGGATTAGCTGAAGTAACCAATCTAGAGAATTTGACTATCCGAAGAAAAAGATCAGATCCATAGCACGCACTTGCATGTCTTTTCGCTTTGTACTGACCAAATGACTTTGAATTCCACGGATCTAAAATCTGCATTATACTAGAATTAATTTGAGTTTGCCACTATTAGGGGATCTCATGTCATAGAGTACCATGTGAAAAAGATTAAGTTTTTATCATTTCCATTAAAAATGCTATTTATCATTACCATTATTTACAAATTTTACTCTTTACAAATCGTAATGTCAAATGATATTTTACTTCAAAGTCCACCAGGCTGTGGGAAAGGAGGTAAGCCTAACACGGTTTTAGGTACTGACTCCGTAATGTGTAGTAGGTTACCGATTAGAATTCAATTTGTGAATACATTGGAATGAAAAAGCAATCACAAGTTTACCCTAAGACAAAATTTCTCAACTTTCTCAAAATATTGATTCTCAATAAAAATTCAAAGTAGGTACCTACCTACCTACCGACACCCATGCCTACAAGTAAAGTAATTAACATCTTCCCCGAATGACACAACTTAGAAATCACAATAAGGGGGAGAGAGAGCGGGAGGGGTTGTGGGGATCTGTCCAAGGCTTGGGAGTTCATTCGGAGTGACTCGGGATGTGTTTTCTGTTCGAGCCGGAAGATTGCACATCTGGGAGTGTTTGGGACAATGTCGCCTAGACCTAACAAAGGACCAAGGTTTTCCAGCAGGCTGTGCCGCTTGTTTGAAAGCGAATAAACCACCATGAATAAATAATCCAATCTTGTCATATTAGCGTACTCGAACAGAGTACCTAATTTACATAATTTCAGGAGGTTGCACCTACGAGCTCCCTGGTTGATTAAACTATAAGTTTTCTGGACTCTTTAGCTTTTGTTTACTTGTGCCCTGGGTATGTTAAAACATTGTGCCTTTAAACATTACAAATCAATCAATAAAATAGCACTTGAGATTGAAGAAAATGCAAATATTAACTGTAGGAACGAAGAAGCTGAATGAAACAGCACAATGCATTATACAACTATCAGCAAGCATTTTAGCCCTTATATATCATAATGTAAGTATAGGTGAGTATGGTTGATTACAGGTATACATAAGGGTAGGTTTCTATAAAAAAATATGTTTATGTACACTTTGGTATTGATTCTTTCTCTGTTTGAATAGATTTTGAACACTTTTTTTAAATCTACATCTCTAACATAGGTAATGGCACAAAATTGGCACAGATTTGCTGTATCAAAATAGGCAACACTTTATTAGGTATCTAATTATTTGTCTACCAAATTTATGTCATTAGAGGTGAATTAAAAATTTTTTCCTTTGACTGCGTTAAGATGGCATTTGCCGAACACAGTAGGATATTTAATTTTATTAACCCAATAACAAAATAAACGAAATAAGTCATCTGAAATTTACATCTATTTTGGTTCAGGCGTTTATACAATATACTTCCATACACAAGTGACTTTTTGGGGGAGTGATATTGAAGATTTCGCTCCGCTCGCTTCGCTCGCTTCGCTCATCAATAAACGAAACTATAGATGCAGTAATCTGATTTCCCCCAATGAAGAAACCCATTAGAAGGTGACAGACTCACCTGGTCCCTGCTGGTACGGAAACTCCCAACAAACACCCAGTCTTGGCATGTCAGCGCACACAAATCGAGTGGTTGTTTGGGCTCAAGTGACATGATAGCAAAATACTGCACTTTTATAACATGGCACTCTTTCGGTCGTCGACGGAAGCAATTAGGTTTTTCTCTACGAAATTGTTCATGGTGTAGGCCAGAAATGGGCAGCCCCTGACCCGTTGGACAATTTTGTTCGGCCCGTCGGGCATTGGACACGCATGATAGATAGAGCCAGACCATGTGTGAATAAAAATCCTTAAAAAGTTAACAATAAAACCAAAAATGTCGGATACATCTTTAGATGCTTGCTGATGGTTTTAGAGCTTGCAGGGGCTCATTAAAGGTTGATTTTGAAATTGTTTAGTTGAAATAACTTTTGATCTATTATATACCTCTATAATCTATTACCATTTACCAAGTATGCGTGGAGGGTTCCATTGGATATATTTTGTAAACTTGGGCCAATCCATGAGGAAGTGGTCTCTTATATGAACTGTTTTGTATCCCAAGTTTAATAATCTTATAAATTTTCGAAAGCGAAACGAGAAAAACTTCGTCGGAACGTTTTTAATGCCTGAGGAAGGGGAGAGACCCCACACAGGCACAGATGATACGATGTTTTAAATACAATATTAATTTTGGAGCCATATCTATGCTCAATTTGAAAATCTAAATTGTCATCTAAGTAGTGGGGGGCGGGGGTGTAAGTAAGTAGAAGTAGGGGTGGACACAGTACTACCTCCCCCACCCCTCCCATTTACGCAAGTGATCGTCTGGCCCGCCGGACATCCAGAAAACTTGAATCAGGCCCTTGATTTCCAAAGGTTGCCGATATACAAGGTTATGAACCAAAATTGCTTCACACCGAAATTGCTTTTCTCTGGTCTGTCTAATAGCCAGAAAAACAGTGCATGATACGTTCAGTACTATAACCTAACTAGAGGGTATCAGGCATACCAGTGCTCGGGGGCCTCAGGCCCACCTTTTTTTAAGGGAATATGGATATTTTGAAAAGTTTATATCCGGGTTCACCAAATGCTTAATGCGATTGTCCAATAAAATCAGAGCATTCAGAATTATTAGATGAACCCCCTTAAGTCGGATAGGTCTACCCATAAAGTAAAGTACCCATAAAGTATTTCAGGGCTAAATTCCCATTCAGCACAATATCGTCATACTGCATTCTCCAGATCCAGGGCCTGTCAGTCCCATAGCTGCCGCTAGGGAGCTGTTAGAGGTTTCCTACTCTGTCGCTAGATAGCGCAGGGTATCGTCAAGCCTTCTCATTGGCCAGACATGTCATGTGATTTTTCGTTCGGACTTCGGAGTTCGGTTGTTTGTTTGGAAATGGCGTCGCATCTGTTTTGTTGTCGCGTATCATGGAAAGAAGATTTGGAAGAAAATTGTGAAGCTAAGTGATCGAAGTGATCGAGAAATGTGCAGCACCGGCGAGGACTAGTTGCTGTGTGATGTGAACACCGGCAGAAGATCGAAGGAAGTATTTGTTTGTAGTAAAACCCTTTCGATTATTATTATTATTATTATTATTATAGAGCACGCTTTCAGCCAAGAAATCATTACACTATTTTTGCGCATTTAGCTATTTTAGTATCGATTGAACCTATTTGTTTTATTCGTGGTAGATCAGGTTTCCCAATTTTTTTTGCATATTACCTTATCGTGCCTAGCCAACCTACCCAACTTAATCATTTTGTTTAAATCTGTGTGATAATATTGATTTGATAATATATTGATATATTGAATATTGATTGGGTAATACCTACCCAACTTAATCATTTTGTTTAAATCTGTGTTATAATATTGGTTTGTGTTCTGTTTCCCAAAGGTCAGTAAGAAGATATGTGATTTATTTTAGTTATAATTGTGCTTTTAATATTACTTTCCCTGTGTATATTAATTAATCATGACTTATCGTTGCAGAGCTCCTGGGTATGGGTCCTGGGTAGTGTGATTTCTCGATTCCAAACTGATCTGATGGAATTAGGGAACTCTTAGAGGTCATATTAAAATTTTGTTACCAGTACATTTTTCCACAATCTAGCAAATATGTCAGATTGTTACTTTATTTTTCTGCTACAGGATCACTTTGCAAAATTAGTAGGTTTATTGCGGCTGATCCCCGTGTGTGTAACAGATGTCAAGTGTTGAGCGCTGCATACGGCATACCAGACCTGGCTCATGGGGCCATATTTTACTTAACTCTGTTGTAAACTAATGTGTTTTGAGAATTTAATTATAATAAATTTAATTATGGCAATGCAAAGAAATTGTTAATGTATTATTGTTCCGTTATTTTTAATTGTGCGCAGTTTATATTTGAATTTGATATGTTTGTCAAATGCATTTCAATTGTAATTGTTTGTGAATTGAAAAATATTGTATTGAATTCCATTTCAATGAGTATTTTTGAATTTTTGAACAATTAAAATTGAAATGAGTTTGATAAACTATGGGAAGCAAGACTAGAATGAAAATTAGCATTTGAACCTATCCCGCCACCTGCCGCCATCTTGAATTTATTTACCTACTCTGACGCTTGGGGCGCTGTGACCAGGAAAACAAAGTTACTTGGATTACTAGCATACTGTGTCATATCTTAACCGAAGGTTATTATATAGTATCTTTGCTCCAGATGGTGAAAATCTAGGTCACTGTACCGGTCTTGGCAGAAATGCAATTAAAACGTATTAACGAGAGTTTTAAATCCAAGGTGCAAAATTGACTCAATTGACTCATTTGCTGCCGTCACAGAAATAGATGGCTTCTACACTCCATGCTCTCCTTACCTACCCTGGCACTAAAGAATTTTTTTAATCAGTCTACCTCTTCTCAGTAACATACTTGCGATTCCCTACCCTCCAAGAACACCATCGAGCAATGAAGCAATTTGTGCGTTTGTGCATTCAATGCTCAACCAATACAGCATAACTATTAACTATCAAGGTGTAATTGTGAGTACGTCGCACAATAAAACAAGAAAAATAAACTTAGAACTTAATCAAAGAAAAATAGGTATTTCTCAAATAATTGAATACTCAAATCACATGGCAAGATACACCAATCCCAGCGAAGCGATAGCGTATTAAATAAAAATCATTTCAAGGATTTCAAACCTTTATTAGAATATTTTTAATAAACATTATGAAGTAATACTAAGTTCTAAAAAGAGTAAATATCATATTATACAAGTGCATTACTAAAACTAATATCTTAAGTGGGCTCCTCACAGTTAATCCTTTAACCCACAACTCACATTTAAACGTTGAATGCAGAGGTCCAAGCGAACAGAAAAATGAACCCCTAAATATGTTCCAATCTTTAATTTTAAGATACCAGTAGATGAAGGAAGAGTATATCTAGTCATGGATAACCACAAATTTTGATATTTTGAAATATGTGTATATATGGTGCAAACTTTCAAAAGTCGTATAAATGAGCTCATTTGTGCGATTTTTGAAAGTTTGCACCATACTTATTTTTTAAAATATCGAATTTTGGTGGTTATCCATGACCAGATATACTCTTCCTTCATCTACTGGTATCTTAAAATTAAAGATTGAAACATTTTTAGGGGTTCATTTTTCTGTTCGCTTGGACCTCTGCATCCAACGTTTTAGAGGGGGTGTGGAGGACCCTTAAGGAGACAGATCAGTTAGCGAGAAAGTGGCTTTCAGAGCAAAAGTTGCCGAGTTCTCAAGGCCACATCGTTGAAGTTATCATTTCAATATTTCAGTATGTTGTTGACAAAAGACTTAAATAAGAACGACCATAGCCTTTGTTTCGAAAATTTGTCCCTGGAATTGTAGAACATACCCCAAAACTCTTAATTTTTTACCCTTTTTAGAGCCATTGTAAACGAAAGTGCAAAGAAAAATTTGGGGAAAGGGCCATTGGCACCCTTATTTACGTATTTTTGTCTATAACATACTGAAATATTGAAGCGATAACTTTAACAGTGTGGCCTTGAAATGTCGGCAACTTTTGGTATGTTTCAAAAATTGTAAATCTTCAATTTTCGACTTTGGTCACCCCATGTGGAAGAAATAAGTCACGAGAACTTGAATCATTTGACAATTATTACATCTACTTAGGGGTGTACCAAGTTTAAGTCAACTCTTCAAAAATTTAACAATCGGAACTGTGCTTGAGTGTTCAGCCGTCCGCCAAACTCAGCGCCTGCCCTTCATTAACAGCTGTTATCGTCCTCGATTGACAAGTCATTCACACATAGACCATAATATATGTACCGAGTTATCAAAGTTAGGTGGCGCGACTGAAAAATATTGCGTTGTGGGGGCGTGACCACGGCGGCGTCCATATTCGATATTCACATTGGCACTACATTTCAATGTCGTATTAAAACACATGTCACTCAAATGACAGCTGCATCCCGGAACACCAAAAATCCCATCATTTTGTTAATAATTAGGATCCGTGTTTATTATAGTACTAAAATATATCGAGCAAGGCTTTGGGAACGGCAACAATTTTACATTAATATCACAATCCACGGTGTTGGAATTGCATGTGCCATTGCAGCAGTTACGTCGTATTTTCCACTGTTTAGCTGCCCTCACTCGTCTGCCACGATTGAACAACATCTTTTTAATCACTGATACAACACCAGCACACGCTTTACAAACACTTTTATTGAATCAGAACTATGGCAAAAATACGCAACTTTGACAGGGCAGCCGTTACTGCGCGGAGTAAATATAGAATATGGCCGCCAGATCTGCTGTCAGATCATGCCATATGACGAAAGTCCGCCATTTTTTAGACTTCAGTTTTAAGCGGGGAAATAATACAGAGCTAGGGATCTCGGTATATATTTCTATGATTCACATCGTCAACGCTGCGACCACGGCGGCGGTGGCTGCTGTCAGGCCACCGACGCTTGTGGCGAGAGCAGTCTTCAGGTTTGGTAGGTAGTCCTCCAGGAAACTTCTCGTGTGTCTTTTCCCTGGATTCTGCACCCACACTTCGCTTCTTTTTATCATCCCCTTTTCATGCAAGACCTACACCGGACGCAGAAACAATTACAATGTTTGTTAATATTATGTCAAATTTCTGGACAATTATATCACACTTATGGGACAGACAATGAAATGTTAAGAATGCGGAACTACCAAATTTTTGAGTAAGGAGTAAGGAATAAGGATATGATTTTAAAATTGAGAGGCCGCATTTGAGGAGCATGAGAAATGCAGCAAAATGCAACTTGTCCAAAATTACAAAAATTGAGTTCGAGGTATAGCAGCACCGTGTGCATATAGAATTCTTTGCGTAGGAATTTCCTCCGGGTTTAAAAAATAACATGTCGCTCTATGACAGCTGGTTGAAATGGATATTTGTATCTTGCGCAGGGTTACAGTTTTCAAATTTTGGTCATTATCTCTGTTTGGTTTTTATGGACAAGTTGCACTTTGCATCTAAGCTCCTCATTTGTTGTCAAAGTATCTGCATTCTTTTGCAACTGAAGTGAGCGTGTCCTTTAGAGAAACCAAAGGTTCATTTTTTATTTTTTGCGTGCGTGTCTAAATATAAAAACCGTAAGGAAGAAATTAAACAAAACAAGAACTCGGGTTGCGGTTGCAAGTGGTACGACCCAGGGTTGAAGTGGGGTTTAAGTTATTAAATTTCTGCTCGTTTCTGCTCTTCGAAACCTCAGCACTATAGGTTTAAAAAATATATTTGAAACTGAGTAAAAATTAGAATGTTGGTAACGGGAATACTGTTGGGCTCCACTTAGTGAAGTCGAAACTTGAAGTGAAAGTCTAAGTGAAGGCGAAAAATTGTATCCAGTTTGAAATATATTATTTTTATTTTATTTAGTTTATCACCATTTGGTGCTATGTTTTAACCATGTAAATTTGACGGCATAAAAATGCTGTGGCAGACATTTATTGAAAATGCTCCCATGACAACCCGGGGCTTTATCCAGGTGGCAAGAGTTAGAGACTTGACTACCAAGGTAAGTACTTAGTGGTTACCTCTCTGGCAAGGTAAGTACTTAGTGGTTACCTCTCTGGCCGCGCGCTGTCCCGCGTCAACCCGGGGCTTTATCCAGGTGGCAAGAGTTAGAGACTTGACTGGCAAGGTAAGTACTTAGTGGTTACCTCTCTGGCCGCGCGCTGTCCCGCGTCAATGGCACCGTTCATGTAACCCGTCCAGTGGGTGGCGGTCTCTGTGCCGGCGAGGAACACCCGCCGCGCGATGGCCGCTCGTATCGCGGGCCCGAACCGGGTCAGCACCCCGGGGGGGTAGAAGCACGTGTAGCCGCCACCGATGTACTGCTCGCTGGGCCACGTGGTCTCCACGAACTGCACCGGCTAGTTGCCGAACGACGACCAGACGGGCCGTTATTAAGAGGCCTCCTCACGGTTAATCCTTTAACCTTCACCACCACTTAAACGTTGAATGCAGAGGTCCAAGCGAATAGAGAAATGAACCCCTAAATGTATCCCAATCTTTAATTTTAGCATATCAGTAGATGAAGGAATAGTATATCTAGTCATGGATAACCACCAAAATTTGATATTTTCAAAAATGTGTAAGGTGCAAACTTTTGAATGTATCAAATTTTGGTGATTACCTATATGATCTACTGGTATGTTCAAATTAAAGATTGGATTGCATTTAATGGTTCGTTACTCTATTAGCTTCGACCTCTGCATTCAACGCTTAAGTGGAGGTGTGTAGCACCCTTAAGTGGGTCGGTCATCGTCGTCATAATCACTTGATCAAATTCAAACCCATCAAACCAAAATATCCCCTTTCATAGCAGCTTTAATGTGTGTATAGGACAGTTTCGAACAATTTCGAACCATAGACGAAGATGAAGGGGATCAGTAATAAAAGTTATTAAAAGTATAGGAATTATCAAGGTATGGCAGCCCGGAGCGTTTGTGGAGTGTTTTTGGAAAATAATTGCCAGGTGTCTACCTTATTTTCTTCGGTAAAACAAGACGTATCATGACTACAATAATTGCATGCAATAACAACAAACATTGACATTGTGTTATGACTAGTATCGTAGAAGCGCCTAAGAATCTATACTCGGGAACACAAATTCGACGGTCTTGAACTTGCAGATTTCTTCCTCACTACTCTTTGATCCATATGTATCTCAAAAGTCAAAAGTAACAATTAACAATCATGTCCTTGGCATTATGGCAGGATGGCTAAACGACTAGCAGAATATCCTTGGCACAGGTACGAAACATTTAAACGTCTTGAGATTTGCCCGTGAACACAAACCAAGAAAAAGGTGATATTTGAAAAATACTATTTCAAACTGGGATTTGAATGCTACATAAAAGTCTCACTGGTTTCCCGACGTTTCGTAACATAATATAGGTACTAGTTACTTTTTAAATGGTGATAGCTCGACTGACGTGAAAAAAGTCAACAAAATAACCAAATGTTGTTATTAGGACCCCTAGATTAAAAAACAACGATTGGTTCATTTGTTCACATTTTTAACGTCAGTCC
Source organism: Nemoura dubitans (assembly GCA_921293005.1). Lineage (NCBI taxonomy): Eukaryota > Metazoa > Arthropoda > Insecta > Plecoptera > Nemouridae > Nemoura > Nemoura dubitans. Next base: position 12,188,748 of record OV121078.1, on the reverse strand, counting down.
CAGTCGAGCTATCACCCTTGAAAAAGTTACTAGTATAATATGCAACGAAACATCGGGAAACCAGTGAGACTTTATTTAGCATTCAAATCCCAGTTTGAAAAAGTTTTTTTCCAAATTAGTGCTCAAGATACGACATAGAAGACATGGGTCTAAGAAATTTAATAGGGTCTAAGAAATTTGGCCATATTATGTTACCTTTAACGCTTCGTCAGACTTGAAGAAATTCGCCAAGCTTTTACAGATCGCCATTTTCCTGTCCTCCTGCGTCATTTGCATGAGTTTGACCATGTGTTCCAAATAAATGAACGCGACGAGCCCGTGCAGGTCGACACCTGGCTTGCTGTCCTCTGTGACCAGACCGACCACCTCGACGCCGTCTGCACATGCCACGAACCCGTTGAACCCTGGAAGAATTACCACACGAGCGGTCACATGTATCTACTGTCGCATACGCCTGTCCTGCTTAACGCATCGTTCGTATAAAATATGAAGATATTTTTGTTTTCACTTCGAAAATATAATTGTATTAACATATGGAACGGTTGGAATGTGTATGCCATGGACAAAATACTTTTAGGCATGTCTATAGCGTTTTTTGTCGATAGCAAATATACCGTAGCTGCAGAGCAGTGGTATAGTCGAGGGTATATGCGCGTACACGCCGTGGCAGTATACCCAACAAAAAAATTACAGAGTATACGGTCAGTAAGTAACACTTGCAAAACCTTAAATGTGTTTAGCATGGAAAATGATTTTTGGCGAGGGTAAGAATTATTCTTACTCTCGCAAAAATTAATGTATTCTCGAAATGCATCGGTTAACCCGAAAAGTGGGTAGGCAGTGTACAGTAAGTAGGTACTTCAGGGTCGTATTATCTGTGGTATTATTTTGGTCATTGGTCAATGGTTTGGATTCATACAAGCCTTTCAGATTAAAACCTTACAAACTAAAAATTTAGCAAATAATTCATCGCCTCCCCCCTCAGTATTAATTTGATAGTCAGGTCACCCAGCGCATACCAAAAAAATATTTTATGACTATACCACTGCTGCAGAGAGCAAGTAGTTAAGTTTATCGTCTGTGTATACTCACCATTGATCTCCCAAAACTTTTGCGTGTAGAACAAAACGCATTTCATAACAAGCCCCATTGGACTCCTTTGTACTAAACAATTTCTCATTGTAGGCATTGGAGGATCGAAGTGTATTTTCATCTGAAAAAGCAACACAATCCCTATGTTATAGAAACTTGAAAAAACACCAAAATTGGACTATGCACGCTGCATTATGTATTGGTTTACGTCTGATACCAAAAATAACAGATGCTTACCTGGACAACGGGCGGAATGGCCAGGATGACGTGAGATCCTTGATACTCTTGCCCATCCAAAGTACTCAAAGTCACTTGGTCGCATCCGTATCTAATCCTTACCACTGGCTTGTTGAGCATAACGGATTCTAAGAAATCAATCCATCATTATTATTCATTATTAAGCTAGGCTTACACGGATTCAATGTTTCGCTTAATTTGCATTGAAATCAACGTTGAATTCTTGATTGCTCTTTTTACACGGCTCGTTGTGAAGTCATTGAAAACTGTGTCACACCTTCCAAAAGCGTTGTTTCTAGAAGGCAGCTGCCTTCTAGCGTGCCATGCTAGAAGGCAGCATGGCATACCCTTCCTACTCTTGAATGGAACGACAGCCCATTGCACACGAACATTTTCGTGTCCCGTCTAGGGGTACAAGGAAAACATATTTATTTCCTCCATCCAGACTAAATGTGTCTAAACTCCTAACATTCCTATTTTAACAGGGAGAAAGATTTTTTAACAACATGGTAAATTCCCATATTGATGTTTTTAATGTTTCTGAAAGTACATTAAAAAAAGATGTCTACGACTGGCTTAATTGATGTGACTTAGGATAGATAATCTTTTATCACTCATGTTTGCACATTTTTTTGTTTCATGTTTATTTTTATGTGTACTTTTAATATAATATTGTAGGTACTTGTAGGTTCTAGTAACCTGCTACAATAAATACGTAACAAAAATATAAATATAAACTGGCACGATATTTAGAACACGCAACCTAAATGAGAAAACATTGGATTCAATTTTGGTTTAGTAACACGGTTCAATGCATTGAATAATACATTGAGCAAAACATTGAACCGTATGGACCTAGCTTAATAGACCATTAGACTGGCCATAATGGACTCATGGTAAGTCCCATCAGAGAGTCCCCAAATCAATTCTCTTACCGGCCATTTTGTCAGCCATTTTGTCTGCGAGCTGCTGTGATCCTCCGACCAGTTTCCTCTCTTGGGCGCCCCCGGTGGCACCCCATAGGTGTCGAGGGCCATTGCCCTGTCGCATGTACCACAGGTAGAAGAGCAGGGACATCTCGTGGTCTCCGGCAGTGTTGTCCGACACGCACATGGACTCGAGGAACTCTTTGGCACGCCTGACGTGGAGAGATTTGGGAAGATGGCCAACTCCCTGCCTAATCGTCGTCATCGTCATCCCAACTCGTGTGCTCTTGTGTCCAGATCCACAGAAGGGGTCTTGAAAAAAGGCCCGCACACAATTGAATTAAGAATATAGGAATAAGTGAAATAACATTAAGAGTATGCAAAAGTACAAGCTGCTAAAAAACGTGAAGAATGTTCGCGGACAGCTGTCAGTGAAAGCATTACTTCAATACGTTGGCGTGACAGCAACATTTTGTTTGTTGTTCAGTATTATTTTAAAAAAATACTGCTCTGTGAATGGTTGAAATAAGAATAGTAGCAAGAAGTTAGAATATTCCAACTCGCTTATGCACATATTTTTATCGTAGCTCGCCTTACTTTACGGCTTGCGTCAAGTATGCACACTTCCAAAATATGTTCACATATGTTTTAACTTTTTAATTCCTTATTCTTAATGCTACTTTTATTTTTACTTTAATTGTGCGCGGGCCACTTGTTCTGGTATGAACATATGTCTCTCTCTCTCTCCCCCCCCCCCTCTCTCTCTCTCTCTCTCTCTCTCTCTCTCTCTCTCTCTCTCTCTTTCTCTCTCTCTCTCTCACTCTCTCTCTCTCTCTCTCTCTCTCTCTCTCTCTCTCTCTCTCTCTCTCTCTCTCTCTCTCACTCTCTCTCACTCTCTGACTCTCACTCTCTCACTCTCTCTCTCTCTCTCTCTCTCTCTCTCTCTCTCTCTCTCTCTCTCTCTCTCTCTCTCTCTCTCTCTCTCTCTCTCCCCTGACTCTCTCTATACTGTTCTAAATGTTAAAATCTTTTGTTGTTAACAATCTATATTTCAGCAAGGTACATTCTTCTGCTCTAGCTCGCACACATCTCACCCTCCAGCCCTAAACACAATACTCAAGGTCAACGAGACTAACTTGGTCCAGCAATGCCGGTCGAAGAATTCCCTCAACGTGATGGAGTCCCACTCCGTTGCCTTGGGGGCGTCCCAGGGCCGGTCGACGGGCACCTGCCAGCACATCTGCTCGAGGCGCCGCACCATGTCGGCCAGGTCCCAGGCGGCCAGGGGGTGACTGCGCCACAGATTCGGGATCACGGTGTCCACGGTGCGGTACGTGTCCCCCTGGACCAAACAAGACTTGTCGCTCACGATTCGCTCTCTTAGATCACACTTGCGACAAGGCTTGGAAATCTCAGCTGGGTACCTATTCTCGAAATGTTATCATCGTGATAAGCTATGATTCTGGTCACGTGATGTCTCAATAACAAATCGTGTCACTGGATTGTCCGTCACGTGACCCTGAATGAAAACTTATCACGTGGTAACTTTTCGAGAATAGGTACCCTGGCCTGGTTCTTGAACATTCATTATTTAGCTGAGTGAATACGCAAGAGAACAGAAACGGTTATAAATTATAAATTAAATGAAAAGAATTTTCTAGAACTATAGGGCTTCGCGAACGCAATTTCTGTTGCGTTGCAGATGAGCGTAGCGGTTTGTACACACACAAGTGTCACACACAAAGTCTAATTTTTGGGAATATGTGGAAAAAATACACACTTTTCGATAATATTCGTGTATTTTTCAAAATTTTCCCAATTTCGAATATTGCTCTTTTTTCTAATTTGAAGGGTAATGGTACAGAGGATTTTCTGGTCTAAGTTGAGAACAAACGTAGACACTCTGAAAATTTCATCGCAATCGCAGCAGGCGTTTGGTGAGCGCGCACAGTAGCGAGTTAAACCCTTTGTGATTTATTTCAGTCGCGAATTTACTTTCAATAACTTGCATGCACGAAATTGACAAAATGTCTGAAAAACTTGAAGTCAACAAAGCTGGTGTGATGTTTCGTTGTGGTTTCGATGGTTTCGAAGAGCAATATTAGAAATTGGAAAAATTTGGAAAAAAATACGCAACCCAAATTTCGAATCTTGCTCTTTTTTCTGCTTTGAAGGGGAGGGGTATTGAGGAAAAAAGCTGGGGGTATAAGTTTAAAACAAAGGTAGACATCCTGAAAATTTTATCGCAATCGCGACGCAGGCGTTTGGCCTGTAGAGCGCGCACAAACACACAAACAAAAAAACACGCACATACACAGAAGTGTTTTTTTTTAGCAGTAGTGAAATTGATGATTTCGCTTCGCTCGCTACGCTCATCAATAACTCTTAATGTTACTCCCATTACTTTGTTGCTTGCGGCAATTGTGTGTAGGTACTTCAACATGTTTCCCTATGTTTTAACATTTTTATTCGTTATTTCTTCTGCATACTTTTATTCTTACTTCGATTGTGCTCGGGCCTTCTCATGTTCTTCATGTCCTATCGTTAGCACTATAGTTTTGAGAGAAACTATTTCAAACTGAGATTTGAATGCTAAATAAATGTCTCACTGGTTTCCCAGTGGTTTTCTCACTTGAAATCAGCGAGACTTTCTTTAGCATTCAAATCCCAGTTTAAAATAGTTAATTTCGAAAATAATTTATTTATACGAGAAGGGCTCCGCAAAACTTTTTACGTTCGACATGTGCCAAAATTCCAATCCTCAAAATGCCAGCTGCCCTGCAGCGCCTGGATCCACTAAGCAGTGTTATGGGAAAAACAGGGGTAAAGTATGAATTATCACCATCGTTACTATCCCCAAAAACTGCAAATGCCCGTCTGTGATTGGCTCTTGATAATTTTGCCCCTAGTGGCCGGTCCAGTTCGCCAGAAAGTGTCTTTCAAACCCTTTTTTCCGCCGTTTGAGGGTCACATCGTTGAAGTTTTCATTCCAATAGTTCAATAGGGTTTAAACAATTAAACAAAAGAAGTGAAATTGGGTAACCATGACCCTTTTTTAGAAAATTTCCTCCCGGAACGCTAGAACCACCCCGAAACTATTCATTTTTTACCTTCTTCAGAGCCATGTATATACGAAAGTGCTATAGAGAATTCGAAAAAATATTGAAATGTTTGCTTCAACGATGTAACCTTTAAACGGTGGAAAAAATGGGTCTGTTTCAAAATTTTCCACGTTCAATTTTTAACTTTGTACACCCTACGACTGCTTCTCGACAAAATATGAGACGTTGTTGATACCCCGTGCCTCTCGTTATCGCGCTCGCTGTAGCTACTTAGTGATGTACAAAGTTTGAGTCAACTCTTCAAAAAAATATACAATCTGAACTGCTCCATACCCTGAAGTCAATTAACTCTACTCTTAGGATCTGGGCCCAGAAAGTCTACTACAAGCTCTAGGAGCTGTATGTATAGCACGTTACCCTGCTGTAGTGGACATTGTCGAGGCCGTCCGAGCAGAGATACGTCTCGCAGCCGAGCTCCTCGCAAAGCTGGAGCACGTGGTACTGCGTGGGCCCCACAAACGAAGCCCCGACGTCTGCCCACCCGAAGGCGGCGTCCCCAGGACCGGGGGTGATCGTGTGCGTCCTGCCGCCCACTCTGTTGTCTGCTTCCAGAACCAGCACCTCCACGCCACGCGCTTTTAGGGCCCGGGCGGCGCTCAGGCCTTTGGCGTTGGCAAAAAACAGAGGCATGTCGGGGTTGTTAGGGTTGTTGTTAGCACTTTATAATGCATTTAGGCTGGCAAGCTAATCTCATACACATTTTTCATGAGACAGTGTTTGAAATATTTGTGTGTTCTTGGGAATGAAGGGGGGGGGGGGGGGTTATGACATGTGGTATTGGCCGGGGTGCGGAAGAAACAAGCGACTTTGGCCCAATCTTTTTTTTAGTCCCTTTTTTAGGGGATGAGGACAATAGGAGTGGGTTCTTAAAAGGGCTCGTTGAAGAATTGGAAGGTAAATTTCATAAATCCAGAGGTATAATATTTATATTAACTGATACGGAACAAGGATTGTACCTTACAGAAAGTTATCTAAGATAGTATACCAAAAATAAGCCCAAAATATGTAAGAACAGCTACTGTGTTTTGACACGGGACGATATACGTATCAATTATCATCTCAACAACCCCTGGCTGTTCCACTAAAATGTCACAGAATGCGAGATAATACTTAACAGCTGAACCTAATCAAAAAGTAAAAATACAAAAAATCAAAAATACAAAAATACAACATTTGAAGATTTGGGGCAGAAAAATAAAAGTAGGGGGTAAAATTTAAACTATTTTGGAAACTATTCTACCTAAACCGAAAGAGCATTATAATCCCTTTCAGTATAATATATGTGCTTTCAAACGTTTTTTAACCCCATATCTCTAACTTTACTTCAGCCGACGCAATTTGAGAAAGAAAATCGGCGCGTGCACTCAAAATGTATTGGTTTCTTGTACTGCCGTTTTGGGGCTTTACCGGGCCAACCGTTAAACCCAGACACAATCTAAAACAAATTAAGCATCAGAATCGTCCTGAATTTTATTGAAATCCAAGAGGTGGCGGAATTTTTTGAAAATAACTGTTAATTGAATGGAGCAGGCAGAGTTGGCCCCGTGACAAGTCACTCTTTATACTGTTGGTGCAAATACTTAATCCTTGAATGAATTACGATTCGGCGAGTATAAGTTATAAACATATGGTGGTCTATTCATAGTAGGATGATTCAGAGAAACAGACGAAACAGTGAGTGAAACTAACAAATGACAACCACAGTACCTACTTGGGGTATTTATACTGAAAATTGTGGACCCTTATTAGTTAATTTAACCTTAGAAAAATCATGCAACTAATTCAACAGATATTTTCCTGATATTTCCATATTTACCTGCTTTCAACTGATATTTCAACAGAACTTACCGCTTAGGCCAGCCCCAACAATAATCACTCTGTTCGACGACATGGGGTTCTATGGACGGGTAGTTCTAGCTCAGGATTACTGCACTGCGAACGCTGAGGTTGCTACTGTTGCGCTGATTAAGAGACACCAACTATTTAAGGAGCCAAAGCTACCAGGAAATATTTTTGTCCTCGCTCTGTGTGAATATTATACACATTAATATTGAAATTAAAATCTCATCACACTTATCTGAAATCAGTACCGCTAACCCGATGATTTTCAGCTGCATATTTTCTTTTTATATTATTATCAAAAACACAGTGCTTAGTTTCATTGACAATGCAGTCGATCTCGAGAGTATCCGTAATATAGCAAACACAAAAGCAGACGCCCGCCGCTGCAGCATGTTCTGAACTTAAAAACTGTTCATCGTTAATTTACTGCTGCAAATGCACCACATTTTGTTTCCACTTTCCGTAGCTCGCGTCCTTGGTGTGGTGGTGCTAAGGTGAGGTTTTCAGGGCTCAGGACTAATGACTCAGGACTCAGGTGAACTCGAATAAGGACTCAATTGATTATTATTAAATGATTAATTAAGAACTGAAAAGTAACGCAGCTTTCCTATCTCTATTAAGACTTTGTCCCTCCAAGTGCACTCCCCCACAAGACTGTGTTCTTGCCCAGCACGGCAGGAGCTCGGTAAAACACAACACTTGAAATCAGAGCAAAATAATCACTCGATCATTTTCCAACAGTAAATTGCTAAAATCATCGCTCTTCGATTGTACCATAGAGTAAGTAAGGATTGTACCCACGTGTCACGTATCAACAGATGTTGAAAGTTTTTTACTCCCCTGTAGGAATCACCCTTCCGCTCAGAGTGCTATCAGGACGAAGAATTGACGTGGGCGTCGACGCTGTACAGATCCTGAAAACAGTACATCTGCATTTCCGATGGTCCGGTCCGGTCCTCTGACGTCACGGCGTTTGGCCTGTAGAGCGCGCGCAAACACACATACATAAAAAAAAAGAAAAAAGAAACACACACACACAAGTGTTTTTTTCTAGCAGTAGTGAAATTGATGATTTCGCTTCGCTCGCCTCGCTCGCTACGCTCATCAATTAAGTTGAAATTTTATCCAAATAAGAATCAATATTATTTATACTACGTTTAAAAATTTCACAAAGTTTTGATGGATATCTTCGTTATTGCAAAGGTTTGAAATGAGGGCGATTTCAATGCAAAGTCCATAAGACCTCACAATCTTTTCCACACCCTGGCATCGGCCTTCAAGCGAAAACACAAGGCTGCAAGGGTCGCTCCGCCTGCCTGGACTTGTCTACTAGGGCGAACGCAATTTGTGTTGCGTTGAAGATGAGCGTAGCGGTTTGTATATAGCGCAAAAAAAGATTAAGGCAAGAAGCCTATGCAAATCATGGAGCAGCAAGCCGGACCATTGCTTTCTCAAAAATTCTGATCATTTGAAAATGTAAACGATTCTGACCTTTCTTTGTTTCTGTCCGAGCTGTCGGGTGGCGGAAATATGCTCATTTTGAGATCTTTTCTCTAACAACCAATTATATTTATTTCATTTATCACGGGTTATCAAGTTTCCGTCTTCAAAGAACCACCCCAAGAGTTCCAGATGAAATGATTTGACTCAGTTATACCAATTTTCCTATTGCTTCCAGAAGTGATGTTTCAAGAAAAAATATTTTTCTTTAGATTTTTCTTGTACCTACTCTCTAGTCTAGTCTCCGAATTCCGCAAAGTTGGTGGTCGTACAGTAAAACTGTACAACTCATTTCAGCACAATTTGATGCCGCAGTTCACAAAAACATTTTGTCTTTAGCAAGTCAAGGAGAGGCTTGAAGTCATTCTTGAAATTATGTTGAATTTTAAAAACAAGAACACAAAATCACTTTACGGGGACGGCTTGGGCCCCCGCCAGCGAAAAACAAATCTGCAATAACGAAAGTGGCCAGGCTACCTCGCTGCCAGATGCGAGCAGCTGCGAGATAGCGCGAATGCAGAGTCTCACGAGTATGAGCCTTTTTACTAAACCGTAAGAGATAAACTATTGAAGTAAGCGAGGGAGTTATTTATTTTATTTTATTTTTTTGCTCTTCAACCTATTGGTCATTTTGCGCATTTATTTGTATTATTTTTAAAATTTCGAGCAGATAAAGGAGAATGTTAAAACTCTCCCATCAGCTTACTCTATTTAAGAAAAATTATAAGTTTGTCAATGTTTTTCGAGTTGTTGTCAAGCACTTTACTGATGGTGTTGTCGAGCCCTAGACGGCGTCCTATGTTTGTGTATTTGCGACAATCTAGTAAAATATGGCGGACTGTGATAACCTCAAGGCAAGAATCACATTGCGGGGGAATTTTGTCACGTGAAAACAAATAGGCATGAGTCAGGAGTGTGTGGCCTATTCGAAGTCGAGTAAGGACCACTTCCTCCCTCCTTGAGGACCGGGTGGAAGAGTCCCAGGGCTCCATGACTGTAGCTTTGATATCCTTTAATTTGTTATTTACTTGTTCGTCCCATAGAGATTGGAATTTTGTTTTAAATTTAGATTTAAAATATACTTTAATATCGTCATGTGTAAGATGATCATCATCTATAGTCAACTTATCGCATGCAGCTTTAGCAGAAGAATCGGCAAGCTCATTTCCTGATATCCCAACATGTCAGGACCCAGCAAAAGATGACGGAGACATCTTTCGAGGCAAGGGATGCCAAAAGAGTTTGAATGTTCTGGACAATAGAGTGGGAGGTATGCAGTGTATCCATGGCTTGGATGGAGCTCAAAGAGTCCGTGCAGATGAGAAAAGACGTTTCATGTCGGCCATATATGTGTTGGAGGTTTTCCAAATTGCATAAAGTTCAGCAGTGTAGATACTGCATTTGGAATCGAGTTTGAACCCATTGGATATATCCGATCCACAAACGAAAGCGCAGCCAACTGCTGTCTGCATTTTTCGACCCGTCGGTGTAATAGAGTTTAAAGTCGGGGTATTCGTGGCATAATTGTGCGAATTTCTGTGCGAATTACACGAATCAATTGCGCGAATCAATCTGTGTCGGTAACGGACCCGATTTTCTATTTTTTGGGTCTAAAAGGGCCGAACCCGCTTCTATTGTTGTTCTAATGTTGTGTTTTGCTCCTTATTTGTGCTTTTCCGTGAATCGATATAGAGATGAAGGAGATTAAAATTATGAAAAGGCTCCGTTACCGACACAGATTGATTTTTTTATCTACAACTCTCTCGCTTACTTCAATAGTTTATCTCTTACGGTTTAGTAAAAGAGCGCAAACTCGTTAGACTCTGCATTCGCGCTATCTCGCAGCTGCAAGCAGCTGGGAGCGAGGTTTAAGGATGGGCAATAATACTCGGGTTTGCATTCTTGCCTGGGACTGGCTGCTATTGGCTCGATCTCACTTGGAATGGGCTCTTTTGGGACTGGTTGGGTGTCGCATAACTCCTTATCCACACATTCACAATACACTTATCCACAATACACACATTCACAACTCGCCATAAAAGCCATTTACAATGGCCTTTAAAGGTTATTTACAATGGCCATTAAAAGTTATTTAAAATACCTAATCCGACGTTCTTTTGAGGCAATATTTCCTCACTCAAAGACTTCCTAAGTTTGTGATGTTTCTTCTTCGCCATTTTTGGTGACAGTTCCCCAGTGCTGATGTGTTTCTCCCCCCCCCCCCCCCCCCCGCTGCTCCACTTGGTAATTTGGAGACGCCATTGATCAACTTCTCATGTGCAAAGAATATAATATTCGCCGTTTCGCCGCTTCGTAATATCTTCTCGATGATGTCTTCTCACCGCATGTAATTAGTGAAAATAAAATTAGAAGAGAATCCTTCGAAGCGATGTGCAACAGACCTTGCATGCATGTGATTGCTGGGCTGAGTTCATCCACCCATGAAGCGGTAAATTTGTACCAAAATAGTCATGTGTGTTAATAATTGGCCACTCTTCCCCATGCAGATAATCAAACAATTATAACGTGCTTTGCAGACGGTTCAAGGCCACTCTGTTTTAGTTAAGATTCCAATATGCAAGTATGTTGTAGGCAAATTACATACAATTGAGGAAACGAAGCTTCGTTTCCGGAAGTCGACACCGAAATACTAGAGTAATAACCCACAAAAAATATTAATATTTTGTCCTTTTTGAGAGCGATGTTTATGAAAGTGCAAGAGAGCAGAGCTAGAGAACCTACGTTAACAATGAAAAATCACCTTTCCGGAAGTAAATAGCAAAATATGAATGATACAATGGGGACTATAGTTCGTCCCGTCGTTTTATTTGGCGCAATCACGCCACCTTCGGCTAGAAGGCCAGGACGCCCCGCCGAACACTAAAGCATCATGGGTTGCCTAGGTGGCAAGGATTAGATCCCGCTGAGCACGCATTTCCACTTACGTGCGCTCAGCGGGACCGTGCAAGCCGTCCTTCGCTGTGCGACATTCAAGGAAGGAACAAGATCGCCCGCCACACCACCACCGTTCGGTCCACGCCGAGAGGCGAGCGTCCACACGTGTTTGCCCCGATTGGCGCTAAAATGACCTCAGTGGCCGAGCTTTCGTACTCGTAGTAACGAAGGCCTTGGATGCCTTGGGCAGGCACTTGTTTTCCAAATCTGTCACTTGACATTTTCAAGCTCAGAATTATCAGATGATCTTTATATTTAATCAACTTTTCATCGGACGAAGAAAATAGTACAATATTTAAAGAAGTCAAACAAAGTAGAACGTTTCGTGCCTTGATTATTGATACCTATATTTCTTGCAAAAATGCATGTTTTCTTGCATATTATGATAGGATCGTAGACGCATGCCTAGTCTCAAACTTAGATTCCGTGAACTACTATCAAATACCGTAATATATAAGCTTCGCTTATAATACGGGATACTCCCACCAAATAGCATGGGCTGGATTGGCGACACTAGCGTCAGCGCTACGTAGGCGGCAGGGAATGAACTTATCGCCAAAATTCAAAAACGGCCATTTGGAGACTGCCAAAAACGATCGCTTCATAAAGTGATAAATTGAAATAGAAAATCTTGTATCTTGTTGTTTATTAAATTTAAGTAATTACACAGGGAAATACAGAGTTTTCTGTACACTGAGCCACTCTTAATTTTGTTTGTTTTACCTAATTTATTTAATAACAAGAATTTTAGATCATTTTAGACCAAATGTCGATGCTGCTTCGATGGTTTCGGCAAGAGAGCACCCGGTAAATGTCCTCCTAAAATCAAGCACGTACAAATTCATTTAATTAAATGTAATCTATGCAACTGCAAGATATCGGAACGAAACGGAACGAAACGAAAGGATAACCTAACAAGTGACAACATCACTCTTTTACTAAATACATTGTTCAATCTTAAAGTGCAGAAATATATTCAGATGTCAGTCTGTCACCACGTAAAACTTGCTAGATTTTTGTTGAAATTATAGTTAGATGATATATTATTATGTTATGTTAAATAATAGTTACCTCGTCTTACCCTTGACTCAACAGCTAAGGAATTTCGAAAAGGTATGTCATTAAAATGATCAGAGCATATTCGGGATGATTTGTGAAGTTGCAGTGGACCATGCAGTTTGCAAACTTCGTCCAGATCTTCGTCCCTGATGCAGTCAACCATTTTTACATCTGTGCATGAAAAAGCAAACTTCAATACTCGTCCGCTTGTACTTGAACAGTTTGTAGCTTTGGTTTGTAGTATTTTCCACGAGCTACAACATCGTTTAAAAGCACCAAAGAATGTGCATAGGCAATCTTAAACCCATACGCACGGCGTGTGCTAGGTACTTACAATTCAGTTTCTTTCGGAAATCGGATCATGGATCGCTTATTCTCCTACATGCTATAGTTATTGCACCCATATACTAAACAAATAATCGGTAAAACGGAAATTATTGACTCGAAAAACTGCATGACACCACAATGTCAAAGATGACAGCAGAGTATTGCGTTCAATCATGTCCGCTAGGTTCGCCACTTGTTTCCGTCGCCGGTTTTTTACGAGAGTTTCCCGTATTAAAAGCGTAGCTTATATATTACGGTATTTGCTACTATCATCCCGTTCAGAAGTCATTCAGTGAGTTAGTGTAATTTTTGGCAATGAGTTTAAGTTTGATTCGCAAATTGATTGACTCGTCCTCAGCAAAATAAAGTTGTCAAGAAGTCACTTCGAAAGAATTGAGAGCACAACCTGTCAGTTTATCATTAAACCTATATCTAAAGGGATAATTCGAATTAAAAAACTATTAGGCACCTAATTAAATAACGTGCATATATAAAAAAAGGTAAAACATCTAACGTCCACAATATTAATTTAATATTAATCTATTATCTATTTGATCTATTCAAATTACCTACCCGGGGAAAAAAATGACCTAATCGCCGAGGTTTTCTGACTAAAACTATCAAAAGCAAAACTATGTACCTATAAGCGCCGCTAATTTTAGTTTGATATAAAAAAATAAAGTGCTTCTTTATATTACTTTAACAACAAAATATTAAATTGGTAGGAAATCAAACATCACGTGAAACGAAATGTCGCGTTTTGACAGCTTGGGCCCAGACATTTTAGGTCGATAAAAGTTCAATATTTTTCCGATAGATGTCGTTAGTTCATATGACCTGCCGGTCAAAATTTGGCGACACGAAAATGCCCTCGGCGGACAGGCAGCTAGCTAGTGCAGCGCAGCTAGGATCGAGTCGGCAGTGGTCGGGATGTTTACTTGATGAATTATTGTTGAGGGTAGTGAGCGAAGCGGAATCTTCAATTTCACTATTGCTAAAAAAAAGCACTTGTGCGTGTTTTTTTTTTATGTGTGTTTGTGCGCGCTCTAGGTACAGGCTTTCCCAAATTTTCCAAATATCTAATATTGCTCTTCGAAACCATCGAAACCACATCGAAACATCACACCTGCATTGTTGACTTCAAGCTTGTCAGAAATTTTGTCAATTTCGTGCATGCAAGTTATTGAAATAAAATCCGCGACTGAAATAAATCTCAAAGGGTTTTTGCTGACCTGCTTTAATTTTACTACTGGTAAAAAAACACTTTCGTTTGTTTGTTTGTTTGTATGTGTGTTTGCGCGCGCTCTATACAGGCCAAACGCCTGGGCCGATTGCGATGCAAATTTCATGGTGTCTACCTTTGTTCTCAACTTAGTACCGCTGCGCCCATACGCTCATCTTCAACGCGAACACTTTGGCAGCGTTTCCTAGTGTAGCATTCAATACCCAATTTGAAAATTTTTTAAAACTAAAGACAATTGCAGAACTGAGTCTAAGACCAGGGTTATCAATGGCACGTAAAATATACTCAACGGACGCAGTCGCTCCCGGACAAGGTCATCAACATCAACAATCAGGACAGGACAAGAAGAGTGCTAGGAAGGATGAGAAAATGGAAGATGGAAATAAATAACAAAGGAGAAGAAGTTAAAACATTAGAGAGACCATCGGAAATGATTGAAAAATTAGGCTGGACGTCACTAGAAAAAAGAAGATGGATGGATAGATTATGCAATTTTTACAGGATATGGAACGGAGAGTTAGGGTGGAAGGAATTACACGAGAAAATTGAAACATTTGTTGGAGAACGGAGAAGAACCGGCCACACGAGGAAAGTGTTGATACGAAGAAAAAATACAGATGTGGGACATTATTCATTTTTTTTTAAACAAGCAGAGACTGGAACAATCTTAAAAGAGAAATATTTGATACAAATGATATAAATGTTAGATTATTTAGAATTTTGATCGAAGAAATAAAATTGTAATAATCATAAGTTCCTTGCCGCCGTTGGCGTTTGTCAACAATTGCATTGTATTAATAAAAAAATAAAATAAAATAAAATCAGTCTGGACGACTGATGGTTGTCAAATTAAAAGAGATTGGTCAGCTAATGGAGCCGTTATTTTAGCGTAGGTATACTTATAAGCCACTTGGTAGCCCGATTGTGATTGTGAGGGTTGCATATTATAAGATAATTGAAATGTACAGTTGTTCTATGAAAAATAAAAAATTATTAATTCCATAAAAATTTTCGTTTTTACTACAATCCTTTAAAATTATATATACTGTTTATGACGGAATGCCTATATGAAAAAATTATATGGGCAGTTTCCATCTAAACACCTTTATAAGAAATGACCCTTACTCCGTTTCACTGTTGTTTCACGTTCAAAAGTATTTGCATCTTCCTCGAGGACCCACTGCTGCTAGACACGAGCTATGAGTTTCAAAACTGTTGATAGAGCCTTTTAACCGGCTCAAGACATGGCTTGTACAATGTAGCAAGTGTAAAAAGTGATTGTCTGATCAGAAAATGCAATGACGGAGAGAAAAAAAATTGCGGAATTTCCTTTATATTCTTTCTTCAATCTTCTTCTCCTTACCACTTGTTACAGTGCAATGTGATTGTGTTACTTTTGTGCATGCCATTTATTTGGTTTTCTTGCTTCCGGTCTAATATGGGTCGGGTCCGAGCTTGTAATTACAATCTCGAAGATAACGACATGAAACCTTAGTTGTGTTCACTTTTATACAGTCCAATCTAGCTGCGGGTTGCTCGCGGTTAAGTTCGGACTCCACTAGGATTATCTCCCGCCAATCCAAGGCCCTCTGAATGGTTTTGTTCCATTGGCTGTGATGGCAAATATGCAATAAGGAGGCCTAGGATCAGCGGGTTGCAATGCTAGTGGAATATGGCCTTTATTTTGACACATTGTTTGTCTCGTTCACGGGAATTTAATCCGAAACATTCAAATGTGTTCAATTATTTTCATTGTTGAAAAAGAAGTCACGCATAGAGTGTGACGCACTCTGCCATTGTTTTTATGAAAGTCACGCTGTCTTTACAAATCTTAATCAAACGTCTAGGAGAGAAAAGTAGTGACACAAATGGGGAGGGGGCGGGGGGCTTGCCCGCTCTAATCAATTATTGTCCGCCAACCTTTTTTGGGAAGTACGAGTCTAGATGGTAGTCAGGATTTGGCAAAGCTCAGGTACAGTACCTTCAGGTATACACGTTTGGAGATTTTTCCATGGCCCGTCCCCTCAAGGTATACAGCACTTACTTTCAATCCAAGAAGGATTTAGTGCAAGGGACAAAGAATTAGTGCCAAAAGTTTCAGAATGAGTGCTAACACATAACTTTTGGGGGACACCGATGTTCAATCTTGAGGGCTATTTTTCAAAAACTCGGGTGGGAACTAGGATTGGAATTAAATGTTTGGAGTGGCCAGAGCCACCCCCTCCCGCTTGTAGAGATGCTAAGTTTCACTCCTTTTTTTTACCTGTTATTACTATTATATTAATATTTATTACCTTTATTAACCTCATTCAGTTTACCTATTTTGCTTACCAAAAATTTTAAACAGATTCTGGCAACTTATTTTCGGCAACTAACTTTGCAACATGTAGACAACTTTTGGGAATAAATATTGGAGTGTGCCAACCCTCCCCCCCCCCCTCCCCACTTTTTTCATTACTTTTCATTGCTTTGTTTGAATACATTTAGTAAAGACAGCGTGACTTCCACGAAAACATATATACAAGAATGTCTGAAGTTTTCACGTGACTGCTTATCAAACATTGACAATAATTAAACACGTTTGAATAATTGAAACACGTTTTGACGAGGTGTCACAACACCTTGTGGCGAACCTCAGCTGGATTTCATGTCGTTGACTTTTAAATTATTATTAAAACAAGTAACAAGCCAATCCATTATACAAGCAGCAAGAAAACCATGTAAATGGCATGCGCAAAATTGGTATCGTCACATTGCACTTCAGTAAGTGTAAAGAAGAAGATTGCAGAAAGAAAATGCAGGGAAACTGCTTGGTCAGACGCGTTTTGACGCTTCTTGCCATTTTTTGTGTGAGTACTTACATCTGCACTGCGATTACGTAACTGTGATTTCGCCGTCCTCGGTTACAAAGTTAAAAATTTACATAGACAAAAATAGGGATTTTATCCATCAGAACCGATAACGACATGACGAGAAAGTTACGTAATCGGTAGGCTGCTCAGGCAGCCACTTTTAATTATAAACAATCATTTATTTACGCAAAGGAAATTCAAAACTTTAAGAACAAAGAGATCTAATATCCTTATAATTCTGAGCCTGTTATTACTTGGCAATTGTTTCGTGACACAAAACCCATAGACAAGAGTTTTTGGGCGTCGCCGGATACTTACCAGGGGGGGGGGGGGCATAGATTTGTTTCTTATTTGCTCACCCGGATTTTACTGCTACAGCAATTCAATTGATATCGCAGTCCGCACTATAACTGCACTGTCCAAAACTCAAAACCAGACCCGTTAAAACCTTTTAACTGTTATGACACGGTTGTCACTGACCAAATGCACATTTATACCCAACTGCTCCTACTGGGACAAAAACTATTAGTGACTTATCGGGGACAGGAGACATTTTTTGTTTGGTCGTTCTTCAATATTGATTTAAAAATAAATTTTTGAAAACTCATAATTATTTACCGGAAAACTGTAATTTTGAGTCAATAGTCAACAGGTTTAAATGCACATTGTGATTTAATAACATTTGTCTTAAGCCTGAAGCATGACATAGAGTAGATGCCAAATATTATTATGATTTTATCTTCTTGATCGGGCACAATGTGTGGACGCTGGGAGGTATAGGTTATGAGACAAGTTTTAGCGCTAGGCAAATTTTTCGCAGATTCCCGTTGGGTCTTGATACCCGATGAGTCACCGGGATCTTGATACCCGATGAGTCACCGGGATCTTGATACCCGATGAGTCACCGGGATCTTGATACCCGATGAGTCACCGGGATCTTGATACCCGATGAGTCACCGGGATCTTGATACCCGATGAGTCACCGGGATGGCACAATTCCGCCCATCGCATGTGGCTACGAGCCGTGTGGTAATTTCTATCACTTTCGGTGATGGGCCCCCGCCCAAATGGCCTTGGCCCAAATTTGCTAGCACAAATTGCTAGTTATTATAATTCCCAGGAGGGGGGTGCCACCACTCCTCCCCCCCTGCGGGTGCTCATGCAAGAGTTCACTGGTTCCCGACGTGTTACAGTTGTCGGGCATCGCCGCAGCAGCTGACGGCGCCACAGGCGCTGAGGACACCGACGGGGTCACTGAAACCAATGGTAAGACGTCATGGCCTTGAGCCGCAGTTTAAAGATTTTAACATTTTGTATGACCCATGGCTAGTAACCTGGTAGTAGTAATTTACCTTGTCAATGAAAATTTTTGTGTATTTATCGCGAACTTACTTTTTCATAAAATTTATCCAACATTATTAAACATTGTTACAACATTTTGTTATACGGCATAGGGCCCTATTCTGCTTGGACCAAAAGGCCGTGTTACACGATGCGAGAGTCGATAAAGTTGCCGTCGACGACTGTCGGCCACTCGTCCCGACGTCACCGTCGTTATCGAAGTCATTTTACAGCTCGAGCCAAGCTAATCCACACATTGAGGCTGTCGACGACGCCGTCGGTCAGGCCCCCAACGTAGATGTCATATATAAACATGCAGCGTTGAGTTATCGAAGAGTCTGGAGAGTTCAAACTGCAAACTCTCCAGTAAAATAATTTCCGCGCGACCTCTTCCCAAAAACTTTAATTTGATCCACTCTGGCATCGTGTAACACTGCCTTTAGCTCCAAACAGAATAGGGCAGTATGCCGATACACCCAAAAACTTGATTTATTTAAAAGCCCTGTCTCTTATCTTGACACAAGTTGTGCTCAGATAAATGAATGTTACTTTTCCCATGGCAGAAGGAAAAAAAATATGTTTATATCATTTGAGTAAGCAGACTGTCTTTTTGTGGAGCCCTTGATGGCGTCATCGAGGGCTTGGGATTAGTTTTTTTGGCCTTAATCACCTTCCCTTGGCAGCGATTCGCTTCAAACTTGCGGAAGTGATTTTCACTGCGATCAATTCGCAATATCAACATTTGGAATCGATATTACAATATTGAAATTTAGTTTTGAAGTTGGAAATATTATACAAAATGGCTATGAATAATTATTGCGATAGTTTTCCAGAGTTAAAGACGATAATTAGCAATACTATCCATGCACCAAAAAAACGTTTTACTTAATTTGAAAGCCATGTATATCTGGATGCTAAGTTATTTCGGTGGGGTGTCACTAAAAGTTTGCTTGTAAACAACTATTTGGTAGATATTCGTTTGCCTAGGGGATCATTCCACCACAGATAGAAGATCTACCAAGATGTTCCACTCCCATACTAAAGCAGCTATGCGAAAGCCCTCCGCCCGCAATAATAGTTTCGCCGGCATGAAGCCACTGTTTGTTTTTATATCACCTGTAATCAAGGTAGTAACTGTAACCACCCTAGGAACATTGGGTCCCTTGATTATAATTTACCTTGTGCCATGGCCTGGTAGATAATGTTGAGACAGGTTGCCAACGCACCCCAGCGATTGCCGGCAAAATCACTTGCTTAAAATTTTTGCCGTAGCCGTAGCTAGGTATGGTAGAATATCTGTGTGATTCCACTTTAACCTTCTGTCCCTCGTTTATCCAGAACATGCGTGGACCAAGCTGGACCAGGTCTCCGAGCTGAACCCCGTAAGGAAAAGCACGCTCCTCCCTGAGCCCGTTGGGGAGCGCCTCTGGAGTCAGTACCAATCCGGAAACGGGAACGGCGGACGTGGATTTGTGATACCTAGCGTATTCGGCCAGACAATTTATATTGAAGGTTGGTGACCGAATACTGTAATTGAATCAAGCACCGCAATGGGGATCGCCTCGAAGAGGACGAACCAGGAGGTGGTCGTACGGCCCAAAGTCGTCTGCATCAAAACTCGCGCTACTATGCACTCGCGGCGCTTCAGTCCTATATCAATGGGTACCACTTTTGGCCGGGGGACCCGTTGTTCGGGGGTCATAGCTCGAGTGGATTCGCACGGGAGCATAGCAGGGCGCTAGCAGTGATAAGAGAAAAGGCTGTAAAGAGCGTATGAAATGAGCGAGTGAACTAGCAATTGGAACAGTAGTGGCTCCATCATCCAATCGCGTTCTGACTTATTTTAGCTTGTGGGTGAGGGGACTGCGGTAATTATTGAGGGGCTCCCCGCACCGAAAGATTTCGCGTTGCCTTACATCGTGATGTATACAATCTGGGTATGTCGATCTGTGGCTTAACCTTTTGTCCCCCGCGTGCCCAGATCTGCTAGCGAGCAAGTACACGCCCATCCAAGAGCGCTTCGACGCCTGGCAGTGCATGTCGTACCCGGTGCCCTCCGGCCAGAAGAGCTGCGTCATCAGCAACCGCGGCATGCGGCCCGGTAACGACCCCGAGACGACCGGATGCGGATGGAGGATGCCCGTCTTCTGCAACGAGACGATCAATGCGAAAGTGGTCGATTTGCAAGGTTGGTGATCGGAGGTTGTGAATGGGAAATCTGTTCGAAACGGAAGTAGCGAGAATGTCTTTTGATTAGTCAAATATTTGTCAAAGGTAATGAGGAGGAATCAGTTAAATCAAGATGATTGCTCTCGATTTCTTGAAGCGAAAATTAGACGGCCAACTGAAATTTATTCATTGAGAAAGGAATGAAATATCTGGTCCCTCTTAGGAGAGGTAAATTTAGAAACCATACAAAATCTACGGGTATTTTGCTAAAGTACCCTTTTGCCCTCAAAAGCACTTTAAACATAAAGAGTTTAAAAAGTAAGATAAAGAAAATAGTGTAAATTAACTGCAATTTTAAATCATTCCAGCAATATACTATTTAACGGGTTGTACTGATTTTAGAAAGGGACTTTACACGGGCCCGGATTCACAAAAGGAGATTCGGTGGATTCCTCCGGTGTTGTGACAAAACCCCCAAAGAATTACCCCATTTCGTCTTCACAAAGTGGGATTCTGTATTTTTTGAAAGAATAATTCCCCCATTTGAGCAGGGGTTTTGTCAATCTCCCCACCTCCTAAACTCATCTCGTACTTTTATAACTAATTTTTCATTACGTATAAATATTTCATAAAGTTTTTATGGATATATCCATTAAGGCAAAGGTTTGAAATAAGCGATTTTAATGCAAAGTCCATAGACCTCATAGTCTTTCCCACACCCTGGCATCGGCCTTCAAGCGGAAACACTTGGCTCCGAGGGTCGCTCCTCCTACCCGGATTGTCTATGCTTCTAGCCGCCTTGCCCCCGGGTAGCGCTGCCCCAGCCGGCTACACACTCTACGCCGACGTGGCGTACTACAAGATCCACACCGAACTCAAGACCTGGGCCGAGGCCAAGGCGATCTGCGAGGCCGAAGGGGACGACATAAGTCTGGCCATCCCCAGCACTGTAGCCGAGTACGCGGCTGTGGTTGACATGATGAACACAGTGCTCCCCGACGAGCAAACGGGTATTTGGATGGGGTTTAACGACATCGAAGTCGAAGACGACTTCAAGACGGTGTATGGTAAGACTTATAGTACGCTAGAATTAATTTGAGTTAGCCACTTTCTGGTGATATCATATCATTGAGTACCATACCAAGGAGTGAAGTGATAAAGTTTTAATCATTACCATTAAAAATGCTATAAATCATCATCATTATTTACTATTTTACTATTCACAAATCGTAAAGAATCAAACGATACTTTACTTCGAAATCCACCAGGCTGTGGTAATCTTAGGCTAACACAACTGTATGGGAGGTTATTATGATAAAAAAAGTAATGATAACTCCTTTTACGTAAAGACACAGATTATAGCACAGGTAATATAAGGCAGAAAGCCCTGCGGTATTTTGCTAAAAATGTGATGGAAAAAAAATAGCGCGTAAGCAGCCCCCCCCCCCCCCCCCAGGGAAGGGGGGCCCACGAATACTTCTTGTCCCGGGGTATCCAGCCAACGATTTTGTAACTTTTACGTCATGCCGTTATCGGTTCTGATGGATAAAATCACTATTGTTGTACATGTAAATTTTTTAGCTTTGGAGCCGAGAACGGCGAAATCAGAGTTAAGGCTGGGTTACAACAAACTATGCATTTCGGCAAGCCATACAGATCGTGTCAGAATCAAGAACGCGTATAACCTCACTTTCTCTTAAATACGGGAGGAAATCATTCAACAGGTCGACCAATTGAATCTGATTGGTTCCCCACTACGTTTTGACTTTAACTTGACGTAAAAGTTCGGCAAGGTCAAACATTTTGATAACGTAAAGTTAAAGTCATACTCTTAAGTTTGTTGTGGACAAGCTAACAGATACCTATGCATGCACAAAACATTACTGCTCCTGCTAATGCTTGCTGCAGAGTTTGTTGTAAACCAGCCTTTTGTACAGGTATAACACTCGCGTAACGTCCCTGCCCTTACGGCTACAATGATCGAAGACATAACCTCTCTCTGGCTTACAGGCCAGCCAATGTGCCAACTGCCGCTGGTCCTATGGAACCCCCAAGATCCAAACAACTTCGAGGGCAACGAAAACTGCGTCGGCATCGGCTTCAACCACGCCGACAAACTTTTGGACTACAATTGCGACCTTCCGATGGCCTTCATGTGCGAAAAACCGTTTCCCAAGAGACTCACAGTCTGTCACTCCTAATGGCCAGCACACACTACGCTTTGGCACCCTTAGGGCTGGGCCCGTCGGAGCCCGAAACGCTCTGAGAGGCCTCAGCCTGGCTCGAAATTGTAGGTGCGTATTGGCTTTAAGAGTGGATAAAATCATCACATTTTTGGCGTTATTTAAAAAAATAGGCAAATTTTCAAATCAATAAATATTCATATTTTTTTACTTTTAGCTATAGATGCTTTTATTTTGCGTGGTATTATATTTCACACCGTGATGTAATGAGTCACTGAAAATAAAAACTAAGTTTGATGAAAATTAACGGAACACCGCAAACTCTTCCAAGCGTCGTTATTGATTGATGTATCGCCACCGACTGAAGGTTGCCCAGATGTCCCATTTCCATACTGAAGCAGCTACGCGATCGCTATTAGTTTCGCCGGCAGTCCAGGGATGGAGCCACTGTGCGTTGTTATAAGTCACCTGTTACCAAGGTAACTGTAACCACCTTGTTGAATATTGGGTCCCTTAAATATGTTGACCTTCTACCATGGCCTGTTCGATGATGTTAAGACAGGTTGCCAACGCACCTCAGCGATTGCCGGCGAAATTACTAGCATCAAAATTATGCCGAAGCCAAGTTATAGTTAGTTATGGTAGAATAACTAGCCCATCTATCTGTCATCCTGCTCTCCATAACCTCATTGGTTGACTTCCTGGCTTGCTGATTGGCTGCCTCGGGGCCTTCGCCTTGCTTCCTTCGCGCACGCGCATTACCGAAGCCGCGCAAGCGCGCTGCTGACTTGAAGCTTGCGCACAACTAACGTTGCTCACGTTCGCCACTGACTCCGCCCAACGCCACTGGACGCAGCCATGTGATTGGTCTAGAGCTTGACATGGGACGAGTTGACACGAGGCATGCTATTGGCCTCCTCTAGGGCTTTGTGACATAGTATTAAGAAAGAGCGGGGGTGGGTGGGGGAGGGGGGATAGAGGGAGATGGAGTTACAGTGCCGTAGGAACAGGAGTACCTAGCTCCCTCTAATTTATCCCACATATTGCAAACATTTTGGTCCAGGGGCGAATTACAGATACTTTTCGTAACTTTAAGAAAAGAGAGCTGATGCAGTGGCGGCTCATGGTGCAAGAAAGTGAGGAGGCCCCGAACATTAATGCCCTCCCCCCCCCCCCCCCCCTCCGACCAAAGACCGACAAAATAACTGCATTTATCTGCCAGCGACTGGTTGCGATGCCATTTGCCCGTGGGTGTTGGTCTTTATTTGATAGTGTGAATCACTTCAACCTTTCTCGCGTTGACAGCATTTTCAAAATGCATTTCTAAATCGCAATTTGATAATGTAATGCTCGTGCAAGCCTTGCGGTGCAGGTCGAACCCTCCGGGGGCAAATTCTTGTACATTCGCTAAAACACCTTATTCCCGTGTTAAACTTTAACCCGCGCTAAACCCAAGGTATAACTTTACGCCTGTGTCAATTCTCGAAGCAGAGTTAACGAAGAATAGTGATAACACCGTGGTAAATGTAGTGGACCAATCAGGAAGCTCTATTTCAAGCACACCGCTCGGCAACCTTTCAAATCCATTGCCACCTTCAGTACCAAATGACGAAGCAATTTTAGGTTAGGGATGACGATCAAAGTTTACATATCAATCATTAATCACTCCAGCACTCGCCCACAACAAGTGAATCGATAACAACCTATTAAAACTAATAAACTATATCCTACAACACTTCAAAACATCGAAATGCTATTCCAAAGAGAAGAAAACGTCAAAATCCAACTCACTAAAACTGCTTAGACCTGCCCCCGAGCTGGTTTAGCTGGTTTTAAATTTTCACCCATGGTTTAGTCCTCCCGGAGTACACTGGTGGCCGTAGGCCGTGTCTCCTAGCAATGCATATGCTAGACGGGACTGCAGGGAATCGTGGCCTTGAAACTCGCACCGCGAGCTCAGCGAGCTCGGAGCGCCGGTCTCCGTTCCGCGTTAAAGGGGGTCTTACCCGCTGATCCAAATTTATATTATCGATAAAGACCACCAAGTTAGGAATTTTGAGAGACAAAAAAAATGTTTTGCCCTAGCGCGGTCCCCAGCAAAAATTGCCGAGTTCCGTGTTTTTCGGCCCAGGCGCCAAGCAAAAAATCTCCCATAAGAAATAACATGGTGAGCATTTTCGACCCCTGGAGCCTAGGAAAACTAATGATCAGAAAAAATAATCAAACCTAGTGCCATACTCGTCCATCTTTCTTCTACCTGGAGATATTTTGAATGTTATAATTGGAGCATCCGTTTAGCCTCAGCAAATTAATTACTGAAGGTGTGTAATTCGGGTGTTGCAATTATCCTTACCGCGGCCGCGTTGGTCGCTGCAGCGGTTGGCAGGCGGCCAGCCAGCGGTAGCGGATCGGCTCCGAAGGGAGAATCGACGGAGTGGGGATAGGTTTTGTGAGACTCGAGGAAAGATACTACTATAAATTGGGAGCCAGCACGCGCTCTCCCATGCTCGATCGGTCGACAAATCTCGGCAGGAAAAAACAGTGATCTCATCTGACACTACCACACAAGTGCATATGGGGTCGACCTTTCTTCTGCATCCGACTCAGTTGAAATGTGAAACGATGTGTCCATTCTATCGTCAACACTCGCACTCAGATCCTCAAAATTAACGTCGTCAGGAAGGTCAGGCTGCAATGCCAAAGTTTCGGTCCCTAGTTCACACTGGATAGCTATGCTCGTTGCAGTTGTTTCCAAATGTCTTGATCTTCTCGGTTTAGAAACAATCTTTTTACCCTTTAAATTTACTGTTGGCACGGCATCTGGATTGAGCGGTGGTGCTTTAGTTCTTGGGTGGTTTGAGTCATTGACTTGCGAAAGAGCTTCCGCGTTGAAATCCGTCACTTTGAAATGATTTGAGCACACGCGGCTGCTTTTGGTGGGAAGTTCCGTTCTTGACAATGCGTCGGCCCATTTTTTATTAAGAGTAGGACGTAAATCTTTATTTGGGACGCGATACATGAACACTCGACATAGTCCAGATGAAAGCAAAGGGGCTTCGTTTCTATTTATCGTCCCTCTGTTCGACCACCCATGAGCGAAACAGCACGGCATTTTATGTCGCGACTTATAAATAAAAATGCCAAGTAGAGCACTGTTGCTCTCTCGCCCGACGAAGGGACACTGGAATATGTGTCGTTCTCCAATCATTGCTAACTAAATGTAGTACCTACTTTTTAGGAAATATAGTCCTCAAGATCATGAGGATGTATTGTGAGGTGTACAAAGTGCACGACAGTCATCTTTCTTGCCACTTGCGTTCATTAGTTTGGTAGTAGCGTGTCGAAGGAAAGCTGCATCGACATCATTTCTTGCTAACAAAGATGATCATAGATTGCAATATAGATCTCGTAAACATTTTCTAATAGCAATTCTTAATTCTGACTAGTGACAACATTATTGCCATAATAACATAAACAGTAATGATCGAAGCATAAACCCTAGGCGAGCGCCAATTCAAAGAAACAATAATCAGTGCTGCACCATTGGAGGGGAAGTGAGCAGCCTCGTGCTGCCTGCAGACTGGACGGCAGCGCGGGGCTTGCTAGGAGAGCGAGCAGGAATTGTTAGACAGAGAGAAAAGACGACAGATTGGCGCATAAGTAATTCCCCATTCGTTACATTTCCGCAGCGCCCGATCGCTGAAAACTGAAATATTTTTTGTAAAATCGCCTAATTCGGCGATTTATTTTTAAAGGCCCATTTTCTATTGGTGTTATGGTTTGTAACCTGTGTGCAAATTTAAATTTCCCGCTTCACAGCCCCTTTAATAAGGTCCAAAGTCACGCGCTGCGCTGCGCACATGAAGGTTTCGCGTGGACTTGCGCTCTTAAGCAGGCCTCCTTTAGCTTGGCAGGTATGCAAGTCGAGTATGCAAGTCCATATTACATATAACCTTCGATCACTGCTCCGGTACGGGATAGGCAACTAGTATGCTGTGCCAGCTCTCACTGCGTTCAACATGTATGTTGCCGTTTTTCCGTTATCTTAAAACTGAATAAACATAAAAACAAACAAACAAGGGGATTATTTAGCTACTTCTAAAATTCATTTTGCTTCTTTAGAATGTACTAGTAAATATTTAATATTTTAAATAGCAATACATAACGACATAATCATGGTTATAGAGTTGATCTGACCGATGATCACAGCTGGTAATGCCTATCCTTTAACGTTGCATGGGAAACATACAGCGTTGAGCTAGTTGGGTATCCCGGCTAGCAATGGTCGAAGATATAACAGTCCACCCAGTGTGGTTCAGAGATCTAAATGCCTTTACCCACTCATTGGCGACGTTCTCATTTTCAAATTGACGCACAAAATTTGCTCGTCACCGGAGCTGATTGTACACGAGTGGCGCTAAAAGAAGACACTACTAGGGCAAGAGAGACCCATTCCTTGCGGCGATTGCCGCGGGGTGAGAGGAGGACAGCGCGAGAGCGAGGCGACGGTATTGCACTGCTATCGCATGTGAGAGAGCTCGTTGACCGCCACAGCGCTTGCTACTCCGTTTCGAAAGTCAGGCTGACCCACGCATTTAAGGTGTTTGTAGGCAAGGCCCATTGAACCAATAACGAGCAATCTACGGGAAAAATTACTTATTGAACAATCACACCTGACAGTTAACATCATTTTTAAGAACATTATATTTAAAATATTCCAAGAAACCAAGATCTCACTGAGATATACGCAATTAAACTTATGTATCTATGGCAATAATGAGGAGGATAATGGCTAAAGATAGGAAAACCAAAATTCTACACCACCTAGCTGGCACCTTGCTCTTTTTCACTGTAAAAAAAAATTCATTTTGAGCTAAGGGCTATGTCCTGGAATTATTTTTGTCACCCTCTGCATTTTTGGGGTAAAAAAGACGCCTTAGAAACATCGCAGGAGAATTTTGATTGCAGGACGACTTGTCAAATGTTCCGCCTAGTAAGTGGTCCACTTTTCAGTTGTCTACTAACAGTAGTTTGGGCTATCTAATTGCCGTTGTGTTTAACCCGTAAAACGCCATCCCTAACTGACACGGATACTTTGGTCTAGAATGTGTCTTGACGGCCGAGCACGTCGAGCTCGAATCTTATCGCAACTGACGTAATCTGCTTACAAAAAATGCTTGTAAAACAGAGAGGTTTATAGCAGCCGATATTGTTTTGTAAATGAGTGGATCATTCGCAGCCTTTTGTCTCCTATTCAATCTAGAGATGCGATTCAAGCTGACTTCTTATCAGTTTTCAGAGAGGAATCGACTGGTGTTATTGGGAATTTGGAATTCGAAAAAATGACACACTTTTATTATTTGAATGGAGATGTTTACTGTGAAAAAATTCAAAGAATTCGTAACACTCTAATCTCTTACTCATTGGACATTTCCATAACCCACAACGACGTGGATTGTTTACCTTATTTATATTTTGTACAGTGAGAGGGAAGATATCCGTTAAGCCTAGAAAGCCGCTGGCGCCCGAGCCCGCACACAAAGTCATCATACACATCCCGGAGATGCACTCCCTTGTGTTTGAAGCAGAGAGAAATCATTTCCGAGCAGAATTCACTTCGTACTGTAAACACCAATGGACACTGATCAATCGTTTCTTGGACAGGACCATTAAAAGAATTCTCTCAACTTCACACAAATTGTGCTCAGATTAAAGATTTTGCCTTTTTATAAACAATACAGAAGCAATTAAAAATGAAAATAATTTTGAAGTCCACCAATTGCGAAGTCCATCTAATCCTTCCAATTTCTTAATTAAATTTCCAATTTGTAATATAGATTCCAAATGTAATATTGCAAAGTGATCGCTGTCATAAGTCGCTTCAGAAAGTTTGGCGTGAATCGCTGCCAAGGAAAAGTGATAACGGCCAAAAAACTATTCCCAGAGCCCACGATGGCGTCGTCGAGGGCTCCATATTAATGCTGTTTGCGACCTCAAAAAAAAATTTTTTTTAATGTTGGCCTCTGCCAAAGGTTATAAAAAGTAAAAATCTTTTATCCGAGCACAGCTTGTCAGGAGATGAGATATGGCATTTACGAAGAATGAAAATCGGGCTGCTAACGGTATTATAACTACATGGACCCGAAATTTGCAAGAAAGCGTTTTGTAAGTTACATTAGACGAACATTCGTGCCTTCTATTCTTGATGAAAATTGACTCTGGCTTACGGCCCATAATTGTTAGGTGTTTGGGCCACAAAAATATTTTTTTTATCACAAAAGTTGATCTTGGTATTACCACTAGTTAAATAATTCTTTAAATATAATTCTTTAAATCTTAAAATTTTTAATGCTTTAAAGGAGTTAACTCTTCTTCTAATTTGTTAAGCGTTGTCAATCAATGTGATGTTTTTATGGAAATTATTCAACAATTAATTTTTTAGCTGGGGATCCAATCTTTTATCCAATGGAAAACACCGACAAAACTCATTAATAACTTACTACTCAAACCGATAATAGTACAATTTGTTGATGAGCGTAGCGAGCGAAGCGAGCGAAGCGAAATCATCAATTTCACTACTGCTAAAAAAAACACTTGGTGTGTGTTTGTTTGTATGTGTGTTTGCGCGCGCTCTACAGGCCAAACGCCTGCTTCGAGTGGGATGAAATTCTCAAGGTGTCTACTTTTGTTCTCAACTTAGACCCCCTGCGTTTTTCAAGAAAATCCTCCATACCCTTCACTTTCAAAGCAGAAAAAAGAGCAAAATTCGACAATTGGGCATGTTTGGAAAAGTACGGAAATTTATTTAAAAGTGCGTATTTTTTTCAAATGTTCCCAATTTCGATTTGCCTTTAGAAACCATCGAAACCAAATCGGAACATCACACCAGATTTTTTCCAATAAAAACCAACCCCATAAAACCCAATAAAAACCCTTGGGCATGAGTTACATCTATGTATTAACATGCACATTGCTTTATGACCTCGAAATGAGCATATTTCCGCTACTCTACATCTCGGACAGAAACAAAGAAAGGCCAGAATCGTTTACAATATCAAGTGATCAGAATTTTCTAAAAAGCAATGGTCCGGCTTGCTGCTCCATGATTTAGGCTTTTGGCCTCTATCTTTTTATGCGCTAAATACAAATCGCTACGCTCATCTTCAACGCAACACAAATTGCGTTCGCCCTAGTGTAGGTATCATAAATGGGAACCAGTTCATAAAAAAGTTCATGATTTTCGAGAGAACTTTCCTTTATTAGTATATAGTCACCTCAAGTCTTAACAATATTCCTACCATCCAGGAAGTAGACGAAAATGATGGCTGCCATCATTATTTAGTCTATGAATTCAGAGAACGCTTTATAAAGTAACCTTACAGATCTCCTGTAACTTGTAAGCAACATCAATTGCCATGCCATTGACGTCACACTGACCTCCATGTCACGCGCATGGATCGTCCAGCCTCCACTCAGATGACCACGGCTCGTGACCTTGACGTCTTCGGGGCTTCTGTTCGCCTGATACGAACCCCGGGCATATGTTGTGCCGGTTGTTGTGCGTATGTTGTGCCGGTTCCCCGAACTTTCGGGGAATTTCGCCCTAGTAGCATGGGCATTCGGTCGTTTCGCACCCTGAGAGAAAAATCAGCGCAAGGGACAATTCAGATCGCAGATTGCAAATCCGGCAGGCGAATGGACGTTATTTCGTGCAGCTGATATTGGGTGTTTTCGAGGAAACTAAACGCTTGTGTTTTCGTCGTACGCGGAGGTTCACGCGTAAACTTCTCCTGGCCGCAAATACTAACACAGAGTTTTGGAAAAAATTACAAGTGTAGATGAAGGGTTGTTGGATGTCGGATGGCGTGTGATTTTAATAGGTTATTTATTACCTATACTTTAAACAATGGCAGGTGTGCATTTTCAAAAAGTGCCTAAAATTACTTTTTTGCGGCATTTTTACGTAGCTCGTTTGGAAACAGTGTGTCATAACTTATGTTAAAAACTACGATTCGACATTGATTGATTCTTTCTCGGTCTATAGTTTCTTTTCACACCATTACCCATATTATTAATAATTGTTGGTGTAGGAAGTTCCCGCGTGAACCTCTGCACCGACCCCTGGCCACGCAGCGTGGCTTGTGAATCCAATCGTTTGCCACAAAAATCTATAATCTTCTGTAACCGGCACATCAACAGCTTGCCAACAAGACCTTAAAGGTCCAATTGAATGTATGTAATCGTTACCGCTGAGCTATCACATTTCGAACAGTTGAGCTAACGCCCTCCAGGGGGGAATGTAAACTAGAAACGCCTGCAGACTCGAACATTGTCCCAGCCGACGCTGCCAGGCAGCACATAGCGGTACTCACAGCAACTAGCATCACGGTCGACCAATCACGCAGGAAACAATATTATCGACATTTTTAAAAATATTACTTGTTTTTTATGAAATATTTATCTTCTCTCATACATTCGATCATTAATACCAAGGCGCTGAAATATCAAATAAAATGTGTAACAACTCTTCAAACATGAGCATGAAATATACAACATTTAGACTTTAAAAAATACAACGTAATGCAAAACGAACGATGTTTCAACAATGTCTTTTTGAAAACGATGTTGATTATTTACGGATTCTAGAGCCTGTTGACACAAAAAAGTATAAAAATGAAATCCTTCAATCCATATAAATTCAAAGTCAAAGATATTATGATTCAAACCCTTTGATAAATGATTGCCGTGTTATAAAAAGGTTACGTTAGAGCTGTAGAGTGAAGCAGGTACCAGAGTGCTGCCACCTGTCGGTTCTGCGCTGCACTGCGGCTGGAACACAGGAATGTATTGATCCGCATCCACCAAGCGTTGCCTGACCTAGGACAAGCAAGGGCGCCGTGTCCGTTGCGTAGATGTCACTCAAAGGAATGCCGACTTAAAGTGGTTGTAAACATGTAAGTTGCGGTAATTTAAAGTGGTGGTTAACTGAAATATGCAATTCTTGAGACTAGATTATATTTCGTTACAATACTTTGATTAGGTGCTTTGAGGATTTTATAGCAAACCTCAGACTTTGTGCCGGGTTTTCAGAGGCCCGTTAAGTTACTAACGGTCCATTAGCAAGAAAATGAAGGGCTCTGATTGGACGTTGCTAAGCAAATAATAAGTTAACAGACCGTTAGATATTTAACGTGCCACTGAGAGACCTGAACTTATTGATATTTTTGATACTTTTGTTCGCCTTTTAAGAGTACTATTGTCATTAAATCCGCTTATCGCAGCTTATGATAACTATCAAAACAATCTTCGCAAGTGCGAACACAGAAATAACTCACAATATCCGCGGTAAGCACAACCACATATCATCAATAGTAATACAATTTCTTGTAATTGAGTTGAGATTAACACGATAGGGTTCGATTTTGATAGCTTATTACAATCGATGTTGAATCAAAGTTTTCGTGCTCCTAGTGGCCATTCTACAAGATTTTCAGACAGCTACAAAAATTCCCGTGGAGTAATCCTCTGCATCCGCCTTTCGACGCAACTAACAAAGAAAGCAACAGAGGGATTCTTGTTGACAATTTCGTAGATGGTGATCGCTAATATTTCGTGGCGCAGACCCGTACGTGGGGCATAAAAAGAGGGTAAAAAATTGCTGAACTCTGCATAGCGAAAGAGTGCACGCTGTTTCGGGTCTAAACCTTTTTTCAAAAAAGAGCGAATGAATATCGTTTCACAATCGCTGTCTAGAGCTCATTTAGAGCTAATTTAGGTGATTTGCTAAAAATTGCACCTTACACATTTTTGAAAATATCAAATTGTGATGATAACCAGCAACTAGATATACTCTTCCTTCGTCTACTGGAATGTTCAAATTAAAGATTGGAGTACATTTAGGGGTTCATTTCACGGTTCGATTGAACCTCTGCATTCAACGTTTGTGTAGTGGTGGGGGTGTAAGGATTATCCGTGAGCAGCACTCTTAAGTGGGCTGTAAGACTACTTGGCAAAGCGAATTTCAGCTTTCCGTTGTTTTGGAGGACTGCTATAACCAGAGCAGAACTTTCAGATGTGTATATCTTTATTTTTGTTTCTTTATTCGAGATAACTATTCAGAAGTCAAAGTAAGATTGGGTTGTACCAACTGGTAGTGAAAGTTAAACTATTAGTTAAATTTAATTATTAGTTAGCTCTAAAGGGCTTTTGCATGAGTTGCAAACTAATAGTTAAATTCAACTAAAAGTTTAAAAGCTTAACTATCAGTTGGTCCAAATAATGGTATACTGATATAACAGTTAGTATAAATTAACAATACGCAATAATAAAATATAAACAAATTAAGATTCAATCTTTACTAAAGGAATGAAATATTTTTTGATCGAGTACGGCGTTATTAGAGGGGGATTACTTTTCACCTGACCTGACCTTCACCTTCACCTTCACCTGACCACCTGAGTCTGTGGTCTTTTGTTTTTTGCTAACAGTTCGTGCATCGGGTATCAAATTCTGTAACGATGAAAACGGTATATGGGAAAATGTACCTCTACTGCAATATACTGCCATTCATAAAACTAGGGCTTCGCAAACGCAATTTGTGTTGCGTTGAAGATGAGCGTAGCGGTTTGTAGCGGGTAAACGAGTGTAGGCAGAACGTCGGGAACAGAGGGCCATTGCTTGAATTTACTATTTGGTTTTAAATGATAAAGGAAATGTTATTTCAATTATTTTGGCTGAGTTTTGCTTGAAAATCTCACAATTTTTCTTAAAAACTTTTTTAATATATCAATAATTGATGAACGTAGCGAGCGAAGTGAGCGTAGCGAAATCTTCAATTTCACTTACCCCAGAAAAAAGTCACTTGTGTATGTTTTTTTTTTTTTTTTTTTTGTGTGTTTGTACGCGCTCTACAGACCAAACGCCTGAACCGATATGGATGTAAATTTCTGAGTACTTACCTTTGTTCTCAACTTATACCCCCTGCTTTTTTGGAAAAGATCGGTTCAGTAAATGATTTATAAATCAATTTTTACGAAATTTTTCGATTTTTTCAGAAATTTGAACCCCTGTAAATTTCAAAGTTCTTAACATAACTTCACCAAAACTTCTAAACATGTTGACCTTATACATATTTATCTTGCCTGCATATCTTAGTTCGGTAGGTTTTTCCAAGTGGTTTTTAATAGCATTTTTGTGATGTTTTTTTCGTGATTTGACGGCTAATTCAATACGAGTCCGGTTTCCTTCGTTTCCTTGGTTACCAGCTTTGTTGATATCGAAGAGAAACAAAGGAACGTGAGAATCCGTATACATTTTCAAGTGATTAGAATTTTCGAGAAGGCAATGGTCAGGTTTGGTGCTCCATGGTTTTTTTTGTGACTGCTGCCTGCACCTTTTAATCCGCTATACACAAACCGCTACCTACGCTCATCTTCAACGCAACACAAATTGCGTTCGCGAAGCCCTAGTAAGAAAACGGATAGTCTTATAAGCCTGAAAACTTCAGAAATGCTTGGTTTTATCACGCTGCATAACCTTGTAAAGTTTTATGAAAAAATGTTGACAAATTTTGGCTGAACGGCTTGGACAAAATTAACGATAATTATGAACATTTTTTAAACTTTAAATAGTTTTTAAAATGTCCGGTCAAATTTGCTTAAAAGAGCACAGGGTCTAAGCTATAGAACCTAGCGAAAGACCACTGCAAATTTTATCAAAATCGGTCGAGCCGTTTGGCCAGCAGACCGCCGACAAACAAACAAACAAACAAAAAGAAAAAAAAAATCACACACACACGGAAGGGCATTTTTTTTGGGATTAGTGAAATTGAGGATTTTGCTCCGCTTGCTTCGAACGCTAAGGTATATTATGCGTGAATGTTTTTTTTTAAATAATTATTACTATATTCAAATTTATTTTTATATTATAATATGCTCACATAACAATATAATATTGTGTGTAATCACCTCGTGTATCGATATTGTGTTTGTTTGTCTGTAACAACTGTTAAATTAATCTTAACATTTTCCACTTCCGAAATATACACAAAAGACAGTACACAATACACAATACAACAAGCACGGGAGCTACGCTCCCGAGCTTGGTGCCCATAGGGCACGTTTATACGCCCATAGGGCGTATATATGCCCATAGGGCATACCTATGCATATAGGGCATACCTACCTATGCCCATAGGGCAAACGTACCTATGCCCATAGGGCAAACCTACCTATGCCCATAGGGTAAACCTACCTATGCCCATAGGGCAAACCTACCTATGCCCATAGGTCATACCTACCTATGCCCACAGGGCATACTTACCTATGCCCATAGGGCATACCTACCTATGCCCATAGGGCTTACCTAGCTAAGCTCATATGGCATACCTACCTATGCCCATAGGGCAGACATACCTATGCCCATAGGACAGACATACCTATGCCCATAGGGCATACATACCTTTGCCCATAGAGCATACTAACCTACGCCCTATGCGCATACCTACGTATGTCCATAGGGCACACCTACCTATGCTAAAGGTTTTTCTACATATGCCCGTAGGACATGCTTCTACCTGTAAAGTATAGGCATTAAATACGCTAATATAAGTCGTTCTTTCGTAGTGATAGTAACTACATAACAACATAATTATATTATGCCTAAAGTCATACTGTATAGGCGCAGCTTTCCTGGTATAATTTTTTATAAAGGGCAAACAGATATTGGATGAGATTTCGGCTTTATGGCGGAAAGTGCATTCGTACTCCCGTACTGAGTCGGACTCTTCGACCAGGTCGGACTCTTGGACCAGGTCGGACTCTTGGACCAGATCTGACTCTCGGACCGGGTTGTTACGTGTTAACGTTGTAGGGTTGTAACAACCTTGTTAAACGCCCATATGGCGTAAATATGCCCACAGGACTTAAATATGGCCATAGGGCGTAGCGTGTGTACATTTTACTGTCAAGTATAGGCCCACGGGGTACAAAATTATGCCCACGGGGCATAAATATGCTCTTCGGGCAAAAAATCGCCCCTGCGTCTATAGGACGTAAAAATTCCTCTAAGCCATAAATATGCCCATAGGTCATAATTATTCCCGAAAGAGCAATATTCCTCAACGACCTAATTATGCCTTGATTTAGAACCCGAGCCTAATTATGTCCGAGGAACATAACTAGGGCTTCGCGAACGCAATTTGTGTTGCGTTGAAGATGAGCGTAGGTAGCGGTTTGTGTATAGCGGATAAAAGGTGCAGGCAGCAGTCACAAGAAAACCATGGAGCACCAAACCTGACCATTGCCTTCTCGAAAATTCTAATCACTTGAAAATGTATGCGGATTCTGACGTTCCTTTGTTTCTCTTCGAGTTCAGCAAAGCTGGTAACCAAGGAAACGAAGGAAACCGGACTCGTATTGAATCAGCCGTCAAATCACGAGAAAAACACCACAAAAATGCTAATAAAAACCAATTGGAAAAACCTACCGAACTAAGATTTGCAGGCATGATAAATATGTATAAGGTCAACATGTTTAGAAGTTTTGGTGAAGTTATGTTCAGAACTTTGAAATTTACAGGGGTTCAAAATTCTGAAAAAATCGAAAAATTTCGTAAAAATTGATTTATAAAAAATTTACTGAACCGATCTTTTCAAAAACGCAGGGGGTCTAAGTTGAGAACAGAGGTAGATACTCAGAAATTTTCATCAATGTCGGTTCAGGCGTTTGGTCTGTAGAGCGCGCACAAACACAAAAAAAAAAAAAAAAAAACATACACAAGTGACTTTTTTTTGGGGTAAGTGAAATTGAAGATTTCGCTCCGCTCGCTTCGCTCGCTACGCTCATCAATTAAATGACTTTCGGAAAAATATCCTACGTTGGGCGTATGAAAGCTGAGTTGGGTTTCTTATTTTTATTATAATATAATGCCTGAAGTAATACTATAGTGGCACACTTTTGATGGTAGGGTAAGTTCCGAGGGACAAACAAATGCATATTTACAGGGAGTAACCCCACGTTATAATTGAATAATTGACAATTTAATTGAATGGAACCAACGATTACAGTTCCAGATTTATAGAAATTCCCGTAAGCTATAAATATGCCCATTTATCACTCATTATTAAGCGCAACGAACATGCCCCTGTGGCATAAATATGCCATTCGGACATAGATGAGCGAATGTAGTTTTAAAACCAAAATACATAATATACGTTCGAAAACATGCATTTGTATTATGTTATTTGCTAAGTCATGCATTCTAAATTTTGTTTTATATGCCAAAATAAACGACGAATATGCGCTGAATATAAAATAAGTAGTGATAACTGATTATATGTTTTAAGCCGAAAATACGTGAAATTGGCTGGAATTGCCAATGAAGGCGATGTCTACCTATGTTGCCGCGTTCATTAATCTACAAATGTTTGCTTCGTGTTTTTTTTTTGTTACAAAAATGCTGCTATCTATGTACTATTTGCAATCGCTGTCAATGGACAGCCTTTCTTTCTCAGTCATTGTTGAATAGTGGTTGTTTTTCGTCCAGTATCACACAACGATAACAATCAAATGTGTCGCTCTTCCACTGGATTATTGCACGCTCACATTTGTATTAGGTATACCTATATTAATATGTTACCTAATTCTACGTCCGTGGTATATATATAGCGTTCGTCCACTGGACGATCCACATAAGATCAGCTGTCGATATTCCACCTGCGTGATTCCACCCGAACATCGACATGGATTTTCCTAAGCTGACTTTGATTGAAAACGACAGCACAGGCTTTTCCGGAAATCTTTTCCCAAGAGTTCCATTTTCCCTTATCAGTGATAACAGTGGTATGTGGTGATATTCCATTTCGCGGTCTTCCTATGTGCCTCTTATTTAATGAGAGTAAAGTACATCTACAAATCATCTACAAATAATCTATCATCTACAAATCATCTACAAATCATCTAGTACATCTACAAATGTAATTAAGGGCTTTTCGGCAGGGAATGTCCGACTTATATTGCAGCAGCAACATTTTTTGTAGCATGTCCATGAGTTACAGAAAATTACTACGACAGTGTTCATGCATAAAGAAATTGTAGACACCTTCATATTTGTCTTGCAATGGTATATGTACCTACCGTGTACATTTAGAAAATTCAGTTTGTTTTGATTGTAGAAAATATTGCTCACAACTATAATCACCACATCAAACCATTATTACAAAAAAAAACGGTTGGTTACCGACTTTCGATGTCGTATCAAATATACAGAGCTTTATTTTGTAAAATTATAGGTACCGAAACGCCAATTTACATAATAGCATACACTTTACCCCCATTCTTCCTTTTCACCACTGCCAATAAACGGCGATCTGCTTTAAGTTTGTTGTTTTGTTGATACTGGAGTCAGTTCAATGTTCAAGTACGTACCTACTGGGTACTGGGTGGTAGAGCATCAACTAGGTATCGCTTAGGTAGTCCCAAGTTCATAAAGGTAGCGGATAGATAGGTATACCTTATCCTACGCAACACATTACCAGCTTCGCCTTCCTTCCAAAGTAGATACCTGTAGGTACCTACTTAATTATGTTTCAATTGTTTGTACATTAAGCATATCTAATTTAAACCTACTATTCATTGTAAATCTTCAATATAAGATTAGTATAGGTACCTATCAGTGTGTGACTGTCAAAAAAGATTTATTGCAAGTATCTCTGTTTTGCTTCATGCAACAAAATTGAGTATTTAGAATACCATGTAACTTTGTGATAACAAAATGATCAATATCACTGCCTATGGTTTAACTTGGTCGTGGTTTGAAATTGAGTGATTTCGAGCAAAATATAACGAAAAAAAGTTACATGAGATACTACTATTAATATGACCCTGGTCTTTTTCTGCCCTGTGCCTGTGAACATCTTCAGAAATAATTTAAAACTCAAGTTTCAAACAACCACCAAGCGCACGATTATTGACAACATGGTGAAGAGTCATGCCTCCAAAAGCAATCATCCTTTTCCCCCCCTTCAATAGCCCTTTCGGCCTCTGCTATTTATTGATGAACTCTACAAATTCATTGTCGAATGGATTTTATTAAAATAAGTCAGGATCACTCAAGATCACTCAAGAGAGTAAAGACTGTAATCACCTACATTCAAGATCATATAGATTATAGAGCTTGTAGATCAGTAATTGCACTTGTGTATCCACCACCTACATATTATCTACAACTAATTATTTGTTGATGCTATATCAGCTGTATTTTAAGGGTGAACCCAAGAAGGGAAGATAAAAGGATAGATCAAAGATCAAAGATAACCTATCCATCAAACTACCTATCACCATAGACTAATGAAGGTTTCATCATAGACTAAACCGAAGGTTTCATTAGTCTATGGTTTCATTAGTCTATGCCAAAGATACTACTATGGTCTATGCTATCACTGAAAAAGAAAAATCAGAATATTTAAAATCTAAAACATTACTATCGATCCCTACCTTCACCTAGGTACCTACCTATATTCTGTTTATATTAAGTTCCTGAGCAGTACCAGCTTGCTAAACTAACGAGAATGAACTCTGACAAAAATGAATGTGAATGGGAAATGAGCAAATGTATGTGATATAATATGTTAACTTGTTGGTAAAATAATAAATACAGGTGCCTAGTACCAATGGGTTATAATGGATAGTACTAATGCAGGAACCAAGGGACGGAAGGGAGCTAAACTACACATTCAGTGTAGGTAGGTATGTACCTACAAAGTTAATAGGTACTCTACCTACTAATAACATTCATAACCAGAATATTCTTTTCTAAGACCATTTTTATCTTTTATGTAAACAGAGTGAATAGACTTATCATGTCACCAAGCCCATGTCTGGAACAGCTGGAAATAGACTATACACACTTATCCACTACTTTTAGAATATAATTATCAAAGTTCATAAAAATAGCCTGAATATTTTCTTATAAGCATTTTGAAGTCAACCAAAGGTTAAAACATTCTTCGCCATGCTTTCACGAATCATATGATAGCCCTTATATTCACAGAAATATGAGTGTAATTTGCGTGTGGTGGGAATAGCCTCAAACTGAGATGCGCTGCTGTCAGTGTTAGGTTATCGAGGGTTATATAGAGATTTTCTGGTTGTTGTTATTCATTCTGTGCCCAATTTCCAAAATCAAAGATTATAAAGTTTTTCCGTATGCCCAGTAACATATCAAATATGAATTGCATGAACTATTTGCTTTGAGAGCAATGATATCTCAATGAATTTTCAGATTTTGGAGAAGCGTAATCGAAAGCCCCGAATGATTTTTATGAAATAAAACCTTATAGTAGAGTACCTATGTAGTTCAGTGAAAAGGCTAGTACTAGTCTACTTATACAA
Source organism: Nemoura dubitans (assembly GCA_921293005.1). Lineage (NCBI taxonomy): Eukaryota > Metazoa > Arthropoda > Insecta > Plecoptera > Nemouridae > Nemoura > Nemoura dubitans. Next base: position 12,148,510 of record OV121078.1, on the reverse strand, counting down.
CAACTAAGGTAAGAACCACTTTTTGTTGTAAAGCCATCATTTTACCCACAATCTTACGATCATAGGCACACTTTGCATTCCAAGACCTTTCCACGATGTTCCAGAATGTACCTACCTTCCTAGTCAGATAGAAGATGTGTTTTAATTGCCCAGCATTGACTGACATCTCATAATAAAGAACCTTTGTGTTCAAAATTGTACATAATATGTACCTACCTACCTACTAGAATCTAGGTACAGACACATGTAGATGATATCCATTTCTGTTGGTTCTGCCTTGTAGTCCTTCCACGTATAATGCCAATATTTATATGGCCGAGAGCACCACGTGCCACAAGAATGCCTTGAACAAAGCTACTTCTTACAATGCATTTGGTTTCGGTAGCGTAGGCCCAAGGCGAAGGCCACTCAACTAGTAAACAACAAACATTAATCTCGCCATCCGACGTATGAAATGTTATTTTCAAAATCGGCTAGATTACCTAACCAAATTACTGGAAATCTGTCTTCTGAGGCCAATGCCATTATATTTGAAAAACACCGAGTACATTTCCAGCCAATATATGACTTTTCACTGGTATTAAAACGATTAAAATATAAATGTGTCCGATTTCAATGTCAGTGTTCTTCTTTTTTTTTTATGAAAATATCTTTTGTGGTTTGAAAAAATCAACAAACTTGAGCCAGGGTTTGAAACTATTTAATTAAATACTTATTATTTGAGATTTTAACTATCGCAGCGCAACACAAATTAATTTATAATTCTAAATTCTAGTTTGAATTACGAGAAACGATGCCCTCCCTACTCGAGCGTTTATTTTAAGAACCGCGCTAACGGCGATCGTCATGACGAAAGTCAGAAACCAAATGCAATAGCGCATATTCCCATAGTGATAAATGCCTTTATCCCTGGGGGGAGCTGCGCTAATAAACGGTAATACGGTAATACAATAATAAGATGAAAACGATGAGTCAACAACGAACGGTGTTATTGCTGTCCGAAACTCACACAGAGTCCTTCAATTGTTTCTCTTTTTGAATCCAGGTGCCTTATCACAATCTAAATATTCAAAAATTAGGAGGCTATAGATAACACAACTCAATGAACGTATACCACGTCATTCATGGGATAAGGATGTTTGCTACAAACATGTTTAAAAAAAAAGTCTGCTTATTGACATTATTTCCTAAAACGCAGTTGTCGTTGATAATAACAGTGATAGCGAACGTTGCGGCCCGAAATGCAGAGAACCAAGCCAATAGAAAGCATCGCTTCACGACCCACTGGGGACTGGAACGTGTAACAAAGACAGCATTGTGGCGCCGCGAGACGCATTCGATGGATTTCAAAAGACTCAATGTCCAGAGTCAACTTCCGGTTGTCATTGTGGGGCTAAACATAGGAAGCGGCAGGCACGCGGCCAAATGAGAAGAACACTTTTATACTATCGACAAAGGTTATACATTGCATAATAAAAGTTATATGAAATATGTTACATAAAACGTTGCATAATGCATTTATGCGTAACATTCGGGTCAAAACAAGCCCAATCGACCAAAAGTGTGCTCGTGGATTTTTAATTTTTTTAGGAAAATTCATGGTTATTCCCCTACCTTTACTGCGTTCAGAACGTTTTTAAAAAAAATTTTGCGACGAACCGTTCTCCAGATAGAGTCCCTCAAAGTTCGGAGAAAAAGGAATATTTGGCACTTGCAGCGTGTCACAAAATCCAATGCCGAGTCTAAACCGTTAAAGATATAAAAAAACTTCTGAGAGATAATTTGTTCGGAAGAGTTTGTTTTGGCTGTGGCTCAAAAGTCAGAATGTTTACTTTTTATAGGATAATTAGAAGGTCAAAACGTAGGGTAAATTTTTTGAATTTTTGCAACTTCAGGGTGCATTCTGAACAGCAAGGGATGAAAAACGGGAAACGAAACTTTTTTTGTAGGTACCCTTCATGTAAACGAATGTTTACATATTGGTTTTGATAAGGGTTTCTACCACCTTCATCCTTTAAAAAAATCATGAAATTCGAAAAAAAACGAAAATGGCTGTTTTCAGGGGTGTTTTTCGTCAACTGGGAGTGAACTTAAAAAATTGAAAATGTATGGATTATGTGCTTTACTATTTGAACTCAAATCCCTGAAAGTCCCGATTTCCGTATTTTATTCGTTTAGAAGTTACATTTTTTTTTAAAGGGTCTACTACCTTCAAATTTCATGCACAATTGCATGGCGAGTCGGCGAGTGGCTTACGAGCAGACGCGGTTTTTAGGTTCAAAAAGTAGTCAGAACACACCACCATAATACTGGAAGATCAATCAGGTGTTAAGCGGATAAACATTAAAACAAACAAATTTGGCAATTATTTTGCCACTTTTAAATTCAATTTATTTTCTGAGAATCTACTAAACTTCACTTCACGCTACGAAGGCGAGTGGATTTGCAATTGCATCTTCCTCGAGGACCCACTGTTGCTAGACACTAGAGAGCCTATATAGGGTTAGAGAGTGGCCAACACGATAACACTTTTCTATTGGCTGTTCAAATCCCATGCTAAACGGACGACATGTTTTTACCAAGTTGATCACGAAGCACGTGGCAGTTGTCTATAAGTTTATCACATTCCTTTGCTTATCTACGTATTATGTACACAATGGTGAGGTATGTTCGTAACGTATGACCTACTGCTGAAAGGGCTGTTGAATAGTTGACGTTGGTAAAAACATGGCGCCCATACGCAGAGACGGCCACTCTCTAACCCTATATAGGCTCACTACTAGACACGAGCTAAGGTGCCAAAACTGCTTATATGACCTTAATATGTCATGTTCAAGACAAGGTTAGTAGGTTTTGAAAATCTTAGCTCGTGTATAGCAGCAGTGGGTCTTCGAGGAAGATGTAAATCCACTCTTCTTCTTAACGTAAAATAGAGTTTAGCATATACTTCATCTTTCAAAGAGCAATACTCATCGATATAATCTTCGTTATTGAGTAGATCTTACAGATGGCTAGGAATAATAACTTGATCGCTGCACTGCATACAGAGAGCGCTGAGCTATAGTTCCACATCTTGACTAGCAATGATCCAAGGTATAAAGTTCTAGAGAGAAAACATCTGCGTGTTCGCGGAGCCATGCTGCTCTGCGGGCTGCGTTCAGGGGCATGAGCTGGAGGTGCCGTGCTGCTCTGCGGGCTGCGTTCAGGGACACGAAATGGAGGAGCCGAGTCTGCTCTGCGGGCTGCGTTCAGGGGCTCGAGGTGGAGGTGCCGTGCTGCTCTGCGGGCTGCGTTCAGGGGCACGAGCTGGAGGTGCCGTGCTGCTCTGCGGGCTGCGTTCAGGGACACGAGATGGAGGAGCCGAGTCTGCTCTGCGGGCTGCGTTCAGGGGCTCGAGGTGGAGGTGCCGTGCTGCTCTGCGGGCTGCGTTCAGGGGCACGAGCTGGAGGTGCCGTGCTGCTCTGCGGGCTGCGTTCAGGGACACGAGATGGAGGAGCCGAGTCTGCTCTGCGGGCTGCGTTCAGGGGCTCGAGGTGGAGGTGCCATTCTGCTCTGCGGGCTGCGTTCAGGGGCTCGAGGTGGAGGTGCCATGCTGCTCTGCGCAGTGGAGGGATAAGGAACTGGGCGAATAACCTGTCCTGTTCCCCAGTGGGACTTGCAAGTTGTAAGGGGTGGGGTGGGAGGGGGGGGGGGGAGTGCGTCGCCAAGGGCTACCGACCCTTGACGGGGTTAGCAGTCGCCTCTCAGCCTCCGGTCAGTATCTTTATCGGATCACTAGCATCGGATATTCAACCAAGAATTCAATCAACCTGCTTTTCTGCTTTGTTGCACATTGATTGTCATATCGGAGCTTCGTAACACACTCCGAGACAAACACACATTCATCTTAAGCAACGTGCTATTGAAAACATATCCTTACAACACAAGCAGTGGTGAAGTGCTGGGAATAAAGGTGGGTAAACGGTAAGTTTTCTTCAACATCATGGAGGAGGGGGGGGGGGGGGGGGGCTCTTTACTCTGGTTTACGGACAAGCACTTATATTTTTGCAATATATCTCCTTTTACCTCAAGTTTGTACAAACAGGTCGTCTGGAATGGGTAAATTCATTGCTGAAGTACCAGGAATAGTATTTAATATTCAAAAAAATATTCGCAAAGAAGCTAGAAATCAGTGTACCTGCGTAACCCAGCGTGTACCTGCGTATATTTTTCGTTAAAATGTAGGTACATTAAATGTAGGTTAAAATGTACGCTAATTTTGAAAAAAAGGTTCGCCATATTTCTGCGTAAAGCCTGGACTACACCACTGAATTCAAACATGCAAACAAATACATTCGTACTATAAAAATGCTTATTATTTTTCTGTCAGTGTGGATGTTGCTGACAGTATTTGCATGGTGCTCACTCTGATCCCAAATGATAGAGATTTACTTGAATTCCAAGATTTGTCTGATAAATCCGAAACGGTTCAAAGACGAACAGCTGGTTTTTGTGCGTGTCGCGACCGCTTTCCAAGGTTTTCCCGCGCGCCTTTTCGGCGGCTTATGGCAGACTATGGACCACAGTTTATACGCTCAAAGGCAACGCTCATCTTTGAGAGCGTCTCAAATATAAAATAGCAAATACTCTATTGTGAGTTTTTCATGATATGGTGCCACGTGTGTGGATTTATAACTTTTTGTTAAGGCGCTTAGCATGGTTAAAGACTCATCATTAAAATGGCAGCAGTGAGTTTAAAGATTCGATATATTATTATATTGGCAGAGTGAAGACCGCAGTGAGAGGCATTGTCGATTTGAATTTTACCAGAGTTTGAGGGAAGCTTTCGAACTGAAGACATTTGATTTTCAACTGTTTTCGGTGATTTGTTGTCATTTGGAAATCTTCGAGTCTTTACTTCCTGTTGGCAGACTCGAATCTTCTCTGTGTTTCTGGTAATGCAGAAACAAAAGTCGACCATGATTAGTATTTGTATTTGTATTTTGTCTTTATTTGAACATTCATTGTTGTTGTGCATAATAATATACACGCTTTTTGGCAAGTTATGTTTCTTCAAAAGTAAGGCATTATCGTGCAAGCATAGAAAATCATCAAAGTATAGTACTTAGTGTTATCCACCTAACTCTTAGTGCGGTTTTATAACATCTAGTTCTGTCTGTAATAGTAAAAATATATGTATCAATTTTAACAACTACATCCGGAAGACTGATAAATAGTTTTGACAGTTTTCTACGTCAAGCTTGCAATTTTAAGCATGCTGGACTTTGCAATCTCAATTTGTGCACGTTGACACAATTAAATAAAGTACTATTTATTCAATAATTGGTTTTAAAACCTTTATTTACAATTATGTGGATAGAAATCCACAGAAAAAACATAAATATTAATCAAATTGATAAAAAATTAGAATAAAAAAATACTGCCTGTCTTGCAGGTCTAAATCAGTAGACATGAACAACTTCAGTACTCTTTACAACCTTTTTTTGTTTGCATATTTGCAATATTTAAAACATTGTGCAGTTTTCATAGCGTTGTACGAAATTCAATCAAAGTTGGTCTCAATTAAAACCCTCCTCGCCCCTTATTGAACGAATAGTTATTTCACACGTGGCCAAACGTTCAAGACATTTTGCTTCACTTTTTTCTTCGCTTCGTACGGCGCTAAGTGCAGTATTTTTTTCAACTCTTAGCACGTGTCTAGCAGCAGTGCAGGGTCCTCAAGGAATATGCAAATCGACTATCCTTAACGAGAAATAGAAATTAAATTACCTGCTAAATTTTCCCTGGTTTACAGAACGCAACTCTCCCCCTTTTCGACGCGTGCAGAGCCATGAACCCCGCAGCGCGCCAATTCAGCGTCGGCGTCGGCCCTCAGACCAGCCTCATCATCGGCGAAGTCTCGGGTAGCCTCGCCCAACGCATCGAGAACGACGCGACCTTCCGCACCCTGTTCGCACCGGGCGCCACCATCGCCGCACTGCAGCAACACGTCGAACAAGCGCCGAGCAGCATATTCGTCAACGTAGCCAAGGCGGTTGTCTTTCTCGGCATCACTGACGTCATGCAAGGAGCGTCATGTCGTCGATTGAGTCGCGATCTCGTGTCGTTCATATCGACTTTGATGGGGAGGTTTCGGTGTGATTTGTATCATGTTGTGATGTGTCGATGGCCGGGATCCGTGGACAGCTGTTTTGTGCGCGTGCTCGAGTCAGTGTGCGAGGACATGGGCGTTAGGCTGGTCGGCTTGTGTCCGCGAGTGGCGACCGGCTTCCCGGTCGACGATTGGGAGGAGTCGGTGGTCGCCCAGCTGAAGTCGGTGCTGGAGTAGGGGTCCATGAAAAGGTTCCGTGGCTCGTCTATAATCTTGGAAGAATTTTTATGTCAAATGTTTGGTAGTTCGTAGGTTTTGAAAGCATTTGTATAATGAATGTTGGGGTTTCAGTCCTAAATAGGACTTGTTAATATTTAAATATGGCATGCAGATTTTATTAATCATGTTTGAAAATGTATATTGCACTTTGTTTGTATTTGAAGGCCCGTTTCTTTACATTATTTAGTTTATTTTTATTCTAGACTTGAAGACTGTTCAGAGTTTTTTTTGCGGCTTGCAAAAAATGCTGGAATGTCAGTCATTGCATTTTTATTTCAAATTATTTCCTTCTCTTTTAATCGCATACTTTATTTCAATTGAGTTGTATAAAATAGCGCAAAAGCTTGTAAAATATTAATTTTCTTAAACACAATTTGCCACATATCTTGTGGGGTGAGGGTTTTCGCAAAGCGTAAGAAGCTTTCACGTAGCCACGTTAAAACATTATATTTAAATTAATTTTAGTATACTTTTGTAAATTTTTACCTTGTATATGTACTGTCGATCCAACAAATGAATTGTATCATTTTAACATGGAATAATAAAAGTAAAAAAAAAAAGTACCACAAACGATAATACTCTGGAGTTAAGTATGTGAAATGTTATGGAAAATATTTCTCAGTACGAATGTAAAAAATTACATATAAAATACCGCGTGGCATCTTTAACGTAGCTTAATCTATTTCCTACACACTTTACTTGACTTTTAAGTATGTACAAATATTGTTACCGGGAAACGCAGCTAAAGTGTTCGCGTTGAAGATGAGCGCATGGACGCAGCGGTAGGTACTTTAAGATGAAAACAATGGCACTCTGCCCTGAAAATTTCAAAGCAATCAAAGCAGGCGTTTGGTCTGTGGAGCGCGCGCTAAACACACATACAAACAAAAATAAAACCTTAGAGAATTTTTTCAGTCGCGGATTACTTTCAATAACTTGCATGCACGAAACTGACAAAATTTCTGACAAACTTGAAGTCAACAAAGCTGGTGTGATGTTCCGATGGTTTCGAAGAGCAATATTCGAAATTGGGAAAATTTGGAAAAAAAGCCCTTTTTAATGAATTTCCGTACTTTTCCAAACTTTCCCAATTATCGAATATTGCTCTTTTTTCTGCTCAATCAGCTCAATCAAGCTGGGTTTACAGCTGGCTATGTCAGTGACACGATGTCATCAACATTGGCTCTGTACCAATCAGAGACTCCATGGCAGCGTTGCGATCCAGAGTCTCTGATTGGTGCAGAGCCAATGTTGATGACATCGTGTCACTGACATTGCCAGCTGCAAACCCACATTAAAGATGTTTGCTAATCTAGTGGCATACTCAAATTGTTTATCGCCGGATGTGTCAATTGGATCACGAAGCTTGAAAATAGCCAAGTGGAAGGAAAGCAACAACATTGGAACACTAAATTGCTTTGACCTCGGGTTCGATCTTTCCAGATGAGGGTGTGTGCGCTGGGCCGCACTGCCCGTTGCTAAGGAACGCGTTGCCGTCCGAAGGTCGCGAAACACGGCCTGAGCGAGCGTCCGGTCTTTTGTCAAAACCGTATACAAAAGATTGATCGTAGTATGAATAGGTAATAAATTATTTTTTTTCGTTTTGATTAAGAACATTATTGGACATACCTTTAGACACAAATAAATGAGATTTTATTGACTTAGAAATGGAGATCTTCCGCCTCTGCTTATCTCTCGAGACGTCCCTTTCCCTCCCCCCCCCCCCCAAACACATACACTTTTCTACATCGCATTACCTTTTTCAACTCTCGCTGTGTTTTCAAAGTCTGTTACTGGAAACAAATTTTGGCGCTTAGCTCCAAACTTGCCCATACCCGATATTCCAATACCTACAAGTGTTTTGGTTGCCAAAATACCTTCTCATGTCACCAAAACTTGTTAAACAAAGAAACAATTGTTTGGTGGATATCCGTGGTGCGATTGGGATCATTCACAAAGCCAATCAAAGCGTACTCGTGCCCTTTGCCATTAATATTTGAACTAATTCAAAGTTTTATCTCCAAAAACGATTTTAAATGAGCTGAAAAAAGTGTCAGATAACCAAAGGCTACGAAAGGCGGCTGCTTTCCTGAGCGATTACTTATTTCGCTGTTCACAAAGCAAATTGATTTAAGTGCCGCGCGTTTTTCACACAAACAATTATCACTAATAAGCAATTTTCCGCGGCGCCTCCGAATCCCGACGGCTGTCGTTCTCGGTCGCTTCGGCTCGAGTCGTTGGCAGATCGTTTACCTGCGTCGCGTGCCCACTCAGGTGGGATCGGTCTGGACCAAGTCATCAGTGCGTCTCTGAAGTCGGGAACAAACAGATCTGTCGCGTCCTGCGTCAGGAGGTGAGCACTGATAGGGAGACGATCAGATTGTTTAATTACGGCTATCGAAATACTTGGTAGACCATCAGGACTATAAAGTATCTTTCACGTTAAGAAGGAACGCAACACAAATAGCGTTATCTAAGGGCTGTACTTCTTTAACTATATACAACATTCCAAAATTATACTAACAAATTATTGATTTGTTTATAAATAAATTTATTTTATAATGTGATAAGTACTACACTACAGTATTTTTCACGTTAAGAAGGATGTTAAGAAGAATGTTAAGAAGAATGTTGGCACTTTTGGCTCTTCTAACAGCAGCTCTTTGAGAGTGAAACAACGCTCTCCTTCTAAACGTGACAGCAGGGGAGCCTCTATGAGAGTGAAACACCACCCTTATTCTAAACTTAACAAACACATGGCGTACTAAAATATACTAGGGCTTCGCGAACGCAATTTGTGTTGCGTTGAAGATGAGCGTAGCGGTTTGTATATAGCACCTAAAAAGATTGAGGCAAAAAGCCTATGAAAATCATGGAGCAGCAAGCCGGACCATTGCTTTCTCAAAAATTCTGATCGCTTGAAAATGTAAACGATTCTGACCTTTCTTTGTTTCTGTCCGAGCTGTCGGGTAGCGGAAATATGCTCACTTTGAGGTAATTGAGCAATGTGCATGTAAATACATAGATGCAGCTCATGCCCAAGGGCATTTTTAAGGTTGGAGATATATTTCTGCCGCGACCTTACTTTCAAGAACTTGCATGCACAAAATTGACAAAATTTCTAATATCTGTCAAATCTTGAAGTCAACTTCAAGTCAAAAATTCTTGTGTGATGTTTCGATTTGGTTTCGATGGTTACTAAAGACAACAATCCAAATTGGGAAAATTTTAAAACAATACGCACTTTAAAAAAAATTTTTCCCAACTTTCCCAATTCTCGAATATTGCTCTTTTTTCTGTTTTGAAAGTGAAGGATGTGGAGGATTTTCTTGAAAAACGCAGGGGGTCTAAGTTGAGAACAAAAGTAGACACCCTACAAATTTCATCCCAATCGAAGCAGGCGTTTGGCCTGTAGAACGCGCGCAAACACACATACAAAAAACAAACAAAAACAAACAAACACAAGTGCTTTTTTTTAGCAGTAGCGAAATTGATGATTTCGCTTCGCTCGCTACGCTCATCGAATAGCATAAACGTCGAGAAAAAAGCTGTGAAAGGGAGAGAAAATCAATTTATTTATTGACGGCAATTTAAACGTGGTTGATTATTTATTTCTATAGTATTTGTCATGTTTGGATGGAGTGCGTTGTTTCACTCTCAAAGAGCTGCTGTTAGAAGAGCCAAAGGTGTCAACATTCGCAGGCCGTCCCATTGTTCCGCAAAAGGGTTGATTAGTCTCAGCATCGAATGATTGACAGCGCAATGTCTAAAATCTACAGAACAACATTACCTTCTTTACGTGAAAAATGCTGTAGAGTACCAATCAATAATATGAAATACAACTACGGCGAACGCAATTTGTGTTGCGTTGAAGATGAGCGTAGCGGTTTGTATTTTGCGCATTAAAAGATTGAGGCAAAAGCATTTGAAAATCATGGAGCAGCAAGCCGGACCATTGCTTTCTCAAAAATTCTGATCACTTGAAAATGTAAACGATTCTGACCTTTCTTTGTTTCTGTCCGAGCTGTCGGGTAGCGGAAATATGCTCATTTTGAGATCATTGAGCATTGTGCTTGTTAATACATAGATGTAACTCATGCCCAAGGGTTTTTATTGGGTTTTATTGGGTTGGTTTTTATTTGGAAAAATCTGGTGGGATGTTTCGATTTGGTTTCGATGGTTTCTAAAGGCAAATCGAAATTGGGAACATTTGAAAAAAATAAGCTCTTTTAATTAAATTTCCGTACTTTTCCAAACTTGCCCAATTGTCGAATTTTGCTCTTTTTTCTGCTTTGAAAGTGAAGGGTGTGGAGGATTTTCTTGAAAAACGCAGGGGGTCTAAGTTGAGAACAAAAGTAGACACCCTGAAAATCACTCGAAGCAGGCGTTTGGCATGTAGAGAGCGCGCAAACACACACATTAAAAAAAACAAAAACAAAAACAAACAAACAAACAGTAGCAGTAGTGAAATTGATGATTTCGCTTCGCTCGCTACGCTCATCAATTATTTACTTACGTAGCAATAATAGTTTGTTATGATTGTGGTAGCAGAGTAAAATTGGTATAAACAAAAAAGTCATTAAAAACGATTTCGATCAATTTTCGTATACAAGCAGTAAATATGTATTTCTATTAATCAAAAAACGTGAATAAAAAACGAGCCATAAATCAGAGTTGCATCTGCCTTTAGGGAACCAAGACCAAGACACCAAGACACCAAGAGACCAAGATACCAAGACCAAGACACCAAGACACCAAGACCAGGACCAGGACCAGGACCAGGACCAGGACCAGGACCAGCTGTTCATTGCTATAGTAAGAAGTAATCACGCCTGTCGCTGCTTGCTTCGCCAGGTAAGGGTTGATAGTATTTTAGTGTTGTTATGAAAGGCCTCTATTATGTTATTAGCTAAACAACTTCGTGTAGCGTTGAAAATGAGCGTTAGCTGAATGTAGTGGATAAGAAGTGAGCGAGAGGTAGTCATCTGTCAATAAATGGTCCAACGCGGTTCAATAAATTATAATAAAACCGATTTTGATAATTTATCGTATGAAGAAAGTAAATTCTTATGTTTTAATAGAATCGGGGATGAAAATAATTCAAATAATGAAAATCATGCCAAAATAAGGATGTATTTCACGAATTGCAATAAGGTTCGTAGTCAAGTGGGGTGGTTTCACACCTATGCCATACCATCATAGGCGTGAGTAGTGTTATGCTTTGATATGCGGGATGGAAAACATTATGGCCACAAAAGTGCACCGTTTTCTATGCCCGTGACCTTGAAAGCAAGTGTTGTGACAAGGCATGACAGCCATCTACAGCACACATTGAATTTCTATCCGAGCACACAACCAGGGCCTTCTGCGTGGAAAGCAAGTGTTGTGACAAGGCATGGCAGCCATCGACAGCACACATTGAATTTCTATCCCAGCACACAACCAGGGCCTTCTGGGTGGAAAGCAAGTGTTGTGACAAGGCATGGCAGCCATCGACAGCACACATTGCATTTCTATCCGAGTATAAAACCAGGGCCTCCTGGGTGGAAAGCAAGTGTTGTGACAAGGCATGGCAGCCATCGACAGCACACAATGCATTTCTATCCGAGCACACAACCAGGGCCTTCTGGACGGATTTGTCTCCCATCCCTCTTGTGGCTCCAATGTTGCAGGAGGCGGTGGAAAATGTCTGAGGCAAAAACTAATTGAATTAAATCTCTTTCAAGGTCAAATCAAGGTCTTTCAATGTCAAATTTTTGCTTTGGAGCAAAACGAAACAAATCATTTAGCGGGCGCTGGCAAGTGGCAAAGTTCCTTCTTGAAAATTAATTCATGTCATTCAGACGTGATGGACATCGGACGAGAATGTCCGCATGGAAAATTATTAAATGCATAATACCCAGTTCTCGAACAAATTGCTATTTCCTTTGCAATAAAATATTGAATAACGAAACTAGATAGTTACTAAAATTATGTGAAAAACTCAATGTCTCTCTTTCGTTTGGTCTCCTTATACATGGCAACGCCAATCTTTCAAAGAAATTCCGTGCGAAATCATATGCGCGATTGGAAAAACATGTTTAATTTAATATGATAACATCTGTGAAATCATAACTAACATTGTTTTTATGTCTTTAAAGAGTATAGCAACAATTTCATGAAAAATTTTTTGCAAAAAAGCGCCAAAAACGTCCCCCCCTGAATTTTGACATGCCGTTTTCTCAAAAGTGAGATGGGTGACCCCAGTTTTTCTTTTGCTGAGAATGTTCAGCAGAGAATTATCTTTCAAGTATATCGAAATTTGTTAAAATGCTATTGTTATATTATGAGCTATCATGGGTTATATGCCGGTTTTGACCTGATTTCCCATGCCACCCCTGCTAAATTTCGAGTTTTCAAACCCTAACATCTCTGTAATTAGCCCGGTGACCCCCCAATATTATTACACCCTTGGATGCGGCGTCACATTTACAGCTAAAATCGACAGAATTTGAGATTTTTTCATGAACTTTGAGTTATGTGGGAGAGACTTTAATCGTGCAGGCAAAATTTGTGATACGGTTTGTGCCTTACGGCTGTTTGTCGCACCGCTATATGAAGTCTGTGGGCGAAGCTAGGAAAGCCTTTTTCTTGTTTAATCTGAGTCGCTTTGAGCATGGTGACTTCTAGAGCAGTTCAGTAATGAGACGTCCAGTATAGTGAGTTAAATGCGAGCTAGTATATATACAATTTACATCTCTATTATGTACGTACACAAGTGAGAACTTGTCCACTCTTTATCCCAATGCCTTGATATGGAAGTCATTGATGATAGCGCTTACGTCAATATGTCCTACTATCGTAGAAATACTTACCTACCGAGTGAAAGGATGTACAAGCCGATTAAAAGCAAGCTGTATTGCCAATGGAACAAGCGGGCGCGATAGAACAATGCAAATATCGCAACGAGCTGGACACTCAAGCTGGCTCAGGAGCGGCGAGGGGGGGGGGGGAAGGCGTGGGTTTAAATCATTTCTACCGTGCTACCCAAAGCAATACACCTTCACTCCAGATAGTCTGACGTCACGGTCTCTTCGTTTCGAATTGCTCGACGGGTAAACTCCATTTCACGTCAAGAAGGAGAGTGGATTTTCATCTTCCTCGAGGACCCACTGCTGCTAGACACGAGCTGAGAGTTTCAATACCTACACGCCATGACTTGAGCCGGACAAAAGACTCTATTGGTAATTTTGAAACTCTTGGCTCGTGTCTAGCAGCAGTGGGTCCTCGAGGAGGGTTCTTATTCACTCTTCTTCTTAACATCAAATTGAGTGAGTGGGAATTGGAACACGAATAGCACAGGAGTAAGGCTGGTTTTAGCCGAGTTTGGAGGCCTGTCAACAAGCTCCTGTTGGTCTCATGATGTTGAAATTTACACTCCATACGCATCACTATTATTTATATTACGTGTAAAAATGTCATATAGTTATGACAGATCGCTCCACCTATATTTTGATTTTTATTTTGTACGAGAAGAGCGGGCACGAAGGATGCAGAATAAAGTGCATAAGACAATTCATTTTTGTTTGTATAATATTTATATTTACAATATATTATCTAAAATCTTACATCAAAATCATGTATTTAGTACAAATTTCAATCTCCAGTCTTAGCAAAACTTGATGTCGCAGTTCATAACAATATTTTAGTTGGAACAAGTCAAGTGGAGACTTGAATTCAATCTTGAAGTTAATTTGCTCTTTTTTACAATGATACTCTCAGCTTGACCAGGGGGTTGGGTCACCCCTGCGTGGGGAGGGGGGGGCAGGGGGGGAACACGTTGTTTTGCCGCTGTTTTATCTGGTTTTCATAACATCTATCATGATTTCTTATACCTCAATGTCATCGTGTAAATGCAAAAACGTGATGGCAAAAGTATAACACAGTCAATCACGATAGATGTGATAAAAGTTTTCATGTTGTTTTCAATTAGGCCCGCTTCTATTTCCGTAATAGATGTGATGAAAATTAACCTTTCTTCTTTCAGCTTTTGAAACATTTCAAATCTAATCAAGGTGCCTTCAAAACAATTTAAATATTTCCAGTTCATCGCCTTCTGAATATAAGACATGATCAGGCATACAGATGGCGATGCTTCTGTCACTTCATCACATATTTCTAGTATCATATATTTTCGTTAGATGTTACCAAAGATATCAAGAAAGATGTTATCAACAACATCACGATAGATGTTATCAAAGATATCAAGAAAGATGTTATGAAAATCGATAACAATGTAAAACAGAACGTAAGAATCCCAGGTAAACTTGATCGAGGTCATCGGTAACCTGGTTCAAGGTCAAATGGGCAGCCGAGCTCAGAGCCTACGACTTTTCATTTTACCGATCGAAACAGGCACATGTCCCTTAGTGTAAGTTTAATTAGTACCTACAGATGGGTTTACAGTTGGCAATGTCAGCGACAAGATGTCATTAACATTGGCTCTGCCATAAATCAGAGACTCTGGATGTGCATCACATCATGTTCGCGACTCTGCCATGGAGTCTCTGATTGGTGCAGAGCCAATGTTGATGACATCGTGTCACTGACATTGCTAGCTGTAGGTTAACCCAGCTTGATTGGTGCAGAGCCAATGTTGATGACATCGTGTCACTGACATTGCTAGCTGTAGGTTAACCCAGCATATTGAACAATTTTCTTCTCTGGACGCCACCAACTTTATTGAAGATGGACCACGTTGAAGGAGGAGCGACTGCAGGTGCGTTGTCATTAAATCATTATATCACTTTGTCACTTGAAACCAGCCAAGCACGACCTAAGACGACCTAAGGCGACCTAATACGAAGTGGCGTCACCACCGATATGAAATAGCCTGGGTGGCTGTTGTCATAGTGCGGCTTTGAAGTCAACAATAAACTAGTAGGCGTAGTAGATTTTAAATAGACATATACATTAAATTGAAGTGTGTAGCATTCAGAGAGGCTTTTTATATGTATTTATGGTCCCTGCTTGATGCTTTGGCTCGAAATATGTGCGTGAATAGAAAATTATGTACACACTGTGAAACAGTGTAAAAAGTCAGTGCCGAAAACAGGCACCAATTAAAAGTAAAATTCACAACATAGTGAATTAATAGCAGTGCTGCCTCCCAAAATAAAATTTAATTTAACCTAGAATTATTTTAGCGCCGAAGCTTCAACGTTGATGTAATAATATCGCTGGAAACATGTTTTAAAAACTCTCAAATTAGCGTTGAAATCATAGGGGTGTCCACTGATTTTGGTACTTCTACCTGTTGCAAACAATGACTACTTGCTAACTACTTGCTGTCATCTGACTTCAATTTTTAGCTGCTAGCTGTTAGCTGTATTTTTAGTATGCTCCATCCAGGAATCTGGAGATCAGTGGGTGCAACCCTTTTTTTCGCCAGATATTCAATAAAACTTATATATTTTTGGTCGAGTTTTTAAAATCGCATATCCATTTAAATCGGTACCAATTAATTCCCAAGTAGAACAAAACGTTCAGCGAGCGTTCGGTGGACGTCGCAGAGCTAAAGGGGGATAACTTGCGTTCAACGTTGACATCCACCTAACGTTCGATTAGGTCCTACCGTTGAACGCAAGTTATCCCCCGTTAGCGTTTCGACGTCCACCGAACGTTTGTTATGAACGATACGTAATTTTATTACTTTTCTTTTTTAGACACTCAATAGGTATATCTAGCAAGTCGATTCTTTCTCATTTGAAATTGCAGTCTAAAAGGGCCCCTCAAAGTCATTGCTCATGCACGCTACCTCACCCTATGCTTTCGTGTTCTCAGCACCGGATTCCTCGAGTGACCCACTGGACGTCACTGGCGTCACTAGACAAGAGATGCCAACATTAGACGTCCCACGACGACAGCTGCCACAAATAGACGTATTTTCACGAAAGCTGCAAACCTTAGACTACCCCCGTCGAAAGTTGCCTCAATTAGACGTCGCACGACGAGAGCTGCCACAATTAGACGTCTCACGCCGAGAGCTGCCACAATTATACGTCCCACGCCGAGAGCTGCTACAATTAGATGCCATTTGGCGAAAGCTGCCAGCATTAGACGTACCAAAGCGAGTGCTGCCACAATTAGACGTCGCACGCCGAGAGCTGCCACAATTATACGTCCCACGCCGAGAGCTGCTACAATTAGATGCCATTTGGCGAAAGCTGCCAGCATTAGACGTACCTAAGCGAGTGCTGCCACCTTTGAGTGGCCCTTTAAACGCACCTAAACCAGTGCTGCCACCTTTGAGTGGCCCTTTAAACGCACCTAAACCAGTGCTGCCACCTTTGAGTGGCCCTTTAAACGCACCTAAGCTAGTGCTGCCACCTTTGAGTGGCCCTTTAAACACACCGAAACCAGTGCTGCCACCTTTGAGTGGCCGTTTAAGGCGAAGTAACGAGCGCTACATATGGCCCTCGAGGAGGAACAGACATCTCGTGTACGCCGTGCTGCTCTTCGCGGGCTCGTGCGGGACTATGTTTGGCCTCATCCGACTGGCGCAACACGTGGGGGCGTGGGCTGCGAAAGTGTTCGAGGTCGAATGATAACTTTGGTCTGAGAATATCTACGAAACATTATTGTTTACTTGCAAACTATCAGTGACAGGGAATCATTTATGTGCTTTGATTAGCCTGGCTAAAAAAACGTCCGTAACCATGGGAATCATTCGTTTCCATAGTGACCATAGTTCGGGACATTATTTAGCAAAACTAATCATGGCAAAAAATTGTTTTAATTTAAGAAAGCCTTATTTATGGGACAAAACTCGTCAAACCAGCACACGTCTTGGCGAAAAAAAATTGACATTCACATCTCGGATGTTGTTCAAAGTGGCTGTGGTCGTTGTGCTACTCAAATGGATTACAACACTTTTTTTTCACAATTTTATGCCCACTGGGGTGCGAGAAATGACCTTGGAAGGTTTCGCTCGTTTAGCGGACCGCGCGCGCACTGTCACATATTATTTCCGACGATATCTCGCGAACCAAAGAAGTGAAAGAACTCTGGTTTGAAGCACTAGAAATTGGATAAAAAACAGTGTCAGAAACATGTTCGAAATTTAAAAATGGTTACCACAGAAAAACATTTTACTTCGTATATCTATGTTTTTAGAAATTGCTATAGTAACAATGATTATATATCATTTTTTTCGTTTGTTTACGTTTTTGCGCGTGTAAAAGTGTTAAGAGTATGAGAGTATGAAGTATGCATCTTAATCACAATATGACATTTGAAATTAGTTGTGAATTTCAAACAAATTTCATTGCTGTTATTTAATGGTAATTAAAATATGTAGCTGTTATTTAATGGTATTACTAGAATTTTGCTGTTATTTAATGCAATTTAGCACATGGAATTTAGCATCAACTTGTATTTAGCTGACATTAAATTGTTTTTAGCTGGTACTATATGGACTACAAATACTACGACTACACTAGTACTACACTGAACATTGACTGTTAACGACGTTCTCGTCCAGCTATGCTCATCTTCAGCGCGAAAACTTTGGCAGCGTTTCCTTGTTTTAATGTTATATGTATCATTGTGCAGCTGTCAAAACGATACACAATAAAATCAGTGATCAATTAAAATTCTATTAACTAATTTTTGCAGAAACAGTTATTTCACACTTTACCTACTGTTCTGTACCGACGTTGTTGTTCTCACTATAAACCCGGAACAAACAGCTACGCTCATCTTCCTTGCGACACAAATCACGTATGCAAAACCCTAGTTAGGCGGAATATAACCTACAGATAACAGTTTCAGTTTGTCGCCTCCTATCAGCATGAGACACATCACGTGCAAGATACACAATATGTAGACATATTATACGCTGTAAACATTTTTACAACTTTGGTAGAAATTTTCTTTTAGGCCAAAATCCTCGAAACAGACCAAAAGTGGCTGAGTTTTTACGACCACACCGTTAAAGTTATCATTCCAATATTCTATTATAATATGTTATTAATAAAATACATAGAAATGGGCCATTGGGGTCTCCCAATATATTTTGCTATTTCGTATACATGGCTCTAAAAGGGGTGCAATAATAAGAGTTTCGGGGTGGTTTTGGCATTCCACGGAAAATTCTTCGAAACTAAATGGCCATCTGCACCCACTTTTACCTATTTTGCCTACAAGAATACAAAATATTGAAATGATACCTTCAACGATGTGACCGTGAAAACTCGGCAACTTTTGGTCTGAAAGCCACTTTGTGGTGAACCTAGCTGTCCCCTTATGGAGACAGTTCAGTTCGTTAGAAAGTGGCTTTCCAGACAAAAAGTTGCCGAGTTCTCGAGGCCACAGTGTCAAACTTATCAATTGAATATTTAAGACAAAATACGTAAATAAGGGCGACCATGGTTCTTTTCGGAAATTCTTCTCTCGAATGGTGGAACATGTCCCGAAACCCTTCATTTTTGACCCTGTTTAGAGTCATTGTCAAACTGCAAAGAAAAATTGGGGAAAAGGGCCATAGTCGCCCTTATTTACGTATTTTGTTAACAACATAATGAAATATTGGAAGGATAACTTAAACATCAGTTAGAACAAGAGTACCAATGCGAACATCATATAGAAAAAAAAAACATAGAGAAACTTTTTGTTGAAGTGCACACAATTGACGCAAAGCGAAAAATAATGCGAACAACGATAAGAATAGTAATTTAGGGACATTGATTACTAAAAATGCTTGTTACTTTTGTTATATCAACCAATCACAGATCAGTATATTTTGTGAACATTTT
Source organism: Nemoura dubitans (assembly GCA_921293005.1). NCBI lineage: Eukaryota > Metazoa > Arthropoda > Insecta > Plecoptera > Nemouridae > Nemoura > Nemoura dubitans. The sequence continues at coordinate 12,129,346 of OV121078.1, read as the reverse complement.
ATTTAGCAAAATAACTATTTCAAATTCGGATTTGATTGCTAAATAAAAGTCACAAACGTTAAACAGTGGAATTTATTTAGCATTCAAAAACAAGTTCGAAATAGTTTTTCTCAAAACTAGTGCTTAAGGTAACTAAATTTCGTATTGAGCATTGTCACAGGCTTTACACAGCTAAAAGCCACATAAAACAGAACGTCTTGATTGTTAGTTAATTGTGTTAATGTTAGTTAATGTGTGTTGGATATTGTGTGAGTTTGTGTTTACCTTCCAGACGATGCCGAATGTCAACATGCGACAAGGCCAGCATCTGCCTGAAGACAACCAAGTGGACATCGTAATCCGCTGTCTGCTCTTCATGGGGGTTTACGTGACGGTCTACTTCTTCTTTAAGTATATCACTCCGCAAAGGTGGCCATAATTCGTTTAAATAATAAATAATAAAATAATAAATATAATAAATAATAAAAAATTTGTTAAATAAAAAATTTACCAGATATGTGACACCTGCGATTAACTGCTGACAGTAAAGCACAACCACAGCCCGCAGAGCACACCACACCATGCCCCTGAACGCAGCCCGCAGAGCATACCACCCCATGCCCCTGAACGCAGCCCGCAGAGCACACCACCCCATGCCCCTTAACGCAGCCCGCAGAGCACACCACCCCATGCCCCTTAACGCAGCCCGCAGAGCACACTACACCATGCCCCTTAACGCAGCCCGCAAAGCACACCACCCCATGCCCCTTAACGCAGCCCGCAGAGCACACCACCCCATGCCCCTTAACGCAGCCCGCAGAGCACACCACCCCATGCCCCTTAACGCAGCCCGCAAAGCACACCACCCCATGCCCCTTAACGCAGCCCGCAGAGCACACTACACCATGCCCCTGAACGCAGCCCGCAAAGCACACCACCCCATGCCCCTTAACGCAGCCCGCAGAGCACACCACCCCATGCCCCTTAACGCAGCCCGCAGAGCACACTACACCATGCCCCTGAACGCAGCCCGCAAAGCACACCACCCCATGCCCCTTAACGCAGCCCGCAGAGCACACCACCCCATGCCCCTTAACGCAGCCCGCAGAGCACACTACACCATGCCCCTTAACGCAGCCCGCAAAGCACACCACCCCATGCCCCTTAACGCAGCCCGCAGAGCACACCACCCCATGCCCCTTAACGCAGCCCGCAGAGCACACCACCCCATGCCCCTTAACGCAGCCCGCAGAGCACACCACCCCATGCCCCTGAACGCAGCCCGCAGAGCACACCACCCCATGCCCCTTAACGCAGCCCACAGAGCACACCACCCCATGCCCCTTAACGCAGCCCGCAGAGCACACCACCCTATGCCCCTTAACGCAGCCCGCAGAGCACACTACACCATGCCCCTTAACGCAGCCCGCAAAGCACACCACCCCATGCCCCTTAACGCAGCCCGCAGAGCACACCACCCCATGCCCCTTAACGCAGCCCGCAGAGCACACCACCCCATGCCCCTTAACGCAGCCCGCAAAGCACACCACCCCATGCCCCTTAACGCAGCCCGCAGAGCACACTACACCATGCCCCTTAACGCAGCCCGCAAAGCACACCACCCCATGCCCCTTAACGCAGCCCGCAGAGCACACCACCCCATGCCCCTTAACGCAGCCCGCAGAGCACACCACCCCATGCCCCTTAACGCAGCCCGCAGAGCACACCACCCCATGCCCCTGAACGCAGCCCGCAGAGCACACCACCCCATGCCCCTTAACGCAGCCCACAGAGCACACCACCCCATGCCCCTTAACGCAGCCCGCAGAGCACACCACCCCATGCCCCTGAACGCAGCCCGCAGAGCACACTACACCATGCCCCTTAACGCAGCCCGCAAAGCACACCACCCCATGCCCCTTAACGCAGCCCGCAGAGCACACCACCCCATGCCCCTTAACGCAGCCCGCAGAGCACACCACCCCATGCCCCTGAACGCAGCCCGCAGAGCACACTACACCATGCCCCTTAACGCAGCCCGCAGAGCACACCACCCCGTGCCCCTTAACGCAGCCCGCAGAGCACACCACCCCATGCCCCTGAACGCAGCCCGCAGAGCACACCACCCCATGCCCCTTAACGCAGCCCACAGAGCACACCACCCCATGCCCCTTAACGCAGCCCGCAGAGCACACCACCCCATGCCCCTGAACGCAGCCCGCAGAGCACACTACACCATGCCCCTTAACGCAGCCCGCAAAGCACACCACCCCATGCCCCTTAACGCAGCCCGCAGAGCACACCACCCCATGCCCCTTAACGCAGCCCGCAGAGCACACCACCCCATGCCCCTGAACGCAGCCCGCAGAGCACACTACACCATGCCCCTTAACGCAGCCCGCAGAGCACACCACCCCGTGCCCCTTAACGCAGCCCGCAGAGCACACTACACCATGCCCCTGAACGCAGCCCGCAGAGCACACCACACCATGCCCCTTAACGCAGCCCGCAAAGCACACCACCCCATGCCCCTTAACGCAGCCCGCAGAGCAGACTCGGCTTCTCGACCTTTGGGTGAGAAGCGAGAGAGGTCAGGGCACTGATTTGAATTCTTCGTGAAGAAGCTCTTTATGTGAACTAATATGAACAACAGCAATGTAATTATTTTTGTGATTGTAACAAAATATACGGACCAATTAAAAGTAAATTTTCGCGTTTGGCATTCGTTTTTTTTTCATTGCGTTTAGGTTAAAGCTTCATTACACTTAAGCCTTTCAGATAGCGCGGTTGTCGCCAGTTGGTGAATCGATATCCCGACGGCCGAGTGAGTGAACGCCCCACCATGGAACTAGCCTCGGGCCGCGAGAAACAAATCTCCGATTACTTTATCATAAGCAAAACGACACGAGTTTGCATTCACTTGGGCCTCTTGGGCTCTCTTGGGACTGGCTGCTACTAGCGGGATCTCTCGTGGCATGGACTCTATTGGGACTGGCTGCTACTGGCTGGATCTCTCGTGGCATGGACTCTATTGGGACTGGCTGCTACTGGCTGGATCTCTCGTGGCATGGACTCTATTGGGACTGGCTGCTACTGGCTGGATCTCTCGTGGCATGGACTCTATTGGGACTGGCTGCTACTGGCTGGATCTCTCGTGGCATGGACTCTATTGGGACTGGCTGCTAAAGGCTGGATCTCTCGTGGCATGGACTCTATTGGGACTGGCTGCTACTGGCTGGATCTCTCGTGGCATGGACTCTATTGGGACTGGCTGCTACTGGCGGGATCTCTCGTGGCATGGACTCTATTGGGACTGGCTGCTACTGGCTGGATCTCTCGTGGCATGGACTCTATTGGGACTGGCTGCTACTGGCTGGATCTCTCGTGGCATGGGCTCTATTGGGACTGGCTGCTACTGGCTGGATCTCTCGTGGCATGGACTCTATTACACATGATAACATGTGACTTATGGCCGCATGTGAATGCTTTTAGACCCCACTGTTTCAGCCATTTACAGTGGCCATTTAAGAATGGATAAAACACGCTGGTATGATACATTTTCTCTACCAATGTTCGCCACTGGACAACGACGACCTTTGCCCGTCATTCGAAATAATTTCTTGTCATTGTTTCAACTGAAATATAAAAACCCGAGTTGCTTAAGCGGTTGCAGATTTGTGTCTCGCCCACGGGCAAAACAACTTCGGTTTTGTGGACCAAACCAACTGAAATCTTTGCGAACTTTGATGCCAAAGTCACTTGTATGTGCCAATATATAATCCAATTATTAGTTTTTTTCTACCAAAAGTGCATCATGTTACTTTATTACTAAATGTACAATTCCAAAGAATAAAGAGCTTTAAAACTGTAAGAAATATCACTCAAGGCCGCTTGAACCTAGATTGAGTTAAAGAAAGTACTGCCAGTTATATTATTAATATATTTATGCATCAAAACACATTCATGTTTGGAGTAAACACGATGCTGAAATCCATGTTTTTGTTAATCATCACGTGTTTGTCACGTCTGGGTCAAGAAATCGTTGGGTTTTAACTACAAACTTAGTCAAATTCTAAAGAAGAAAGATGTTCAGTTCTTTCATCCCCTAAAGAGCGTTCACAAATGCATACGCCACGCTGCGTGGCCAGGGGTCGGTGCAGAGGTTCACGCGGGAACTTCCTACACCAACAATTATTGATGTAAAAATCAAGGGGAAAAACCGTAGTCCGAGAAAAAAATCGATTGATGTTGGATGGTATAGTTTTTAATACAAGTTATGATGAAATACTTTTTTCGATCCGAGCTACGTCAAAATGCCGTCAAAAACAATTCTAGGCACTTTTGAAAATGCACGCTGATATTTTTCAAAGTAAAATAACCTAACACACCATCCGACATCCAACAAACCTTCAACTTCACGTGTATTTTTGTCCAAAACTCTCTGTTACCTAAATGTGGCCAGGAGAAGTTCCCGCGTGAACCTCCGCGTACGACGAAAACACTAGCGTTTTTCCCCCTCAAAAATGGGCATTTCTTTCTCTTGACTAGCATTTACTTCCAATTCAACCGCATTTAAATTCATTACTTTTTTAATAAACATTGCACATTTATGTATGTATACATATATACGTTCCCAGTGCTTTTTTTGTAAAAATAAATGTGCCGGAACGCCAATTTTCATAATAGAAACTACCCCCTCCCTCCATCTTATCCTTTTAATTATTGCAAATAAAAAATTAGTAATTTTCTTGATTATGTCCACATACTCGGTAAGCTTGCGATCACACGAAAAACAACACGGACTCACTAAACCTTATTTCACTTTGAGAAGGAGTGTGTCTTCGCATCTTCCTCGTGGACTCACTGCTGCTAGACACCAGCAAAGAGTTTCAAAACTGCCCATTAAGCCTTTTGTCTGGCTCAAGACATGGCTTTTAAGACTCATCTAATTTCTAGTTGCAGAGGGCTCACGAGGGGGGAGCAAATACACTCTTCTTCTTAACGAGAAATGTAGTATTTCTCCAGCGATTGCAGATATTCCCGCCGAGATTTAATTTTTCTTTTAGAGTACCAAAACTAGAAAGAGGTTCCGGGATCGGCGTTCCGGTGCGTTCCGGTACCAAGAAAGCACTGCACGTCCCCATAAAATAATTAAAGCGAAGAACTCGAGTGAATTCTTTGCACTCACATTCCATCGTCTTTAAATATTCGTCGACATTACAAAACAGCAAGCGCAATTGACTAACGTTTGACGTCTTTTTTAAAACAGTTTCCGCAATGCCATTGGTTTCTGAAGTCACAAGGGTGTACTTTATTTTCAAATGGTATTGCAACCGTCTTTCAATCCTCCGAGTCTGTTCAAACACAGCCTGTATCAGTTCCTTGGGTTCCACGAACCATGAATGGCACCGTGAGGAGGGGAAACACTTGCAACTTTATTGCCCCCCACCTCCACCTCCACCCCCTCATCCACCCCCTCCCCTACCACGCGTAGCCTAGACTCATTGACTGCATTGCCACTTGCCAGTCCAGGCCATTCAACCAACTGTTGAACAACACTTGCCAGCTGCATTGGAGTGACTTAGAGGGCTACAAAGGGATCGTATCTGTTATGATATGAATAATACTACAGTAGAATTGATTTATGGTTTACGTTCCCATATCATGCTGAAACTTCTTACCAACGTCTTGCAAGATCTTGCAAAATATTCCAAGATTTTCCACAAGATCTTAAAACAAAATCTTGAGACAAAATCTTGAGTCAAGATCTTGCAGGACCTTGTCTCACGATCTTGTCTCAAGATTGGGACAAATCTTGTAATTTATTGGTAGATCTTGACTCAATATCTTGTGACAGGATCTTGCAAGATCGTGGTAAGAATTTTCAGCAGGTAAGCCTTCACGCAATATAAATAACAATTAGAGCCAATGTGTAACAGCTCAATTTAGAAGGCTTTGAGATGGTGAACTCAAATTAAATTTAGAGCAGGGATTTTTAAACGCAATTCGAGTTGCGTACATAATTAGAGTTTGTATTTGAATGGGCCTTATTACCAAAATAATCTTGCAAATTGAGATACTAGTATGAAACTTTTATTCAACGCGAGAAATTAAAAAATCGGTGGCTACAAGCTGGATTGCTAAATAGTCTTTACTTTAGAGATGCCGAAACAAATTGGTCAATCAATACAAGAAATTCTTGATTTTTCTCTAATAAAAACCCACTCTTAAATATTATTTTGCAATAACTTCCTCCAAACAATAACCTACTATAAAGTAAAAAAATAAATTTAAACAAATTGTTGTTTTTTAAATAAGCCATCTAAAGTATTAAATGAAGTAAAAAAACAGTCGTTGTCATAACGATAGGTAATTCAAGAAACTTTATTTGATAATCATCATCCAGCATCAAAGAATAACACTGGGCTGGGCCTTTTTTTCGTTCAACATCGAACTTGAGCAATATAACGCATCCGCCTGCTCTTTTGCTGGTGTCAAAGAGGGACGCTAACAGGTAAGCCAGGGGTTGGCAATCTGCCTCACCACCCCTGCACCCCGCACCCCCGCACCCCGCGATTTATTGATTTCATCCCCCGGTGCCAAGGGTTGTCAAGAGCAACCCCGTGGCTCCCGCAAAATACATCGAGGGTTGACATTTCCAACACCCCTCGACCACGACCACGACGTTCCGATTGGCACCTACACTCCATTTCACGTTGAGAAGGAGAGTGGATTCGCATCTTCCTCGAGGACCCACTGCTGTTAGACACGAGCTAAGAGTTTCAAAACTCACAGGCCAAGTCTTGAGCCGGACAGAAGGCTCCATGGGCAGTTTTGAGATTCTTAACTAAAATGCAAATTTTCTTTTAGCAAATCCACTCTCCTTCTTAACGTGAAATGCTGTTGTAGTGGTCTTTTGGAAACAGCTGGGGAAGGGGAAGGGGTTGAAGATTTAGCGGTATTTTGTCGAGAACTATGCTCACTTTCACCATCTCACTTTCATACGCGTCACCCAGTCACTTGATTGGTTGTGCACACTATAATAAGAACTGAGAAGCAGAACACGTATCGCACATGTTGCCCATTTTGTAAATGGTATAGATTATATGCTGCGTAGTGCTGGAAGTGCTGGAAATAAAGGTGGGTAGACGCTAGTATTTCGTCAACCGGGGGGGGGGGGGGGGGGGCACTATTAATGACACTGAATTATTATTTTCACGTTTTCGTCATTACCAACACACCCTATTTTCACAAATAAAACATTGTCGTTTCGCTTGGGTTTCACTAAAACACGTCCACATAATCTAGTTTTTCTGTCCAAAGGTAAATGGACAATTGGGTAGTGGGTAAATGCGTGTGCAATGGGTGGGTGGGTATTAGGTAAGATCAGGTGAATGGGTAGGTATATAAAATGTGAAATAAAGAACATGTATGGAAAACTCGCAAAAGTTAGGCATTTAAAAGCTAGAACTTCGCGAATAGGTACCAGCGTATTTCCTTAAAATGAAGGATTTTAGATGGATGATTTTGGATTTTGGATGTATTCCTTTTTTTGAAAATGGAGGAATTGCGAAAATAAAAGGTGAGTACACGCCGTATCCCTGCGTATACCCTGGACTTTACACCACTGACTATAACACAACTTTTACATGCGTTCGTTTGGTACCAAGATTACGCATGGTGATTACGCATGGTGATTACGCATGGTGATTACGCATGGTGATTACGCATGGTGATTACGCATGGTGATTACGCATGGTGATTACGCATGGTACAAAGCGGTTGAAATCCCAAAAATGTCATGCCCTGCAACTTTCAACTTCCGGTTGGATCAATAATTTTATATAAATACGACGAAATTTTAATTGATAAAAAAGAAGTGAGCTAAGAAAGGCAGTGTTAATATCAAATCAAATTTTTTGACCTCTGTTTTCTTCCCTGTGTTTGGTAATTAAACTTTTTTAATTTTCCAGTCGCCTGGTAATTCTCATCGTGAGGTTTTCTTGCATTCTCCTCGTTTTTTCATTTTTTTTCTTTGTTGTGTTGCGGTCGCACCTTGCTGGCAAATTAAAAAATTAAAAAATAAAAAATAAAAAATGTGTAATTAGTTTTCTCTTCGAAGAGCTGGATGTCTTCTGATTGCGTTGTGATTTTCGCGCCAGGAAAAAATTTATGTTATAAATAACTTTTAATATGAATATCATACTATCTTGGGGTATTTTGTGCTAGAGACTAGAGATGGGGAAAAAAGTCCGAACGGTCCGAAAGTCCGGCCCGGCCCGAGTCCGGCCGATAAAATATATTTCAAACAGTGGCCCTTTATGTGGATGACGGTCCATTAGGAAAAAAAATAACAGTTTTCTAAGCACGAGTTTACCAGACCGTAAGATATTTAAATTGTTATTTGCTTAGCACGGAGCATGTAATTTTCTTTCTCGTTAGTGTGGGACACTGAAAAACTGTCACTTACAGCTGATGAAAAAGTTTAGCGATCAAAACCGAAACCCGAAAGAACCGTTAATTTATAACGAACTGAAACACGAACCGTTATAAATAGTTTTCCAAGAAGTGGAAATTTGAAGTGTTGAGACTAGATCATATATTTTTGTATCTAGATAAAGATAAAGATAGATGGCAAATTTTTTATCAAGACAAGACAAAAGAATTCTGGTTCTTTAAAAAATATTCTAGATTAAAGATCTATATACTTATGTATGGGGGAATTCCAAATCGCGAATTCCGAATCAGGCTCCATGAACCAAGTAACAAACATTTCATTTCGTTTGCCCATTTTCTGCAGCTGTTAGCTCCCTCTGCAGTCCAACTTTCAACTTGTTCAAACCCGACATGTCAGCACATATAACCGTATTTTTCCTTTACTTTCGGCATTTTTCACGTTGATTTGCATGTGTGTAATCGATTAACATTAATTGATGCATGCACCTAGACAATCAAATCAATTGACCCAGCACCACGTTAGAATGTGCTGATCTTACCTTGAAGGCTCCTTAAATGCTGGGTTATCAATGAGCAAGTTAAGTTAGCGCACAAACACAAACACAAACACACCCCACACACACACACACACACACACACACACACACACACACACACACACACACACTGTTTGCACACGAATTAAAAGTACGTCTTTCCTTCGCGGGTTGTGATCGTCGACTGCAGACTTTAGACAAGGGGCAGGGCATTGCGCATTACGTTGAGCTTGATACAGATAGGTACCTAATTTAATTGTACGTGGAATTAATGACCTGAGCCTAAACAAAACATTAAAAATTCATCGAAACTCGTAGTCAACAAGTGGCGGCGTCGACGGCGAGGCAATGGCATGAGAAAGGGTCGAACTACGTTTAGTTACTTCGAATAACAATCGCTCCCTTCAACAGGCTCAACAGGTGTCCCATTCATTGACGGTGGCACGAAGGGGTAATTGCTGCAGGAAGCTCGTTACACTAGAATTAATTTGAGTTTGCCACTTTTTGGGGATCTCATATCATATGTTGTGTTAATATAATCAAGGACAGCCGATCACTAGAAGTCACTTGTGTTATACATTTTCCACTCAATACGGGGTTGCGGAAATGATTGTGCACGTTTTTATTGAATTCATTTGGAAAACTTTATCATTAAATATTATTATATTAAAAATAATATTTTAATATTTAATATTATATCGATGAATATTATATTATAACATTAATAATGCTTATTAAAATATAACGAACAGTCATGTTAGGCAATTCAATAATTTACTTTATCTATAGACCTTCTTAATTCTGTAATTTTCACAATCCCTTGCTCTAAAGTATCGTATAAAAAAACAATTCTGTCGAATTTGATGCTGTAAAAAAACGCATGGGTCTACTCAAAATAGGTATACCTAAATGTCCCCTGAAATTTCCATTGATGATTGTTGAGGTAAATAAAATTAAACTTTTTATGGATTTCCAAGAGATATTTCGAGATTCTGAAATATTCAATTGGTTGCCAAACGTGTGAGGATTACGCAGATATTTGTTTCGTATCAATCGGATAACGGGTGTGGCCTGGAAAGTGTATACGGTGAGAGGTAAATTATGAGCTGTAAGGGACCTATAAGTACATCTTTCAATGAATCGGCTAAACAAGGTTGTTTTAAAACTCATGGAAGTAATTGACAAGTGAATCTTGCGAAATGAAAATGGTGCAATTGGTTGTCCGAAGTGTGAAGATTCCGAAAATATAGGTTTCGTCGCGATCCGACGAAAGGTGTGGCCTGGAAATAGTATACCTTACGAGGTGAAGGAAACGGCTCGACTTCCGAGCTCATTGAACAGGTAAAACATGATATGAGCAAGCATAATGGTAAAAAAATGAAGGCTCAAGGAAATACAAGTGATTTATTTATTATTTACTTACTAGTGAGAAGTTTTCAAAATCTGTTCCTTGCAACTTGACGATACAAACGGCATTTCTTCATAATCAAAGTACAAAATAACACAGCATACAAATAAAACAACGATTTTAATTTTTTTTATTTAGATTAAGAATTCAGATTTGATTATGATATTCTTGGACAATTAACGCATGGGCTAACCACAATCTGCAATTTTCACTAAGAGGAAAGCAAAAATCATGTTTATAAAATAGAGCTTTAGTTGCAAAGTAGAAGTTTTAGTTCCGTAGAAGTAATGAGTTATATAGTATAACGAAGGGAAATGCAATAAATTCATATTCTAAAGGTCATTCGATTTTCTCGCTTTTCGACCATTGAACGGGAACGAAATTGCGTTGCGGAAATTACTTGGACGCTTCTTCGATTGGCAAACGCAGAAAGCAGTGATCATGAGGCAAACTCAATTGCTTCACGAAAGACTTTCTCTCATCAGTTGAAGCATATTTGTTAGTCCATCAAATACCATTTTGTCTGAAATCGCTCATTCCAAATTTCTCATTGGAAATATTGTGGAAGTAAATCACAATATTTTTATATTGCAAATTGATTGCTTTTTGGAACGACTCCCAAAACTTTGGAGTGAATTGCAGCAAATACCTTATGTATTATATATTGATATTATTAAAGTATTTGATCGCAGCAAGGTTAAGAAATCCCTACGCAGATGACGTATAATAAAGTAACGAAAAACTACTTTTTTATTCAATAGAGTCAAGATCAAATTATGACAACTTTTGAAATTTTGGTATCAATACATCAATTTGTTTACAATATTCAGTTTCCTGTTAAAAAAGTTACCATCGCAAATTTAGTCGATGTAAACAAAGAAAATAAATCTCTCACTTTTTTTTTGCTTTTAATCGCAAGTTTCGAACTTCGAACACAGTGTTCAAGCAGCGAGGGAATTGAAAATGCTAAAAACCTCCATTTCATAGCGACAACATGGGCAGTGGAAATTTGTCGATTTAATTTCCATTTAAAGATGGTTAATTTCCCATTTTCATTTGAATTCCATCCTAGTCGATTCTGGCCGAAGACAACGATTGCAAGGGAACGTCAAGATAGTAGATAATTCTTATTTAATAAAATGGAAAGACTTACAATTGCAATCAATATAGCGGTTGAAATTTTATTTATTTTCTCGGCACATTTAGTTTAGGTACAGGCACCTATCAATGAAATAAAAATATCATAATACTTATGTTTATTATAGTTTTACAAGTGTTATCACATTCAACACCAATCTTTGTCCTCGTTTTTCGATTAGTTTCTCTCCCCCTCCTTCCTGAACTTCTCACTCTGTCCTTCTCGTTTTGCAAATATTATCTCGAATATTGCAATTATTTTTACCTCTCTTCTCTCACTCTCTCTCCCATCTCTCCCTCTCTTCTCTATTACCGTGCAACAAGTGTTTCTTACAATTCTCTGTCGACACAAAACACCTTGTGTAAATCATACACTAGAAGGGTGGCGCTCACTTCATTCAGAGTTCAGCCTGCAGATTTCTCCACCCCCTCCCACTCCTTTAAAAAAGTAACTTGTTACTTTTGATCGGCTCGGACTAAAGCAAATGAAGCAGGCGCAGGAACTCTGGCCAATTAGACACTCTTACAGCGCAGGCATTGCAGATTCTAGTAGAACCACAATGTGAGTGTTACTGAGTCATTATACCCAACAAAATTTACAGGCAGGCTCCTAGTTCAACAGGCAGGACTAAGTTTATATACAAAATAATAATGTGTTAAATATCATATGATTTCGACGGCGAAATTTAACGAAATCAGTCACTTTTCCGAAATTAAGACTTCCAGGAAAGATGAAGGGAATATAAATGAGGTCTCGAGTTGACTTGAAAGTATAGTTTATTTTAAGGCGATGCATTGCGGTTGGATCTGAAGTTTGCAGTTTGTGTTTTGGGGTATTACAGTAAGTAAGACATATATTTTCTTTTATATACTTTAACTCAGCAGTGGATAATTGGAAATAGGGGAACCAAGTACATGTTACTACATCCAATAAACACCAAAAACATTAATTTTATCATAAATATTATATTGATTAGTTCCTATTTTTTCAATCACTTTTCAGCACATTTCAACAGCGTCAGGTGTCAACAAAGATTCGTAATTTAAATATGAATTATAAATAAATACCGGCTTGTTTTCAAACGCGAAGTTTTATTGTATAGTGTACAGTGTACAAGGTAAGAAGAGGGATAACAGGATCACAATGTGGTTCACTTATTATTTGAAACATCAAACCATCATAAAAACCGGGATGTTCATCTGGATTATATTAAGATAGTTTGGACATTTGGATATTTGGATTTCAAATGGATTTCGAAATGAACTGGAAATATCACCTTGCTTCACGTATTCTTGACATCGTTAGAACTTTCAAAACATCTCGTCGCAAGCAGGAAGAACAATTGATGCTTGTTAGGCATTGGATGTGTTTTGGAGCATAGTTAAAAACAGTGAACATTTTTTAGCTTCGTGGGGTTCAGTATTTTACCTAATCGGTATCAGAGATAGATCTTCTGACCCTTTTACTGTCTTCATGTTATTCAGAGCGATTTTTTGATTTTAGCAAAAATGGGCTCTATAAAGAAGAAATATAATTATTGACTTTAAAATATGTACAAAATAATATCAGGTATTTGGGCAAGATGGAAAGAATTAAAGACACGTTAGAAAGTAGTAATTATTTGATTAGGCATGACAAGAAAAAAAAAAGAAAAGCAAGAAAGGAGGGATGTTAAAAACACATTTTTTTAGTTTTTGGCACGGGACGTTATATGAGTGGAACCAGCAAATGGACGGAAAATGGATGAATGGCCTAAAACAGTAAAGGAGTATAAAAGAAAATGTAAGGAAAAGAGACGAAAGCATAACCAAGTACCTACATAGATTTAAATTAATTATGAATGTATGCCTGGCCCCCTTGCTAAAATGCATGTTGCAAATGCAGAATAAATCAACGAATCAAGCAACACAGATAGCATCTAAAAGAGTTTCCTGATGAGGAGTACAGCCATGAAAACAGAGGCCCCGAGCAGCAGTGCAGTGAGCAGAGCATTAGCGAATCGATAACAACATCGGCGCAACAAGTAGGTGCATTCGGTGTTCGGCGGCTCAGGTATTGGCACCTTCAGGAGGGCACCTTGCACTCCGTCCTTGGGCTGGGCGGCTGAAAACAAGCAGGATAACTTGTTGGCCAGTCACTAAGCTCGAACCTGGGACCTCCCGAATGCAGGTGACGGCGAGTTTCCGCTCCTTTGCGGGGAGCGAAACAAGCACCCTGTCACGGAATGTCCAGCACAGAGACGACGGCGAGTGTCCGCTCCTTTGCGGGGAGCGAAACAAGCACCCTGTCACGGAATGTCCAGCACAGAGACGACGGCGAGTGTCCGCTCCTTTGCGGGGAGCGAAACAAGCACCCTGTCACGGAATGTCCAGCACAGAGGCGACGGCGAGTGTCCGCTCTTTTGCGGGGAGCGAAACAAGCACCCTGTCACGGAATGTCCAGCACAGAGGCGACGGCGAGTGTCCGCTCCTTTGCGGTGAGCGGAACAAGCACCCTGTCACGGAATGTCCAGCACAGAGGTGACGGCGAGTGTCCCCTCCTTTGCGGGGAGCGAAACAAGCACCCTGTTTCGGAATGTCCAGCACAGAGGCGACGGCGAGAGTCCGCTCCTTTGCGGGGAGTGAAACAAGCACCCTGTCACGGAATGTCCAGCACAGAGGCGACGGCGAGTGTCCCCTCCTTTGCGGGGAGCGAAACAAGCACCCTGTTTCGGAATGTCCAGCACAGAGGCGACGGCGAGTGTCCGCTCCTTTGCGGTGAGCGGAACAAGCACCCTGTCACGGAATGTCCAGCACAGAGGTGACGGCGAGTGTCCGCTTCTTTGCGGGGAGCGAAACAAGCACCCTGTCACGGAATGTCCAGCACAGAGGTGACGGCGAGTGTCCGCTCCTTTGCGGGGAGCGAAACAAGCACCCTGTTTCGGAATGTCCAGCACAGAGACGACGGCGAGTGTCCGCTCCTTTGCGGGGAGCGAAACAAGCACCCTGTCACGGAATGTCCAGCACAGAAGTGACGGCGAGTGTCCGCTCCTTTGCTGAGAGCGAAATAAAGATGACTTACAGGCAGCGAGTATATACCCTGTATGTCTTTGCGATGGTATACTAGTAAATTAGGCTACGAAACGTCGGAAAACCAGTGAGACTTTTATTTAGAATTCAAACTCCCGTTTGAAATAATTTTAATGGAAACTGTCGTATAACGATAAAGTTTTTCAACATAAGTTATCTTTATAAAAAAGCTACTTCAATTTGTTATGGAAAGTCAATCAAATAGTTTTTTTTAGATCTTCTATGTTTTTCTATCGTGATACCAAAAGTTTTTATTTTAGTTCGAGAAAAATCTCTTTAAACCGGTCAGTAGGTAATTATGTTAGTACTTCGCAGGGCTCTGAACTGATATTTGTTTGGTTTCGGTTCTGGTTACTGTTCGAAGAACTATTTCGGTTAAAGGTGATTCGAGATATACATAGCAACTTTCAGAGCTGCGGAGCTACAAAATATTGTGTAATCACGTGTTTTTATCCCAATAATGGGATGTTTTGTTTATAATCTGTCATTGTTCTTACTAAACACTTAAAAAATTGTTTTTTTTCACTTTTTTGTAGGTTTTCCAGAACATTTTATTAGATACTTCTTCCCGTCCTATAGTCACAAAATTTAAAACAGTGTGTCACGGAATTTTCTCCTTGTGCAGAATGAAGGTCATGAAAACTAAAGTTTTTTGATCGATTTTCAATATTGATTTTTCAATATTATAATTCAATTTTTGAAACATCATAATTATTTTCCGGAATACTGTTATTTTGAGTCAATTGTCAAGAGGTTAAAAATGAACGAATTGTTATGTAACCCCTTTGTCATAAAGCCTGAAGCATCTTCGTTCCAAATATGTTTTCAACATTCTTATCGAACACAAAGTGTGTTCGCTGGACGGGAAGGGAGAAGTGTTTGCGGTAGGCACATTTTTTGCTGATCTCCGTTGGGTTAAGAAACCCATGAACCCAGAAATTAAAACTATTGTAGTACTGGCCACAAATAGTTGCGTTTTATTATTTAAAATATTTAACTCACCTTCAATCTTGATTGGCTTGTGTTCCACTCCTAAAGCGTCGTTTGGCTTGATTTCCTCGTATACAGCGTCCATAGGCAAGATTTCATCATATATCACGGCTTTTGGCACGATTTTCCCATATATAATGGCGTTTGGCAGAGTAGTATCCTCTTCAACGACCTGTTGCATGATTTCTGGCATCTAATAAAGAGAGTTGTGATGTTAGCTGCGCTAGAGCATTTATCTATTTATCATACAGTCAGACCTAGGCTCCAAAGTCACTTTAGTATTTGTCACGTTTAGAAGGAGAGAAATGTTTCACTCTCAAAGAGGCACCTCTGCTGTTAGAAGAGTCAAAGGTGTCATCATTCGCAGGCCGTCCCTTTGTTCCGCTAAAGGGTTGAATGGTCTGAGCATCGAATGATTGACAGCGCATTGTCTAGAGTCTAAACAACAGTACTTTCCTTCTTAACGTGAAAATAGTATAGGCTTGTGTGGATGGATATTAGACGACAGTTTCCCTTTTGCTAGAGGAACTATCCCAGAACTTGCTGCAATCTTTGAAAATCACTAATCATCATAACGTTATAATATCGTGCAAGATCTGTTAGAAGTGGCGTTCAAGCGATTTATATTTGTGGATCATTTATAAGAGACAAACAGTCTATATTAAATTTAATTCCAAAAGCGTATATACGCTTTGTGGGATGTTACATCTAGAATTCAAAATGTGATTACAGACCAAGAGAAGTCGAGGTAGATTTTAAACTTAGTACGTTTTCATGCTTTCTTCCTGACTTGTTACTAATGAATTATAACAGAATCGAAGTATGCTTACCCTGTGAATGAAATGACGACAGGACTCTTCAATCTCGAAGCAACAGGTTGACTGGTCCTTATTCTGAATCACGCTAAGACAATTAATGAAGACAGGATGCCAATATCGACGCCAACGCGCAGAAGCGAACGCTAGAAGTAAAACTGCCAATGGAATTCTAATTGTAGATTTTGATAATTACGATCAATGTAATTTGTAAGAAGCGATGTCTTTTTATTACATGCCAGTGTATAGGTATACAAATGGAAACTTTTTTCTAGCTTTGCAAATTGCACAGTTTTCCAAGATTCAGCCAATGATCATGGTTTGGTCGATCTGTTTTATCGGATAGGTAAAAATTATTGTTCTTGAATTATAATTTGCTTCACCGATCGACAATACTAACTAAATGTTGTCACCTTTGTTAAAATGCTCAACATGACGTCAATCTAAGAGCCGGTTTTACAATGTATAGTTAAAATGTTAAATGTCAGTTAAAGTGAAAATAGATGCATCTGATTGGCTGTGACCTTGGAGATAACAAACTTTTCTGGCAGTAAACGATTAACAATGGATAATGTAAAACCGGCCATAAGCAATCATTATGCATTTGGGCATTGGTTTAAATCATCAAATCTCCTGTTCTTGTCATATCCAACCTGCCCGGACAAGCAGCCATCCAAAATGTCATGGGTCTCGCTACGAAACCACATGAAATATCGTTTTTAATATCAACTCTTTCCCAACTAATGGAAACTCATGCTTTATTATAGTTTTAGTAGTGGAGAGAATGGAGAAAAGATGCATGGACATTTTTCGTTTCGATCGCATCTTAAAAATCAAGTGTTTTAGGGAAGTAGATATGTGCCAACATCGTGCAAAACTCTCCAAGGTGAACCAAATCAGGAGAACTTCCAATCCTTAATTGACAGAGCAAAGCAACTACTGATTACGAAATCGGTATGTCTAACGAGTTTTAGGCCCACAAAAACACATGGCCAGCGACGTGTTCTGTACCCAAAAAAACCTGCAAAGGACTTGTAGATATTTTCGACTGACTGTTCCCCTTCAGAGCAAGCTGTTGTCTAGCAAGTTTTTAAGACACGCGTTTAATCTTTTATTGAATAAAGTTTAATGAAAAACATTAATTACATTAGATTAGCAAAGAAAATAATTTTAAATGTAAGATATGCCTGGACATGATATGTAATGAGTAATGACTAATGAGTTAGGAGTATATACGAATAACTTGGAGAAATAAGTACAATACAGTACAATTAAAAACAATGCCTTTAATGTCTTGACGCTGCCAGTTCCGTGATCAGAAAAAAATCTGACTTGGGACTAAACATGAACCACATAACCAAACAACGTAATGGCAAAACTTACATGCTTGCTCCAAAAAGCAATAATCTAACCTGGTCAACCTTAGGTATTCTACAATCGGACTGTACAGAAAAATTTATGAGAGCATCGGAGAACATTGCCACTACAATTGATTTAAAAGATAGCAAGAAAACTCTATATGTATCGGAACTAATACTGGGCCCATAAGTCCCTCTTGTTTATAATATCAAGATGATGGCATTATAATTTATTTCACTTGATTTTTCTGGACAACAGCATGGGCTGTAAGCTTTGAAACGTTTGGCAAGCCATGCCGTGGGCTGGACAACAGCATGGGCTGTAAGCTTTGAACGTTTGGCAAGACATGCCTTGGGCTGGACAACAGCATCGGCTGTAAGCTTTGAAACGTTTGGCAAGCCATGCCTTGAGCTGGACAACAGCATGGGCTGTAAGCTTTAAAACGTTTGGCAAGCCATGCCTTGGGCTGGACAACAGCATGGGCTGTAAGCTTTGAAACGCTTGGCGAGCTATGCCATGGGCTGGACAACAGCATGGGCTGTAAGCTTTGAAACGTTTGGCAAACCATGCCTTGGGCTGGACAACAGCATGGGCTTTAAGCTTTGAAACGTTTGGCAAGCCATGCCTTGGGCTGGACAACAGCACGGGCTGTAAGCTTTGAAACGCTTGGCAAGCCATGCCTTGGGCTGGACAACAGCATGGGCTGTAAGCTTTGAAACGCTTGGCAAACCATGCCTTGGGCTGGACAACAGCATGGGCTGTAAGCTTTGAAACGCTTGGCAAACCATGCCTTGGGCTGGACATCAGCATGGGCTGTAAGCTTTGAAACGTTTGGCAAGCCGAGATCTACACGAGCAGATGATGTTGTCGGAAGATGCCGTCCGCCACCTCGCTGCTGGGCAACAGGGTGAAGTAGGGCAGCGTGTCGAGGGGGGCGGTGAAGTTCCTCAGCCAGATCGGGCCGAAGACCAGCTCCTGGTTGACTTGGTCCAGCCAGATGCCCGATGGGAGGTAGATGTCGCGGGAGGTTGCGTTCTCGTGCACCACGGGCGCCACCAGCGTTCTGGTGCCGAGCAGGAACTCTGAACCAAGGTACCGAAATACGTGCCCATGTAAATGTTTGTTTGTTGATATTCATACAGGGACAACATTTTCGAGTCTAGCATCGAAGGTTTATTTCTTAGCGACGGCTCGGCATTTCTCTTCACGCGAGAAAGTTCTGCGTAATAAGCGGGTTAACAATTGCTGAAACTTGCAGAGTATGATCCCAGATAGTCTGTCCAGCTACCGTATGAGTTTCGGCGAGTTTCGTTCACCGGAAGTACTTCGTAAACTAGAGGAAAACTAAAAGGTTCGTCAAAATTGGAAAAATCATTAAGGAGTACAATATCCCAAGAAGCACAAAAACCGTTATTACGTTCGGTGGACGCCGAAAAGCTAACGGGGAAATAACTTGCGTTCAACTTTCGGGTAGAACCTAATCAAACGTTTGGTGAATGTGAACGTTGAACGCAAGTTAACCACCGTTAGCCTTTCGACGTCCACCGAACGTTCGAAATAACGTTCGCTGGAAGTTTTTGTGCCACTTGGGACAGTGAACAATAGTGCCCTTACCGTCGTCGATGACCTGAGCGATCTTGTCGTGTGGACTGATCCACCAGATGGGCGGGTTGATGGGGGCGCCGGTCAGGACTGCCAACGCCGCCAGCTGCTCGATTTCGGGCGCCAACGACGCGTGAAGGTCCGCGTACCGCCGGCAAATGTCCACCGTCTGCAAAGTTGGACGAGGTTTGATATCATACCTAATCACGAACGGTCGGTGGACGTCGAAAAGCTAACGGGGGATAACTTGCGTTCAACGTTCAGGTAGAAACTAACCGAACATTTGGTGAATGTGAACGATGAAAGCAAGTTATCCCCCGTTAGCTTTTCGACGTCCACCGAACGTTCGAAATAACGTTGACTGACCATTTTTTAGCTACTTGGGGTATGTGCACAAAAATTATACATAAAGGGCATTGAGGTGTTGGCCTGCGTCCATCTAATGAAGAGCTGTTTGGTGGGCAACTCCTCGTACCGAGGAAGTAACGAATGTCTGCACAACTGCTTCTACCAATTATTCATTTGACATACTTCTTCAATTATTTTAAATAATTTAAACATTAATATAAATCATAGTCATCTTTATAGTCATACAAATCATAGTAGTTAATGATGTGTACGTGGCGGCCATTAAAAAGCACCTACTTATAGATAGTTGTGTGCCAATGCGAGCAAGTCTAACCGAATCATCTTGACGTCAGAGGGGCTAACAGCAGACAGCGCACCTCTGGGTCGAAGTCCCAGGGCACTTACCTCTTGGTCGAAGCCCCAGGGCACTTACCTCTTGGTCAAAGTCCCAGGGCACCTCTTGGTCAAAGTCCCATGGCACGTACCTCTTGGTCGAAGTCCCAGGGCACTTACCTCTTGGTCAAAGTCCCATGGCACGTACCTCTTGGTCGAAGTCCCAGGGCACTTACCTCTTGGTCAAAGTCCCATGGCACGTACCTCTTGGTCGAAGTACCAGGGCACTTACCTCTTGGTCGAAGTCCCAGGGCACATAGGAGAACTGCACTGCAGGCATGAAGGTGTTGGCTTGCATCCAGCGAATGAAGAGCTCTTTGGTGGGAAGCTCCTCGTACCCGTTGCCTCCAACCATGTCCGGAAGCACGAACGGGTAGCCCACCATATTCATCTGCAGACATTTGCTTAATAGGTACTATGCTTTATAGCATTAAGCGTATTTAATGTGGTGATAAAGCACAGAAAGAAGGGCTACCCAGATTGTCCACTCCTATACTAACATCACAGATAGAAGGGCTTCCCAGATTATCCACTCCTATACTAACAGCACAGATAGAACGGCTAACAAGATTGTCCACTCCTATACTAACAGAACAGATAGAACGGCTAACAAGATTGTCCACTCCTATACTAACTGCAGATACGAGAAAGCCCTCCCCTTGCAAGATTCGCGGCATTCCCTCACCAACTTGCTCAAAAAGTTTCGTCGGCGCAGTCGAGGGATTGACCCCATCGGATCCTTTGATTATAATTGACCTTGTGCCATGGCCTAGTAGATGAAGCCATAACTGTAACCACCTGAGGAACATTGGGTTCCTTTGATTATAATTGACCCTGTGCCATGGCCTGGTAGGTGATGATAAAACAGGTTGCCAACGCACCCGAGCGATTGCCGGCAAAGTTACCAGCATCCATTTTTCCCCGTTTCCATAGATAGGTATTGTAGAATATCTGGGTAATCCAACTATATAATGTGCTTTCAACAAAAGCGGGTTCAATTACAGCTTGAATAAGAACGTTGAAACAAACCAGAGTTGTGTTAATGTTTCGGTCGCTGTTACTTTTCAATCAAATAGTGTTGATAATACAAGTCCGTTACCAAGAGTGGCAGAATCAAAAAGCTGACGAGCCTGTGAATAAAAGTATTTTTGGTGCTAACCAAAAACATAGAATAGGTAATGATAAGAATAACCCTGCAGTCATGAAAGAATGAAGGCCCATTCGCCCCCCCCCCCCCCCCCCCAAAGCTCACCTGCAGCATCGTCGTGATGATGGACCCCAATCCATTGTTCTGTCCCCACCGCGAAGACTTGTCCGCCATGCGCGTAAAGATCGGCCATCTTTGCGTGCGCGAACCCACCCGAACTTCCACGAGCGGCCCGAACGCGGCGCACGCCTCGACGTAGCGCTCAGTGAGCACGCTAGGCTGCTCGGCGTGACTGGCGTTCAGCACGGGGATCTGCACAAGGGGCATAGACAAAGCCGAGGGTGGAATCGGTGCCGGCACTAAGGCCTGCTACCGTCCAACAGCGCCAAGGGCCGGCCACCGCTTAGCCTTGTCCCTTTGACACACTGTGTTGGCGCTGTCCCTGTGGCACTGGTCAATTGGCTGACGGTGAATTACGTGCTGATGATGAGGCTAGCCTGGCCTGGAAGAGAGCAGAGGGTGGGCTCGGTGCCGGCACTAAGGCCTGCTACCGTCCAACAGCACCAAGGACCGGCCACCGCTTAGCCTTGTCCCTTTGACACACTATGTTGGCGCTGTCCCTGTGGCACTGGTCTATTGGCTGTCGGTGAATGACATTCTGATGACGAAGCTAGTCTGGCCTGGAAGGGAGTCGAGGGTGGACCCGGTGCCGGCACTAAGGCCTGCTACCGTCCAACAGCACAAAAGGCCGGCCACCGCTTAGCCTTGTCCCTTTGACACGCTGTGTTGGCGCTGTCCCTGTGGCACTGGTATATTGGCTGTCAGTGAATGACATGCTGATGATGAAGCTAGCCTGGCCTGGAAGGGATCCGGGGGTGGACCCGGTGCCGGCACTAAGGCCTGCTACCGTCCAACAGCACCAAGGGCCGGCCACCGTTTAGCCTTGTCCCTTTGACACGCTGTGTTGGCGCTGTCCCTGTGGCACTGGTCTATTGGCTGTCGGTGAATGACAGGCTGATGACGAAGCTAGTCTTGCCTGGAAGGGAGCTGAGGGTTCGTACCTGCGGGGCCCAGCTCGCCTCACCACCGTCGAACTTGAACGAGTCGATCAACTCGAAGCTGACGAGCCTGCGCACTTTGCGCGTCCACCAGGCCTCGGCGTTCGGCTTCGTGAAGTCGATGTTGGCCGCTTCACCGTTCCACCACGCGCCTACCACGCTGCCGTTGTCGTTGGCGACCAGGTAGCCTGTACACACGACACGTCTCGGTCTCAGGGCCTCATGACAGAGCATCGGGGCATTGGGCAGGTGCTATAACAAAGTCGAACACCGGTTTGCTGTGGTATCCGATACTGAGACGAACATACCTGTGTTCATGGTAAATGATTATATACGGCCCCGAACGGGGTGAACGAAAATGATGGTCACAAAACGTGCATCATTTTCTCTGCCCGTGACCGCGAAAGCAAGTGTTGTGACAAGGCATGGCAGCCATCGACAGCACACATTGAATTTCTTTCCCAGCACACAACCAGGGCCTTCTGGGTGGAAAGCAAGTAATGTGACAAGGCATGGCAGCCATCGACAGCGCACATTGAATTTCTATCCGAGCACACAACCAGGGCCTTCTGGGTGGAAAGCAAGTGTTGTGGCAAGGCATGGCAGCCATTGACAGCACACATTGAATTTATATCCGAGCACACAACCAGGGCCTTCTGCAAGGAAATATTAAAATTTGCTCTTATGGCGCGAATGTTGCAGGAGGCTGTGGGAATGGCAGAGTCAAAAAATATTGGGATAGAATCTCGCTCAAGGTCAAAGCCACACGGAGACATTTTTGCTACACTAGCAAATAGATACAAATCCATTCAGAGGGCGCTGGCAAGCAAATTATTGCAAAGTAATCAGTTATCAAAATCACAGTCCTTAAAACGTATATAGATTTTTATTTAGCGTGTTTCCGGGATACTAATTCCTATTTTCAGTGCAGTACATGTTGAATAACGATCATTGCTGTCAAATTTTGAGCTCCTGCCAGTGCCCTGACCGGCAGAGTCGTAAACATAAGGCCAATTTTAGTTTCTGAGTCCCTGATTGGTTGCAGAGCCAATGTTCCTGACACCGTGTCACTGGCATCGGTCAAGACCCTGACCTTTGTCCAACGCCTCCGTGAAGAACGGCTCGCAATCTGTGTTGACGAACGGGTGTACCCACAGAGTGATCCGAAAGCCCCTGGCATGCAAGTCCTGACTCAGTTGTCTCGGCTGGGGGAACCGCTCCTTGTCGAACTCCAGAGACCCGTAGCAAGTCTCCCAGAAGTCGTCCACCTGAGGAAGCAGCAAGGTCATCACTGCGTCACTGGAAGCGTCAAGCAAAGAGACTGTTTGTTCCCCGAGGAAGGCAAAAAGATAAATGGTCTTGGCCAGAAATAACCCAAGCGCAGAGATTAATTGTAAGGGCTCTTGTGTCAGATCCGTAATAAAACTAGATATTTAAACCCTTGCAAGTCTGTAGGTATATTTATTGTAATGTTGTATTTTTATTGAAAATCACACCATATAACAAACAAATGACAATGCCCATTCCATAACCATGATGTAAGTAACAAGAAAAACATTCGCATTGTTTTGTGTGAAACGGATAAATGGCCACCATGGGGCCATAGGTTCTATAATGAAATTCCTGGCCAAAAGCCTGGCCAAAAGCCTAGCCAATCTTTTGGGTAAGAGTGTTTTTATGGTCTATTATTCCAGGACCATGAATTGGACCAACTATAATTGACGAATATTGCAACTTGGTGGACCTAGTATCATTGACATAGAAAGAATAATTAGTTGATAGCGCATAAACTATATCAGGTCCGCCAAATAAGAAAATTCGTGAAATATTTTTGGTCCAATGCATTACCTTGGCCTCGTTGACCGTAAAAACACTTACCCAAATGATAGTCAGTGTTTTGAGCCGTTGGCAGAATATTTTTAAAATTGTCAACCATAACGGTTAAACTTCCCCTCCCTCCAGGAGGCTACACTCGTTAAGTGCACGTTTTCGGTTGGGACTGCACTGACAATTGCACTGGCAAAGAGCATGACGTCACACTACACTTTCCAGTGTACACTCAGTGCATCCCAACCGAATTCGCCAAGAGACTCCAAGGCAGAGTCGCGAACATGACGTCATGCATATCCAGAGTCTCTGATTGGTGGCAGAGCCAATGTTGAAGATAAGGTGTCACTGACAGTGCCAGCTGTAAACCCAGCTTGATTGGTGCAGAGCCAATGTTGATGACAGCGTGTCACTGACAGTGCCAGCTGTAAACCCAGATTGATTGGTGCTGAGCCAATGTTGATGACATGGTGTCACTGACATTGCCAGCTGTAAACCTAGCTTGATTGGTGCAGAGCCAATGTTGAAGACATCGTGTCACTGACATTGCCAGCTGTAAACCCAGCTTGATTGGAGCAGAGCCAATGTTGAAGACATCGTGTCACTGACATTGCCAGCTGTAAACCCAGCTTGATTGGAGCAGAGCCAATGTTGAAGACATCGTGTCACTGACATTGCCAGCTGTAAACCCAGGTTGATTGGTGCAGAGCAATGTTGAAGACATCGTGTCACTGACATTGCCAGCTGTAAACCCAGATTGATTGGTGCAGAGCCAATGTTGATGACATCGTGTCACTGACATTGCCAGCTGTAAACCCAGCTTGATTGGAGCAGAGCCAATGTTGAAGACATCGTGTCACTGACATTGCCAGCTGTAAACCCAGCTTGATTGGTGCAGAGCCAATGTTGATGACATCGTGTCACTGACATTGCCAGCTGTAAACCCAGCTTGATTGGTGCAGAGCCAATGTTGAAGACATCGTGTCACTGACATTGCCAGCTGTAAACCCAGATTGATTGGTGCAGAGCCAATGTTGATGACATCGTGTCACTGACATTGCCAGCTGTAAACCCAGCTTGATTGGAGCAGAGCCAATGTTAAAGACATCGTGTCACTGACATTGCCAGCTGTAAACCCAGGTTGATTGGTGCAGAGCCAATGTTGATGACATCGTGTCACTGACATTGCCAGCTGTAAACCCAGCTTGATTGGAGCAGAGCCAATGATGAAGACATCGTGTCACTGACATTGCCAGCTGTAAACCCAGCTTGGTTGGTGCAGAGCCAATGTTGATGACATGGTGTCACTGACATTGCCAGCTGTAAACCCAGCTTGCTTGGTGCAGAGCCAATGATAAAGACATCGTGTCACTGACATTGCCAGCTGTAAACCCAGCTTGATTGGTGCAGATCCAATGTTGAAGACAGTGTCACTGACATTGCCAGCTGTAAACCAATCTCCAGGGATTGCTCATGCGCACCTCCAGTGCACTGTTGTTGAACCCGTGGGAGAGGATCTCGTCTGCGAACTCGAGGATGCGGTCCTGAGTGATGTTGGTCTTGTAGCGCGCCCACGACGACCAGATCGGGTGTCTGATCATCCGGGTGTCGGGGATGTCTGGCAAAAGACGCCGCCAACTTTTGGTTAAGGGGACAGTGATCAGTTCGCCAGAGAGTGGCTTTCAGACCAAAAGTTGCCGAGATTTCAAGGCGAACTAGTTGAAGTTTTCATTTGAAATATTTCAGTATGTTGAGCACAAAATACGTAAATAAGAAAAATTCAGAAAACATGCAAATAATTCATGAAACAAATTTTAAAGGAGCTTTCTTGTTTTGGTCTGACATTAAAAGTTTGTCTGTAAAAACATGTATTGTAGATATTCGAAGGTAAATCCCTCATACAAAAACATATGAATCATATTATAAAAAAAGGTTCAAATTTTTATAAGAAACATATAAGTTTCTTATAAGATATTGCACTTCCGTATATTTTCCCTATATGTATCATAATAATATAATCGTATTTGCTCTGTCATGTGGGATGGGTTCCCCCCCACCAAAAGTCACAAAAACTGTAGCAAACGCAATGCATTTTCATTGCTGGTGGATGTTTGACAGTGTTGCCGGACGTTGGTCGACGCCTCCCCCCTACCTTCCGGCTTGTCCAGGAGCCTGTCGACGCCTCCTCCCTACCTTGCGGCTTGCCCAGAAACCTGACGACGCCTCCCCCCTACCTTGCGGCTTGCCCAGAAACCTGTCGACGCCTCCCCCCTACCTTCCGGCTTGTCCAGGAGCCTGTCGACGCCTCCCCCCTACCTTCCGGCTTTTCCAGGAGCCTGTCGACGCCTCCCCCCTACCTTCCGGCTTGCCCAGGAGCCTGTCGACGCCTCCCCCCTACCTTCCGGCTTGCCCAGGATCCTGTCGACGCCTCCCCCCTACCTTCCGGCTTGTCCAGGAGCCTGTCGACGTCTCCCCCCTACCTTGCGGCTTGCCCAGGAGCCTGTCGACGCCTCCCCCCTACCTTCCGGCTTGCCCAGGAACCTGTCGACGCCTCCCCCCTACCTTCCGGCTTGCCCAGGAACCTGTCGACGCCTCCCCCCTACCTTCCGGCTTGCCCAGGATCCTGTCGACGGCGTCCAAGTGCGCCGCGCGGGCGTCGCTGGCGTCCAGACCACACACCGAGTACTCCAGCACTAAAGGGTCTCGCACCTGGAACGGGTCTGCGTTGCGTGCGACGAAGCACAGCGAGTTGTCGTGCCTGTTGTTTTGATCCACGAACAACGGCACCTTGAACACGAACAACGGGATCTTTAACACGAACAATGGGACCTTGAACACGAACAAAGGGACCTTGAACAGGAACAACGGGACCATGACGCACAGGCAACAGGCGAGTCGTTAAACAACGCTTAGACAAAAGCACAAAGGATCTAATGATTTAATCAGAATAACCAGGTCGGTAGCCATAGCCTGCTACCGTCCATCAGCACCAAGGGCCGGCCACCCTCAAGCCTTGTCAAGCCTAGCCCGGCAAGCCTTGTCCCTTTGACACACTGTGTTGGCGCTGTCCCTGTGGCACTGGGCTATTGGCTGTCGGTGTACGACAGGCTGATGACGAAGCTAGCCTGGACTGAAAGGGAGCCGAGGGTGGACCCGGTGCCGGCACTCAGGCCTGGCCTGGAAGGGATCCGGGGGTGGACCCGGTGCCGGCACTAAGGCCTGCTACCGTCCAACTGCACCAAGGGCCGGCCACCGCTTAGCTTTGTCCCTTTGACACACTGTGTTGGCGCTGTCCCTTCTGACCGGCTCAGCCCTAAGGGCTCGAAAGCGAGGGTATGTGTACCCATACCTGTTGAGTGTACCCATACCTGTTGAGTGTACCATACCTGTTGAGTGTACCCATACCTTTTGAGTGTATCCATACCTGTTGAGTGTACCCATACCTGTGGAGTGTACCCATACCTGTTGAGTGTACCCATACCTGTGGAGTGTACCCATACCTGTTGAGTGTACCCATACCTGTTGAGTGTACCATACCTGTTGAGTGTACCCATACCTTTTGAGTGTATCCATACCTGTTGAGTGTACCCATACCTGTGGAGTGTACCCATACCTGTTGAGTGTACCCATACCTGTTGAGTGTACCCATATCTGTTAGATGTATCCATACCTGTCGAGTGTAATTGTAACCACACCTGTTGGGGCACGTAAATGTAGACGCCGAGAGAATTGAGCCAATAGCGTTCGACGATGGCCATCGCGTCCTCGGCCTTCACCACGAAAGACGACTCGTTGAAGTAGAGCAGCTCGACTGGCCAGTGCTGGTTGTACTGCGGAGAATTCACCATTGTTGACGATGGAAGAAACCAATTTATAAATGGTTTTTCTGGCCAATAAATCGCAGGGACGCAATTTTTTTTTCCCAACTCCTTGCTGCCTCCGGGCAACTATAGACCTAAATATAGGCCAAAAAGAAGTAATGATAATAATTTTCTTGTGTCACATTTTCACAAGGTTGATGTCATCGGGTTGGATTTACCATAAAAAATGCTCTGAAAAGTTTTGAAACAAGAAACGGTTAGACCCCTCGAATTACAAAGAGAATTCTGACACAAAGCAGCTGAAGTGGATTTAGTAAAGAGTAATAAATAATGCTGTTACAATTGTTTTAGTTTTGCTAAATAACCTATTGCAAACTATGGAAAATATGTAAATTAATGATTCACATAATTAAGGACGTTATTTAGCAAAACTGAACATAAACCTAGCAACAAAATTATTCTTAGTTTATTTGAAAGCCTTATCTTATATTACCAATAGGAGGTGAGCTATTTTGGTGGGGCTGTCACTAATAGTTTGCCTGTAAATAATAATTGTTTGGTAGATATTCATTGGCCCAGGTGATCATCCCACTTTCCGCCCTGATTGGAACACAGCGTCCTGCCCTTCACGACCGTCTGCCCACCTGCTCAGGACCCCCGAACCAGTGCTCCTGTCCCAGATCGAGACAGTCTACCAGGACGTCGTCCACACTGGCAGCTTCGGTGGAGAAGTGGATGCAGGAGGCTCGGACCGACGCCTTCGAGCGACGGCCGAGGGCGTCGCGACGGCAGTGAGTGTCGGCGCCGTCCGAACAAGGAACGCTCCAGCTCTCGGCCTCGACGTTCTGGAAGCCGCGGAGGGCGAACGCGCCATCTAGTAGGTAACGGTGGCACTAGGCGTCAGGGCTCATAGGTTTAGGTTACGGTGTTGATATTTGCATCTATCTCAAAGACCCACTTTTGCCAGACACGAGCTAAGTGGTTAGCAGCAGTGGGTCCTCGAGAAAGATGCAAATCCAATCCCTTTCCGTGAAATGAAGTGTAACTTTATGTAAGGTCCGTCAACTTGCCAGCTGAAACTGTCACTCGAGCTGTCACATGCTGCACGCAAGAGTTTCATCACAGATCCATCTATCTGTCCATCATTCATCAATGGAAAAAATATCTTGTGAGATTTGTGTGACGCAAGCCAAGGTATGGAGGACTGTGCTGCGTTTGTTGGTAGAGCGAGTGAAACTGATGTTTCAATTCAGTGTGCACTGTGCCGGCATAAACAGAAAGTGTTGGCAACTATTTTCTGCTTCATTAGCTTTTTTTGATTCATCATTTTTGAGGGGTATCTTTTCTCATAGTATCCGATATCTGAGCAAATTCATCTATGTTCTTATCTTTTAGTTTTTAGAAAAATATAATACTATATGCATCTTCTATAAACTGTTTTATTAACATTTTATTAAAATCTGATATCTGTTAATTCTTTTGATTGGGCTCTTGGCTCTTGTACTTTGTTTCCCTGAACACAAAAATCACACGTACTGCAGAATGTTGTGTCGAGGAAATGTTCTAGAAGCAAAGGAGGCGGGAAAATTTACCAAAACGTGAAAATGTGTCAACCGTGATTCAATATCGTTGCTCTGACCCAATGGACTATTGTGATTTTATATATGTGATAACCTTAATTACCTTTTCATGTTCCCAATCCATACGTAATCGCAGTGAAATCTCACGAACGTTTGCTTTTTCAGTAAATCAATATCAATAGATCAATATAAACTGTCAGAAAAAACGTTAAAATATCTCAAGTTAAATTTAAATACATTTTGTGTCGTCACGTATATATTTCAAACGTACTTGACCTAATCAGATAATTATGTTTCAAAGACAAAAAAAATGTTATATTTTGGTTTGTTCATGTGCCCTGCGGACAAGTCCTGAGGGTTTTGTGGAGCACCGCTCATTTTATAAACACTCCCCATACCTGTGTTGAAAATATAAAAATATAACAAATAAACTCATTGTATTGTATATGCATAACAAAACAAAATCAAGTATTTTGGCAAGGATTATGATGAACGTATTACCAGGTCAACTCACTAGACTTGTAGATAGTCCATCTAATGGCGTCAAGGTCTTCTTCGACGACAAGCTTCTCATTGTTGAAGAGTAGTTTCCCCTGCAAGGTGACCTGCAGCCAACACAGAGCCAACAGCGTCCAGCGCAACATTCCGCCTGTGTTCGACTTCGTTCTAGCCAGCAGAGACAATCAGACCGAAACAAACATCATTCTGACAGCCTCGTGTTTTATGTAAATCAGTTCACTGACAGTTACTGATTGAAGTGTTGTTATCGCCGATATGAGTAGAGCTGATAACATTACAGTTTGCTATCAGTTTGTGTCACAAATAAGCATGCATTTGAAAGAAAGACAATAACAACATTTTTTTACTATAAGCAAAATGAAACTCATGACTTGGCGTAATTGTACCACAGATATTTAAGATTACCCTGATTTTCCACTCCCATACTAAAGCAACTACGCGAAAGCATTCCACTAGCAATAATAGTTTCGCCGGCTGTTAAGGAATGGAGCCACTGTTTGTTGTTACTATAGTTATATAGTAACTGTAAGCAAGGTAACTGTAACTATCTG
This sequence comes from Nemoura dubitans, assembly GCA_921293005.1. Taxonomy (NCBI): domain Eukaryota; kingdom Metazoa; phylum Arthropoda; class Insecta; order Plecoptera; family Nemouridae; genus Nemoura; species Nemoura dubitans. The sequence continues at coordinate 12,098,750 of OV121078.1, read as the reverse complement.
TGGGATCCCTTGATTATATTATTGACCCTGTGTTCTGGCCTGGTAGATAGTGGCAATAGGCAAAACGAAAGGTTGCCAACGCACCCCAGCGATTGCCGGAGAAACTACTTAACTTAGTATCAAATGTTTGCCGTAGTCATAGCAAGGTATGGTGGAATGTGGGGGTACCCTTATATCTGTGATGTAACAAGAATCTTTAGCTTTTCGACCAACAAATCGTTTTCCCCCTTGTTTAGTTTCCCGGTTCATTGTCGAAAGGGTCGAAAGGGTCAAGGCCATTTGAAAAGGCCGACAATAGACTTGTCATCTGCATTTCGTCCTTCGTGCTTCTTCTGTTTGTCGACCTCATTGCCGATACAATAAAAAAAAAACTGTAAGCTCACTGACAATTGGATTGACGGCTAAGTGATTTTTCAGACACTTATGTAATATTATGTAACGTAGGAACTCAATTTTGTAATGCATGAAAATAAGCAGACTTTTTCAATGAAATTTCAAAATAATCAATCAAATCAATTTAGATTCCAACTTCAGTCCGATCTTTAGATCCGATAACCGGGCTGAGGCACAAAATATAATGAGATTCTAAAAAATATAAACTCAGCTTGGATTTATTAATTATGATGATTGATCTTCCCAAACGTAGCGTTCTTTCTGTAAGGTGCGAGTGCGAGTATATTATTTATATTAGCAGCAAGTGGGAGCAATTTGCATTCAAATTGAAAACTACAAAATGATGAGCAGATTCCATGTTTCAAAAATAAGTAGTATAATCTAGCAAACGCATCTACCAAATGCATTAAGGTATAAAACCGGTTTGGAATATGTCTAAAATTTATAAAGAAAATATTCGCTGAGACTGGTTCCTTTTTTACCATATAAAAAATCCAACTCACCATAGAGCAGTAAGCGACAAATTGTAGCAGTCTAATACACATTAAACTACGATTTGGGATTTTGGGTAGATGGTTCGAACCGAAATTACATTGGTGCTATACAAAGTGTATAAATATATTTGATGTGCTCTCTATATTTTTCATGCAGTCATATTTAAGAGCCGTCAGTTGTACGATGCTGTGGATACCTAAGAACAAACTCATATCTTGATTCTGCAGATCAGAAAAATTATTGACAAAACCACTCCAGCGAATTGTTTGTAGAATTTCTGAAACGGTAACCAAAAATCTACAATCAAGGCACATAAAAAAGTTTGTGACAAGAGTTTATAGCCGTGATATCGTTGGAGCTTGTTTAATTGCAGATAACAAAAAATTGCCGAAAATCTTCTTTAAATCAAGAAACGGGCATGAAATTGATCAAAATGCGTAAAAAAGTTCATCCTAATTTAGAAGAACAAGCGATATCTTCATTGAATCCACTTTATTTGGCGTCGTTCCCACTTGGATTGGCGCAATTCACCTCGGAGGGGAAACACAGAAAGCTTTACACGCTCTACACATCCTTAATCGCATTTGGCATTTTAATTGCCGGTCAGAGAGCTATCGCTGCCATCTTCACTTTGTCCAATCAACACAAGATTTTCAAGCAATGGTACATTCAACGTTTCATCATTCTAGTCGCGGCCGTCATCACAGTAATCACATCACTAGTAACTTCATCAACTGCCGTCAGCAGAAACTATCCGGTGTTATTTAAGAAATTCGTTAAAATCGATAAGGCACTTGGCTATTTCACAACGGCTAATTATCAGAAAATAAGACGATATTTGTATATCGAGTTTCTATGTATATTTGTGATTATTTCAATCCTTGTAATATTTGAATTCCAATTTATGGGAATCAACACCTATGAACTGAACGCCTTGAGGTATCTGACGTTCACTATCATCTACATCTCTTGCCTTCAATACATCAACATAATATTGTACACTTTTGCAAAGCTCAAAACGCTAAACAAAATCCTTGCAACAGTCTTACAGCCAAGCCGTTTAGTCGATTCTATTACAACGTTTAAAGATCAACTAGATTCAACAAGAAATTCACTGTGCCGCATCAAAATCTTGCGTCGTACGTTCATTCGTTTGCACGATACGCATGAAATTGTTAACACAACTTACGGCATTCAAATGTTGACGACAATTACGTTTTTGCTTGTGTTAAACACATGCTACGTATATTACGTGTTTTCGTTAGTTAAGACAATGGTGTTTGAAATGCTGGAAAATCCACACAGTTCCGACGCCATCTTTAATTTGAGGCGGATTTTTGCCGTTGTGCGCGCTACGTGTTTGATGTCGTTCCATGTTTTAATCTTGATAGGCTTTGCTATTCCCTGTCAGCTGACGAGTGAAGAGGCTCAGAAAACGGCCCGTTTGATTAATAAAATGTTGATAAATGACGGAATAAATGCAAATGTCAGAGATGAACTCAATGCATTTTCACATCAAATCGGTCACAACCGATTTTCTTATTCGGCTTGCGGTTTTTTTGTGATAGACGGGACTCTTATACTGTCGGTAATCAGTACAGTGGTTTCGTATATTGTGATTTTGTTGACAGTCAACTGAATTCTTGATGTGGGATTGACGTTGACGATCGGTTCGTTTCTTTGTCACAGCACTTTTGCATTGTTAATGATTACAAAAATACTTTTTTGTGATAACTTTATCGATAGCTGCAATAATATTTTGCTCACTGACAACTGAAAATTCGAGACTGCACACTTCTCCTTAGAAGATGATCAAAAATCTCTAGAATTACATCTTAATTCGTCATTCTGCTAAATAAAACTTGTTGTGTGTGTTTGTCGGTTGATGTATCGTGTGTGAACAAAATAAAAATAAATATATTTAAGAAAAAGTTCGATTTGAGTCTTATTTTCTACAGCCCAAAGCAGAATATAATTATACATTTTTATGTTTGAAGAAGCCTAATAAAATGTAGTCCGTTCTCCCAAATTCCATAGAATTATGGTATCAGGATGCAAAAATTTATAAATATTTAATATTACCTTACCTACTACAAACGATACTTCAAATTTGATATAATAGTAATCTTTTTATTGTTTGATCACATATTGAATACGGTCAGCCAAGCCTGGTGTTTCTTGGCTCTTGCTCAACATTCTGCATTCCTTATTTTCGATTTCTTACATCTTTTCTTCCACATATTTTTCTATGGTCATCCTCCACAACTTCTCATCCTACAAATTCTATCCTTTCCAGCTGCTTGTAAAAAGTAAATTCCTTTTGAGCATTTGTCTAGAAAACATGTTGCGTTATCTCTCATCGGTCGAAGATTTCAGTGCTATCGAGATAATTAATTGTATTATCTTCAGTTATCAATTCCAATCTCAGCTGTTTGTAGTTAGAACTCGAATCTGTGATACTCAGTTGGCGAAGATTTGTGAACCTTATGGTTATGTGATTTCGAGCAAAAATGGGTACCTATGCACATATTTTCTAAAGTAAAGTAATGAAGTGAAAATAGAATCTGGCTATTTTTAACTTTAAAAAAATCAACATTAAATGTTATTTGTTTTTGATATCTATAGCAAAATTATTATATTTCTTACGAAACATTAAACAATATATGTATACTAATAAAAACTCCATTTCACGTTAAGAAGAAGAGTGGATTTGCATCTTTCTCGAGGACTCACTGCTGTTAGACACGAGCCAAGAGTTTCAAAACTGCCCATAAAGCCTTGTGTCCGGCTCAAGACATGGCTCGTGAGTTTTGAAACTCATAGCTCGTGTCTAGCAGCAGTGGGTCCTCGAGGAAGATGCAAATCCACTCTCCATCTTAAAGGCCTTGTCCTGACAAGCTGTGCTCAGATTAAAAATGTTTACATTTTACAACCCATGGAAGAGGCAAAAACATTTTTCAACAATTTTTGAGTCTGCGTACAGCATTTATGTGGAGCCCTCTATGACGTCATCGTGGGCTCAGGGAATAGTTTTTTGGCCGTAATTACCTTCCCGAAGCACCGATTCGCTTCAAACTTTCGGAGCCTTAATTGACTTTTGACAGCGATCACTTTGCAATATTAAAAATTGGAATCGATATTTCAAGTTTGAAAATGTATTTCGAAAATGGGAAGATTAGAAAAAATGGCTATTGTTGGACTAAATTTTTTTAAACATTAATTATTGCTTCTGTATTGGTTATAAAACGGCAAAATCTTGAATCTGAGCACAACTGGTGAGAATGTGAGGGAATTCCGCTGACGGGGAATGGACTTTAGAACACCCTTGTTTGACATGTTTCCAGGGATGAAGAGATCGATTTTTGTCTCTTGCGTGGCTTTTCTCGCTTGCCTGGATCTGTCAAGCGCAACACTGACAGGAACACGTGACGCGGACAGCCGCCTTTTGTTCCCGGGCATCGGTCGGTATTTGATGGAGGATGCGAGTCTGAGCTGGACCGAAGCACACAGGGCAAGTCTTGGATAGGGCAAGTCTTGGCAGCCTTAGATAGGGCAAGTCTTGGCAGCCTTAGATAGGGCGACATTCAAAGCCCGGCGGGCACAGTAAGATAAACCACCACTTGATTGCCTTCACAATCAGAATCTGACAAATATTTAAGAAACACGAGTTATTTTTTTAAACATACTATACACTATTGTTTATCAGGATAAACAATCTTAACAAATAAGAATATGTACCAAGTCAAAGATTTTGAAACATTTTTATATCATAGAAGTTATCTGTAAGCCAAAAAACTAATAACATGTTTCATAAGCTCAGCAATCTTATCCCTGTTCGTTGGCACATTATTCCAGCTTTGTCTATCCTGATAGTTTCAGAAAAACCAAATCTTGCAACAGCAATTTTGCGTCAGTTGTCAGGAATCCGAACCGATATCAATAACGGTTCCGTTTCCGGTCTTGGTCCCATTAAAATAGCGGCTCTTTCGGGTTCCCGTTCCGGTTCGGATCCCTGATTTAAACCATTTTAACACCAAATTCACGGTCCGGGGTTCAAAACTTCAATAACAAATCTGTGTTGACATATCGATACATTGATACATTGATATATCGATATATCGATATATCAATACATTGATACATTGATATATCGATATATCGATACATTGATACATTGATATATCGATATATCGATACATTGATACATTGATATATCGATACATTGATACATTGATATATCGATATATCGATACATTGATACATTGATATATCGATATATCGATACATTGATACATTGATATATCGATATATCGATACATTGATACATTGATATATCGATACATTGATACATTGATACATTGATATATCGATACATTGATACATTGATATATCGATATATCGATACATTGATACATTGATATATCGATATATCGATACATTGATACAATGATATATCGATATATCGATATATCGATTTATTGATACATTGATACATAGATATATCGACATATTGTATCGCAAGAAAGCGACTGGTCTGACAGCTGTCCACGTGCGTTGGCAGGCCTGCAAGGGTCAAGGCGGACATCTGGCGGTGGCCGAGTCGGAGAAGGAAGCGGAAGTGCTCCAACAAATCCGAGCAGACAACGACCACGCCGAGGTGCACGTCGGAGTACACGATTCATTCGGCGAAGGGATGTACTTCACTGTCGTTGGTAAGTACCGAACTTGCCACCAGGGGATGACTTGTCTGAGCCGTTTGACATTTGCAATAAGTGCCGCAGAGACAGCGCCAACACTGTGTATTAAAGGGACAAGGCAAAGCGGTGGCCGGCCCTTGGTGCTGTTGGACGGTAGCAGGCCTTGGTGCCGGCACCGGGTCCACCCTCGGCTCCCTTCCAGGCCAGGCTAGCTTCATCATCAGCCTGTCATTCACCGACAGCCAATAGACCAGTGCCACAGGGACAGCGCCAACACAGTGTGTCAAAGGGACAATGCTAAGCGGTGGCTGGCCCTTGGTGCTGTTGGACGGTAGCAGGTCTTAGTGCCGGCACTTTTTACAGAGAGCTTCATTGCGCAGGTCAGTACCTGGACGAAACCGGCTACCAAACGTGGTCTCCCTCGTCCGTCGAGAGCCCAGACTCCAACTGCGCAAGTCTGGTGGATTCCGGGCTGAAATCAATTCCTTGCCTCACCCCTCTACCATACATATGTGAGCTGCCCTTGTGGTAAGTATACGGATATACATATTTGCTATCAAGTGCATTAGATAAAGTAAAAATATTTTCCCCCTGACATAAGCATACTGATTATATATTTTGATTAGTCGATTAATACGATTTTGTAGCATTCATGCTCAGTTGCACAAAAGTTATAATCAGAGATGAACTCCTTGATCGTTGATTATTGGTATGGTGTTTTACCATTGATATTGTCAAATTAAATTAATCGAATAACTTATTATTATAATTATTAAAATAATCATAAATGTAATATAAATTTAATTTGAGATTAAGTCCAATTTATTTCGAGGATTTCAATGTTAAAACACCATACCAAATTATAATTAACGATTAAGGGGGTAATCTATCTGATTAGAACGTTGTTGTTACTGGCCATCACGATACTATATAATTATACACTCCATGTACACAATAATTTTCCCACATATTTCTTGGCTCTGTAGCACCATAAGAGCCGCGACTTCTTTATTCATATAGAGCTTGTATCAATTTTGAGAAATTGGATTAAAAATCGTGTGAAAGAAACTGCTTCACTATTGCCCGTAATTGAATTGGGTGCTTTAACAATTTCGTGAATTGATGTCAATAAAGCAGACTGAATCTTGACCAAATTCTAATGGGTTGTATAAAAGTACAATATTTACGTTAACGTACAGTAATATATTAATGTTATTTGATTCCAAGCATGCCATTTTGTATAAGCCGAATTCAATTTCGAAATTTGTATTGCATTTTGGAGAAATACGTTGTCGGCTTTGTCCGTATGCGACATTGGACATTCGGATGTCGACAGGGATTGGGTATTCTACTTTTTCAATCACCTTCCTGCAAAACGCCCCTTGGCGTTACACCCAACCCTCAGACAGAGTTATAGCTGGCAATATACAATACATATGTATTTTTTTTTAATTTAAAACTACAGCTAAGGCTAGAAAAAAGTAATACCAATGTCCCAATAACGTAAGACACCATACCTAGACACCATACCTAAGACACCATACCTAAGACACCATACCTAGGACACCATACCTCAGACACCATTCCTAGACACCATACCTAAGACACCATACCTAAGAAACCATACCTAGACACCAGACTTAGACACCATACCTAAGACACCATACCTAAGACACCATACCTAAGACACCATACCTAAGACACCATACCTAGACACCGTACCTAAGACACCATACCAAGGACGCCATACCTAAGACACCATACCTAAGACACCATACCTAGACACCATACCTAAGACACCATACCTAGACACCATACCTAAGACACCATACCTAAGACACCATACCTAAGACACCATACCTAAGACACCATACCTAGACACCATACCTAGACACCATACCTAGACACCATACCTAAGACACCATACCTAGATTTGGCTGAGGTGCTTTGAAAATCAGTTTTAACATCATCTTCTACAGGCCGTGGCACAAGGTCAATTATAATAAAGGGACCCAATGTTCCTCAGGTGGTTACAGTTATGGCTTCATCTACCAGGCCATGGCAAAAGGTCAATAATAATCAAGGGACACAATGTTCCTCAGATGGTTACAGTTATGGCTTCAACTTCCAGGCCATGGCACAAAGTCAATTATAATAAAGGGACCCAATGTTCCTCAGGTGGTTACAGCTGTTATGGCTTCATCTACTAGGCCATGGCACAAGGTCAATTATAATCAAGGGACCCAATGTTCCTCGGGTGGTTACAGTCATGGCTTCATCTAACAGGCCACGGAACAAGGTCAATTAAAATCAAGGGACCCAATGTTCCTCAGGTGGTTACAGTCATGGCTTCATCTACCAGACCATGGCACAGGGTCAATTATAATCAAGGGACCCAATGTTCCTCAGGTGGTTACAGTCATGGCTTCATCTACCAGGCCAAGGAACAAGGTCAATTATAATCAAGGGACCCAATGTTCCTCAGGTGGTTACAGTCATGGCTTCATCTACCAGACCATGGCACAGGGTCAATTATAATCAAGGGACCCAATGTTCCTCAGGTGGTTACAGTCATGGCTTCATCTACCAGGCCAAGGAACAAGGTCAATTATAATCAAGGGACCCAATGTTCCTCAGGTGGTTACAGTCATGGCTTCATATACCAGGCCATGGCACAAGGTCAATTATAATAAAGGGACCCAATGTACCTCAGGTAGTTACAGTTACCTTCTTACGAGTGATATAACAACAAACAGTGGCTCCATCCCTTGACTGCCGGCGAAACTATTATTACGGGCGGAGGGATTTCGCGTAGCTGCTTTGGTATGAGAGTGGAACATCTGGGTAGATATCAAGTCACTTTTTCCATTCGATTTAGCACGAAGTCTCTTGATTTCATATCACTGCAAATGTAAAACCATATGAAATTGAAAACAAAACGTTTTGAAATCACAACGTTACATGATCGTTACCCTGGGTAACCTTGTTTCTAAAGTAAGACTTGATTCCCTAAAATCCCAGCCGAGCGTCTCCATCGCCCCTGGTTCCAGGGACGACTACGTGCTCCTCGCGGGCTACGGCTACTACAATGGAATATCAGCCGAGCGTCTCCATCGCCCCTGGTTCCAGGGACGACTACGTGCTCCTCGCGGGGTTCGGCCACTACAATTGAATCCCAGCCGAGCGTCTCCATCGCCCCTGGTTCCAGGGACGACTACGTGCTCCTCGCGGGCTACGGCTACTACAATTGAATCTCAGCCGAGCGTCTCCCTTGCCCCTGGTTCCAGGGACGATTACGTGCTCCTCGCGGGGTTCGGCCACTACAATGGAATCTCAGCCGAGCGTCTCCATCGCCCCTGGTTCCAGGGACGACTACGTGCTCCTCGCGGGCTACGGCTACTACAATTGAATCTCAGCCGAGCGTCTCCATCGCCCCTGGTTCCAGGGACGACTACGTGCTCCTCGCGGGGTTCGGCCACTACAATTGAATCTCAGCCGAGCGTCTCCATCGCCCCTGGTTCTAGGGACGACTACGTGCTCCTCGCGGGCTACGGCTACTACAATTGAATCTCAGCCGAGCGTCTCCCTTGCCCCTGGTTCCAGGGACGATTACGTGCTCCTCGCGGGGTTCGGCCACTACAATGGAATCTCAGCCGAGCGTCTCCATCGCCCCTGGTTCCAGGGACGACTACGTGCTCCTCGCGGGCTACGGCTACTACAATTGAATCTCAGCCGAGCGTCTCCATCGCCCCTGGTTCCAGGGACGACTACGTGCTCCTCGCGGGGTTCGGCCACTACAATTGAATCTCAGCCGAGCGTCTCCATCGCCCCTGGTTCTAGGGACGACTACGTGCTCCTCGCGGGCTACGGCTACTACAATGGAATATCAGCCGAGCGTCTCCCTTGCCCCTGGTTCCAGGGACGATTACGTGCTCCTCGCGGGGTTCGGCCACTACAATGGAATCTCAGCCGAGCGTCTCCATCGCCCCTGGTTCCAGGGACGACTACGTGCTCCTCGCGGGGTTCGGCCACTACAATGGAATCTCAGCCGAGCGTCTCCATCGCCCCTGGTTCCAGGGACGACTACGTGCTCCTCGCGGGCTACGGCTACTACAATTGAATCTCAGCCGAGCGTCTCCCTTGCCCCTGGTTCCAGGGACGATTACGTGCTCCTCGCGGGGTTCGGCTACTACAAGCTTCACCCCGAGCACCGACGCTGGAACGAGGCGTGGGAGGCGTGCAGAGACGAGGGCGCCGAGATGCTCGTGCTGCACTCGCAACAGGAGTACGACGCCGTCTACGCGCAGTTCGCCGACCCGTCGTTCTCGTACGTCATGTACGGCGCGCACCATATGTTCGCCTACCAGCAGTTCACCACCGTGCAAGGTACGTGTACGTGTGTCTAGCGTTCTGTCTGTACTCCGTTTCACGTTAAGAAGGAGAGTGGATTTGCAGCTTTTTCGGGGACCCACTGCTGCTAGATGCGAGTCAAGAGTTTCAAAACTGTTCGTAGAGCCTTTTGTCCGGCTCCAGACATGGATTATAGGGTTTGAAACTGTTAGCTCGTGTTTAGCACTAGTAGGTCCTCGAGGAAGCTGCAAATCCACTCACCTTCTTAACTTTAAATTGAGTGTAGCCCCCTTGATTAAGCTTTCGGATAAAGTATGAGTAATTTTTGTTGTATGTTAATTTGCTGATGATTTAGAATAACTGCCAAACATTTATCTTAAATATTTGTGACTGTTCTTCTAAATTTTCCGAAACACAAACTTGATCCGTACATTGTTTGAAAGCTTTATAAATATACAAGTGCAGGCAGGAGGAGCGACCCTTGGAGCCGTGAGAATTCGCTTGAAGGCCGATGCCAGGGTGTGGGAAAGATTGTGAGGTCTTATGGACTCTGCATTGAAGTCGCCCCCATTTTAAACCTTTGCAATAACGAAGATATCCATCAAATCTTTATGAAAGTTTAACACGTAATAGAAATAATAGTGATTCTTATGTAGTTAAAATTTCAACATAATATGACCAACAGGAGCTTGTTGACAGGCCTCCAAACTCGGCTAAAACCCGCCTCACTCCTGTGCTATTCGTGTTCCGTTTCCCACAGTCTACCCGTCCAGCAAGTCAGACCGAAGAGCCGTGACGTCAGAGGGGCGGACCACCAGGAGTTGTGTATTGCCTAGTGCACTAGCTATTTTGTTCTGGGCTGTCACTGATAGTTGGCCTGTAAAAAAATATTTTATAGCTATTCTTCGTAGGGAAAGAGGTTCCCCCCAACATAAAGTTAACAATAAGAACTTATTTTACAATGTCCAGTCAAAGTGTTACATAACCGTCAGTTTAAAATTAAAGTAGAGGTATCTGATTAGCTGCGACCTTGGGGACAACAAACTTCATAACACTTAACTGAACACTGTTAAATAGGCCCTTAGTGGAGTACAAATCAGTTCATCACCGTATAAAATTTTGTCGAGTTAGCCCCCTTCCCCCGCCACTGTTAAAAATGGCCCATGAAATGTTGGAAATCCCCTTGTCAACCTAACAAATTATGCCTAGCGTTGTCACTGACAACGGTTCATTGAGATCACCCAAAGTTAAGCAACACTGCGCTGGGTCAGTTATTAGATGGGTGACCATCGTACTGACCAACGCCTGTGTCGTTCCAGACGAGCCACTGGAGAACTCCGGCTACCAGACGTGGATCGAGGGCGAGCCCGGCGACTGGAACAACATCGACTACCCAACGCTGAGTCTGTACATGAAGGACGACCTCAAGGGTTTGGCCACCCTTTACAAGGACGCCGAGTACAGTTTCATTTGCAAGCACAGTCTGTACCACACGCCGCGATAGGGGGGTGGGGGGACGAACCAGGGGGCGCGATTGTGTAACTTGTTTCGTTCGACTTCGCTCGAAATCACTCGATTTCTAATCACAGCCCGTGATAGACCTAAGAGAGTCACAATATTAGCTTGATTTCCAAACTGAAAATTTTTAAAATTGAAATTAAAAATTGAAAAATTGAAATTGAGGGCTGCAGTCTCCACCTTACGTCGCGATAAGGGGAGGGGCGACTGGGGTGCGACAGTCGAACTTTTGTGAATTCCAAATCATTCGTTTTAAATTTCACTGCCCCTTGGTGTAATACGGGCCGTGATTTGAAAGCGAGCGATTTCGAGCCAAATCGTACAATAAATCGTCACACAACCGCCCCCCGGGGCCCGGATTTACGATAGAAGGGGCTAGAAAATGTTTGGGCGTAAATCGGGGTGAAATAATTGTTCAGCCAATCAGCAGTGCGATTTCGTAACTCTGACTTTGCCATTCTCGGTTACGAAGTTAAAAAATTAACATGGACAACAATAGGGATTTTATCTATCAGAACCGATAACGGCATAATGTAAAAGTTACAAAATCGCTAGGTAGATCCAATTACTCTTTACTAAAATCATATTTCAACATGGCAACACTGCAGTACAAGTGTATAGCTTTGCTCTTTTGAAATCCGGGGCTTTATGCATTTTCACGCTATCATACCTATTTCGACAATTTTGGACAATTTCGACAGCAAACGTCACGATCCAATTCTCAGTGAATGTTACCATCACCATCATCATGTTACCATCAAGGAAATAACAAATTTACCCCCGGGGTTAAGATAACACTGCTTCGAGAATCCAGGCCCTGGGCATGGAAACTCAGAAGTTTTGATGGAGGGGTCATAGAGGAGAATATTGATTGTCAGTGATTGAAATGTCACTCTAGAAGTGATTGCTCGAGGCAATAGGTTTCACAAATCGTACAAGATTACAATGTTATACGCAGAACCAAATGTTTTCGGATAAATGATAAACCAATAATCAATAAGAGATGTTTCGTGTCAGTAAATATTCTCACAAAAGGAGTAGGCACATGTGCATGTGTATGTGCTCACTTAAATCAGTTCGTAAAAGTAGAACAAATTCTGTCCATTGTGTTTATGTAATGTGGCTAGAGGCCCCCAAATATAAACTTGTGTGATTTAAATTGAAACTGTGCAATTATTCGATTGGTCCACTTGTTGGCCGTCCCTCTTTAGAAAACTGCAAGTTGTGGTATGTATGGCTATAAACATTGTTTATATAGGAGGCAAGATTATTATGTGGTACATGCTGATATAATTATTAATTAAATCTATATAAAATACTTGTACCATAAAATGGTTGTTTTTATAACCAATTTGGAGCGTGTTTTTCCCAAATACTTTCCACCAAACTCAAAACTTTGTAAAATGGTATTGGGCCTTTAATAATTGTTTTGCGATTCGGCCCTGATTGTTGTCCGAGAAAGTATCCAATTGTTTTTTTTATTTTTTTATTTTTTATTATTATGTACACAAATTAGCCTCCCAAAAGTGTTGTCCATTCCGGGATTTGAACCCGGGTCCCCAACTTTCGCTGCTGGTGCTCTAACCGCTGAGCTAAATGGCCATTAAATTTGGGAGAAGTAATTTGCAGACAGGGTGAGAATTGAATGTCCCCGGGGGGGTATGGTCCAGAGTCTACGAATTAGCGAATACGAATACAGCGTATTCGTTAATTACGTGCATACATCAATTGCTTTTCGCGAAGAATCGTTGTCACTCATGTCATGTGGAAGACATTATTTGGTAAGGTTTCAAACTTTTATGTGTTTTGTCTTCAAAAATCCGATCGGAATGTTAGCGAAACATCAGAATTTGAAAGAAATAAACAGGTCCGGCTTCCTAGCATTAACCTGAAAGTAGTCCCAACGAATGGACTCCGTAACCGTATCCATGATCACGCCAAAATCGCAACATAATTCTGTGCGAAAACGTGTGTGGACTTCGACAAACACGTTTAATTTAGTATAACATCTATATAAATTATCACAAACATTGTTTTTTTTTCTTTTAATGGTACAACTTTACTTTCATGGAAAAGAGTTTACAAAATTGCTCCAACAACTGCATCCTGAAATTAGGTACATGGATAATGAACAATAATAATATGTGGAAGGCGAAAATAAAAACGGATACAAAGATGAAGAAAAGGATCTAGAGTTGGAAACTGTAGGCAACTGTTATAAAACAGGAGTTTAAGAGAAAATTTTAAATAAAAACAAACTATTGAAGTGGAATGGGGAAATTTTAAAAATAGTTTAGTGATGACGGCGAAACAAGTATGTGGCACGGCAAGGAATAAAGGAAACTTAAAGAAACACCGTGGGGGACAGAAAAGGTAACAAAGTAAGGTAACATCAGGTAATAAAGTAAGAGACTAAAAGTGACATTTGGATGAAACATGTTGAATTAGGAACTGATGAATTGGTATTTAAATATAGAAAAGCAAAGTACGACGTTAAAAAGGTGGTGAAGGCGGAAGAAACTAGAAAAAGGTACCGAAGGAAATTAAAAAATGACTTTTAGAATCATAGAAAATAAGAGAAAATATAATGCGGAGCCAAGATACATAAATTACAAGGGAGAAATTACCAAAGATTCGATAATTATTAAAAACAGATGTGTGAAGAATATTTTCACAACCTTCTTAATGATGAAATTGAAGAAAAAGTTGAAAGCATATTCATAAATGAAATTGGAGAAGGTGTCGAAACTGAAGACGAACAAAATGATATTAAAAAAAGTGAAGTAGAGCCAGCGCTAACGAGGATGAAAAATGGACGATCAACAGGAATTTGATGAAATCACAGTGGAAATGAAATGAGCCGGAGGTGATAAGTGTGTACTAAATGGCTATTTAAAATAATTCAGAAAGTATGGCGAGAGAAGATTGTACCAGACGATTGAACTAAATAAGAGAGATTATTACGATATTTAAGCAAAGAGACCCGAAAGTATGTAAAAACTATGGATGTATTACTAGTGTTTTTTTTTTTTTTTTTTTTTTTTTGTAAAAATAAAGATGCCGGAACGCCAATTTTTATAATAGATATTTACCATTTACCCCCCCTCCCTACCCTTCCATTTAATACTTTCAATTATTGTTAATAAAAAATAAGTAACTTTCTTCGTAATGTCCACAAACTCGGTAAGCTTGCGGGCACACGAAAAACAACACGGACGAACTAAACCTTATTAGCAGTCTTTCTCTGCTGCTAGACACAAGCAAAGAGTTTCAAAACTGCCCATGGCCCAAAGCATTTTGTCTGGCTCAAGACATGGCTTGTATATTTTGAAACTCAGCTAATGTCTAGTAGCAGAGAGCTCACGAGGAAGGCACAAATACACTCTTCTTCCTAACGTGAAATAGAGTATACATTTCTCCAGGGATTGCAGATATTTCAGCCGAAATTATATTTTTCTTTTAGAGTACCGAAAAGAGGTGCCGGAACGGCGTTCCGGTGCGTTCCGGCACAAAAAAAAAACCGGTATTACACTGGCTAGGCATTGTGCCAAAATTTACGACAAATAGTGGAAAAAAGAATAAGAGAAAAAGTGGAACAGAAAATGAGTCAAGAAAGTGATCGGTTTCGGAAAGAAAGATATAGGTACAATTGATCTAATTTTTACAATACGACAAACGATGGAAAAAAGTTGGGAGAAAAGAGAAGACATGTTTGTCACCTTTTTAGATATTGAGAAAGCATATGATCAGTTACCTCGAGAGATGGTTTGGAAATGTATAATTAAGAAAGAAATAGTTAAAGGAATGGTTCAAAGTATTCAAAGTATGTATAAGGAATGCAAGAGTACAGTTAAAAGTTAAAACAATAGACGGACATACAGAATGGTTGGACATACACACATCGATTCTCAACTAAATTGGTATCACCATGTATCAAAAATGTGTCCTATATTAACGGCAGGCTGCGTTGCAAGCAGAAAACTTGCTACTATTATTGACTTCAAAACCTTAAAAATTGTTTACTACGCCTATTTCCATTCGTTAATGAAGTATGGTTTAATATTTTGGGGAAACTCCGTCCACGCCGAAAGAATTTTCTCTATACAAAAAAGGGCTGTGAGGATAATGTGTGGTGTTAGAGGCCACCAAAGTGCTGAGCCTCATTTTATTAAACATGGCATTCTCACTATGGCATCGCAGTATGTACATGATTGTTCTGTATACGTTTTTAATAATAAGTATTATTTTATTTAAAGTAGCGATTTTCATGCACACTACACTAGGCAAGTGCAAGATATACATATAAATCCATATAGAACATGGGAACAAGTACGCTATTCCGGACCCAAAACGCACAACAATGTTCTGCGCACGTGAATTAAATCACACGATGAGGTCGAACAGCTTGGCATATCGTACGTTCAACGTTCGGATTATACGTTACATGCACGTTTGGCGAGCGTTCGGTTGCACATATCCACCCTTAATCTAAAATGTTAAGATCTTTCCTAGGGGTGGGTGAGACCTTACCACCATCCCGTACGGCATCCCCCTCAACCTGGTGTAGGGCTTTCAGTTCTCTTCGGAATTACAATTTGACATTTGAGAGGGGGGGGGGGGGGTAGGTTGCGTAAATCCGTTCTAAATTTGCACTTGACGCAAAAAATAAACCTAAAGCTTTCTTTAAGTCAATTAGTTGAACGAACGAAAAGCTTCCGGTTCCTGGGTTCCTCCACTGCCGTCACAGAAGCGACCTTTGCTATTTTTAAGTTTTTGACTAAGTCGTAGAGATACGCTAATAAAGTAAGCGAGGGAGTTGAAGATAACAGTCAATCTGTGTCGGTGACAAAGCCGGTAACAGGTAACTGAGACGAATAATTTTTGGGAGCTGCTCGCAGCTGCGAAATAGTCTGAATTCAGAGTGCCTTGATTATGCACTTTTTTACTAAACCGTAAGAGATAAACTATTGCAGTAAGCGAGGGAGTTGTAAATAAAGAATTAATCTGTGTCGGCAACGGAGCCTTTTCCGTACTATTTTCGTCTCTATATCGATTCACTAAAAAGCTTTAAAAAAGGCACAAAATCCAACATTTTAAGAAGCGGTTTTGGCACTTTTAGACCCAGATTTAGACACAGACTGACTCTTTATCTACAACTCTCTTGCTAACTTTGTGAGGTTTTATCTTTCGGTCTAGTCAAAAAGAGCATAAAAGCAAAGATCTGAGCTCGTGCGACAGTTAAGGTATGGTTCTGACAAGAAAAAGATCTCCTGTTGTCAAGCATTTGACAGGATCACATTACTACGGCACCAGGCATGATTCATGGAAATCGACAAAAGAAAATAAAAACATCATTAACCAGAAATAAATTCTAACTACCCATGAGCTGTAGGCCATTACAATTTAAAGCAACAATTTTAATAATCACCAGCTTTTTTTACAATCGGCAGCAAACAATTGCCTACTTTTGCTTTTGGACGAGCATATGTAAGCTTCTTCGTTGGCATAGGCTAGATTAGTTCTTCCTTATTATTAGGCCACTTATTTTTGTGCCATGGTAATAGATATGATTATATAACACATTATTATAAGGAGACATACATAAAAACTTGTCGAAACTAAGATTATCAGTTTTATCCAATATTATTTAAATCAAATAATTGAGAAAAACGTTAAACCCAATTTAACAATTTATTCAGATCAAAGAAAAAATCCTCAAAAGTAACAAAAGCGTTAACATTTTTAACCTTCACAACAACGCTGAAACAAGTCAATAGCATAGAGCTTATTACAAGGATTAGCAGTATTAATACTACAAACACACAGTGCACAAATACTCAAAGGAAATCTAAAATATAGTACACTGCAGAACTCGACGCTACAAAATTACACCCTCATTTCTGCCGGCTGACGTTCCTTTGATGTCAGCTTCGAGTTCGTCAAAAGCAACGCGAAGTTGCACTAAAAACGTGTTGATCGACAGCGGGCTTGCAGACTCCCCTTGGTCCACGCCACATTCCGACTCAACATGACTTTGGCCCTGTGTGTCTGACGAAAATCCGCTGGTCAGATCGCCATTCAGCAAGCCTATTCGTTTCATAAAGTCGTTCACGCATTTCTGAACAACAATTTTTTTGATAAGGATGGCTTCAGCGGCTTCTTTGTTGTGCTCGAGAATTTTTGTTCCGGAATCCACCTCAAAGGTTTCAATTTCGGTAGGAGCGTGCTTGTTACTCTCTTCGGTCCCCTTACCGAGTCCTGCATTATCGGCACAAAAGTCTCCATCGCTTTCGGCACTGTAACCTCGTTGTACCACATACTTTATTGCAATACCTGACTCTCCGCTCGCAATGATCTGGATTTCTGGCTCAGCGCTCGTAGATTGTATGACTTCTCCGGGCAGAGAGATCAGACCAGGTATCTGAAGACGGTTCTTTGCCTTTTTAGGGACCTTAGGCACCTTTGGCTTGTAAGCAGCTTTGTTGATAGGAGTTTGGTTAATGACAGGTACCGAATCCCCAAATACATGAACAATCCAAAGGGCTCTAGTCTTTTCGTTCAATACCACAAAGAAGAAAAACATCACAAACCCTTGAATCGGATTTAAAATCTTATCGATGTAATCCAACGAGACACTATGCGAAACGATGTCGTTAAACATCTCAAAAACCGTCGGGATGCCGAAGAGGAAGAACATCATAACCATCTGCTTGAGTTGTCTTTTCAAAACATCTTTGCTTGATCCTCCGTGTTTCTGGAGCTCCTCGTCGTCCCAGAGGCCGCATCCGTTGGTCATGTTGCGGATGGTCGCAGCCAGCAGCCCGATGTTGAGCAGGGTGATGACGACAACGGGCACTAAATACAACATGTAGTGCGTGAGCTTGTCCGGGCTGCAGAAGTGAGCTCTCACGTCCCACGAGAGCAAAGCGACCAGCGGAGCCAATGGTGCACCCCAAGCCAAGACGCTGACTTTGAGTAGCAGGTGGGAGGTGGCCGAAGCCCCCACGACGCTTGAAAACTTCTTATATTGCAGCACCGACATGACCAAACCCCAGGTGTAGTGCACGAGTCGGATGTAATGGACTAACGCGGTGAACGCCACTAAAACCAAGTCCAGGCGTTTCATGTCGGCGAAGATGAGATGAGTTTCACGAAACATCGTAATGCAGAGGTACAGAAGCGATGATGCAGCGAGTTGCATGAGAACTTTGTTGCCGACGTCATCGCGCCAGACGGGAAACAAGATGGCGGTCGCGGCGATCATGATGAACCCAAACAGGGAGAACGAGGCTCCGATGAGGAACACTACACTCGGGCCTTCGAAGAGTGTGACAAGAGAAAAGTTGACTAGCTCTGTGTACTCATACATCATGACCCTCGTCACGCTAAGTCCGGTCATGCTGCAACTGCAAGACACCTTTAGGTTCAGATCATTTACGGTCATTGTGCAAAGGTCTTTGATCCAGCCGTTGGCGGTTTTATTCCAAGACACACACGCTATCTTGATGTAGCTCTTCGGATCATCTGTTGGCTGGAAGTACACATGGACTTTCATGTCGCAAGACGGATGTTCTTTGGCTCTTTTCTTGAAACCATTATTTGTATCTACATAAATGTCAACCTGGCGAGAATTAAACACGGGGTGGTCGGTCATTGAATACGGATACGGTGATAAGTTCAAAGGGTACACTGAAAAAACTAACCTTTTTTTGCTTAACATATCAGAACACATAACAAAACATGCAAAAAGTGGGTTTTCTTCCACCAATTGGGTGGTGCTGTTTAATGTAAAAAACGACCCTTCTGTGCCTTTTGCTCTTGTAAACTGAACTCCATGTAACATCGTGTCAGCTCTTTCAAAACAAAGATGGCCAATCACGGCCAGGGCGAAATCTGAAAGCTGCGTGGACTCGCTACCGACAGCACCAGCCGAGAGGACGGCGTTGGAGAACAATTCACTTGCAACTTCGGCGTTCTTGACACTCCATGAAGTCGGAATGTCGTAGACGAAAGAAACCGGGACTAAAGGGTCCACATAAAAGTGTTTAAATGCCTGGTCCAAGTCGCTTAAAATTTCATTCAGTACGTTTCTGGTGTGGGTCATATCTGCCGAGTATAATAATATTTTGTGATATATGCGCATCAGTTTTGTTGCCAAATTGGCATCAGAACTATACAATAAACGCGACGCGTTTCGAATAAGTGCAGCTCCTTGCGTCAGGATGGCGTTTGCATTGGTGAATGATTCGGCTCCAATAGTCGCGAATGCGTTGTCGTCAAAGGTGGCACTCGAATAACTGTACACGATGTACTGACCTCCCGTAGGATCTAGTTGTGAAATCTCCGCTAGGCTGCAGTTGCAAATGTCGGCCGAGTTGATGTTGACGACGTTGCAGCCACGTTCCGTCCAATCCCAGAGTGTGTTGCTCCAGAAGGCACATCCTGTCGCGTGTGATGGCGGATGGTCGAAGTAGAATTCAATGTACAGATCGACGCCAGGACTGATTCCCAAAAAAACCAATTCCAACACTCGAAAGCTGGCAACTTTCTGACCAGTCACGTGTGAAATCGGGTGAAGTGTTTCTTGGAGAGGGTAGAGAAGGAACGCATAGAAAATTTGTGTAGTTTCCCAAGATGGACCTATGAGAAATGCGTACTCAATGGTTGATAAGAGGTTTTCACTATCGTAAAAAGGCAAACATTCTTTGACGTGAAGTGCGCAAGATAATTCTGTGAACGACCCCTGACTCATCCGATTGTTAACTGCAACAAATCCCATGGAACTATGAATTTTTGGCGCATTGTCACGATCGTTGAATATTATTTTCCTTGATTCTTGAGAAACTTGTCGCTCTGAACTTTCTCGAAGCCCGTTACTGTTCACAACAGCACTGAAAAGATCTATCACTTCCATGATCGTTACCTGCGGCGTTTCGGTGTAACTTGCTAGTGTTTGGGAGGATGAAGTTAGTCGATCGTGGATGCGGTATACGGCAAGCTCAGCGCGTTGTTGCAAATACTCCACATTTGGATTGAATGGAGTTTTAGGCATATAAACCACCGTCGCGTACGAATAGATGACGTACTGCCCTCTCGTCAGTGGCTGTGTGAATTTTGCCGCCATTTTGCATGTGCACACGCCGTCACGTAGGTCGGGGTTGGGCTGACAGTTTCTTCCGACCCAGCCGCCTAGCGTCGAGCTCCACAAGGCGCAGCCAACTAAACAATTTGTACCAATTACTTGTCCTAAAAACATGTGCACGAACTGATCTTGGACGATTAGTTTGTTAGGAGAAAGTACGACATCCAAGACGCGCATGCTCGACACTTGATGTCCGTCAATGACAGCCGCTGACTTGAAGAACTTGTTTGGAGGGTACAAAAGGAAAGCGAATCGAGAGTTGTTGCTTGCTACTGAGTTCGAAAAGAGTACCGAGAATGCCAGTGACACTGAAAATACGATGCTGTAGTCCATTTTGTCCGCCATTTCAAAATACTCCATCCCATATGTAAAATTTTCGTAAACTCCGAAGCCAATCGGCTCATTTTGTTTGTTACTTTCAAAGTCGATGACAAAGCTAGCAAGGTCATTGTTCCTTATTCCAATCGAACTGTTTCCAGCCTCCGGCTGAGCTTTCTCAAGGATCGTGCCGATGTCCTTGAGAACACTGTCATCGAATGTCTCCTCCAAAATGGCGTTGTCAAAACGCATTACAATGCTCAACTGGTAAATATAATCACTGTACGATTCGGAGCTGTTAGCACTTGTTACAATTATGTCTTCCAAAGCCTTTTTGTATGTCTTCATATTATCATATGTGCCAGTTTTCGAAATATCTTCAAACACCAAGTCCAGATCCACGTGAATAGTCGATGCCAAGTAGTCCTCGAACTCGTACAAAATAAACCCCAGAAACGTTTTTCCTAAAGGCGCTGTAATTTCACAGTAACACGAAATCGTCCTTGGAACCGCGGTCGACTCAAAAGCGATGCACTTGGCAGTTTCCCACGCGTAGTTCGTCTCGCTCCATTGCGCGCATGCGTGTTTGCGGTTTGAAGAGTGCCCGGCCAGAACCCATCGCAAGCCAATCATCTCCAGTGGCTTCGTATTGTAGTTTTTCTCAGGTTCCATTAAAATCGTATCCACACGCTGCAATCTCGTGATACGGGCATCGATTTCGGGAAGAGGTATCAGCGGACTCGTATTATCTGGGTGCACAATGTATGTCATAACCAGATCCAAAGAATGAGTCGACAATAATCTGAAATCGTCAACAGAATGGACTGGGTAACCCAAGAGACGATCGTATGTCTTCGGTTTAGTCTTCATTAACACAGCACCTCCGGACGGAAAGTTCATGATTATCAATCTCCCCGGGGTCACTCCGGAAACATATTTGGACAAACTGGCGAAAACCCACTCCATATACAACAACGTTAATTGGGAATTTTCATCGATCCACCCCAAACGTGTAGGAAGTCTTACGATTCGATCAAAAATCGCGATAAATTTTGAGAGAGTCACGTTGAAGGAATCCACTTTCTGCCCAGCCAGGTGTTGCATTGCCTGGGAAACTTCTTGAAGCGTCTGTAATCTGCTTGCGTCCTCGTCTAGTGATCTCTTTGCAATTACCAGTCCTTGTCGCGTATACGAGTCGTTGTCATCAGAATCTCGTTGACCTTCTGAAGTGGCTGGAGACTTGCCGTTGACTACTGAAGGAGATGGAAACACTTGACTGATTGCCGTAGACGGGTAGCTTGGCTGAAAACCAGAATTCTCTTGACCGTCAGATGATTGCATTCCATCCCGTTTGAAGACCGAACCTGGTGTTGTAGTTTGTCCCGAAGCGAGACACACTCGTGCCAGAAGCACCAGCAGCAACACGCGAAGACCCGAAGGCATGGTGGACGTACAAATGGGTGGCCCGTTACTTCATTGTCCCGCACTTGCCTGCATGGTGACCTTGGCACGACGTGACGCAGGTTTGTGCTTTTTTTGATGGCCCGTCGTGTATTCTATCTAGACCTTGTCATGGCCAAGATACCAAATGCTACCTCAGATATGTTTATCAATCCAGCGTTTCTTCAATTATGGCGACATACTTTTGACGCTCTAATGTATGAGTGAGCGATTGTTTGCTGCCAATTATTATAATTGCAGGTGATAACTATTTACTGCCACCAGGAGCGGATACAGGGGGGGGGGGGGACGGGGGGGGGAGCGACCGCCCCCCCCCCCCCCCCCCATGATCGGAGCGAGCTATGCAAAGCGAGCGAAACAAGTGGAGCAAGATATGATTTTCGCCCCAAAGAAAGCCATTCGTGATGTGTTTGCTGTTTAGCCATGTGTAAAGTTACTATATTTCTTTACTAATTGGCTAAAAAAAATCTTCTTGCCAACACTTTTAATTGAATTTTGTATGAAAAACGTCAATTTTATTTCGTCAAAGAAGTGAGAAAAAAACGAAATAAAAAAGAACAAAAAAGCATGGCGATCTCAAATCTTTCGGGATGCTTTATTTCCGTATGCAATAAATCCCAGCAAAGAGGCGTAAAAGAGTATTCATACATTTCGGCCCTACAGAGGAGACAAATTTATAAAAATTATTAAAAAATTCGTAAATTTTGATAGATTCCAAATCATACAAACACAGTGTTCTAAAAAAATTCAAGAGACTAAAGCTTAGTGTACAGCTATAGCAATGTCAATGACACAATGTCATCAATATTGGCTCTGAACCAATCAGAGAGTCCGTGGCAGGGTTGGGAACATGACGTCATACACATCCACAGTCGCTGATTAGTCCAGAGCCAATGTTGATGACATCGTGTCACTGAGATTACTAGTAAACCCAGCATTAATTGAGAACATATTATTATGTAGTGTAGGTGTTCTAAAAATTTTACCAATATCGGAACAGTCGTTTGGTCTGACTCTGCAGAGCGTGGCCGAACACAAAAAATCGTCCCAGGAGTTACTATTTTTGGGTACTTGAACTAGAAGTTTCGCTCCGCTCGCTCAATGATTTACAACAATTATGAGTGTTGTCTATAAGTATACCCAGTGCTTTTTTGTGCCGGAACGCACCGGAACGCAGTTCCGGAACCTCCTTTTGGTACTCTAAAAGAAAAATAATCAAATCTCGAAGGGCATATTTGAACGCCAAATGCTGGAGAAATTTATCTGTTCCGGAGCAGTTCAGATTGATTATTTTTTTAAGAGTTGACACAAACTTTGTACCACACTAAGTAGCTACAATATCACTCGAAAATAATCAACTACTTGGGTCTTATACTTTTATCGCATGAATGTTTACAATCCTTTCGTAATCTCCTAAGCGTCAGATAGCTTTGCTTTCCTGGAACAAAATTAATTGCAAAAGCGATATCTTTCAGCAAAAAGAGTATTGATATATATATATATTAATAATTTAAACTGACATAATTACATTTGTTATGCCGAAAGGATCGTGGAGCAACTTGAATCGAACTTCTAAAGTCATTTTTGCGGTTCCTAAACGGCAATTTGTTCATGCGCCTGCCATAACGTGTTTTTAAATCCTTTGTGAGAAATAATCTAGTCGAATGCAAGATAGAAATGTTTAATTACAGTTAGCTAATCCCTTCCTTTCATCACTCCAGCGAGCGCGATAACGGGAGGCACGGAGTATCAACAACGTCTCATATTTTGTCGAGAAGCAGTCGTAGGGTGTACAAAGTTAAAAATTGAACATGGAAAATTTTGAAACAGACCCATTTTTCCACCGTTTGAGGGTCACATCGTTGAAGTAATCATTTCAATATTTACGTATGTGGTAGACAAAAGACCTCAGATTGGGTAACCATGGCCCTTTTTTCGAATTCTCTATTGCCCTTTCGTATACATAGCTCTAAAGTAGGTCAAAAATGAATAGCTTCGGGGTGGTTCTATCGTTCCGGGGGGAAATATTCGAAAAAGGGGCCATGGTTACCCAATTTCACATCTTTTGTTTACAACCTATTGAAATATTGAAATGATAACTTCAACGATGTGACCCTAAAACGGTGGAAAAAAAGGGTCTGAAAGCCACTTTCTGGCGAACCGATCCGGCACTTAAGAAAAAGAGTGTATTTGCTCCTTCCTCGTGGGCCTTCTGCTACTAGAAATTAGATGAGTCTCAAAACTCACAAGCCGTGTCTTGAGCCAGACAAAAGGCTTTATAGGCAGTGTTGAAACTCTTTGCTTGTGTCTAGCAGCAGAGCAGTGGCGTGCTGACAATGTATAACGTGGCGCGACCCACGCCACCGTAAATGGGGGTGGGTGGTTGGGTGGGTGGTCAGTGAGATACTGGGTCCCCGAAAGGGGACCTATAGGCGCTAGAAGATTAAGGAAGGTAAGATAATGGCCAGCATCTATTGCACCAATGCAGCTACTTGCACGTGATAGCAATAGGGATAGCAATAGGGATAGATTATAATGATGCTATTTGAGACAGACATCATACTATAGATCACTCGTGTAAATGGCGGTAGAAATTTAGCAAATTCAGTTGATTAATTCCCTAGGCACCGTTGAACCAAGTTCACCTGCTCTCAGCAAATTTCAGGTAACCATCCCTCTGTACGTCTGATCTTAAGAAACTGTGTTGCTTGGGGTACACCTCCAAAACACGTGGAGATCAAATTCGGCTCTTTAAATTATACCAAAAGTCCCAACCGCTGCGAATAAGTATAAGATGAGAGTTTCATCTAGATGTGAATTGAGAATTTTCCTGCATTCAAAAAACCTAACTAAAACCTGTACCAGTATTTACAGGGGCAAGAGAACGGGCCTACTCTCCCCCTTTCCCCTCCATGGGATAACATTTTCATAGTGAGGGAAGCAAAGACTATAAAGGAATATAGGGACGCTAAAATAAAACTGCCTACTGGCGTTTCACTTTAAACACGGCCCTGTCAAAAGACACAAAATTCGATAATTTCCTCAAAAAACACGAAATTTTACGGTCTCCCCCCCCCCCCCCCTCCCCACCCCGTGGACAGTTCCCTGGGGTGGGTGGGTGTCTGTGAAACATACCCGCGCCTCTTGGCCGCAGGCCTCAGCACGCCACTGCAGCAGAGAGTCCACGAGGAAGATGCTAAGAGACTCTCCTCCTTACCGTGAAATAAGGTTATGGAAACTACGATGCCAAAATTAAAATGCCATTATCTCAAAAGTTAGTTCGATGACCCAAGATTTTCTAGAGTCGAAAATGTTCAGCAGAAATTCATCTTTCAAGTATATAGAAATTTGTTTCACTGTATTTTTTATTTTTTATATTTTTCCTGGGTTATGTTCTGGTTTTAACCTGATTTCCGAAACAGCCCATGCTAAATATCGTGTTTTCAAACCCTTATATCTCCGTTATCAGTACGGTGACCCCCCAATATTATTAGACCGTTGGATGCAGCATAACTCTCCGTATGTGTCATAAAAATTAGGTAGGTAGGTACTACATATTATGACAAATATAGAGAGTTTCGTTCGAACTGCTTTAAAAGGAATTATGTACCCTCAGATTACGAGAATTTTTATCTTCTGTGTATATTACACAAAATAAGTACCTTCATATTTGTTCTTGCAACATAATAACATTTCACAAATAGCAAGATATTATCCCAAAAAACAGGCCAAACGAAATTAGTTTCATGGTTCCCTTATTAATTGGGTCACTCATTTACGAAAGGTATTCCCCGAAATAATCGACTTGGACTCATCATAATATTGCCAATCGCTCAGATTACCATGGGACGGCTCGAAATTCCCATGACTCAATACTGTTTAACTTAATTCGCTTGCAAGGTTCTGCGAATGGCGATGCGACGAAAGGACCGATTATCGTTGTTCAATTGCGATGTAATTGGGGTAATTGTTATTATTACCACAACAAAGCGAACGCATTCAGTGGTTGTGCATGATATGGCCACGCGAAAAGGATTAACAATTTACTGTTCATTTTCGGACAAAAAGCAGGGCCGAATTGCGAAACAAGAAACCCTGGCTTGCCATTTTAGGAAATTCATTAATATTGTCCATTAATATTGTGCATGAGTTTTTGTTTATCAATGAACATTGAACATTGCACATGACCGTTCACCATGGGGCTGCAGGGGTCTGGGACACAGGGCCACCAATAGGTGGTGGAAGGGGGGGGGGGTCCGGGGGCCCAGCACCCCGGGAAAATAAGAACAATCAAGGTTATTTTCTATAGGAAATTTATGCGTTTCAGTAATTCATTAGGTGGGGCCCGTGCCCGTGCCCACGCTCGCCCCCCCCCCCCCTGCAAACGCCTTTGTAAATGAGTTTTTTTAATGGGTATGTTAAATTAGTATTTTTAACGAGTATGTTAAATGAGTATGTTAAATTAATTTGTAAAATGAGAGTGTTAAAATAGTATTTTTAATGAGTACGTTAATAAGTATGTTAAATAAGTATGTTAACTGAGTGTTTTAAATTAGTGTGTTTGAAAACTATATAGGAAAACACATTCCTACCCCCAAGTTGCCCAGCACCTTGCTAAATGCCATGACGCGTTGCTAAGCGAACAGAAATCCTCGATGGTCACTGCAAACTAGGCCAAACTCCACGGCCAGTTTGCTGCCGTAATGGACAGAAATTAATTCGCTATAAAACCACAACATCCACCGACCACGGCCACCATTGTTGACTAGCCGCTGCACCATGCCAGTACCGCCACTGTTCAAGTTGACCGTGTTGGCGTACGTAACGCCACTGGTGTTTGCCAGCAGTGTTGTGTTCAACAATCAGAACAACAATCAGAACAACAATCAGAACTACAATCAGAATTCGGCGCAGAAATCCAACAGTCAGCCGCCACCTGCGTCGTACACGTTCAACGTCCTACCTCAACCGCAGTTGCTGAACAATGCGCCTGCAGGCGCTGGCAAGAACGTGCTGTTTGGGGCGCCGACGCAGGGGGCGGGCCCGCTGCAGGTGCTGACGAAACACAAAATTGATTTGGACCTGGATTCGTCTAACGTCAATTCGATTACTGGTGAGTAAACACCCTTTTTTCCCCCTAGTCAGTAAGTTCTAGAGCAGTTGTATACTCAAACTTTTCTTGCACCTGGGCCGCATAGGGTAATTGGACGTAAAATTCGTGATTTGCAAGATATACTTATAGAGTTGTGTAAATTGAAGGTATTGAACAAATACTCGTAACTTGGACTCGAAACAAGATACAAAGTGATACGCGACACAATGGGGTGTTTCTTGATTCAATCCCCAAGAAAAATGTATATTAAGAGAATTTTTGGCTGCAAATCTATGCGTTTCAAGGAGATTTGACACTAAAAATACATTGGAAATGCACTTGTGAAGAATTATTGTTAATGGAAATTTCAAATAAATATAGTTCAATTTGAGAATTGCATGTTAAGTTGGCATTTTAAATTTTAATAATACATTTGAAGGCGGGCCGCAAATTCTAGAGCCTAGGTATATCTATCTGAACATGGTCCATTTACCAATGGATGTCTACATTGCTTGTAGTTGTGTCAAATCATATCATTTTACGCCACACTCGCCCTTGCTAAAAACTGTAACTTACTGCTACCCCTTCTAAAATAACACCAGAAACTATTCTGGCTTTTGGTACTGCACAAAAATTGACAGAAAAACACAAGACACTGCAAAACTTTACCATGACTACCTCAATATTGCCGATCGTAGAGTGCGCTGCATTAAAATCCGGAAATTCTTTTTTTACTGTGAAATACTTGCAACTCGGATCGTTCAAGAAGACAAAATGGGGGACATTCAACAGCTGTTGGCAAGGTCGAATGCAATGTTAACTGTCTCACTCTCCTCAGGCTCGCGGTCGCCCAGCCTCTGCAGCTGCATCGCCCATCAGTACTGCCAACCCCCGCCAGACGGGTCCGGCCAGATAGACATCCGCATCGTCACCGGCGTGAGCTATCTCGAGAGCACAGATACTTTTATAACTATAGCTAGCAGTCAGTGGTGTGGTGGCGGAAATAAAGGTGGCTACGCGCTCATTTTTCGGCAACCTTTTGGCGGGGAGGAGGGGAGGGGGGGTCAGTAAAAATGAAACTGAATTCATATTTCCACATTTTCGTCATTACCAACACACCCTATTTTCACATATTATCAAACATTGAGAGGAAATTGTTACTGGTTTAAGCAGTTACCAGTATGCAATTGATGGAAGGGAGGCAAAGCTGGAAAAAATGTGCACCCGAACCGGGATACGAACCCGGGACCTCCTGCTTGAGGGCAGGTGCCGGGCAGGTGCCGGGCAGGTGCTCAAACATTGTTTGACGCTTACGACTATTTTCGCTTGGGTTACACTAAAACACGTCCACATATCTCGATTTGCGCCTCAAAGGTAAATGGATAAATGGGTAGTGGGTAAATTGGTGTGCTTTGGGTGGGTGGGAAATGGGTAAGATAATTGTGAATGGGTATATAAAGTGTGAAATGAAATAGAACAAGTATGGAAAACTCGCAAAAGTTACATTTAAAAGCTCTAGAACTTCGCGTAGGTACCTGCGTATACCCTGGACTACACCACTGGCTACAGTACGTCTCAGGATCGGATGTAACAGCAAACCGGTGTTGTACAATGTTATAGCACCTGTTCAAAGCCCCGAGGCGCTGACGAAGAACCTGAGACGAACTGTAGGCTCTAGTATAATATAGTCTCCTCCAGAGAAGGAGTCCTGAAACAGGTTGCACTTCTGACTGATATCCAAGAGTCCCATGGGACAATAATTTTGTCGACAACGGCCATTGGCCGTGCTTCTGTTACAATTCCTTGTGTTTTTCATCACATTTTTCAAATTTATCATATCAAACAACTATCAAATACCACAAAATTTTTCGTTATATGTGTGATCGAAAATATCAAGATAGATCATAGATGCTATAACAGATGTTATGATAATCGATCACAACGTGAAACGGGCTTTAGATAAATACATTTGTATAGTGATCGTGTGAATCCGACGTGCATCGGCAAACCGGCGTCCCCCTACTCCACGACTTCTTGACCGACATCAACACTAAGGTCTTCGGGTCCCTAGTGAACCACCCAAACCCGTTAGTGCCAGTGTTAGTGGACTAAACAGCCCATGCGCGATGTCCCCATGCGAATGATGCGAGTGATTACAATATTCATAAGAAAGTTCTCCTTACAACTTTGATGAACAGAAAAGTGAAGACATTATTTCCTAGATAGAATTAGATAGCCACAAAGGCATAAACAATTTTTACGCCATAGGCAACACCAGCCTATTCGATAGACAATTCTGTATGATCGTGTGAATTGCTCCTCGTCAGCTGCCGAGCGGCGTGACGTGCGGCGCGGGCCTCGTGTACTGCTGCTACAACTCCCACCACCCCGGCACGTCTTACACGACGACGTCGTCGCCCTCGACGGCGTGCGGCACTCGGAACATCATCTCGGTGTCGGGGACCAGTCCGACATACGGCCAGGTGGGTCAGCTGCCTCGGGGAACACTGTCGTATTTACTTGCTCGCGGTCCCTTATCCCATGCCCGACGAAGCGGGAGAATGTGTGCCTGGATAGTTCAGATGGTAGAGCACCTGACCGGCAATATGGAGGTCCTCTTATCCCACCCAGCAAAGCGGGAGAATGTGTGCCCGGATAGCTCAGGTGGTAGAGCACCTGACCGGCAATCAGGAGGTCCCTTTATCCCACTCAGCAAAGCGGGAGAATGTGTGTCTGGATAGTTTAGATGGTAGAGCGCCCGACCGGCAATATGGAGGTCCCATTATCCCACCCAGAAAAGCGGGAGAATGTGTGCCCGGATAGCTCAGGTGGTAGAGCACCTGACCGGCAATCAGGAGGTCCCATTATCCCACCCAGAAAAGCGGGAGAATGCATGCCCGGATATCTCAGGTGGTAGAGCACCTGACCGGCAATCAGGAGGTCCCCTTATCCCACCCAGCAAAGCGGGAGAATGTGTGTCTGGATAGTTTAGATGGTAGAGCGCCCGACCGGCAATATGTAGGTCCTCTTATCCCACCCGGCAAAGCGGGAGAATGTGTGTCTGGATAGTTTAGATGCTATAGCGCCTGACCGGCAATCAGGAGGTCCCCTTATCCCACCCAGAAAAGCGGGAGAATGTGTGCCTGGATAGTTTAGATGGTAGAGCGCCCGACCGGCAATATGGGGGTCCTCTTATCCCACCCAGCAAAGCGGTAGAATGTGTGTCTGGATAGTTTAGATGGTAGAGCACCTGACCGGCAATAAGAGGTTCCTATCCCGGTTCGGATGCACATTTTCCCGGCTTCGTCTTCCTACCAGGGATTGAATCGAAAACACTGTCCAAGATTATGACAGTTGAAAATGTGATCTGTCTTTGTCGTATCTTGAGGAAATAGCTGTAGATTTTGAGAATCTGCAAACAAATAAGTCAACCATGTTTACCAATCTTTTCTCCCTAAAGAATCCACAACAATGCACAACCTTGGCAGTCGTTAGTGATGTATGTTTGCGTTGAAGAACGATTATTTTGCAGTAATTTGCCATTTGGAAAATTTCAAGACACGAATTTTCACAAGCAACCTTGTCACGTCTAGGCAGCGCCCTCTGAAAGGATTTGTTTTGATTTTCTCGAAAATGTCTCCAGATGACTTCGACTTTGAGCGAGATTGAACTCAGATATTTTTTGACTCTGCCAGTTCCCACAGCCTCCTAGCGACATTAGGGCCAGAAGAGCGGTGGGGAACACTTCATGTCGAAGGCCCTGGTTGTGAGCTCGGATAGAAGTTCAATATGTGCTGTCAATGGCTGCCATTCCTTGTCACAACACTATAATGCTATTATAGTATAGCGTTCTATGGGCGTAGTGTGTACTAGCTGTAACCGTTTACCCTGCGTATACGCCTGGGCCCCAACGAATTACACATATTACGGAATTGTCAAGTAATCACTGTCCAGTGTTCTCTAATGACCTGTCATCAACTCGACAACTCGACCGTACGCAAATTAAGCGAGCATAACAATTATCACAACAACAATGCACAGTTTGAAAAGATTAGCTTTAATCGACCAGTGCAGAGTAAAGAGAGGCTTTGTTCGGCAGAGAGCGGCCATGCCTGAATACGTTTTGGGCGCCATTAATTGACCAAATGAAATAAACTCTTATTTTGTTGCGATTAAAGTCTCTCACTCATAACTCTAATGAACATATCACATAATCAGTCTGTTTCAGTTGGAAATGTAACGGTGCACGTGCAATAATATTAGGGTGTCACTGGCGCTTTTAATTTAATTTATTAAAAATTTTATTTATTAGAATTTTATTTAATTATGGCGCTTTTTTTCAATTTTTTTTTCAATTTATGTGTTGCTATATTCTCTTTAAAGACATAGAAACAACGTTAGTTTATATGATTTAAATAAATGTTTTCATCTTAAATTATTCATGTTTTTCCAAACGCGCACAAGTTTTCGCACAGAATTTCTTTGAAAAATTGACGTTACCATAGATACGGAGACCAAGCGAAAGGGAGACTTGAAACCATGTGATGATGTGACACAAGAAAATCATTATCGTTACTTCAATTTTGCCTTTTTATTCTATATTTAGCCCAATTTAGCCTATAGTTGCCCGGTGCCAGCCAGGAGTTTGAACGAGTTCGATTCTTGCCCGCTCTCTGCCGAATAATAATATATAGCCTCTCAATAATGCAGTGGCGTTATCTGTGCTCGGTGTGTGTTAGTCGAGCTTCGGCGAGTACCCGTGGACGGCGCTGGTGCTGGGCACGGGCAACGACTACGTCGGCGGCGGCGTGCTGATCAGCAGCACGCACGTGCTCACGGCTGCGCATAGGGTGCACTCTTACTCGTGAGTAGCCACGTCCAAATGTCGCACACCACTGCGATTTCGTCGCTCTGACTTTGCCGCTCTTGGTTAAGGCTTATTCCACTAGGAATGCAACCAGCTGATCCTAGGCCTTCTTACCGGCAAATTTACTATCACCACCAATGGAACAAAACCATTTAGAGGGCCATGGATCGGCAGGTTGCAGCCGTAGTGGAATATATGGCCTTTACAAAGAAAAAAATTGACATGGACAACAATAGGGATTTTATCCATCAGAACCGATGACGGCATCGCTTAAAAGTTACAAAATCGCAGTGCAGGCAGCATCAGTTTATCGTGTGAAGTGATAATAATTATGAATAATGTTACCAACCACTATAAATCAGCTGTCACCTGTGAGTAAGTAAGTTATATTATAACTACTAAAGATTTACTAAACTCCGTTTCACGTTAAGAATTGGAGAGTGAATTTGAACCTTGCTGCTTGACACGAGCTAAGAGTTTTAAAACTCACAAGCCATGTCTTGAGCCGGACAAAAGGCTCAATGGGCAGTTTTCGAACTAACGCTCGTGTCTAGCAGCAGCGGGTCCGCAAAGAAGATGCAAATCCACTCCCCTTCTTGACATGTTTCGTTGCGGAGGGCGACCACCAGCAGTCTCTCTAAACTCTTAGTACGGGGCCGAACTGCAAATTGAAATGAAACAACACTGTGCCGCAAAAGCTAGCCGTGAAAAGAGGTAAAACACTACATAATAGGGACTACATAATAGGGCCGGGCCAAAATGTTGCACTTGCAACGGAAGAAAAAGAAGACTAATGTTGAAAAAGGTTTGATATTCGTTCTTATTGCCACTTAGACTTATTTGTTTAAGGTGACAGATCAGTTCGCCAGAAAGCGTATCTAAGACGAAAAGTTGCCGAGTGGTCGAGACCACATCGTTGAGGTTATATTTCCAATATTTTATCATGTTGTAGACAAAAGACGTAAATAAAGGCGACCATGGCCCTTTTTTTGAAGATTTGCCGTGGTATGCTAGAAGTAGAACATACCCCAAAACCCTTCTTTTTTTACCATTTTTTGAGTCATTGTATACGAAAGTGCAAAGAAAAATAATTGAGGAAAAGGGCCAAGGTCGTCCTTATATGTCGATTATATCTGTTTGTAAGCCAGCCTTTGCCCGCGTTCCAGCAACGGCGTGGGGCTGAAAGTTCGTCTCGGCGAGTGGAACGCCGCCCGCGACACCGAACCCTACGCGTTCCAGGAGTACTCGATCAGCCGACTGGTGGTGCACCCTTACTTCAACAGCACCAACCTGCACAACGACGTCGCCCTCATCACGCTGGCGTCGGCAGTGCCCCTAGGGTCCTCGCCGCACATCAACACGGCCTGTCTCACGACCTCCATCGTCAACGTCACGGGCCACAGGCAAGTCTGTGACACGATGTCGTCAACATTGGCTCTGCACCAATCAAGCTGGGTTTACTGCTGGCAATGTCAGTGACTCGATGTCATTAACGTGGGCTCTGTACCAATCAAGCTGGGTTTACAGCTGGCAATGTCAGTGAAACGATGCCGTCAACATTGGCTCTGCACCAATCAAGCTGGGT
Organism: Nemoura dubitans; assembly: GCA_921293005.1. Classification (NCBI taxonomy): domain Eukaryota; kingdom Metazoa; phylum Arthropoda; class Insecta; order Plecoptera; family Nemouridae; genus Nemoura; species Nemoura dubitans. The sequence continues at coordinate 12,064,832 of OV121078.1, read as the reverse complement.
TTACAGCTGGTAATGTCAGTGACACGATGCCGTCAACATTGGCTCTGCACCAATCAAGCTGGGTTTACAGCTGGCGATGTCAGTGACACGATGTCATCAACATTGGCTCTGCACCAATCAAGCTGGGTTTACAGCTGGCGATGTCAGTGACACGATGTCATCAACATTGGATCTGCACCAATCAGAGACAGTGAAATTTGTTCATTGGGTTAAACGTGACATTCGATCCTGTCAACCTAGCGCCAGTCACGGCCTCGTAGTACGTTTCAGCATTTGTTATATTATTCATATTGTACATTCTTTTAATCGAGAGTTCAGCAAGTGCCACTGAATTTCATGCAGAAAATATCATTAGCAGCAACGGCTACGCGAAACATTAACTAACAGATTGGTAAAAGTATTAGTTATACCTAGTCATAGGCTACAGAAAATATGTAAGAAGCGATGATGGGTAGAGCGAGTGAAATAGACTTTCACATCGAATTTGATAGGTTTGACAGCGGTGGTTAGCTGCTGAGCTGATGATGAAGCTAACCGGCATGGTTTCACCGGGTCCACCCTCGGCTCCCTTCCAGGCCAGGCTAGCTCCATCATCAGCCTGTCATTCACCGACAGCCAATAGACCAGTGCCACAGGGACAGCGCCAACACAGTGTGTCAAAGGGACAAGGCTAAGCGGTGGCCAGCCCTTGGTGCTTTTGAACGGTAGTAGGCCCTAGTGCTGGCACCGGGTTCTCCCTCGGCTCTCTTCCAGGCCAGGCTAGCTTCACCATCAGCCTGTCATTCACCGACAGCCAATAGACCAGTGCCACAGGGACAGCGCCAACACAGTGTGTCAAAGGGACAAGGCTAAGCGGCAGCCGGCCCTTGGTGCTGTCGGACCGTAGCAGGCCTTAGTGCCGGCGCCGGGTCCACCCTCGACTCCCTTCCTGTCCTGACTTGCTTCATAATCAGCCTGGCATTCACCGACAGCCAATAGACCAGTGCCACAGGGACAGCGCCAACACAGTGCGTCAAAGGGACAAGGCTAAGCGGTGGCCGGCCCTTGGTGCTGTTGGACGGTAGCAGGCCTTAGTGCCGACACTGGGTCCACCTTCGGCTCCCTTCCAGGCCAGGCTAGCTTCATCATCAGCCTGTCATTCACCGACAGCCAATAGACCATTGCCACAGGGACAGCGCCAACACAGTGTGTCAAAGGGACAAGGCTAAGCGGCAGCCGGCCCTTGGTGCTGTTGGACGGTAGCAGGCCTTGGTGCTGGCGCCGGGTCTACCCTCGGCTCCCTTCCAGGCCAGGCTAGCTTCATCATCAGCCTGTCATTCACCGACAGCCAATAGACCAGTGCCACAGGGACAGCGCCAACACGGTGCGTCCAAGCTGTGTTAACGCCCCCGTTGCCCCCAAGGTGCTGGGTGTCTGGCTGGGGCAAGGACGCGTACGGCGCGAACGGCGCCTACCAGGAGATCATGAAGGCGGTGGACGTGGTTGTGGTCGACCAATACGCGTGCGAGACGGCGATGCGCTCCACGCGGCTGGGCTCGTACTTCCAGCTGGACCGCACCAGCTTCGTCTGCGCGGGCGGCGAGAGCAGCAAGGACGCGTGCACAGTGAGTGGCAATAGAGTGTTGTGTCGATAGCGTGACGCGAGTTTTGGCACGGTTTTGGCCGCTTAAGGCCATTCATTAATGGTTGTTGAGGATAATTGAATTCAACTTTTTATGGGTTTCCAAGAGATATTTCGAGGTTCTGAAATATTCAATTGGTTGTCAAAAGTTTGAGGATTCTGTAGATATTTGTTTCGTTGCGATCGGATAACGGGTGTGGCCTGGAAAGTGTATACGGTACGAGGTAAATTCTTAGCTGGAATATACCCGAAGTACATCTTTCAATGTACCGGCTAAACATGGTTATTTTAAAACTCTTGTAAGTAATTGACGAGGGAATCTTGCGAAATGAAAATTTGGTTTGGAAAATTTGGAAAATTTGGGGACAACAATTGGTTGTCCGAAGTGTGAAGATTCCGAAAATATATGTTTCGTCGCGATTCGACGAAAGGTGTGGCCTTGAAAGTGTATACCTTACGAGGTGAAGAAAACGGCTCGACTTCAGAGCTCATTGAACATACTTAAGTGGTTCGGGGTTTACGCAGGTATGCTGCGTTTACTCACATTTTATTTTTGGGAATTACTCTAGTACACGCCCGTACGCCAATTTGTGACCTTTTTACCACCTTGTTTATTAGCCAAACTAATCATAGCACTTAAATTATTCTTATATAATTTGAAAGCCTCTTGTATTACCCATGAGGTGAGCTATTTTGCCATTTGGTGGGGCTATCACTTATGGTTTGTCTCCAAACAATTGTTCGGTAGATATTCGTTGGCTTTTAGGTGATCATTCCACGTTAATGACCAAATGTCGTTATACTGTTTTTTTTTTAGAACATTCCTCACGCATTCCAGTAAATTCATTTTAATTCATTTTCATCAGCCGCAAATTCCTGGCAGAGGCAACTCGTTTGAACTAAAAATCGTTCCAACGCCACTTAAATTTGACGAAAACTCGGAAAAATAGAAATAAATAATTTCGCGCTAGATGTCCGCCCAAACAAAAGCACGTCGAACCCAGAGAGCCTATATACGGCTAGAGAGGGGCCATCTCTGCGTATGGAAGCCATGTTTCTACCAACTTAAACTATTCAACAGCCCTTTCAGCAGTAGTTGATACGTTACGAACTTACCTCACCATGTACATAATACGAAGATATGCAAAGAATTATGAGAAACTCAGATCGACAACTGCCATGTGCTTCGTGATCAACTTGGTAAAAACATGGCGTCAGTTTAGCATTCGAACAGCCAATATAAAAGTGTCATCGTGTTGGCCACTCTCTAACCGTATATAGGCTCTCTAGTGGGACCCAATCTCGCCAGCTGGCGCGGTGCACGGCCCTTTGAAGGCGCATCGGATGGATGCTGGCGATCACGACCGGCCGGTCGTTAACTGGGAACCGGATCCGCGCACAAACCGACCGGCATTCCTTGACACGCGTGTTAATTGTACCTACCTAACTCACTTGGCGTGGGTGCACGATCGCTGTCCATTTCACGCTAACGGAATTCGCTCACCTGTACACAAGTGTTGTGCTCAGATTGAACATTTTGACTTTTTATAACCAATACGGAGGCAAGTTACAAAACATTTTTAGTCTACCACTTGCCATTGTGTCTAATCTTAAAAATGAAAAAAAAATCCATAGTTGTAATATCGATTCCAAATTTTACTATTGCGAAGTGATCGCTGTCAAAAGTCAATACCGAAAGTTTGAAGCGAATCGGTGCTTCGGGAAGGTAATTACGGCCAAAAAACTATTCCCAGAGCCCACGATGACGTCATAGAGGGCTCCACATAAATGCTCTTTGCAGCCTCAAAAAAGTTAGAATATTTTTTTGCCTCTACCATGGGTTTATAAAATGTAAAAATCTTTAATCTAAGCACAGCTTATTAGGAGATAAGATTTTGTATCTTCATCGAGGACCCACTGCTGCTAGACACGTGCTAAGAGTTTAAAAACTACCCATAGAGCCTTTTGTTCGGCTCAAGACATGGCTTGTGAGTGTTTAAACCCTTAGCTCGTGTCTGGCAACAGTGGGTTCTCGAGGAATATGCAAATCTACTCTCCTTCTGAACGTGAAATGGAGTTTAAATAAAGAAGACGGACCGGAAATATGAGCTGCTATTCTCCTTTAGACTGAGGTTTATGCTTAACAAAAAATATGATCGTTCGACAGACAGTTTAAAAGGTTGCTGGGCGTTCCTGATGTTTTATGTCACAATAACGATATTAATTCAACTCTTGTCATAAGTTTTAGTAGACACATTGATGGCACTTTCGTTCACCCGTGGTGTCTAAAATGCGCCGAAAAAAGAGATAGAACGACGCTAGAGAGGCTTCAGAACAGATCCCTCCTGGACCGCGTGATGTCCACGCCCCTGTACAACCTGTCACTAATCAAACCTTTCTTGCTTGGTGTAGGTAACAGTGTGAATCGGACCGCACCGGGGATAGCCAGGGATAAAACCAGTTTTTCTGCATTGGGCCGATAATGATATCGATTAATAATTTTATTAAACACGATTAAATATCACCCAATTTCCTTTGATTGCTTCTTATCTAAAATAACCCGTAAACACGAAGGTTTCAATCACATGTTCAAAATAAAATTCGAACCAAAGTTTTAAGCTGATAACTACACGTTTAAAACAAGATTCTAGAAAATCATAGGGACGAAATTAACCGGAAGAATGACAAAATTTGATTTTGCCTGCTTTGCCAGTGGCCTAGCGACAACCCATATACACTAGGTCCAGCCAGGTAGGTACGCTCATCAGCACCGCGATAGAATTTCGTCTAAAAATTATGCATTTTCCCCCTTTTTCGGCAAAATAAAATAAGTATCTAAACAAATACCGGTTGTATGAAAATACTGGATCTCTCTGAGTTTTTCTCCTGCGATGAAATTAAGATGTTGAAGAGAGCGATTTAAATGTAACCTAACTGCAATCTAATTCTCTAGAGCCCAGAGATATCGATGCTCAGTCATATTTCGTGAAATTATAAGTAGGGCCAACGATATGAGAGCAGGTTTAGCTAAACATTTATCGTGGAAGGGTTAATCGATATAAAATCGTCCATCGGCTCTGATCAGAGTTAATCCGACAAGGGGTATGGTATGGGTGAAACATAACTCTGTCATGCATTAGGCCTCCCCAATTTCAAATGACCTTCTATCTCTCTCCCAGAGGCCAATGTCCGATTCCATGAGTACGTCTCATGTTCGGATGTCACATCAAACCGGCATAATTCAATGCTAGCAGCAGCTCAATGTCCCGAGGCGCTGACATCAAATCCTGAGACAGACTGTATATTCCCAACATTGTTCGCGGGCAAATGGTACCCGATTCCTGCGCATTTCCCGACTAATCCGTCGTGTCCGAGACTTAGAAAGTCTAGGATCATGCCGCGAATGCATGATGTTTCCAAGCACTTACATTGCTGGCACCAACATTAGGTAATCAGCACTAACATTAAGTAATCTGCACCAACATTAAGAAATCTGCAAAAACATTAAGAAATCTGCACCAACATTCAGTATTCTGCACCAACATTTAGTAATCTGCACCAACATTACCGTGAGCCAACGAGAGGCGTATTATCACAGATTTAAGTATACCCAGATATCCTATAATACCTAGCTATGGCTACGGCAAAAATTTGATGATATTAATTTCGCCGGCAATCATTGGGGTGCGTTGGAAATCTTTTCATCATCAACCAGGCCATGGCACAAGGTCAATATTATAATCAAGGGACCCAATGTTCCACTGGTGGTTACATTTACCTTGGTTACAGGTGATAAAACAACAAACAGTGACTCCATCCCTTGACTGCCGACGAAACTGTTATTGCTCGCGGAGGGCTTTCGCATGTAGATGCTTTAGCGTGGGATTGGAACATCTTGCTTTTCGGATTTCGGTGTTTGTTTGTGCCATGACGCCCTCGTGCCGAGACGCAATTGACCCACCCCCTGTTGTTCTCGCAGGGCGACGGGGGCTCGCCCCTGGTGTGCGACCTCAACGGGTACTACCACGTGATCGGACTGGTCGCCTGGGGCATCGGCTGCGCCGACACCGGCATCCCCGGCATCTACGTGCACGTGCAGGCCTACCAGCAGTGGATCGCCCAGCACATGATGTACTGACATGTGCCAGCAGTCGGCCCAGCACATTATGTACTGACATGAGTGCCAGCAGTTGGCCCAGCACATGATGTACTGACATGTGCCAGCAGTTGGCCCAGCACATGATGTACTGACATGAGTGCCAGCAGTTGGCCCAGCACATGATGTACTGACATGTGCCAGCAGTCGGCCCAGCACATGATGTACTGACATGTGCCAGCAGTCGGCCCAGCACATGATGTACTGACATGTGCCAGCAGTCGGCCCAGCACATGATGTACTGACCACTGATGTGAAATTACCAGGATAGCTATTGCCCTGGTGCGGATACTTGAAGTTAATAATCAACAAGTAGGCGTCCTTAATTTTGAGCATCCCCATAAGATCCCATTGTGATATTAGTGATTTTACCAACCATTTTCGTAGCTTTTAATCAGATTTTGACTTTTAATTGCAGTGATTCCCAGCTTTGTGCTTGAAACATTTTGAAAAGTTAATAACAGAAACGGGCTCCAAAAAACTATATAAAAATCCAAAATGCTCTGACTGTAGAGCAGTGCTGCCTCCCAAAATAAAATTGTATATAACCTAGAATTAATTTAATGCCAAATGCTGCAACTTGTATGTAATAATATCGCTGGAAAAATGTTTTAAAAACTCATAAATTAGCATTGAAATCAAATGTAGTCCACAGATTTTGGTACTCCTACCTGTTGCAAACAATAATAACTTGCCGACTACTTGCTGTCATCTGACTTCAATTTTTAGCTGCAAGCTGGATACGATACTCCATCCAGGCTATTGGAGAGCAGTGCTGCTAGCTGGATACTATGCTCCATCCAGGCTATTAGAGATCAGTGCTGCTAGCTGGATACGATGCTCCATCCAGGCTATTAGAAATCAGTGCTGCTAGCTGGATACTATGCTCCATCCAGGCTATTGGAGATCAGTGCTGCTAGCTGGATACTATGCTCCATCAAGGCTATTAGAAATCAGTGCTGCTGGCTGGATACTATGCTCCATCCTGGCTATTAGAGATCAGTGGTACTGACACAGCGAATCAATCAGTGGACCACTGGATCACTGGATCGTATATCATGATGCACTGAGTGCTGACACTCCATGGCATTCTGTGTTGACGTTATTCCCTTTCGTGCCCAGTAGTCTAATTGCTAATCTCCCACCTTAATATCGGCTTTTTGGACATTTTGTATGCTGCTGTCCGAAAAATTTGACCCAGGCTACACAAATCTGTAATGTGTTAAGTGTAATCAAATTCTGTGAGGTGTCAGTGGGATAAAAATAAAAGCTTGAGTACATGCCCGACAGCGCACGAAGAGTCAGTGTAGAAACACAAATCAAATGTCAAAGAATCGAATGAAGAAAATTAATTCACCGATGGGCAATGTAAATATTCTGTTTTTCGACGTGTGATGTTGAGAAGCTCAAGATGCTGATGGACCGCTAGGCCAAGACTGTGGTACATCTCAGATACCTACGCAAAAGACAGCAGCAAACCAGTATTCTACTAAGTTATATTATTGGTATGCACCCAAAGCTCCTTTAGGCGCTGCAAAAGAACCTGAAACGTACTGTTACCAAAATATTTTTATAATTTTACCATGTGGAATATAATTTCACGATGCAATATTTAAGAATGTTGTTCATTCATTTGTATTTCAAACACAGCATATTATTAATTTATTGTAGGGCATGCAATATTGTATAATTGTTCATTGTCCAAACTATTTTCATCAAGATTAAAAAGACATTGTGGCAAACGCAGACACAATATATTATGTACAGATACATATCAAATACACAAATATACATATTATTATACCTTACATGAAATCAATGAGTTAGAGCTATAAAATTTATTTTCCATCAGGAGTCTCTATAATTGTGTCTTGTAATTTGAAAATGTTATATTTTTAAAATCTTCCGGTAACGTATATTAAAACGTATGCAATCCCGAATTGAATGGCACAAAACATATTATAAATACTGAAAAAACAATTACTGATAACCCAATCCTTTCGTAATTGCTAGAGAGGCTTTATTTGGCAGTACAGAGAGCGGGTATCAATTACCGCTCTCTGCCAAATAAAGCCTCTCTGGTGGTTAATTTGTTTTGGAAAAGGTGGGTAAACAAACCCACAGTTATAATGTCAAAAATGTAAAAACCTGGTTAGGGGGGGGGGGGAGTTGGGGGGGGGGGGGGGGTCTACAACTTTTATATGTTGTTTTATAAGGGAAATTATGCATTTTGTGTGTGAAAACTCACACTGACTACTGATGATTAAGTATAGCAGATAAAAAATAATTGAGTAGTTTACGTTGTTGTTATATTGATCAATTTTTTAAGCTGTTAGACAAATCGATATGGTTTTCCTTCTACGAACAGCGATGACTGCATCTCCGCTCCCAGATGCAGAAGAAGTTAAGTTGTTACTATACTTGCGTCATGTTTCGCCCTCACTCTCGCTCTGTTTTGTCGGCGCTGCCACACAAAGGGTTGCGGCTTGCTACTGCCACAGTAGTAAATAAATACTATGCGAACGTTGCTATGAGCTTGTCCATGAATTTGCGCAGGTCGCAAATATCGCTGCCTGTCTTCGAAGTAACGTACCATTCGATCCTCCAATTATCTCTTTCTATTGAATATAAACAAAGCTCAATTCTTGAAATAATCACTGCGTTTGGTTAGGAAGTTGATGATTTGGTTAAAAGGTGAGTAAACGGAGTTTACGCATGATATATAGGTAGACAAACGGAGATTACGTGAGTAAACTCACAAATTAACCACTGATTCCTCCTCTAGCCCATGCGTGTTGTTCCAGCTCGCAGTGGGCGATTTCCTGCTCGCCTCGTAAATCTTCATTTGTCTGCAGGCATGACGCATTTCGCGCGAATGCTGTCAGTTCCAAAACTCGTTTTCTGAGCGCAGCTTATAGCTAATTGCGGAGCCTATCGCTGGGCTCGCAGCTGTATATAAAACATTTCGAATATTGAAAACCTATAGGTAAGTTATATAAACATGCTGAAAACGCTGTGTGTCTCAAAGAGGATCGCAAAATTGTGGGATGTAAGCACTTACGGTGATGGTTCGACGACCGCCAATTTGTTTTCGAATTAGAAATGCTGGAATGTTTGATTTTTATTCAACTTGGTGAGTGTTTACTCGGGCCACTTCCCGCTCAAATTTTACCTCCTACTGGATTCTAACTTGTGGCTACACCTTTCGCCCGAAAGGGTCAACGGAATCCTCGTACTTTTGGCAACAAATTGTGTAGTTTTTAATCACGAAATACCAGTTGAAAGTTTAAATAAATCTTCATGCAATAATCACCAACAACCACACTTCACTCATAATATACATACTGCATGGGTAAATGAAGAGAACCTGTTCAAGTTGTACGTGCTCCTGAAATCTCTCCGCTTTGATAATAACAACATGTACGTCATGATGTCATACTCATGTCCTCATTAAAGGATATTTTTTTCATTTATTTAGTTGGTTAGTCGATTACACAATGTAAATTCATCTTGAGGTTATGACAAATGTTTTCCCAGCAATCATCATGGAGACATGACGTGGGCTTTTTGTGGGCTTTTTCGCATTTTGTGCATACGATAATGTGAAGAATTTAAATAAATTAACATTAACACATTTAAAAAAAAATTTAATAGTCCCGAAAAAACGACTTGTTAGCGGGAAGCGTGTTTCCGTTTCGTGCCTCGTAGACGCAATGTTAAATTTCCCACATTTAGATTGGCTTTTTGGGCAATTTGACCGGGGCCGTCCTTAAAAAAATTACCTAGGGTACACTAAACGACAACGTACGGTAATGTGTTCGGGGCAAAAAAATCGGTACACGCCCGAAAAACATATGATAGAGCCCGTAGGTAAACAAAGAAATGTCAACGAATCTAGTTACTAACATGAATACAATGCAAAAGACTATGCAAATGCGTGTAAATAAGATGTTATGAATCAACAAACCGTTTTTCGAAAAAAACAAAATGTTCGCCCTGACACGGAATAAAACGCATGACCCCTCGCATCATGAGCAAGCGCTCTACGAGCGTGGCCAGCGGACCACTTGCCCCTGGCTGCGATTTGACGCTGCTAGTAATGCTAAACATGTGGTAGAAATTCAACATTGCGTCTACGAGGCACGAAACGGAATATAGCTACCGGGAACATATTATTGCTCTACTGTGACTGAAAAATACTTTACGTAAAACTGCTTTTTTTGAATAATCTATAACTCAGTTGAAGGCAGTACCTCCAAAATGCCATGTCCTCCTGTCTAACGTGTTCGTTGCACTTTATGACGACCAGGGCATCGAACTCGAACCGGAATGACAAATCCGTAACCGAACCCAAATTTCAAATTCTGTGCTGCACCAGGTACAAAAGAGCCAAGCTTTTGAGTGATTCATATGCCATCGGTGGAATGATCACTTTGGCCAACGGATATCTACCAAACAATTGTTGATGAGCGTAGCGAGCGAAGCGAGCGAAGCGAAATCATCAATTTCACTACTGCTAAAAAAAACACTTGGTGTGTGTTTGTTTTTTTTGTTTTTTTGTATGTGTGTTTGCGCGCGCTCTACAGGCCAAACGACTGCTTCGAGTGGGATGAAATTTTCAGGGTGTCTACTTTTGTTCTCAACTTAGACCCCCTGCGTTTTTCAAGAAAATCCTCCACGCCCTTCACTTTCAAAGCAGAAAAAAGAGCAAAATTCGACAATTGGGCAAGTTTGGAAAAGTCGGGAAATTTATTTAAAAGTGCGTATTTTTTTTAAATGTTCCCAATTTCGATTTGCCTTTAGAAACCATCGAAACCAAATCACAACATCACACCAGATTTTTCCCAATAAAAACCAAACCAATAAAACCCAATAAAAACCCTTGGGCATGAGTTACATCTATGTATTAACATGCACAATGCTCAATGATCTCAAAATGAGCATATTTCCGCTACCCGACAGCTCAGACAGAAACAAAGAAAGGTCAGAATCGTTTACATTTCCAAGTGATCAGAATTTTTGAGAAAGCATTGGTCCGGCTTGCTGCTCCATGATTTGCATAAGCTTCTTCCCTTAATCTTTTTTTGCGCTATATACAAACCGCTACGCTCATCTTCAACGCAACACAAATTGCGTTCGCCCTAGTCTTAAGATCTTACAAGTTTGTGGAAAATCTTGTAATAATATGTATTGCAAGATCTTGGTAAATATTTTCAGCAGGGCTTCAAATTCTGTAAGACTAATTTTGGTGCCATGATTAGTTTTGCTAATAACGTCCATAACTATGGGAATCATTCGTTTCCATAGTTTCCATAGTTTTCCATGGGTTCGAAAAGAAAAAATGAACGTCAGAATCCGTCTACATTTTCAAGTGATCAAAGTTTTCAAGAAGGCCATGGTCAGGCTTGGTGCTCCATGGTTTTCTTATGACTTCTGCCTGCACCTTTTTGATCCGCTATACAAATCGCTACCTATACGCTCATCTTCAACGCAACACAAATTGAGTTCGCAAAGCCCTAGTGTTAAATGAATCATTGACGGGAGATAATCATATTGATTCAATAACATACTCTATACGCTGCGCCGCCCCGCCAACAAGTCCAACGAAAGGTCCGCCGGTCCACGATCCGGTCTGGACAGGCTGATTGCACTTTGCTCTGGCAAAACTTCTCAGCTGGCGACAGCTCCTTGGCCTTCCCCATTATGCAATTGGGGAAAACAGTTGAAACATTGAGACTGTCAAAAGTGCTATTCTGGCTCAAAATGGATTAGGAAAATATGCTTCATTGCTGATCTATACTGCCCCTGCCCTTCTTGAACCCAATTGATTCCAAGTTATAAAATTAAAGCGACGCTTCACGAAATTAATCTCGCATTTTATTTTTAGTAACTGTGACTTCTTTTGGTCTCTTGCCACCCATATCCTAATAACAAATAAGCCAAATCCTTGGAATGTCTTCACATTTTATTAAAATGTAAAGATTCGCTTCGAATGCCTATTATTATATAAAGAACTTTGACCGTAAGAGAGAAGGCGAAACCATCATTAAAAATGTGTTTGATACCTCTATTTGGTACGAGCTATTCTCATTCCAGCAAAATCCTACAATCAGTACAATCAAATGATTATTCATAGTTTAGATAATCTTATTCCCGCCAATAAACCTTGAAGAAATAACACAGAGACAAGCAGCGACATGTAATAAATCCAGCGGAAATTTACCGAACATGCGCAAAAGTCGCGAGAGATTCCCGCCTCTGCGCAGGAGCGGCGCTCCTTGACGGGCTGGAAGAGCGATTGGCAAGTGGCACATCCTGCGCTGCCGTGCCGCGGCTGGCCAACGCGCTCCTCCACAAGGTCCTTCAGCGTCAAGTAGAGGTCGAACGGCGTGATCAACTTTTTCTGGTTTCGGTCCAGATGAGCGGCCGCTTCTGGGTACTTGGCACGGAACCGCGGCGGCAGCCACAGGTACAGAAAGGGCAGTCTCGCTTCGAGCCAGCCCACGTATGTCTCGGAGATTGGACCGTGTCGGAATCCGTGATCGCTCAGGAAAACGCACACGGTGTTGTTGAATGACTGATGTTCTACCAGGGTCTCGAAGAAATCCACCAATCTGTAGTCCATGGTAGCTGGCAGCTGATGGCTGTCATGACTGAAGTTATTCAGCCATATCAAGGCAAAAAGATTGTTTTTGAATGTCTTCATCACGTCTATGGTAAATTTGAGAAGAATATCTGTGGGATTTGCTTCGTCGAAACACACAGTCCAGCCTCCAATTCGTTTCGCTACAATTCTTTTATAAGCTTCGACCATTAATGGCTGCATGTACAAGTCTGTAGGCTTTTTTTCAAACCCATTCGATTGGTAGTTAAAAGTGCTCAGGTTAGAGCCGTCTTCTGCATACGCGGTGGTGAATCCGCTCCTTTTAAAGTCCTTCCACAAGAACGGGCAGTGGCCATACTCGTTGGCAGACGTAACAACCTGAACAGTCGGGCCCAAACAGTTAATGGCAATATTCTGAGCCACGTTGTTTCCAGTTAATAACGCCATTAAATTCGGCAAGGTTTGTTCACCAATCTTGTTGTAGCCAAGCATTTCCACCCAACCGAAGGTTTTGAGAAATGCCGCCAGTCTCGGCAAGGTCCTTTGAAAGTTCTGCCGGGACATGGCGTCGAACCCGAGCATGACCACGTTGAACCGCTCGCTGTGTTCCGCTCTGTCGGCCGGCACCTGCACCACGGCGTGCACGTTCGCGTACAGCCGTGACTTTGTGCCGCGACGAGAGCACGTCACGAACACATGTTCGACGTCGCGGTCCAAAATCGCGTCTTGGTCGAGATCCAGCCAGGGGCTTTTTTGGTTCGTCGAGTCCGTATCGCGGACGATCACAAAAAATTGACACTCGATGTCTTCAGCGCTCCGGGCGTAGTATGACACCGCGCTCGCCGCGACCCGAAGATGCTGGCGACCTTCGGACTCCTCCGTGTACGTCAGCGGAGGTCGAGTGGAGCACACCACGGGTGTCGCCTTGGCCGTCACGATACCCTTCAGGGTAGGGTCCCAGGGGTCAATGTCCAGTATTGGACAGGGGCCGTACGTTTCTATTATGAAGTAGGAGGCGACACCGAATGTCAAGATCAGCAGAAATAATGCCAAAACGACGAGACTCACGGCGTTTTCGCGTTTCATTTCGCGACTGATGCACCGGAAGTGAAGAATGTATATAGCCAGACCAATGGAAACAAATAACGCTATCTTCGCTCCATAGAATTGTCAGCACAGCACGTCTAAATTGGTACCATGAGAACAGTCAATAAAAGAGTCATTGTTAGCCGTTGAAAGCCACTTATTCAAAATACTTTTGTTGTAGTTGATTGTGGTTAAATAAAGCAGAAATGACATGAGTGTTTTCCCTCTGAACGTCCTCAGTCGTAACATTTCCTTCCCAAGTCACGTTTTCCGTATAATACAACGAACGCAGTAAGCAAGCACACAGAGAATAATGACTGTGCTCCTGATTAAGTCCCGATCAGTCCGGTTTGGGTTTATTCTATGTCTTCTTTTTGCCGCTGCAGAATTCATCTCTGAGGAAGCCGTCGAGGAAGACGGACGCTATGGCGCCGATGAGCGCGTTCGAGGCCAGCGACAACGGGGCCCTGTTCGGGCCTGAAGCAACATACAGATGGACTTTACAGCGATGAGGGTAAGAGAGCACTAGCAGGGAAAGTAGGTGGGGTTCCTACGCCCTCTACATATTATAGTGGCATGGATCCACCGAAAACCATGGTATAAGCATTGACATCAAGGAAGATCCGTTAGAATATCCACTATTTTCCTAGGCTGCTTCCTTGATGTCAATGAGTATATGCGATTAATATGCTAATCACCAGGGCATGGATTCACAAAGAATTTTAACTTTAATACCGTATCGGAACATATTATTGCTCTACTGTGACTGAAAAATACTTTGCGTAAAACTGCTTTTTTTTTAATAATCATTAACTCTGATGAAGGCTTTACCTCCAAAATGTCCATGTCCTCCTGCCTAACGTGTTCGTTGCACTCGTGTTCGAGGGCATCGAACTCTATCCGGAATGACAAATCCGTAACGTAACCGAACCCAATTTTCAAATTCTATGCTGCACCAGGTACAAAAGAGCCGAGCTTTTGAGTGATTATTCTATGCCCTCGGTGGAATGTCCACATTGGCCAACGAATATCGCTACTAAACAATTGTTTATAGGTAAACTTTATTAGTGACAGCCCCACAAAATAAGCTCACCTCCTACGTAATGTGTATAAGGCTTCTCCATGATGAAATGTCTTACCAATTATCGTGCAAAATCTTGCAAGATCATGTCACAAGATTTGTCACAATGTTCAGACAAGATCTTGTCTCAAGATCTTACAAGCTTGTGGAAAATCTCGTAGTTTGAAATACAAGATATTAGTAAATATTTCCAGCAGGGTTTCAAATTCAGTAAGACTAATTTTGGTGCTATGGCTAGTTTTGCTTGCTAATAACGTCCATAACTATGGGAATCATTCGTTTCCATAGTTTCCATAGTTTGGGTTACGGAACATTTTTGACGAAAGTCGGCTGCAAAATTATTATTATTCTTTTTTATTGCGCGTCAGCCTAGTTGTCATTTTGCGCCCGAAAGATTGGGTGCAGAAAAATTAAATCAAACTCCTCAAAGTAGACAGAGGAGTCTCAGTGTCACTACGTCAAAACAAAACAAAACAAAACAAAACAAAGAAATACATTTCTATGACAATTGTTACTAAATACTCTGCAAGAGATCGATTACATCAAGAAAATCAAACAGCTTGTCAATCTGTTTGGGGTCGTCCCACAGGGTCTTAGCATGGTGCCCTCAAACGAGAGGTGCCCCTTCTCAACTGCCTGTATTTGGAACATTCGATAAGTATGCTTCGGACCGTCAGCACTTATCACAGGAGTCACATCTGGATCTTGTCGAGTGAGAATAGGAACGAGTGGGTGAGAAGTGTGAGCCCGATTGGCAGGCGCGTGAGGACGACCTCCTCCCGTCTAATCCGGTCTAATCAACGAGTCCCATGGGGCAACGGTGGTTTTCATATCTTTCAAGTTTCAAATAATTATTTGTCTCAAGATCCCAGGTGTCTTGGAATTTCCTTCTAGAAAGCGATTTAAAGAAGTTTTTTTGAGCCATCAAAGCAGAGCCTGCCATTGTCGATAGCACATTTCTCAGCTGTGGCCTTGGCTGCCCTGTCTGCCAGTTCTAATTAATGTTGTATTGACACACTATACAGTTTTTCACTATTTTATGCTGTAATTCTTTATTATTGATAGTATAAATATGAATAGGTGATCAAATACACCAATATAATAATATGAAATTTGGTCATGTTGTTTTGACGGCTTAAAAATTATGTGGCAGACATTCTGTCAAAAATGCTCATGTAAACGGGAGTTAAGTTAATCATACACCAAAATTATTCTTCCTTAATTTGTAAGTTTAAACTATTATCTAGGAGTAGGAGGTACGCTATTTTGGTGGGGCTGTCACTATAAGAGTGCTCCAGACAGATAATCCGTTCACCCCCACCCCCACAGACACGTTGAATGCAGAGGTCCACGCGCAAGGAGAAATGAACCCCTAAAAGTGATCCAATATTTAATTTTAAAATATCAGTAGATGAAGGAAGAGTATATCTATGGTCTTGATATCTTCTTAATTTGATTTTTACAAAAATGTATCAGGTACACCCTTTCAATAATAGCCTAAATGAGCTCTAAGCATCGACTATAAATCGATATTCATTCGTTATTGATGAGCGTAGCGAGCGAAGCGAGCGGAGCGAAATCTTCAATTTCACTTACCCCAGAAAAAAGTCACTTGTGTATGTTTTTTTTTTGTTTTTTTGTGTGTTTGTGCGCGCTCTACAGACCAAACGCCTGAACCGACATGGATGAAAATTTCTGAGTATCTACCTCTGTTCTCAACTTAGACCCCCTGCATTTTTGAAAAAGATCGGTTCAGTAAATTTTTTATAAATCAATTTTTACGAAATTTTTCGATTTTTTCAGAATTTTTAACCCCTGTAAATTTCAAAGTTCTGAACATAACTTCACCAAAACTTCTAAACATGTTGACCTTAAACATATTTATCATGCCTGCAAATCTTAGTTCGGTAGGTGTTTTTCCAATTGGTTTTTATTAGCATTTTTGTGGTGTTTTTTTCGTGATTTGACGGCTGATCAATACGAGTCCGGTTTCCTTCGTTTCCTTGGTTACCAGCTTTGTTGACCTCGAAGAGAAACAAAGGAACGTCACAATCCGCATACATTTTCAAGTGATTAGAATTTTCGAGAAGGCAATGGTCAGGTTCGGTGCTCCATGGTTTTCTTGTTGCCTGCACCTTTTAATCCGCTATACACAAACCGCTACCTACGCTCATCTTCAACGCAACACAAATTGCGTTCGCGAAGCCCTAGTGTATTGGAAAAGCGCGATTTCATGACCATGCACGCACTCTTTCGCTATGCACAGTTTTCTTTTCATAGATTTTGGAGCAAATTGATACCCTCAATTTTCCTGACCCGTAAGGGTCTGCACCAATAAAATGTTGGTTATCACCCTCTCCCGAAATGTCAACAAGAGTCATTTTGTTGCGTTTTTTTAGCTGCGTCGAGATGGCGGATGCAGAGGATTATTGCCGAGCCAAAAGTTCGGATCATGGATTAATTTGTATGGCTCCACTTTTGAAAGTCAGAAAGTCTTGACGAATGGCCATTTGGTGCACGAAAACTTTGATTCAACATCGATTGTAATCAGCTATCAAAATCGAACCCTATTGTGTTAATTACAACTATATACAAGAAATTATATTTTTTTTACATTTGATGATATGAGTTTGTGCTAATCTCGATTCCCGGAACATTTTAATTGCATTAATCTCCGATATTGTTTATTATTTATGTGTTCGCACTTGCCAAGATTGTTGTGGTTGTTATCTTACGCTGCGATAAGCGGATTATATGCATGGAGCCCTCTTAATTTTTCTGTTATTTTGAAAGTATAGCCAATATTTTTATCTCAATTTCATTTAAGATTTATCATATCAATCCTTCCTCACACATTTCATTAATTTTAAATGGTGCTACAGAAACCTTTGATCGAAATTCTGTCTACTGAACCTCGAAGACGTTTCAGCTGAAAAAGCTAGAAACAACATGGCGGGCAAAGAACAAGAATTCCAAGTCCAGTCTGTAGTTGCGCGCGCACCCGCTAAAGCGACCTAAACCGTCTAACACGAATAATGTTGCTATTCCAAATCCTCCAACCCTCTTCGTAAACTGAGTTGGAGGCAAAGCGACCTAGTCGCGTGTACCACGAAATCTGAAGCGAATTAGCGCTAATTTGGCTCAACTAATTCCCATCATCCTGCGTGATATACGTAGCCAATGGGTATATTATATTTCTGTAGACTTGGTGATCATTCCACATTAAATCATGTTTAAGTCCGACTAGATGAGTTTTACCCGTAGTTCAAGTAGAGGTGGGTTACTTATACCACCAGACATTCTACCTTACCTAGCTATGGCTTTACGGCAAACATTTTGATGGTAGTAGTTTCGCCGGCAATCGCTAGGGCGCTTTGGCAGCCTGTTTCTACGTCATCATCCAGGCCATGGCACAAGGTCAATTATAATTATGGAACCCAATGTTCCTCAGGGCCCGGATTCACAAGAGGAGATTACAAGAGGAGGATTCGTCCTGAGTTTAAACAAAAACCCCAAAAGTTTACCCCATTTCGTATTCACAAAGCGGGAATCTGTTTTTTTTTTTTTTTTTTTTTTTTGAGAATAATTCCCGCATTGAAAACCCCTGACTGAGCAGACTTTTTGTCAATCTCCCAAAATATGGAACTCACCTCGTACTTTCAACACTATTTTTTCAAATTAAATTTCTTATAGACTCATGTCTACTATATCCTATCTTTAGCACTAGTTTTGAAAAAAACTATTTCAAACTGCGATTTGAATGCTAAATAAAAGTCTCGCTGTTTTTTCGACGTTTCGCAACATATACCTACTTGTTACTTTTTCAAGGGTGATAGCTTGACCAAATACCTCAACAGTTAACTTATGATACAGAACACTCCCTCTTTGAAGCATTGGATTTCACGGCGACAATGTTCAACACAACCTAGCGGCGTGGAGTACAAATAAATATCCACCCGCCATATCGGGCCACCAAGGTGGCTGCATCACAATTTTTTCAAAATTTGACATGTGTCATGTCAACCTCAAGAACTGAACTGATAAATGCATAAATGCTCAAGAACTGATAAATGCATATTATTCACACGTTATCTCATATGCTGTAAGCATTGGCAACTAAAATCGCTTATAAGCAATGGAGTAAATTCATGATTTGTCATCTATAGATCAGGTGCAACGAGCGGAGACGATTCTGTGGGACCTTTGCTGCACAAGGAAGCTGTGTCCAAGATAAGTTTGTAGGCTAAGGCCACCGACCCATTTTAGGGGTCTGAATTGTCAAACTATCAGGGAGATGACTATTTGAAACTCAATTACGAGTTATGGCAGCCACTTCCGGCTGAGACTTTTATTTAGCATTCAAATCCCGGTTTGAATTAGTTTTTTTCAAAACTAGAGCTAATGATCGGACATATTAGACATGAGTCTAAGAAATTGAATTACCAATCTCTATGGGGAGTAGCTATATTGTTAGTGCAATTGTTCATCAAATCTCCTTTCTCTGTCTGATTCGGCACTGAATTTGCGAGTTTGTGTTATTGATGGCGTGAAGCCGGCCATTCCCGAGTGATTGCTCTAGCTGTCAATAAACTGGTGGCAATTAATTTTACATTTCTAAACCTTTGAAGAAATCTGTCGCTTTCTTGTTCATCGTCCATCAACCACTAACTAGTCAACAGCGCAATTTGGCAACTAATTCACCAATGTATGAAATGTCCATGCGCTCCCAACAAGCAAAGTTTTAAGATTCAAGAAACGCACCCATTTATCAAAAATCGCACAAGGAGGAGGACACGCGAGAACAGGGTTGTGTGTGCTGTTTGTGTTTACATATTTTGTAACTTTGCAGGAAATCACTTAATGATATGCTTCTTAATTATATATTTGGCGTCCTGTAATAATTTAATATAATATCAGTATCGTGTATTTTATATGTTTCAAGATGAATATTCAATCGTCTCAATCATGATTCTGAAATTGCAGTTGGATAATTTTTTTTTGCGGGAAACATGACATGGAGGTTGAATTATCTGCACGAATATTGCGTTTTATAAACGATTAATTACCGCTATCAGCTCAGTGATGTTGCCGAGTGTAGGTATATTATACAGTTACACGAACTTCCAAAGGATCGACAATGTAATAAGCACAGACTTAATTTTCCGCCAGCGTAAAGAGCAAAGAAACAAAAAAACAGTGCAAAGAGAATGAAAATATCTGAGAAACAAAGTTTTCTGACAGAATTTACGACACCCCAAATTCAAATAATATCTGTGATATAGCATCCATATCCTATATAGCGGAACGTAGGTAAAAAGTGACCATAAATCCTTCGAGCTCGCATCTAGTATAAATAAAAATCACACTAAAATCACGATAATGTATCCTGAGTTTTGCCTGCCTTGTGCTGCGCACGTGCCAGCAACTCAAACCAACATGCCGCGTTGCGCGAACGAGTCTAACTGGTCCATATCGCCGACGCATCTCCCTCGGTCTACGGACGTCGCCGTGGCTGTTGTTGACATCGCTGAAGACATCGTGTTTCGAAAGGTTTCACTCTATTCTGTATCAGAACCTGCTATCTCTGCAGCTGCTACATTAGCCGCTACTGCATTCCATTACATATTTTCCAAGACTCGTGTCTGCTTGTCCTAACTTTAGCACTAGTGAAAAAACTATTTCAGACTGGGGTTTCGGGTCTCACTGTTTTCCCGATGTTTCGTAAACTCATTTTCACGTTAAGAATTCTAGCGGTGTTTTACTGTCAAAGAGACCCTGTTCTGTCGGGAGCCTGCTGAACAATACTAGCGTTCTTAACGTGAAAAAGAGTTTAGGTAGTTTCACTTCCTCAAGGGTGAAATTTCGCTTAGGACATCGTCAACCAAATAACCAATTGTTTTTAACCAAGGCTTCTTAAGCTCCAATGATGTCAAAATAGGCTTCCTAAATAATGAAATCTAAAACCAGTACAATATTTGAATTTGCCATTCAAAATTTCGAGGAAGCATATTAATTCCAAGGAAGTTTGTTATACAGTATTTAGTACATAGTATTTAGTATACAGTTTATAGTATACAGTGTAGATAGAACCTACCTATATAAACACGGATTGTTATCTAGCGGTCCAGTCCCAGCCAATTAGGCGAGAATTCATTTAAAGAAATTCGGATTCTTTTATAAACTCGTTGTCAGATTCCGAGCCATTTAACGCGAAGACTAGACGTTATTTTAACGAACAAGAAATTCCTTCGCCTCAATGCTGTCACATCGACATCTTCCTTTCCCACAGTTAGCTCAAACGATGTCACTCCAGTTATGGCGGTTTTTAATTGACGACAGGGAGCCTTCATAGTATATAGGCTCTCTAGACGACACTGATCGCAGGTAGGTATATCGGGAGCGGCGACAAAAAGGATTGGTCTTTTGATCTTTGCCAGGACTTGGCTACAAGGAACGAGGAAATGCTGTGTAATTTTTCTGAAGTCACGCAGTAACAATTGAATCTGTTTTGGGCTCGCTTATCACAGTGACATAAATAGTGGCCGACACTTAGTTTTCACGAAAAGGTGTACTATTTTGATATTAACGTAAACGCACAGCGGTAATATTTCATTGTGTATTACCATAGTACGCTTTCAAATCTTTTCAAAATGGGTTTATATTCTGAACTAAGTCTAACTGATTTCCCTGAGTCTTCACATTGGATAAACAGCGAGAAATGTATTTAGATTACTTTTATTTAGAATTAATCCCACCTCTCGGCACCAAAAGTAGTAGAATATTAATTTCACGTGTAATAACGCTTTTGTATGAGGCAGGGGTGGAGAGGGGCCTGGGGGAAGCGAACCCCCTCTCACCAAGGTCAATGAGTCATGGTATGAGGCATGGCACTATAGTACCACGCCGCTTTAGTTTCTGCAACGGATCGTGACTTTTTAAACTGGTTTGTCTATCTTGATAATAATTCCGACAATAACTGCGAATGAATAAGGACTTATCCATGCAGAACTAAAATTGGTATTATGATGCAAACTTAAATACCTAAGACAGACATTTAGATTTTTCTGACCTACAAATTTACCCTACAAAGCCACACATTTTTTCACATTTAAAAAACTGTGAAAATGCGTCCTGTATCATGCAGTACGGGGCAGGGGTTTGGGCGGGATTTGGTTGTAATTGGAAGTGGAAGGAAAAGGGAAAAGAAGACAAGGAATTCTGGACATCTCAGATAGATTAATTACATATAAAACAGTGTAGAAAGGAGTTTTTCTAAAAACGTAGTTTTACTGGATGAATTTTTTATTTATGCTAATGTCAAAAAACACTTGTATAGGCTGAGGGAAATACAATAAATTTACTTGAAGTGCATAAGGATCATCTTTATTCTTGGAATAGGTATCGCCATCCATGAAGCTGGTTCCTCTGTCGACGCACTGCAAACAAAAATCCAAAAGGAAAAATTCTAGTTGTTGTAGGTTGTGGAAATGCCCAATGAGTAAGAGGCTAGAGATTTACGAGTTCTTTGAATTTCTTCACAGTAAATATCTCCTTTCCAATACGAAAAGTGTGTTTTTTTTTTCGGATTCAAAATTCTCAATAACACCAATCGATTCATATCTGCAAACTGATCAGTACCTTGCTTGAATCGCATCTCTAGATTGGATAGGAGACACGCAAAAGGCTGCGATTGATCAATTAATTCAATATCAAGTAAGGAGCCTAAACTACTTTTGCCAGATAGCTGAAATTTGTACCACTAAGCAAACGAAATATTTCAAATGCTTTCCTTCCATTAAAAGACTTCTGTGATGTTTCTAAGACGTATATTTTTGAAAAAACAACTCGAAGGGTAACGAAAATAATTTCAGAGAACAGCCCTTGGTTAAATGTGTAGTATTTTTTGTACGATACGTGACACGGAGCAAGATTGGATTTAGCAAGATTGTGTACAATTTTGGTGTTCATATCTCTGGCCAATACTCTTATCCATCTGATATTAAAAGCACAGTTTAAACTGATTTTATCTCAGTGGGTTTTTGGTATTTTGGTATTTTTTTAATATACTATTCTGTAAAATGATGTCATCTCTCAGATAAGATTGCCAAAAGAGCAATTTTTCCCGTTTATTGCTAGTTGTAGGTTCAATGGGCTGAGAATCAAACTGCCGTCATAGACTGTAGGGTATACATTTCAAGCTTTGAAAGTTGCAATCCCTCTGTGAGGTTCAATTGGTTTCTGTAGGGTTCTGTGAGGATCAATTCTCGAATCAGCACCGAACTCTCTGCCTTTTGGCTGCGCTTTGGGAGGAAATATTTCAAGGGCAAGCCTGGTAAAATGCGTGTTCTCTGGCAGGAAACGCTATACTGTAGAAGTAGAGTCCAACCCGACAGCTGCTACTGTATCCAGCCTTTAAATCACTTTGTAAACGATTGTTGTGACTTAGTTAAAAAGGTATTGGCCAATGAAAACAAAACATGTGGAAACACAAGCTCTAATGACGCAAGGCAAAAACCACAAACAAAAGTTGAATCTCGATATATGGAACTGAATCTGTTGAATGTCAATCAGGATTACCAACATAAAGCAGTGGCGAAGAGCATTTTTGATGCTTTGGCCAATAGAAGTGGCGTACCTGTAGGTAAACCGTATTGACGGGTTTTGGTGCAAGATTTCCCCCCCCCCCCCCCCACCCCCCCAACCAATGCAGACAATGAAGTTCAGGAAATGCTCCAAGATGCCAGGGCCCAAAATAAACTCATGCTTGTTAGCAAAGACGGACACTGGAGAAGTGGAGTTGAGGAGGGGGGTGCATATTCTGCAAAACATCTTCAAGAAAAAACATAATTGCAATTCATATATTTTACCATGCTTTTTGAGTGTTTGTCATTACTTTGGCGTCGCGTGCGAAATTTTTCATTTTCTATGGTCTCTGCAGCCGAAAATTTTGTATAATTTCGGTGAACCCTTTCACGGCCCTCGAGCCAATGCACGCGGGCCCCCTGACTGCAAGAAAAGGTCATGGGTCCTGGTCAGCCCGCACCAGCGGTAGCTCCGCCACTGGCCAACAGCAAGTGGTACCACATAATGGGTGATGTTCCTCCTATACGAGAGTAACATCCCAAGAGGTATTTTGCGTTTTCGTATATAGACAGACACATAGGTATCTCTGTAAAAACAAGAAGTTCCTGTTTTTCTAGTATATAAATTTATAAGCACGGTGATTTTTTTATCAAGATAATTGGTCGTTTGGTTTCGGGTAATATTTCTGGTGCATTTCGGCAAAAGGTATAAAACTCGGGACTGGAGGTGTGTCTCGTCTACTCTTTAGAGGTTCTGGTTCGAGGAAGGTTGCGCCGCGCTGGATTACAATATTTTCGAGGAATAATTATGGCTGCTCGCCAGGTATGTTGTTTACGTACTTTGTATACGAGGGTAAAAAGAGATTTTTGGAGATTTCTTTTATATTGAAGGTGCCTTTACAGATAAAACATATAAAATATATAAAAACACATATAACATATAAATTTTAACAGACGGAACACGAGAGACTCATAAAAAATCCTACACCTTTGCAAAAGATTAAAGTTGTCTTTGAGTTGTTTTAACAATGCACAAATTGAGCAAATATCGTAAATTTTGATCGGATCACAAACGGGTCCAACCAATTTTCTGAAAAATGCAAGGAGCCAAAGCTACAATAATAATGTTGTAGATCCGGAAAAGCTTGAGAAAAAATCTGAGATGCTGTTTGTTTTTAATTATAAAATCCAAAACGGTCGTTGTGAATTCGACGATTGAGCTCCACACACTTAGAGCTGGGTTTACAGCTGGCAATGTCAGTGACACGCTGACATCAACATTGGCTCTGCACCAATCAAGCTGGGTTTCAAAGTCAGTGACACGATGTCATCAACATTGGATCTGCCACCAATCAAGCTGGGTTTACAGCTGCTGGCAAAGTCAGTGACACCATGCCATCAACATTGGCTCGGCACCAATCAGAGACTCGCGAACATGACGTCATGCACATATTATAGAGTCCTCAGTGCCCTGGCATTCGAATATCTACCAAACAATTGTTTACATTGGTGACATTAGTGACAGTTAGTGACATGTATCACCAAAAAAGCGCACCTCCTATAAGTAATATACAAAGCTTTCAAATTAAGTGAGAATGATTTGTGTTTCCCTAAATAACGTCCGTAATTATGGGACGTAGCTACAACCGGTGGCGTAACCAAGGGTATACGCAGGTATACGACGTATACTCACCTTTTATTTTTAAGAACTTTGTTGGTATACGCTGGTACCTACACGCGAAGTTCTAGCTTTTAAATGTCTTACTTTTCAGGGTTTTCCATACATGTTCTATATTTCACACTTTATATCTACCCATTCGCCTGATCTTACCCATTTCCCACCCATCCATTGCACACGCATTTACCCACTACCCAATTGTCCATTTACCTTTGAGGCTCAAATCGTCATATGTGGACGTGTTTTAGTGAAACCCAAGCAAAAATAGTCGTAAGCGCCAAAGGAAAACAACAATGTTTGATATGTGCAAATAGAGTGTTGGTAATGGCGAAAATGTGGAATAAGAACACAGCTTCATATTTACTTTTTTATTGCGCCCCCCCCCCCCCCCTTTCCACGGGTTGACGAAAAATTATCGTATACCCACATTTATATCTAGCACTACGGTACTGATTCTTAGTTTCTTTAGGAACCCTAATTTTCCATAGTTACGGTCTACGGACGTTAATAAGCGTAACTAATCATAGCACAAATATTATTATAAGTTCATTTGAAAGCCGTGTAATACATTTCCCAGGAGTTGAGCTATTTTGGCGGGGCTGTCACTAATGGTTTGCCTCTAAACAATTGTTTGGTAGATATTGGTAGAATTCTCTTAACTTCACACAAGTTGTGCCTAGATTAAAGATGTTATCTTTTTAAAACCAATACAGAAGCGACTGAAGTTTAAAAAAAAAATTAAGTCCACCAATTGCCAATTAGTCCAAACTTTTCAATTTCAAAAAAAATTTTCAAAATTGTTGTATCGATTCTAAATTTTAAAATTGTGAAGTGATCGCTGTCCAAAGTCAATACCGAAAGTTTGAAGCGAATCGGTGCTTATAGGGAAGGTAATGACAGCAAAAAACTATTTCCAGAGCCGACGATGACCTCATAGAGGGCTCCACATGAATGCTGTTTGCAGTCATAGGTTTACAAAAGTAAATTCATATCCTTAGCACAGCTTGTCAGGAGATGAGATATGGCCTTTAAGGTTCAGTGGCCTATAGGCCTTCAAGAAAAAGTTGAGTCTAAATGAAAACTTTGGGTTAGAGTGACAGCCTGCACTCTCACAGCGTTCACTCTATTCGCAGATCCAATTTGCAAGGTGTAATCATGGACGATCAGCTCAATTAGTCTTTAAGTGGTCGCACAAGCTGCCACCCAGTCAATCAGGCGGAACAAGTTCCATCAGAGTTGATGGTGGCTGAAAAAAAATTAGCGATAACTACATTCCTTCAGATATTGGAATAATAAGATAACACTAAAGTATATTTCAAGTCAAGAAAGACAGCGGTGTTTAACTGTAAAAAAAGTTTCCTTGCTGCTAAAAGAGCCAGCCAAAACAGTATATAATGTCAAAGGGACAAGGCTAAGCGGTGGCCCGCCCTTGGTGCTGTTGGACGGTAGCAGGCCTTAGTGCCGGCACCGGGTTCATTCTCGGCTCCCTTCCATTCCAGGCTAGCTTCATCATCAGCTTGTCGTACACCGACAGCCAATAGACCAGTGCCACAGCGACAGCGCCAATACAGTGTGTCAAAGAGACAAGGCTAAGCGGTGGCCGGCCCTTGGTGCTGTTGGACTGTAGCAGGCCTTAGTGCCGGCACCGGGTTCATTCTCGGCTCCCTTCCATCCAGGCTAGCTTCATCATCAGCCTGTCATTCACCGACAGCCAATAGACCAGTGCCACAGGGACAGCGCCAACACTGTGTGTCAAAGGGACAAGGCTAAGCGGTGGCCGGCCCTTGGTGCTGTTGGACTGTAGCAGGCCTTAGTGCCGGCACCGGGTTCATTCTCGGCTCCCTTCCATCCAGGCTAGCTTCATCATCAGCCTGTCATTCACCGACAGCCAATAGACCAGTGCCACAGGGACAGCGCCAACACAGTGTGTCAAAGGGACAAGGCTAAGCGGTGGCCGGCCCTTGGTGCTGTTGGACGGTACCAGGCCTTAGTGCCGGCACCGGGTCCACTCTCGGCTCCCTTCCAGGCCAGGCTAGCTTCATCATCAGCCTGTCATTCACCGCCAGCCAATAGACCAGTGCCACAGGGACAGCGCCAACACTGTGTGTCAAAGGGACAAGGCTAATTGCGGTGGCCGGTCCTTGGTGCTGTTGGACGGTAGCAGGCCTTGGTGCCGGCACCGGGTCCACCCTCGGCTCCCTTCCATTCTTTATAATCGACTGTTGATATGCAGTTCTCCCCTGATGCTTTCATTGTCTCTAGGAAGTTGGTCGTGTCGGCAAGGTGCATGTCTTCCTTACCGCCTCACTGCTGCTGCTGGTAGTCGCTAGGGGCGCTAGCGGTCTGCCCGCGAGACTGAAAGGGCCAATGGCGGCATATTCGAAATACGTGAGGCCCGTCGCGGCACCCGACCAGAGCGCAGCACCAGCGTGAGTTTCAGCTGCGGGTGTTTATGTATTTCTTTCTTATTTTACCTTTGATCCGAGGATATGAAACAGTAAAAACACTTAGGGAGGGTGACCACAGTTTCGAACTCAAAAACCGGGACATTTGTAATGCATTAAAAAGTTTGAGTTGGTTATTAGACGTAGACTGTGTTTAGGCAGCTACAGGTGGTTCCTCTTTCCTGTGTTGTGATGACTTGCACAGGGGTCGAATTATCAAAACAACTTGACTTGCATGTGAAAGCAGGCATTCGAACCCGAACGCTATAGCCCGAACCATAACTCGAACCATCGTCCGCAACACAACACGTGTTTGCCGAATCTTAACCAAAACGTAAACATAAATTTAATCACTCTGAAGATCATGACCCGGGCTCGAACAGTGATATCGATTTTTAAACACTTGAATCAAAACGAGTTATGTTTTCGGTTTTTGCGAGTTCGATGCTTTTCTTCTTGTGACATACAATTTTCCAGGAAAAGGCTATTTTTGTCTAATTTGTCATTTGCTCTGGAAAAATTAACTTGTTTCTTTTCTTCAGCTGAAACTACCCTGGGCCATTGTTCTTTGTGTGCTGCTTTTTGAGGGGGGTAGTTAGGGCACATTAAAGGGTACATTTCTGCTTTTGGTAATAAGAGCTTCACGGTCACTGCTCTGTTTAAAGAGATTGTCGGCCCTAAAAAGGGCCTGGGTTCTCGACGCTTCGACGAAAACCAAGGCCCTTTTAGGGCCAACAAACTCATCAAACAAAGAAGTGACCTTGAAGCACTTCGTACCTACGGCTCTGGAAACCTCCACCAAACCATTTCTGCATTTACCGTAATAAGTGCAGATTCCCGTCCCCTGTAAATTAAGTGTTACTGGGCATAAAGTTTTACATATTTTTTCAACTCTTACAACTTGGAAATAAAATAAGATTGACTTACTGCCACTGTATTCGTGCAAAGTTAATGTGTTTATACACATTAACTTTGAAATAGAAAAGTATATCGCCACCGAGAGAACATACTCTTTTAAATGAATACAATGAATGAATAAGGTATTGCCCATTACACCGTTCCTCTCTTTAACAGGCACCCATTCTTGATGTGGTTCGAAGAAAGCGTCGTCCAACCCGTCGTCCAACCAAAGGTGCAACCCAACATGCAACCCGTCGTAAAACCCGTCGTCCAATCCGACAGCGCCCTCTTCAACGACGAGCTCAGCCAGTCCGAAGAACACCCCATCACCCTCTGGTTCACCCCTTACCTGGGCACCCAGGACGAGCAAGGCACCCAGGACGAGCAAGGCACCCAGGACGAGCAAGGCACCCAGGACGTGCAGGTCACCCAAGAACTGAAAATCGAACCCTCCCGCGTCATCGTCCAGCCACCATCCTCCAGTCCCCCACAAATCCAACCGTCGATCGCCAACCCACCGCCCGTCACTGTCACTGTCACGACAACGTCTACGGTTCTAGTGCCTTCAACTGTACACCCTCAGCCTGTCACTACGACTGTCTTTATTACCGTCTTACCGCAAGAAGTGGTCGGAAGCATGGACGCTTTCTTCAGATCGATGTCGACAATGACGTCGGCTATCAGATCCATGAAATCGTCTGCGCACAAAGACAACAGAGATTTAATGGAGAAGGTGGTAAGGTTATCTCGTCCAAGTTTGATTATAGATTCCTTAAGGACGATGCCGTCTCATCAGAGGCAGTTGTTGATTGTTCATATGGATAAGCTGATGAATGCGGTTAGTAAAATGGCGGACAGACGGTTCAGGCATGATCCGACTAATTTGCGAACTACCTTGGAGCAGTTGTCGAGTCACATGGAAAGCCTGAATCCGTTAGTTTATAGAAAATAGACTGTACTCAAGTATAGCAAAAAACGTTATACGAACGTTCGGTGGACGTTGAAGAGCAAACGGGGGATAACTTGATTTCAACGTTCGGGTAGAACCTAATCACACGTTTGGCGAATGTCAACGTTGAATGTAAGTTGAACGTTCGTATAATTACGTTCGCAGAACGTAAAATTGAGCTAATAGGTTTTAACCATAGATCATATTAGTATGTACCGAGATGTCACAGATAGATCTGATATCATTTAATTATCAATAATTACGACCCGTGTTTATGATAGTATTGAAATATATCGAGCAAGGCTTTGGAACCGGTAACATCTTAACATTAATATTACAATCCCCGGTGCTGTAATTGCATGTGCCATTGCAGCAGTAACGTCATGTTTTCTACTGTTTACCAGTGCAAAACACACTCGTCTGACTGACAGGGCAACATCTCTTTTATCAATGATAAAACACCAGCACACATTTCACATACACTTTTATTGTAACAGGCCTATGGCAAAAATACGCAACTTTTGACAGGGCAGCCACTACTGTGCGGAGTAAATATACATCATGGACGCCATATCTACGGCCAGATCACGTCAGATGACGAAAGTCTGCCATATTTTATAATTCAGTTTTAAGTGGCTAAATTAAACAGGGCTATGGATCTCGGTATATATTTCTATGAAACAAAATTAATATATTTGCAATTTTGTTGCTTTTGGTATCCGTATATGGGAAAGTGTAATGTCAATTTGTCTGCTGAATTGCTAACTGTAGTTTATTCGGCTCATGAAAGATTGTTACCCGCCTTATAAAACATGTGCCGCATTTGTAAAAAAAATCAAGAACTAATAGAACCTGTTGCTAAGGCAACGTTGCTATAAAATTTGCCATGTCACACTTTAAAATGTAACGTGCACACAGCCATATGAGCTTGAACGGTTTGGCCTATGAATGACTACAAAATATTTTTCAGTGACAGGCTAAAAAATAACAGCTAGTGCACTAGTAGGCAATTTATATACCGTTCAAATAAAGTATGAGTAATTTTTCTTTTATGATTACTTATATTCGCTGCAAATACAGAATAACTCCCAAAAAGATATTTTAAAGGTTTTTCTGCATTTTCAGCAAGCCTAATCATAACACAAAAATGATTCTTGCATTATTTGAAAGCTTTATAAATTTCCTAGTGCATGTTTTGGGCTGTCACTGACAGTTTGTCTGTCAAATTATTTTGCTGATATTCGTAGGCCAAGGGCCGCCCCCCCCCCCCCCCATCTTAAAGTCCATGCTTTCTACGGGGAAATATTGCAAATATTTCGTCAGTTAGCTTCAGTATCACTCTGGGGCCCATCGCCATGCGGCGGTGTTACGGTGGTGCTACCGTGGTGTTACTGAGTGATTTGTCTATTGTATGGCAGTAGCACCGGGGCTAGTCTAGCACCACCATAGCCTTGTCGATTGTTGATGTTGCCCAGTATCTTACGGGAAATTAAAGAGAAAAAATAACACTTGAACCTGTTAAAAAAAAGAGCTTTCCTGAAAATAAAACATTCTGAAAATAATTAATATGTCTGTGTATACAGCAAACCATTCTCGTCGAACAAAGCCAACACACTCCCAGAACCTCCTCTCCTATCCCTGATTCGTCCTGTCGTGATATAAGTCTATCCCGAATCCTCAAACCAAGACTAAACTCCATTTCACGTTAAGAAGGAGAGTGGATTTTTATCTTCCTTTAGGACCCACTGCTAAACACGAACTAAGAGTTTGACAAACTGCCCATAGAGCCTTTTGTCCGTGTCAAGTCACAGCTTGTGAGTTTTGAAACCTCGAGGATGATGCATATCCTCTCTCTTTCTTAACGTGAAATGCAGTTTAGCGTTCCCTGCTCGATGAGGCACAGACAATCGTCCTCAACGTCTGCATGTCAGTCAGTGGTGTCCTCCGCTTGAACCGTGATGCCAGGCAACACCATGTGATAAACAGGACGCCTCACCCCTGTGCTAATTGTGTTCCGATTCCCACAAACTAGCCGGTGTCAAGGCCGACCGAATTTGCGCCGTGACGTCAGAGGGGCGGAGAATCAGGACGATGGTGTTAAAGTTCCCGGAGCCACTTTGGGGATGCGATGTTTACCTGTGATGCTTTGAAAACGATGATTTTGTGAAAATGAATGTTTTATGTTGTGAAAAATTGGTTATTTTCTTAAAATTGCCTCGGAAACTGAATGGAAGTGGAGGCGCCGTGCCTGCTCTGCGGGCTGCGTCCATGAAGGAGAGAGAGAGAGAGAGAGAGAGGAGAGAGGAGAGAGAGAGAGAGAGAGAGAGAGAGAGAGAGAGAGAGAGTGAGAGAGAGAGAGAGAGAGAGAGAGAGAGAGAGAGAGAGAGAGAGAGAGAGAGAGAGAGAGAGAGAGAGAGAGAGAGAGAGAGAGAGAGAGAGAGAGAGAGTAGAGAGAGAGAGAGAGAGAGAGGAGAGAGAGAGAGAGAGAGAGAGAGAGAGAGAGAGAGAGAGAGAGAGAGAGAGAGAGAGAGAGAGTCTTACACCGCAAAGTTCAACTATTTTTCGCTCAACACCCCACCTGTTGAATGTACGTTTTAGGACAGGACTCATGCACCCCAGCTGTTGGAAGACAAGGAGGACAAAAATACATCAGCGAAAGGATTCATTTTTTACATTTTTATTGGGTTAGGTAACCTTACACCCTGCAATACGCAATACCTACACTGATAGATTTGACTTGTTCTATGTGCTAGCCTAGAGGCTTTAGCCTAGATGCTATTAATTACATCACATAAAGACAACAATAAAATACATGGTAAAACCCCATAGATGAGCTTACACAAATACGGTGCATTACTCCATGTATATGATATAATTGGCCATGCAATAATGCAGGAATAAAGCCTTTATGAATTCTGGTCTCCCCTGACCTTAATTCCATATGTTTCCTTAGCTCATCCGGTCATCCCAATGCATCTGTTCTCTCCTTATTCCCTCAGCCCTCTGTTCTCTTAACTATCTATACCCGATTTCACGTTAAGAAGGCGGGTGGGTTTGCAGCTTGCTGCTAGAAATGAGTGAAGAGTCTCAGAATTCCCCGACTAGCCTTTTGTCCGGCTCAAGGGTCAAGACAAGGCTTGTGAGTTTTGACACTGATGGAATTTAGCAACAAATTTTCGGATTTGACCTTCGCCTAATGTCCTGGATAGAAAATCTGGTTGGATGACAAAATATTCGTTTTACAAACACTAATTAAATCATAATTACCTACAGCTGGGTTTACAGCTGGCAATGTCAGCAACATGATGTCATCAACATTGGCTCTGCTACCAATCAGAGACTCAATGGCAGAGTCACTAACTCATGACGTTATGCACATCCAGAGTCTCTGATTGGTGGCAGAGCCAATGTTGATGAAATCGTGTCACTGACATTGCCAAATTAAAATCTCAGAACACGATTAATTCAGAACCAATAGATGAATACGACTGTAACAGCCGCGACCAGCAGAGAGCCAGTGACGATGCACGCCACCAGAGTGCACTGCTTGAGCAAGTGCAGCGAGTCGTCGAGTGCCCTGACCCCGTGACGTCGATGTCGACGACGTTGTCCCAGGATGGGACGGGGCGATGCCGTGCGGTTACGTCTGGGACGCCGTTCCGTATCTGCTGTGGGCGGCGACTCGGCTGAAAACAGGGACGCCAACACAACGCTGGTCATGACGTAGTTTTTCAAAACCCACAGCTGCTTTTTAAATCGTTAGCACTGGTTTTGAAAAAAATCTATTTCAGACTGTGTTTTGAATGCGAAATAAAAGTCTCACTGGTTTCGCGACGTTTCGTAGCATATATCAATTAATTCTTTAATGCTCTTTTTATATTTCAATCTTATATTATCATGCTTCTTTTATTTAGCATTCGACATTCAGTTTGATAGATTTTTTAAATATATCTCTCTAATTTTGTAAAGGAACTGTGAGAAATACGCCAACGGCGTGTCTGTTTTTTCACTTTTATCGAAGATTTGTGGGAATTTCTTTAATTTTTCTTAATTCTATAGCCATTCGTTTATAGGCATTCGTATAAGTACACACAATGCACAAGACCGCAGCTGGCAGTCTTGAAGAATTTCTGAAGAAAGTTTTTTTTTTTTTTTTTTTTTATTATTATGTACACAAATTAGCCTCCCAAAAGTGTTGTCCATTCCGAGATTTGAACCCGGGTCCCCAACTTTCGCGGCTGGTGCTCTAACCGCTGAGCTAAATGACCATTAAATTTGGGAGAAGTAATTTGCATACAGGGTGAGAATTGAATGTCCCCAGGGGGGTATGGTCCAGAGTCTACGAATACTCATAGTGGCTCTGGTACCGCGTGATGCTATACTGCAACCACATTTTACATTCAACCTCGAGTAACTCCAAATTAACGTTGGATGCGTTGAATTCTCTTTTAATCTTATTTAAATTACGAAAGCTCGTAATTGGCTATTCATTTTATTATTATGTACACAAATTAGCCTCCCAAAAGTGTTGTCCATTCCAGGATTTGAACCCGGGTCCCCAACTTTCGCGGCTGGTGCTCTAACCTCTGAGCTAAATGGCCATTAAATTTGGGAGAAGTAATTTGCATACAGGGTGAGAATTGAATGTCCCCAGGGGGGTATGGTCCAGAGTCTACGAATACTCATAGTGGCTCTGGTACCGCGTGATGCTATACTGCAACCACATTTAACATTCAACCTCGAGTAACTCCAAATTAACGTTGGATGCGTTGAATTCTCTTTTAATCCTATTTAAATTACGAAAGCTCGTAATTGGCTATTCATTTTATTTTTATGTACTCAAATTAGCCTCCCAAAAGTGTTGTCCATTCCGGGATTTGAACCCGGGTCCCCAACTTTCGCGGCTGGTGCTCTAACCGCTGAGCTAAATGGCCATTAAATTTGGGAGAGGTAATTTGCATACAGGGTGAGAATTGAATGTCCCCAGGGGGGTATGGTCCAGAGTCTACGAATACTCATAGTGGCTCTGGTACCGCGTGATGCTATACTGCAACCACATTTTACATTCAACCTCGAGTAACTCCAAATTAACGTTGGATGCGTTGAATTCTCTTTTAATCTTATTTAAATTACGAAAGCTCGTAATTGGCTATTCATTTTATTATTATGTACACAAATTAGCCTCCCAAAAGTGTTGTCCATTCCGGGATTTGAACCCGGGTCCCCAAGTTTCGCGGCTGGTGCTCTAACCGCTGAGCTAAATGGCCATTAAATTTGGAAAAAGTAATTTGCATACAGGGTGAGAATTGAATGTCCCCAGGGGGGTATGGTCCAGAGTCTACGAATACTCATAGTGGCTCTGGTACCGCGTGATGCTATACTGCAACCACATTTTACATTCAACCTCGAGTAACTCCAAATTAACGTTGGATGCGTTGAATTCTCTTTTAATCCTATTTAAATTACGAAAGCTCGTAATTGGCTATTCATTTTATTTTTATGTACACAAATTAGCCTCCCAAAAGTGTTGTCCATTCCGGGATTTGAACCCGGGTCCCCAACTTTCGCGGCTGGTGCTCTAACCGCTGAGCTAAATGGCCATTAAATTTGGGAGAAGTAATTTGCATACAGGGTGAGAATTGAATGTCCCCAGGGGGGTATGGTCCAGAGTCTACGAATACTCATAGTGGCTCTGGTACCGCGTGATGCTATACTGCAACCACATTTTACATTCAACCTCGAGTAACTCCAAATTAACGTTGGATGCGTTGAATTCTCTTTTAATCTTATTTAAATTACGAAAGCTCGTAATTGGCTATTCATTTTATTATTATGTACGCAAATTAGCCTCCCAAAAGTGTTGTCCATTCCGGGATTTGAACCCGGGTCCCCAACTTTCGCTGCTGGTGCTCTAACCGCTGAGCTAAATGGCCATTAAATTTGGGAGAAGTAATTTGCATACAGGGTGAGAATTGAATGTCCCCAGGGGGGTATGGTCCAGAGTCTACGAATACTCATAGTGGCTCTGGTACCGCGTGATGCTATACTGCAACCACATTTTACATTCAACCCATGTGGTACCAGAGCCACTATGAGTATTCGTAGACTCTGGACCATACCCCCATGGGGACATTCAATTCTCACCCTGTATGCAAATTACTTCTCCCAAATTTAATGGCCATTTAGCTCAGCTAGTTAGAGCACCAGCCGCGAAAGTTGGGGACCCGGGTTCAAATCCCGGAATGGACAACACTTTTGGGAGGCTAATTTGCGTACATAATAATAAAATGAATAGCCAATTACGAGCTTTCGTAATTTAAATAAGATTAAAAGAGAATTCAACGCATTCAACGTTAATTTGGAGTTACTCGAGGTTGAATGTAAAATATGGTTGCAGTATAGCATCACGCGGTACCAGAGCCACTATGAGTATTCGTAGACTCTGGACCATACCCCCCTGAGGACATTCAATTCTCACCCTGTATGCAAATTACTTTTTCCAAATTTAATGGCCATTTAGCTCAGCGGTTAGAGCACCAGCCGCGAAACTTGGGGACCCGGGTTCAAATCCCGGAATGGACAACACTTTTGGGAGGCTAATTTGTGTACATAATAATAAAATGAATAGCCAATTACGAGCTTTCGTAATTTAAATAAGATTAAAAGAGAATTCAACGCATCCAACGTTAATTTGGAGTTACTCGAGGTTGAATGTAAAATGTGGTTGCAGTATAGCATCACGCGGTACCAGAGCCACTATGAGTATTCGTAGACTCTGGACCATACCCCCCTGGGGACATTCAATTCTCACCCTGTATGCAAATTACTTCTCCCAAATTTAATGGCCATTTAGCTCAGCGGTTAGAGCACCAGCCGCGAAAGTTGGGGACCCGGGTTCAAATCCCGGAATGGACAACACTTTTGGGAGGCTAATTTGTGTACATAATAATAAAATGAATAGCCAATTACGAGCTTTCGTAATTTAAATAAGATTTCTGAAGAAAGTGTTTGAAACTCCACGGCAATATTTGTAACCTGGCAATTTGAAACTAAGATTGTTATAAACACATCTTTTTGCGTGTCAATCAAAACGTCATTTTGCGCCCTTTTTATATCATTTACATACGTGTTTTTTCTTATAGGTAACTTTCAAAAACTTAAATAAATTGACTAGGTGTCGAGAGTCATAACCGAGGACTTCTGCTATGGCTTTTCCGATCGAGTGTACATTCGCGTATTTCTGGTCAACACCACTTGAGATTTTGGGTTAGGTAGACGCGTGCCGACCCTTGTAAGCTCTGCTAAGCTCCATTTGTGTTCTCTTCGAGAGTGACAACTGACGGATCTCCTTGCAAATAGCTGCGTTGTCACTTTCGTCCCTCTTATGTGACCTACCTGATGATTGGCAATGAAGGGGTTTCCCCGAAAATTGGCAACATATAGGCTTCGAACACTGCTCCGGTACGGGATAGGCAACTAGAATGCCGTGCCAGCTCTCACTGCTCCGGTACGGGATAGGCAACTAGAATGCCGTGCCAGCTCTCACTGCTCCGGTACGGGATAGGCAACTAGTATGCCGTGCCAGCTCTCACTGCTCCGGTACGGGATAGGCAACTAGAATGCCGTGCCAGCTCTTACTGCTCCGGTACGGGATAGGCAACTAGTATGCCGTGCCAGCTCTCACTGCTCCGGTACGGGATAGGCAACTAGTATGCCGTGCCAGCTCTCACTGCTCCAGTACGGGATAGGCAACTAGTATGCCGTGCCAGCTCTCACTGCTCCGGTATGGGACAGGCAACTAGCATGCCGTGCCAGCTCTCACTGCTCCGGTACGGGATAGGCAACTAGAATGCCGTGCCAGCTCTTACTGCTCCGGTACGGGATAGGCAACTAGTATGCCGTGCCAGCTCTCACTGCGTTCAACATGTATGTTGCCGTTTTTACGTTATCTTAAAACTGGATAAACATTAAAACAAACAAACAAGGGGATTATTTTACTACTTCTAAAATTCAATTTACTTATTTAGAATGGACTAGTAAATATTTGATCTTTAAAATAGCAATACATAACGACATAATCATGGTTATAGAGTTGATCTGACCGATGATGACAGCTGGTAATGCCTTTACTTTAACGTTGCATGGGAAACATACAGAGTTGAGCTAGTTGCGTATCCCGGCTAGCAATGGTCGAAGATATAGGGCTGAGAAAGAGTAATACTTGACGGATGTCAAGAATCAAGAAACATAGGTATCTGTTTTAACAATGGCATTGTCCGAAGCTCTCAAGTGGATTCGACCAGGAATTCGAGAATGGACTAAATCTGTTTTCAGTCGTGGCCTCGTTGCAGTTTCGCAACACGGAGGGATCTTTTCCAAAGAAAAGCGGTATTGTTTCATGAAACTGAATAATGTTGGGTGGTTGCCTGTACATAAAAGGACACATCAACAAATATTATAAGCTTTTTTTAATGATCGGCGTTTACCTATGAGGTTGGCCATCAGTCCGGTGAGATTTGGGAGTGGAATTATTTCTTGGCCACTGTTCTCAATCGATTGCAGTTCTACCTCCACCGTTGACATCTAGATAAAACGAGGAAGATGGTTAAGATGCGTACACTCAAAGCCGCCTTCGTTCAGGCCAGTGTTGTATCTAGAATTTTTAATTACAAATTTGTGTTTTATTTAAAAAATTGTTTATCATAGAAACAAGATGAAATTCTCGTGTTTTATTTTAAGGTTATGTATACTTGACGAATGTGCTTTGATGTGATAGACGTGTGGTCCTAAAACGGACATAGGTCGAATATAAATCAGCAATTAATAAGCATAAACATTATGCTTTATCTGAGAAGTCAAGTTTTTAGACTTCTTTTTAATCTGCAAAAATGTTGTATTGAGATAGAGCTCACCTCGGTCTCGCTTTGTGATTTGGTCATACTTGCAACGTGGACACACGGCGATCCTGGAGGCGCTGTATCCCGAGTAAGTTCCCGACGGAAGGAATCTGTTGTGGAGAATCGAAGACAGTTAACAACTGGACGAATAAAGACCGCTTTTGGCGTTCGTTGTTTGTTAGATTGTGTTTGTTAGATTGTCCCAAATTGGTATGGAGCAATTTATAGTTTTTCCGCTATTCCAAATTGTGTTAATGCAAATATCAATGTAGCAATAACCAATTTGCAATCAATTGATTTGCTTTAGGTAAGATCAACCTGAATCCCTTTTGAATATCCATCACTTCGTTTCATTAACAAGATGAGTAACATTTATTTGCAAGCTAGGAAGAAACAAGTACCATAAAAAAATGTTATACTGAAGCTTCATAACTATTCCATGCCGACTTTACAATGTTCAAGTAAAACAGTTCAGGATTGTTCCAAATAACTTGCTGAACATCGTCAAACTTGTAACCAATGCCAATAGCTTGTTGTAGACAAAAAGTTAACTTTTTTGCTCAAGATTAAGTAACAGCTAACCTCACATTTATTAATTATCATATGCTCATGTCTACTTTATCCTATATTTAGCACTAGTTTCGAAAAATCTATTTCACACTGGGATTTAAATGCTAAATCAAAAGTCACACTGGTATCCCGACTTTTCGTAACATAAATGTTAGTTAGGTACTTTACCAACGGTGATGGCTGGACTGACGTTAAAAACGTATTTTAACGTCAGTCGAGCTATCGCCTTTGATAAAGTGACTAGCATAAGTCGGGAAACCAATGAGACATTTGATTAAGCATTTAAACCGCAGTTTAAATAATTTTTTTCACAACCTCACATTTCCTTACAAGAGAAATGAAGGTAACGAATTCGTTCTTCAAGCGCGACTGGACTTGGTTCTTAGTCTAGTGCAGAGTTCCCCGATGACCACGACGACCACGACGACCACGACCTCACGCTAGGCAAACGCTGAACGATACTGACCATTACCCAGGACAACGTGCGCTAATCACGGGTGCGACGCAGATAGACGAAACAGATCGATCTGTCTTGCGCTGTCGAACTCCTTAACGGCCTGTTAGTGGATGTCCGACGGAAGTTGAATCTACATTTTCATTTGTGTGTGGGCGACTGCTGGATAATGCTGAACGGAAAAAGAGGGTATATTTAGCAACTGCAAGCCAGTTTGTTTTTGTATTACGTTGCATTTTGTTTTAGTGTCGGCACTAAGGCCTGCTACCGTCCAACAGCACCAAAGGCCGGCCACCGCTTAGCCTTGTCCCTTTGACACACTGTGTTGGCGCTGTCCCTGTGACACTGGTCTTTTGGCTGTCGGTGAATGACAGGCTGATGATGAAGCTAGCCTGTACTGGAAGGGAGTCGAGAGTGGACCCGGTGCCGGCACTAAGGCCTGCTACCGTCCAACAGCACCAAGGGCCGGCCACTGCTTAGCCTTGTCCCTTTGACACACTGTGTTAGCGCTGTCCTTGTGGCTACATACGATGCCACATAGGCTACATACGATGCCACATAGGCTACATAGGTGGCTACTTTTGGATAACATAGGCACTCATAATAACTTCGGACACATGAATGAAACTTTTGGACTTCGAGCAATAATCGGCCGATTACGAGCAGTTACAAAATACATTCAGAAAATGATACAACAAATATGTTTGTTTCGAAGATTTCACGAGCAAGAAAATTTACAAAATTATTGAATATCAGTGAAATCTGAAGGTCAGACCCGTAAACCGAATTTTTGGCTAAAATATTATTATGTTTTAGTGACTGCTTTTTATATCAATCTTTGAGTTGTTTTTTGGACTGGCCTGTGACAACAAAGGACTAAATATTCGATCAAGACTTAACCCAACATTAAACATTTCGTTCGTTTGCCCGCGGCAATTTTCTTCATAGAACAAAGGGTTCCGAGTCCCGCCCAGTAAACCTAGTGGTGGTCACTAGGTGGTGGTCGATGACGATGATGATTTATAATGATTCGATGATTGATATGATGATTTTGATGATATTATTAATAATGCTAAATAAAAGACGTCTTTGCGGTGACCGCCGCTATGAATTGAAATCCAGCGTACCGTGGTTTGCAAGGCAATTTGGGCAAGATGGCCTTGTTATTGTTTCCCTCGGATATTGACATGATCAAGAAATTTCTTAATAGAGAATCGACCGAGAGAATGCACACAGAGGTTCCATTCCGATCTCCGCGGGTCGTCGTGAAATAACAGGACAATGATCTGACGCTCTCCCCTCTTTATGACTGGAATTGCTATGTTGTGCGACGGACCATTGTTATCAAGCCCATTGTTGGCTCTTCCAGTTTTTCATAGCATCGTTTTCCTATAACATTCTTGGCGGATTCTGGAATAAATTCTGTTAGCGAATAAACTGGGTGCTATGTATTAGCTGCCATGTAATGCCATCTATATTTCGCTCGCCGCAAAGGAGCGGACACTCGCCGTCGCCTCTGTGCTGGACATTCCGTGGCAGGGTGCTTGTTTCGCTCCCCGCAAAGGAGCGGACACTCGCCGTCGCCTCTGTGGTGGACATTCCGTGACAGGACGTGCTTGTTTCGCTCCCCGCAAAGGAGCGGACACACGCCGTCGCCTCTGTGCTGGACATTCCGTGGCAGGGTGCTTGTTTCGCTCCCCGCAAAGGAGCGGACACTAGCCGTCACCTCTGTGCAGGACATTCCGTGGCAGGGTGCTTGTTTCGCTCCCCGCAAAGGAGCGGACACACGCCGTCGCCTCTGTGCTGGACATTCCGTGACAGGGTGCTTGTTTCGCGCCCCGCAAAGGAGCGGACACACGCCGTCGCCTCTGTGCTGGACATTCCGTGACAGGGTGCTTGTTTCGCTCCCCGCAAAGGAGCGAACACACGCCGTCGCCTCTGTGCTGGACATTCCGTGACAGGGTGCTTGTTTCGCTACCCGCAAAGGAGCGGACACACGCCGTCGCCTCTGTGCTGGACATTCCGTGACAGGGTGCTTGTTTCGCTCCCCGCAAAGGAGCGAACACACGCCGTCGCCTCTGTGCTGGACATTCCATGACAGGGTGATTGTTTCGCTCCCCGCAAAGGAGCGGACACTCGCCGTCGCCTCTGTGCTGGACATTCCGTGACAGGGTGCTTGTTTCGCTCCTCGCAAAGGAGCGGACACGCGCCGTCGCCTCTGAGCTGGACATTCCGTGACAGGGTGCTTGTTTCGCTCCCCGCAAAGGAGCGGACACTCGCCGTAGCCTCTGTGCTGGACAATTCCGTGACAGGGTGCTTGTTTCGCTCCCCGCAAAGGAGCGGACGCTCGCCGTCGCCTCTGTGTAGGACGTTCCAAGACAGAGAGCTTGATTCGCTCCTCGCAAAGGAGCGGACACACGCCGTCGCCTCTGTGCTGGACATTCAGTGGCAGGGTGCTTGTTTCGCTCCCCGCAAAGGAGCGGACACTAGCCGTCACCTATGTGCAGGACATTCCGTGGCAGGGTGCTTGTTTCGCTCCCCGCAAAGGAGCGGACACTCGCCGTCGCCTCTGTGGTGGACATTCCGTGACAGGACGTGCTTGTTTCGCTCCCCGCAAAGGAGCGGACACACGCCGTCGCCTCTGTGCTGGACATTCCGTGGCAGGGTGCTTGTTTCGCTCCCCGCAAAGGAGCGGACACTAGCCGTCACCTCTGTGCAGGACATTCCGTGGCAGGGTGCTTGTTTCGCTCCCCGCAAAGGAGCGGACACTCGCCGTCGCCTCTGTGCTGGACATTCCGTGACAGGGTGCTTGTTTCGCTCCCCGCAAAGGAGCGGACACTCGCCGTCGCCTCTGTGCTGGACATTCCGTGACAAGGTGCTTGTTTTGCTCCCCGCAAAGAAGCGGACACACGCCGTCGCCTCTGTGCTGGACGTTCCGTGACAGGGTGCTTGTTTCGCTCCTCGCAAAGGAGCGGACACTCGCCGTTGCCTCTGTGCTGGACATTCCGTGACAGGCTGCTTGTTTCGCTCGCCGCAAAGGAGCGGACACTCGCCGTCGCCTCTGTGCTGGACATTTCGTGACAGGGTGCTTGTTTCGCTCCTCGCAAAGGAGCGGACACTCGCCGTCGCCTCTGTGCTGGACATTCCGTGACAGGGTGCTTGTTTCGCTCGCCGCAAAGGAGCGGACACTCGCCGTCGCCTCTGTGCTGGACATTCCGAGACAGGGTGCTTGTTTCGCTCGCCGCAAAGGAGCGGACACTCGCCGTCACCTCTGTGCTGGACATTCCGAGACAGGCTGCTTGTTTCGCTCCCCGCAAAGGAGCGGACTCTCGCCGTCGCCTCTGTGCTGGACATTCCGTGACTGGCTGCTTGTTTCGCTCGCCACAAAGAAGCGGACACTCGCCGTCGCCTCTGTGCTGGACATTCCGTGACAGGGTGCTTGTTTCGCTCCACGCAAAGGAGCGGACTGTCGCCGTCGCCTCTGTGCTGGACTTTCCGTGACAGGGTGCTTGTTACGTTCGCCGCAAAGGAGCGGACACACGCCGTCGCCTCCGTGCTGGGCATTTCGTGTCAGGGTGCTTGTTTCGCTCCTCGCAAAGGAGTGGACACACGCGCTCGCTCGCCCGGACTTAAACCCTTAAATTTGTCTCGAGTGCTCGGGGAAAGCATAAAACGCCAACGTAAGCTTCTTGCTTTCGAAACCATAATTTCGTCCAGTCCCAGAATTCTACTCCATTCAAGCAAGACAACGCTCGCATCATGACCCTGGTTTAACCTTGCGTGAACCACGCATGAACCCGTCTCTTCACTTGAACCCATGCCAACTGGTGGTCGGATGGCTGTTTAACAAAGGCACCCCAAGTGGCCCCGTTTGCCGCGTTCCACTTGACATTTTGACTTACAACAATAACACGAACCCCCCGAATCAAAGGTTTCTGTGCAAATTCATGCGACTGTGGGCGACCCATTGTCGAGTCCTCCTATTGTCGAAGCATTGTGATGTTGGCATTGTTCAGGTATTTTTGCCTACCTGGATGCGCGCTTTCGTAACCAAACTCACCATACACGAACGATTTAGAAGTATATTATTACATTATGACCATGATACTTTTTCAAACATATTCACACTGGGGCTTAAATGCTATATAAAAGTCTCATGTCCGGCTGCAAAAACGTTAAGCTAATCATGGATGAAGCCTGGATTAAGACCAAAACACAATGTTACTGATTTTTTGACATTTTGAAAGATTTCCAAGATAATAATGACTTTTAGACACAAAAAAGTTACAAAATCGTATTTAAATGTGGTGTTGACTCTAGAAGGCACTGTTGTGTCAAAGCAGTCACTAATTTTCTTTCATTGCTATTTGCCAATCAACATTCTTATTGTAATATGTAAGAATGGTGGAGGTAATTGACTTGAAAACATCAATTAGACACTACGAAAATAGTACCAGTTAAAATATTAATACAACAATGTAACTGCATTCAGGGTGCTTATGTTCACAACTAACATACTTTTCTGTAAAGTTTCTGAGTTTTCACCCACCGATTGCAACAATTTCAACAATGGCGGGGATGAGCTCAAAACGTTTTGAAGGCAGCTCAAAACGAGCTCAAAACGATGGGCTGAAAAAAGTCTTAATTTAAAAGTGGGGGTCCAAGTTGACAGACCTATAGTTTTAACAGTGTGAAGGAGTGGAAATAGCGATGTGGGGGAGGGGGCGTTGGCATGTAAGTTGATAAGAGAGTTCTTATGAAATTTCTTAAACTCATGTCTACTTTATCCATATGTTTAGCACTAGTTTTGACAATAACTATTTCAAACTGTGATTTGAATGCTAAATCAATAGTCTCGCTGGTTTCCCGACGTTTCGTAACATGTGCTAGTTTCTTTATCATTTCAATTTCAGTTGGCTATGCTTTATCAAGGGTGAAGGTTCGACTGACGTTAAAAACGGGAACAAAAGAACTAATAGTTGTTTTGTAATCTCGGCTTCCTAAATTCTAATGATCCCGTCAAAGTCCAATAACAATCCAAAAATTAAATTTTTCCTACCTAAATTTTAAAAACCTTCCAAAATCCCAATGAAAGACGACCTCGAAAAATTGTTTTTTTCAAAACCAATATTTAATTTGATGAAAAAAGCTTTCATTCGTAATCGTCTTTTCAAACTAACTAATCTCATCCAATTTACTTATCCAATGTATTTATGTTTTATCCAATATATCCAATGAGTTCAATTGGCTGGTGGAATCGGCAGTTGATTGTTATGCAGAACTCAACCGGAATATCTAAGCTGGAAATCCGTAATCAGGCCCTTAACACCCAGTTACTTCCTCAATACCTTTGCTCTTCCACATTCAACAAATCCTCCCACGAATCCTCCACGTAGTACCTCAAATCCTTTATCATAAACAATCCCTTCAACAATCTACACAACACAGTACATGAATTCATCAAGCCAGCCTAGCATGTTTGTATTTATTGGACAGGTTTTTAGTTTGCCATTATTGTGTGTGGTTGTGATTTTATTAAATAAACTTGACAACGTCCATATTATTTATATAATATGTTGGCAATAAAATAAATACAATACAGGCTTATTACTTACAGCAGAGATGAATGAAAGTACTCTGCTGACAGGTACCCTTTATTGTTTGCTTTGAATATGC
The DNA here is from genome assembly GCA_921293005.1 of Nemoura dubitans. Classification (NCBI taxonomy): domain Eukaryota; kingdom Metazoa; phylum Arthropoda; class Insecta; order Plecoptera; family Nemouridae; genus Nemoura; species Nemoura dubitans. The sequence continues at coordinate 12,020,134 of OV121078.1, read as the reverse complement.
GCCTTCGATAGCTGGCGCTCTCTATCGGTGGTCTGCAGAACCAGTTACAAAGCTTTCTGCTTTATCGACCCAAACGAAAGTCCCTGAATTGACCATTTCGTCCAAAGATACTATTATTTATATAGTATATAATAAATTATATAATAACCTTCGGTTATTTCGTCGATTTCGTCGATTTTTTATTCATGCATTTGTAAGTTTATCTGGTTTTGACGTGGTGCCGAGGTGTGAAGATAACAATAAATAAAGGAGACTAGACGTGCTGTTCATTTGCACTCTCGCATTATAAATTCTTAATTCACTATGCGAGAATCTCCTGGGTATGCATGTTTGACTGGAAAACTGTCAGTACTCAGTCATTAGTCACTAGTCAGTCAGTTTCCCAACACATAATACGATGAGCAAGGGCCGTCAGAGCTCACAGTACATTGGCTGATGGCTGGTCAATTTAGCCTCATCAAGAGAGATTTATATAATCTGTATTGGCCATTGCAAACGGCCATACTGCAAATGGCTTACGTTAGAGCGAGTTGTTGATGGCTTCTGACCAAAACCGACTATGGCGTGGAACATAACAGCCAGTCCCAATAGAGCCCATTCCACGAGAGATCCAGCCTATAGCAGCCAGTCTCAATAGATCCCATGCCACGAGAGATCCAGCTTATGGCAGCCAGTCCCAACAGAGCCCATGCCACGAGTGATCCAGCCTATAGCAGCCAGTCCCAATAGAGCCCATGCCACGAGATATCCAGCCAATAGCAGCCAATCCCAATAGAGCCCTTGCCACGAGAGATCCAGCCAGTAGCAACCAGCTTTGGCCAAGAATACAAACTCGTGTCGTCTCGTCTATGCTAAAGTCACTGCAGATCTATTTCTCGTCACCTGAACCATATTTTAGAATGAATTTCTTTTGCTGCTCACTTTTTAGGACTTCATGGTAGCTAATTTCGGCAGTCTTGGAGTTGCCTTTCTGAAAATGAATAATGTCTAGCGTGTTTATGTAGTCGGCGTGGCATTTTCACCAAAATGTTGTCAGTTTCTTTACCCCGACTTTTTCTTTGTGGGTCAAAACAACCAGCAAAGTCCCTTTACTAGCACAAACCCGTTCTCTCGAACGTTCGGTGGTCGTCGAAAAGCTAACGGGGGATAACTTGCGTTCCACGTTGACATCCGCCAAACGTTCGATTAGGTTCTACCCGAACGTTGGACGCAAGTTGGCATTCCTACGTCCACCGAAATTTTGTTAACCTATTTTCACTGTTTTTGAGTACTTGGGTCTTGGACAGTATAATTTTGCATGGTTTTTGGTAAAAATTCCCACAGCCTTCTAGAAATACAAATGGCCAAAATACTCGATGTATAACAGCTCCCGTTAGAGTGCGATTGTAAACTCAAATTAATGACCAGGGATGGCTAGGGGAAGGAGAAATGCAGAGATACATGGAAATATCGTCCTCGCTCATTACACTGTATCCATCGTGATCAAAACATTTACATTTCGTGACGGGTCACAGGTCATGTAGCCATAGCAACTGGTTGTTTACTTGCGTTTGATAAACTGGCCAAGTTCATGGTAAATAATATATACTGTACTCTATAGTCTATACACTAGACTCGGAAGCATCCCTGGCTAACTATACAGCGCCAAGTAGGTACATAAATTTTGCGTCAAAAATAAATATTCGCTCAAACACTATGGTGTACTTCACGAATATTGTGCTTTTCGAATGTAAATTAGATGCGAATTTGCAAAACAGAGCTTTCACCAAAATTGGTTGTTTTAATTTGGCCCGTAAAACATATTTTTAATGCAAAGCAATTTTAAAAGGTAGGTTAACAAAATAACTTTGTGATGGTTAATATTTAGTCCATTGCATTGCGTAACACAGCATAATTTTCACGCTTTGTTGTAAGCTGCTCAGAATATAGGTATGTATTGTTATTGTTATATAATATAGTATCGATTTACAGTTATTATTCTGCAGCAAATAAAAGGATTCGGAAAATAAAAATCAGAGAAATATCTTCATTTCTCTTTTAATCTTATTTAAATTACGAAAGCTCGTAATTGGCTATTCATGTTATTATTATGTACACAAATTAGCCTCCCAAAAGTGTTGTCCACTTCGGGATTAGAACCCGGGTCCCCAACTTTCGCGGCTGGTGCTCTAACCGCTGAGCTAAATGGCCATTATATTTGGGAGAAGTAATTTGCATACAGGGTGAGAACTTTTGGGAGGCTAATTTGTGTACATAATAATAAAATCTTCATTTCTCTTTCAAATGCCTCGTTTCCTGGTCAAGTTCATATCAGGTTTAGGTACACGCTGACTGGTTTCCCGACTAAAATCGGAGCTGTCTGTCAGACGACGCTCGTAAAAACTTGACGGCCATCAATACCAGCTGCAAACGTGCGGTCACCTGGAGGATTCGCGTCTGTCAGACGACGCTCGTAAAAACTTGACGGCCATCAATACCAGCTGCAAACGTGCGGTCACCTGGAGGATTCGCGTCTGTCAGACGACGCTCGTAAAAACTTGACGGCCATCAATACCAGCTGCAAACGTGCGGTCACCTGGAGGATTCGCGTCTAGCAGACAAAGCTTCCTGGTAAAACGGCGACAGAAAACGCCATGGCATTATAAGACGCCTAGACCGCACGCCGTTTCTCGTTTCGATAGGCCCCTTATGTCAATTTCACGTTGAAAAGGCGAGTAGATTTGTATTTATCTTTCTCGAGGACCCACTGCTGCTAGACACTATTGCTTAGAGTTTCAAAACTTACAAGACATGTCCCGGACAAAAGGCTCTATGAGTAGTTTTGAAACTCTTGGCAGCTCGTGTCTAGCAGCAGTGGTTCCTCGAGGAAGATGCAAATTTACTCTCCTTCTTAACGTTAAATGGAGTTATGCAAAACTTCCCATCATTGTATTCTTTCCATTAGCATGTTATACCTCAAATTGCAAAGAATTATTCACTTTTTATAGCTCAGCAATAAATATGCTGTAAAGGAAACGTACTTAAAGTGTATGTCATGCTTAAGGGGGTGGGTGGGGGGTTGCCAGTAGCCAATGTGGGCAAGTTAGTGACAAGAGGGGGGGGGGGGGGGGGGGGGTTGGACAGCGATTTTGGACCTCTGATTGTGACGTGACACTTTGTTGAAGACATAAGCTAAATATTTTTTATCGAAACAACAAAATATTTAAAATTAACTATCGTTGCATTAAAAAAATTGTACTGTTCAGTTTTTCGTTGCAATTAAGAGGTACCGACGGCTTAATTTAGTTAGGGTGATGGCTTTTGTTCAATTTTGTATCCAGTCCCAAAAGTCAGGATCCCAATTTTATATTGGGGGAGGGGAGGGGAGCATAGATTGTGACATACGTTTAGGGAGGGGGGGGGGAGTGCCAATGCGTGACAGTTTGTGACAGGGGGTGGAAGGTGTCTGAATGTGGCCCAAAAAGTGTGCTACACTACCTCCAGGTCGTTCTAAAAACAGTACTAATTGTTATAATATGCTGCGAATTTCTTTTCTGGTGATTGAATTGGAATTTCATTCCACTTGCTCTGCGCAGCGCATAATATTACACACCGTACAGCAGTAAATTGGTGAACCACAACCAACTAATTCTATGACACTGCATTGGTTGTAAGAAGACTAAGGCCCGAATGCAGAGACGGCACTGAGTTCTAGCTCACACTCAGTGCACACGCAGTGCCATGCTGCCAGTGTCTCAGTGGCACGTGACATATCTAACGGTCTGTTAACTCGTTATTTGCTTAGCAACGTCCAATCAGAGACTTTAATTTTCTTGCTAATGGACCGTTTAATCTTAACGGGTCACTGAAAAACCGGTACTTAGTTGGCATTTGCAATGATATAAAGTGTCCCCAAAGTGCGCATTGAGGTCAAATTCTGTGTGAGTGAGCACTCAGTGTCGACTCTGCATTCGGGCCAATATCTTTAATCTGAGCATAGCTTGTGTCATAATGAGAGAATTGATTGATGTTAATGGCGATTGATGATTAGCATGATGTTGAGATGATTGAATTGATGTGAGATGAGAGTGCATTCCCTTCTGGGAACGAAACTGGAAGCGGTTTAGGCATCTCAACTTTCAAGATCAGTGTACATCGAAACAGCTAGCAATCGGCGCTAGGCTTCCTGAGTTCATGCTCCTAGGAATACAACGGGCCGGTTTCCAATAGCGCACTTTTTCAAATGTTTTGTCAGCAAAACGTCAACAGCTGTCAAAGCCGTCGTTGTGGACTCAGATAAGATGACGTCATTAGAGTTATTCTCTGCGCGAATTCATTTGGAAGACTTGGATGTATTTTGAGCTGCAATGAGACAATTGTACAATGGTTCAAAAGTATTTTGAGCTACAATGAGGCACTTCTACATTGATTCAAAAGTATTTGGAGCTGCAATGAGACACTTTGTACAATGGTTCAAATGTATTTGGAGCTAAAATTGGTCACTAATGAACAATGGTTCAAATTTCTAGTCTAAACGAAACCACTTTCTCTAAAATATCATAAAATTTTGGCTCACGGGTACAAAAATGTCAATGAGCTGCTTTTATAGAGTTTACTGAAGTTGCATTTCATATCTAACAATAATTAATCTTTCGAAATTCATAATTTATTTTTTATTTTTAACGAACCTTAATCGAACTTTTTTATATCTGTCTGTACCTAAGCTGTGTGATGAATCAGTGTCTACGTACATAAATACGGAGAGGAAAACAAAAACAAATGTGGTTTGAGAAAGTTTTTAGGTACTAAATTTTAGTTGCTGTCATATTATTACCAACATTTTATTGTGAAAAACGAGTGAAGAAAATAGTTGGATAAAATCAATAATACGCCCTATACGAGTTCATAATCTAGGGGCTCTCCCTATCATTTTTCTATCATTCTATCATTCTCTTCTATCATTTTTTGGTGGGGGAATTCCACTCCTGACATGGAAACTTAAAAAGTTTAATAACAATCATAATAATATCAATGCAATGGGCATAAATAATAGCATCAAGACTAAACTCCATTGCACGATTAGAAGGAAAGTAAATTTGCATCTTCATCGAGGACCCAAGCTGCTGCTATTCAGACACGAGCTAGTTTCAAAATTGAGTAAATAATCTTATTTTATGCTCAATTGCATGGCTTGTAAAGTTGTAAGTTTTGAAACTTATATCGTGTATAGCAGCAGTGGGTCTTCTTGGAAGATGCAAATCCAGCCTCCCTCTTAAAGTTGAATGGAGTGTAGTTTGAACGTAATAATATTGCAATGTATTTTCTTGATGATTTATCAAAAAAAGTTGCTCCCAATAAGCATGCTATTTTATAGCGAGCTGACAAAAGCTTCCGTTCCTGAGCTGTACAAAATGCATGACACAAAACAGTTGTGAAAAAGTAATTTCCCTATTTTAAGTGCATTTTGTTGGGCAACAACCATGGTGCTTCGAAGTTGCCCATCAATCATGCGGAGCTCCAAGTTGGGACACATTTCATTCCACTTGGTGCCCGTCCGAAATGATGAACTGGGTTCACGTCACGCTAGGCCTCGTGGGCCTAAAACTACGTTTCTCTCGCTTACCTCGAAGAGTCACCCCGTAAACTCAATATCACTTTTGAGTGCGATCTTTACCCAACTAGACTCCATTTCACGTTAAGAAGGAGAATGGATTTGCATCTTACTCGAGGAACCACTGCACTTAGACTTAGACACGAGCTAAGAGTTTTAAAATTGCATACATAGCCTTGTGTCACGCTCAAGACATGGCTTGTGAGTATTGAAACTCATCCCTCGTGTCTAGCAGCAGTGAGTCCTCAAAGAAAATGCAAATTCACTATCTTTCTTAACGTGAAATGGAGTGTAGGTAACTGAAAATCGGTACTTCCTTCTTGGGGATAAAGCTGGGTCTACAGCTGGCAATGTCAGTGACACGATGTCATCAACTTTGACCCTGCACCAATCAGAGACTCCATGGCATAGTCGTGAACATGATGTCATGCACATCCAGAGTCCCTGATTGGTGGCAGAGCCAATGTTGATGACATCGTGTCACTAACATTGCTAGCTGTGAACCCGGCTTAACATACGTTATGAGAACGCCCATGCAATTGTAAATGCCTATCCATTTCCGCATGTGGAAGCACCGGTTCTAATGGGATCACCGAAGTTAAGCAACACTGCGCTGGGTCAGTTAATAGAGTGGGTGACCATCATACTCATGGCCTCGTACCCCATACCATAGATCATACCATAACTGCTCTGAAGCCCACTACACATTACGCTTTTTCTACGCTTTGGAGCCCTCAGGGCTGGGCCCGTCGGAGCCCGAAACGCTCTGAGAGGCCGAGAACGAGACGGATTCGCAATACACACTGCGCTTTGGAGCCCTCAGGGCTGGGCCCGTCGGAGCCCGAAACGCTCTGAGAGGCCGAGAACGAGGCGGATTCGCAATACACACTGCACTTTGGAGCCCTCATGGCTGGGCCCGTCGGAGCCCGAAACGCTCTGAGAGGCTGAGAACGAGACGGATTCGCAATACACACTGCACTTTGGAGCCCTCATGGCTGGGCCCGTCGGAGCCCGAAACGCTCATGAGAGGCCGAGAACGAGACGGATTCGCAATACACACTGCACTTTGGAGCCCTCATGGCTGGGCCCGTCGGAGCCCGAAACGCTCATGAGAGGCCGAGAACGAGACGGATTCGCAATACACACTGCGCTTTGGTGCCCTTAGGGCTGGGCCCGTCGGAGCCCGAAACGCTCTGAGAGGCCGAGAACGAGACGGATTCGCAATACACACTGCGCTTTGGAGCCCGATACGCTCTGAGAGGCCTTGCAGCCATAAGGGCTCGAAAGCTTGGTGTGTATATTGGCTATTAGGTTGTTCAGGTCTGTTCGGTATTGAAGTTAGTTTGCAACAAATGCGAAGTCTTCCCTCACCTTCGTATCAACATCTTGACTTTATCTGCCAGTGGAAGAATTCTTTTGTTTGGGTTGTACCAATCTTCGGAAGAGACGGACAAGCCAGTTATCCAGGAGTTTCAATTGGATTCTCTGCATGAATCCAATTATATTTGTTTCTCTTGGTAGGGATCTCAACTCGACTTTCATATATTACTCTTTTCATATCGAGTAGCAATACATGCCAGCACCGGGTCTCCCTCCTCCCTTCTAGGCTAGGTTAGTATCGTCATCATCCACATCACTGGCGTAGGAACAGGGGGGGGGGGGGGGTAAGGGGGGCAACCCCCCCCCCCCCCCCCCCCAACTTTTAGGCATAGGGGGGCAACTGGGGGGCAAACTTTATAGTTGAAATCTTTCATTTTGTCTGCTGCTCAGAGTTGAGTATACATGGTGTTTCTGCTTAGCTGATGTTGAACGAAATCTTTTGACTCGTAAAAACAAATCACTTCCAGAAATATGACTATAGCAGTAGCAGAAATGCAGACTTACACTGATTATGTTATAGTCTGAGTCATACATACACCCAGACTGGAGAGGGAGAGGAAGAATTTTGTATTGCTAGTGTAGAGCTGGAATTCGCCACGGCAAGACGCTCTGCTGTATTCGATGTGCGATATTTACAGGCATCACAGAAAACGTGATAGTAATTTTCGTAATGCGTTAATTTGATATCTTTAAATTAAGTATTCTAAATGTATATTTCTTACCCCCATGTTCCCAGGCTGCAATTTTATCTCAAACCCTCAGATTTGCTTTAAAATATATAGCCCCCCTATCCCCCCCCCCCCCCCACAGTCCGGGTTTCATCACTGTCTGTCTTGCAGCTTGCCCCCCCCCCCCCCAACTTGAAAAGCGTTCCTACGCGCCTGATCCCCATCGTCACTTGTCAAAGCGGAAACTCTTTATGCAGTGAGGGCGAGCGAATCTAGCGACGGTGTAGGCCTCCCTCTCGAGGCTAGGAATGTGTTTCTGACATGCGTCAGTCGCCCTTCAATCGTGGAGCCGTCTTGACATGCAGGTGATAAAAAGCCACCTCGTGCCAGTCACCATTTGACAGGGTGCGCACGCAGGCTCCGTCCTCCCCCTGAGCTGAGAGGTTGTAACACTCGTAAGTCATAACAATCTCACTTCGATCTCATAACTCACAAACCTTCCTTTAGCTAATGGCACCTTGGTGTTTCAGTCTTATCTCAAGTTCAGTCTGCTGTCTGGTGCATTTTCCCCACTTTCTTCTTTCAAAAAGCTATACTTGGACTGGATCCATTCTTCATGCATCTTCGTCTATCCACAGATGAAAGGCTAATCCCTTGAATTCATTGTGTTGTGCTGCAAACATAATTTTGTTTGATTGAAGTTTGACTGCTCGCAAAACCTTCGGACACCATCATTTCGTTCATTTATTATTTATTTATCTATTACGCCGGAATGATGACTTATATGTTATTGACTTAATGTCTATGAAATCTCTACAACAATGCTCCGACAAATTCAACAATGCAACAGCAAAAGTATTTTAAACTAGGCAGTTCGACCCTTAGCAAGCAATGCCAAAACTCAATGCACGAGTGTTGGATCTTGATCAGAGATTCCACTGCTGCTTGACAATGCAAGGATTACATCACTCAGACTAACAAAAGGATTCAACTAAACTCAACGCTCAGTAGTGACGTGAAAACCCTATTTGAAACTGGGGTTTGAATGCTAAAAAGCGTAGATTTGGGCTCCAAAATTAACATCGAATTTTTTAAAATCTTGTCGGCTGGGCCTGGATGGGTCCTTTCCCCCTTACCCAGACTTGGGATTGTCCCAAGAATATTATCCAATCCAACCCTCCGCGCATAATTGGTATAATAGAGGACACATTAAATTAAAAGTGTGCTATCTTCACCCAAACAAAATCAAAATCACACATTTCCTATATCTACCTCAATGCGAATTCCATGTTCTGCAAGTCGTGAATATAATTTTACCAGAGAGAGAGAGAGAGAGAGAGAGAGAGAGAGAGAGAGAGAGAGAGAGAGAGAGAGAGAGAGATTTAAGAATGACATGAGCCCTGAAACTACTAGAAAGCACTCAAGACATATTCGAAAATTGGGTTTATTTTAACTTTTTAAACATTTTTCTTCAGACACAGACTGGGACTATATTATCTTTCATGCTTATTGTCCAAAGCCCGTCGGGCCGGACAAAAATGACCCGCGGGACGGGGGTTGCCTGCTCTACGTCATTGTCACCCTTGTATAGCATAGATGAATCCACCTATGATTGCAGCTATAGACTCTAGAGCGGCGATTATCTGACCTATGACCTGACCGCCTCCCTTTCCCCAACAGCGGCAACAGTCTGTGATGCGCGCTGGCCTGCCGCGCATTCTGTGCACACCCAACAAAACAAAGTCAAGGAGCTCCTGCTCAGTGTGAGTCGAGTCGAGCGACTCGTTTGTGCTTGTCGGGATTGTGCGTGCCGTTTGTCTGCGCGATGCGTGCGTTGTGCGTTATGGTGTTGTGTCTGGCGGCTGCGGGGTCCGGCGTTCCGGCTGGACATTCCCGACACGGGGCTGGGTCCACGTGCGGCTATCAGGTGGGTGGACATGTGTGTGTAAAAGTGTGGTTATGTTTCTTGACTTGCATAACGCCCCTTTGACATGGGAGCGTTTTTGACAATAATCTGCCAAAAAAGTGTTATGCTGTCAAAAAGCATGGCTTTATTTCACATTATATTAGTGTTTTATATATCAAAGGCGTGTTATTTTGACTGCGTAAAAATCTTGTAGCAGACTGTTGTCAATTGTCAAAGAAGCTATGCCCTTGTAAACGGGGTTATAAGCGTGCAATAGAGCACCTGCAACAGCAGCCTTCTTTTAACTTACTGGTGGACAACCTCAATGTTAATTCCCATCTAAAACCAAATGCAAGTATGCATAAATAGTATGCAGTGAGATAACAACATGTTTTGCAGGAGCTCTATAGTGGCACTGGCACTGAACCCCTACTTTAGCTCTGGGCTGAGACAGTTTTTAGCGCAGCTTCCCACAAAGACTTGTTAAAGAATTGTAATACCAGCCATGTCTCCTTGTCCTATCTTTATCACTATTTTTCAAACGAACTCTTTAAAACTGGGGTTTGAAGACTTATGCTCGGTTTTACCAAGTTTTTCAACTGGCCTTTGAGATCCCAACTAGGAGTTACAACTGGATTCAGCCAATAATGTGCAGCGAATTCAGCTGTAACTCCATAGTTGGGATCTCATCTAGGTGTTGAACATTCTGGTAAAACAGGACATTTTTATAAATGTCTGGGTGGTTTATTTAACATTCTTTTATTCAGCATTCAAAACCCTTTATGAAATAGTTTTTCTGTGTAATAATTATGTTTGTTAGGCAGGCCAAAGATGTATATGGTAATTGGTAAAGAATTCTGAATATTTGGTAAGCAAGTAGTAACTCTTTACTGACATGTCTGACAGAGATGATTTCGACAACAATGCAATGGATGGCATCGCGAACTTGAAGCTCAATGTTGGTTCGGCTAGAAACTTTGCGGGTTTGATTATTCTGTGGATGTCGCCACCTTGTTTTGCTTGAACACGGAGTCACAATTTGCCATGACGGTGCAACTGCAGTAACAGTCGGATAGCCCCTAGCACCGCCGGCAGAGCATCCGCTTTTCATTGATCAAGTTATTCAATTACTAGCGTCTGGACCACGGTGTTTGTAACTATTTAAAATTTAGGAACGAATTTATCAGCTATGCACTGTTTCGCATAAAATTTATTACATGTGGAATCAAAAGTCAATTAGCAAATCTAGCACTGAAAATAATTGCAGCGGTGCAACCAATAAATAATAATAAATAATATTAGGTACCCATGTACTCACTAGCACTATACTCACTTCTAAGTTGGGGGTTGGGAAGTTTGGGAAGGTGGAGGGATTGTTTTCGGAAATGCCGACTTCATTGGATGAATTGCAGAGTTCCAAGGAACAAATTCTCAGAAATAGTACACTCTTTGTCCCTTGAGCTTGACTTAAACAGAGCCAGCTAGTCAGCTTATACCGTGGTCAGCGACTCTGCGTGTGTTGGTTTCTAGTGTATTTGTTAGCCTCGGCGAATTGTAATGGATTGTTTTTTACCCTGGGGCCTGCGATTTGAAGTTGTGATAGGAATAAACTAATCGCCATAGTGTTTTCGTCGTACGCGGAGGTTCACGCGGGAACTTCTTCTGGCCACAAATACTGACACAGTGTTTTGGACAAAAACACATGTAGTTTAGGGTTGATTGTTGTCGTTGGTGTGTTAGGTTACCTAATATGTTACTTTAAAAAATGACAGGTGTGCATTTTCAAAAAGTGCATAAAATTCCTTTTTTACTGCATTAAACTCCTACCCCAGACTAGTAGCTATGCAGCGAGACAATGAATCCAGTCGTTTGCAACGTTCTTATGCCACTGGACAATGCCTAAAATAATGCGAGTCAATGAGAGATTCTTTCCTGTTTGGTTAAAACGATCCCATCAAATCAAACTTGTTAATCATCTCGCAGGTCCCAAGCCACAATGTCAACAACATTGATTTTGTCTGTCTGTTGAGCCAGCGTCGCGATCTGAGAATGTGATTACCATGCGGTCAGAGTTCGAAACTTATCGCTGCAGCGGACTTCTTGACCATAAACATTATTTTTCTGTTAGATAATATTCAACATATGCAAGGAAAAACATTGACATAACTCTGTATACATTAATAGTTAATAATACAATAACATGGACACTGACAACACGAACTAGCAATACCACTGAAGGCAATAACAATAACACCGCTCTCCTTCTTAACGTAACAGCAGGGGAGCCTCTTTGAGAGTGAAATACCGCTCTCCTTCTTTACGTAACAGCAGGGGAGCCTCTTTGAGAGTGAAACACCGCTCTCCTTCTAAACGTAACAGCAGGGGAGCTTCTTTGAGAGTGGAACACCACTCTCCAATTCTAAACGTGACAGCAGGGGAGCTTCTTTGAGAGTGGAACACCGCTCTCCTTCTAAACGTGACAGCAGGGAAGCTTTTTTGAGAGTGAAACACCGCTCTCATTCTAAACGTAACAGCAGGGAACTTTTTTGAGAGTGGAACACCGCTCTCTTTCTAAACGTAAAAGAAGGGGAGCCTCTTTGAGAGTGAAATACCGCTCTCCTTCTAAACGTAACAGCAGGGAACTTTTTTGAGAGTGAAACACCACTCTCCAATTCTAAACGTGAAAAGTAGTACCTATCCTATACGCAATAATTAACCACTCTCCCCCAACATTGATATGTGAATGTGAAAACACACTTGATAGAAAGATGTCTGTGTGCCAAACGATGGCTGGACATCATGTGTTTTGACATGTGTGTGTTGACCATGTGCTTCCCCCTGTGCAGTCGTGCCCCACGCCGAAGCCGGACATGCCAAACGATGGCTGGACATCATGTGTTTTGACATGTATGTGTTGACCACGTGCTTCCCCCTGTGCAGTCGTGCCCCACGCCGAAGCCGGACATGCTGAACGTGCACCTGGTCCCCCACACCCACGACGACGTCGGCTGGCTCAAGACGGTGGACCAGTACTACTACGGAAGTGAGTACATGCCTGCCCTAACTCGTCTTGTGACTTGTGACACCACAGATATTATAAGGTGCAACCCAGATGTTCCACTCTCACACTAAAACAGCTACGCGAAAGCCCTCCGCCCGCAATCATGGTTTCGCCGGCAGTCAAGGGATGGAGCTACTGTTTGTTGTTATACCTGTAACCAAGGTAACTGTATCCACATGAGGAATATTGATTATCCATTGATTATTATTGACCTTGTGCCATGGCCTGGGAGGTTGCCAAAAGTGCCAAAACACACCATCCATACGCTAGGCATGGCATCTGGGTTACCTTATATCTGTGGGTACACGTTTACCTCTAATCACTTTTGCACGTCTTTTATTGGTATTTTGGATGCGTATTTCAAATGTACCAATATACATAGCTAGTTTAGTGGTTTTGGAATTTCTTTATTTTCGATTATTTTGGAAGCCTACTCGTTAGAACTTAGGAAGCCTAGGCTAAAAGGCTATAACTATAGTTGGTTCTTTTGTTCACGTTATTTTCGTCAGTCGTGTTATCACCCTTGAAAACTGATAAGTAACTATAGGATACCTACCTATGTTATGTTACGAAACGTCGGGAAAACAGTGACCATTTTATTTAGCATTCAAACCCCGATGTGAAATCGTTTTTCACATATACTTTTTATAAAATGTATATTTGAAATTCAATGGGATATATGTATATCCAAAAGTGGAACCTAGTGCTATTACCTATCTATTTATATAACACTGTATTTTTATTATGCCAATTCCATACAATAAATCTGCATTTACTTCTACCCCCCCCCCTTTCCCCCCCAAGAATTTCACATTTTTTCGACAACGGCTCATGATGGGCGAAACCCCAACCCTTGATCAATGCAGGCACCTTACCCTAGTTTTCTTGTAAGGGTGAATGGAAATCGGGGGGGAGGAGGAGGGGGGGGGGGGTGGATATGTTCTCTTGAAATCCCCCTTCAAGATAATCGTCAACTGGCCTCCCCAAGTGCCATTACTAAGGTCTTTACTAAGAAGTCGCCGGATCTCTTCTCGCATAGATATGAGTTTTGGAATCAATTATTGCAATGAACATTGAACATGTTGCAATGAATTCATTTTTAATGCAAAGATTCTCTATAATGGATTGGGTGAGTGTGGCATGGCTGTCGGTGAATTACAGGCTGAATGTGTTTCGAAAACCAATAGAGTTGTGCTAGTAAGTGGTAAGATAATTACCACCTTCAAGTCACAATTGGCACGATATCGATTATCGCTTCCGGCCTCGTTGTTTATACATAATTGCAGTACAAATTTGTTCGAATGGTTTGACAGGGGGCAGGGAAAGTATATATTCCTGGAAACTCCTATAGGTTTGACCTTGGACCATTGCTAGCCGGGATACGCAACTAGCTCAGCGCTGTATTTATCCCGTGCAACATTAAAGTGCAGGCCTAACCAGCTGTCATCATCGGTCAGATCAACTCTATAACCATGATTATGTCGTTATATATTGCTATTTTAAAGATTAAACATTTACTAGCTCATTCTAAATAAGTAAATTGAATCCTAGAAGTAGCTAAATAATCCCCTTGTGTGTTGGTTTTAATGTTTATCCAGTTTTAAGATAACGTAAAAATGGCAAAAAGACACCATACACGCAGTAGGTGCTGGCACGGCATACTAATTGCCATTCCCGTACTGGAGCAGTGAGAGCTGGCACGGCACACTAGTTGCCTATCCCGTACCGAAGCAGTGAGAGCTGGCACGGCACACTAGTTGCCTATCCCGTACCGAAGCAGTGAGAGCTGGCACGGCACACTAGTTGCCTATCCCGTACTGGAGCAGTGATCGAAGGTTTGACCAAATAGGTACTATGAGTGTTGACAAGAATTCTTGGTTTGAAACTTGAAAGTTGAACGTTTGAAAATGTTGACGTGGGTTTTGAGTTTTGACACGACTGCCTTGTGTTTTGTTTGGCGCAGGTAGGTCGGAGATCCAGAAGGCGGGGGTTCAGTACATCCTGGACTCGGTGATCCAGGAGCTCGTGCATGACCCGGACAAGAAGTGAGTGTCTAATCCCCCCCCCCCAACCCCACCCGCAAATAGTATGTGTGCCCCCTCCCCCACGCTAACACAGTCAAAATTCAATGGGTAGAATATTAAAAAAGTCCGGAATATTGTTTTGAAAATTCAACACTTTCATTTCATTACACTTCACGTCAAGTGTCATTACGGGAAGTAAGCACCTTTCTGACGTCACAGAACTACCCTCGAGGGTTGTAGCTAATGAACTATCTTAGGAGGTAACTATTATTCAACATAAACTCCATTTCACGTTGAGAAGGAGAGTCAGGTGGATTTGCATAATCTTCGAGGACCCACTGCTGCTAGACACGAGCTAAGAGTTCTAAAACTACTTACCTATAATGTCATGCTCAAGACATGGCTTGTAAGATTTGAAACTCTTATAGCTCGTGTCTATCAGCAGTGGGTCCTCATAGGAAGATGCAAATCCACTCTCATTCTGAGCGTGAAATGGAGTTTAAACCCAATTAAGCATTGTTTTGCTTTGAATCGAGCATTGATTTTCGACGCAAATTATGTTACTTTAGAACCCAAGAAAGCCATCTTTAATCTATATAAGTTTCAAACTGGTTTTAACTGGTTTGTCCGGTTAGCATAGTTTGTAAGTTTTCAAACTCTTATTTCATGTGTAGCATTTAGTTTTTCCTATTGGAATTTTGCAAATCCGCACTTAACGTGAAATTGAGTTTACCTTTATTTAATGACTGAAGTTGAAATTCCGCATTTGGCAGACCTAATTTATCGTTTCGAAAGAATACTGAATTCTGAACCCTGCTAAAAATTGCGCATCGAAGTTGCTGCCAGTGCTGATTAGAGTGCTAGACCGTGCATTGGCCTGAGCAAAGGTCACTTGGCGATTGGTGGGGAGTCAATTCCGCTGACGACGCCGTCTCAAAGTCACATTAATTAACCAAGCTGCCGTGCTTGTGGGAATCTGCTGTCCTTGGCAGTGACACTCGAGGAGAGGTCGATTGCTGGCATCAAATAATCTGCCATCCCTAACGCTGCAGTAACGTGGGAGCATTTTAGACAAAAGTCTATTACAGCAGTTGCTTGCAATTTGCTGATATGGTTTATTAAAATTCAAAACTATCTCCGATACAACAAAATACATATTTTGGGTTTACTGAAGTTCACAACAATACATATTTACACACGATTAATTAAATGAGCATTTTGGTAACAGTGGAATTAAACAATAATGAAACGACAGTTTTTGTGTATCGTATTATGAATAATTTTAGTTGGTAAATTCGAAAGGCAGCTCATTGATAGACCCAACAGTACAGAGATAATGTGTTTCTTGGTTGGTATTGCCTTATTCACTGCCATGCCCTGCTCTGTGGAGCCCTGCCAGGCCCACCCCTACCCTGCCCTGCCCTGCCCTGCCCTGCCCTGCCCTGCCCTGCCCTGCCCTGCCCTGCCCTGCCCTGCCCTGCCCTGCCCTGCCCTGCCCTGCCCTGCCCTGCCCTGCCCTGCCCTGCCCTGCCCTGCCCTGCCCTGCCCTGCCCTGCCCTGCCCTGCCCTGCCCTGCCCTGCCCTGCCCAGCCCTGCCCTGCCCTGCCCTGCCCTGCCCTGCCCTGCCCTGCCCAGCCCTGCCCTGCCCTGCCCTGCCCTGCCCTGCCCTGCCCTGCCCTGCCCTGCCCTGCCCTGCCCTGCCCTGCCCTGCCCTGACCTGCCCTGCCCTGACCTGCCCTGCTCTGTGGAGCCCTGCCAGGCCCACCCCTACCCTGCCCACCCCTACCCTGCCCTGCCCAGCTCTGCCCTGCTTTGCATTGAAAACTGAACTTTTTGTACCTAAGTCCAATTGCTTTTTCATTTCTAGCTCGGCCCTAGCTATCCATTAACCCTGAGGGCTATGCACAATGCACACATATTGAAATGCAGATATTTTTGAGCCATCTTTATGATAATCTTTGTCATAACAAAAAATATATAAAGTGACAGTTATTTTTTTAAATTTTGCCCCACTTACTGTCATTAATACACAAAAAATGACAAATATTGTGTTTTTGAAAGCAGTTAGGCCCTTATGGTTGCTTACTGAAGTAGGTATTATCTCTTTTTGCTCAGTCAGAAAGTGTATAGCCACCCACACGAAAAAGCATACACAAACACAAATGGAACATATAGGGAAAATATACGAGAGTGCAATATCTTATAAGAAACTTATCTGTTTCTTATACAAATTTGAACTCCCGTATATGTTTCATGTATATGTTTTTCGTATGTACTTCCGTGTGGGCAACAAGGTAAATGCACGGGTGGTAACCGAGCCGAATCCGTGCGAATCCCGAAGCTTGCGTCTGGAACGTGCGCAGGTTCATCTACGTGGAGACGGCGTTCCTGTGGAAGTGGTGGTCGCAGCAGCACGACTCGGTCAAGCACCAGGTGCGGCAGCTGGTCAACGCCGGCCAGCTGGAGCTGGTCAGCGGCGGCTGGGCGATGAACGACGAGGCCGTCACCCACTACCAGTCGACCGTCGACCAGATGACCTGGGGACTCCGGTGAGGACCGCGTGCCGCTGTAGCAGCGAATATGGACGACGACAAATCTGGCTTTCTATGACGTAGTGGCATGGTATTCGGCTGTATGAATTTGAAGTATACTGTCTCAGCCTGTGCCTTGCAGTCATCAGTTTTATCTTGGTTTAAACTCTTGGTTCTCTAACCTATTTATATGCTTATTATAGTACCTACACTGTTATTCCTTTCTGAATACCCGTAGATGACGTCATGGCCTTGGTTGACTGTCTGGGATCCATATTTGTTGGAATCCACATAATGTGTCGTTACACCGGAACCCTTCCGGGGCCGTGTTCACAAGTGCCTTTATCCAGAGTTGAAGTGGGAGTTACGTTTCATCCCTTCGCCCAACTTCACGGGGTGATTCGCCTCCTCCGTTCAGTTGCTAAAACACTTTTTTTGTGCTTAAACGCACAGATAGAAGGAAGGTTACCCAGATGTTCCACTCCCAAACTAAAGCAGCTTCGCGAAAGCCCTCCAATAATAGTTTCGCCGGCAGTCAAGGGATGGAACCACTGTTTGTTGTGTAACCAAGGTAACTTTAACCACCTGTGGTACATTGGGTCCCTTGATTATAATTGACCTTGTGCCATGGCCTGGTAGATGAAGCCATACCTGTAACCACCTGAGGAACATTATGTCCCTTGATTTTATTGACCTTGGCCATGGCCTGGTAGATGATGTTAAAACAGGCTGCCAACGCACCCCAGCGATTGTTGGCGAAATTACCAGCACCAAATTTTTGCCGTAGCCATAGCTAGGTAAATGGTAGAATGTCTGGGTAACCTTATGTCTGCGTTTAATTGGAATTTCAATTTGTTTTTGCATTTCACAGAATAAATTGATAGTTGATATGATTAACAAGTTACCTATGTAGGTAATTGATATAATAGATATGAATCAGCAGAGATCGCGCGGCTGACGGAACGTTGTTGTCCGCGCAGGAAACTGAACGACACGTTCGGCGTCTGCGGCCGTCCGCGCGCCGGCTGGCAGATCGACCCGTTCGGCCACTCGCGCGAGCAGGCATCGCTGTTCGCCAACATGGGCTACGACGGCACGTTCCTCGGCCGCATCGACTTCGAGGACAAGCACAAGCGCCTGGTCGGCAGACAGGCCGAGATGGTCTGGCAGGGCTCCCCGGACAACCTCGGTGAGGGCGACTTTGGTTCATGGTACTCCACATAAGACTATTGGAGTGAGTGTTTACTCAGGCAGCTTCCCGCTAAAATTTTACCTCCTACTGGATACCAACTTGTGGCCACACCTTTTGTCCGATCGTAACGAAACCCATGTCTACGGAATCCTCACGCTTTTGGCAACAAATTGTGTGTTTGCAAATCTCGAAAATATTCACTCGTCTAGTATTTTCAAGCATTATATAAAAAACCTGTTACGTTGTATTATTGAGCGTATCCTCGGGCTGCTTCCCGCGCAGAATTTACCTCCTACTGGATACCAACTTGTGGCCACACCTTTTGTCCCATTGCGACGAAACCAGGGTCTACGGAATCCTCACACTTTTTAGCAACAACTTGAGTGATTTATAATCATGAAATACAAATTGAAAGTTCATATGAAGCTTTATGAAATAATAACCAACAACTGCACCACTAGCCTTAAGCCTGGTCATTGAGCTGTGAAATCGGGCCGCTGCCTTTACCTCGCACGGTATACACTTTCCAGGCCACACCTTTGGTCGGATCGCTGCCTTTACCCCGTACGGTATACACTTTCCAGGCCACACCTTTGGTAGGATCACTGCCTTTACCTCGCACGGTATACACTTTCCAGGCCACACCTTTGGTCGGATCGCTGCCTTTACCTCGTACGGTATACACTTTCCAGGCCACACCTTTGGTCGGATTGCTGCCTTTACCTCGTACGGGATACACTTTCCAGGCCACACCCATTATTCGATCGCAACAAAACAAATATCTATGGAATCCTTACACATATGAAAACCAATTGAATACCTCAGAACCTAGAAATATTTCCCGGAAATCCTAGAAAATTTTAATTCAATTAACTGAACCACCACCAATTAATGTCCTATGCCCACAAGTGTCTACAAAATATATTTTTACAGACAAACACTATTAGTGGCAGCCCAAAACAAAATAGCCAGCACCCTAGGACTTTCAAATTATAGAAGAGTCACTTATTTGTTTTGATCAGGCTCACTGCAAATTTGCAAAACCTTCAAAGCTTTTTAAAATTACCTTTTGGCAGTTATATTCTGAATTTCCAACAAGCGTGATACCTAATAATAATAATACGAAAAGGTCTCGTACTTTATTTTAAAGCCTGATAAATTACCTAGGCATCTATTTTGTTTTGGGCTGTCACTAATAGTTTGTCTTGTCAACAAATAGTTTGTAGAAATTGCACATTTTTCCAGCTTCCCTTCCGTTTATTGCATAGCGGAATATATCCGCCGAACCGGTTTACCAATGACCGTCTCGAAACGTATTCTGTTAGAAAACGCTCGACGTTGCTCGGTTCCTCGCAGGCGGCCGCAGCGAACTCTTCACCCACGTTTTGTTCAACGGCTACTCACCGCCCCCTGGATTCTGCTTCGACGTGCTCTGCGACGACGAGCCCATCGTCGAGACCAAGAAGAGCGCGGCGTACAACGTTCCCACCAAGGCAAGCGTTTTCAAATTTCCTAGACCCATGTCTACTATATCATAGCTTTAGCACTAGTTTTGAAGAAAACTATTTCAAACTGGTATTTGAATGCTTAATCAAAATTTTGTCTCACAGGTTTCCCGAAGTTTTGTAAAATATGCCAGTTACTTTATCAAGGGTGATGGCTCGACTATTACCCAATTGATAAAGTATTCTATAGCATTAGTTACTAAACATCGAGAAACCAGTGAGACTTTTGATTTAACATTCAAATCCCAGTTTGAAATAGTTTTTTTCAAGGCATAGCATTATACTACACACATTTAGTTTTGATGTCACTTGGGTAAATTTTTCGATTTCCCTATACTGAAAGTAAAATAAGAAAAATCTGTGATATATCTGCATCTGCATACCTAATTAATGCACCAGTGGTTCTCAAACTTATTGGATCAATGGCTCTCTGGAACAATTTTTTGGGGTTCCGTTGTCATGAGTTTTACAATGCAATGCAACCTAATTGTAGGTACTTATCGTGAGTGGCAATTATCTAACTTTTTAGCGGTCGGTACCTAGGGCATTTCAATGTTATTTTGTCGAGATAACGAATGTTATCTCAAAGGAAATTTTACATAATCGCCACCCAGATCCTCACTTTTTCGCAAGATGCCTGAGCAATTTATACATCTTGTACGTGGTCGACTCCATGCGCATCTAGATATCTGTCGCTTGACAAGACGAGGATTTTTGTCAGCCGTAATCATGTCAGTTATATACATCGGGAAGTATTACTTCCTTACAGTTAATTTGCGCTGCATAGAATCGTGTGAAAATTTAGCATTGCACGGTTAGAGAACGACTGCTTTTCACAATTGCTACCCTGATTATAGTTTCTGCGACATCCACAACATTAGGACCCACTGGCTCATAAAATCAGAGAATATCAGCGTGGGAGTCTGCGGTCTCACCAAAAGCTTCCCTAAATAAGGGTTGGGCATCAGCATGGGTGCATGTCTGGAGATGATGTGGCATTCAGCATTATCTTGAACGAACCGGGGACCTCTAGTTAGAAACGTTGGCACCTGCTAATTCAGTTCTTTTTCCATTTTTCCTCGCAAAAATTCTTGCAACGTTTGTAAAATCAGCATATTGATAATTCATTGCATGGATATATTATAGTTATGCCATAGCAAATTAAATGTTAAATATTAAGGATGGCATATTTTGATAAAATGGATACCTTTCTCCATACTATTCTTTATTAATTATATGAAAGCTTTTGCCTGGAGCTTTCTTACTCAACTCCAACCAAAAGAGCTTGCGGAGGTAGTTGTAGCTTTTGCACATTCTGAGTTGGCAATCTTGCTCTAGCTAAACTCCTAAGATTTAGTAATTGCTATAGAGAAAGCAATGTCATGTTAAAGGATGTACCAAATTCAACTGATAACCGATAAACACTGAGGTTTCCAGTGCCGGTAACTAAAAAAGTAATCGCATGGGTGCGTAATACGACGATGCATTACCTAACACAGATGCACAACTTCCTGACTTTCCTTTATTATTGAAGCCAAAACCAAATGCCAAAAGACTTCACTTTGCCTTAGATCATTGTGTATAATGATGCAAGCAATCTCACTTTGTTAACAAAGATGCAAATCGCTATCCTCTCCTCTCCCTCTCAACAACGGTAAAATGGAGAACGCTCGCATCAGAAAGCCGCTAGCTCGGTGATTATCTGTGACCCGATGTGCCAACAAGTATAACCGCATGGGTGCATTAAATGATGGTGCACGGAACGCAGGTGCACAACTTCCTGTCGTTCGTGGCCGCCCAGAGCCAGTACTACCAAACCTCCAACGTCATCCTGACCATGGGCGGGGACTTCACTTACCAGGCCGCCGGCATGACCTTCGACAACCTGGACAAGCTCATCAGGTAGGCGGACGCCGCAACGGAAGTTTCGTCTGCACGAAACTAGCGGCGGTTTCCAAAGTCCGGGGTAGCGATTGTGTAAACGTATATATCAATCGGAAGTTTCGGGAAACCAAAATATGTGATGTGTTTCGTGAAAAGGGACCTCTGGGTGCGAGACTTAGTTTCGTGCAAAATCCATTTTCATGATTGAAAGTGCTACAATTTCGAAATTCGGTTTTTGAATGCTCCTGCTAAATAGATGCATCTAGTATACGCTCCACAAGTTAGTTAGTTTGAAAAATTATCACTTGCGAGAGTAAACTCTAAAAACGTATGTCTCTACATGGATGATAAATGGGGCCTTGGAAGTTTAACCCTATTTTTCGTAGGTTTTTGTTAAATTAAAATTTGGAATTTCATTCATCTTAACTTTGGTAGTTATTGACCGATTTGACATTTTTTTGCACAGTGTTGTCGCAATTTTATACCTCTGCTACGTCCTATTAAAATCTGCAAAAGGTACCTCTTCACCCAGAGGTCCCTTTACACGAAACGCATCACATATAGCCCACTTCGATGGGCTTGGCTATACCGAGTACCGCGATAAACGTCGATAACTTTACACAATCGCTGGCCCGGTTTCTGACCGGAAAGGTCCGTGTTTGTCTGTAGGTGGCTTTGTTTCTGAAGGATGCGCTAGCGCAAGCGCAGTCGTACGCCACCGGAAACATCGTCTGGACGATGGGCGAGGACTTCAACTACCAGGACGCGCACATGTACTTCAAGAACATCGATCTGCTCATCAAGTACGGTGACTTCGCGCTCTCCGCGATGAATGCCAGTCGTAACTTCATCAATATTCACGAAGATAAAGGGACAGACTGGGTTTTAATCAATTTCAGCGGTGAATTACAGTCGTAACTTCATATTCACGAAAATAAAGAGACAGACTGGGTTTTAAATTTTAATCAATTTCAGCAGTGAAAGCCATTTTCCTCCTGGCTTTTCATATTTTTTATTCAAAAATAAAGTAGCTGCCATTGTTCGTCATTCATATACATGTATAGGTATATTGCAGTGCTGGTTTAGTGATATATGCTAACTTTCTCTAACGTTTTGAAAAAGCAATTTTGATTGAACTCCAATGATTTCGAACAGGGAAAAATCGCCACGCAACAAAATATAATCGAAACACGGCATGCCTAAATTAATTTTAATAACGGTTTAGAAAGCTGATAATTCTGTATTTCCAGATTTGTAATGTCGTGTTAATTGAATTAGATTAAATATACTTATGTCTGCTTGTCAGCTATCTTTAGCACTAGTTTTGAAAAAAGCTAGTTGAAACTGCATGGGTTTCGAATGCTAAATTTACAAGTCTCGCTGTTTGCCAGTCGTTTCGCACCGCAGTAAGTCACTCCTTCGATGGCTGACAACTCGACCGACGTGAACCGTTCCTTGCAGACACGTGAACGCCGAGCAGGAGAACGGCAGCCGCGTGAACGCGTTCTACTCGACGCCGTCGTGCTACTTGAAGGCCGTGCACGAGGCGAACCGAACGTGGCCGAGCAAGGCCGACGACTTCTTCCCGTACGCCTCGGATCAGCACACGTACTGGACCGGGTACTTCACCTCGAAGCCGACCATCAAACGCTTCGAACGCGTCGGCAACCAGTTCCTGCAGGTAGGAAACTCCATTTCACGTTGAGAAGGCAACCAGTTCCTGCAGGTAGGAAACTCCATTTCACGTTGAGAAGGCAATCAGTTCCTGCAGGTAGGAAACTCCATTTCACGTTGAGAAGGTCGGCAATCAGTTCCTGCAGGTAGGAAACTCCATTTCACGTTGAGAAGGCAATCAGTTCCTGCAGGTAGGAAACTCCATTTCACTTTGAGAAGGCAACCAGTTCCTGCAGGTAGGAAACTTCATTTCATGTTGAGAAGGCAATCAGTTCCTGCAGGTAGGAAACTCCATTTCACGTTGAGAAGGCAACCAGTTCCTGCAGGTAGGAAACTCCATTTCACGTTGAGAAGGCAACCAGTTCCTGCAGGTAGGAAACTCCATTTCACGTTGAGGAGGCAATCAGTTCCTGCAGGTAGGAAACTCCATTTTACGTTGAGAATGCAACCAGTTCCTGCAGGTAGGAAACTCCATTTCACGTTGAGAAGGCAATCAGTTCCTGCAGGTAGGAAACTCCATTTCACGTTGAGAAGGCAACCAGTTCCTGCAGGTAGGAAACTTCATTTCATGTTGAGAAGGCAACCAGTTCCTGCAGGTAGGAAACTCCATTTTACGTTGAGAAGGCAACCAGTTCCTGCAGGTAGGAAACTCCATTTCACGTTGAGAAGGCAACCAGTTCCTGCAGGTAGGAAACTCCATTTCACGTTGAGAAGGCAACCAGTTCCTGCAGGTAGGAAACTCCATTTCACGTTGAGAAGGCAATCAGTTCCTGCAGGTAGGAAACTCCATTTCACATTGAGAAGGCAATCAGTTCCTGCGGGTAGGAAACTCCATTTCACGTTGAGACGGCAACCAGTTCCTGCAGGTAGGAAACTCCATTTCACGTTGAGAAGGCAACCAGTTCCTGCAGGTAGGAAACTCCAATTCACGTTGAGAAGGCAATCAGTTCCTGCAGGTAGGAAACTCCATTTCACGTTGAGAAGGCAACCAGTTCCTGCAGGTAGGAAACTCCATTTCACGTTGAGAAGGCAACCAGTTCCTGCAGGTAGGAAACTCCAATTCACGTTGAGAAGGCAATCAGTTCCTGCAGGTAGGAAACTCCATTTCTCGTTGAGAAGGCAATCAGTTCCTGCAGGTAGGAAACTCCATGTCACGTTGAGAAGGCAACCAGTTCCTGCAGGTAGGAAACTCTATTTCACTTTGAGAAGGCGACCAGTTCCTGCAGGTAGGAAACTCCATTTCACGTTGAGGAGGCAATCAGTTCCTGCAGGTAGGAAACTCCATTTTACGTTGAGAATGCAACCAGTTCCTGCAGGTAGGAAACTCCATTTCACGTTGAGAAGGCAATCAGTTCCTGCAGGTAGGAAACTCCATTTCACGTTGAGAAGGCAACCAGTTCCTGCAGGTAGGAAACTTCATTTCATGTTGAGAAGGCAACCAGTTCCTGCAGGTAGGAAACTCCATTTTACGTTGAGAAGGCAACCAGTTCCTGCAGGTAGGAAACTCCATTTCACGTTGAGAAGGCAACCAGTTCCTGCAGGTAGGAAACTCCATTTCACGTTGAGAAGGCAACCAGTTCCTGCAGGTAGGAAACTCCATTTCACGTTGAGAAGGCAATCAGTTCCTGCAGGTAGGAAACTCCATTTCACATTGAGAAGGCAATCAGTTCCTGCGGGTAGGAAACTCCATTTCACGTTGAGAAGGCAACCAGTTCCTGCAGGTAGGAAACTCCATTTCACGTTGAGAAGGCAACCAGTTCCTGCAGGTAGGAAACTCCAATTCACGTTGAGAAGGCAATCAGTTCCTGCAGGTAGGAAACTCCATTTCACGTTGAGAAGGCAACCAGTTCCTGCAGGTAGGAAACTCCATTTCACGTTGAGAAGGCAACCAGTTCCTGCAGGTAGGAAACTCCAATTCACGTTGAGAAGGCAATCAGTTCCTGCAGGTAGGAAACTCCATTTCTCGTTGAGAAGGCAATCAGTTCCTGCAGGTAGGAAACTCCATGTCACGTTGAGAAGGCAACCAGTTCCTGCAGGTAGGAAACTCTATTTCACTTTGAGAAGGCGACCAGTTCCTGCAGGTAGGAAACTCCATTTCACGTTGAGAAGGCAATCAGTTCCTGCAGGTAGGAAACTCTATTTCACTTTGAGAAGGCGACCAGTTCCTGCAGGTAGGAAACTCTATTTCACTTTGAGAAGGCGACCAGTTCCTGCAGGTAGGAAACTCCATTTCACGTTGAGAAGGCAACCAGTTCCTACAGGTAGGAAACTCCATTTCATGTTGAGAAGTAGAGTGGACTAGCAGCTCATCCTCAAAGCCCCAGTGCGGCTATGCATTGCAATTAGCTCAACAGATCAAGCTTTTATCGGTTTTACCTGTATCTGCCAAAAATATTAGGTACTGGCTAATTCAAATTGTCATCCATTGAAAAAAGAAATACACTACAATTAGTTTGAGTTTGTCACGTTCTGGGGGTCTCATATCATAGAGCACCATACCAAAGAGTAGAATGATCAAGTTTTAATCATTACCATTAGAAATGGTATTCATTATTACCATTATTCACCATTTTACTGTTAACAAATGGTAAGAGTCAAATGATACTCTACTTCGAAGTCCACTATAGTGGACTTCGAATGAGAGTATCATTATAGGCCTATAGGCTGTAGGCTGTGGTAAAGTGAGGCTAACTGGACTGGACGTTAGTATCACGCTGAAAATCACAATATACAGGGGCGTCACATGAATCTAAAAACTTGAGACGATGTAAATACCGGATCAAGGCACCTTGGTATTTACGTATGAACCTTGTTAGAAGAGTTTTCTTGAATGAGTTCAGAATGACAACTTCTCGTGTTCCCCAACACTCCGTAACACTTCCGCATTACGACAGACGGAAACCCACAACATAACCAATCTCCTGGGTTGGATTGGGGACAAAAATCGGCCCAGGCATTCCAAAAATTAGACCACGGCCCAAGAGAAAATCCATTCCCTACGTTAACCAAAATTTTCCCGAAGGCAATCCCTAAAAAAAACGTATCCCCGATCTTTTCCGAGACCTTCCCTCCAAAGTTCGTTCGTGTCTCGGACCGCGTGGCCGGCCCCCAGCCGGTCGACCGGCCCCAAACCCTACCGGTCCTTCGGGCATTTGCCCGGTCGCCTAGTGGACTCATCGAACCCTGCCACCAATCTCTGCGTTGTCGTTGTCCGTTGCCAGACGTCGAAGCAGCTGTACGCGCTGGCCGACCTGGGCCCCGAGGACCGCGCCGACTTGGACGCCTTGCGCGAGGCGGTGGCCGTCTTGCAGCACCACGACGCGGTGACGGGCACCGAGAAGGAGCACGTCGCGCACGACTACGCGCGCATC
The DNA here is from genome assembly GCA_921293005.1 of Nemoura dubitans. Taxonomy (NCBI): domain Eukaryota; kingdom Metazoa; phylum Arthropoda; class Insecta; order Plecoptera; family Nemouridae; genus Nemoura; species Nemoura dubitans. The sequence goes on along the minus strand of OV121078.1, from coordinate 11,993,348 downwards.
CTCGCGGCCGCGATGGCGGAAGGCGCCATCGCCGCCAACGCGGCACTCAAGTGGGTCGCGTCGTTTTCTCTGTAGTCGGCAGCGTACTTAAAGTACCTATGTCACACTTTTTAGGCCACTCTTTGACACCCCCTTCCCCTTTTCCTTTGTCACAAACTGTCTCACATTGGCAACTACCCCCCTAAAGGTATGTCACAATCTATGAGCCCCCCCCCCCCCATACACATTGTCAAAAATGGACTTCAGATTTTGGAACTGCCAAAAACATTGACCAAGAAATGCTAACCTTAAGAGCGTTGCAAACGATTGGATTCACAAGCCACGCTGCGTGGCCAGGGGTCGGTGCAGAGGTTTACGCGGGAACTTCACACTCCAACAATTATTAATGTACAAATCTGGGGCAAAAAACCATAGACCGAGAAAGAATCACTGCATGTTGGATGGTAGTTTTTAATATAAGTTATGGTATACTTTTTCCATACGAGCCACATAAAAAAGCCGTAAAAATGGTATTTTAGGCACTTTTTGAAAATGCACACCTCTGTAATTTTTGAGCATATAATATCCTAACACACCATCCGACATCCAACAACCCTTCAACTACAAATGTATTGTTTTTCCAAAACTCTGTGTTAGTATTTGTGGCCAGGAGAAGTTCCCGCGTGAACCTTTGCGTACGACGAAAACACTAGCGTTTCGTTTCCTCTTAACAAATTTTACTATGTTTATTTCTAAATTCCAGAGCTAAAGTGGACAGAAAGTTTTTATTTTGGACGTAGCGACAATAAATGTTGAATTTTTTGCTTTTTTGCTTCTAAAAATTTTGCTTTTATTTACAACAAAGTGTGACATCACAAATGTCTATACACCCCCCCCCCCCCCTGTCATTCATTGGCAACCCCCCACCCACCCTCTCAAGCGTGACATACTTTAGGTACGTTCCCTTGGTTTACGGTCGAAGAATCTTTAAAGGTCTATTTACCACTTAAAATTAAGTTTAATCATAGATTTTCGTAACTGTAATGTGAAAAGTAGTTGAGGTATTGAAAAGAATTTTATGATAAGATAGATTTGTAAATAATTATCAAAGATTTCTGGCTTTTCACACGGCGCGATCTGCGAGATGAGTACGATTCCCTTTGTGCAGTGACTCTATCCCCTCCCTACCGAATCTCCTGTACGAGCGCTGTCGCTGCCGCTACTGCTCGTCACGGCACGCTCAGAGCGGCACTGCACGAGAAATATGCAACACGCTAATTACATACCTGCAGCAATATGCTTACCGTGGCTAAACAGATAATCTTATGAAAGTGCCAAATTATTTCCACACAGGAAGAATGGAGGACTATGCTCAAATTATCTTAATATTATCTGATGAGAAGTTTGTCCAGGTGCTAGGGGTCGCAAAAGCGCTTTGAGTTAATCATTACGGGAGTTGTTTTTCTAAGTTCAGAGGCCAAAAAAAGCAAACTTTGAGAATTTCTGTGCGGATGGCCGTGGATTTGAGAGGTTTTTCACTGTCCAAAAGTCTTTAGTGGAACTTCCTAATTGATAATAAAAGTTAATTTTAAGTGGTATTTGGACCTTTTATTGTACATATTTGAATCTTTTGATGGGTTAAAAATATCAAAATATTTTGGTAATTCATCTCAGTTTGTTCTTTTTGGACATGTTGCGTTTTTATCAATGCCAATTTACCATGTAATGTTAGTACTAAGTAGGGTAACTTTTCAGAACACACATTTGGGGAAAAAACCTGGATCAACTGTAATTTTAACTAAGTGGTAAATGGCCCTTTAACCGGCTCCCAAACCGCTATATGTATTTAACGGCCGGTCCCTGCCGCAGCAAACTGATGTCGAAGCCGGGCGGTCCGACTCCGAGCCCGGTCACGCTGGAGTCGTGTCTGCTGCTGAACGTGAGCTCGTGCCCGCTGACGGAGTCGGCCCACTCGTTCGTCGTCTTGGTCCACAACCCGCTGGGCCACGCCGTCTCCCACCACGTGCGGCTGCCGGTGGCGTCGCCTTCGTACGTCGTACGCAATCACAAAGGTGCGCGCGGCCGAGCTTCGCGACTTTACTGCATTTCACGTTGAGAAGGGGAGTTGGTTTTCATCTTTGCCGAGGACCAACTGCTGATAGAAATTAGTTCGTAGTTCCAAAACTGCTCATAGAGCCTTTTGTACGGCTCCAGACGTGGCTTGTATGTTTTGAAACTCTTAGCTCGTGTCTAGCAGCAGTGGGTCCTCGAGGAAGATGCGAATCCACTCTCCTTCTCAATGTGAAATGGAATTTAGTGGTGCAAAACTTACCTACGTTTAAAATTGGGGAATATTTCTGGGAAAATTCCTCAAAACGGGAATTTTGCGGACATTTTTACTACATAAGACATGCCAAACACACTGATAAAAAATTTTTTTTAGTGGCACGTTATATTCCTGGGAAAATTCCCAAGAATATTCACCAAAACGGGAATTTTGCAGACATTTTCACCTTATCTCATTAGACATGCCAAACACACTGATAAAAAATATTTTTTTGTGGCACGTTATATTCCTGGGAAAATTCCCAAGAATATTCACCAAAACGGGAATTTTGCAGACATTTTCACCTTATCTCATTAGTCATTAGACATGCCAGACAAACTGATAAAAAATATTTTTTAGTGGCACATTATTCTCATAGATAGTATAGAAATGACAAAAAAATCTTGTTGTAAAATCACTTGTGCCCTAATGACAATATCCCCCGCCCGGCTTTGCCCAGGAGCCGAGGTGCCGACGCAGCTGGTGCCGATCCCGGACGCCGTGCTGTCAGGGTCGATGGGTCGCACCGGCCAATCGACCCTGGAGCTGGTGTTCCGCGCCGCGGACATCCCGGCGCTGGGATTCCGCGCGTTCCACGTCGAACGCAGCAATCGCATCGTGCGCGTGGACGCCGACTCCGTCGAGATGGACGCCGACGGCGGTTTCCTCGGCAACCAGGTGGGTCCGTGTCCGCTTCCGGGGCCCGGATTCGCAGACCCTGGCTGGGGCAAGAAAGTGCGGATACCTACGGGAAGGGAAGGGAAGCGTCGGCCCTGTACTGTGCAATTAATTGTCGGAAAAATCAAAGGAAATCAATGGAATTTAGTGGTGCATAAATCCCCTACATTTAAAATTAGGTAATATTTCTTGGAATATTCCCCAAAACGGGAATTTTGCCGACATTTTTACTTCATAAGACATGCCACACAAACTTATAAAAAATATATTTTTTAGTGGCCCATCATACTACTAGTATAGAAATCTACCAGTACTAGTAATACTAGTGTGGAATCTATCAACATTTCAAGACCATCTGAACGTGTTCCTAAACAAACACTGCTTCTATAAAATCAAAGACTTCTTTGACCTAGAAGAAAACGCCAATATTATTTACTCATACCAGTGTTTCCAAGTCTAGATAATAAGATCTGTAACTTGCTGCATTCTGACATCGGTGGTCTTGTTTTGTTGCAGCGTGTGAGCATCGCGCTCAACTCGGAAGGCGCCGTCTCCGGCCTCCGAATGGGCGGGGCTTCGATCCCGATGAAGCAGACGTTCGGCTACTACCGCGGCAGTTCCGGGGACAACAAGCAGAGCGAGCATCGCGCTTCGGGGGCGTACATCTTCCGGCCTAACGGCACGCATCCCGAGCAGCTTCCGATCCAGTCGTCCAAAGTCTACAAGGGTGAGGGCCTTCGTGCAGTTCACTTGGATATAGACAAGCATCGATTCATCGTCAGAATCCCTCTGCCTTTTATTGCACAAGCTATGGACTAACACATGCACTGCGATTGCGTTAAGCTGGTTTCACTGTTCTCGGTTTCAAAGTTCAAATTTTGATTTGACAACAATGGGACCGAGACCACCGAGACCTAGTACGCAAGACCGAGACCAAATCTGAATCGGCTGTTTCGTTCGGTCTCGCGTACTCGTTCTTGACAAACGACGTCACAAATCCTGTCCGAAACGCAAAGCCATCGAGACCAAGACCGCATGGCAGAGCGAGTAGCGAGACTTGGACGATGCAGTCTCGCAGACTTGGTCTCGGTGACTTGCCTGTCATCAAATGGCGGTCGGTACCGTGATTATGTCAGGTAGCAGAAGTTAGCTGTACGAATTTGAAACAAAATAAGTCACCGAGACCAAGTACACAAGACCAGACCAAATCGCGAGACCGAGAATGAATCAATTCAGACGTGTCCATAGTTTTGTTTACTTGGATATAGACAAGCCTCTATTCATCATTAGAACCCCTCTACCTTTTTTTGCACTGCACTGCGATTACGCAAAGCTGGTTTCACTGTTCTCGGTTTCAATGCTAAAAATTTGATTTGACAACAATGGGAATTTTATCCACCTGAACCGATAACGTCATATGTAAAAGTTACGTTATCCCTACGCTGGGCTTGGTTCCTATATTGGCATGTTATATTTAATTCCTGTGTTACTTAAATGATATTGAACTAATTTTTGCCAAAAAAAAAAACAGTGCATGTTAGAGCAACAGATAGAGCTTATAATACAGAGAGCTAGGCATATTTTGGAGGCAAGGTTTCCCATGAGGAAAATAGTCGAAAGTGTGCCAGTAGGAGATTGAAATCTGTGTTATAAAACCGATTAAAAACTCTGTTAGCACTTGCACGGATTAAATTTCTTGCATTGAAATACACTGTGTGTGCTGCCAATTTCGACGTTAGGAATAGTTGCGTGTTGACAATCACGTTTTGAAGATAAAATTATATTAATAAAGGATTATCTGTTAGCCATTTCTTTTGGGGCTGCTTTATAGCACTTAAAAAATAAATTGAATCATGGGTACGATTTTATTTGACTGATAACATCAAACTTCTTAAACCATTCAAATAACCAGTTTCAAATATATATTAAGTAGAATTCACGTCGCTGCGTTCGGTCTCCAGGTGCGCTGGTCGACGAGGTGCACCAGACGTTCTCGCCGTTCGTCTCGCAAGTCGTCCGCGTGTACCACGCCGAGAACCACGCCGAGTTCCAGTGGCTGGTCGGGCCGATACCGAAGGGGTGCGTACACGGTAACCGTCGCAGTCGCCCCCGGCACTCTGGGCAGGGGAACCGCAGTTCCGGGCAGCGGTACATGTCGCAGTTGACCCCGGCACTCTAGGCACGGGAACCGCAGTTCCGGGCAGCGGTACATGTCGCAGTCGCCCCCGTCACTCTGGGCAGGGGAACCGCAGTTCCGGGCAGCGGTACATGTCGCAGTTGACCCCGTCACTCTGGGCAGGGGAACCGCAGTTCCGGGCAGCGGTACATGTCGCAGTTGACCCCGGCACTCTGGGCACGGGAACCGCAGTTCCGGGCAGCGGTACATGTCGCAGTCGCCCCCGGCACTCTGGGCAGGGGAACCGCAGTTCCGGGCAGCGGTACACGTCGCAGTTGACCCCGGCACTCTGGGCAGGGGAACCGCAGTTGGGCAGCGGTACACGTCGCAGTTGACCCCGTCACTCTGGGCAGGGGAACCGCAGTTGGGCAGCGGTACATGTCGCAGTTGACCCCGTCACTCTGGGCAGGGGAACCGCAGTTGGGCAGCGGTACATGTCGCAGTCGCCCCCGGCACTCTGGGCAGGGGAACCGCAGTTCCGGGCAGCCTGACCCCCAAGTGGCACAGAAACCGTTTCACGAACGTTCGGTGGACGTCGAATGCCAACGGGGGATAACTTGCGATCAACGTTCGGGTGGATTCAAAGCGAACGTTTGGTGAATGTGAACGCTGAGCGCGAGTTTTTCCCCGTTGGCTTTTCGACGTCCACCGAACGTTCGTGTTAACGTGCGCTGAATGTTTTTTGTCTACTTGGGCCAGTGCGTAAAAGTTTCAATTATATATTTTTCCGTAGTTAAGTCCCACTGTGCACAAATTTATGTCCCAGTATGCACCATTGTTGAATTTAGTTAGTGAATTTTTTCTGAAGTTGGTTAAAAATGAAATCCCACATAGAAGTATACCTACAGGACATCATGCTCATATTAATACAGACCAATATACTATATTTTAACATTCGGTGAAATAACTGCAGGGAAAAAGTTTTGACCAATATTGAAAAACAAACTTTTTTCCATTCAACAAAACTGAAATTACAAATAAATGGCATATGCTATCTCCAATATTTCAAAAATATACATCTTGATATTATGTCTAGAAGTGTAGGAACATGGTGGTGAGCAGGGAACATGGGGTATACTACCAAAGGTACATTTTTATCTTGAAAACAAAGCTGGAATAACCAACGTCCCACATAGTCGAACCCTTTCCTCAGCCGAGTATTAGCGTAAGCACTGCGATGAGGGTTTGTTATCGTTCGACTCGTTACTGGGAACGCTTCACTTGACACTGAAAAAACCCTTGGGTGTTTGAAATGCAGAATGCCGACTTCAGTAGATGACGCAGACTTGGTTCTTTTGCTCATGTTTTCGACATCGTCGGGCTATCACCCTTGAGGCAGTAACCAGCATATTATGTTACGAAACGTCCGGATACCAGCGAGACTTTTATCTAGCATTCAAATCCCAGTTTGAAATGGTTTCTTGACAAAACCGTGCTTGCCGTTCCGTCTTTCAGAGACCTGGTCGGCAAGGAAGTGATATCCCGGTTTTCCACGTCGCTGAACACCAACGGCACGTTCTACACCGACTCCAACGGCAGGGAGATGATTCGAAGAGTGCGAGACTCCAGACCTACCTGGCCGGTGAGATTCGATCGCTGAGTTGGCGGGCAATTCGATATCACAGTTGGAGGGCGATTCGATCGTGCTTTAGATCATTCAGAAAATGTGAAGTGTCGTAGGAAAAATCTATTTATATTATATTATAATAACAATAATTATCGTTTTTATTGTCTTCATTAACTTAAAATAGATATACAGACATTTTAATCTAGGCTCAACACTTTTGAAGCCGGCCATCACGCCTGACGCTTCTAGTCTCTTCCTTCATTCCTTAATTTCACTTCTCTTTTTTCTCTTCTTCCTCACATTTCTATCATAATCCAGCCCACAACTTCTTCTCGCTCCACAATTCCTTTTTACAAATATGAAAATAATTTTTTCTACGCATTTCCTTAAACTACAAATACAATGCTACTACTTCTAAAAATTTTGCAACTTCTTAAATTAAATTTACTTATTTAGAATGAAATAGCTAATGATTAAATAGGAATAATAAACAACGACATAATCTTTGTTATGGAGTTGAACTGACAGAATACGAGTCCTAGTAAGGACTATACTTCCTACCTACCTTCAGCGCTGAGCTAGTTGCATATCTTGGCTAGCGATGATCTAAGTTTATATTCTGTAACTTACGTGCATTATTTCCTCTGACCCAAGTAGCACAAAACCGTTATCACGAACGTTCGGCGGACGTCGAAAAGCTAACGGGGGATAACTTGCGTTCAACGTTCGGGTAGAACCTAATCGAAAGTGAACGTTGAACGCAAAAAACGTTACCTGTAGATTGCTTAAACACAGCCTAAAACAGTGAAAAACGCGGCAAACAACCAAAAGAATACTGTAAATCTCTCGTAAAAGGCCAAAACAATCAAACAGCAAGCAATTATAATAAACAAGATTGTAAACGCTACAAAGAAGCTATACAAGATTGCAAACACCGCATATACAGCCGTAAACCTGTTGCCGTAAGGCTTGCGAAAGTTTTGAAATTATTTAGGGTGTTTATAAAGAAATCTCCAGCTTGCTTTCGACAATTTGCAGCGTATTTGATCGTAAACGTTCGAACGTTCGAAATAACGTTTGCCCAACGTTTTAGTGCTGCTTGGGGAGAAGTGCTCGACACCCATGCGTGCTTGCAGGTGAAGCTGTCCGAGTCTGTGGCCGGCAACTACTACCCAGTGGCCACCAAGATCTCGGTCCGAGACGACGCGGCCAAACTGGAGCTGGCCGTTTTGCCCGACCGGGCGCAGGGCGGGACCAGTCTCAGCGACGGCGAGATCGAACTCATGGTGAGACTCGGCCGGCTACGTCTCGAGCAGCGATCTTGACCCTTCGGCATACGTTAACAACTATAAAATATTGTTTTTCATCCTAACCATCAGTGACAGCCCAAAACAAAATAGCTAGTATACCTAATAGGCAATTTATAAAGGTTCCAAATATTGTATAAGAATCAATTTTGTGTTTGTACTTGGCTTGCTGAAAATTTAAAATAAATGTACTGCAGTTATTTTGAATTTTCAGCAAATCTAATCACAGAACCAAAATGACTCGTACCTTATTTGAAAGATTTCGAATAAATTCATCACAATCTGTTTATAATCTTATTTAAATTACGAAAGCTCGTAATTGAGACATTTATTATTATGTACACAAATTAGCCCCCCCAAAAATGTTGCCATATCTTAATAAATGACAAAAATGTATGCCATATTATATATTATATAAAATGTTGCCAGCTTCACCTGCAATCCCGAAATGGGCATTTTTTTTGGGAGGCTAATTTGTGTACATAATAATAAAACTCAACACAGGTTCTTCAAGGGTTCAGGCCCAACATTGACCCGAGCTAATGGAGCGTTGTAACGTTGCAGGTCCACCGTCGCCTGTTCTTCGACGACGGCTTCGGGGTCGATGAAGCCCTCGACGAGCGGCAGTTCGGCCAGGGTCTGGTGGCCAGAGGCACGCATTACGTCATCGGCGGGGACCTGGCAGGGCTCCGGGCTCGGCACAGGGGTCTGGCCATCCGCAAACACCTGCAGCCCTGGATCTTCTTGACGGAAGCGGACGACTCCAGCTTCGAGCAGTGGGCTCAGAAGTACAACATGGAGGTCGGTTTCTGTTAGATCGGTCAGTGGCAGAGTTGTGACTTATCTCTAGGTAGTTTTAGTTTTCTTTTATCTTATCTAGATAATTGAGGGAACATTCTCTTTTAGCTTTATCTCGATAAAAAAATGTGTCGTAGATTTATCTAAGATAACAATATTATTGTCTTAGAAAACACGGTTGTCCAATCAATTTCTCCCGCAGCATTGTCCTCTACCACCGCCCGGTAAATGAGCCCGGCACTCGTATTTTTGCTGCCCGTCCTTGAATTAAATAGGTACTACGTTTTAAATGCCAACTTCGCATGCAATTCTCTTTGGAAAAAAAAGTATTAATTTGAAATTTCCACACCTTCAAATATGTATTTTTCAGGTTTTTTCAATGTCAAAACTCCCAGAAAATGCATAGCTTTGCACAATAAAATGCTTCTAATCAAAATTTTCTTGGGCATTGGTCTCCCAAACCCGCCATTGTGACATAAGCTGTATCAATTTTCATTTATCACGTGCAAGTTACAAGAATGCATTCAATATAAATCCATTAGTTACACAATGCTATCTTGAAAATCATGCCTTTTATGTCAAATTAATCTTTGTGGCCAACTGTGATCACTGAGGTTGCACCTTTCATTGTTGCAAAAAATGGGCAAGTACCACTGTGTTAGATCCAAGTTAAGCAACACTTCACTGAGCCAGGTGCTTGGATGGATGACCACCAATCACTTCTAATACACACTTTTGCCTCGTCTTAGCTTGGAAAATGAACTACATTGTAAGCAGCCGTAATGCTGGACAAGAGCAGCCTAGGTTCCAATACATGGGTACATTTTTGGCTCGGAGAAAGGCAAGGCTGCATTTGTCAAAAGCCATGCATACTCACTAGCAGTCATAGAAACAGCACCAAACATTGTGTCAAAGGGACACGACTAAGCAGTGGTACTGGTACGGTAGCAGGTCTTAGTTCCAGCACCGGTTCCACTCTCGGCTCCCTTCCAGGCCCGGCTAGCTTCATCATCAGCCTGTCATTCACCGACAGCCAATAGACCAGTGCCATAGGGACAGCGCCAACACAGTGTGTCAAAGGGACAAGGCTAAGCGGTGGCCGGCCCTTGGTGCTGTTGGACGGTAGCAGGCCTCTGTGCCGGCACCGGGTCCACCCTCGACTCCCTTCCAGGCCAGGCTAGCTTCATCATCAGCCGGTCATTCACCGACAGCCAATAGACCAGTGCCACAGGGACAGCGCCAACACAGTGTGTCAAAGGGACAAGGCTAGGCGGTGGCCGGCCCTTGGTGCTGTTGGACGGTAGCAGGCCTTAGTGCCGGCACCGGGTCCACCCTCGGCTCCCTTCCAGGCCAGGCTAGCTTCATCATCAGCCTGTCATTCACCGACAGCCAATAGACCAGTGCCGCAGGGACAGCGCCAACACAGCGTGTCAAAGTGACTAGACTAGGTGGCTAGCTACGCATGATTATCCAGCCCCTTCTGACTCCGGTCTCTATCGACAGTTCTCCGGACTGAGCGGAGACCTCCCCAAGAATGTGCACCTGTTGACTCTGGAGCCATGGAAGGGACGGAGCTTCCTCCTCCGTCTCGAGCATTTCCTGGAGAAGACGGACGACTCCGTCCTCTCGCAACCGGCCACGGTCGACGTCACGGTGGGTGAATTTACGGAGCCACTTGTGTGTTTGCATTTTCCTTTATGTCCCCACTTAGAGACACTAAGTCCCATCTAAGTGCCCATAGAGTCTTTAGTCTGGCTCAAGACATGGCCTGTTTGTTTTGAAACTCTTAGCTCGTGTCTAGCAGCAGTGGGTCCTCGAGGTAGATGCAAATCCACTCTTCTTCTTAACGTGAAATGGAGTTTTGGTTTAAATGGCAATAGACAATGTGACAACAGTGACACGATTTTCCTTTGTTCAATTCAATTAAATTTACTTTCAAAAATAAACTTACAATATTTACAGAAAGTGCAGTTATCTATTACTAAGAGCCGGTTTTACAAGTGCCTCAACCGAGATTTCAATTAGGAGTGAAGTTATTTGTCATGGCAACCGCCAATAGGATGCCGTGGAATTATTAATCGGTTCTGAGGGCTAGATGATTGACCCAGAGTTGAAAAATATTGTAAAACTTGCCCTAAGGGCCGGTTTTACAATACTTTTCAATTCTGGGCTAAGCGTCTTACCCTCAGAAACAAATGAATTTCTCGGCATCCTATTGGCGGTTGACATGACAAATAACTTAACATCTACTTTAATTTGGGGTTGAGGCACTTGTAAAACTGGCCCTAAGGCGTACAAACAAATATACTAAAAATATTGAAATGAATAAAAAATTTTTCAAAAAATGTTTTCAATAAAAAATTGTTGCAGAACATGTTCTCCGGGTTCCGCGTGGTGTCGGGCCGCGAAACCACGCTCGGCGCGAACCAGTGGCGCTCGGATTCCGACCGGCTCCAGTGGCGGCGCGAGTCCAACGAGGTGGAAACGGAGGAGGCGCCGACGGCGGCGGCCGCGGAGCCGCTCGACCTGTCGCACGTCGTTCTCGATCCGATGGAGATCCGCACTTTCGTCGTCGAAATCGGGCCTCGGTGATCCGTGAGGCTCTACGCTGCTTTGCGCGCCTTTCTCGCTGCATGGGAAAGAGTTGTGGGGATTTTTGTTGTTGAGTGAATGTAGAGTAATAAATTGCATTAAATGAAAATGATGGTACTTTTCTTCAATACTCCTCGTGACCATATAACTCATATTGTTTCGTTTGTGTTTAGGCTGGGGAAATTATCAGGCTTTGTAGCAAAGATCCAAAGTATTTTAGGAAACAAAACAATCAAATAAACAAATGAAACAAGCAAATTTCAGAATAGTCACTTTTATTGGCACTTTTTCATGTCTTAATTATTAATTCACATTTGACTCCTTTCTTGTAGGCTAGACTCATGGTCAATTTATCTATTATGGGTACTTGTAAGATTAAGCCAAATAGATGATTATTAAACCTCATTCAGTTAGACAAGGTATAGCTTTGCCATAGACGCATTCTAGCATTCTAGCGTTCTAGCATGGCATAATAACGAACACGCTAGTTACCCTTGTTGCTGTTGGACGGCAGCAGGTTTCAGTGCCAGCACCGGTACACCATCGGCTCCCTTCCACCAGAAATTTTCCAAATTTCGCAATGTTGAGACGTCTAGGTAAAGGTAGTACTGTTCAACCCTTGCCTCTCTGACTCCCTTCGCCTTGTCGGCTTGGCAAAGCCATAACTCTATAAGGTTGAGGGCGATTGCACGCCTAGGCGGTACCATGGTGGATGTAGTCGACGACTGTGTGACGTGAGGTCCTTTCCAGGACCATAAGTCCGTCATAACAGAATTCACAACCATCAGCTGCACCCGCAAGGAGGGGAACGAGGACCATGATAGGTGGGGTTGGGGGGGGGGGGTAATAATGATAAACTGGAGATGTTTGTTATAATACATACTCTTTTCATAATATTTTTTTATATACAGGATTGGCATAACCAACATACATGCAAAGCCACATATTTTAAATAAAATAAACATTTCAAAATCCCTAATCATGGTTGTTGCTTATCGGACAGATAATCAATCAGTTCCTCTATCATATCTGTCATTCGTTCTCTGTAATTCTCATCCGTGTCAAACGCGCGCAACGCGACATTACTCTGATCCTCCAGGATGAACTTCTCGAACAGTTCCTGATCGGCACTCACGTCGATGGCCGCGTCGTCGGACAGGACGATGTTCGGGTAGTAGACGAAGCAGATCAAGATGCCGAGCCATCGGTAGTGCTCGAGACTGGCCTGGAACGCCGTCCACGGCACGATCCGTTCGACGTCCAGTCCGTGGGCGGTCAGCTGCTCTGCCAGCGCGTCGTGGTAGACGCGGGCCAGCGCCGGGAAGTGCGTTCTGCGCATGTCCCGTCGCGTGGACAGGTAGATGGCGCTCGCCACGTCTGTCGCGGGCGGGGCGTAGCGCAGGAGTTGGTAGTCGATCAGGCGGCCGTCGCGCGGGACGTCGTCGGCGTCGTAGCTGTCGAGGGCAGGGAGACAGGGAAAGGTCAAGTCAATGTGTACCTACTCCGGGAATGGCTCCCAGCGCCCAGACCTTAAGACTATTGGAATGAGCGTATACTCGGGCAGCTTCCCGCTCAAATTTTACCTCCTACTGGATACCAACTTGTGGCCACACCTTTTGTCCGATCGTAACGAAACCCATGTCTACGGAATCCTCACACTTTTAGCAACAAAGTGTGTGCAAATCTCGAAAATGTTCACGCATCTAGTATTTTCAAGCATTGTAAAACAACCCTGTTACGTCGTATTATTGAGCGTATACTCGGGCCGCTTCTCGCGCAGATTTTACCTCCTACTGGATACTACCTTGTGGCCACACCTTCAGTCCGATTGCAACGAAACCCATGTCTAAGGAATCACAAAATACCAGTTGAAAGTTCAAATAAACCTTCATGCTTTGTTGGCAACAAAAGTTGCCGATACACAAGGCCATATCTTAGAAGTTATCATTTCAATATTGCAGCATTTTGTAGACAAAATACGTGAATAATGGCGGCCATATGGCCCTTTTTTTTTCTTCAAAAATTTGCCCCTGGAATGCTAGAACATACCCCGAAACTCTTCATTTTTATCTTCTTTAGAGTAATTGTTTAGGTATACTAAAAGCGCAAAGACAAATTGGGAAAAGGACCGTCTTTTGTCTACAACATACTAAAATATTGGATTGATAACGTTAATTGTGTGGTCTTGAGATGTCGGCAACTTTTGGTCACTTTCAAAAATTTTAAATTATCAATTTTTGACTTCATGGCCACCCCATGCGAAAGAAATAAGACACGAGGACTTCACCGGCTACATTTGCTTAAGGGTGTACCAAGTTTGAGTCAACTCTTTAAAAAATTAACAATCGGAACGGGGCTTGTGCCTTAATAAGCCCCGTTTATATGGGACAGCATTCTTGACTAAAGTCTGCCACAAAAGTTGTATGCCGTCAAAATAACATGTCTCTAATTAAAGTTGCATTGACAAATTATACAGTTTATTATCACTATTTTATGTTTTATTTTAATTCTTTTATAATATACATATGATATAATATAATACACCAAAATAATGTGAAATATAGTTGTGTTATTTTTAAGGCACAAAATGCTGTGGCAGACCGGTGTCAAAGATGCTGTCCCATCATAGGCGTGCCCACGGTCCCAGATTAGGAGGGGCCAACATTCCCTAATTCCCTAATAGTAACGTCATCCGCATTTTTTTTCTTCCAAAAAGCCAATCCTTAACACAAGTACGTCACCCGTTTTTTCAAATGTCCAATTGCTCTCCCTACCCAGACTTTATATCGACATATTGGCAGGGCTGGGGCAGTGTTTTATTTGGGGAAATAACACCACGGTAGCCCTGCCGTAACCTCGCCGCCTGTCGGGCACCAAGAGGCTGGGGTTTTTGAGCTACTGCAGGGCAGAAAGGGGACCGAACTCGAAGGGTGGATATTGGCTCCAAGAGGCTGGGGTTGTTTAGCTACTGCAGGGCAGCAAGGGGACCGAACTCGTAGGGTGGATATTGGTTCCAAGAGGCTGGGGTTGTTTAGCTACTGCAGGGCAGCAAGGGGACCGAACTCGTAGGGTGGATATTGGCTCCAAGAGGCTGGGGTTGTTTAGCTACTGCAGGGCAGCAAGGGGTCCGAACTCGAAGGGTGGATATTGGTTCCAAGAGGCTGGGGTTGTTTAGCTACTGCAGGGCAGAAAGGGGACCGAACTCGAAGGGTGGACATTGGTTCCAAGAGGCTGGGGTTGTTTAGCTACTGCAGGGCAGCAAGGGGTCCGAACTCGAAGGGTGGATATTGGCTCCAAGAGGCTGGGGTTGTTTAGCTCCTGCAGGGCAGCAAGGGGACCGAACTGGAAGGGTGGATATTGGTTCCAAGAGGCTGGGGTTGATTGCCGGCAAGCTGTATGTGCAGTGTAAGGTCCATACCGACGACCAAGTTTCCTACCAAGTTTTCTACCGTTTTTTCGACCAAGTTTTCGCCCGAGTTTTCGCAAGCTTCGAACTGCTAAAATTGGCGATGCAAGGCATTGGCGCTTTGAAAGTCTTTCCGTTAGCTGTTCGTGAGAATTTAGTATTGAACACGGGGGGGGGGGGGGTGCGGGGCGGCAAGTGAATAAGAAACAGAGATTCATTAAAAGTTGTCGCTCGCATGAAACACTGCAGGGCAACGCGCCACGTGACTGCGCGTGATAAGGTGCGCGACTGATAACGAGATCATGCTCTATTTTCAGCAGCTGGCTGATAAGCGATCTGAGTGCTGAAGCTGGTGCCGGCACTGGCACGAGGCACTCGAACTCAAGGATTCCCGGCAAACTCTGCATTGTCCCAGTTTCGGTGCAAAGCATGCGCAAAGCTTCGTGGTGCGGTCACCAGTCCGCTATCGGACACAGCGCACTGTTGCTTAACCGCGGCGATCAGTGTTCCTGTCCGCATAAGGCCTCACCTGAACAACATGTTGTTGGCCCAGAGGTCGCCGTGACACACGACGTTCCTGAACTCGGTCGACGCGACGACCATGCGACACCCGTCGTCGTACAGCGTGTCGAACGCCGCGCACGCGCGGTCGAACCGCTCGGGATGCGCACTCCTACCGCGCATCACCCGTGCCAAACTGGCGGCCGCTTTGTTGCCCGCTCTGCAGATCTGTCTGCCGGAGCCCGCGTTGCCCGTCGCCGTCGTCCAGATGCCTTCGCGCACCATCGCCGGGTACGCGACGTCCAGCCGACGACCCTCCTTCTCCTCGCACACGACGGAGGCCGCGTGGAACCGGGCCAGCGTGCGCAGCAGCACGGCGCAGTGGGCGAAGTCCAGGCCGAAGCGTCCCTCCGCCAGCCGGAAGCCCTGGTCACCCAGGTCGTCCAACACGATCAGCCGGTCGTTGGCCAAGTAGCAGTCGGGACTCCACGGCTGCGAGGCTCCGTCGCCGCCGCCCTCGTGTTTGCGCAGCAACGCGACGAGAGTGGTGTAAAAGTCGCACTCTCTCTGGAACGCGCCCATGTTTTCGCCGCACGCGCTCAGGAAGGCCGCTCTGGGCTTGGTCTTGACGAAGAAGTGCACGTCGGTCAGCGGCTGTTGGGTCGAGCGCACAGTCACGGTCACCTTGTAGTGGTCGCCGAGAATACCTGCCGGCGCGTCGCTGAGCGGTACCATTGTCACGTGGTCGACCGTCAAGTGCGAGGTCTTCGTCTTCAGCCGCGCGATGGCCAGACATTCCTCGGCGGAGAGCTCCTCGACGCCTCTGTAAACTGCAGCCTTTTGCGGCGTCATGTCTGAACGCTCTGTCACTGCTGTGTTCTGTCGTATGTGTGCTGTTCGGTCACTCGAATCGGAGAGATTTGAATCACGAGCAGAGCGTTTCACTTGACGGCTGTCGAGCGATCAGACGCGGCGCGATGTGTGCCGAATTCGGCCGCTGTCAAGTTGTTCGACCGCGACCTTGAGCGATCAGACGCGATACGCTCGCTGCATCGCCGGCGCTTCCTCTACACTAGAATTAATTTGAGTTTGCCACTTTTTGCGGATCTCATATCATTGAATACCATACCGTAGAATCAAATTATTGAGTTTTTGTCAGTACTCTTTACAAATCCTAAAAGAGACAAAAGATACTTTACTTTAAAGTCCACCAGGCTGTGGTAATCTTAGGCTAACACGACTGTAGCGCAGTGGTACTAGAATCTAAGGTACTACACTTCGTTTTATTTCAGAAGATACCATTCCGCTGGGAGCGCTAGTAGTCACTGTAGCTTACATAAGCGCCAGTTTGACAAAACTGAAATCCTGTCACCATCTGTATACCTTCTTAATATTACCAACGCTTATGTTTTTATCTCTCAACTATTTATTCGTTGATATTTTTACTCATAACTATGAAACAGATTCATGTTGTAATTTTGACAACAATTTAAACCATGACACGTCGAGCGCTGGAAGGAGCGGGACACAGTGGTCCTGTTCCGAAACCTGCTGAAGCTACTGCGCAGTAACAAATCTTACTGAGATCCGTTCCGTAACTTATCACAGTGACTGAGCTGGACCCAGCTGGCCGTGCCGTAACCTGCTGAAAGCCACTGAAGTTGACTGGAGGTTTCGGCCTCAGTCAATCCTACTGAGCTCTGTCAATTCAGATTTAAAAATGGCGGGCTACAAATCTGATCTGACGTGTGGTGTTTGCGAGGTTACTTTTAGTTGAAAGTTTGTAGAGAAGAATAAGAACGTCTATATTAACAAGTAAGCAAATTATTATTTCGTATTTTTCTTATGTTATTAGGTTGTGTTATTGAAAAAAAAAAACTCGGCTACTTGAGAGCTGAAAACTTTGCACATTGACGCGTAGAAAATTCAAACCCACCGAGCTGAGATCGCGTATGGCGTTCCGTTACTGAAGCCAGCCGATCTGCTGAATTCTATACTGAGAACCTACTGAGGCTCAGTAGCTTCAGCAGGTTACGGGACAGGACCACAGTGACCCGAACAGTCTGGGATTCTGCAACGTTCAACGTTCTGGGACCCCAGAAATTCAATAGGAAGTTGCTAATGACACATCACTGTCCCTTGGAAGAGTTCCAAACAAATGACTCTAGGTAGTACATGGATTTGTTTGAGACACATGAAATTAATTCAGGGGTGGTAAAGTTGTTTAAGGTTGTCTGCCATTGTATTGTATATAAGTTTTGTATTGAATTGTGTTGGTTGAATTTATGCAGTAAAAAAAAAATGATTTTTTTATAAAAAGTTTGTTTTATTGGTTTGCAAAACATAGGTACACTATAAATACCATGACCATTGTGCATTTACATTTTCACCACCGTTCAATTATATACACTTATCTAGCATTTTATAAAATGGCATATATTTTGCCCATGCGAGGCATGGATAAATTACACAATGATATCAATGTTTTGCCCTTTCTTTTCAAGACGATTATGCACGTCAAGTCAATACTAGAATCTGACCCGTTCCCCCGTTCCCTTGCGGCTGAAAACCTGTTCCCACAACGTAGTTTTAACGTGACGTGCCGGAATGGGTCTGTTTGACTGTTTACTATTTATTTCAAATGTGGGGGTGTACCAAAATATAGTCATACGATGAAAACACAAACTAACTAATAGTACCGCCCCTAGTATAGGTAGGTTTATAACTTATAATAAATAATAAAAGTTTGATAACATTGTAGAAAGTGTACCTATGCTTGGTACCTATAATGATTTATCAGTATTTGCCAACTAAAATACTATATATTACCTATCAGTAAACTTTGTTTTTGGCATAAGAAAACAACCCATTTTGTTTATGAAGCAGATTAGAAAAATCAAAGCACAGAACAATCACACCACAGTTTGGTAAATTGTTCTTCTCATAAACTATTGGGAACATGGAAATACAGCACCTCCGTATTAGTTTTCTGGACGGCAAGTTATCTCACTGGATTTAAACCGTAATTGAACGTAGGTACGACCTATACCTACATGTACATCCTGAATTTAATTTCAATTTCATATAGAAATGTCCGTAAAAATGAGTACATTCATAAATGCACCATTCGTAGCATTTTTTACTGGAAAGCATTTTATATCTTGTAACTATGGCTTTCGGTTCACTGAAACTTTTACATTATGCCACGAAAAGCTGATTCCTCGGGAAGCCCCCGAAAATGCATCACATCAGTTGATAAACATTTTTTAAAGTAGGGTAATTACATCAGCAGTGGCGATATGATAAGGGCGTGGTCGGAGAAATTTATGCAATGTAAACAATCCGAAATTTAAACACAGAAATACAGAAACATCAATAAAACAAACATAATTCGACAATGCGTGCCAAGAACCCACCCTGTCCCATCGCGCCCTGCCTAACGTGGACCCTGCCCCCATGTCCCATGTCCCAGCCTTGCCTGGAGGTCGTGGGGTGTGAATCACACCATGGCTGTGCTTGCAGCGTGCCAAGAACCCACCCTGTCCCATCGCACCCTGCCTAACGTGGACCCTGCCCCCATGTCCCATATCCCAGCCTTGCCTGGAGGTCGTGGGGTGTGAATCACACCATGGCTGTGCTTGCAGCGTGCCAAGAACCCACCCTGTCCCATCGCGCCCTGCCTAGCGTGGACCCTGCCCCCATGTCCCATGTCCCAGCCATGCCTGGAGGTCGTGGGGTGTGAATCACACCATGGCAGTGCTTGCAGCGTGCCAAGAACCCACCCTGTCCCATCGCGCCCTGCCTAACGTGGACCCTGCCCCCATGTCCCATGTCCCATGTCCCAGCCTTGCCTGGAGGTCGTGGGGTATGAATCACACCATGGATGTGCTTGCAGCGTGCCAAGAACCCACCCTGTCCCATCGCGCCCTGCCTAGCGTGGACCCTGCCCCCATATTTAATTTTAACGTAAATGTAGCCTAGAGGTTGTGGATACCTAGAGGTTTTGAACGGATTACATTACAGTTTTCACAGTTCTGAGAGTTTTGATATACGTTATGGGTACGAAAATCGAGCACTTCATCCCAGGTACTCCCTTCCCCGGCATTTCCTGCGACGAAACCGAGTGCCACGACATGGGCATGACCGGGTTGAACGGCCCCGTGGAAGAGTTTGTCTGCTCGTCAAGGTCGAGCGTCTCAGAATTCGGCGTCCCAGTTGGAACACTCGTCGGGCGTCGGCTCCAAGTCCTTGGGGTAGGCGTCGAAGTTGCCGGTGTCGGTGGGACCCTTCACCTGGAAGCCAAGGAGACGTCCAGAGATAAGGGGTCAGTCAGGGGTGGATTCAATGGCAAGCATATCAGCATTGAAAACGGCCCTCACTGAAGAGACCCTGCCTCCAACGCTGGGTCAGCAGGCAATGTCAGTGACACGATGCCATCAACATTGGCTCTGCACCAATCAGAGACTCAATGACAGAGTCGTGAACATAACGTCATGCACATCCAGAGTCTCCGATTGGTGGCAGAGACGATGTTGATGACATCGTGTCACTGACATTGCTAGCTGCAACCCAGCTTTGGAGGTAGATACGACTCGATAAGAGCCTAAATAACCACTGTACATCCACCATTGAGGTCTTTTTAAAGTATGTTGACCAGTATTTGACCCTGGAATACGGGCCTGTTGTTAGCAGGCAGTTTAGGAGATGATGTTATTTGATGAAACATGGGAAATGATGAAACATGGGAAATGGTCATGAGCCGACAAAATCTTACTCTACAAGAAAACCTGCTTGAATGCGGATATGATAGAGATAGCAAACTAAAGTGATTATGGGGCACAAAAAACATTATTGGGGGCTCTCTGATTGAAAGTTATTAGTTTATTTCAAGTCCAAGTTTCCTCGTTGCAGTTTACTTATAATGATACGGTTTATTTTAAATTGTAGGGAGATATTCTAAACTTTGTACGACTCTGAAGTAAAGATTTTGTAAGAAACTTCTTACGCAGACCTTAATTTCACCCCACGATATTTCAAAAAAATATATTTTAGGAAAAGAAAGACCAAAGCTTTCTGAACGATTGAAGACCAAGAAAGATTATACCAAAAAAGATTTTTAATATTGAATACGAAAAAAGTAGAAGAGGTAGCTACCAATCGAAAGATGGAAAGAAAAAGTAAAATTTGACGTAAAATATATTATAACGGGGAGAAAAGTGGGAAGAGGTAGCAATAAAATAAACATGAGCAGACAAAGAAAAATGAAGATCGTTAAATGTCAAGAGAGGAGGAATGGAGATGACAAAGAAGGAGATGATAGCAATTAAATGAAATAACAAAGGTGGATCCGTATTGTTTTTTTGGAAATTGCATTAAATGTAAATTTAAATGTGTATTTTGTTATAACATGATGAAACAATATCATATGAAAAAAATTAAATAAATCAAATGGAGTGCGACTGACCTGCGGCAGGATGGGCACCGGCATCGTCCGTTGCCGCAAGCCGTCCCAGTCGAATCCTTGGAACCATCTGCAAAATACCGTCCGCGTTCAAGCCATGGTCCTCGCCAGGGCAATCAGCAGGTGCCATACGCAACAGTTCTCATCTTACCACAAATATAAGAGATTTTCCTCTACCATTTTAAAGCAGCTACGCGAAAGCCCTCCGCCCCCAATAATAGTTTCGCTGAATGTCAAGGGATGGAGCCACTGATTATTGCTATATCACGATCACCTCTACTAAAGTAACTATAACCACCTGTAGAACATTGGGTCCCTTGATTATATTGATCGTGTGCCAGGGCCTGGTAGATGAAGCCATAACTGTAACCACCTGAGGAACATTGGGTCCCTTGATTATATTGATCGTGTGCCAGGGCCTGGTAGATGAAGCCATAACTGTAACCACCTGAGGAACATTGGGTCCCTTGATTATAATTGACCTTGTGTCATGGCCTGGTAGATGAAGCCATAACTGTAACCACCTGAGGAACATTGGGTCCCTTGATTATAATTGACCTTGTGTCATGGCCTGGTAGATGAAGCCATAACTGTAACCACCTGAGGAACATTGGGTCCCTTGATTATAATTGGCCTTGTGTCATGGCCTGGTAGATGAAGCCATAACTGTAACCACCTGAGGAACATTGGGTCCCTTGATTATAATTGACCTTGTGCCATGGCCTGGTAGATGAAGCCATAACTGTAACCACCTGAGGAACATTGGGTCCCTTGATTTTAATTGATTGTGCCATGGCCTGGTAGATGAAGCCACATATACATATTATACAAGCCATGATACATATAGGGGAAATATACGAAAGTGCAATATCCTATGAGAAACTTATATGCTTCTTATAAAAATTTGAACCTTCCGTAGATGTTTCATATATTATATATGAAACATCTACCGAAAATAACATTCACCTAACTTTTTAATTTATCTAATTGCGGCTGGAGCGTTCTTGTGTCTTTCAGGTCGAGGAAAGTGGGGTTAGGGGTTGGCACTCAATTGTTGAAGCTGTTACAAGTAACTTACCGCAGAGCAAAACCGATCACTACACTACCTAACACGCATCAATTGCACAGGCATCTCTGCGAAAACGTGAAGATAAGTATAGGTTGCATTGTAAAACTCGTGAAATTATCACAAGGGAGCCGCGAAAATTCGTTCCCTTGTTAAGGGAGTCATGGATTCGATAAGTTTGAGAACCACTGCTATTATAGTGAGCTCACCCACATGGCCGGAACTCACTTGTGTTTGCGGAGGTCGTCGAGGCCCCCGCGCTGACAGCCGAGTCGCTCGCTGGGCGCGTCGCGACAGAGGCGTTTGATCAGACTCTGCGCGTTGCGTGTCACGTGACGGGGAAAGTCCACCATGTCGATGCCTGCAAGCACCGAGCATCGAACCGATGTCCACCGAACTGTGTTGGCGGCACAACCACCCGTCTTCTCTGACGTTCTAACAGCCACTACATACATACGCTTTCGAGCATTTAGGGCTGAGGTTGGCTGCTATTGGCGGGATCTCTCGTGCATGGGCTCTATGGGGACTGGCTGATATTGGCTGGATCTCTCGTGGCATGGGCTCTTTTGGGACTGGCTGCTATTGGCGGGATCTCTCGTGGCATGGGCTCTTTTGGGACTGGCTGCTATTGGCTGGATCTCTCGTGGCATGGGCTCCATTGGGACTGGCTGCTATTGGCTGGATCTCTCATGGCATGGGCCCTAATACTTCTGGCCAATAGTTGCTAGTAAATGGTTTTCACATCTCGCCATTTAAGCCACTTGCAATTTCCATTTCATATGATGTTTAACACACTGGCATTGATACGAGTCGAAATTCCCTCATGCAATGTCTCTTTGGATTCAGTGGTCACGTGCTCATCAGTTTCGGTTGGTTACTTACAACTTTGCAGCCAGTTGCAGTCAAAAATGCAAACTTAGATGATATTTCCTATACTAAAATTGATAATGGTTGAAAGCTCAAGGAATTGATTGTTGAATTTGTTGTCAAGAGTGTGAGGATTCCGTAGACAAAGGTTTTGTCGTTTTTGACAGACTAATATCCAGTATATAAGGTTAATTCCGTGCAGAAAGCGATCCAAAAAGCGGCGATAAAATTACACAAAAAGTGTAATTCCAGATTGGTTTCTCAAAGAGGGGAGGGGGTTTAAGCACCTCCGTGCCGGGTACCTTTCAAGATGACGTTGTACGTCTTCATGGGGTCGGCGGCGACAAAGGGCGGCGTGCCGGTGAGCAGCTCGTGCATCAGCACGCCCAGACTCCAGTAGTCGACGGCGCGGTCGTGTCCCTTGTTCAGGATGATCTCGGGGGCGACGTACTCGGGCGTCCCGCAGAAGGTCCACGTCTTGGCCGAATGCCCCAGACGCTTCGAGAAGCCAAAGTCCACCTGCGAACACATTGACGGCAATTACACTCTGGTTTGGATATCAACTATGGTATTTCAGTGGCAAACGTTAACCCATTAAGTAACAAATGAATGGCAAACTTTTTGGCCCGCAAACTTTTTCTCCTCCGTTGCACGCAAACTTTTTGGCCCCGAAATTCTATAACATCCTACCCCAAGAAATATCCTGTCTTAAAAATGTAAGTAAGCGTAAGCTAGAAATTAAAAAATGGCTTTTCAGCAAAGGTAGAAATCTGTATAACATCACAAATAAGAAATTGTAGTCTAATCTAGTAGTCCCATCTTGAAAAACTTATTTTATGTATTTTTAATTAGCAGCCCACACACAAGCATCAGTCTTATGTGGGCTCATTCATTCTTGTTTTAATCTTCTATTTGTACTTTTGCCTGTACACAACTGAATGAGTGAAAAAATGAAAAATGAAAAAAATAAAAAAATCACATTTTTCTGTAAGTGTTAATATATTTTAGATATCACAAATAAGCATAGAACAATTGAACCTGGGGGAAAATGTTTTTTGTTATGGTCAGTTATTTTATCAGAGAGAAAAAAATAGAGCTACACAATATTTTTCGATAATACCTATTTTAGTAGAAAAAGTCATTTTTCGACTGTCCTATAAATAGGAAGCTGGTACCTAGTGGGTTACGAGATAAATAAACGCGTTGGATTTTGGCCGACTATTCCGAGAACCCTCCAAGAACAGCCGCTGTAAAATTTGCAAATTTTTTAAAATTTAGTACTAACTGAAAAACGTACTAACGAAACTTGAACCCTAAAAACCGTACTAACGCGACGAAGGCTGTCAGTATTACCTGCAAGCTCATAAAACAACACGAGCAATTTTTAAAGCCGAATTACACTAACAAATTTTGCGAATAACATCACGTCCTAGAAACATGGATAGTATCCGCGACATCTATACTCCATTTCACGTTAAGAAAGAGAGTGCAGTTGCACCTTCCTCGAGAACTCACTGCTGCTGAAAACTTAATAGCCATGTCTAGAGTCGGACAGAAGGCTCTACGGGCAGTTTTAAAACTCTTAGCTCGTGTCTAACAGCAGTGGGTCCTCGAGAAAGATGCAAATCCACTCACTCTCTTGTCGTGAAATGGAGTTTAGCATGAGAGACAGTGGTCCTGTTCCGAAACCTGCTGAAGCTACTGCGCAGTACTGAGCTCAGTAGAGTTCAGCAGATATGCGGGCTCTAATGGGCACTGTGGCAGGTTACGGAACGGAGCTCAGTAAGATTTGTTACTGCGCAGTAGCTTCAGCAAGTTTCGGAACAGGACCACTGTACAACCCAAAGACTTTCAAAATCAAACCAACAGGAGAAGTAAACCACTAGTCACGGCTAGAGAGCCTATAAAGGGCTAGAGAGTGGCCAACATGATTACATTTTTTATTGGCTGATCAAATCCCATGCTAAACGGACGACATGTTTTTACCAAGTTGATCACGAAGCACGTGGCAGTTGTCTTAATGAGTTTCTCATATTCCTTTGCATATCTACGTATTATGTACATGGTGAGGTTAGTTCGTAACGTATCAACCACTGCGGAAAGGGCTGTTGAAAAGTTGACGTTGGTAAAAACATGGCGCCCATACGCAGAGATGGCCACTCTCTAACCGTATATAGGCCCACTAGTCACGGCCACCACGAAACAACTCACTAGCTTCACGTATCCCGTGGCGTCGAGCAGCAGATTCTCCGGCTTGAGGTCGCGATAGACGATGCCTCGCGCGTGCAGATAGCTGAACGCCTCCACCACGCAGCCGGCCACGAAGCGCGTGGTGGAGTCGTCGAAGTGGCCCTTGTCGCGCAGGATCGTCCACACCTCGCCGCCGAGACACGCTTCAAGCAGCATGTACACGTACTTGGTGTCCTTGAATGTGCGGTACAGTCTGCAAACATTAGGATAAGGGGGGGGGGGGGGGGCACTCATGAATAACGTGCGGTACAGTCTGCAAACATTAGGATAAGGGGGGGGGGGGCACTCATGAATAACGTGCGGTACAGTCTGCAAACATTAGGATAAGGGGGGGGGGGGGCACGCATGAATAACGTGCGGTACAGTCTGCAAACATTAGGATAAAGGGGGGGGGGGGGCACGCATGAATAACGTGCGGTACAGTCTGCAAACATTAGGATAAGGGGGGGGGGGCACTCATGAATAACGTGCGGTACAGTCTGCAAACATTAGGATAAGGGGGGGGGGGGGGGGCACTCATGAATAACGTGCGGTACAGTCTGCAAACATTAGGATAAGGGGGGGGGGCACGCATGAATAACGTGCGGTACAGTCTGCAAACATTAGGATAAGGGGGGGGGCACGCATGAATAACGTGCGGTACAGTCTGCAAACATTAGGATAAGGGGGGGGGGGCACGCATGAATAACGTGCGGTACAGTCTGCAAACATTAGGATAAGGGGGGGGGCACGCATGAATAACGTGCGGTACAGTCTGCAAACATTAGGATAAGGGGGGGGGGGCACGCATGAATAACGTGCGGTACAGTCTGCAAACATTAGGATAAAGGGGGGGGGGCACGCATGAATAACGTGCGGTACAGTCTGCAAACATTAGGATAAAGGGGGGGGGGCACGCATGAATAACGTGCGGTACAGTCTGCAAACATTAGGATAAGGGGGGGGGGGGGGCACGCATGAATAACGTGCGGTACAGTCTGCAAACATTAGGATAAGGGGGGGGGGGGCACTCATGAATAACGTGCGGTACAGTCTGCAAACATTAGGATAAGGGGGGGGGGGGGGGCACGCATGAATAACGTGCGGTACAGTCTGCAAACATTAGGATAAGGGGGGGGGGGGCACTCATGAATAACGTGCGGTACAGTCTGCAAACATTAGGATAAGGGGGGGGGGGGGGGGCACTCATGAATAACGTGCGGTACAGTCTGCAAACATTAGGATAAGGGGGGGGGGCACTCATGAATAACGTGCGGTACAGTCTGCAAACATTAGGATAAGGGGGGGGGGGGCACTCATGAATAACGTGCGGTACAGTCTTCAAACATTAGGATAAGGGGGGGGGGGGCACGCATGAATAACGTGCGGTACAGTCTGCAAACATTAGGATAAGGGGGGGGGGGGGGCACGCATGAATAACGTGCGGTACAGTCTGCAAACATTAGGATAAGGGGGGGGGGGGGCACTCATGAATAACGTGCGGTACAGTCTGCAAACATTAGGATAAAGGGGGGGGGGGGCACGCATGAATAACGTGCGGTACAGTCTGCAAACATTAGGATAAGGGGGGGGGGGCACGCATGAATAACGTGCGGTACAGTCTGCAAACATTAGGATAAGGGGGGGGGGGGCACGCATGAATAACGTGCGGTACAGTCTGCAAACATTAGGATAAGGGGGGGGGGCACTCATGAATAACGTGCGGTACAGTCTTCAAACATTAGGATAAGGGGGGGGGGGCACTCATGAATAACGTGCGGTACAGTCTGCAAACATTAGGATAAGGGGGGGGGGGCACGCATGAATAACGTGCGGTACAGTCTGCAAACATTAGGATAAGGGGGGGGGGGCACGCATGAATAACGTGCGGTACAGTCTGCAAACATTAGGATAAGGGGGGGGGGGGCACTCATGAATAACGTGCGGTACAGTCTGCAAACATTAGGATAAGGGGGGGGGGGGGGCACGCATGAATAACGTGCGGTACAGTCTGCAAACATTAGGATAAGGGGGGGGGGGCACGCATGAATAACGTGCGGTACAGTCTGCAAACATTAGGATAAGGGGGGGGGCACGCATGAATAACGTGCGGTACAGTCTGCAAACATTAGGATAAGGGGGGGGGGGCACGCATGAATAACGTGCGGTACAGTCTGCAAACATTAGGATAAGGGGGGGGGGGCACGCATGAATAACGTGCGGTACAGTCTGCAAACATTAGGATAAGGGGGGGGGGGCACTCATGAATAACGTGCGGTACAGTCTGCAAACATTAGGATAAGGGGGGGGGGGCACGCATGAATAACGTGCGGTACAGTCTGCAAACATTAGGATAAGGGGGGGGGGGCACGCATGAATAACGTGCGGTACAGTCTGCAAACATTAGGATAAGGGGGGGGGGGCACTCATGAATAACGTGCGGTACAGTCTGCAAACATTAGGATAAGGGGGGGGGGGCACGCATGAATAACGTGCGGTACAGTCTGCAAACATTAGGATAAGGGGGGGGGGGCACGCATGAATAACGTGCGGTACAGTCTGCAAACATTAGGATAAGGGGGGGGGGGGCACTCATGAATAACGTGCGGTACAGTCTGCAAACATTAGGATAAGGGGGGGGGGGCACGCATGAATAACGTGCGGTACAGTCTTCAAACATTAGGATAAGGGGGGGGGGCACTCATGAATAACGTGCGGTACAGTCTGCAAACATTAGGATAAGGGGGGGGGGGCACTCATGAATAACGTGCGGTACAGTCTTCAAACATTAGGATAAGGGGGGGGGGGCACTCATGAATAACGTGCGGTACAGTCTGCAAACATTAGGATAAGGGGGGGGGGGGCACGCATGAATAACGTGCGGTACAGTCTGCAAACATTAGGATAAGGGGGGGGGGGCACGCAAGAATAACGTGCGGTAAAGTCTGCAAACATTAGGATAAGGGGGGGGGGGCACGCATGAATAACGTGCGGTACAGTCTGCAAACATTAGGATAAGGGGGGGGGGGCACGCATGAATAACGTGCGGTACAGTCTGCAAACATTAGGATAAGGGGGGGGGGGGCACTCATGAATAACGTGCGGTACAGTCTGCAAACATTAGGATAAGGGGGGGGGGGCACGCATGAATAACGTGCGGTACAGTCTGCAAACATTAGGATAAGGGGGGGGGGCACGCATGAATAACGTGCGGTACAGTCTGCAAACATTAGGATAAGGGGGGGGGGGCACTCATGAATAACGTGCGGTACAGTCTTCAAACATTAGGATAAGGGGGGGGGGCACTCATGAATAACGTGCGGTACAGTCTGCAAACATTAGGATAAGGGGGGGGGGGCACGCATGAATAACGTGCGGTACAGTCTGCAAACATTAGGATAAGGGGGGGGGGGCACGCATGAATAACGTGCGGTACAGTCTGCAAACATTAGGATAAGGGGGGGGGCACGCATGAATAACGTGCGGTACAGTCTGCAAACATTAGGATAAGGGGGGGGGGGCACTCATGAATAACGTGCGGTACAGTCTGCAAACATTAGGATAAGGGGGGGGGGGCACTCATGAATAACGTGCGGTACAGTCTGCAAACATTAGGATAAGGGGGGGGGCACGCATGAATAACGTGCGGTACAGTCTGCAAACATTAGGATAAGGGGGGGGGGGCACGCATGAATAACGTGCGGTACAGTCTGCAAACATTAGGATAAGGGGGGGGGGCACGCATGAATAACGTGCGGTACAGTCTGCAAACATTAGGATAAGGGGGGGGGGGGCACGCATGAATAACGTGCGGTACAGTCTGCAAACATTAGGATAAGGGGGGGGGCACGCATGAATAACGTGCGGTACAGTCTGCAAACATTAGGATAAGGGGGGGGGGGGCACTCATGAATAACGTGCGGTACAGTCTGCAAACATTAGGATAAGGGGGGGGGGGCACTCATGAATAACGTGCGGTACAGTCTGCAAACATTAGGATAAGGGGGGGGGCACGCATGAATAACGTGCGGTACAGTCTGCAAACATTAGGATAAGGGGGGGGGCACGCATGAATAACGTGCGGTACAGTCTGCAAACATTAGGATAAGGGGGGGGGCACGCATGAATAACGTGCGGTACAGTCTGCAAACATTAGGATAAGGGGGGGGGGGCACGCATGAATAACGTGCGGTACAGTCTGCAAACATTAGGATAAAGGGGGGGGGGCACTCATGAATAAATAGCAAACCTCTATAGTTACTATTCATTTCTCCATTTTTCCCTTAGAGCTACGATCAAAGCTAGGCAGGAAATTCAACTAGCTTAGCAAGCTCGAAATCAAAGGGATGCCGCCGTACAGCGTTCAAGTAAAATGGGAAAAATTGCTAGTCGGGACATGCAACTAGCTAACCTTGGATCATTGCTAGCCGGGATTTGCCAGGATAAGTAACTAGCTAGCAAGCTCGAAATCAAAGGGATGCCGCCATACAGCGATTAAATAGGATACAAAATTCAACAAATACAAAAGTTGAACGCCCCCGTCGCCTCTCTACCTGCAAATGAAGGGACTCCGACATCCGAACATGATGGCCTTCTCGCTGAACACGTGCTCCTGCTGTTGCGTGTCCACGATGTGCTTCTTTTTGAGGCACTTCAACGCGAACGTCTTGGTCTTGTCGCGCGCCGACTGGACCAGCTCGACGCGGCCGAAGCCGCCGACGCCGAGGGTGGCGACCACGGTCAGCTCGGACAGGCGGTACTCGTCGAACTCTGCGCACGACCGGCCGAAGACTTATTTGTACGTCGGATGGCAGGATCAGTGTCATGGGAC
Organism: Nemoura dubitans; assembly: GCA_921293005.1. Lineage (NCBI taxonomy): Eukaryota > Metazoa > Arthropoda > Insecta > Plecoptera > Nemouridae > Nemoura > Nemoura dubitans. The sequence goes on along the minus strand of OV121078.1, from coordinate 11,963,564 downwards.
AGAGAACAGTGTGTCGTGCACGCTAGACCGAGCTGGGTAGCGATTGTGTAAAGTTATCGACGAGTTATTGATGTTTATCGGTAGCACAGCCCATTGTAATAAGCAGACAATTTTTAGATATCGATCGGTTACCCTTGGCTACCGATCGAAAAATTTTTACACAATCGCTACCTTGGACTCCTACTCGTTTGAAGATTTTACGCCATAAATAAGTAGATTAACATGGGCAACATATAAATATATCCATTCTATCTTTGGTCAATCTATAGTATCTAAATAAAATTCCTCGTGGAATATTTGAGCTCTGCACCCAAGCATCTTTAAAAGAAAAATGTTGTTTATTGATGACTTGTATTAATTAACTGATTATATAGACTTATGTCATGCTCAAGACATGGCTTGTATGATTTGAAACTCTTAGCTCGTGTCTAGCAGCAGTGGGTCCTCGAGAAAGATGCAAGTCCACTCTCCTTCTCAACGTGAAATGGAGTATAGTAAATGCAAGCCGTCTTGAATTAATCGAGGTATTATAGATTGTTTCGAGTTCACCGTGTGTATATCTAGAGCATTTACAGCGAATGCAAATAAAGTGTAGGCTTCTTAAAATACGGCCCAGCTCCCGCAGTTTTTTAAGAGCGACACGAAGACAGTTTGTGTTTGACCGAGATCAGATTATCGGGTCACTGTTTGTCTGGTCGATTCCCCTCCGAACGCAGCCTACCCAAGTCACCACTGGACCAGTGGCGTAGCTACGTGTTGCAAGCCCCAGTGCAAGATTTTCATTCCCCCCCCATCCAGGCAATTTAGTTTAAGAAATGGGACCAAATGCCCAGGGTCCAAAATAAACCGATGCATCTTAGCAAAGACGGCTGCGGGAGAAGTAGATTTCTGGGGAGGGGGGGGGGGGGGGGTGTTCTGCAAAACACCTTCATGAAGAATTGCAATTCACAGATTTTACCATCTTTTTTGATATTTTGTCACAACTTTGGCCTCTGTTGTCTAATACTTTGTATAATATTACTTCGGTGATTGATTAGCATGGTATGTCTGCGATCGTGGATCGGAGATTCACTCTCCGATTCACCCTTTCACGGCCCCCTGGGTCAGTGTTCCTGGGCCCCCCTGACTGGGAAAAGCTCAGCTGGGCCCTGGCTGCACCGGATGCACCCACGCCCCTGCCATGAACGTACCCACGTCTGGGTGGTCTGAGTTGATGCTGAACGAACTGGAGGGTCGAGACAGAACCCTCGTGGTGTCGCCGTAGTCCTTCCCTTGCAGCTCCTGAGGAATGAACGTGACTTGTGGCATTGGCATTGTGGCAATGTGAAGGTTGGTGGTCGATTGTGTAACGCTAACAGTCTGTTAAACAGACAACAGGAAAAGCGTTGTGATGTTGTGCAGCGACGGGACACAATTATTTGTAATCGTCATACGGCACGAGTTTATAAACATACGACCGAACTGGTCAATTTAAGCAATTTAGTTGGTTTGGAAAGAGGGATAGGCAATGATCGTCGAATTAAATGAATCAAACGTCACCCATCTGGACGGAGTGCCCAAGACTTCAAATAACTTTTGAAATTTACTTTTAAAAGATCCGCTCCAAAAATATGTGCAAATGGGCCACGCGTTCAATGGACGACTACCAGTTCCTTAGTCAATCACTCATGTGGGCAAATAGTGGCAATGCCTTTCCCATGGCTATTATTTGTCCACAAACGTCTCTGGAACTCTGGAACATAGTCGTCCATTGTTGACATAATCTGTTATAACTTATTATTATTATAGTTTTTTTGGCAGTAGTTTTCTTAGTTTTGAAAACTAAGCAACGTGCGTTCAATTTGGCATATCCTTGACATATTTTGCCTCGATGTCTTACTGCGTAAGTAGTTTGGTATAAAAACTTTCAATTTGAGGTGTAGTATTTTCTTGCATATCCTACAGTCCACACTGTTGGCAAACGCAGGGTAAGTGGCTACTCAAAGACAAACTACAAATCAAATAAAGAATGGCAGCCACAAAAAAAGTGCACCGTTTCCTCTGCCCGTGACCGCGAAAGCAAGTGTTGTGACAAGGCATGGCAGCCATCGACAGCACACATTGCATTTCTATCCGAGCACACAACCAGGGCCTTCTGGGTGGATAGCAAGTGTTGTGACAAGGCAAGGCAGCCATCGACAGCACACATTGCATTTCTATCCGAGCACACAACCAGGGCCTTCTGGGTGGAAAGCAAGTGTTGTGACAAGGCATGGCAGCCATCGACAGCACACATTGCATTTCTATCCCAGCACACAACCAGAGCCTTCTGGGTGGAAAGCAAGTGTTGTGACAAGGCATGGCAGCCATCGACAGCACACATTGCATTTCTATCCGAGCACACAACCAGGGCCTTCTGGGTGGATAGCAAGTGTTGTGACAAGGCATGGCAGCCATCGACAGCACACATTGCATTTCTATCCGAGCACACAACCAGGGCCTTCTGGGTGGATAGCAAGTGTTGTGACAAGGCATGGCAGCCATCGACAGCACACATTGAATTTCTATCCAAGAACACAACAAGGGCCTTCTACATTAAAATGTTTTACATTGCTCTTATGGCTCCAATGTTGACAGAAGGCTGTGGGCAATGTCAGAGTCAAAAAATACTTGGGTTGAATCTCACTCAAGATCAAAGCCACCTAGATACATTTTTGCTGTTCGAGCAAATCGAAACAAACCCGTTAAGCGGGCGCTGGCATGTGGCAAGGTTCCTTCCTGTGTGAAAATGAGATTTTGTAGGTAATACTCTTTGTTCATGCCTTTTGATGTCCAAATGGCAAATGGATGCTTTTCTTATCGTAATGTTATTCGTAATCGCAACCCCAAAACAATAGAGTTCATTTTATCCTTGAACTAAATTTCTATTTCCATTGAAATAAGATGTTGAAACAACTCGAAGTGGCGGCTGCCATACCCAAGTAGGGATTTCGTAACTCTGACTTTGCCGTTCTCGGTAACAAAGTTAAAAAGTAACATGGACAACAAAAGGGATTTAGTCCATCAGAACCGATAACGGCATAGCGTAATAGTTACGAAATCTCTAGGCTGAAGGTCTTCGAATGCAAGACAGAGTAGAAATGACTGTAAGTGGCAGCTGCCGTATACCTGGAGGTCTCCGATGAGTTGTCTGAAAGAGTCCCGGTCCAGGGTGAGACACTCGACCCCAGGGTGCAGGGCGACAATGTTGGCAGTCCGAGTCTCTTCGTTCAGCAGCGCCTGTCCACGGAACAAAGCGAACGAAACTTCTTGGTACACGGGGAACAATGCGACATGGGAGGCACAGTCGGGGATGAACCTTCATAGGTAATTAAATTTCTTAAACTCGTGTCTGCTATGTCCCATCTTTAGCGCTAGTTTTGAAAAGAAACTATAATAAACTGGGATTTGAATGCTAAATCAAAAGTCTCACTTGTTTCTCGATGTTTCGTAACTTGCTACTTTTTCAGGGTTGATAGCTCGACTGACGTTAAGAATGTGAAGAAAAGAACCACATTGCCGTTAATAATCTATATGCTTCCTAAATTATAATAATCCTGTCAATTCCAAAAGATAATCCAAAATAATTTGTACCACATTTCAAAAACCATCCAAATTCTCAGTGAATTCCCTCAATTCTCATCATTATCTTAGTCGGTATTCGTCATTTTACGGGGTTCTTTTTGAAAATTGTCCTTTTCAGAAATCAATAATCCCCAACAAAGTCGTGATTTTCCTGTTAAGAGCAATCCTAGATCATTTTGAGGCGTTAAGGATTTGAATTCAAACTTCGAGGTGAAACTACTTGGTACGCAGAAAGCAAAGCAAAATTCAAGGAAAATTCGAGGCAAGAACACTTGAGGTATACCCTCATCTATTCAGTAATTATTGTCATAATTCCCAAGACTAAGGAATTTATTTGTGGAAAATTGTTTTTTTCCTTCATTATCTAATCCAAACACATGCTGTGCCTTTCCTGTTCGGAGCAATCCATTTTCACCGACAAAATTCTAGTTTCATTGCTTCAAGTAGTCCCTCTACTGGAAAGTAACGCGGATGCCCGTCAACTCAATCAGTGTCTTCATACAGTTTCAAGTGCATGCATGCTACTTTTGTAGTTCTGCCCCTTTTGACTGTTGAATCATGACAGTGATGGTTCCAATTATCTCCGATATTTCATTTTGGGGGCGGCTCTAGACGGAAGTTTCCGGGCACTTCGTATACTTACTTCGTATATACGATGTAGGTTCCTAGTACCTATACGCTGGACATATTTTTGAGTTTACCATTGCAGAGCATACCTCCTTGTTACCGGAACTCTTAGGCACTGGCTCTGATGGCCCTTATGCTGGCAAAGTTTACACACAAACCAAGTACATTTTGTACACTAAAAGTAATTTGAGTTTGCCACTTTTTGGGGATCTCATATCATAGAGTACCATACCATAGAATAAAATGATTAAGTTTTTATCATGAAACCAATATAAAAGGTATTTATCATTACAATTATTATATAACCATTTGACTCTTTACAAATCGTAAAAGAGTCAAATGACACTTTACTTGAAAGTCCACCAGGCTGTGGTAATCTTAGGCTAACACGACCGTGTTCGTGTCCCCATGGACGCTCTGTCCTCGCACCTGCTCGCCGAAGTAATCACCCCTCTGCAGAGTGCGAATCTCCTCCTCCTGGTCCCGACGCCCCGGCACCCTCTGCGTGACCTTGACACAGCCTCCGCTGATGATGAAGAACGTGTCTCCGTGCGCGCCCTGGCGGATGATGTACGCCCCCGCCGGGTAGAACTCCTGCACAGACACGCACAATGCGGGTTAGGTTCAACTTGATGGTTGATGACAGTTCTGCAATCTAGACTCCGTTTCACGTTAAGAAGGAGAGTGGATGTTCGCGCCATTTCGCAATTTACAGTTAATTTTAGTGATTATTTTGACTAGTTAGTTTTAGTAGCTATAATTCTGACCACACCGGTACCTTTTGGTGGGTCAGGTCTCGTATCATTGTCAGTCGTCGTGGGCCGTGCGTGTCGACAGGTTGTTATCTCTCATCTTCGGAGAGGACACTCGTTACCTAACAGTCAGTTCAAACTACTATTCATCGTGAACGTATCATCTCAACGCAAGAAGGCAGTAGTGTTAATTTAAGTTACTTTCTAAGCCTTTCCCCTGTTTCCCTCCCCCTTGTTCGCTCCTAACTGCACCTACCCTAGGCACATCAAATTTCCATCCGGCCGTGACCCCGTCACCGTTTCGAGTCGACAATTGGTAAGTCAGTTTTATTTTCGTTCTTTTATATAGTCCACTTCATTTCGTTTGCTTTACTACCCCTGGCACTCCGCGCCAACAGTGGATTTAAATCTTCCACAAAGACCCACTGCTGCTATAGACACGAGTCAAGAGTTTCAAAACTTACAGGCCATGCCTTAAGCCGGACACCTCAGGGCTGGGCCCGTCGGAGCCCGAAACGCTCTGAGAGGCCGAGAACGAGACGGATTCGCAATACACACTGCGCTTTGGAATCCAACGTGCCTCGTTCACACTACAGACTTGATCAAGATCAACTCTCTACGCCATCAAAGATGGCGTTGATTGGGTTTCCTCAACTCAGTTATCTTTTTGATCGTGATGAAATCATTCGGAAATCGTCGTGAATGCTCGGAAGAGTTCGTGATTATTTCAAAATCCACCACCGGAAACGTTGCAACATTAACGAGGGAGCGTGTTCCGTATGCTATGAGCTCGGTGATAAAGTGAGGTTAGATTCGTCGCGATTTCCGGTTGTGTTCGTTTCCCGAGCATATTCCGAACTTGACCGAATGACGTGATCGTGATCAAGTAAGGAAACAAGTGTGAACACCAACTGACTTTTGAAACCCAATCAACGCCATATTTGATCGAGTTGAGGACTTGATCACGATCAACTCGTGTAGTGTGAACGAGGTATAAGAGCTCGGAAGCGTTGATGTGTATCACCCGACTTGAAAGCAACGTAGCACTCACCACTTCGAGGACGTCTGCGACCTTGGCCAAGAGCTCGTGACTGAGCTCGGCCAACAGCGGCACACTGCGCAGGAAGTTGACGTTGTCCTCGAGTCGCTGCAGCCCCGTGCGCATCATGATCTGCTGGAAGACTCTTCTGTCGAGGACCCACGCCTGGAACAGCGCAGACATACATGCAATGCGGGGGCAGACGTGGAAGAACGTGGAAGAACGTGGAAATACGTAGTTAACGACTAAGAGCAGGTTTTTTTTTATTTCCGATTTAATTGTTTACTGTCAGTTACAATTAAAATAGAGGCATCTAGAGCTTTGCGTCAGGGTAAAAACGACACAAGTAAACTCTGACGTCAGAATTCAGGTAATTAGAGGGATCTGCCCATGCAGGCCGTGCAATGGAGTCCAGGTACTGACGTGTCACTACTCATGCAGTGTCATAGTAAACAGGCCAGTCAGTTTTTCGCGCCAGGTCTACACATCAACTTTTTAAATAGTTGTATCTTAAATTTCTTAGACTCATGGTCTACTAAATCCTATCTTTAGCACTAGTTTTGAAAAAAACTATTTCAAATTGGGATTTAAATGCTAAAATCAAAAGTCTCACTGGTTTCCCTAAGTTTCGTAACGTATATGCAAGTTACTTACGTCACTTGCTGTTACTTGTTAGTAACTTGCTAGTCCCACGTCGAAATATAAAAAACATGTTATAAAAATTTAAAGAGAATTCCCCAAGTTCGTCCGCCCTAGAGAGCCTATAAAGGGCTAGAGAGTGGCCAACATGACGACACTTTTCTATTAGCTGTTCAAATCCCAAGCTAAACGGGCGACATGTTTTTACCAAGTTGATCACGAAGCACGTGGCAGTTGTATATATATAATATCTTTCTTTATTGTTTTCATTTCTACACTGTGGTTACAATATATTTATCTTTTCTAGTTCATTATCACTTCATGAGTTTCTCGTATTCCTTTGCATATCTACGTATTATGTACACGGTGAAGTAGGTTCGTAACGTATCAACTACTGCTGAAAGGGCTGTTGAATAGTTCAAGTTGGCAAACACATGGCGCCCATACGCAGATATGGCCACTCTCTAGCCCAATATCGGCTCACTAGTCCGCCCAATCCGAATGCTGCTTGGCCTGGCGGGCGTCTCGTGAACTACCTTGGCGTGGTCGACAGCTCGGATGGAGGCAGTGCGCGTGCAGTTGTAGAGGATGGCCAACTCGCCGAACGCCTTGCCCGGTCCCATGCGACCCAGCACCTTGTCCTCCTTCATCACCTGCAACAACCATGCAACGGCAGTCGGTGAGATGGGAGATGCTGACGGTGACGATGGTTGGATGTCGCGTTCTTTGCATTTCCTGGGCTTGGATCCACAAAATATGATTTTGTGAATTCCCTCCAATTGTTTTGGCAGAACGCCCAAAAGTTTACCCCATTTCGTATTGTATTGTATTTGTATTTTGTTTATTTCCAAATCGATCTGTATACAGATATTGGCATTGTCATTGTTATACATTCTAAGATAATTAAATGTAATAATAATATAAATGCCATTCCATTTAAACTAGGTAAAGTTAATGAACTCATCTAGAGTATAAAAACAGTTTGATAATAATAATTGTTTTATCAGTATCCACAAAGCGGGATTCACCTGTTATCAGATCGAGGCCAAAGAAATATGCATCATATTTAATGATTATTTTGGAAAACTAATAAATTACGAGAAATTCCACTCGGAATTTAAGAGAGTATAAAGCTTGGTTAACACGGTTCAATGTTTCGTTCAATGCATTGAATTCAAAATTGAATTCAATGCATTAAACCGTCTAAACAACGATTTAATTCAATGAATCATATTGAATTAAACCTTGAATTCAATGTTGAATTCAATGTTTTCTTATTTAGGACGTGTTCAATAAATATCGTTCTAGAATCCTTTCAAGAGAAGGAGGGGTACGTCACTGCGTTCTAGAAACAACGCTTTTGGAAGGCTGTGCCAACATGTTCAATGAATTTAAAACATTCAGGCGTATAAACGGCTCCTGCCAAGATAATTTAATGTTTCAATCAATGCATTGAACTCAACCTTGAATTCAATGAATTGGACTCAACCTTGAATTCAATGCATTGAATTCAACCTTGAGTCCCATGCATTGAACTAAACCTTCAATTCAATACATTGAACTGAACCTTGAGTTCAATGCATTGAATGAAACATTGTACCATGTTAACCCAGCTTGACACCTCCAAGTAGCACAAAAACGTTCAGCGAGCGTTATTTACGAACGTTCGGTGGACGTCGAAAAGCTAACGGGGGAAAACTTACGTTCAGCGTTCACATTCCCTACATTTTCGGTTTGGTTCAACCCGAACATTGAACGCACGTTATCCCCCGTTGGCTTTTCGACGTCCACCGAAAGTTCGTGACTAATGTTTTTGTGCTACTTGGGGGCTCCTGTCAAGAGCATTCAATGTTTCATTCAATGCATTGAACTCAATCTTGAGTCCAATGCATTGAACTCAGCCTTGAATTCAAATTCAATGCATTGAACTCAACCTTGAATTCAATGCAATGGACTCAACCTTGAATTCAATGCAATGGACTCAACCTTGAATTCAATGCATTGAACTCAACCTTGAATTCAATGCAATGGACTCAACCTTGAATTCAATGCATTGGACTCAACCTTGAATTCAATGCATTGGACTCAACCTTGAATTCAATGCATTGGACTCAACCTTGAATTCAATGCATTGGACTCAACCTTGAATTCAATGCATTGGACTCAACCTTGAATTCAATGCATTGGACTCAACCTTGAATTCAATGCATTGGACTCAACCTTGAATTCAATGCATTGGACTCAACCTTGAATTCAATGCATTGGACTCAACCTTGAATTCAATGCATTGGACTCAACCTTGAATTCAATGCATTGGACTCAACCTTGAATTCAATGCATTGGACTCAACCTTAAATTCAATGCATTGGCTAACGGGGGAAAACTTGCGTTCAACGTTCACATTCGCCAAATGTTCGGTTTGCACCAATGCAAACCAATGCAAACCAATGCATTGCACCGTGTAAACCCAGCTTGCCACCGAGACAGCTGCCTGCCACTGACCTCGAACTCGCCCTCGGCGGCGACGTAGAGATGCTGACCCGGCTCCCCCTCGGTGATGACGTAGCTGCCGCGCTCGAAGCTCGCCGGGTACATGGCGTCGACCAGTTCGCGCACCTGCCCCGAGTCGAGGTTCTTCAGGAAGTCGTTGTCCATCAGCGAGTCTTTGATCAGCTGCTTGGACCTGGCACAGGGAGCAGGTTACTTTCAGGCGAGGGCTGAGAGGAATCCCTTGACACCATCAAACAATTTGTGTACAGGAAAACTGTTAGTGGCAGCCCCACCAAAGTAGTTTATTAGAATGTCGTAGTGCCAAGACGCAATGTAGGTGCTCTGATAGAGCGTATGCATTCTATCAGATGAACAATCATTTCATTTGGATGTGTCTAAATGGGGTTCTCATTCAAACAGTCACATCCGAGTTAAACAACAAGTTATACGTAGGTACGAAGGTGATGCAATACAAAATCATTTATGCAAAACTGTGACCGACAAAACAAGTGGAAACTATTAAATTTCTTAGACTCATGACTACTATATCCTATCTTTAGCACTATGTTGAAAAAACTTTTTCAAACTTGGATTTGAATGCTAAATCAAAAGTCTCACTGGTTTCCCGACGTTTCGTAATATAATATGCTAGTTATACTTTATCGAGGGTGATAACTCGACTATCCCCCTTGATAAAGTAACTAGCATATTTCGGGAAACTGCAGTGAGACTTTTGATTTAGCATTCAAATACCAGTTTTAAATAGTTTTTATCAAGTGGAAACTATTTAAACCAATTACTACGTTTAAGTATTTGTTTTAATCTAAACGGACTACGGTTACATGTCAAGTTATCATTTTTCGCTTTATCATCACGTAGGACTAGATCCTATTTTAGCCTATCGCCGGTGCATTTATTCCAGTGCACTTTGCCAGTGCACTTGGCCAGTGCACTTTGGTGCAACAAGTCGGCGGCATCCAGTTTACCTGGCGTCGCTGCACGAACGAAAGCGTGACGTCAGAGTTGGTTTCAAAACTTACACAACCATCCTCTGAAACTTGGAACCGCAATGTTAACCGACAGCGTCAGTACCGTCAATAACAGTTTCTTTGTCATGACCATGGCATAAGGATTAGTTTACCAAAAGGATTGGCAAAAGGATTAGTTTGGCAAAAGGATTGGTAAACTTATGAGATATCCTTACACCAAGGGTCAGGACTCAGGACTCTGCACGAAAGGGTATTGGTGGGACGGAATGAACAAAAGTCCATAAGGGGAATAAGTAAAACCTCTTCGATCTTGACTAGCCGTGAGGGGATAGGCAACTCCAGCTGTTCTCGTGTCGTCCTCGGATGTTATAAAGCGATGCCGACAGGTAACATGCTAACGTTGAGACCTTATGGACGCCGAAAGTGTTCAGTTTATCATCTCGGGTATTGTTTACAAGCCATCTTGGTGAATCATTGCGTGCTAATATGGTATCACATCGATGGTTTGGCCGAGCTTTATACGTAAAACTTTATTTTTTATATGGACTTGGTTGCAACAGTGGCAGCCATATTGAATTTTAAAGTTTTCTTGTTTTTCTGCCGGTCTTTGAGTGGACGTGTAGTCAACATTTTTTTCTTGCTAACTAGGTATGTCAGAACATTTGCTAATTATGATATCTTCGCAAGTTCGCACCTTAGAACTGTCCACAAAAGTTTAAAAACTTGCGATAAAATCAAGCTTCTGATTGTTTTATTCTTGTTAATACTTATTGGCAATCATCATAACATCGCATTCCCTGCACAATCAACTTGACTAAACTGACTAAAAATCTCAATGCTCTGCGTTCAATAGTGTTTCAATGCCTCTCAAATCATATACTTTTTAAATTTGGCCTGCATGATTTGATATGAGTTAAGGCCGGTTTTACAATATTTTTCAACTCTACAAAGCGTCAATATTCCCCAGGAACAGATGAATTCCACGGCATCCTATTGGCGGTTGCCATGACAAACAACTAAACTCCTACTGTAACACTGGGTTCAGGCACTTGTACAACCGGCCCTAAATTGCATTAAATAATTTAAATTCAAACAATTTCACCAGCTTTAACAGACAACCAATACATTTCTTGAGATAAATTTGATATTTTGGTTTTCCTTGTCTCAGATCTAAAACTCTTTAAAAAAATGTTGAAGTTACAAGTGTAGCTGTACCTTATTTTTTAATTCACACCCTTAATCCCCCCCCCCCCACCCAATTCACCATTCACGTGTCCTCGAAGCCTCTGTCCATTCTCTGCCCAGCCTCTGCCCAGCCTCTGCCAAGCCTTTGCCCAGCCTCTGCCCAGCCTCTGCTCAGCCTCTGCCCAGCTCCTGCCCAGCCTCTGCCCAGGCTCTGCCAAGCCTTTGCCCAGCCTCTGCCAAGCCTTTGCCCAGCCTTTGCCCAGCCTCTGCCCAGCCTCTGCCCAGCCTCTGCCCAGCCTCTGACCAGTCTCTGCCCAGCCTCTGCCCAGCCTCTGCCCAGCCTCTGCCCAGCCTCTGACCGACCTGAAGTCCTTGTCGTGGTGCTGCACGAGGATGTCATCGGCCAGCTGACTCACGTCCGAGCTCTCGCCGGACACGCCCTGTTTCTTGAGCGCCGCGACGGGCGTCGGCGACGTCGTCGTCGTCTGTCCACCGTCGCCGAAACTCGTGGCCTGACGGAGCACGCTCTGCAAACGCGGAGATGTACCACGTGTTTAGTGTACGCCCTTTTAACAGGCTCTCGATCATCCATCCAGTACCCGGTACGCTGCGGTGTTGCTTAACTTCGCAAGTTCCAGCCGTTCTTCCGTACAGAGCTTGTTCAAGCCGGGGCTCGTGAGAAAAGAAAAATGTATAGCATGGACTGTATTTGAAAGAGGGGGGGGGGGGGAACTTACGAGAAGTGAGACTGGCCACCGCGCCGAGCTGAGGTGGTGGCAAGAGGCGTCTGAGGGACGGGCGAATTAGGGTGGCAGGGAGGGAACGAAGGAAAGACAAAATTGCTCCCCAAAAGGGGCTACTTATGACTGAAGACTTCAGGTGCTCGTCGTATTCTCTGTCTTCGGCGAACTTGCGGAGACGAGTAAGGTGATATGGTATCTACACAGAGCAAATGACGCGAAAGGAACGATAATGTAGAACTGGCAGAATGCAGCCGAAAATAAATTAAAACTCGAACGTGAACCGAAAGTGCAGCCTCGTGCACGAGTCGAGACGCGATGCACTCGAGGGGGCGATTAACTCGCAACTGAACTGATAAGGACCGACCTGACCGGGCTAGCTGAATTGCGGAAGCTGTTGCCGGAAATGAGGGGCTAAAAAACCTAGCCAAAATCAAGCGCTTGGCGCGAACAGAGCTGGTCATGTGCATGGCGGTCACCCATCCAATGCCCGACTCGGCGCAGTGTTGCTTAACTCCAATCCCTCGAACCTCTCTCCCTGTAAAAGCTGGCCACGTGCATGGCGGTCACCCGGACAACGGCCGACTCGGCGCAGGATTTGCTTAACTTGTGGGACGTCAGTGTACACGATGGGGAGAAATGGGGGAGGGCACGAGGGGTCACTGTTCACCCACCCGCCCCCCCGGAAAATGGAAAGTGCTCCGAAGCCAACTGGAAAGCTCGAAGATAAAGTGATTATTAGACACGAGGGTGTTTAAAACGGTCGAACGGTGCAAACTGCGTGTTGTTGAAGAACAACAGTAAAATTGGGGGTTCGGTTTGAGCAAATCGCCCCCCCCCCCCGTCACCCCTAAAAGGGGGCCAACGTTGTCAGCCAAATCTATCAGAGCCATGATATTTCGATGCTCACAAAACCGTTTCGTTCGTACTCGGCTGATTATAGCAATTGGCCGCATATTTCTGGAGCAATAAGGACGGCCAAGGATCGCGACTGGAATATTGTAAACACGTTTATTATTCTCGGAGCAATAAATTGTGTGCAGCGATTTGAGAAAGTGTAACAGATGATCGGGCAATGCTTTTACCGCATCGGTCCGTCGAGTCCGCGTTATCCGCAATCGCAGGACATTTAATTCGCATGTCAGGCGACAGTAAGCACATTTATCCACTTCGCTATTTCCATGTCTTCGCAAAATATATAGGTTAGGTACTATCCACGCTTGCCTAAACCGCTGCTAAATACGCTCCTGTACAAAGCAAAGTTACTAAACTCCATTTCACATTAAGAGGGCGAGTGGATTTTCATCTTCCTCGAGAACCCACTGCTGTTAGACACGAGCTAAGAGTTTCAAAACTCACAAGCTATGTCTTGCGAGTCGGACAAAAGGCTCTGTGGGCAGTTTTGAGACTCTTCGCTCATTTCTAGCGGCAGTGGGTCTTTGAGGAAGCTGCAAATTCACTCCCATTCTTGACATGAAATGGAGTATATATATATTAAACCGGTTGCCTTTATCGAAACCCTATCTGTGATTGGCTTGGCTGGTTTGAAAAGGGGCTCCAATGACGTTATCACGGCAGTCAGAGCTTTATGCTGATAAATTTTCCCACGGTATTTGTGCGTGTTTGGTGAGAAGCTTTCTTTTTTTCATCTATCAAAATCGATATGAAAAAACATTGATTCTTCAATAAGTTGATTGATTTCACAGAAATAAACTCTAAAATACCCTTTACGGAACGAATAAATTCCAGACAATAGCAGCCATGGACTTGCTTAAAGAGTTATACGAGGTAAATTGTAGGTAGACTCGATGTTGGCAGCCTGTTTATTAAAAGTACCTTGCCCACAAAGGACATTACGTGGGCGCGTTTGCTTTTGAGCATTTTTAAAATTTTAAAATATTTTGGCGTTTTGGCGGGAACCAATATTTTCAAGCTGTCAAAACTGAAGAAAGTCGGTTGAGCATTGCACCAGGTCGTTGTGCCGAAAACTAATAATTGCGATTGCAAATGAAAACGACTTATCTGATTGGCAGTGACATTAGGAAGGAGCAGGCTAACTGTGTACAATTGGCTGCTGGTTTCTACAAAATCTAGAGTTTACCACGTGACACACCTTTTTGAAAGCGTCGCAAAAAGTTCAAAATATAAATCAAGAAAATTCAATATGGTTTTGAAGGAAAATAATTACGGCTTTAGCAAGGGAATGATTATTATCAGCTATTTCCATAACAAGACGTTTGGGCATTGGTTACCAGATTTCTCTATCAAAATCTACCGACTTCCATTTGCATGTTAATCCTTTAATCAACACCGAACCTTGGATTAAAATTAAATAATGGGGTCCCATTAGTTCATCAAAGACTGAATCCTTTAGGCTTTTGGCGGCGTTCTTGGGAGGACAATTTGAAGGGCAAGTCTGGTAAAATTGAGCTTCTCTGGCTATACTCTACTATAGATACATCTGAAGATACATACGTACATCACTGTTTTGTATAAAGCGACATTGAAATCCATCATCGTCTCTACCTAGGCACCTCAGTCGAGGCGATCGAAGATCACCCCGATGTTGTTTTGCTTCTGAGCGGTAACTTCCGTGACCCTCCCTTCCCCCTACCCCACCCTAAGGGTTGTCCTTGACTACTAGGGTCACGCCGTCAACAAGCAAGTCCTGCCCAAGGTCGGCCGAGGCCGGAAGTCTCCTGCAATCGACAACGCCGACCCAGATTCACTCGACTGCATGTTTGTTCGCCTCCCTGCTCGGTGAAGTGGAGAATAGCACACCGCAAAATTGGAGCCATTTACCACTTTGGCTTGAGAGGTATCGCATTTAAAAAGGTAAAACAGGCTCTTTGTCATGAGCCCAAGCATTGGCTAAAGCTAGGTTTAGAGCACGGTTCAATGTTTATTCAATGCATTGAATTCAAGGTTGAATTCAATGCATTGAATTGGAAGTAATAAAACCAGCCAAGGTCTTGATGCCATTGCCTTCACGAAAATTCTGATCACGCCAAAATGTCGATGACTGGCGACTCTTCTTTGTTTTTCCCTGTAAGCTGTCTGGCTAGGAGGGCGCGGACACAAAAAAAATATGGGAAACTCTTTGCTATGGGTAGCCAAATTGAAGTCTTCGCTCGCTCCTCCAATTCATTGAAAATGGGGGCACAGCCTTTCAGAAGCATTGTTTCTAGAAGGCAGTGAGAAAACCGAAATGAGATATCCAAAATGAGAAACATTGAATTCATCCTTGAATGCTTTCATTCAATGATTCATTAAATCAAATTTTGGGTTAGACAGTTCAATTAATTTAATTCAACTTGAATTCAATAAACTTTTTTCAACCTTGATTTCAACCTTGAATTCAACGAATTGATTTCAAAATAAGTAAACACCACCTAAAAGATTGTATCTAATCAAAAGTATTACTCCAAATAAAATAGACTTCGACGAAGTCATTGTGAATGAAAATAAATATTCACAGACTTCCCACGTTTCAATGAGCAGCGTCGAAATAAATTATGTCAAAATTTTAACAGTGCCTTAAAATTAATTGGATACCGATTAAAGGTTTGGCAACATCACCAATGCTGATAAACCGAAGCGTCGCCAGACATGACCATATGACGTCACTGTCACATTACGTTTCTGTCAGAAAACATGAATTGTACGAAATCAGATACAAAAGAGTCGTAACCAGCTAGCCAGGCACGAAATAAGAAACAAACCACTAAAGTCTTCGACTGGCATGTAAGTGTCCCGTTACTCAGCGCACAACTCCCAAGCTTAGAGGAAACTCGGGAACCCTATTCGGTATGCCCTATTTCAATTCGAGTAGGCTAACTTATAGGGTTACTTAGGCTGTATTGTATGTAAAAAAGTGATTTTCAGAGAGTAAGGTAAAGTAGCCATGGACTGGACAACAGCATGGGCTGTAAGCTTTAAAACGTTTGGCAAGCCGTGCCTTGGGCTGGAAAAAAAGCATGGGCTGTAAGCTTTGAAACGTTTGGCAAGCCATGCCTTGGGCTGGAAAAAAAGCATGGGCTGTAAGCTTTGAAACGTTTGGCAAGCCATGCCTTGGGCTGGACAACAGCATGGGCTGTAAGCTTTAAAACGTTTGGCAAGCCATGCCTTGGGCTGGAAAAAAAGCATGGGCTGTAAGCTTTGAAACGTTTGGCAAGCCATGCCTTGGGCTGGGAAAAAAGCATGGGCTTTAAGCTTTGAAACGTTTGGCAAGCCATGCCTTGGGCTGGAGAACAGTATGGGCTGTAAACTATGAAACGTTTGGCAAGTCATGTCTTTGGCTGGACAACAGCATGGGTGGGCTTTGAAACGTGTGGCAAGCCATGCCTTGGGCTGGACAACAGCATGAGTTGTAAGCTTTGAAACGTTTGGAAAACCATGCCTTGGGCTGGACAACAGCATGGGCTGTAAGCTTTGAAACGTTTGGCAAGCCATGCCTTGGGCTGGAC
Source organism: Nemoura dubitans (assembly GCA_921293005.1). Taxonomy (NCBI): domain Eukaryota; kingdom Metazoa; phylum Arthropoda; class Insecta; order Plecoptera; family Nemouridae; genus Nemoura; species Nemoura dubitans. The sequence continues at coordinate 11,947,034 of OV121078.1, read as the reverse complement.
AACAGCATGAGTTGTAAGCTTTGAAACGTTTGGCAAGCCATGGCTTGGGCTGGAAAAAAAGCATGGGCTGTAAGCTTTGAAACGTTTGGCAAGCCATGCCTTGGGCTGGACAACAGCATGGGCTGTAAGCTTTGAAACGTTTGGCAAGCCATGCCTTGGGCTGGACAACAGTATGGGCTGTAAGCTTTGAAACGTTTGGAAAGTCATGTCTTTGGCTGAACAACAGCATGGGTGGGCTTTGAAACTTGTGGCATATGGCAAGCTAGGCTTTGAGAAGCGGATGAGTTTCGATTTGTTTCTCCAGCCCTGGCAGCTTGAAGGTGTTCTTCTTCAACCACACATTATATCAGTGCTCTTCTCGTGACGTCACGGAGCGTAGAGTCGGCCAGATCGTCGACCTTAGCGCTCGCTGTCGCGATAACGGCGTCCCCATAAACACAGGTGTCCGGACGGGGATGGCGTGCCGACGTTGGTGGCGTGGGGAGGAAGGGGGGGGGGGGCGGGGCGATTAACAGGGACAAATTAACAGCCCGGATTAGCCCTCGCCTGACATGTACACACTAGCGCTCTGTGGGCGAGCGTCACACCACGTTGATGACGGTCACGAACTCCTGTCATGATGGCGTTTACAGAAAATGCAGCCTGAAACTTATTTTAGAAAACGCAAGGAATTTTGCACAGAAGTCATAATTTTTAGACAATGCAACATTAGCGTCTTTAAGCTCAGTTTCTGCGGTGAGTGTGATTTCATCGCAAAATGCAAATTAAGGTCTTTACGGTCGATGGGCATTTGGAAGGGCATGGAAGGAATGTCATGGAAGGGCATGGAAGTTACATAGATAATATAGATTCGTTTTGTAGCCTTTGGAAGTATGGTTCTGTGTGGGTTTTTTCAGCGGTACACAGGGCATGAAGCCTCGTTAACTGCTCTAACTTGTCGTTTGTTTTCGAAGTGCCAATGCTTTCCAAAGACAGCGTGGCCTTGAAAAACCAAACAATGAAAATTGATTTTATATAAAGGCCTTAAAAAACCGAGAATTCGAAAGTGGTTTTAGATGGATGCCTTGAGAGCCGACCATTTGAAAGTGGTTGCATAGACAGTGAACCGAACGGGTTATAACGTGCCGGGAACACCGGTTCGCTGAAATCACCGAAGTTAAGCACCAACAAACAGGAGCTAGTTATTGGATGGGCTGGAGGGATTGAAGTTAATACAACTGCTTCACTCTCCTTGCTTATCAACCTCTCGACAACATGGATTAGTGCAGGAATCCTGTTCTTCGAGTTGTACCGTCCTGCGGAAGGACCTTGAGCCGGTGGCCTGCCCTGGTGCTTTTCGACAAGAGTAGGCAACGTGCTGGCACCGGGTTTCCCCTCCTCCCTTCTAGGATAGGTTAGGTTCATCAGTCTGTGATTCTTCATCATCAGTTACCGACGCCATTAGACCATGGTGCCATAGGACCCGTTCTCAAAACAGTGCGTCGTTAAACACCACGTATCATCATCATCAACCTGTCATTCACCAACGCCATTAGACCATGGTGCCACAGGGCCAGTTCTCAAAACAGTGCGTCGTTAAAAACCACAAAACAGAGGCCTACCTTGAGCTTGTGCACCTCCCGCTGGAGTTTGCCGACCTCGGCCTCCTTGGCCTTGAGTTGCGCGCGCAGCCCGAGAGCATGCGCCTCCCAGAAGGACGCCTTCTCTTCGGCCTCCTTCGTCTCTTGTCGCAGCTTCGGCAGCAGCGCTCGGAGCAGCTCGTAGTCTTCCGGGACCTGCCGAGGATGCACGAACTCAGTTTCAAACTGGAACTTCTCACTTTTAACTAGGCTATCGAGTTGATCACAATAAGTTCCGAATGGGACCGATTTAGTTACAGAGGAACACGATAGGTTTGTTTGGTTGTCCAGTTTGTAACAATGTACAATTGCACTCCATTTTAAGTTAAGAATGAGAGTGGATTTTCATCTTCTTTGAGTGCCCACTGCTGCTAGACTCCAGGTTAGAGTTTCAAAACTGCCCAAATAGCCTTTTGTCCGACTCAAGACATGGCTTGTGAGTTTTGGAACTCTTAGCTCGTGCCTTTAGCAGCAGTGGGTCCTCGAGGAAGTTGCAAATCCACTCTCCTTCTTACCGCGAAGTGGAGTATAGGTACCAACTAGACTTCGGTTCTGGTTTTGACGTCATAATAGGCAGATAAGTATAGTGAACGAAATATAGCTTGGACAATCAAACGCAATAAAGCTAGTTACCAATTAGAATTTGAGGAAAACGAAACAAAGCTAAATTTAGCAAAAGGAATGCAGTTGGAGGGAGAATGAACACACATTCAATACTGTAACTTACTGAACACATTGGAGCTAAAATGTTCGCTAAATATTGGAACACCGACAGCTGTTAATGAATAAGATTGGGGCTGGAACTTAAATATTCCGTAGACGTTGGGCATGTCAAATCTTTTGATAAAACTATTTTGAGTTGCATTCTGTAGACATGCTACCGGTAACGGTAGATGCAATTACCACACATTGTTGCTCCTTTATTATTGTTCAGTCGTAGACTAGCCTTTAGGTAGGCAATAGAAGCTTGACACGGTTTACGAATTTGTGTACATGTAAACAGGAAGCGTTCAGTGATAGTGCTACTGTTTCAAGGTCGCTATACCCACATTATACCTTCGACCATTGCTAGCCGGGATACGCAACTAGCTCAACTCTGTATGTTTCCCATGCAACGTTAAAGTATAGGCGTTACCAGCTGTGATCATCGTTCAGATCAACTCTATAACCATGATAATGTCGTTATGTATTGCTATTTGAAAGATTACATATTTACTAGTACATTCTAAATAAGTAAATTGAATTTTAGAAGTGGTAAAATAATCCCCTTGTTTGTTTGTTTTAATGTTTATCCAGTTTTAAGATCAGGTAAAAACGGCAACATACATGTTGAAAGCAGTGAGAGCTGGCACGGCATACTAGTTGCCTATCCCGTACCGGAGCAGTGATCGACGATTATACACTGCCCATAGCGTAGGTTAAGTAGCGGAAACAGTAACCAGGTGATATGTACGGTGATACGATTTTTACTACCACAACTCTGGTTATTTTTAAAGTTTAAGTGAAATCAACTAATTTTCACGGGTAAGTCCCAAATATTAGGGATTTAAATTTGCGTTTAAAATATAACAGATAAATTTTGATAGTTAACCAAATTAGTTGATTGTGCAGGAAATGCAATGTGTGAAATGATGCTAATTGTTTTTTATTTCTTTAAATGAACACATTGATTTAATCGCACATTTTAAAACGTTTGTTGACAGTGCTAAGGTGCGAAGATTTTATTATTAGTAAATATTTTTTCATAGTTAGCAAGAAAAAAAGGCTCCCTTCCACTCAAAGACCTTCAGAAAAGAACCAAAACTAAAAAATTCAATATGGCAGCCACTTTTGTTGTGCTACCTATATGATTAAAGATTTCTTTCTTTTTATAACCAATACAGAAGCAATTAAAATTTTTAAAAATCTTTTGTCCACCAATTCCCGTTTCGTCTTATCTTTCCAATTTCATAATATATTTTCAAAATAATTGTAATATCGATTTCAAATATTTATATTGTGAAGTGATCGCTATAAAAAGTCAATACCGAAAGTTTGAGGCGAATCCGTGCTTTGGGAAGGTTATTGGCCAAAAACTATTCCCAGATCCCACGATGACGTCATAAAGGGCTCCACATAAATGCTGTTTGCAGCCGAAACATTTTTTGAAATTTTTTTTTGCCTCTGCCATGGGGTAGAAACAGTAAAAATCTTTAATCTGAGCACAGCTTGTCAGGAGATGAGACATGGCCTTGATCACCAATTGTCGCAGAGAGCGCCCGTGGGCGGTGACTGTACCTTGTCGAGGGCGGCGTCGGGGGCGGCGGGGGCGGCGGGGGGCGGCGGAGACTGCGAGACTTTGCCGGACTTTGAGGAAGCACCGTTGCCCATCGACTGCGCCGGACCGCTGAAGACAAGAACAATGGACCTCGGTGACGATGTCATCACGCACTTTACTAAACGATCTAAACTACTACTTAACTACTAAACTTCTAAACTATCGGTATATGTAATACAGTAACACAACAGATATAAGATTACCCAGACATATCACCATATACCTATACTCTTTTTCACGTTAAGAACGCTAGTATTGTTCTGCAGACTCCCGAAAGTGCGTCAATCATTCAATAGAATTTACGGTTCAGGACCGGAGACCCTTGCTTGCGAACCCTTTAGCTGAACAATGAGACGGCCTGCGAACGTTGAAACCTCTGGCTTCTGCCTACCAGCAGGGGAGTCTCTTTGACAGTAAAACACTGCTCGCGTTCTTAACGTGAAAATGAGTAAACAGCTATGGCTACGGCAAAAATTTAATGCTAGTAATTTGGCCGGCAATCGCTGGGGTGCGTTGCAACCTGATTTAACATCATCTACCAGGCCATGGCACAAGGTCAATTATAATCAAGGGACCCAATGTTCCTCAGGTGGTTACAGTTACCTGGTTACAGGTGAAAAAACAAACAGTGGCTCCATCCCTTGACTGCCGGCGAAACTTTTATTGCTGGCTTTCCGCGTAGCTGTTTTAGTATGGGAGTGGAATATCTGGGTAACCTTTCTGTCTGTGGTAATACTAATATTAAACGACCGGGAAATTTGTTGCCATTTTCAACCTACCTGATAAGCTTGATATTCTGAATATTTATCTTGGTGACAATGTTTATAAATGATATGTACCATTTTAACAAACTGATAACAACAAAATAAATAAATATACTTAGTATATTATTGTGTATTAAATAACGTATTAGTGATCGAAGGTATCGAAGGATCGAAGGTAGATAGCATTTGTTCACGTTGAGAACGAAAGTATTGTTCAATTGGGTAGGTAAATTGTATTTGTTCACGTTGAGAACGAAAGTATTGTGCAATTGGATAGGTAAATAGTATTTGTTTACGTTAAGAACGAAAGTATTATTCTGTAAGCTCCAGTTATTGGGCATTTGGGCAATGGGTAAAATGCATCAGACGAATTTATATTCTTTTCTTGCAGTTGTTTTGTCTCTATATCTATTTTCATCTTTTTTGCGAATTTCTTCGCGGTACATTTCCAGTCAAATTTATATAACTCCACTTGAGAAACATTTTTTTTACCGCAAATGTTTTACAAACCAGGTTTTTAGTGGTAACCAGGTTATGTTTCAAACGAATGTTTGATGAATTGAATGTTTTGATTTGGGGAAACGTAATAAAATCTGGCAAATTGGCACACAAGAGGTTCTTCACCGACCACCACTGGTGTAGGCTAGGGAGCCTATACACGGCTAGAGAGTGGCCATCTCTGCGCATGGGCGCCATGTTTTTACCAACTTGGACTTTTCAACAGACCTTTCAGCAGTAGTTGATACGTTACGAACTTACCTCACCATTGTGTACATAATAAGTAGATATGCAAAGGAATATGAGAAACTCAAAGACAACTGCCACGTGCTTCGTGATCAGCTTGGTAAAAACATGGCGTCCGTATAGCATGGGATTCGAACAGCCAATAGAAAAGTGTTATCATGTTGGCATCTCTCTAGCCGTATATAGGCTCTCTCTAGTGTCGGTAAGCCACTGTATTTCAGCGACCTGTGGTTAAAACTGTTGGTTGGAAGGCTGCGAAAAATCGATTGGCTGATTGCTTTGCTTATCTCGTCGTCGTGAGCAGACTGCACTAAGTGCGTCCTGTTGGTAGGTAAACAATGTCTGCTAACGTCCTGCACTCGGAGGTAACGCGTCCATGAAGTTGATAGGAAGTACATCCCAGTTACGCACATATTTACCAAGGTTGCCTCGATCGGGCATTTTCATTAAGTATACGTTTGGTTGTCCAGTTCATGGCAAGACACAATGTAGCTTTTAATTAGATTTCGGTTTTCGTTGTGACGTCATAATAGGTAATCTTGCAGTGAATGAAATCAGATCTAGCCTGGACAAACAAATGCAAGAAATCTAGTTATCATCTAGATTTCGTGGACAACCAAACCGAGCTATTGCTTATGATTTTTAGGTTTACGTGACGTCAGCGGTGCCACACCGCTCCCTGTATACTGTGATTTTCAGTGTGAAACAAACGTATTCAACAAGCAGTGGCCATGTGTTTTGAATTAATGACATTTTGATAAAGCGGGGGAAATATTTTTGACAGATACCTATAAAGGTAGAAAACGATAATAGTTTGAAAAAAATAAACTTATATAAATAGGCTCCGCTTGAAACGACGGGCTAATTGCAATGCCTATGAAGGATCGAAAGGGAAGTATCTTCTAAACATAAGGTTTCAATGAATTCAGCGGCATTTCAGCCCGCGTGCACTCTCACAAATATGTTTTATGTGTTATGTATAAGAACTATGTTTTAAATGTGGGGTACACAAAAGTATGGAAAATTATTATGACAAAGGCACAATTCACAAGCGAACAATGGGAATGTAGTATGTGGCTGGCTATCCGTATTAGCTCTGCAATAATGCGAATCCACGTATCTTGGATTGATCCTAATTCCTAATGCTCGCCCTTTAGGAAATTTTAGAAATCGTTTTATAACAAACAAGGGTCCCACCGCAATCATTCTGGTTTCGGTTCCATGAAAATCAGGGAACTTTCGGGTTCCGGTTCTGCTTCGGGTTCTGATAATTGATTACTATAATATTATATTCTAAGGTATGTGGGTATATGGCTAAGGTATGTGGCGAAAATTAAATGAAAATTGGTCTGCTAATTTAGCTCCTTAGCTACCTAAGGCAAATTCCAGTTAAAATACCTGGAGCAGAATACAATCTTTGTTAAGGGGCGATTTTAAAATATTGGTAGGATTTGCGAAATAGACTCCAGCAAGTCAGATGCAGCGCTATATATTTTTGGTTGTGGACATCGAATACCAATTTTCATCCCTTTGGACTGAAAGTAGGTATAGGTATACATTCTTGTAAAGTTTTTGCACTAAAATTCAGGGCGATCTTTGTGGCGTTAAGTTTCCATGACTAGGGCCACGATCCCATTATATTATACTATTGTGTAAAGTTTGCTGAAAATATGGTATGTTTATTAAATTTCTTATGCTCATGTCTACTATGTCCATATTATGCTACGTTCTTTGAACCACATGTAAAGGTGGGGGATACACTTTGCCTACGAATAACTATTACATAGTTTTTTACATAAAAACTATCAGTGTCAGCCCTAAACAAAATAGCCAGTGCACTAGGCATTTTATAAGGCTTTCAAATAATGTAAGAAGTAATATTGTGGTATGATAAGGCTTGCTGAACAGTTAGAAAAACATTTAAATTTTTTTTAAATAAAAGTTTTGTAGCTATTTAGTAGGCCTAGGGTAATCCCGCACGAAAAAGCAGATACGAACATATTATTATAATATGATACATTATGGGACCTTATCGAGTCTTCTTATAAACTTAAATGTTTCTTATAAAAATTTGAACCTTCCATTATATGTATCATATATGTTTTTTGTATGTACATCCGTGTGCCCCCCCCCTCCCCCCTGTTAAGTGCAGCCCCAATGTGTTCACTATGTTGGCTTTCGTCGTTCACAAATTCTGTTTCCCGAGCATATCTAGCTTCTTGACCATTCTATAAAACGTGTGAAATATTAAACTGGCAGTTTTAAATGTTTGAAACATACCTAAACTGAACCTGTAACACGTAACCGAACCTTTTTAAATAAATTGAACTGAACTAGGGCTTCGCGAACGCAATTTGTGTTGCGTTGAAGATGAGCGTATGTAGCGGTTTGTGTATAGCGGATTAAAAGGTGCTTGCAGCAGTCACAAGAAAACCATGGAGCACCAAACCTGACCATTGCCTTCTCGAAAATTCTAATCACTTGAAAATGTATGCGGATTCTGACGTTCCTTTGTTTCTCTTCGAGGTCAGCAAAGCTGGTAACCAAGGAAACGAAGGAAACCGGACTCGTATTGAATCAGCCGTCAAATCACGAAAAAAACACCACAAAAATGCTAATAAAAACCAATTGGAAAAACCTACCGAAATAAGATTTGCAGGCATGATAAATATGTATAAGGTCAACATGTGTAGAAGTTTTGGTGAAGTTATGTTCAGAACTTTGAAATTTACAGGGGTTCGAAATTCGGAAAAAATCGAAAAATTTCGTAAAAATTGATTTATAAAAAATTTACTGAACCGATCTTTTTCAAAAACGCAGGGGGTCTAAGTTGAGAACAGAGGTAGATACTCAGAAATTTCCGTGTCGGTTCAGGCGTTTGGTCTGTAGAGCGCGCACAAACACACACAAAAAAAAAAACATACACAAGTGACTTTTTTTGGGGTAAGTGAAATTGAAGATTTCGCTCCGCTCGCTTCGCTCGCTACGCTCATCAAATATAACTTCCACATAACTGAAAAACCATTAACTGAACTTTTTAAACTGAATGGTACCGAACATATCACACCTAAAACTGAACTGAAAATACGCATGAATTATATATTGGGGTGGGGTATGAGCGGGGGAGCTCTTCCCACAAGTAATTTTATAAATGAGACGGAGCTAAAATTAAACCCCACTTTTTTATGGAAACTATGTGCACCAACTGCGTCTTTGCACAATCCTGGAACATCCCTAGGCGTTCAGATATCCATAAAATATGTTTTCAACTAACTCTTAGTGGCAGCCCAAAACAAAAAAGCTAGTGCTCTAGCTAGGTACTTATTCGGGCTTTCAAATTAATTATGACTACTGTCTGTATTATGATTAGTCATGCTGAAAATTCTGAATAACTTCAAAAATATACATATTTATATAAAGTTTCGAAGATTATTCTGAAATTTCAGCAAGCTTATACATCCATGCACTTTTTGATACACGTTTTGAAAGCCTGAATAATTGCCTAGGACACTAGCTTTTTTGTTTTCGGATGTCATCAATAGTTTGTATATGTAAACAAATATTTTTATATCCATATATAGTCCGTTCGCTATTTGGATGAGCAGATAATTTCTACAACATAAATTTGTCATTCGAAAACGCAGCCAAATCAATCCACTCTGACAGTGACAAGTAACACGTTTCAGAGATAAACATTGATGATTACAAGTGGACGGACTAAGGCTCATTGCTCAAAGGGTTGAAAATTCTCTGCACATCCATAGAGCGGACGGACTGTACCAAGGTCCTTAACCATAAACCTTAAGACAGCGATTTGAAAAAGTACCCAACAACGGCAAGTTCATTTCACAACGGAAGAGCAAGAGGTATCTAGAAGAAGGAAATTTTTGTTTATACGGGGACAATCAGCAAGAGCTTCTCAACGACCAGAGATGCACTAAACAGTCGTGTTAGCCTAAGATTACCACAGCCTAGTGGACTTTGAAGTAAAGTATCATTTGACTCTTTTACGATTTGTATAATGAGTAAAATGGTTAATAATTGTAATGATAAATAAAGTTCTCAATGGTAATGACAAAAACCTAATCATTTGATTCTATGGTATGGTACTCTATGTTGTGAGATCCCCAAAAAGTGGCAAACTTAAATTAATTCTAGTGTAGGTACATAAACAAGTACCTATGTTTAACCTATGTTTTAATCAGAGTGCACACAGGACCGTATTACAATGTGCATCGCCTCCAGTGCCTACCCACCTGCTCTGTGGCTGGCACAACGTGTTCAGCTCGGCTCCATACTTGTGAAACGCCCCCCCTGACCCATCGTCGGCGTCCTCCCTCACCGGAGCCCTTCCAGCCAGTATCTGCGACAACGACACCGGCTGTTCGAAAGCCGGCGCGCAAGTCGCGTCTTCGGCCGTCTTCGTGACGCTCCGCTCGACCTCGGCCGGCGGCCGCGTGGCACACTGCGCGAACAGGGCGCCACAAGCGTGCGGCGACGACGCCATCGGACGGGCCGACGGGGAACTAGACGCGGTCGGCAATGCAGTCGACAATGGCGCCGCGTCGGTTTTGGCGGGATATTGACACTCGCTTGTTTTCAGTTGGGCTTGCAACGTCACTGGCTTTGCAGCGTCTGCAGGTTTGACTGTTTTTTCTGTAATTATTACCGCATTTTTACCATCGCTAACCGTCAAAACATTCGACAAAGGTGCTGGCCTATTATCGGCTTCAGGTTCAATGGATGTCGCGGTCGTTTTTTGAACTTTTGTGACAACGCTGACCTTGACGTCGACCGGTAAAGCCATTTGCTTTGTGGCGATTTGAGTTTTGGCGGGTTTTTCAGCGATTTTTCCGGCCGTTTCGAGGGCAAGCGGCGGCAAGGGGAAGGCGTCGTCGTCGTCGTCGAACGAGAGGTCGGCGATCTCGCGGGGCTCCACACTCAGCGCCTTGCGTGTCGCGACGGCCTTGGACATGGCGTGACGAGGCGACCTGCAACAAAAAAAAGAGCTTGGTACATTTGGCTGCCGCCGGGGGGCTGGAGACTGCTCGAAGGTGCAACGCTGGCTGTGGGTGTTAAGGCGTGCGCAGGATTGGTTAGGTACAGCAAAGCACAGGATGGAGCAAACTGATGGTCACAAAAATTGCACCGTTTTCTCTGCCCGTGACCGCGAAATAAAAGTGATGTGAAAAGGCATGGCAGCCATTGACAGTACACATTGAATTTCTATCCGAGCACACAACCAGGGCCTTCTGGGTGGAAAGCAAGTGTTGTGACAAGGCATGGCAGCCATCGACAGCACACATTGAATTTCTATCCGAGCACACAACCAGGGCCTTCTGGGTGGATTGCAAGTGTTGTGACAAGGCATGGCAGCCATCGACAGCACACATTGAATTTCTATCCGAGCACACAACCAGGGCCTTCTGGGTGGAAAGCAAGTGTTGTGACAAGGCATGGCAGCCATAGACAGCACACATTGAATTTCTATCCGAGCTCACAACCAGGGCCTTCTGGGTGGATAGCAAGTGTTGTGACAAGGCATGGCAGCCATTGACAGTACACATTGAATTTCTATCCGTGCACACAACCAGGGCCTTCTGGGTGGATAGCAAGTGTTGTGACAAGGCATGGCAGCCATAGACAGCACACATTGAATTTCTATCCGAGCTCACAACCAGGGCCTTCTGGGTGGATAGCAAATGTTGTGACAAGGCATGGCAGCCATCGCCAGCACACATTGCATTTCTATCCGAGCACACAACCAGGGCCTTCTGGGTGGAAAGACAGTGTTGTGGCAAGGCAAGGCAGCCATCGCCAGCACTCATTGAATTTCTATCCCAGCACACAACCAGGGCCTTCTGGGTGGAAAGAAAGTGTTGTGGCAAGGCATGGCAGCCATCGAGAGCACACATTGAATTTCTATCCGAGCACACAACCAGGGTCTTCTGGGTGGAAAGCAAGTGTTGTGACAAGGCATGGCAGCCATCGACAGCACACATTGGATTTCTATGCGAGCACACAACCAGGGCCTTCTGGGTGGAAAGCAAGTGTTGCGTCAAGGCATGGCAGCCATCGACAGCACACATTGGATTTCTATCCGAGCACACAACCAGGGCCTTCTGGGTGATAATGTTTCAGATCGCTCTTATGGCGCGAATGTGGCTAGGAGGCTGTAGAAAATGGCAGCAAAAAATCTTTGGCTCATTGTTGAATTCAGCTCAAGGTTAAGGCCATCCTAGAGACATTTTTAAATAGAAAAGCAATAGTATATCGAAGTACCATATTTGGTAGTTATTTGTTGGGGATATGAGATTTCTGTGAATCGAATTACATTAGGCACAAACTTATTTGCACTCAAGTTTTTTAGCACATAAAAATGTAAATCGTCAAATCTACGAAAATAATAAAGAACTATGAATTTTTACTCCACAAAAAAACGATCCCAAATCCCAATGAAATCCCAATTTTACACCAGTCATTGAATCATGCTTCTCATGGCCCATGGGCACCTCGAGGCACGCGTGCCATTGTCTTGCCCCCTTAACAATTTCTATTGACAAAGAAATGAATTTTCGAAGAAAAACGAACATTATATGGATTCCATTCGATTGACTGGGAACAATCATCGCCATGTTGTCGCTGGCCTTCCAGCAGTCAATAACAACATCGATAACAATGAAAAATGTATTAATTTGATTTCCCTATGGAACTGAACAGGTAAACAGCTATAATGCACTTGCATGACTTCAAGCCAACACCAAGTCGCAGTTTGCAAAAGAACAATCAGGCGTGCTATTCTTGGCTGACAATGCGCTTTCAAGAAAATGTGTCGAGAGTGAATCCACAGAAATATTCAAATACGACACGTGTTTTTAATAATGAAAAAAATTGTAGCACAAAGCAAAATTGTTGTCCTGTATCTATGGAGAAAAAAGAATCCGTAGACATAAAAAACATATTATATGGCGTAAAAAGAAAGAAATCTATGCAACGTTCCGAGAAACTTCTAGATATAAATGACCACCCTGAAATAATCTGCCTGTATGTAACTAACGTAAACATTTAAATGTGTACATTCAAGTCTGGTTTTACACATTTTCAACTCCTAGTCAAAGTGTTTGTTTACACAAAATACCATGGCAACTGCACGCCAAGTGCATGAAATTAAGTTTGTAACTACAGGTTGGGATATCAAATAGTAACTCGGTTAAACCGTAAACACCAATAAAGAAATGAAAGCAAATGGCAGGCGACGCCGAGTGTCCGCCGCTTTGCGGGGAGCGAAACAAGCACCCTGTCACGGAATGTCCAGCACAGAGGCGACGGCGAGTGTCCGCTGCTTTGCGGGGAGCGACACAAGCACCTTGTAACGGAATGTCCAGCACAGAGGCGACGGCGAGTGTCCGCTCCTTTGCGGGGAGCGACACAAGCACCTTGTAACGGAATGTCCAGCACAGAGGCGACGGCGAGTGTCCGCTCCTTTGCGGGGAGCGAAACAAGCACCCTGTCACGGGATGTCCAGCACAGAGGCGACGGCGAGTGTCCGCTCCTTTGCGTGGAGCGAAACAAGCACCCTGTCACTGAATGTCCAGCACAGAGGCGACGGCGAGTGACCGCTCCTTTGCGTGGAGCGAAACAAGCACCCTGTCACTGAATGTCCAGCACAGAGGCGACGGCGAGTGTCCGCTCCTTTGAGGGGAGCGACACAAGCCCCCTGTCACGGAATGTCCATCACAGAAGCGACGGCGAGTGTCGGCTCGTTCGCAGAGAGCGAATCCGGGAGTTGTTCAGGCTCCCCGAAACATATGACTCCGTGTGGAGGGCGACGACGTCTTGCAAGTCTATTTCCGAACCGTCCCTTTCATTGTTTGCACATAACCACAGTCGTTTTCTTTTTGTTTCTGCGACATACAGATTGTGTCGCATCTTATGTGGCCGTGCCTGACTAATGAGTTGGTCTGCTTGTGCTGATGTCAACGCCGTACGGGTCGTTGGCAACATGTGCGCCGGCAGCCGGCCAAAGCTGCCAAAAGTGCATGGGTGTCGCCTCTAATGCGGAACTTAATTAATTTATAATTATACTCTTTTTATCGCGTTTCTTTTCTTGGAAAGCGCTTTGCAGACTTAGCAGTGGACATTGCAATAAGTCAGACATGGAAAAATAAACTAAACGGCGTTCACCATTGTACAGCCTTCTATAACTGGTGCTGTTATAATATACATCGGCTCATGTGGCCAATATGTTGCTAGAAGGCTTTGGGTAAGGTATCCATTTTTTCACATTTTCACCATTATACTTTTTCACTCTTGCAAACTCTTACCCACTTCAAGCGAGAACTAAACGGTTGCTTGACGGCTAATACTTTTTTTTATTAAATGTATTTCTAAAACGTACAGCAGAGGAAATTTCCAAATAGTGCCAATTATGGTATTTTTTGAAAAATGCCTCCGCTGTAAGTTTTCAATATTAATGTAGCCATCAAAAAACGTTTCAACACTTGTCTTTTTTTTCTTAAAAATTTTACGTTAATTTTTGTGGCCAGCCTAAATGATTTTTTTTTATAAATTTTGCGTCATGCCGTTATCGGTTCTGATGGACTTAATCCATATTGCTTTACTTATTGTTGTATTGGTGTGTTGTATATTGTTGTGTCTAATTTGTTTGATTGGTTTTACTTTTTAGCCGAAAACGGCCATAAAATTGGCATAAAATTGGCATAAAATTGGCACGGTTTTGGCCGCTTAAGGCCATTCGTTGATGGTTGTTGAGGTTAATTGAATTCAACTTTATATGGATTTCCGAGAGATATTTCGAGGTTCTGAAATATTCAATTGGTTGTCAAAAGTGTGAGGATTCCGTAGATATTTGTTTCGTTGCGATCAGATAACGGGTGTGGCCTGGAAAGTGTATCCAGTAAGAGGTAAATTCTTAGCTGGAATTTACCCTTAAGTACATCTTTCAATATACCGGCTAAACATGGTTACTTTAAAACTCTTGGAAGTAATTGACGAGTGAATCTTGCGAAATGAAAATGGTTCAATTGGTTGTCCGAAGTGTGAAGATTCCGAAAATATAGGTTTCGTCGCGATCCGACGAAAGGTGTGGCCTGGAAAGTGTATCCCGTACGAGGTGAAGGAAACGGCTCGACTTCAGAGCTCATTGAACGCTCTTAAACGGCAAAGCCAGCTAGTTACAACAGCCCCAACCCCCACCATTTAGTTATCTCACAATTAAGCTCATGCAGATATCATTTGCCTGTCCGCAGCAACAAAAATACAAAGCAATATAGCAGGGATTGGAACCGGAACCCGAACCATTTGAGATCAAATTTGTTGGATCGGAACCGGAACCGTAATGAGTTCAGGTTGCAATCCCTGCAATATAGGCGCTATTAAGTAATGTTCTGCCTTGTTTGTCCCTGTGATGAGTAAGTCGTTCTTAAACCGTAAGCCTAGCACGCTAATGGGGCATTTCCCCAACTCCGTTCAGTTTCTAATGCCACGTGTTATTTGCCTAAACGGTGTTTAAATTGGTTTTTGCATTTCACTAAATAACATAAACGTGTTTACATTGCCACAGAACAGCGTTGGAACTAATTAGTACAAAATGTAAACGTCAATTTTATTTGGTGAAATGCAAAACCAAATTTAAATACCGTTTAAGCAAGTATTTGGGCAGTCTTTTTATTTTATTTTTATTTATTTTATTTAAGTCTTAGGAATCCCAATGTTGAATACATGTTCAACGGAACGTACAGACTATAAACTAAATCTAAATCATTTATAGTTGATGGTAATAATAATTAATAATATGATGAAACATAATTAGAACATAATAAAGGACAAAACATATTGTGAAAGCTTAAACTATGTATAAATGATAATATGTAGATTTGACTAACATCATAAAAAACAACAACCTACATATTATCTAAGTTAGGATTTCTAAGTGCTAGTTGGAATTCATCTAAATTATAAAATACATTCTTACACCCACACGGTTCAGATCTCGCTATAGGCAAGGTTTTACGAAAAGTCGTTGAACATCCAGCCGATGGCAGCGCTTCGATCGGTGCATTCCACAAAGAGTCTCGATTCGCGGTTTGTTGACACAAGTTTCCCGTTCAAATTGGGAAACAATTTCGAACCATTCGGGCTTTTGGAGAAATAAAAAATAAATAAAATACAATGCCGTCTAAGAAACTTCAGATTGGCTAACTATTAGTTAAAATTAAACTACGTATTAGTTACAAACTCATGCAAAGCCTTCTAGAGCTAACTAATAATTAAATTTAACCAATAGTTAAACCTTAACTATCAGTTGGTACAATTCAATCTAAACGTGGCTTAGCATCTAAAAGCAGTTGGTGAAACACCCCAGAATCTAAACGCAGTTGGTGAAACACCCCAGAATCTAAAAGCAGTTGGTGAAACACCCCAGAATCTAAACGCAGTTGGTGAAACCCCCCAGAATCTAAACGCAGTTGGTGAAACACCCCAGAATCTAAACGCAGTTGGTGAAACACCCCAGAATCTAAAAGCAGTTGGTGAAACACCCCAGAATCTAAACGCAGTTGGTGAAACACCCCAGAATCTAAAGGCAGTTGGTGAAACATCCCAGAATCTAAACGCAGTTGGTGAAACACCCCAGAATCTAAACGCAGTTGGTGAAAAACCCCAGAATGTAAACGCAGTTTGTGAAACATCCCAGAATCTAAACGCAGTTGGTGAAACACCCCAGAATCTAAACGCAGTTGGTGAAACACCCCAGAATCGAAACGCAGTTGGTGAAACACCCCAGAATCGAAACGCAGTTGGTGAAACACCCCAGAATCTAAACGCAGTTGGTGAAACACCCCAGAATCTAAAAGCAGTTGGTGAAATACTCCGTGAATACCAGTGTCTTTAAGAACAACTAGTTCATATTTCGCAACGATGCATGAAAGTCGATCAATCATCGACCCATCGACTGACAAATCAGTTCCAAGTGTGACGACCAATCGACAAAGGTCCAGCACAAACACACACGTCACAGCAGTTGTCGGCTGCATGCATGTCCGCGTCTGTCGCAATTGCCAGTAATTAGCTGCCATTTAACATCTTGTCCCCTAGGCAACGCGGTGAAAGATTCGCTGCGTTATGAGTCAACAATCGGCGATCGTGGCGGCCGTTTTGTTAACTACAGTGCGTGTCAGATATTACATGGCATTACGTTACATTGGTCATGATATTACCACTGATATCCCAGACATCCTGCCAAAACGTAGCTATGGCTACGGCAAAATTTTGCTGCTGGGAATTTCGCCGGCAATCACAGGGGCGCGTTGGCATCCTGTTTCAACATCATCTACCAGGCCTTGGCACAAGGTCAATTACAATCAAGGGACCCAATGTTCCTCAGGTGACTACAGTTATGGCTTTATCTACCAGGCCATGGCACAAGGTCAATTAAAATCAAGGGACCCAATGTTCCTCAGGTGGTTACAGTTTTGGCTTCATCTACCAGGCCATGGCACAAGGTCAATTATAATCAAGGGACACAATGTTCCTCAGGTGGTTACAGTTCTGGCTTCATCTACCAGGCCATGGCGCAAGGTCAATTACAATCAAGGGACCCAATGTTCCTCAGGTGACTACAGTTATGGCTTTATCTACCAGGCCATGGCACAAGGTCAATTATAATCAAGGGACCCAATGTTCCTCAGGTGGTTACAGTTTTGCCTTCATCTACCAGGCCATGGCACAAGGTCAATTATAATCAAGGGACACAATGTTCCTCAGGTGGTTACAGTTCTGGCTTCATCTACCTGGCCATGGCGCAAGGTCAATTATAATCAAGAGACCCAATGTTCCTCAGGTGGTTACAGGTCATACCTTGGTTACAGGTGATATATAAACAAACAGTGGCTCCAACCCTTGACTGCCGGCGAAACTATTATTGCGGACGGAGGGCTCTATCGTAGCTTTGCTGTGACATACGATTCTGAGACGGTACTGTATATTTGGGAACACTCTGTTCTCAACATGCTACAGTCCGTTCCAGTCAGAAAAGCCTAATTATCCGCGACACCGGTCCCTTAAATATAATTATCCGCCCATGCAGCCTAAAGGTCGTAGGTTCGTTACCTAGCAGTAGAGTTTCGAGGACTGACACATTGTGCAAATGAATATTATAACATAACAGAGATTTATAGTATTGGAAACCCGATGCCTGTCCCAAACGACCTATTACCATAGCTATTCTCATGCTGGAACGTACTATAGCATTTACGCTTAATTGTTTGAGGATTGGAATAACATTTAAGAGTTACAAAGACCAAAAAATGACCAGTCCTGACGGAAGTGATAACCAAACAAAAATTGGGGACGGTATATATGGCTTGCCAAACATTTCAAAGCGTACAGCCCATACTGTGATCCAGCCCAAGGCATGGCTTGCCAAACGTTTCAAAGCTTACAGCCCATACTGTTGTCCAGCCCAAGGCATGGCTTGCCAAACGTTTCAAAGCGTACAGCCCATGCTGTTGTCCAGCCCAAGGCTTGGCTTGCCAAACGTTTCAAAGCGTACAGCCCATGCTGTTGTCCAGCCCAAGGCTTGGCTTGCCAAACGTTTCAAAGCTTACAGCCCATGCTGTTGTCCAGCCCAAGGCTTGGCTTGCCAAAGGTTTCAAAGCTTACAGCCCATGCTGTTGTCCAGCCCAAGGCATGGCTTGCCAAACGTTTCAAAGCGTACAGCCCATGCTGTTGTCCAGCCCAAGGCTTGGCTTGCCAAACGTTTCAAAGCGTACAGCCCATGCTGTTGTCCAGCCCAAGGCTTGGCTTGCCAAACGTTTCAAAGCTTACAGTCCATGCTGTTGTCCAGCCCAAGGCTTGGCTTGCCAAACGTTTCAAAGCTTACAGCCCATGCTGTTGTCCAGCCCAAGGCTTGGCTTGCCAAAGGTTTCAAAGCTTACAGCCCATGCTGTTGTCCAGCCCAAGGCTTGGCTTGCCAAACGTTTCAAAGCGTACAGCCCGTGCTGTTGTCCAGCCCAAGGCTTGGCTTGCCAAAGGTTTCAAAGCTTACAGCCCATGCTGTTGTCCAGCCCAAGGCTTGGCTTGCCAAAGGTTTCAAAGCTTACAGCCCATGCTGTTGTCCAGCCCAAGGCTTGGCTTGCCAAACGTTTCAAAGCGTACAGCCCGTGCTGTTGTCCAGCCCAAGGCTTGGTTTGCCAAGCGTGTCAAAGCTTACAGCCCATGCTGATGTCCAGCCCAAGGCATGGCTTGCCAAACGTTTCAAAGCTTACAGCCCATGCTGTTGTCCAGCCCAAGGCTTGGCTTGCCAAACGTTTCAAAGCTTACAGCCCATGCTGTTGTCCAGCCCAAGGCATGGCTTGCCAAACGTTTCTAAGCTTACATAATGTTGTCTAGGTCAAAAATTACTGAAGTTTGTCTCTTGGCCATTTAATGTGTTCGCTAAATGTAATAAAATTCTAATCCTAATCGAAAACAAGATATCGATATGATCATTGATTAGATGTTTCTTTTTATTTCGATAACGTATAGTTCAAACCCTTAACCCTTCGTTAAGATTGCTCCATCCTCACTTCAGCCCACTGCCAATTAGCGTCATGTCTACGAGACGAGTTTAAAATGCTCGACCTGATTTGGCTTATTTCTGTCATTGAAGACAATTGCATTTTTTGCGCCAAGTGCATTGCACTTAATGAATGCTATGCGATCGGAATTCTTAGGCACGGAGATGATAATATTATAAAATGTTTCTAAGCAGATGCCAATATTATATATCAGACATCAGCAGATGCCAATGATAGATATCAGACACCAGCTGATGCCAATGGTAGATACCAGACACCAGCAGATGCCAATGGTAGATATCAGACACCAGCAGATACCAATGGTAGATATCAGACACCAGCAGATACCAATGGTAGATACCAGACACCAGCTGATACCAATGGTAGATACCAGACACCAGCTGATACCAATGGTAGTTATCAGACACCATGCAGATACCAATGGTAGATATCAGACACCAGCAGATACCAGAATTGAAGGGAAGCGACGCGTTGAAAATGAGCACCCGAGCCGGGAGATGAAGCCGGCAACTCTTGATTGCTGGTCAGGTGCTCTACCAAAATTTACTCTGACTATACTTACGCGAATATAAACGAGATTTGTTTCTTATTTTCGTGTACATTTCCAGGAAGGCGTGTTAACTATTAACTGGGTTGCGAATATTTGGCAAGGGAATTCAGGAGATTTTTACATACCGAAGTCGCTTTGTCATTGCTCTGATGATTGACTTAATTAATGCTCAAGAAGATCCCACAAGTTCCCACAAAATAAGGACACTCTGTGGAGTTTCAGAATACATTAATTTTTCCTCGGTTTATCCAATAACCACGTCAAAAAGTTATTTTTTTAAGTATGTGTTAACAAAAGAATATGTCATAAGAATTCTACTACATCTAACGTACGTTATTATCATAGGAATTATATTCTAGGCTCCATTTCACGTTGAGAAGGAGAGTGGATTTGCATCTTCCTCGAGGACCCACTGCTGCTAGACACGAGCTAAGAGTTTCAAAACTCACAAGCCATGTCTTGAGCCGGACACAAGGCTCTATGGGCAGTTTTGTAACTCTTTGCTCGTGTCTAGCAGCAGCAGCAGTGGGTCCTCGATGAAGATGCAAATCCACTCCCTTTCTTAACGTGAAAGGAAGTATAGGTACATCTGATGTTTATCCACCGTTTTTGTTTCGTTTATAAAAATACGTTTTTTGAAGTGCTTCTAGAAATAAGAGGAAATTTTAATTGGGGACTTTTAAGTAATCTTATTCTTCTTTTAACTTCACGAATATTTATGAAATTTCTGAGAGAAAATGGCAATATTCAGCCCCTAGCATTGATTTTCTATTCTTACTTTCTGATTCCAGAATGCCCAACAACGCACGGGTTCATTTATTGTCACCTACGCCCTGCCTTCACTCCTATCTTATCGCCTTCGGGAAGCTAGCCGGTCGTCCAGAAGGCATCGTCCAATCACGGGATTGGGAGTTGTCCTGTTCCGCCAAAAAAGTGCAATCCAATTTATAAGGGTACCTACGTGATTTAGTAAATACTTTTTCCAGTAGACGAATTGATATTAATCGCTATACTTGTTACAACGGAAAGAGAAATTATGATATCAATCAAGGAGTTTTATAAAAAAACAATTTTATTGGCTGTTCCGTATTTATTCTAGAAAAGTTGTACCGTAAAAACGTCCACCAAACGTTATTACGAACGTTCGGTGGACGTCTAAAAGCTAACGGGGGATAACTTGCGTTCAGCGTTGACGTTTGCCCGACGGTCGATTAGGTTCTACCCGAACGTTGAACGCAAGTTGGCTTTTCGACGTTCACCAAACTTTCGTAACTGCTACTTTTGCTAGCGCAATTTTCATGATTGAAGGCTGTATATTCAGTTCATACCACAAAACTAACGAGAAGTTTAAAATGTGTCCCAGTTAAAAACAAATTACCGTGTGTCCTAATCCATAGAATAATTTATCACCTCGTGCTGTCAGCATTGGAAGATAGCCTCCATGAGCACACCTCAAAAGTGGCGCTGTTGTTGAGAAAGTAGGTACGCGTAATACGATAAGCTGTCATTTAAATTAATTTTGTTTCAACAAAGTTAAAACTAAATATATTCATTGATAAGAATTTTAAATTTTTATGTCTATTTTCGTTGTCAGGAATCAGAGAAGAAAATTGTATTTACGAAGTTGACATAATATCGGATAACCTCTTTTAATAACTACTCCAGGTATTAACCAGTTTTGAATTGATATGTTTCGACGTATACCATACTAGTTGGCAATTACATGTACCCGTTTAATGATGGTTTGGCTGGAAAGATGACGAAGTTACATTTGGAGATGACGAAGTTACATTTGGAAGAAATTAAAATCTGAATGAACATATCTACTTTTCGCGATTGTTTTAAAATTGTAACGTTCCCTCCCCCCTATCCCCCTCGCAACACACCCACACACCCACACACCCACACATGGGAGGAAGCAATTATGCTACAAAGACAAAATTTAGCATAGGGATTCCCATGCCCTACACGAATATATATATATATATATATATATATATATATATATATATATATATATATATATATATATATATATATATATATATATATATATATATATATATTGGATTAATTTTAAAATGAATCCAATACCTTTGGGCTACGAGAATTTCCATCAGCAAATATATATATATATATATCAGGTGCCAAAAGTAAAATAGCCCAGGAGAGGTTAAAAACTCTTCCTGATCTTGGTTCTGTATATTTAAGACTGTAATCTTTAACCAATTAAATATGTGCATTTTTTAATAACATTTTATCCGAGTTATAATTGGGCTGTTTTACGGATAGACGTTTTAAGTGATAATTGTCACTTGCGACTTTTTACCCACATGACCGGCTATAATTACCACCATCCGATATAACGGGCCATATCTTTCGCAATTATACGACTTTTTATTTTATGTCACTCGGTCAAGCGAAATAAAGCAACACAATTTAAAAGTAGTTATGAAGAATACAATCAATAATCAATATTCAAGGTTATATTATTTAAAAAAACTCGTGTTGCCTTGTCCAAGACTCTGTGGCTCAAATGACACCAAGAAACTCCACTCGATTTGATTTGAAGTGAATTGTTTCTTTTGCCACTTTCCATGGAGAAGAAAAGAAAAGAGAAACAATTTCGAATTCAAAACGCGAGAATTATGGTTTTGTAGATTCAGCAGAGCGCCAAAACTAAAACAGCTTCTTGCACTTTTTAGCCCTGATAGTGTATAGTCTCGCCAAAAGAACTTGAGCTACCTACGACATCAAAACAAACCTCACTCAATTTAAGTCCAAATGCCTGTAACATGAGCAAAGCATATTATGCAAAACCAACTTGATTCCAATTCCGTAATTGATATAAAGAACTGTTAAATACGCAGAAGTGTGTGCAATTAGTAATTAACACTTAGGTACATTATATCCGACACGGTAACGATAGTTTAGATCAACAGTCCGTGTCAGATTTTATGCTACACCAGAAATATAAATAACAATACAGACGTTAGCCTTACTTTACCACCGTCCGGTGGACTTTGAAGTAAAATATCATTGTTCTCTTTACCATTTTGTAAGGAGTAAAATGGTAAATAATGGTAATCATAATACCATTTTTAATGGTTATGATAAAAACTTCATCATTGGTAGGTATATTCTATGATTATGAGATACCCAGAAAGTAGCAAACTCAAACTAATTCTAGTGTATACAGTACGGCTCAGGTGCTTTTCTCAGTTCCTCGGGGCACTATAATATTGTAGAATAGAGGTTTGTAGTGAACACATCCGTATCTGGAAGGTACCATAGTTTTAGTTTGAATAAAAACTTTATTATCAGTGTAAACACTGCATTAGTATTAATGGGATAGGTAGTACATCAAATATTTGAACGTTTACAAAGCCCATTGCACTTCCAAATAAAAGCAGACGATAGCACGTATCAGGTTCTTATACCAGCGCCCCGGGACATTCGTCAGGTACTGCAACTTTGCACAGCCTTTACTATATAGGTAGCAGTGGTTCACTGCCAGTTCCATCAGAAAGGTTCGGAGAAAAGGGGCTGCTACCTGTTTCGCAATCAATTTGAGCGTTTTTACTTTGAGATAATTCGCACTGATTATGTGACGTTAAATGCAAGGAATCATTAATCCCGGCAAACAAATAATCAGTTTATGACCTTGAAATTTAAGAAAATCGAAGCAGAATTAAGATTTCGTAAATCACTTAAAATATAATTTTGACGACCGATCACTCAGTATATTGATCGTTCATTTGATTTGTATAGGTATGCCATGGTATTATGTTTAATTAATGACCAGGCAGCGAAGACCGCACCGAACCGATTACTGATTAGAAAACAAGTAATCCAGACCGACATTGGCTAACTCTATACACAATGGGAGAGTAAGGGGTATGCAAAACGAGGGTTCTCGCGAAAATATTAAAAACGCTCTGTGCACTTCCGAACCTGAGACGTACTACCTATAACCCGTATAGATCAACGAGGTATAATATATAGTATATTTTACCTCGTTGGTATAGATATAGACAAAGGTATGCACAGGTACACGCAGGTAGCTATAGGTTATTTTAGGTAAGGGAGCCTACGCCGCGGTTAAATGGGTCAGTGGCTCGAGCGCGAGCTGATAGCGTGCTGCTGATAAGCCTGATGCATTATTCACACATTCGACGATGGCGTGTGCTATAGACCCATGCCTTCAGCAGGGAGCCTAGACCGCAATAACTATCGCTCTATATAAAATCGAGTGTAAACATTCGCAGTCGCCTCTGTACACTTGAATAAATATGAGTTTATCTATGCATTGCCTTCTAACTGGATATCCGTTTTCACTGGTTCTTATGGACATTTGTTATGGTACTTGCTAGAAAGCTGTAAGAACGCGGTGAGCAAAGATTAATTCTACCGATTCTACTGTATACTGGAAATTCCACACCAGGGTGCTTGTTTCGCTAGCTTACACATTTAGCTTATACCTATATACTCGCCGTCGCCTCTGTGCTGGACGTACTGAAACAGCCCTCCTCCCCCTGCCAAGAAGCTCCCGCAAAGAAGCTCCCCGCAATGAAACTCCCTGCAATGAAGCTCCCGCAAAGAAGCTCCCCGCAAAGAAGCTCCCCGCAAAGAAGCTCCCGCAAAGAAGCTGCCCGCAATAAAACTCCCTGCAATGAAGCTCCCGCAAAGCATCTCCCCGCAATGAAACTCCCTGCAATGAAGCTCCCGCAAAGAAGCTCCCCGCAAAGAATCTCCCTGCAATGAAGCTCCCGCAAAGAAGCTGCCCGTAATGAAGCTCCCGCAATGAAGCTGCCCGCAAAGAAGCTCCCGCAAATAAAGCTCCCGCAAAGAAGCTCCCCGCAAAGAAGCTCCCCGCAAAGGAGCGATGAGACGTTAAAACATTTAACTTTATGAATGAAACGCATCGTTCGTTTAAACGATTACAGACAGGTACACGTTTGCGGCGAGTGAAATGATCGTCGACGGCTTAGGCGCGTGAATGCGGCTGAGAATTAGTGGGCCGCGAGATCGATTCCGAGTGCGGTTGTCGGCGGCCCCCCACCGTTTTATTTCTGGCTGAATGATGGTCGGCGATTTCGGCACGAAAGGGTGGGACTCGGCTGCGGGTGCGTGACACCACGATCGTGGCAATTTCATTGACTGCAGCACCGGTCGGTTCGCGGAAGAACCGGGGGAGGCCGTGGTTAACGGGGTTAACTTGTCGATAGATGCAGAACACCGGCTCGTAAAGATTTGTCGGCTTTAAATTCAGGTAAACGCTGCGAACCAAAAATATGGCCGAGTTCTATACGCAAGGGGATGCTTTGGCCAGACAATGATTTTTTATGTACTTTTTGATTAAAAAAATAACAAATGACACTAACTATCCTACAAATGTTTGCATCAGTCAATCGTGGAGTTAACTGGTCCAGTCCAAGTCTGTTGCCTCCATGTCCCAGCCTTGCCTGGAGGTCTTAATGTATGAATCACACCATGGATGTGCTTGCAGGATGCCAAGAACCCTCCCTGTCCCATCGCGCCCTGCCTAACGTGGACCCTGCCCCCTTGTCCCATGTCCCAGCCTTGCCTGGAGGTCGTGGGGTATGAATCACACCATGGCTGTGCTTGCAGCGTGCCAAGAACCCACCCTGTCCCATCGCGCCCTGCCTAACGTGGACCCTGCCCCCATGTCCCATGTCCCAGCCTTGCCTGGAGGTCGTGGGGTATGAATCACACCATGGCTGTGCGTGCAGCGTGCCAAGAACCCAACCTGTCCCATCGCGCCCTGCCTAACATGGACCCTGCCCCCATGTCCCATGTCCCAGCCTTGCCTGGAGGTCGTGCGGTATGAATCACACCATGGCAGTGCTTGCAGACCTCCCATCGCGCCCTGCCTAACCTGGACCCTGCCCCCATGTCCCAGCCTTGCCTGGAGGTCGAGGGGTATGAATCACACCATGGCTGTGCTTGCAGCGTGCCAAGAACCCACCCTGTCCCATCGCGCCCTGCCTAACGTGGACCCTGCCCCCATGTCCCATGTCCCAGCCTTGCCTGGAGGTAGTGGGGTATGAATCACACCATGGCAGTGCTTGCAGCGTGCCAAGAACCCAACCTGTCCCAACCCAACTCACCACAACATTGGATATAATATTTGAACTTGTCAGAGCGGCCAGAGCGGATATCTAGGATCCTTATCTGCTTATTGGCTTGGCTAATATTGACTTTACGACTTCAAGGTGCGAAGACACGTGTAAACCAAGTCGCCCGTACAATGATGATACCGATCTCCCGTGCACTTCGCGGTCTTGCAATTGACAACACAGCGTCGATGTTGTGAGGGGCAAAATGTTAAACGCCGAATTAACCTCATTCCCCATCGTCCGGGACTTGGTTGAAGTGTGAAGAAGAACGTACTTTTTTGACTAGCATTTAAAGCCGCTTCGAGGTGAAGCTTAAGGGTTTTACTCAGATTTAAGCGCAGTTCTAAATCAGTAGAACCGAGTATAGCGTGAGCTCTCTGATCTTTTTGGTTTCAACCTCTCAACTCTTTGCGACAAATCCACCATCATCCTGTCATTATCATTTATTGAAAGCCAATAGAGTAAATACAGCCTATGTGAAGGTATGTCTTATCTATATTGGGTGAATGAATAAGATAAAGAGTGAACATTTAGTGTGATCACTTGTGTGATGCAGACTTATGCTTATTTAGATCAAAATCAGTGCAATAGCACAGAAAATCACAACAATCATAAAAGAATAACTAGAGTATCAGAGCACACAGTAGGTAGTGATGTATATTTCGTGTTTATTACATCGTTCATTCGATTAAAACAATATTATTAAGAATACATAAAAATATAATGCACATTACCTACTTGGTGTCATGAACAAGATTTCCAGTCGAACTTATTTACAGGCAACTTTATAAAAATGTTTCCGATGATTTATAAAGTATATTTATGTCACAATTGCATGACCTTGCCCACTTTTATGTCAGTCTAGCCATCATAAACTGACCGGCACAACTCGGCAATAAAGTAATTGACACGGAATATATACATGGCCGAATAACTCACCCCAACTTCCAGGCAGTGAATCACTCATCAGTCTCGAAAACTCACTTCCGTTTCATGACATTGGATTCAGGAAGATTGCTCAATCCAATCCAACCGGCATCGCTTTTCTGCACCGATGAAATAATACAAAGAGCCGACTGTCAAAACTCAAGCCCAAAAGTGGAGCACATAAATGTACAGTTACGCCAACACCGAAAGTGTTGAAAACTTAAGAGAACACATATACGAGTCGGTATAATAACAGAAAATGTTTCACTTTTCAAATACGAGAAACAAACGCGATTTCAAAGCTAACCCGTCTGACATGTGACAGTTGGCACGCTAGGCGGCCGGCTATGCAACCAAGTCGCAGTGAACAGTGACTAAGCGCTGGCTACTCACCGCCACTCACGAGGCTAGACTGACTGACAGGGAGAGGCGCAGCGGTTGCGTGCGCTTGTGGGGGTCACGTGGCCGGCACACGTGTTGGCGAGCCGCGAAATCACGCACTCACTCACACGCATCTAGCCAACGACAAACTGGGTAACAACTAAATGAGCTACCATATTACGCTAATCTAAATGGGCTGGCATTCGCTAATTTGCTTGCAGAAAATTATTGTTAGTCTTGTTAGCAATGCACAATCTATTTCCTAGGGGCGAATTACAGAACATTTTCGTAACTTTAAGATAAGTGAGCTGATTGTCGTAGCTTTGCGACAGCGCTAAGGTGGACTTATAGGCATAGGTGTGCGCAGGGCGTAGCGTAGGCCGTTGCCACTATGACATTTTTGTAGAAATACAATTTTTGGAAAAAAATTGGATTACGGTTTTTTTGGTAGGAAATGGATACATCTGTGTCGGCCGATTTTCCGAATTTCAAAATTATTTTCAAATGTGTCAGAAAATCTATTTTTTTTAAGTTTTTAAGAAGTTGTTGCTAATGATTATAAAGCAAACATAATAGAATATACGTCAAGAAATAGCTACATTCATGCTGAGAATGTGCCTCATTACCTAATGCTAACATCCACGCCTAGCTGTACGCAAAATTTAAAACCTTGCAACGATGAATAAAGATAAGAAAGGTTTAAAGACACATTGAACATGGTAGACTTAAACAGCCCGTGCTTTACTCAATTTACTCATAGGCTTGTGGGTTTCGCTAATGGTCAGAAGACTTTAATTAAAGGACACAACTGGTGCTGGTGGTTCTTATTCTCGACTGGTGGTTCTTAGTACAGATGATAGGCCGATTGGCTGAAAGGGCGGATGGCGCAGCGGTCAGATTGCCAGAAATAGGCTCCAAGGAGTCACAAACAGTTCACTCTTCAACTTGGGTCACACCAACCATTACACAATTTTAAAATGCACAGCGCAAGCGTGTCACTCTGAAAGACGATGGTCCTGGACCTGTTCCGAATCCTGCTGAGCTAACTGAGCTCCAGTATAGGCTCTCAGTAGAGTTCAGCAAGCCTGCTGCCTTCAGTAACGGAACGCAATACACGGTCTCAGCGCAGTGGGTTTGAATTTTTTTAGCGGCAACGTACGTAGTTCTCAGCAGACAAGCTCTCAAGCAGACAAGTTTTTTTTTCCAATAACACAACCAAATTACGTAAGAAAACTATGAAATAATAATTGGCTTCTTAAATAGAAGTTTTTTTTGTTCTTTACTAACTTTCAACCAAAAGTAACCTCGCAAACAACACACGTCAGATCACATTTGTATAGCCCGCCATTTTGAAATTTTAATCGACTGAGCTCAGTAGGATTGACTGGGACCTCTTTCTTCAATATCTTTATTGCCGATTTTGATTTTCCCCCACATTTTTCTTGTTTCCCTGTTCATTCAAACTGATTCACTCAAACGCATTCCATACTCTTCTGTAACATTATCCCATTTGGTCACCTTTTACTGCACCTTACTATATCGCGTATTATATTATTTATAATGCATCTAAATTACCACTTAAGTTTTTAGTGAATCCCATGAAGTCGAAAAAAAATATGTATACTGCTATGTAATGAGTATGACTGAAATTTGTTTAAAACCCCTTTATTCATTTCGTAAATTTTCAATTGGCCAAAAAATCATTGCGCAATGGCACACACTTAAATATTTGTATCCCATTGTTGGCCGAATCAAGAAGTAGAAAGTCACAATATGCATTCCCATTGTTGCGGCCATCTCCCTCTCACATCGTCCATCTCTCTCGTCTATCACATTGAAGTCGAGCGGAGAAGTGAAAGGCCCATTGTTGGCAGCCATTCTGTATTGACAAGCAAATCAACCACGATGTTCGCAGTAAGTACAGTGTACCTCCGTCCTCCGACATTGATTAACTGTGGTTAATATGTACACTGTGCACACTAAAATTCCAATAGGATTTGAGTCTACCATCGTCCAGCCTTAACTGGAGCTGTTACAAATTAGTTCATATGATGACCACTAATTGCTAGAAGACTGCGGAAAATGTTAGCCTTGTCCAAATTCTACTGTTGATACCGAATTCTAGTGAACTATTGTCATTCGATTCAGTTCGAAACATGCGGTCGTGTGTGTGTCGATCTTTTTCCTAACTTCGAGAGCATCGTCTGGTCTCCAGGTTTCGCAGCCGGGCTACAAGTGGGTCGTCATCTTCGAGGCGTTTCTCAGCTTCTCCTTCCAGGGCTTCCAAAGTAAGAACTCATTTATACAACTGTGAAATTTTGGAGCGTTTTCTCAAGTTAACGGGAAAGCAGCGCCATGATTTAAGGTGAAATTACCACCTTGGCAAATAATATTGTTTGTATGACTAAAAATAACTGATAGATAGATAGCGCCACAAAATACTTTACCTCCTACGCAATATTACACACGTTATACATACGAATACTTTTTGATTGGTTTAACAAAATAACATACGTAGCTATGGTAAGTATTAGTTTCCATAGTTTCGGACGTTAATTAGCCAAACTAATCACAACACAAAAATTATTCTTACGTAATTTGGAAGTCATATAGATTTTCTAGTAGGTAAGCTATTTTGGCACAGCTGTCACTAATAATTGTACTGTAAACAATTGTTTTTGTAGATATTCGTTGCCCAAGGTGATTATTCACTTTAAAGTTTCAACATAAAATTAATCGGTCCAGTACCCGACCAACATCTGACTCAGAGCAGTTAAGCAATTAACCCCTGCCGTAATTGTGTTTCCTTTGCCGCAAAAGTGGAGTTACTTCATAGTTCTGTTGTGTTCAATTCATTCGGATTTCGCATACGACTCGGAAATTATTATGGTCAATATCGACACCACCTGACAACCAAGTTTGGTACTAATCAATTATTTTTAAATAAACGCGCCATTTTACTGTGATTCAAATTTAATACACCCCATAGGTGGCTGACCAATTGGGTATTGTGGTAATGTCCATGGCTGGATTGAAACACTAATGGCCAGTTGCACCAACGTGTTAATCAGAGATTACCCCCTTGATCGTTGATCGTTGATTATAATTTGGTATGGTGTTTTACCATTGCAATCGTCAAATTAAACTGGACTTAATCTCAAAATTAATTTCTATTTAGTTTATGTTTATGGTTATTTAAATTAATACTAGGGCTTCGCGAACGCAATTTATTAAGACGTTAAGACGCTGATTAAGACGTTGGTGCAACTGGGCATTAGTGGAAATGCCTTTTGCAGGGTTGATAATTCATGTAAATAAACCAAATTTAATTACGATGTACAAACAATAGTTCCAACGTTGGTAACCAGAGTTTCACATTATGTGATCACATGTTTCAAAGACGAAGAAAACGTTTTCTCGACGTTTTCTCGTTTTCTCGGCTTTCTCGAGACTCTGAGCATCAGGTTAAGACTTAAAAATGAAAATACTCCCGTTCCTTATTGCAGTGATGTCGTTCCTGTTTTACTACACGGCTCTCGAGTGGTCGCTTAACGCCTCCATCGCGATGGTGCACGTCAGCGACGCCATCTTCTCGGTGTCGGCCATCTTGTCGACATTAGTCCTGGAAGGTCACCAGCAGCTGAGCGCCAACACGGGAGTGGTGGTGGCAACCCTGGGACACTTCTTGCTGATGGCTGCCGCTTTTCTGTCGGTGATGGCGCCGTTTTGGAGTCAGCTCGGAGTTTTCATGACGTAAGCGTTCAAAATTCGTTGCCCATTTTAGTTTTTGGTTGCTTGGAACCAGAGCAGGACTCAGCATCTTCAGCGCTCTTCGGGCCCAGCCCTGGGGGCTCCAAAACGCAGTGTGTATTGCGAATCCGTCTCGTTCTCGGCCTCTCAGAGCGTTTCGGGCTCCGACGGGCCCAGCCCTGAGGGCTCCAAAGCGCAGTGTGCATTGCGAATCCGTCTCGTTCTCG
Source organism: Nemoura dubitans (assembly GCA_921293005.1). NCBI lineage: Eukaryota > Metazoa > Arthropoda > Insecta > Plecoptera > Nemouridae > Nemoura > Nemoura dubitans. The sequence goes on along the minus strand of OV121078.1, from coordinate 11,916,017 downwards.
GCCTCTCAGAGCGTTTCGGGCTCCGACGGGCCCAGCCCTGAGGGCTCCAAAGCGCAGTGTGTATTGCCAATTCGTCATCGTTCTCGGCCTCTCAGAGCGTTTCGGGCTCCGACGGGCCCAGCCCTGAGGGCTCCAAAGCGCAGTGTGTATTGCGAATCCGTCTCGTTCTCGGCCTCTCAGAGCGTTTCGGGGTCCGACGGGCCCATGGCCCTAAAGGTCTACCCACAATTGAACACAAACACAAGCACAAGCACATGCACAGTGCACACACGGCTTAAAGGTCACTTCTCATAGGCCTCCTCGAGCTTTTTAGGTTGTGTTGATATACATATTTTTTTCAGTCTCTTTGTGACAATTTTGAAGTTTAATCGTCCTTATGGACGAATTACAAAGAAATTTATTAGAAATTCAAAATATCAACAACAAACACAACCTCAAAACTCCCAAGTTTTCTCGCACGACATCCCGCTCCGATCAGATCAGCTGCTCTGTGTCCGCCATATTTTCAATACTGCTCTGTGATTGGTCCGACACAAGCCCGTAGTACTCAAGGAGATGGAATATTCGAACTTCCTTGTGTACTGTCTTTCGACGTTATGTGACCATGATGTGACTGTGTACGGCTTGTGTCGTGTTGTGTGCAGTTACACGTGTTTCCCTATGTTTTAACTTCCTTGTGCATGTGTTTGTGTTTGTGTTCAATTGTGGGTAGACCTTAAGGGCTCCAAAGGGTGCTATACAAAGCGTTATGTGTGCGGAATGTTTGCGTAATGAGTGAATACAATTGAATGATCAGTTCTCGATGTGCCCGCCAGGTGGACAACCGTTCTCGGACACGTCGTGCTGTGCGCAGGCGCAGGCTGGACGCGTCAGGCTGCCATCCAACTGGCAGCGGTGGAGTTGGCAGCTGACAGCGACGAGCCGTCGCACACGCGTATGTTGACCACACGAGTTGTGTTTCTACTTTCTAGTTTCAGTTGGGAATGGCCTTATCTATATTTCTTAGACTTGTGTCTAGTTTGTCCTATCTTTATCACTAGTTTTGAAAAAACTTTTTGAAACTCGGACAGTCGAGCCATCACCCTTGAAAAAAAACTACGTTTCGAAACGTTGTTTTCGAAACTGAGATTTCAGTTGGAGGATGCTCAGCTTTTCCACAAATTTGGGGGGGGGGGGGGGGGGGGGGGGCACGGCTCCCGGGAATTTTTTTGTGAATCAAGGTCATTTTCAAGCATATCTACACGTTTCAGAAGTTTTAAAGCATACTTGGCCCCACACATTTGTAGCAATTTGAAAAGCATTAACTTAAAAAAAATCGAGTCTTTTTTGTGGACATAATAAGCTGTATTTTATCTTTCTATTGGTATTTCGTGGTTATAATCACACATTTTTGCTAAAAGTGTGAGGATTCCGTAGACCCTGGTTTCGTCGCAATCGGACAAACGGTGTGGCCAGAAGTTAGTAGGTATCCAGTAGGAGGTGAATTCTGCGCGGGAAGAGGCCCGAGGATACGCCCAATATTTCGACCTCACAGGCTTGTTTTACAACGCTTGAAAATACAAGATGAGTGAACATTTTTTGAGATTTGCAAACTCACAATTTGTTGGCAAAAGTGTGAGGATTCCGTATAGGCATGGGTTTCGTTACGATCGGACAAAAGGTGTGGCCACAAGTTGGTATCCAGTAGGAGGTGAAATTTGAGCGGGAAGTGGCCAGAGTAAGCACTCACTCCAATAGTCTTAAATTATGTCAACTACCGAGTGATTCTTTGTACGGAAGAAATGAGCGGGACCGGATCGGACATGAAAGGGACCGAAATAAAGTCATCTAGAACGGCTTTAGTATTTTGCTGCCTATTCCACAACACCCATAATTCAGCGATGAGGTTCTAAAAACAATTTCTGGGCAAACATGTATCGTAATTTTTAATTTTGTAACACAAATGATTGGGGATGCTCAACCTATGATTGGGGATGCTTTAACATCCCCTAAAAAGGCCTAACGACGCCCCTGGTTTCTAGTTTCAGTTGGGAATAGCCTTATCTATTTTTCTTAGACTGATGTCTAGTTGGTCCTATCTTTAGCACTAGTTTTGAAAAAAACTATTTCAAACTCGGACAGTCGAGCCATCACCATTGAAAAAGAAACTACGTTACGAAACGTCGGGAAACCATTGAGATTTTTATTAAGCGTTTAAATCCCTGTTTGAAAAAGTTTTTTTCAAAGCCCTATTTCATCTTGGCATAACTGTTGTGTTTAGATAAAAAATTTAAAAAATAATAATTCGAATCCGCAAACAGCCTTTTTGTGGAGCCCTCTGTGACATAATATCGCACTCTGGGATAAGTTTCCCGGCCGTAATCTCCTACCCTTGAAAGCGACTCACGCCAAAGTTTCGGTAGTGACTTTTCGCAGCGATCACTTTGCAGTTTTCAACTAAAACGGTTACTGTTGGACTTAATATTAAAACTAGGGCTTCGCGAAAGTTATTTGTGTTGCGTTGAAGATGAGCGTAGCGATTAGTGTCGAATATGCCTATGGAACCATGGAGGAACAAAACAGATCATCGCCTTATCGAAAATAACTCTGAAAATCACACGAAAATTGAGACGATTTATACCTAATTTGATTCTCTCCAGACCCCTATTCCGTAACTTCTCAGATAAGATGTGAGATGAAATAAAATGAGAACCTTAATTTGTTCCATATGATAGCATAGTTGACCTTGGAGTTGTCACTCTCATTTCTAGTCAACTCACTTGGAAAAAGTTACAGAATAGGGGCTCTGAGCTGACTGACAATGAAAACGTGCTCATTTTGAGCTCATTGAGTAATGAGAACGTAATTAATAAAAAGACACGGCTTATGCCCGAGGGTTGTCGCGGATTTACTTTCAATTACTTCCGTCAACAAAATAGAAAAAACTTCTGATTTCTGTAAAAACTATTCCTTGGCCAATGACCACACTTGAAACCAACACAAATGGTCACCAGGGTAACGAAGGAAACAGGTCTCTTAATAAATCAGGCGTCAAAATGGGACGAAAATCACGAAAAAACACTACAAAAATGCTAATAAAAACCAAACGGAAAACCCTACCGACCTAAGATTTTCAGGCATCATTATCTATGAGGGTCAACATGCTGGAAGTGGCCCAAATACCTTCACATTTTGCACACACACTCACACACACATGCCTACACGGTGTTGTTTTGCAGCCCTTGAAATTATAAGAGGTATGGAATCTTTCAAAAAGCAAAGAGTGTCAATTTTTTGCCAAAAATGTGAAGATTCCGTCGCTTTTTGATCCCCCGCAATCCGACAAAATGTGTGTCTGAAATTTGTATCCCATGTAAGGGGCAGTTTTTTGAAAAGGCACACCTCTGTCATTTATGAAAGAATAGCAATCTAACACACCATCCGACATCAAACAACCCTTCAACTACACGTGTGTTTTCCCCCAAAACTCTGATAGTATTTGTGGCCAGCCGCATTCGACGAAAACACCAGCGTTTAGTTCCCTCTCACAGATCTATTTATTTTTTTATACTCTCGTGAAGACTGCATAATTGCTCATGTTGTTCAGTCAGACAATAAAAAATCAACTACATACGCATATGTATGTGGAAACTGAGGATACAATCTTGAGCCAGGTTTACAATGGACTTGGCAGTTGGCAGGAATTCTTTTTCTTACGTTAATTCTTACGATTATTTATCTGTTATCCAGTGGCTACATAATTCCTTACGTTAGGCCGATCAAATCGTAACAAAACCATTAATGCTCAACTTAAATTTTTCTTAAAATTTGGAAGGAAATTATGCAACAGGTCGAACAAATACATCTGATTGGTTCTCCACTAAGTTTTGTCTTTAACTTTCCGTCAGATTTTCGCATGGACAAAAAGTGTGTTAACGTCACGTTCAACTTATGTATATACGTTTGTTGAAGACAAGCTTACGGATGTGCATATTCTAAACATTACCGCTACCTCTAATTCTTACTGCTAAGTTGTAACCCAGCCTGGACGCAAACATTAAGAGTGAAGTAAACGGTTGTCGTTTTGGTCGATTTTCGTATAAATTTCACATTCAATGGCACTTTTTGAAAATTCCCCCAGCTGCAAGTTAAAAAAAAAAAACTTAAAAAAAATAGTAGGTATCCGCCATTCAGCAGCTCTATAACAACACGTGTATTTTTTTTCAAAATTTTTGTAAATAATTTGTAGCCAGGAGACGTCCCTTTTAAATTTGAAATTTATGCGAAAATCGACCAAAACGACAACTGTATACTTCCCGCTTAACATGCATGCGCTTAACTACAAGTCACCTAGCCTGTTGTTGCGGGTTGCTCTCCCTGGCGGCGTCCAAGTCACAGGTGAACTGATCGCTTCGGCAGTCGCAAATGAGTGTTGTTGACGAGCACAGGTACAGCCCGACATGCGTGCCGGCATCTCGATCGCACTGACACCGCGCAGCCTCCGATCGAAAGCCAATTCGGTGGTGAGAATCTCACCCCTCCAGTTCTTGCCAACCTATGTGGCGATGTAACTTTTTAGCGGTCGGTATCTAGGGATAACAATCGGTATCTAGGGGCATTTCAATGTTATTTGGTCGAGTTAACGAGCGTTATCTCAAACGAAATTTTACATAATCGCCACCCAGGGCCCATAACCTCAAAGCAGAGTTAGCACTTAATCCTAGGGGTAGACTGAACTAAGGTCCAGTTTCACAAAAATGTTTCATTCGTAATTGAGATCCCAACTAGGAGTTACACCGGAATTCAGTCAATCACATGCAGCGGTTTCTGTTCAAACTCCTGGCTGGTATCTCAACTAGGAGTTGAAAATCTTGGTAAAACTGGGCATTGGAAATCTTTAACTAAGTTTGCAGTATAAAATAACTGGCTATTAGGCAAAAATATAGGGCCAAAAATATAGGGCCAAAAATATAGGGCCAAAAATATAGGGCCAAAAAGGTATGAGTATCGGTTTTTCAGCGGCCCGTTAAGATACTAACGGTCCATTAGCAAGAAAATTAAAGGCTCTGATTGGACTTTGCTAAGCAAATAACAAGTTAACAGACCGTTAGATAGTTAACGTGCCACGTGATCTGAGACAAGATGTGAGGATAATTTTGACAAGGACTTTCATAGTTTAAGAATGTACACCAAAGGACTTAAATAATATGCAGGTGGAAAACTGTACAAAAGGCTCCCAAATAACATTGAAACGATTACATTTAGGTACAAGAAAGTTCAAAATGGAGCTGAAAAAGTATTCGATTGAAAACTGTTTATATATACGATTGGCGAATACCTACATGAACAGTGCAAATGGTCTGTAAATAGACGACCACTGTTCCAGAGTTAACGACGTTTGTGGGCAAATCATTTTCCTAAGAAAAGCATTGCGTTTATTTGCCCACAAACGTTCCATTGACTCTGGAACTATAGCCGTCTAACGGTTATTGTAAATTATTGTATTTATGGAGAAAACCAATCCCAGCTCTCAGATCACGGTAAATAAATAAATAAATAAACAGTTAAATGAATATGACAGTGGTTTGGTACCTGGTGTTGTCCCATTGCAGGCTCGAGCTTCCTGGCCGCGCTGGCCGGCGCAGGCGCGGTCGGCGCGGCGTTGGCAGCTGCAGCGTTGCCAGCGCTCAGGATGCACGTGGCGTGCAGCGAGCGGGCAGTGTGCTGGCCAGTGGCGCTCGTCGTGGCCGCTGGCGGACTCGTGCTCGGCGTCGGTGCGTTGGGCTGACATTTATTACGATTTTAAGGCCATGTCACTGATGTCACAAATACTCTGATATTACCCTGATATTCTACCATAATATATATAGTTAACTAAGGCTACGGCAAAAATTTGATAAAAGTAATTTCGCCGGTAATCGCTGGGGTGCGTTGGAAACATGTTTTAACATCATCTACCAGGCCATGGCACAAGGTCAATACATCAAGGGACCCAACTTTCACAGGTTTTTTTTTTTAAATTAATAATTTATTTTTCTGGGGCGCGTAAACCTAAAGGGTCATTTTGCGCCTGATAAAATATTCGAAACTATTATTGGCCTTCGCGTTGCTGCTTTAGTATAGTAGTGAACAATCTGGGTAACCTTATATCGGTATTGGCGCTGAATAGCCATTTCCCCATCCTGTCTAGCGATTTCGTAACTTTTACGTTAAGCCGTTATCGGTTCTGATGGATAAAATCCCGATTGTTGTCCATGTTAATTTTTTAACTTTGTAACCGAGAACGGCAAAGTCAGAGTAACAAAATCGCTAGGCTGTTCTCAACTGACCTCGTGCCACGACGCCGATTGTTGCAGTCCCGTTCAACGTGGTCACTCGGGAGTACTGGTGGACCCGGCCCAGAACCAGCCACTTGCGTGCCAGCCTCCTGCTCGTCGCCGTAAGTACCGAAGAGTCCTTTTCGGGCATCATTTTGGACATGTTTAGGATGTTAATTAATTTCCTTTAGAAGGATCCTTGCAGCTTTTTCTGTTTTTTATTTCTTCTCCCTTATGTAATTTACAAGGGATATGTTCAAATTTTTTGCTATTTAACTATTTAGTATTTAATTTTTGCATTAATACTAAATTTATATTTGATGAGCGTAGCGAGCGAAGCGAGCGGAGCGAAATCTTCAATTTCACTTACCCCAAAAAAAGTCAATGGGGAATGTTTTTTTTTTTTTTTTTTTTTGTGTGTTTGTGCGCGCTCTGCAGACCAAACGCCTGAACCGACACGGATGAAAATTTCTGAGTATCTACCTCTGTTCTCAACTTAGACCCCCTGCGTTTTTGAAAAAGATCGGTTTAGTTAATGTTTTATAAATCAATTTTTACGAAATTTTTCGATTTTTTCAGAATTTTGAACCCCTGTAAATTTCAAAGTTCTGAACATAACTTCACCAAAACTTCTAAACATGTTGACCCTATACATATTTATCATGCCTGCAAATCTTAGTTCGGTAGGTTTTTCCAATTAGTTTTTATTAGCATTTTTGTGGTGTTTTTTTCGTGATTTGACGGCTGATTCAATACGAGTTCGGTTTCCTTCGTTTCCTTGGTTACCATCTTTGTTGACCTCGACGAGAAACAAAGGAACGTCAGAATCCGCATACATTTTCAAGTGATTAGAATTTTCGAGAAGGCAATGGTCAGGTTTGGTGCTCCATGGTTTTCTTGTGACTGCTGCCTGCACCTTTTAATCCGCTATACACAAACCGCTACCTACGCTCATCTTCAACGCAACACAAATTGCGTTCGCGAAGCCCTAGTAGATTATTAATATCACTCAAGCTAGCCGAAGTTAATATAGATCCCCAAAATGAAGCCCACACACAAGTGATGCTTATGTGGGCTTTTTCACATTGTATAATGAACATCACTTCGGAAGATATGTTATTATGTTATGTATCATGTGGAAAATTAAAATAAATACGTATTGAAAAAATTGAATTGCCAGGACCCCTATTCTGTAACTTTTCTGCTTCGAGATGAAATGAAACGAGAGTGGGAACCTTTATTTGTTCCATATTACTAGGGCTTCGCGAACGCAATGGACGTGTTGCGTTGAAAATGAGCGTAGCGGTTTGTATATAGAGCATTCAAAGATTGAGGCAAAAAGCCTATGCAAATCATGGAGCAGCAAGACGGACCATTGCTTTCTCAAAAATTCTGATCACTTGAAAATGTATGCGATTCTGACCTTTCTTTGTTTCTGTTTGAGCAAGGTGGAAAACCACATTGAGCGAGGTCATTGAGCAATCATGAAATCACTTCAAGTAAAAAACACTGGTGTGATATTTCAATTCGGTTTCGATGGGCATAGAAAACGGTGCACTTTTGTGGCGATCATTCCCCCCTCTCTTTTGGGCAGCACCTAACCATTAACCCTGCGCGACGTTTGTTCCAGAGCTGCGCAGTGCTGCGCGACGACGGACGGTTCGCGCTGCGCGTGCGTCGAGTGCTGCGCGTGGCTGCGCTGTTCACGCCGCTCACCGTCTTCTGGATGCTGCACGATCAAATGGTTGGGCTGCGCTCACTTTATTATAATATTTTGAAAGGGCAAATCTGAGGCTGGCGGGGGGTGGGGGGGGGGGGGAGGGTGGGGGGGACATTGGGCTACGAATATCTAAACACATTTTTTTACTGACAAACTATCAGTAGCCCAAAAAAAAATGGCTAATCTTTTAGTTTTCCATCAGTGTTGATGTTGTTATTATTATTATTATTATTATTATTATTACTATTACTATTATAACTTACCATTTTACTACTTGAACAAGTCCTCCAACATATTTATTACCAATTATATATTAAGAATGCTCATACAGATATTTTGTACCGGTCCGTAGCGCAATAAATACAATACAATATTGAATTTAAAAAGCTTTCTCATGAAGTACGAGTTCTTTTTGTTTTATGATTAGATTTGCTGAACATTCAGAATAACTGCCAAACATTTATTTTAAACAGTTTTGCAGCGTGTTTTAATTTTCAACAAGCCTGATCAAAACACAAATTTGATTTTTATAGGGCACTAGGTATTTTGTTGTTGTCACCAATAGTTTTTCTATAAAAAAAAATATATTTTGTATTTTTTCATAGGTCGTGGGGTTTCCCCACCTTCAACATTTTTCAATACCACTTGCCACTCGACCATTTTTACAGCCCTTTTGAATGCATGTCAGAGCAGTACACAATTAAATTTTCACGTACTGACACCGTAAGAAAATCGCTTTAAAAAGTGAATGATGAAAGATAATAATTTGGTCGAAGGTTTTGTAAAACGATTTGGGAAAAAATCGTTGATAATGTCCAGTTCAATACCTTATCGAGCAATTTGGTTCCAAAAGAATCGTGTTTAAAAAATAAATATGTTCACGCCATTTGCAAATTTGCGCTGGTAACTGACAAGAACATTTTTAAAAACAAACTTGCTGTCGGTCCTTTGGGGTTATGATAATTGTGCTTTGTCAGTTTGGACCTAGGATTTGAAAGAATTTGATTAGCTCACAAAATATATAGGTCTTAGACAGGCTTGAAATAGATGTCATGGCTAGGGTCAAAAAGTGATGAATGTGACTTTGCCAGCAGTCGCTGGGGTACGATGGCAACCTGTTTTAACATCATCTACCAGGCCATGACACAAGGTCAATATATAGTCAAGGGACCCAATGTTCCTCAGGTGGTTACAGTGGCTTCATCCACCAGGCCATGGCACAAGGTCAATTATAATCAAAGGACCCAATGTTCCACAGGTGGTTACAGTTATGGCTTCATCTACCAGGCCATGGCACAAGGTCAATTATAATCGAGGGACCCAATGTTCCTCTGGTGGTTACAGTAATGGCTTCATCTACCAGGCCCTGGCAAGAGGTCAATTATAATCAAGGGACCCAAAGTTCCTCAGGTGGTTACCGTTACCTTGGTTACAGGTAATATAATAAGAAGCAGTGGCTCCATCCCTTGACTGCCGGCGGAACCAAATTCTTGTGTTGGGAGAGGGAGGGGGGCATTCTTGGAGCTACTGTTAGAATATATCTGTGGTTGAACGTTCTAAATGCTATTTGAAATACGCTTTGGCAAAAGGAAGCTTATTGGTTTAAAATGTAAATTGTTTCAGTTCACGCGCTGGATCCACCAGGGACTGTTGATGGACGGCCTCCTAGATGGCAACACGTCGATCGAGCCGGACGCCATGTTGTTTGTGTACGCCGTCACCACGATGCTAGCGCTGCCGGTGCTGAGATCTGCAATCTATCCGTTGCTGCCATTCGTCCCGGGATGCAGGTGACTGTTGCTTTCTTTTCCACAAATAAGTGGCAGAAAAACAGCAAAATACACATCTTATACTTCTTAATCTCTTAGACATATTCCTAGTTATTCCTAGTACATATTCCTAGTAATGAGTTCCACCCGAGTCAAAGTTTAAACCCGACCGTCCCTAAAGTATGCCTTCAAGTGCTAGAATGGACGACAACTGTCAGTTCCAGAGTCAATTGCAAAAATTATGTGGGCAAATAACTTCCATGGAAATAGCATAACAACTGCTTGCCAACATGAGTGGTTGTTTCTGGAACTGTAGTCGTCCATTGTACGAATATATTTTCGGCAAGTATATTCAGCATCGAATTGAAAGTATACCTTATTTAATGATCTCCTTGCTAAAGCTTTGCCTATTAATCATTGTCCTTCTACAGTTCGTTCACGAATTACTGGTCGAAACCACCAAGGAGCTTTGGGCCACCCCAAATGGACAATGCGGACGGTAAACACAGATATGTATCTTGACATGTGTCTAGAATTTGCACCAACTCTGTCCCTTTTACAGCCCTATATTGACAATTTTCGTGACAGCTTCTTCATTGCCCATCATCAGGTAGGTAGGCACACAAGGGGGTCATATGTGACAACGCAGCTATTTGCAAGGAGATCCGTCTGTTGTCACTCTCGAAGAGAACACAATGGAGCTTAGCAGAGCTTACAAGGGTCAGCACGCGTCTTCCAATCCCAAAATCTCAAGTGGTTTTGACCAGTAATAAGTAAACAAACTATGCCAAAGAAATGATATATCAAACTCTCCACCAACGAAATCAGATATAAAATACTCCACCAATGAAACGATATATCAAACTCTCCACCAACGAAATCAGATATAAAATACTCCACCAATGAAATGATAATATCTAACACCCCACCAAAGAAACGATATATCAAACACCCCACCAATGAAATGATGTATCAAACACCCCACCAATGAAAGGATATATCAAAGACTCCACCCATGCAAAGACCCTCACTGTTAAATTTCAGGACGCCGAAGTTGCGCGTCGTGCTCGGCGCAGCGCTAGCGTCGCTGGCTTTCTTTCTCGCCTTAGACGTCGAGTACCGAGTTCAGGTCTGTACCGTCCGTAACGTGAGTAACGTGAGTCTGTAACGTGAGTCTGTAACGTGCCATTAATTGATGAGCGTAGCGAGCGAAGCGAAATGATGCTTTGAATGACTGGCCGTTGTGGTGTTGCAAGTGATTGTCTTCTGTTCATGTTGTATACAGCAAATCGAATTAATATTTTAATCCCCGGATCTTAGGGCCATATATATGAGTCATGGCTACCTATAAGCGTTCTATCGGCGTACCTATATACGGTTAAAGGCTTTATCCAGTTTCTAGAGACTAAAATCTATTTCTTTACACATTTTATTCATGCTATTTGAGCTGTTCAAGCTGTTCCGTTACCTTTGGCTTTCAGCGTCTTTGGGAAAGGCATGGGACAGAGATTGTGGAACTTTTTAAAATAAGTTTTTGATAACTAAGATGAAGTGTAAAATCTTGCCCACTCCAGCAACACCAACAGGTGCCGTAAGGCATCGGGTAACCACGTAGGGGGCCTACACATTAAACTTTGTAGGTGGGGGGCGTTTTTGCTCTATACCACTGATTTGAGAAAAAAATATTTATTAAAATTCATATTTAGAGCCATGAACTGGTCAGTACAAACAATGCCCACACCCGCTGTTCACTACACGTGCGTAGCACGAGCCCATACTGCTAGTTATTATTAAATCCTTTGTATTAACTTCGATTTTCTGCCGCCTGGCTGTCTTGGCTGGCTGGAAAATCTTGCGACGGATCTGGAATTTGGTACATGGATTTGTTGGCGGTGACAGTAAACATTGTTTGAAAATGTTATTCCCGTCCTTTAAGTCCTTTCCCCTTAAAATCACACGAAAGATCTTACAACGCAAATAAGGAAAAATTTGAATCATACAAAAAAGCAACACAAAATATTGGGAGAACATTATCCCGAATTTTCCCAAAACTTTTTGGGAAAAATGTCGTCTTTTTACACAATAGCTTCACTCGTTCATCCAATAAGATTGCTAGATTTGTCCAAGATATCTAAAAGCTAATACTATAACTAACAATATTAATCGATACATTTTAAATTTGGCTTTCGCCTTCAGTCAAGTTAACATTAATAAACTACTAATAACGCTGTGTATCTGAGCTGAACATTGTAGCTGAACTTTGTGACCTAGCAGAAAGGAGCGGCGTTCAAGGATGATGAACCGGTGGGCGTTTCGGACCATTGCGCAGGGGGGTGCTTGCGAACGTCCGCGTTCGCAAGGGCACCGTGGCAGACACGTTTCTGCTGAAGTTTATAGTTATCAGCTTTGAAACCTATAGCTAAAAAAGGAGCAACGTCCAATTGAAACCCGAACCGGCCCTTCGAACCACTGCGCAGTGGAGTTGCGCCCGCGATAGGGGATTTGTGATATGATAGGGGATTTGGATATGTGTCTGGATAGTACATCAGTGGATTGCTGTGTAATGGCATTTGGATTAGACCACTGGACCATTGGACCACTTGACCAGTGCCTCGCAGAACGCCAAGATAGTGCGTTCAGTGCCTTGAGACTTCGAACGCATTTTCCTCTTTTCCCATTTGTAGTAAGATCTTAAAGCAAATCAATAATATCCATTGCATATCTCCAAAAAAGCGAACGGTCATTGATGAGCGTAGCGAGCGAAGCGAAATCTTCAATTTTACTACTGGTAAAAAAAAACACTTGTGTGTTTGTTTGTATGTGTGCTTGCGCGCGCTCTATAGAACAAACGCCTGCGTCGATTGCGATGTAATATTTTGGTTGTTTATCCTTTTCTCTACAATTCTCCAAACCCCTCTTCTTAGTAGAAAAAATATCACTTTTAGATAATCGGAAATGTACGGAAATTTATTTAAAAGTGCGAATTTTTTCCAAATTTTCCCAACTCCGAATATTGCTATTCGAAGCCATCGAAACCACATCGAAACGTCACACCAGTTTTGTTGACTTCAAGTTGGTCAGAAATTTTGTCAATTTCGTGCATGCAAGTAATTGAAAGTACATCAGCGACAGAAATATATCTCCAAGGGGATTTATTAGATTGGAGATACATTTCTGTCAAATCAGAAAAATCTTCAAAACAGAAAAAAGAGCATTGTTCGAAATTGGAAAATTTTGGAAAAATAATATGTAAATTTATCCAAAGGCGCGAATTTTTTCAAAATTTTCCCAAAGCACGATTGTGAGTTTCTGTATGACCAAACTATCAAACAGCTCGGAGATTAACTATGAGAAAGGTCAGAATCGTCTTCATTTTCAAGCCATCCGAATTTTCGAGAAGACAATTGGTCTGGCTTGGTGCTCCATGGTTTTCTTCGGCCTTCTGCCTGCACTTTTTATCCCCTATATACACAAACCTCTACGCTCATCTTCAACGCAACTCAAATTGCGTTCGCGAAGCCCTAGCATAATTACAAAAAATGTACTACCTTCCGTGACGTACCATTACAACCCAATCCAACCTAATGATCCCACACACTGCCACCGATGTAATGATCCCACTCACTGCTACCAATATAATGATCCCACTCACTGCTACCAATGTAATGATCCCACTCACTGCTACCAATGTAATGATCCCCGATGTAGTTAATGTAATTTTGATGACAGTTTCGTATGCTTACCAGGTTTTCGAGATATCTGATAGGTATAAAATTAATTTCGTTTAAATACCTGGCATGGCAAGGATATGCTGGTAAAGAGGCATCCTTACCCAGAGACTAATCGTTCGATTTACCGCAGGGAGAGCTAGAGTCGCTGCCGCCACGGCCCCCCGGGACCGGCGAAATGGCCTTGTGGAACCCCACCGAATGCACGTACACCGCCGTCTTGTCCGGACTGCCGGGCGGCATCCGCGAGGCGGAGATCGGACCACAGAACGCCACCTTCCTCACGAACCTGACAGTCCACGGGACGCTGGACTTCAGTCTGGACGAGGTCAGAGGCTCCGGTGACGGGGTGAGTCTAGGCTGCCGTGATCGGCAGGATTGGATTGACTCTAGGGACCGGGCAAATGTCCCGAGGGACCGTGGGGTTGGGTTGGCCCACTAGGGACCGGGCAAATGCCCCAAGGGATGGTAGGGTTGGATTGGCCCACTAGGGACCGGGCAAATGCCCCAAGGGACGGTAGGGTTTGATTGGCCCACTAGGGACCGGGCAAATGCCCCAAGGGATGGTTGGGTTGGATTGGCCCACTAGGGACCGGGCAAATGCCCCAAGGGACGGTAGGGTTTGTGTATGGTTTTGGGCCGGATGAATTGATCCCAGAAATTATGCTTTAAAAAAAATGTAATGTGAAAAACTTTTTGATGACTAAAGAGCGATCACTCCCTCTCTTGGTCACACATTATCAGGAATCTCTTTCTAAGTTGGTTAAAAATGTTGGCCCTCATCGGACGTAAAATGTTTATCTTTTTCTGTTGCGACGCTAAAGTAATAGCAGAATATTAAAGTAACATCAGATAAACAGGTGAATATATCCATTTCCCATGCATTTCATGCATTTTTTGTGCACATTTTTGTCTCCTGTATGTCTCTGGGGAAAATGTGAGGGAGGAGGTCACTAGGGGTAGGGGAATGGGCCAATTTAGTTTATAAATACCTCGGGCTGGTTTGTCCCCTAATCCCACCCTGGCGTTTGTCGGTAGAAAAACGCACTAACGAGGTTATGACATTTTGATTATTAGTTCTGGTTTTGCATTAGTTGCTAATGAATAATGAAACTTTTGATGAGCGTATCGAGCGAAGAGAGCGGAGCGAAACCTTCATTTTCGTGTCCCCAAACAAAAGTCATTTCGGTATGATTTTTTTTTTTGTTTATTATTGTTTTTATTGTTTTTTCTTTTGGGCGCTCTTTAGACCAAACGCCATTACCGATTTGGATGAAAATTTCAGAGAACCTATATTCGTTATCAACTAACACCCACTGTCTTTTTAGAACATATCGGTTGATAAGTTTTTTCATTGATAAATTTATACGAAATTTTTCGATTTTTTTAAAATTTTTGATTCTCTATCGATGTCAAGGTTCTTCACCAACACTAAGCAAAAACTTATAACCAACTAATAAACATGTCGCCCTTATACATATTTATCATGCCTGTAAATCTTATGTTGGGAGGACTTTCCGATTGGTTTGTATTCGCATTTGTTGAGTTGTTTCTTCCTGATTTGACGTCTGATTCAATAAGCATCCGCTATCATTTGTTTCCTTGGTTATCAGCATGTTGACTTCAAGTTTGTCCAAGGCATAGATTTGACAGATATTGGAAGTGTAACCGGAGCAGTGATCGAAGGTATATCTGCGCTAGAAAAAAATATATCTCTAATTCTAATAAATCCCCTTGGGCATGAGTTACAAAAAAGGATTTACATGCACATTTGCTCAATGAGCCCAAAATGAGCATATTTCCGCTTCCTGAAAGATCGGAGAGAAAAAAATGAACGTCAAAATCGTCTACATTTTCAAGTGATCAGAATTTTCGAGAAGGCAATGGTCTGGTTTGGTTCTCCATGGTTTCTGCCTCCATCTTTTTATCCGCTAAACACAAACCGCTACGCTCTAGCCCTAGTTACGAACAGTTAAGCTCTATGAGTTAGTGCAACCAAACATACATGGCAGCAACGAAAAATGCGTAAGTAGAGCAGGTATAATAGCTTTGAAAAACGAGGGTTCGAAAAACGTACAACACAGTGTTTTGTTTGTACTCTTTCTTTCTACCAAACTGCTAAACATTTGACACCTTTGAAAGCCCACAACTTATATTTGCAACGTTTTTGAAAAAAATCGATTTCAACAAAAGTTTTCGATGTTTCCAATACACAACTCCCGATGGTCCGCCCCTCTGGTCTGATTGCTTCGGTCTGACTTCGGTCTTCGGTCGCTTCGACTTCGGCGCTTCGGTCTGACTTGCTGGACGGGTAGACTGTGGGAAACGAACACGAATAGCACAGGAGTAAGGCGGGTTTAAGCCGAGTTTGGAGGCCTGTCAACAAGCTCTTGTTGGTCATATTATGTTGAAACTTTAACTACATAAGAATCAATATTATTTATATTACGTGTTAAAATTTCATAAAGATTTGATGGATATCTTCGTTATTGCAAAGGTTTGAAATGAGGGCGATTTCAATGCAAAGTCCATAATACCTCGCAATCTTTCCCACACCCTGGCATCGGCCTTCAAGCGAAAACACACGGCCCCAAGGGTCGCTCCTCCTACTCGCACTTCTCAATTGGTGATCGTTGTTCAGCCGTGCGGCTTGGTGGTTACGACGACGCCCACCAGACTGCGTCTGATCGAGAACGTCACCACGCACTTTCTGCTCGGCGCGTACTCGGTGCTAAACACGCGACGCCGCTACGCAGTGCGCCAGCGCTACCCGGCGCGCCAAGTCATCGGCTTGCGTGACGTCAACAGGTCGCGACTGCAAGTGCCGCGTGTCGGGTAAGTAGACTTGCACTCGGTACACACTTTACACTGTAGCTCTGATAGAAGGTTACCCAGACACTCCCATACTAAAGCAGCTACGCAATGGCCTCCGCCCGCAATAATAGTTTCGCCGGCAGTCAAGGGATGGAGCCACTGCTTGTTGTTATTTCACCTGTCTATAAAGTAACTGTATCTACCAGTGGAACATTGGACACCTTCATTATTTTGACTGTGTGCCATATGGCCTGATAGATGAAGCCATAACTGTTACCACCTGAGGAACATGGGCCCCTTGATTATAATTGGCCTTGTGCCTTGGCCTGGTAGATGAAGCCATAAATGTAATCACATGAGGAACATTGGGTCCCTTGACGATAATTGACCTCGTGCCATGGCCTGGTAGATGAAGCCATAACTGTAACCACCTGAGAAACATTGGGTCCCTTGATTACAGGGACGACGCTAGGGGGTGGCCAGGGGGGCCCGCGGCCCCCGGGGAAAAATACTCGGCCACCCCACTGCCCCCCCCCCCCCCCGTTGAACGAAAGTAAAAGTACACTCGAATTATAGCACTGAATTGCTTTGAAATCTGGATTTTGAGAATTTTTTTAATTTTCACAATGCTTGTTATAACTGCAGAAAAGCTTTGAACTCTTTTCATTTCTGTGGGAAATACCTGAACCTCGGCTCAGGCTGTGACGTCAATCTTTACAATTTGCTTAGAAGGCATAAATATAATATGAATGAAACCTGTATTATCAGGAATTCCGAGAGAAAAGTAAGTAGCGCTTAAACGGCGGATGCCCCCCCCCCCGCCCACCAACTGCTAGAAAAAAAGTCGTGCGTGCCACCCCATGAAAATTTGGGGCTACTCTTGGCCGCCCCCAGGAAAAATTCCTCGCGTCGTCACTGCTTGATTATAATTGACCTTGTGCCATTACATGGCCTGGTAGATGATGTTAAAACAGGTTTCCAACGCACCCCAGCGATTGCCGGCCAAACTATTAGCTTCATATTTTTGCCGTTGCCATAGCTATGTATGGTAGAATGTCTGGGTAACCTTATGTTTGTTAAACATTGGTTGGCACACTACTTCCTACTCTGAAATCCCAAGTGGTTTTTATCAGTAATTTCTGATCGAACCTTATCTTTATATGAGTGCTTCTGCATGTGAGTTTCATGCCACAAGTTTCATGCCAGGATTTTTTGAAAAGATCGAGATCGTGCGATCGAGATCCTGTTTTAGTGATCTTAGAACTAATCGCGATAGTATTTTATGCAATGATCTTTTAGTTAAAACAATATCTTTATTCCACGAAATTTTTTAAAACGATGGTTTAAATATCAATTCGTTTTCTATTCCTATTCTGGTGTTTTTCATAAGCATTTTCGTAACTTCGGTGCTTTTTGTAGAGATAGGTACTAAGTATGGAATTTTAGCTAACAGAATTATCTTCCAAATTTACCGTTTATTTCGGGACAAGCCGAACCAGAGGCAATTAATCTTCCATTAGTGATCCTTGTCGGACAATAATGAAGCATTTTTCAAAAATTTCTTCTGAAAACGATATTTTAAAAGAATTTGATATTTTAATTAAATGATTTAGAATTTGAATATTATGAAAGAAAATCCGATAACTTGGAACTTAGTAAAATATATATATTTTTTTTGACGATCTTGATCTTTTTAACACAACAACAAACATTTCAAAACAAAAATAACATTTCAACATAACATTTCAAAACGCTCTTATCCCCGGCCGTGACGCCAGCCTCGTGTACCGGGTGTTCGTGAACCGGTCGTTCGAGCTGCCATCGTGTTCCGCGTTCGAGATGTACGACCACGCGCGGTTCGTCGGCACGACCACGCATCTGTACGCCAATCGGTACAGCAGGGACTACGCGCCAATGCCGGCCGCCAGGTAGGCACTATAATTGAACGCAGGAGTGCAGGTTGGTTGGTCAAAGGTTATAGCTGTTATAAAGATACTCAGTTTTGGGTCACAAGTTTAATTGGTGTTCGCTCCCTGGTGGTTACGCTGCTACTGGTACGCGACGCTAGCCGCGACTCCGACTCCGACTCCGACTCCGACTCCGACTCCGACTCCGACTCCGACTCCGACTCAGCAGTACAGGCGCTAAGGATTGTGCCAGTGAGACTACTGGTTCAGCTATATAGTGCGTGTCGTTACGCAGTGCTAGATTTATTTGGTAATGGTTTAGTGAGTGTTGTAACTTTGTTACAATATACTGAAATTTTTTGTAAGATAGCACTTTTCGTTGCCAACCTCGGAACTGAACACTACATTAAGAACATGGTTAGTATGATGAAATTGTTCATATTGTTCATATTGTTATTTGCTTAGCAACGACCAATCAGAGCTTGTTATTTTCTTGCTAATGGACCTTAAGTATCGTAACGGGCCACTGATAAACAGGCATTTTGTTTGGTTAGGTTAGATTAGTTTAGGTAAGGTTAGGTTAGGTTAGGTTAGGTTAACCAAACAGGGCTAATATGTTGAGATAGGAAACATTTAACAGTGATCATGGCCATGTTTAAAACCGTTTTTGCGCCATTAAAGGCCATATACCACATCTCCTGACAAGCTTTGCCCATGGCAGAGGCAAAAAACATTTTTAAAATGTTGTGGGGCAAAACGCATTTATGTGGAGCCCTCTATGACGTCATCGTGGGCTCTGGGAATAGTTTTTTGCCCGTAATTACCTTCCCGAAGCACCGATTTGCTTCAAACTTTCGGTGCCTTGACTTTTGACAGCGATCACTTCGCAATGCTAAAAATTGGAATGGATATAACAATTTATAAATTATATTTTGAAATTGGAAAGTAAAACGAATCGACAATATTTGGTGAACAAATTATATATATTTTTTTTTAATTGCTTCTCTATTGGTTATAAAAAGACAACCCCGTTAAACTTGTGTGAGGGTTAGAGAATTTCTTTAAGGGGCGACAGAGCAGTTTGCCAGAAAGTGGCTTTCATACTAAAAGTTGCCGAGTTTTCAAGGCAACATCGATGAAGTATGTTGTAGACAAAACACGTAAGATGGGGTGCCCATGGCCCTCTTTTCGAAAATTTCCCCCAGTTGCTATATATAGAACTATCCCGAAACTGATAATTTTATTCCCATTTTAGTGCCATGTCTACGAAAGTGCAAAGAAACAAACAACAGTGGCTCCATCTCTTGAATGCCGGCGAAATCAATTATTGCGGGCAGAGGGCAATCGCGTAGATGCTTAAGACTCGGCTTTTCAGTGGCACGTTAAATACCCAATGGATTTTTAACTTGTTATTTGCTTAGCAACGTCCAATCAGAGCCCTGAACTTTCTTGCTAATGGACCGTTAGTAACTTAAGGGGCCACTGAAAAACCGGCACTTAGTATGAGAGTGGAAAATTTAAGTAGTAACCTAATTTCTATGTTTTAATATAGAAATAATATTTAACAGAATTTCTATATTTTATATTTCTATGTCGCTTTCATTGTGTCAGATACACGGTGACTGTGTGTAAGCAGCAGGTGACCACCTTTGAGGGCATCGCACTGCGCAAGGGCGGAATCTACGTCTACATGGCGCTCGGCAGTGAACTAGGATGGGTAGGGAACTCGAAGAATGCCTCAGCGCTAGCTCCCAAGTAGCATAAAACCCCTTATCTCAAAACGTTCGATGGACGTCGAAAAGCTAACGGCGGATAACTTGTGTTCAACGTTCGGGTAGAACCTAATCGAAAATTTTGCGAATGTGAACGTTGAACGCAAGTTTTCCCCCGTTAGCTTTTCGACGTCCAGCGAACGTTCGTGAAAACGTTCGCTGAACGTTTTTGTGCTACTTGAGCGCAGAACACGGATGGGTACAGGGAACTCAAAAAAAGCTTCGTTCATTCATCATCAATCAATTCATCAATGTAAACGGCCACAATGACATCAATGCCATTAAATGCCGTCAAATACGTATATTTGGAAGGACTTTTTTGGTATTGGTATTTACTATTATCCCAAATAGAGAATAACACTTAGACACACTGGTCTTTTCTTCACGGTAGATACACCCATCAACTTTTTAAATAGTTGTATCGGTTAAAACATTTAGTTTAGAATGATATAAAAATATGGATACTTATTTTTTCCACGCACAAATGAAAAAGTATATTTTGAAATTAAAAGTGAGTTGCCGATTGTTTTGCAGACCGGCCAGGTGGTGACGCTGCAGGACCCGTTCGCCGTCGCCTTGGCAACGCAGATCCCGCAGTTCGTGCTCATGGCGCTTGCGCAGCTCTTGTGTCCTGCGATGCTGCTCGAGTACGCGATGTCGCAGGTCGGTACACGAGCAGTGCGATTGTAGACTTAAGACCATTCATTGACGGTTGTTGAGGCTAATTGAATTCAACTTTTTATGGATTTCCAAGATATATTTCGAGGTTCTGAAATATTCAATTGGTTGTCCAAAGTGTGAGGATTCCGTAGACATTTGTTTCGTTGCGATCGGATAACGGATGTGGCCTGGAAAGTGTATACGGTAAGAGGTAAATTCTTAGCTGGAATTTCCCCGTAAGTACATCTTTCAATATACCGGCTAAACATGGTTATTTTAAAACTCTTGTAAGTATTAACGAGTGAATCTTGCGAAATAAAAATAGTTCAATTGGCTGTCCAAAGTGCGAAGATTCCGAAAATATAGGTTTCGTCGCGATCCGACGAGAGGTGCGGCCTGGAAAATGTATACGGCTCGAGAAGGAAACGACTCGACTTCGGAGCTCATTGGACAGACTTAAGGCTATTGGTGCGGTTGTTGGTGACTATTTCATGAAGCTTTATTTGAAATTTCTAATGGTATTTCGTGGTTATAAAATTCACAAAATTTGTTGCTTAAAGTGTGGGGATTCCGTAGACCCCGGGTTCGTCGCAATCGGACAAACGGTGTGGCCACAAGTTAGTATCCAGTTGGAGGTCAATTCTGAGCGGGATCAGCCCGAGGATGCGCTCAATAATACAACGTAGCAGGGTTGTTATACAATACTTGAAACAACAAGATGAGTGAATATTTTCGAGATTTGCAAACACACAATTTGTTGCCAAAAGTGTGAGGATTCCGTAAACATGGGTTTCGTTACGATCGGACAAAAGGTCTGGCCACAAGTTAGTATCCAGTAGGCGGTAAAATTTGAGCGGAAAGCTGCCCAAGTATACGCTCACACCAATAGTTTTAATAGCTCGCAGTAGCCACCGATATAAGGTTACCCAGATGTTCCACTCCCTAACCAAAGAAGCTACGCGAAAGCCCTCCGCGCGCAATAATAGTTTCGCCGGCAGTCAAGGGATGGAGCCACTGTTCATTGTTCAATTACCAGTGACCAAGGAAACTGTAACCACCTGTGGCCTTGGGACATTTAACCCCTAGATTACATTCACCTTGTGCCATGGCCTGGTATATTTAGTAAAAACTGGCTGCTAGCGCACCCCAGAGATTTCCTGTGAAACTGCTAGCATCACATGTTTGCCGAAGCCATAGCTATTTATGGTAGCATGTGTGGGTAACCCATTGTCTGTGCCTCGACCTCTCACTGCGCAGGTCCATCCCAGTGCGCTGCCCTTGCTGCTGCTGCTCTGGCTGAGTGCGCATGCGCTAGCGAGTCTCCTGGTGGCGCTAGAAGTCTCCACTGGCGTCATCTCCACACGGGTACGCCACTGTTTTCCTGCTCTTGCTTGGTGACACTAATTTAAGTCAAAGATGCGTAAGCAGTTCCCGAATCGAAGCCGAGTACCAGAAACAGTGACAACACTTTTGTTTGATGGAGGTCCTTAAGGCGCCGTTTATGGATGATGAGATGTTTTTCACCATTGTACTCTGATTTAGGGAGGTTTGCGGGCTGAAAAATGGCCCTCTTACACTTTGCTTCTATCCCATACACTGGCACCAACTGTAGTGATTATATCCCACACACTGGCACCAATTGTAGTGATTGTATCCCACACACTGGCACCAATTGTAGTGCTTCTATCCCACCCACAGGCATCAATTGTAGTGTACTTTATCCCACACACTGGCACCAATAATTGTAGTGTACTTTATCCCACACACTTCAATTATTTTGGTTATCTGTGATTCTATTTATTTTATAGCATCCCAAAAGGCATGGCTTACAAAACCAAAACATACAGATATAACGTTACTACTGCATTTGAAATCACCTGGGCCACAGTTTCGACGGTTTTACGGTATGAACTACGGCACCTTTAAAACCCCCTGTGTTAACACCAAGATGCTTGACACCACGATGCTTGACCTCTCAGGCCACAGCTTTCGTGTTCTACGGCAGTCTGATGGTCGTGGCCACGCTGGTTTTGGCCACGATGCTTTTCCTGCACCGCGAATCCGACTCCTCTTCATCGTCTTCATCATCTTCGTCGTCTTCGTATTCGTCATCGTCGTCCTCACCATCGCGGCAAGCAGCGCCGCAAGACAATCCGAACCCGAGACCCGATAACGAAGAGATTTGAAGAGTTGCTTGACAAATACAATCTAATTTCATTCTTGTCTTTTAATCGATGACTGGTTATTTATAATAATGTTGATTGTAGACAATAAACTTCGATTTAGCACTTGACATTTTAACTTTATCATGACTAGGTCAATGATTCTATTCTCTGATTTGTTTCAAGATTTCATTTCAGAAGAATCCAAGACTATTCCATGCCTAATTGTAATAGTACGTCAAGGACACAGCTTTCCGAAAGCCATGGAGTGGGCAAATCGCTTTTCTTGCTCTCCGAAATCTTCTTTTATTGTTGTTACTGTTGCTGCTGTTGCTGTTGCTGCTGTTGTTGTTGCACTGCTTGTTTAACATTGTTTACAGACGATACTATCCAAAAACTGATGAAAAATGTTCATAACCCATCGCAGCCGAAGATTTAGAGCAAGAATGGCTGGAACCTCTTTCTTCTGTTTCTGGATGAAGGAGGTTCCAGCCCCAAGGTTCAAGTCTGGATTAGCACAAAACAGTCTCAATAATAATTGAACCTGTGATTGTACTCATGAAAACAAAACAAGTAAGTCCTACCCGCCGGCTTTATATGCAATTGACCATCAATGCTGTTTGGATAATCACTTCTTATTAATAGCTTACAGTGACACATTAAACTTAATTTATTCTTTGCCTTCTTTAAGACAGCTCATGGGCTTTCTGATTATGCATGACAGAGATAATAAAAGTTTTCTTTGCAAATCGTGCATTTTAGTACGAGAAATGCAGGCAAGGTGTTCTTACTAACCGAATCTGAAATTTCATTATGGAACTTCTGACAGCGTGGTCTTTATTTTTCTTAGCGTCTTTTATCCAAAGCGTGTGCACTGCAACGCTAGGTGACATTTTGAAAACAGCAATTTCAGAAAAGTTTTTGCATATTAACGGAGGCAATAATGTAGTGACTCATGCTGTAGTTAATCAGATATTAAATATTTACGCTCCAGTATCCAATAGTTTTGACAATGATTTGTGTAGAAATCATGGAAAAGGCTACAAAGTTGGTGTCAAGAATGGTGAAATGTGGGCCCTGAAAAGTAAGTCAATCTATTGTTAAACTTATGATAGCCGCTCCTGCTTTCGTTGTGCCTGTTGTTTTAAAATGACGTTTTGCCATTGAATTTGAAGCTATAGCAGCTGGGTCTCTAGGAATTGTGCTGTAGTTGAGCCGAAAACAATCAGTATCTAGGGTAGTGCTAGTAGTAGCCCTGTACTGTTTAGATGGGGGCTACTACTAGCGCTGCTCTATATATAGATCGTTTTCGGCTCAACTACAGCACATTCCCAGTGGCCCACCTTACATAAGCGCTGAGCTTCTATATAGGCTTCAAATTATATGGTTTTGCTAGTGTTCGATTCCAGTTCGA
Organism: Nemoura dubitans; assembly: GCA_921293005.1. Classification (NCBI taxonomy): domain Eukaryota; kingdom Metazoa; phylum Arthropoda; class Insecta; order Plecoptera; family Nemouridae; genus Nemoura; species Nemoura dubitans. The sequence goes on along the minus strand of OV121078.1, from coordinate 11,891,775 downwards.
AGATTCCTGAAGGCGTGCTGATGATGAACTGGGCACAGTTGGGAAACTACGACGAGTGTGTGCAGGTCGAAGATGTGCCTTCCGAGTTTGGAGCTTTCAGCGGGCAGCATTGCTTGGTGGCAATGGCTCCGTCGAAAGCCAATTTTGAACAGCATTCAGCGTTCAACAGATTAAAAAATTTGCAAAATTCTTCAATATATCCCAGAATGGTAGCCGCATTTCCGTTCGTGAGAGAAGCCGTAAGTTCACTCAGTGATACCATAATTTCAAACTTGAAAAATGATTCTGTGCGATAAAGTGTGTAAAATTGGAAAAACATGTTTTTTTACGCCATTACCTCAATTTAAAAATCATAAGTAGCGTGGATTTGTGTATTTTATTTTAATAGTAGGTACAACTTTATTTTCTTGGAAAAAATTGCTAAAATGCGCCAAAAGCGTCATCGGCAAACACAAACCTGAATTTTCAAATGCCGTTATCTTAAAAGTTAGCGTGGTGACCCCAGTTTGTATTTAGTAAATAGTGTACAGAGGAGAAATTTCTTTTAAGTATTTTGAATTTTATTCAAATATCGTGTTAGCATCTGGAGCTTTTCTGTCTAGGGATTTTGTAACTTTTACGTTATACCGTTATCGGTTCTGATGGATAAAATCCCTATTGTTGATGTTAATATTTTATCTTTGTAACCGAGAACGGCGAAATAAGAGTTACGAAATCGCACTGCAGATGAGCTTGTTTTGACCTGATTTTCTAGACCGCCCCTGTTAAATTCCGAGTTTTCAAACTCATTAAATCGTAATTTTCAGTCCGTTGACCCCTCAATATTATTCTACCGTTTGATGCGGAGTAACGTCACCAAAGAAATCCGAAAGATTTTGAGGTTTTTTCAAGACCTTTGAGCTCCAAGAAAGATACTTTTTTGTGAGAGTGAAAAATACTTCCATTCCTAACCAAGTCTTAAACAAATAAGATTTCGAATACGGCGATTCCTCCGAGCGTTCCTCTGTGCAGGGCATGGCCTTCTGGTGGTCGATCTGCGTACCGTCCTCGTGCCGAGCCAAGGACGTGCAGCAGCATCTGCAGACCGCGTTACCAGGCAACCTGACCGTCATTGTCAAGGACACCAACTGCTTCAGCAAGGCCACACCAGCCCCCTTCTCGGCCGCTGATTGGTTCGCCGTGTGCGTAAAACTGGGCTTACAGCTGGTAATGTCAGTGACACGATGTCATCAACATTGGCTGTGCACCAATAGACTCCATGGCAGAGTAGCGAAATGACGTCATGCACATCCAGAGTCTCAGAGCCAATGTTGACGACATTGTGTCATTGACATTGGCAGCTGTAAATCCAGCTTTATACTTCTTTGTCATGGTGTATTAGCTTTGTTAAGGTCTACGAAATGGGATTTACTTCGTTTGAATTTCAAATACGAATCTCCTCTGCCACATGATATAATTTTTGGCATAAGGTCACTAAAATGACTATTACAACGTTTCTTTATTCCAGTGGATTCATGGCATTCTTTGCAGCACTGGTCATTTTGAGCACATCCTGTGATCTGATACGCTTGAATTCAGGTAGGTAATATGACAGCTATATCTAACGTTTCTTAAGTCAGATCACGAATAGCCACTTAAAACTTGACTTATCCTGAAAATACATTTCATGATAATATGTTACTTCTGTACATTCTTTTTTTTATACTTTTTATTAACGTTTTTAGTAAGCGCTACACACGAAAAATGTTTCGACTTCATTGGAAAGACAATGCAACAGTTACTGGGTTTGCATAAGAAACAAAGTGCAGTTATAAACTGCACTTTCGTAAGTGGTATAGCCATTAACACGAAACCTGGGTTGCGTACACAAGCTGTGAACCAAAAGAATTGAGTCAATATATTTCGTCCTGTTATCTTAAATCTAGCTATGCATGCAAGTAATATTATGTGTAACGAATTGCAGTTATGCAAGTTAATTAATGCAGGATACGCGTTAAAAGCCGTAAGACCTCCTTATCACCCATACGTCAAGTATCTACATGCCATGCATTTATTTATACTTAAATGACTCATTGGAGGGCGTGACAGAAGACAGCAAGGGTAAAAAGTGTTGCCAGTTTTAATATTGGAAAGATGCATAATCTATGAATGTATACAAATAATGCAATCGAAAATTATCTTGAAGAAACGTCGACCCTTAAGCTGGTTGTCAGTGTAGTGGTTAGTCAGTGGACATTGTCAGTGACACGATGACATCAACTTTGGCTCTGGACTAATCAGAGACACCATGGGCAAGACGCGAACATGACGTCATGCACATCCAGAGTCTCTGATTGGTGCAGAGCGAATGTTGATGACATCGTGTCACCGACATTGTCAGCTGTAAACAAAGAGTTCTGTTTTCAACGAAGGAAGGAATTCTTGCAGACGCTCGACAGCCCGTGCTGGCTGCGTTCTCTGTGTACTCGAACGGGGCCAAGTTGTTGAGTGCGCCCACGACCTCCCCGGACAATCTGCCCTGTCTGCACGGGGTGCGGTTCCTCAGCATGGCCTGGGTGATGCTGGCACATCGGTACACCCTGTCCGCCAGCACGCCGTCAATCAACAGAGTGGTGTTGCAGGACGTAAGGATCTGTAGTAATTGATTATTAAGATCAAATTTATGTTGAAATTTAGTTGTTAATTTGTCCATGTGTAAGAATATTACTCATGCAGAAAGGAAATTTGACTAAGGAAGTACGAAAATGGAAGGACACGATTTGACTGTGTGTTGTTTGATAAATGTTGTTTGATCTACAGTTGAAAGTGTTTAATAATGAAGTGTTAGAGATCTGGCTTTAAAATTTAGATAAACGAAGAAAGTAAGCTGTTGGGAGAATTTTAACACTCTACTCTTTTTGCTCGAAATTGTAAAAATAATACAAATGAATGCGCAAAATGACCCATAGGTTACAGCGCAAAAAATATATTAAGGTGGAATTATCCCCGTGGCTAACGAATTGTTTCCAGGCAAACGGACAGTAATAATTGTCTGTTATATTAATGTGGAAACAATCAGTGACAGCCCCACCAAAATGCTTACCTCTTAGGTACTAATATTTAGGTCTACCTTAAGGGTGTCAAAAATAATAGGAATAGTTTTTGTGCTAACGTTAGTTTTTCAAAAGAACCCCGTGACTTTGGGAATCATTTGTTTCTACAGTTACCATGGTTTTATATAGTTTCGGACGGTTTTTAGCAAAACTAATAGTGGCACTAAAATTATTCTTCATCTCGTTGGAAGCCTGATACCTTACCTAGGAGGTGAACTATTTTGGTGGGGCTGTCACTAATATTTTGCCTGTAAGCAATTGTTTGGTATGGATGTTCGTTGGCCAAGGTGATCATTTCGCCTAACAATAATTGTGACAGATGCAGTGGACAAAAATATCGAAACAATTTGCTATCCTTGTGATTGTTTTCCCTCCTCAGTTCGTTCAAGACTGGAGTCACACGATCAGTATCACGAACGCGACGGTGTCCGTCGACTCTTTTCTCCTGCTCAGTGGCACCTTGGTGTGTTACACGTTCATGAAGGAGAGGAGGAGAGGCTCTGATTTTAATATTTTCCTGTACTACACCCACAGATACGTACGGTGAGCGCTTAAACACGACTATGAGAGTGCTGGTTGGCAAAACTTTCATTTTCCTCTCCGATCGACATGCATTTGATCAAATATTTTCCAAAAAGCATAAACCTGTTCGTGGAAAAATGACTGAAAACTTGAACTATACCTAAAATCCATGTCACATTAAAACGGGGGAGTGGTTTCGCATCGTCCAATTCTGAATGCTGTCAGACACAAGATTAGAGTTTAAAAATACACAGGCGGCGCCATGTCTTGAGCATGACATAACGGTATTTATAATATGTACGCAATTTGAAACTCTAGCTCGTGTCTAGGAAGACACAATATTATAGAAAGCAAGTCGCGGGTTATTTTTTCTAGCGCAGAATAACTGTCTTGTCATGACCAGATAGAACCATGATCATATTTCTTGGTATTGGCTGAGAAATCGATTGTTGAAGACTTTTAATAAATAGGGCAAGAATTTTGAGTTTTTAAACCAACTGTCAGCAGAAAAATAAAAAACACAATTTAAAATTTAAAATCAATTGCCATGAAGCCTGAAGCTCGTAGATTCCAAAAAAGTGTGTCCCATCTTAATCGGACAATTGGTCTGACGGGAACGTGAAAACCTTTGCGCGAATTAAAATTTTGAAGCCTCAAGCGTGAGTCAGCAGAATTTTATTGTTATTACATTTATTATTACTTTAAAAACATGTTAGAACAGAACTACAATTAAAGAATTGGAAAATATATATAAATTTTTTTACATCGGTTACAGTGGTGTCTGGGATCATCATGAGGCTAGACAACCTCACTCCCAGGTGCGAGAAAGCGCGAACGCAGTCTCACGAGTATGCGCTTGTTTACTAAACTGTAAGAGATAAACTATTGCAGTAACCGAGGAAGTTGTAGATAAAGAATCAATCTGTGCCGGTAACGGACCTCTTTTCTCAGTTTCAATCCCCTTCATCTCTTTATCGATTCACGAAAAAGCGCAAAAAATAGCAATATACCACATTTTTTGATGCAGTTTCAGCCCTTTTAGACTCAAAAAATGGAAAGGCGGGTACGTTACCGACACATATTGATTCTTTATCTACAACTTCTTCGCTTACTTCAATAGTTTATCTCTTACTGTTTAGTAAAAAAGCGCCTACTCGTGAGACCCTGCTTTCACGCTATCTTGCAGCTGCTCGCATCTGGCAGCGTGGCAGTCAGCTCCTTTTACAGCTTGGATTGGTTGGTTATTTCTCGAGTTTGTTTGTACTGCGTTTGGCCATGAGTTGTCCTGTGTACAGATTGACGCCTGCTTACGCTGTGGTCGTCCTCATGACGGCCACCCTGTTCAAGTACATGGGCGACGGGCCGCTCTGGCAGGTTGTCAGCGAGTTTTGCAGTAGTCCCTGCCGGGAGAAATGGTGGACTAACCTTCTCTACGTCAACAACTACGTCCGGCCAACGGAGCACGTAAACATTTTACACCGCATTTGGCGTGATTGAATCAAGGCTGGAGAGCACAGTTCTGTTGGTGGCGGTGGAGGTGGTTGCGTTGGTGTAACTTGATCTTTCTTTCTTTCTTTGGGTGCTAAAATAAAATATACATACATGTTTTTTTTTTTTTTTTTTTTTTCAGTATCCGATCGAAAAAGAGGGGGAAACTGTTTAATCATTACAACAGTGGAATAGCGACTAATGGAATTGCGACTAATGGAATAGCGACTAATACATCTTGCAATCCCATGTGCGGCTGCTTACCTGGACAAACTTAAACACTTTTTAGACACCGGTTCGGTAGAAATACGACTAAATTCTGTGTGGCGATGGTCCAGTGATTTGCGACTAAATATTTAATCCATGTTCAACTCAATGAAAATAATAAAGTTCAGTCGCTAGACCAGTGGAAAAACGTCCAACTTTTTGTATACGCTCTTGAAATTGTTAAGAGATTGGGATTGCTTTGTTTGGTGAGTTAAAAGACTAATGGAAATACGTTAAGAGAGTTTTAAAGTCGATCTTTTTCAGTGTGTGTATCAGGCGTGGTATATTGCTGTCGACATGCAGCTCTTCTGGCTCTCCCCGTTGGTGCTTTTGCCCCTGTGGAAGTAAGTTCATTTTTGCATGGTCGACCCTGACTACTCTGAGTCGAGATCAGTTCACGTAGCGGACTGTTGATGGTTGACGGTTGTCTAGTAATCCGCTTAAAATGCGATATAGTTGACATTTTTCAAAATACTCTACCAACGGCTCAAAACACAGAAAAGTTTTTGGGTAAAGGTTTTTATGGTCAACGAGGCCAGGGCAATGCACTGGGGCAAAAATATTTGACGAATTTCCCAATTTGGCGGACCTGATATTCTTGACATTTTCCTAAATATTCTGCCAACGGTTTAAACACTGAAAATCTTTTGGGTAAGAGTGTTCTTATGGTCTATTATGCCAGGGCAACGCACTGGACCAATATTATTGGACTAATTTCCCAATTTGGCGGATCTGATATCATTGACAAATAAAGAGTAGGTAATTAGTTGAAATCGCATAAACTAGACCAGGTCCGCCAAATTGGAAAATTCGTCAAATATTTTTGGTCAAATGCATTTCCCCGGTATCATAGACCATAGAAACACTCCTTCCCAAAAGATTTTCAGAGTTTTGAACCGTTGACAGAATATTTTGAAAAATTTCAATAATATCAGGTCCGCCAAATTGGGAAATTCGTCAAATATTTTTGATCCAGTGCCTAGCCCTGGCCTCGTTGACCATAAAAACACTTACCCAAAAAAAGCAGTGTTTTGAGCCGTTGGTAGAATATTTTGAAAATTGTCAACTATGTCGGTTAAATTCCCCCTCCGTTGTCTAGCTATTGGCGTGATCGGTACTCTAGAAGAGTGCTCTTGGAGCAAATTGAGAGCAAGTCGCGTGTTCGATTGGTCAAAACAGAGCGCTCCAGAGTGGATTTTGCATGTTCTGTTGGTACGACTACTCGCTCTAGGAGTACAATTTCTTGCCCCGAGAATTGTGCCAGATCAGCAGCAAAATCTGGCAAGATGGCCGCTCGAAATTTTACATACATTTTGGAACTGCTTGACACTTCTGCAAGTCTAGTGGAGAATAGGACATTTATTAAAAATAATGTTTACACAACAAAAAGGATAGCGCATACATTTTCAGACTCTGAGGTATAATAAGTTTGGTTAAAAATATTTGTCACTCTGACAATAAGGCATGTGTTTGGTTCAGATTGCTTTGACAGCAAATCTGGGAACGAGCATGACGTCACGGGTCATTTGAAGTCACGGAAAAAAACGGGTATTTTTCCGTTTTTTCTGGAAAAATTGGAAAGTTGGAAAATTGGAAAAATTAAAAGATATTTGCTTTTGAAATACTTTATCATTTATTATCGGTCGAGCCATCTACGCACATAGAAGTAGTTCCATTCTCCACCACATCATATTGTCTTTGCAGTACTGTATGGGGTGGGGTGATATTTTGTTGCTATCAGTGTCCGTGTGTCCGTGTGTGAGAGGCTTGTGTTTTTTGTGTTTTTTTGGCCTGCTCACATTGTGATGCAATTTCCAGGGTGCATTTGAATTAAATATTATACTACTTGATAAATGTTCTAATTCCAGTCTTGTTTCTCGAATTGTTGCATACAGCATGATAAAATTCCAAACTTAATTTTTTCATCAATTTTTCCAATTTTTCCAATTTTTCCAATCCTCTGGGAAAAAAACGGAAACAAACGCGGGTTTTTTCAATTTTTCCAGAAAATGTGGTAGCTTTTAAAACCCTAGTCACGGGGCAGACGCATACCAACCGAAAACGCCATGTAACAACAAAACTCAATCGTCAACTATACCATCGCACCTTCATTTTGTCGGCTTCATAAACCAATAAGCATTTTGACTTGGAACAAAGTCAGACATCACAAAAATAATTTGGAATTGCAGATGGCCCAAACTTGGAAAAGCTCTACTTGGAGTTCTGATTGCTGTTGGTTTATCGATTGCATTCCTGGATTCGTTCATTAAAGAGTCACCTGTTTTATCCATCACTGGAGGGTAAGCTTCATTTGCTTTCTGGGATTCAAATCATGTACAGAAGTTATAAGCTATGCTAATGACAGTTTTCTGCAGATTTTTGTCCTCTTGGTCAATGGTCATCAAACTGTTTGTGTATATGACACTCTGAGGCGTTTGAATTTCCATGGCTTCCCTGTATCCCAAGTGGCACAAAAACCACTATTAAGTACGTTCGGTGGACGTCGAAAAGCAAACGGAGGATAACTTGCGTTCAACGTTCGGGTAGAACCTAATCGAAAATTTGGGTTCAACGAAAACGTTGAACGCAAGTTATCCCTTTTTAGCATTTCGACGTCCACCGAACGTTCGAAATAACGCTCGCTGAACCTTTTTTGTGCTGCTTGGGATATGGTCACGAACACTACCTAATTTTCACGTTCGAGCAAGATGCCTATTCAAAAGTGCAGAAAATTAACGTCAAAATATTAGTTAATTTGACACCGACATGGCTTTTTGTTGTAGAAGTAATGTCAATTGTATAAATTGACAATACATATTGTTCAAGCTTCGATCACTGCTCCTCGAAGGTTCAAGCATGGAATTTTTTCGAAATTTGGTGAACGCCCCTAGCTGAAATGCGCAACGCTCCAGGGAGCCGTGACACACAGTGTGAGAACCATTGTTAGGTTATTCAATAATATTTGATTTATTCACATTGTACACGATTTACCTACAGGGGCGATCTCGCTCCGGAGTACTTCTCAACGCACACCCGTTTCACGCCTTGGTTAATAGGCATCGGTCTGGGTTACATTCTACACAAGACCAAGAAGACCACCATGAAATTGGCAAAACCGCTGGTAGCTCTGGGATGGTTCCTCAGCTTCGGGCTGATGCTGACTTCGTTGCTGCTGATGCATAGGTTCTTTCAGTTCGACCACCAATACGAGAGAGCGTTCGAATCAATTTACACTTGCCTTATGAGACCTGCTTGGGCATTGGGTCTCGCCTGGGTGGTGTTTGCTTGTGTCACAGGCTTTGGAGGTATGTGTTGCATCAATTTAAGACATAACTAAACGGTAGCGGTTATGGCTGATTTTCGCAAAGATTTAACATTAATACGGACCATTTCCTGACTACAAATATTAACGTAACATAAACAAAAAAAATACACGTGATGTTAAAGAGTTGCTGGATGGCTCATACTTATTATTTTTTTGTATTTTGAAAGCTTAGGGAATTTTCGAAAAGTGCCATTCTAGACATTTTTAGACATTTCTTGAAAATTCCATTTATTGTAATTTTTCAAAATTTCAAAATTTTGTATCAGCCATCCAGCAACTCTGTATCACCAAGTGGATTTATTTTTCAAAATTTTACGTTACTATTTGTAGAAGGGAAAAGTTCCTTTTTAACGCCAAATCAATGCAAAAATCGGCCATAACCTCTACCGTTTAGTTATCTCCAGAATGAAGAAGAAAATTAAGAAATTATTGTCAATTATTTAGTGTGTATGAATTTCAGGATTTATTGACACATTTCTTTCGTGGAGTTTCTTCCAAGTTCTGAGTCGACTGACCTACTCAGTGTATTTAATTCACTACGCCCTATTGATTTGGGATTACGGGTCCACAAAAGCGCCTATCTACTTGGGCGATCGCACGATTGTACGCATAAAGAATCTCTACCCAGACCAGTGATGTAACTTATCTATATATTTGTATATTGATACTGCATCTAGATAGGTACTTTTTATTTCATGTATCTACAATATCATCTATAATATGCGTTTTTTCTGCATCATTGTTTTTTTTTTGGTTTAAGATACCAGATGCATTTCCATACTAGAGATTATGTAACTTCAACGCCATGCCGTTATCTGTTCCGATGGATAAAATTCCTCTTGTTGTCCATTCTAATTTTTTAACTTTGCAACCGAGAAGGGCAAAGTCATAGTTACGTAATCGCACTGCAGGTCTTGTATCTAGAAACAATTTTTCTTGAGTATCTTATCTTGTATCTAGATTGTTTTAAAAAGTATCTGTTACAACACTGATCCGAACGATTTTGATTTCGTTAATTTCAGAGCGTTTCGAATTGTTCTTAAATTTACAATCTCGTTTCTCATAAGTTTTTGCAGTATTTCGGGGACTTGTTGGTCGTGTTCCCTGCTGCATTTCTTTTATTCACGGTTTTTGAGGCGCCAGCAATAACCATCGAGCGGCACTTTCTAGGGGGATGTAAGTATACATCCGACACATACATTCACACAGATTTCGTTTGAAAAACTACATTAGAAAAAATACTGAAAACAATCATGAAATAATAAGCACCTCCTGTATACTGTCCTTCCAGATATAGTTCTAAGCTAAAATAGTAACTCATACGTGGTATCTTTTAACGGCCGTCTGCTTTTTACTTTTTATTAGCTAAAAACAGCCACGCTCATCATCAACCCAACGAAGCCCTAGTAATGTGCAATTTCTATGAATCCCAAACATTTTTATTTAAAACATTTTCCACTGATATTTTGACCTCTTATGGACCATGATATTATCCATTCCAGTGAGCAAGAAAGCAAGCACTCCGGTTCGAGAGGACTCGACAAAATCGCACAAAGATCTTGAAGGAGACCACAAAGAAGCTGCCATCGAACTCGAGGAATTTACTTCATATAGCTACACACGACCTGACTAGTTTGGCATAGTCTTTAAAGACTTGGTGTGGGGATAGTTATATAGGTACCACACGTTCAGTTTAAAAAAAAATTCGATTGTCTCACAATGTTACAAGTTCTATTTTATTTTATTTTTTACCTTTTGTGCTTTTAAACCAATTTCTATGTGAATATCTGTGGAATGACGATATAAGGGGTACACAGACTAGCTCGCTGCCAGCTGCTCTCAGCTGCGAGCTAGCGCGAATGCAGAGTCTCACGAGTAAACGCTTTTTTACTAAACCCTAAGAGATAAACTATTGAAGTAAGCGAGGAAGTTGTAGATAAAGAATCAATCTGTGTCGGCTACGGACCCGTTTTTCCACTTTTTTGGATTTAAAAGGGCCGAAACCGCTTCTAAAAAATGTAGCATTTTGCTATTTTTTTTTTCTAGCTTTTTCGTGAATCGATCAAGTGACGAAGGAGATTAAAATTACGAAAAAGGCTCCGTTACCCACACAGATTGATTCTTTATTTACTACTCCCTCGCTTACTTCAATAGTTTATCTTTTACGGTTAAGGCTATTCATTGATGGTTGTTGATGTTAATTGAATTGAACTTTTAATGGATTTCCAAGAGATATTTCGAGGTTCTAAAATATTCAATTGGTTGTCCAAAGTGTGAGGATTCCGTAGATATTTGTTTCGTTGCGATCGGATAACGGGTGTGGCCTGGAAAGTGTATACGGTAAGAGGTAAATTCTTAGCTGGAATTTACCCTTAAGTACATCTTTCAATATACCGGCTAAACATGGTTATTTTAAAACTCTTGTAAGTAATTTACGAGTGAATCTTGCGAAATGAAAATGATTCAATTGGTTGACCGAAGTGTGAAGATTCCGAAAATATTGGTATCGTCGCGATCCTACGAAAGGTGTGGCCTGGAAAGTGTATACCTTACGAGGCGAAGGAAACGGCTCGACTTCCGAGCTCATTGAACATCCTTAAGTAAAAAAGAGCATACTCGTGAAACTCTGCATTCGCGCAATCTCGCAGCTGCTCGCATCTGGCAGCGAGCTAGTCTATTTTCTTAAGTAATTATAACTCGCTTTTGCAAAGTTATTCTCTTAAGCGATAAAAAAAATGTTTTAGGAAGTCAATGTGCAGTTTTGGTTTCAACTGACACCCCATAACCACCCCCACTTCCACCCACCACCCTATCCACATCCGTCAAATGACAGCTTCTGAGCTTAACTCCATTTCAAGTTAAGAAGAAGAGTAGATTTGCATCTTCCTCGAGGACCTACTACCGATTTACACAAGCCTTGTCGTACCTTGTCGTTTAGTGTACCCTAGGTAATTTTTTTAAGGACGACTCCGGTCAATTTTTCCTAAAAGCCAATCTAAATGTGGGAAATTTTACATTGCGTCTACGAGGCACGAAACGAAAACACGCATCCCGTACCGGAGCAGTGATCGAAGGTGTAACTTTCTGATTCAAAAATCATTCGTTTTCAATTGCACTGCCCCGAGGTTTGACACGGGCAGTGATATCGAGCCAAATTGAAAGAAAAAAGTTGCACAATCGCTCGTCCCTTGTTTCCCTGTACGATGTTTTCAGGGCCCGGATTCACTAAATGTGATTCTGTGGATTCCTCCCGTAGTTTGGACAGAACCCCCAAAAGTTTACCCCATTTCGTATTCACAAAGCGAGATTCTTTGTTTTTTTGGGAGAATAATTCACCCATTGAATACCCCTGCTACTGAGCAGGGGTTTTGTCAATCTCCCAAAATCTGGAACTCACATCGTTCTTCAACACGTTGTTTTCACATGTTTTCCTGCAAAAACACAACAGCATCTTATTTCAATAGAAAAGTTTTATTTGGCTGATGACGCAAGTACTTGCATTTTGATTTTAAAGCGGAAAACATTTGTATTCTTTAATATTAAAAAAGTAGTTACATGGAAGTGTTCCTATCAAAGAGAGGATTCTAGAAGTTTTTTAGTTTCTCTTCTAGCTATAAAATTGTGTGGGTGTTGTAAAATCGCGAGTTTTGACAGGCAGGCGCTGATAATAAAACTGGTTTATCAAAACTAGATTGCGACCGAATTCCCTGCACATAGCCGACATTCTACAGGTGTGAACCTAAATCAACGGCTAACCTCTCAAGCATTTGGCAGAAAACTAAATGCATTTCAGTCAAAAAGTTCAAAAACAGACGGGAAACATATTTCATACATATTTTTTTAATTTGGAATCGTACTATAAAATATTGGGAAAATTGATAGCAAATTTAATAATATGTGTCAGTATCGTTTTTGCATTACGACAATCTCCGTAGCGTGACATTATATATATAGGTATAGGGAAATTAGTGTAGAAAGCGAAGCGATTCTTTTTATATCAGCATTTTTTCAAACTCTTATCATCGTATCCTAGAACGTCGTGGCCGTGAGTGATTCACAAAAGGCAATCGCTTTATCAGCAATCCTTTTTTGACCCAGTCACCTTGGCTTTGAACACCTTTCCACAAGTGTTTATGACCCTCTCCATTGAAGGATCGTTACCTCTTGTGGCTCTTGTAGCTAGTAAACCTGTTAACACGCAGCAAGATGTATTTGAGTGGGCCACATTATAGGTCATAGATAAAATATACATTCGGATATTTAAATATAAATTTAAGTTCCATAATAAGTTCTCCGGGAATTAGAAGAGTTTCCGTTAGATTTTTAATACTCTGATTGATGAACGTAGCGAGCGGTCCTCCAAGTTTTTGGAAAATATCGGTTCAGAAATGGTTTCCTTAAATATAAATTTTTCGAAATTTTTCGATTTTTTCGATTTTTTCAAAATTTTTCATTAACCTTATATGAAACCGTTAATTTGGCGATGTTCAGCTTTTTAGTCTGTGCTGTCTGGCTGACTGGGATGTATGTACCATCGAGCGACATTCTTGATAGAAATCGCGAAAATCGGCTGAAAACGGGTGGAAATGGTTTATATATGTTCAAAATATTGGTTTACATCCAGAGACGGCATTTTTACAGCGATTTGAAAGTGTTTTTTATGTGAAATATTGAAAAAACTGATTGCATTTGGCTGGCAAGATTGAGTAGCACCTAGCAGCCCAGCTCGATTTTTAAATCGTTCGAAAACTTATAAACATATCAACATTATAGATATTTATTAGGCCTGAAAATCTGAGGTCGGTAGGACTTTCCTTTTGGTTTTTATTTGCATATTTCCTAGTGTTTTTTATCAACGCAAAACAAATTGCGTTTGCGAAACCCTAGTATTTTTTATTACGAATAAATTACTTTGTAATTAGTCCATAAGGACAATCTAACTTAAAAATTGTCACAAAGGGACAAAAATAATATAATAGCAACACAACCTAAAAAGTTCGAGGAGGCCTGAGTGAAGTGACCTTCAGCCTTGTGTTGTGCATCGGCTTGTGTCTGTGCTTGTGCTTGTGCTTGTGCTTCTGCGTTGTGTCAATAGTGGGCAAACCTTAGCAGATCGGACACCGGGACAGCATCCCTTATGCTTCGTTTTGTGCTAGGAAACATTGTGTTCGCTTACAAGTATAGCTTGCGATCAGCCAATCACAGCCCGCGATTTAGTCACGTGACAGACTTATGCTCAACTTGTGAGCGAACGTATCTGACTTCAACCGTGTTGAACTTTTTGCTGCGGCGCGCAAAGTTCGACGCTCGCAATTGATAAGTGGGGTTATGTTGAACGTCATGATTTCGTATTTTCAGTTTTATTTGTCTGGTTTGTAGACAGGAAGTAAAGTGTAAGTATCAACACAAAGCAATATTTTTTTCTGATCGAAAAACAACGTGTAGCTTGGAAATCATTTACTAAAATGGTACATAAAATCAACTGTTTTTGGTCGGCCATTTTTAATTGTCTCTGCCATCCGTGCCCAAAGAGTGAGCAAACACAATGATTCCTAGCACTAAACGAGGCATAATAAGGATCTAACACCCTTCCACACAACAGGCCCAAGGCAACATTTCAATATTTCATTCCTTGCGTCCGGCGCCAAAAAATAACCTCTGGCTTATCAATTATGCGGCTTCATATTTGGCTATCACCTTGATGCCGTCGCCTCAACTTGATAAGGCTGTAATTACATAATGCGGGCGACCCATTCTGATTGGTTACTCTGACCTTGGACGAGTATTCGTTGTAGCTAATAAAATTGCCCGTTGTGTCGCACCGAAGAGAGGTTCAGTGTCGAAATTTTGTATTAAAACAGCGATTGCCAGTTCTTTTAATCAGTGAACAAGCTTCCAAAGGAGACACAAGATGGCACGCTTTGCTGTGATTGCTGGTACGGTTCTTGTATTTTAATGAGTGGAATGAAATCTTGTATTTCACTACCCTCAGACTAAAGTCACTTTAAAATATTGTATTTTTTAATGTTTTCAGTGTTGGATTGTTTGCACTGTTTATACATACTTACCAAGGTTGCCTCGATCGGGCATTTTCATTGTCTCAAGTTTTTATGGTTTACGTGACGTCAGCGGTGCCATACCGCTCCCTGTAAACTGTGATTTTCGGTGTGAAACTAACGTATTCAGTAAGCCGTGGTTATGTTCTTGGATGACATGGATGACATTTTAAAATAGCCAGTACTATTTTTGACAGATTGAGATAGAAATAAAAACAGCTTGAAACGACGAGCTAGTTGTAACACCTTTAAAAGATAAAAATTTGGAAGTACCTTCTTAACATAGGTTTCAGTCAATTCTGCGGCATTTGTGCTCCAATTGGCACCCTTACAACTGATTGTGAACCTTTGTAGATGTAGGGTGGCCTACAGAAATAGTATGCCTAAAAGTTTGAAGTGTGGGAGGCTTTTGTTCCCCTTTTTTAATTTATTAATTTTTTTGGAACAAATTTACAGCTTTCACACGAAACTCAACCAAAATGTAACTTATAAATTGAATATGTTATTGTATTTCACATTTGGCGTAACATTTTTAAGTTAAACAGCAAACCGCACGTGAAGCTCATGTTTTTTTCGGACTCTGACCACCCTCCCTTGCCCGTCATATGTGACACTGCCAATTTGCCAGCCAGTCTCAGCCAAGAATGCAAACCAGAATCTAATTTATTATCCTGGCGATGTTAAGGAAGTGATCGAGTTGTAACTTGAAGCACAAGCATTGAAACGTGTCGGCCATGACGAACACACGTGCATTGTTTCCTTGCAGGAGCTGTGATGGCTGTGATGTTCTTCGAAGCGGTTTCCATCTCACCTGCAGATCCTGGAAACGGACTGGGACCTAAACGTAACATTACAATCAGTTCACACAGTTTTCCTGTTATACTTACCAAGAAGGCACTTAAAATTAATTTGTGCAGGCAGCTGAATCTAAAAAAATTTTACGAACCGTAGGGGATAATTTTTAGTAATAAGCCCCACTGAGCGTTTGAATCATAACACTTACTCTTTAAAAACTCTGTCTTTGATCTTCTTAGTTGCGTGGCTAGGGGTCGGTGCAGAGAGATTACTCGCGAACTTTCTTCGTTAACCATTATTAATGTACAAATCGGGGAAAATACCATTGGAATAGGAAGACTCAATTGATGTCATATGGTATTTTGTAATTTAAAGAACCTAGAGCATTCTTCCTCTATACGAACTCCGTAAAAGTGCAGCAAAAATATTTTTCAGGCACTTTTTGAAAACGCAAGTTTTCGCCATTTTTTTTAAAAGTTACCTTACACCACAGACATAAGGTAACCCAGACATTCTATCATACCTTTAGCGATGGCTACGACAAAAATTTTATGCTAGTAATTTCGCCGGCAAACCTGATTGAACATCATTTACCAGGCCATGGCACAAGGTCAATTATTATCAAGGGACCAATTGTTTCACAGATGGTGACAGTTACCTTGGTTACACAACAAACAGGGGCTCCATCCCTTGACAGCCGGCGAAACTATTTTTTCCGGCACAGGTCTTTCGCGTAGCTTATTCAGTTTGGGAGTGGAACATCTGGCTAATCTTATATCTGTGCTTATACCCCAACTGACATAAAACAAACCTTGAACTACACATCTATTTTTGTCCAAATCTGTGCTAGTATTTGCGGCAAAGAGGAGCTCAAGCGTGGAAACTCAGCGTACGATGAAAACACTAGCGTATGGTTTCCTCCTGGGCAAGAGGGCTCTGAGATCGCGCGCAGCCAAGCTGGTGTGGGACCAGTTTGACGCCTGGCAGTGTCAGACGACGTATGTGCCTTACGGCGTGTCTAACTGCGTCACCATCAACACGTATCCGGTTTCCGGAGCACTAACCGGCCCCACGCCGACCGGATGCGGCTGGAAGATGCCCGAATTCTGCGACGCGACGGTGGACGCGGCCGTTGACGCCTATCAAGGTCGGTGCAAAATATAAGTGACTAAGGTAAGGTCAAGAGTAATTGGACAAAATTATACAACCGAACCGGGAATGTTAGCAGCACAGCCATTGGTGCCTATGTGTGGGATAGAAGCACTACAATTGGTGCCAGTGTGTGGAATAGAAGCACTACAATTGGTGCCAGTGTGTGGAATAGAAGCACTACAATTGGTGACAGTGTGTGGGATATAAGCACTACAATTGGTGCCAGTGTGTGGGATAGAAGCACTACAATTGGTGCCAGTGTGTGGGATAGAAGCACTACAATTGGTGCCAGTGTGTGGGATAGAAGCACTACAATTGGTGCCAGTGTGTGGGGAAAAAACATTACAATTGGTGCCAGTGTGTGGGATATAAGCACTACAATTGGTGCCAGTGTGTGGGATAGAAGCACTACAATTTGTGCCAGTGTGTGGGATAGAAGCACTACAATTGGTGTCAGTGTGTGGGATAGAAGCATTACAATTGGTGCCAGTGTCTGGGATAGAAGCATTATTAGTGCTGCCAGCGTCTGGGATGGAAGCTTTATAATTGGTAATGTCTTCAGCCGCCTTGCCTGCTGCTGCTGCCCCCCCTGCCGACTACACCATCTACTACGGCGTGGGAGCATACAAGGTTCACACCGAGCATAAGACCTGGGCCGAGGCCAAGGCGATCTGCGAGGCCGAAGGACCCGGTATCAGCCTGGCCATCCCAAGCACGACTGCCGAGTATGATGCTGTGAATGACATGATGGACACCGTGCTTCCGACTGAACAGCTCGGCTTTTGGGTGGGCATGAGCGATATAGCCGTCGAGGGCCAATTCGTGACCGTCTTTGGTAAGTGCTTGGACTGTTTGGGAAAAATATGGTGAAACGACAACCTACCTTAACCCTCTTTTAGAAGGGTGCTAACCCTCGATCCGCCCGACGACTGCCGATTCCTACCGTGTGGGTCCAAAAAGGGGAACTTTTGGAGGCGGGAAACGACTTACACATAAATACAAAATTCTAAAATAAGGCAAATTTACTATTGCTCTAATCAAAATACAAAACTCTCTATGTCCCCGAGCTAGCTTAAATCTGGCCAGAATGATAAATTCCATGGTACTTAATTGTAAAAGTCGATATAGCCGCCGAGGGTCAATTCGTGACCATCTTTGGTAAGTGCATGGACTGTTTGGGAAAAATATGTTGAAACGTCAAACTTCCTTAACCCTCTTTTAGAAGGGCGCTAACCCTCGATCCGCCCGACGACTGCCGAATCCTACCGTGTGGGTCCAAAAAGGGGAACTTTTTGAGGCGGGAAACGACTTACACATAAGTACAAAATTCTAACGTAAGGCAAATTTACTATTGCTCTAATCAAAATACAAAACTCTCTATGTCCCCGAGCTAGCTTAAATCTGCCCAGAATGAGAAATTCCATGGTACTTCAGTGTAAAAGTCACGTGGTGCTAGCCGGCGTCGATATCCGCGTTTTGCGATGGCAGGCGTCGGACAGGGCGCCCGATGGGATGTCGGACTCGTGGCGTCGGACTGAGCGTCGGCTACGTGCGTAGATCAGCGCTCTCAGGGGTCGGCACCCGGCAGATGTGTCGGCGACGGCGGACTAGCGGCGTCAATAGGCTTCGTATCTGGCTTGATAGCGTCGCACGAATTGTCCCGTAGTTGCTTCGAACGGAACCGACGTCGGGAGCAACACAAGAAGCGAGGCTTTCACCCTTCGAAGCTCAGCGTCTTTCTGGTCGCCGTTCCTCCATACGACGTCCCCAGGCGATTCCCCTCCAGGTGTACCACGTGATCTTGCCGGCCAATTAGGTCGCGCGTTTCTTAACATTACCATATGTGGTCGGAAAGACTTCTGCTGACGCAGAATTCCGCTGGCGCTCTACTGTCTTACTTTTTTATTTCAATATATTTTTCTAATGAATTTTACATTGCAAAAACTCATGACCTAGGCAGTTTAGGATGGAGTATTGGACCGGACCAAACTGCAAGCTTCGACACCCCCGCGATCCCTCCGCGATCGTGAGCGACAAGAGATTATGAATTGCGCAACTTTGGCGCAATATGCTCACCACGGCAAGAAAGTTGGCGCCCCAGTAGCCGTAAATTACCAAAGATTAACTAAAATAGGCACGTGGAGGCCAGGAGCATGGGGTGAAATTAGATGAACCTCACAATGTTTAAATACCATTCAATTTTCTTAGATCGATCACTTTGATTTTATTTACATTTACACACACCGGCCGTAAAAGAAACATCTCTGTAACGAAATTCTCCTCCTTGCACAGGCCAACCGAGTTGCGATTTGCCCTTGGTCCGGTGGGCCCCGAACCAGCCGGACAACTACGAGGGCAACTACGAGGTCGGCTTCGGTTTCCAGCACGCTGACGCCCTCAACGACTACAAGTGCGCGACAACCATGGCGTTCTTGTGCGAGAAGCCGTTGTCTTCACGCCTGACATCTTGTGGACATGGCTTCTAGACATCCAGGTAGGAACCTTCGATCACTGCTCCGGTACGGGATAGGCAACAAGTATGCCGAGCCAACTCTCACTGCTCCGGTACGGGATATGTTCAGGCCATATTCCACCAGGATTGCAACCTGCCGTTCCATGGCCCTCTAAATGGTTTTTTTCTATTGGTGGTGATAGTAAATGTGCGGTAAGAAGGCCTAGGATCAGCAGGCAGCGCAGCACCCTAGCTGAATATGGCCTTAACTATAGTCTGCCGTGCCAGCTCTCACTGCTCGGGTACGGGATAGGCAACTAGCATGCCGTGCCAGCTCTCACTGCTCGGGTACGGGATAGGCAACTAGTATGCCGTGCCAGCGCTTACTGCTCGGGTACGGGATTCGCAACTAGTATGCTACAGTCAACCCTAGCTCATTGGTTTTTCGCACGAAATATTTTCAGAAAAAGCATTGATGTGGCAATGTGACAACCGCTTTGCAAAGGCAGAATTCGCTCAAAACCAGGAGAAATATACCTAAAAACAACTCAAATTTCCCTTACTGATAACGGCTGGTTTTTTGCTCAGTGACTTTATTACTGATTATTTGAATAATTAAAACTTCTTCACTCCCGTTTGTCAAATCTTTTAAAGACAATTTTGGGCCAGTTTAAATATTTTGCTAACGTTACGTTTTCGTTTATTATAGTATCCCAAACATTAAATTCTTATAAGTACATTCTCAATATTTGTGCATAATATTGTATTATTTTATTGAAAATTCTTATATTTCAACCTTTTATTTTTAAATAATTATAAGATTATTACTATCCAAAATGCGGTTGTCGAGATGAAATATTCACAAAGCTGCATCTGCAAACGGTTGTGCTCCAGCATAAGTCCATGTCATTTATGCTTGTGTGATATTTGCAGGTGTGTCTTGGCCAACCCGGCTCCCCAACATCCGTCGTCGACAGGGGCGAACCCCAATGGGCAGAGACAGAAGCACACAATTGTTTTGTTTAAAAAATGGCAATACCATTTTGATATTTGACGTTTTCTTCTGGAATGCACATACCTTAAACCATTCGATGTTTCTGTTTGCCGTGCACGTTGGTCTGCTATTTTGTTTATTATTCCATTAAAATTGAAATACATTATCTAAAAATATCAATACACATTGATAAACGCTGTTGAACCTCAGTAACTATCTCCACAACAACAATATTATGCAAGCTATAATATACGTACGTATTTGATCATCACAGCACGGCCTACTGATATACACCTATCACCATTTGTCGTTTCCCCGATAGATCACTGCACTGTGCGAGCTCCGAGAGGCTCCGAGTCCAAAAAGCAACATGGCGACACAATAATGTGATTGGATAAACGAAATGATTGCTTGCAGTCAAGGTATGAATAAATATAATTGGACAAAGGTATTTATTTCGATGAAAAGTAGGTAGGTGCATATAATAGTGTTTCTTATTTGAGAAGCGAAATAAATTGCGCATGAATGCATTTAACAAAGAAATTTGACGTTTCTTATGAGCCAATGTCGCCATGTTGCATTTTCGTCTCGAGGCCTGAACTGCCCGAACTATTTCCCTTTCAGTGCAGCGATCTAGCAGGAAGACTACAAACTAAAAATCTCGAGTCCCGATTCGGACGGCGCTGTCTAATTTATAACAGAAGCAATGATCATAGTTATTGTATAATGATCTTCTTGACCAACGAATTGACCAAACAATTGTTTTCAGGCAAACTATTAGTGACAGCCCCACCAAAATAGCTTGCAAAATAGGCTTTCAAATACAGTAAAAATAATTGTTCTGCTATGATTGGTTTGGCTAATTAACGTCCTTAACTATGGGAAGTATTCGTTTTTATAGTAGGTTATAGTAGTAGGACGTTATTAATCAATTTGATCAATTTATAAAGCTTTCAAATAAAGTAGCAGTCATTTCTGTTTTATGATCTGATTTGCTGACAAAGCAGAATAACTGCAAAACTGATTTTAAACAGTTTTTAAGGTTTTTCTAGATTTTTAGCAAGTCTAATAAACATGTTTGGAGTCTACTCATGCCAAGGTTTTCCCAATAAGAAATTTTAATGGGAAACTTTATTATTCAATAATTACTAACCCTTCAGCAAAAGGCAGTCCCCCAAAGACACATTTTACTTTCATATCCTACGGTAGATACTAGTCATTTCCTACAATGCTGTGTATTACCCAATTTAATTACAAATAAGTTACATAATATTCCATTGTTTTCACAAAACCTCGTAAGATTGGTTTGAGTGGTTTCATTCAAGATAAAATTACTCCAGATAACAACAACAAAAGTTTCTTGCGCTCAAATTGATATTCAAACGGCCAAAATAGGTGGGACCAAGTTCCCACTAGTTTCCTGCAGAATGAAACCAATCTTTTCTTAAAGGAACACACCAACAAAAGCAAATATGATTTCACAAATACGGATTTTCAACACAAATGGCAATTCCTAAACGTTATGTACAACAAATATT
This sequence comes from Nemoura dubitans, assembly GCA_921293005.1. NCBI lineage: Eukaryota > Metazoa > Arthropoda > Insecta > Plecoptera > Nemouridae > Nemoura > Nemoura dubitans. The sequence continues at coordinate 11,870,094 of OV121078.1, read as the reverse complement.
GGTACATTTTGGCACTCTCTAGAGTCGACAGTTTTTAGAAAATGATGTAAGTAAATGAAATCTCAAATGTGTGAAAATATTGATTGGTTCGAAAACCATCCAGCAAATTTTTTGCAAATACTACCAGTGGGTTTAAATTAAAACAAGAACATCAGAAAATTTAATCACAATTTGAGCTGGCTTTTGGGCTGAAAGGTGCCTTTGAAAAGTCCAGCACAGAGGCGACGGCGAGTGTCCGCTCCTTCTTGGGGAGCGAAACAAGCTCCCTGTCACGGAATGTCGAGCTCAGAGGCGACGGCGAGTGTCCGTTCCTTTCCGGGGAGCGAAACAAGCACCCTGTCACGGAATTTCCAGCACAGAGGCGACGGCGAGTGTCCGCTCGTTTTCTGGGAGCGAAACAAGCACCCTGTCACGGAATGTCCGGGCCCTTGAGGATAAAAGCAATCGGAGCAAGATCTTGTCTCTAAGTACTTTAGATGATCTCGTCAATTAGCTTTTGGGTACCTACTAATCATGACAAATGTATAATTGTCGACGTGGGACGAGATAGCAATAATTTCCAGCTGTTTGTATCATCACTCAGCAGGTGTTTCACCTACTCATGATAAAACTTAGATCTTTATCCAAAAATATGTTCTATTGTTCCCTTTATCTAAAAATTATTGTACAATATAAAAGTTCATTGCTGGAGGTAGCTGGTGTCACTTTCGTGAGAGCAGTGCTATAATTTTCATATCCCAAGAAATTACGCAGCTCTCCTACGATGAAAGGTAAGTCGGTGTCGTAAAACTAACATTTGGGAACAAATGTCTATAGTAATAGCAGCGGGACTTTGCTGTATTCGAAACACAATTAGATTTACAGTATTATTTTGGTTTTTCTGGAACAAACAAGGTAGAATATGCTTGTTCCAGTAAGAGATGGATGGAAGGAAGGAAGGAAGGAAGACGCGAATCTGGAAGAAATGTGGCTCGTTTCCCGGTGCGGTATATATATATAGGTACTCAGTAGCACACTTTTCCACATTGCGTCTTCCTGCCACAGTTTGATTTATTTATATTGTTTTAAGGATATGGGAAAAAAGTGTCGCTAGGACGTTGTAAATATGGAATCAATAGAAGCGAACCTAATAATTGAAAGGACGCTTTATTTCAGTGTGCACTAAATCTCTGCAAATAGTTTTTAAGAATCCTTTTTAGAACTTTTAATTTTTCAGTATTGAAAAAAATATCAAACTTCTTGTACGGTTTGATTTGCTCTAAAATATCATAAAAAGCGGCGGTGTATGTGGAGTACGAAGAAAAATTCTTCAATAATTGCATAAAAATCTAAGCAAGAGTGTGGTCTGAATAGAGCACAGTATAATACACAAACACACACAAAAACAAACAGACAGATTGTTCCAGCCTTCCAGGTTACATAGGAGGCACCTTCAAAGGTTCCCTTTCTATCCCACCCAGCGAAGCGGGAGAATGTGTTCCCTGATTGCTCAGACGGTAGAGCACCTGACCGACAATCAGGAGCCTTATCCCACCCAGAAAAGGGGGAGAATGCTTGTCCGAATAGCTCAGATGTTAGAGCACATTACTAGGTTATTTGCAATCCTAGATTAGTAGCCCGGTTCAACTGCACTTTTCATGTTTCGCTTCCCTACCAAACGTGCATTTTTATTTTAAATAGTGAAATTTTATGTTTCGCTCCCTTCATCAACTACCCTGACACCAACCGTTAGAGTTGAACTTATTTTTAACCAATCTCAACATCTCTGTCCCTTTAGTCGCCGTCTTCGCCATGCTGCTCTGCCTAGCGGCGCTCGGCCAAACCAGACCGTCGGTCGGTAACAAAGACAACGTCTGTACCGGCATCGACCCCGAGTTCTACTTGCTGCCGCACCCGACAGACTGCTCTCTGTTCATCCGATGCGACCACGGCGAGCCATTGGTCGAGTCGTGTCCGTGGGGTCTGCACTTCAACCCCACGATCCACGTATGTGACTGGCCGTGGAACGCGGGGTGCGTGGCCGGACCCACTGGTGGCAGCACTGCAGCCACTAGCGAAGCCACGACTGAGGCTACCACTGAGGCTACCACTGAGGCAACCACTGAGGCAACCACTGCCGCTACCACTGAGGCTACCACTGCCGCTACCACTGAGGCTTCCACTGAGGCTACCACTACCGCGACCACTGAGGCTACCACTGAGGCTACCACTGCCGCTACCACTGAGGCTTCCACTGAGGCTACCACTACCGCGACCACTGAGGCTACCACTGAGGCAACCACTGCCGCTACCACTGAGGCTACCACTGAGTCTACTACTGAGGTTACGACTGCCACTACCACTGAGGCTACCACTGAGGCAACCACTGAGGCAACCACTGCCGCTACCACTGAGGCTACCACTGCCGCTACCACTGCCGCTACCACAGAGGCTACCACTGCCACTACCACTGAGGCTACCACTGCCGCTACCACTGAGGCTACCACTGCCGCTACCACTGAGGCTTCCACTGAGGCTACCACAGCTGCGACCACTGAGGCTACTACTGAGGTTACCACTGCCGCTTCCACTGAGGCTACCACTGAAGCCACCACAGAGGGACCTACAGAATCGACAACCCAACAAGGAACGACTCCTACGACTACTAAAAAACCTAAACCAACCAAGCCAACCACAGTGAAGCCAACCAAGCCAACCACAGTGAAGCCGACGAAGCCTACCACAGTGAAGCCGACGAAGCCCACCACAGTGAAGCCGACGAAGCCCCCGACGACGACGAAGCCTGAATCCTCTGAGGAAAGTAGCTCTGAGTCTGAGGAAACTTGAACGATGCGAATGAAAGCGACGAGACAAAGAAGTTTAGGCAAACTCCAGGCCGCTACGCTTCAGACGATTTAACCGATCGGTTCGACGCAGAGCTTTCACGCACATTTCTTGCTGGTTTCTGTTGAGACTGATTCTAAACACTTTTTAACAGCTCTAATAAATGAAGTCTGCAATAGTTTGATCGTGCCTTTTTTCATCATTCTGTTGTCGATATCGGTATACAGATTCAAGGACTTTGAAAAATGCAATATTTTAATATATTTTTTTATTTGGCCATCATGACATGCGGGTTGCAACCCAGTTGCACCATATAATATACGAACAAAGTTTCAGAATCAATATGAAATTTTCAAGTTTAAATTATTTGTAAAAGTTTTGAAAATGTTAAAAACTTGTAGAAAAGAATATTAAACTATACAAATTAAACTTGATTAGAAACTATTTAGCTAATACATATTACCATTTTCAGATCTATCTGAATTTAACCTACGTCCAATGGATTTAGAAAATAACTTTGCAGTTTACCAGTTATGGACCGTATGGCGGTATTAGATAATTATGGTTTGCATCTTCTGTGAGGACCCACAAATGTTAAAAAAGAGCTAAGAGTTTCAAAACTGCCCACAGAGTCTTTGGTCCGAATAAAGACATGGCTTGAGAGTATTGAGACTCTGAGCTCGTGTCTAGCACCAGTAGGTCCTCGAAGAAGATCCAAATCCATTCTCGTCATGAAAACATGAAATACAAAAGGCAAAGATAGGTTGGAATTGAATAGGTAATTTTTTTGGATAAGTCGCATTTTAATCCATTTTGGCGTTCTCGCATATTAGTCTCTAAAATTTACAGGACATAACCAAATAATTTAGGGTTTGCACGAAAATAAATATCTTACCAACTGTTGATTTAAATCTCTACGGACTCGATTTAGCAATAGCATTATATATATATATATATATATATATATATATATATATATATATATATATATATATATGTATATATATATATATATATATATATATATATATATATATATATATATATATATATATATATATATATATATGAGTGATTGAAAGTTTTGGCAGTTCATTTTATGTGATAAAAAGGCTTTACGGTTAAAAACTGCAACGATAAAAAACGTTTATGAATATTTATTTATTCGACGTTTCGCCAAGGAAATGTCTTGGCATCTTCAGGAAAGTTTTCTGAGAGTACAAACGAAAAAACAAGGTAGATACCAAAAAACACAGGGTCCCTAGGATATAAATCAACAAAACCTACAAGAAACAGAGTCAAAAAACCAGAAAATCTAAAAACCAAAAATGTAAAAAAAACACATATAAAATTTCTACGAAACGTTTCTTGTTCTGCTTCTTGTTTCTCTTGTTGTAGGGACGGGTTTTCGTGGTTTCTTCGACGATACAGTTCTTGTTGGTTGATTGATGATTTCCATTCTTCTATCTCTTGGTGGTGGATTCGGTTGGATTTCGATAGATTTGATAATTGGATACCATGTCGCTGGAAGACGCTGGCTATCATCTCTCTTGTTTAAATTTTGAGGTCTTCTTTCAATTTCTAGCGCTTCTCTTATTAATCTCGTCTTCAAATGGTTGACAATGGCTAAAGGTTTCATATTATCAAAATCAATCATGTGATTCAAATCTCTTGCGTGTTGTACCAGGGCTGAGGTTTCGGTACAATTTCTTATTGCTAACACATGTTCTACTTTCCTTGCCGAAAAGTTCCTTCCTGTTTGTCCTACATAAGTGCTTGCACATTCTCCACACGGAATTTCGTAGACACCCCAACCCTCTAGAGGAATTTGATCTTTAAAATTGCGTAAACGGTTTTGAATTTTAGAATTTGTTTGAAAAACCGTGTTAATTTTTTCTTGTCGCAATAGTTGGCTTATTTTATCTGTAGTGTTTTTTATGAAAGGTAAAAAAAACTTTCCTGAAGATGCCAAGACATTTCCTTGGCGAAACGTCGAATAAATAAATATTCATAAACGTTTTTTATCGTTGCAGTTTTTAACCGTAAAGCCTTTTTATCATATATATATATATATATATATATATATATATATATATATATATATATATATATATATATATATATATATATATATATATATATATATATATATATATATATATATATATATATATATATATATATATATATATATCTACTATAATCTACTATAACCCACTATATATCTATATATAATCTACTGAAGCCGGCCAGCCACGCCTAATGCTTCTTGTCTCTTGTACACTTCTTCTATCTTTCATTCGTAAATTTCGCTTTCTTCTTCCTCCTCTTCTTCTTCTTCTTCTTCTTCAAATTTAATTATCATCCCCCACAACTTCTTTTCGTTCCACAATTCCTCTTTCTCCACTTCCTTCCAGTCGATACTTCTCTCCTCTAAATCGTCTTTAATCATTCCAATCCATTTCAATCTTGGTCTTCCCACCCTTCTTCGACTCCCAACAGTTGCTTCAAACTACCTCCTTGGAATTCTTTTCTCATCCATCCGTTTCATGTGCCCAAACCAACAGCATATATTCCAATACTACCAATACATATACATATACATATACATATACAATACATATAACCAACAGCATAATCCAATAGCATTATAATAAATATAATAGTCTTAACAAGGAATCTCTTTGCTTACAAACACGTGGTTATTAGTTAATACCAACCAAATTGGATGCCTTTCCCAGCCATGCCTGCCAAGAGAACCTTTATCCCGTTCAGCTCATTATTCTATTCAGCTGATTCTAACGATAAACAATTTTAAGCCATTGTTTAACAGTTGGCGATTGATTCTGGTCAGTATACAGTTAAGTGAGCGATAAGAGGGCCACTCGACCTCCGTTACCTAAACCGCCAATAAACATATTGATTAACTCGTTACTTACTGTGCTGGAAATCCCTATGATGCACGAGCAAAACAAATTGCCTTGCCACTACTTGAGAGTTCACATTATTATGTCAAGTGCCGAATTTGATTTTTCCCCATTTCTACGACAGCAACTTCTGATATTTAATTATAGCTCAAGCAGCAGCCAACAGAAACTTTCCGAAAACCAGAAAAAGATTGCGTGATTATGACTGTTGACAGAATTCCAATTTCATTCCCTAGGGTCATGCTTTGATACGTGACCACCGGCAGCACCAACATTAAGCTAATCATGGATTACGCCTGGGGCCCTGGATCAAGAACAAAATACAATATTACTGAATTTTCGACATTTTGAAAGATTACAAAATGAATAATCACACAAATACAAAAAAAAAATTGCAAAATCATGTTCTGTTTCAAAATTGTTAATAAAGTCTTTCTTTGCTTATCATCCATCAAATTGCTGGAGTCTTTATTTAAAAAATGAGCTGCTGACTAGATAAGCAACTTCCTGAAATACATTTATTTCTTGCAGGTCCTGATAAATTGGCCAAATCATATCCAACATTTACAGAACTACTAACTATTAATTGAAACAAGATGGAGATTATATGATAGATAAAGAGACGTCGACCGACGCGAAGACAGAGAACCCATTTTAGGTAAGCAGTAGTTTATAAGAAAATGTTCAAAAAGCAGACAATACTCTTAAACTTCGCAATTCCTATAGTAACAGATAGCTCAACACAAGGACTTAATCTAACAATGGTTTTTAGTGGTCACTGGCGATAGAATTTCGCTTTATGAAGGTGGGGATTCGAATGTTCTTTCTTGGGCGCCGAAACTATCTGATATATCCCCCAAATTTTGTGAGAAAAAACTAGAGTTTTATGACTTAGACATCAATCAAGTGATCATGTCAAGTTAACAAGAGGATATCTATTGACGTTCGGTGCCGAAGCACCTAGGTCAACATCTATGGACGGAAGGTTTACAAAGTGTCGCCGGTATCCGGCTCATTAGGGTGGGATTAGTTCAGTTCTACTGGCACCAGTGATCAAGTCTCCTTAGTGTTTGTTTAAGTTAACGGAGAGGTTCGAGAAACGAGGTGGCACTAGTTGCAGCTGCCGGCGTTGGTGCCTGCAATCCACCATACATCCTTAAGACGTTGGCATTTCTTTATGTGGTATGTATGAACCTTGTATCGGACAAGCTGAGTTAGTCTTTATAAGCATATTACTATGTACCAATCATTAGATACAAAAACCTATTCTGAGGTGGACGTATAGGTGGATAGTTTTAAGAAATTACACAATAGAAGCGCATGCTGCTGGCTAGCTTTTCCCCAAGTAAAGGTACGTTACGAGGAGGTGCCACGCCAAAACGAAAAGGTTCGATTATTTTTACGCAATTATAAAAAAAAAAAAAAAATCAAACGAGATGTTTAATTAATTGGTATTCTGTACACTATATATTCATTTAAAAGCATTTCAGAGGACTCATTTAGAGAAGGAATAAAAATAAACAACACCCATGGCAACCACAGCGCAACGCATCTGTCAGACTGAATCAATGGATGACTTACGGTAACTTTAAGATAAGTGACAAAATGTTTATGTAACACCGGATAAACCACCACCTTAATCCATCTTAGCGCTTGCGTAAAGTTACGACGATCAGCTCACTTATCTTAAAGCTACTCAAAGTTTCTGTAAGTCGCCCCACATCCACTATATTTTGTAAACTACCTTTTATCCTTATAATTACAGAAAAACGTCAGTCATTCAGTAGAACGAATAGGTGCGCTTAAAACCAGCTCTATCCAATTATTATCAGCTCAATGCTGGTGTAACCGGCCTGAATATGTTATAAGAATGGTTATTGTATGCACGCGTAAACGGTTGGTAAAGGGCAATTGGGACTATTCCAAGATAATACTGTGTAAGGTATGATTGAATGTTTTTATTGCGTGCAATTCCTGTATTTGCAGCAATTCAAGTCAAGCAAACTGTTCAAATTTCAGCTTTGACTTCAGTAAACGAATACATGGTTTTCGATTGGTTTTGGATTTTTGTGTTTTTTGACTTCATTGTCTTACATTTGCCCATGGGAAGGCAAGGTTATGGTATTGAGTCTTACATTTAGCTTCGCTAGCTTTTTTGATCAATAATTAAAAACAATATTATGCACTGAAAAAATGACAAATACCGAATGTCATATTCTGAAAACAAATGAGATTGCCTGTTGACAAAACTGGCTGCCGATATGAATCTGATTAACTGAATTAGTTACATAGAATCATGGATAGCCTGAATGTACCTATAGAATACCGACATCGTGCTAAGCAATGTAGAATGTTAAAAATTATTGATAATTTGATAGTCGCTTTAGAGCCAAAAGTTCGGAATATTTTTTTACTTTACTTTGCTAGGACAAAGAACATTCTGAAGAAAACATTTCTGAAAATTGTTGGTTAATATGACCAAACGAAGACTTTTTATGCCGACATTTAAAGTTGTTTTCGGTATAATATGTTTGTTTTCATACGAAATTCAATGTTACTAGTTTGTAAATAAGATTTCAAGCCCATCAGGGAAGAGACATTAATTCACATATAGCCATATTGCTAACGTCCTATTGCCCTTCTCTTTAATCCGATACCTTCTTCAACGAAATCGCTCATCTTCAAAGAAATGCAAACAGGGTTTTCTCAGCCCCAGGGAATACAGTGCTATAACATGTCTTCGCCTTCATAAATTTAGCAACCAGTTATAATTATTTGGTATGAATATTATTTTAGCTGTTTCTTAATTTTCTAGGTTAACTTTTTGAGTTTTCCTTGCAATTGTGGTATCTTTCAACGGCTATCAAACAATAAGCACAGAGTTAAGTGCATTCTACTAGAAATCTATATTGGCATAATAAGTCACTCGCACGCTTTTAGCCCAGTATTAATTTCAAAGTGACTCTCGTTATCGTTGAAAAAGAGATAGGAAATATGAAAACTTTAATTTTTTATCGTTCTATAGAATACCAGAGGTTAAATTGATAGCGAATTTTAAAATATGTATCAGTACCTCGCATAACGAAGTCACAGAGTGTTACATTGTAGGTTTCGGTAAAAAAGTAGAGGTAGCAAAGGGATTGCATTAATAACACCTTCATTTTCAAATGATTATGAACGTGAAATAAATAAATGGACTGGCCGTAGTTCTCAAAAGACAAACACCTTGTCGCAAATCCTTTTTTAACCCAATGACCAGTAGGCATTGAACACATTTACACCCTCTGGCCAAATCTTAAAAACACGAGCTTTTCGTGATGTTATGTATTATTTATTTTACTAGCACTCTAAGTACAGCCTGGGACGACCCTTATACACCTATGCAGATCGGTCCACACTGAGCGACCCTTACACATCGGTATATTATGAAGGTCGTCAAGTATGAACCGATCGGGTCGACAAGTGTGGACTGAACTGCATAAGTATATAAGGGTCGTCCAGTCTAGGCCGATCTGCATAGGTATGTTAAGGGTCGTCCAGTTAGGACCAAACTGCATTGGTTTATAAGGGAAGTCGAACGTGGGTCGATCTGCATGGGTATATTTAGGTCATCAGAGGCCTTGATGACGTCACTCTTAAGACCTGGTTCTAAGAAAATTGTGGGATATTGCTGTGCTTGTAAAAGACACAACACAGAAAAGCACGAACGAAACTTGTGTTTTGTAAGGGTATCCAGGGGGTGGAAATGTGTTCATTGCTAGGATCAACGGTTTCCAAAGGGATTGCTGACAACATGTATGCCTCCGAGAGTCACGGTCTCGCCGTTTCAGTTAAAGCTGATATGCGTTTTTAATTAACGCTGATATTAAAGCAAGCGCTACGCTTTCTACGCTAGTTTCACTACATCTAATATCAAGCTCTGTAGATTTTTGGAAGTCAAATTCGCCACTAATACATATTGAAACCGTCGCTATCAATATACTCTTTATTTTTAAATACGAATATAATTTTAAAAAATATATAAATATTTTTGCTATCTGTTTTGCAATGATAAAATGTGTCGGTTTTAAACTGATACTTGGCTAAAAGCGTGTCCGTGACCCTATCTGACGATATCTGGCTTTCGACTGAAATGCACTTAGTTGTTGACAATTGCTTGACTGCCTTTTATAGGATCGTTATCCCAGGGTCACTCTTGCCTGAAACAGTAGGGAAATATTTCGGAAATAAAATTATGAACCAACTTAAATAACACTTATTATTTCCAATTATTTTTAATTAGTTGCAGTGTATTAAGAAAAATGTTAAATGTCTCGGATAAAAGATTATTACAGGCGAGTTTGATAGAATACGTTGCATGAAACAAAACATATTATATAAAAAGAACGGTCAACGCTACCGAATATCAAGACAACGATAGATCATTCAGACCTACAACTTTTAGAGACGCATTTTTTCAGCATTTTGTATGTCGTAGCAAAGTTAAGTAGAAAAAAAAAAAAAGAAACGCTTAACTGATTAAGCAAGAAAGAATAAATATAAAATTCTACATTACCTTTGCCAGACATTCCAGTTGTAATATACTTATATATTCAAGGATATACGCTGCTTACCGTGGAGCGGCAGGTGCCAAGTCAAGAGGGACAGAAAACTGTGGCACTGAGAACAGCTATGCAGAGCGAGTAAAACAGATGTGAAAATCAACAAGATGAAATTATTTGTACTTGTAGTTGTGATGACAAGAACTGTTTATTCAATTTGACATCTGGACATTTTCTTGGCTAGATTAAATTTTTATATTAAAAACCTTGCCACTTTCCAGCGTCCTCTGAATAGAATGGTTTCGATTTGCTCGAGTGAAAAAAATGTACCTAGGTGGCCTTGACCCTGAGCGAGATTAAACACGGGTTTTCTTTGCGAAAAGTTGCAACATAAGGGCTTTAATTTACGTCAGCGTAAGAAGCGGTACAAGCAGGCATCAAGTTATTGCCAGTTATCCGCCACTGGTGCAGGGCTGGCAGACACGGACCTAAGCACACCACAGTTAGCCTGTAACAGCTTCCCACCAAGCCAGGAAATCGCCCTCGGTCGAGGACTGGCTGGCACGGACCTAAACACACTACGGTTAGCAAGCAACGACATATCATATTGCCAGAGAATCTCCCTATTAGTATTATAGCCAGAATTTTTTGATTCTTCTGGAGACTGGCTGAAAACAGGAAAAGATTGAATGTTATGACTCAAATTTTCATTGCCCAGCATATAAAAGCCCTATGAAAGATCTTTAAAGGACAGTCTATATGGAGTGACAATCAATTGATTTTTGGTAGCAGTTACACTTAGCAGATCGGACACTGGGACAGCATCCCTTACGCTCTCCCTTATTTCCAAAAAACCGGCCCAACATCCAGACATTTTTATTTTTCATTTCTTGGGTCCGGCGCCACGAAATAACTTTTGACTTAACACATTCAGCGTCTTCATATTTTGCTTTCACCTTGGCCGTCGGCTCAACTAGATAAAGCTGTTTTCCATAATTCGGGGGACTCATTCTGATTGGTTGACCCTACTTGTGGACGGTTAATTGTCGTAGCCAATCAGAAGGCGCGTTGTGTCACGCCGAAGGAAGGTTCAGTGAAAAAATTGTGTATAAAAGCAGCGGTTGCCAGTTAATGGAATCAGTTGACTACTGACAAGCTTTAGAAGAAGACACGAGATGGCGCGCTTTGCTGTAATTGCTGGTAAGGCTCTGGATTTGTATTTGTAATTTTATATTTGATCAGCGAAGGTTAGTCTTTAATTTCACCACCGTCAAACGAATGGCACTTGAAAAGATTTCTTTGTTTTGTTTTCTTTTGTTGTTTGGATGTTTGTTCGATCGCGCTCTATACTGCGCTAGCGCTTGTTCCGATTTTAATGAAATTTTTGGATGATGTACTTTTGTTTTAAATCTATACCCATGCGGGTTTTAGCTTCTTTGGCACAACAGTTTAAGAGGTATCATAATTACCGAAGTGTTTCACATACGTTTTTTCTAATGGGCCGACGCCTTGACTATACTATGTTGCTGTACATTTGTAGATAATGTACATTAGCATAAAATAAAGTTTTCATTAAAGTTAAAAGTGTTGGTAGCTACTAGATCTCTTTCAATTTTAATTTTTGCATTTGTTTGCGCACAAATTTGCTGCTTTTACACGAAATTACAGAAATGTTTTCCAATTATCATTGCCCTAGCCAATTATTGACAATGTTTTGGTATTTTACACTCGGAGTAAAAGTACCAACGTCGACGTACAAATATTGCAAGAAGTATGTAAAGCTCATGTCTATTAAGGAATACTAACCACCCTTCCTTGCCCATATTTGCAGGCATAGTTACAACCGATTTGCTAGCCAGGCTCGGCCAGGAATATAAACACGTATGAAATTTCTTATCCAATCGATGATAAGATAATAAGAAAACACTGCGACCGAAGTAAAACAATCAAAATCTTTCCCATTCTTTAAAATAGTGGTTATGTTCCAACATGTTTTTAAAACAATAGAAAATAATATAAAAATATGGCTTACTCAAGCATGTGATATTGCCATTGTCTTCTACGGGGCAGCATTATATGTTTACTTCAATTGTCCGATCAAGAAGCGACACAAAGTTTGAAACTTAAATACTGTATGTATAGGCATCATAAATATATGTTCAAATATCAATTTCCGCAAATTTCTTAGCAAATGGTTTATCAAAAAAATTCGATTTTTGCATGAAATTCAAAAATCGATTTCTCATCTAATATAAGTTAATTTGATCAAGTCTTTATCTGGTCATGACAAGACAGTTACTCTGCTTTTTATGATATTGTGTGAATGTTAGCTGCCCCGTCAGAGCTTGTGTGAAAATGATAAATATGAAGTTGAAAGTATGAATCGGCTGTATTTATTTAGTATCTTATTGTTTTATTTTTTCAAAAACATGTAGGAACATTACCGTATTTAAAGGTTTGCAAATATTATATCGATTTATTTACTTCGGTTGCAGTGTGGTCTCGAATCATCATAAGGAGCGTTCGTGTTTTAACACAAGCTTTAAAATGATTTGATTTTTATTGTCTTGAATGCCAAACACACAATGTGCATTGTTTCCCTGCAGGAGCTGTGATGGCTGTGATGATCTTCGATGCGGTTTCCATCTCAACTGCAGATCCTGGAAACGGGCTGGGACCTAAACGTAACAAACAAGCAGTTAACACAGTTTTCCTCTGACTTACCCTGAAGGCACTTTAATCCATTCGTAAAGGCAGATGAAAAAAAAAATTGTTACGAACCGTAGAGGAATTGTTATCGTTTTCGGTCCCTAGCGTTGAAAGCATGACATAACCTTTAAAAACCCTTCTCTGTGTACTTCTTAGTTGCAAGTCTAGGGGTCCGTGCAGAGGTTCACTCGTGGACATTCTTCACAAACAATAATTAATGATTAAATGTGGGGAAATACCAACGGAATAGAAAGGATCAATTAATGTCAGATGATAGTTTTTAATATAAATTACAGCATTCTTTATTCATTCGAACCACGTAATAGTGCAGTAAAACGGCATGGCAGACACTTTTTTAAAAAGGAAGTTTTGGTCAATTTTATTAGGAAAAATAACCTTATACAGACACCATCTTACAAAAAAAACTACTCTTTAACTTTAAATCTGTTGTCGTTCAAAACACTGTGTGTAAGTATTTGCGGCCAAAAGAAATTCCTGCATGAACCTCAGCGTACGACGACGATACAAGCGTCCGGTTTCCTCCTCACCAAGGGCAATAAATAACATTCGCTCTATTCGCGCGCAGCCAAGCAGGAGTGGGACCAGTTCGACGCCTGGCAGTGTCAGACGACGTATGTGCCTTTCGGCGTGTCTAACTGCGTCACCATCAACACTTGTCCAGTGAAAGGAGCACTAACCGGACCTACGCCGACCGGATGCGGCTGGAGGATGCCCGAATTCTGCGACGCGACGGTGGACGCGGACGTTGACGCCTATCAAGGTCGGTGCCAAATAGGAGTGCCTTTAGGTACGGTAAAGACAGTCAGGACAAATGTACAACCGTGCCGGAAACGTAAGCAGCACAACCATTGGTGCTGGTTTGTGCAATAGAAGCACTACACTTAGTGACTGCCTGTTAGATAGAAGCACTGCATTGGTGTCAGGGTGTTGAATAAATCACTAAAATCGGTGCCAGTGTGTGGGATAGATGCACTACAATTGGCGTTAGTGTGTGGGACAAAAGCATTGCAATTGGCGTCAGTATTTGGTATAAAAAACCTTAATTGGTGGAAGTGTGTGGGAAAGATTCACTGCTTTTATTGGAGCCAGTGAGTGGGACGGGTCACTAAATTTGGTGCCAGTGTGTGGGATATATGCACTACAGCTGGCGTTAGTGTGTGGGACAAAAGCATTGCAATTGGCGTCAGTATTTGGTATAAAAAACCTGAATTGGTGGAAGTGTGTGGGAAAGATTCACTGCTTTTATTGGAGCCAGTGAGTGGGATAGATCACTATATTTGGTGCCAGTGTGTGGGATAGATGCACTACACTTGATGCCAGTGTGTTGGTCAGAAGCACCTATATTTGTCATGTCTTCAGCCGCCTTGCCTGCTGCTGCTGCTGCCCCCCCTGCCGGCTACACCATCTACTCCGGCGTGGGCGCATACAAGATGCACACCGAGTTGAAGACATGGGCCGAGGCCAAGGAGATCTGCAAGGCCGACGGTCCGGGCATCAGCCTGGCCATCCCGAGCACGACTGCCGAGTATGCAGCTGTGACGAACATGATGAACACGGTGCTTCCCACAGAACAGACCGGCTTTTGGGTGGGAATGAGCGATATAGCCGTCGAGGGCCAATTCGTGACTGTCTTTGGTAAATGAATAGATTTTTGGAAAAACATATTATGTTTAAATCCAGTGCATTTTTTTGTTACCGAGATTTTTGATTTGATTTAGATTTAGCCAGACCGGCAGAGAAAAAAAAGCATCTCTCTAACGAAATTCTCCTCCATGCACAGGCCAACCGAGTTGCGAATTGCCCTTGGTCCGGTGGGCCCCGAACCAGCCCAATGGCGGGGTCAGCCAGAACTGCCTCACCATCGGTTATCAGCACTCTAACTCCCTCAACGACTACTATTGCACTTCAACCCTGGCGTTCTTGTGCGAGCAGCCGTTGTCTTCTCGCCTGGCATCTTGTGGACCAGGCCTCTAGACATCCCGGTATGAACCTTTGATCACTGCACAGGTACGGTAGAGGCAACCAGTATGCCGTGGCAGCTCTCACTGCTCTGTTACTGGATAGGTAACTAGCATGCAGTGGCTGCTCTCTCTGCTCCGGTAGGGGATAGGCTACTAGTATGCTAATGCCAGCTCTTATATGTAGTTTTTTTGAAAGATATTTTATTGGAAACAGCAAAAATGTGTTGTTGTGACCGCTATTGGGCACGGGCAGAATTCACTCTAACTTGGATAAATATACCTGAAAACGACTTAAACTTCCCTTACAAATAACGGCTGGAAATTTGCACTGTGATTTTTTTCTGATTATCAGAATAAACAAAACATCTAATCGGCTGTTTGTTTTATATTTGAAATATAATCCGGGTCAGTTCAATTATTTTATTAACGTTACGCTTTTGTTTATTATAATATCCTAGTTATTAAATTCTTCTATTTATTTTCGTTATCTTTCAGAATACTATTTTACTATTTTAATTGAATATTCTAATATTTCAACAATTTTTTTAAATATTAAAAAGCTTCAGTCCAAATGTTTCCCCAAAATGAGGTCAGCGAGATGAAATATTCACAACGCTGCACCTGCAACCGCTTGTGCTTTAGCATAAGTCCATATAATTTATGGTTGTTTTATATTTGCAGGTGTTTCTTGGCCAACCCGGCTCCTCCACTTCAGTCACCGACAGGAGAGAATCCTATTGGGCAGAGACGCATGCACACACGTGTTTTGTTTCAATAATCGCAATATCATTTTGATTATTGACGTTTCCTTCTGAAATGCACATACCTAAGAACCATTCGGTATTTCTGTTTGCCGTGCCCCGTGGTCTTTATTTTGTTTGTTATTCCATTTTTTTTCCACGTGTTTATTATATTATTTGAAATTGAAATAAATTATCTGCAAATCACATCACACATTGATAAAAGTATTTGACCCACCCCAGAATCTACGAATGCCGAACCACTTGATTACTTCAGTACGTGCTCACATAGCAATAATTCTATGATCGACTTTGCACTGTTTATGCATAATTCAGTCGTAAGGTCAGATGGTACTATTAGGTATGCGGCAAACATCCCCAAATTTTCCCCATCAAGCATCCCCCAGAAAAATTTGGTTCCAAATTACCCACTGGTCATAAACATGACAGTAATGTCTACTCCTGAGGGTTTGGCTTTAAGCACCTGAACAGCAGACTTCTATCAACTCACTGATGGACAACCTTAATGTTAACTACCATTTATAAACACTTTCAAAACAGTGAAATAGATGGTAAAAAATAAGTGTTGGTTTAAGTTTATTTTGACTAAAATCGAATTACGTAAGCCTTGGCTAAGTTTCTATTGTTTTGTAATTAGCAGGGATGCGAATATAAATAGCAGCTTTTGAATGAACTGTTATTATATATTATTTATTACTTTAGAACAGGAATAAGAGCTGCAAACATAATTTGAGTAAAATTCATGGTTTTTTAAAAATATAACTGTTCCACATACATTATATTTATTTATTTTAATATAATCCTTTGCATAATTTCCATTTCAACTTAGAAAAGAATAAAACATTGGTAGTTCGGCACTCCGCAAATTTCGTATCCTCAACAAAGTATCAATATTATCCAACAGATTATAAAACACTGCTCGGGTTTGGTATTGAATTTTACTAGGGCGAACGCAATTTGTGTTGCGTTGAAGATGAGCGTAGCGGTTTGTATTTAGCGCATAAAAAGATTGAGACAAATCATGAAGCAGCAAGCCGGACCATTGCTTTCTCAAAAATTCTGATCACTTGAAAGTGTAAACGATTCTGACCTTTCTTTGTTTCTGTCCGAGCTGTCGGGAAGCGGAGTATGCTCATTTTGAGGTAATTAAGCAATGTTCATGTTAATACAGAGATGTATCTCATGCCCAAGGGTTTTTATTAGGTCGGAGAATATTTCTGCCGCGAACTTACTTTCAAAAACTTGCATGCACGAAATTGACAAAAATACTAATATCTGTCAAATCTTAAAGTCAACTTCAAGTAAAAAAACCTGGTGTGATGTTTCGATGGTTTCTAAAGGCAACTATCAAAATTGGAAAAATTTGAAAAAAATACGCACTTTAACAAATTTCCGTACTTTTCCAAACATGCCCAATTGTCGAATATTGCTCTTTTTTCTGCTTTGAAAATGAAGGGTATTGAGGATTTACTTGAAAAACGCAGGGGGTCTAAGTTGAGAACAAAAGTAGACACCCTGAAAATTTCATCCCACTCGAAGCAGGCGTTTGGCCTGTAGAGCGCGCGCAAACACACATACAAACAAACAAACAAACAAACAAACAAACAAACACACACCAAGTGTTTTTTTTTGCAGTAGTGAAATTGATGATTTCGCTTCGCTTGCTACGCTCATCAATTATTATTATGCAATTATTATTATTATTGCAATTATTATTATTATGTAAATTACAATTATTATCAATTTCACAACTGCTAAAAACACTTGGTGTGTGTTTGTTTGTTTGTTTGTTTGTTTGTATGTTTGCGCGCGCGCGCTCTACAGGCCAAACGCCTGCTTCGAGTGGGATGAAATTTTCAGGGTGTCTACTTTTGTTCTCAACTTAGACCCCCTGGGTTTTTTAAGAAAATCCTCCACACCCTTCACTTTCTAAGCAGAAAAAAGAGCAAAATTCGACAATTGGGCATGTTTGCAAAAGTACGGAAATTTATTTAAAAGTGCGTATTTTTTTCAAATGTTCCCAATTTCGATTTGCCTCTAGAAACCATCGAAACCAAATCGAAACATCACACCAGATTTTTTCCAATAAAAACCAACCCAATAAAACCCAATACAAACCCTTGGGCATGAGTTAAATCTATGTATTAACATGCAGATTGCTCAATGATCTCAAAATGAGCATATTTCCGCTACCCGACAGCTCGGACAGAAACAAAGAAAGGTCAGAATGGTTTACAATATCAAGTGATCAGTATTTTGGAGAAAGCAATGGTTCGGCCAGTTGCTCCATGATTTTCAAATGCCTTTGCCTCAATCTTTTTATGCGCAAAATACAAACCACTACGCTCATCTTCAACGCAACACAAATTGCGTTCGCCCTAGTTAGGAGATGAGCGTAGCGGTTTGTTAATAGCGCATAAAAATATTGAGGCAAAAAGCCTAAATCATGGAGCAGCAAGCCGGACCATAGCTTTTTCGAAAATTCTGATCACTAGAA
Source organism: Nemoura dubitans (assembly GCA_921293005.1). Classification (NCBI taxonomy): domain Eukaryota; kingdom Metazoa; phylum Arthropoda; class Insecta; order Plecoptera; family Nemouridae; genus Nemoura; species Nemoura dubitans. The sequence goes on along the minus strand of OV121078.1, from coordinate 11,851,854 downwards.
ATTGAAGCGATTCTGGCCTTTCTTTGTTTCTGACCGAGCTGTAGGGTAGCGGAAATATGCTCATTTTGAGGTCATAAAGCAATGTGCATGTTAATACATAGATGTAACTCATGCCCAAGGGTTTTTATTGGGTTTTATTGGGTTGGTTTTTATTGGGAGAAATCTGGTGTGATGTTTCGATTTGGTTTCGATGGTTTCTAAAGGCAAATCGAAATTGGGAACATTTAAAAAAAATACGCACTTAAAAATAAATTTCTGTACTTTTCTAAACATGCCCGATTGTCGAATTTTGCTCTTTTTTCTGCTTTGAAAGTGAAGGGTGTGGAGGATTTTCTTGAAAAACGCAGGGGGTCTAAGTTGAGAACAAAAGTAGACACCCTGAAAATTTAATCCCACTCGAAGCAGGCGTTTGGCCTGTAGAGCGCGTGCAAACACACATACAAAAAAAACAAAACAAACAAACAAACAAACAAACACACACCAAGTGTTTTTTTTAGCAGTAGTGAAATTGATGATTTCGCTTCGCTCTCTACGCTCATCAACTATACCCTGGTTTCCTGAATAAGCTGTTATATTACCACCATATGATTATAGTAGGGCGAACGCAATTTTTGTTGCGTTGAAGATGAGCGTAGCGGTTTGTATATAGCGCATAAAAAGATTGGGGCAAAAAGCCTAAATCATGGAGCAGCAAGCCGGACAATAGTTTTTTCGAAAATTCAGATCACTAGAAATTGAAAGCGATTCTGGCCTGTCTTTGTTTCTGTCCGAGCTGTAGGGTAGCGGAAAAATGCTCATTTTGAGGTCATTAAGCAATGTGCATGCTAATACATATATGTAACTCATGCCCAAGGGTTTTTATTGGGTTGTATTGGGTTGGTTTTTATTGGGAAAAATCTTGTGTTATGTTTCAATTTGGTTTCGATGGTTTTCAAAGGCAAATCGAAATTGGGAACATTTGAAAAAAATACGCACATAAAAATAAATTTCCGTACTTTTCCAAACATGCCCAATTGTCGAATTTTGCTATTTTTTCTGCTTTGAAAGTGAAGAGTGTAGAGGATTTTCTTGAAAAACGCAGCGGGTCTAAATTGAGAACAAAAGTAGACACCCTGAAAATTTCATCCCACTCGAAGCAGGCGTTTGGCATGTAGAGCGCGCGCAAACACACATTAAAAAACAAAACAAAAACAAACAAACAAACACCCACCAAGTGTTTTTTTTTAGCAGTAGTGAAATTAATGATTTCGCTTCGCTCGCTTCGCTCGCTACGCTCATCAACTACTACATTTATCTGTTCTTAACGTTGCGAGTTACTCATTGAAATCAAATAAAAGTGAAATTAATATTTAATAAAATATCTTTCAAAAAGCCATTGGCAAACATATTTATTGCAATACTGGTTTTACTTTTAAGGGTGTATATTATGAAAATGTTTGGAAAAATTTTCAAGATTTACATTGTTTCATATATTGCTCCATCTCACTGATAATCTACCTGATGTTCCACCCTTAGATTTGATATCGTTTACAACCGCTCTTTACAGATGTCAATTGCAGTTATCATATTATTATGATTTTTTAAAATTATTTCCTTTAAATCATTTAAAATTTCTAGAGAGACGCCAAAGTTATGTATGAAGTTATATACTGTCACAATTGAATAGATCTAAATAAATATCTCAAGAATTTGGGGAAGATCAATTTTAGTTGTTTGATATGTAGGTGTTTACTTGATCTGCAAATTATTCATTACCTTGTAAATAGAACTAGGGCTTCGCAAACTCATTTTGTGTTACGTTAAAGATAAGCGTAGCGGTTTGTATATAGCGCTTAAAAAGATTGATGCGAAAAGCCAATGCAAATTATGGAGCAGCAAGACGGACCATTGCTTTCTCAAAAATTCTGATCACTTGAAAATGTAAACGATTCCGACCTTACTCTGTTTCTGTCCGAGCTATCGGGTAGCGGAAATATGCTCATTTTGAGGTCATTGAGCAATGTTCATGTTAATACAGAGATGTATCTCATGCCCAAGGGTTTTTATTAGGTCGGAGAATATTTCTGCCGCGAACTTACTTTCAAAAATCTGCATGCACGAAATTGACGAAATTTTTAATTTCTGCCAAATCTTGAAGTCAACTTCAAGTTCAAGCTCACTACGCCCATTAATTATGTTCAAAGCGATAAACCTATTTCACAAGCACCCACATTGTTTAATTGTTTTGATGTAAACCTGCCAGTTAAATTGTTGATTTTGAAAACTTTCTGTGAAAAAATGAAGTCAATTAATGAGTTTGGCATTTTAACTTTCACAGGACCAAGATACAGGACAGTTGAATGTTAAACCAAAATTTTGAAATGCAATATATTTTGCTTTACCTAACTTTCAAAGTAAAAATTCACTTGATATCGTATAATTTCACATATAATTTTTCTTAAGCAACTAGTTAAATAATTTTTTTTGTGCTTTTTCCTGGATTGATAACCTTAAAATAAGTGGAGCATACCCTGTCTCTGCAATGTTTTAACTCGATTGTAGAGACCCCTACAGGTGAACCGTAGGGGTCTCTACTAACGAGTGGAGAAATAAAAAAATCAAAAAAATCAAAAATCAAACCATTTGAGCCTGGCACTGCAACTCGAACCTGAAGGGAGAGATAATAGGTAGACTCCATTTTTTTAAATATTCCGTAAATCATTTTGATTTCCTTTTTACTTATTGTGCTTAAAATCCCCTTAAAGCACATGCAAAAGGAAGCTTGCCTATCCACTACGTGAGAGTTCACATTATTATACCCAGTGCCGAATTTGTTTTTTTGCCCATATGTACGACATAAACTTTTGTAAACCAATGATTGCTCAAGCTACAGCCAAACAGAAAATTTTCAAAGACCAGAAAAAGATTGCTTGATTATGACTGCCGACAGAATGGCAATTACGTTACCTAGAATCACGCTTTTATACAAATTTTGAGCTGATCATAATTTAAGCCTGTATGAAGACCGACGTAAAATATTACTAAACATTCCACATCTTGAAAGATAACTGAGAGAAAAAATAATTTCAAAATCATATGTTATTTCATAGCTGTTAATAATATTTTCTTTCGTTACTAATCATCCATCAAGTTGATGAAAGTCACTATATTATTTAAAACTGATTCGCTGAAAAGTTCAGTAAACTCCTTTAATGCATTCTTGCAGGTCCTGATGAATTGGCCTAAGCCCATGGTATAAGGATTGATTGACAAGGTATGGCACTCTGGTGGACGAGTTTGCGTTCGTCTCGCGCATGAAGCAAGCTGGAGAGCAGAACGTGAGGCCGGCCGCCCGGCGAATGCTAAGAGATTGCGGGGTGCCGGGATCTTGTGTTTACTATCGTACACTAGTGTACGATTCTTTCACAGATAAGTTTGAAAACAACAGTTGTATATTTCTGAAAAATATATGGGAACTAGGAACACAATGTTTAGCCACGAATTGTTTAGTATTAGGACCTACCGAAGTTTAATGAAACATGATAGACAAAAAAAATACGTAAATGCAAAGTAATATTATCAATCATAAAAAAGTCATACTACGGTAAATACTTGGGTGCGTGTATAAGTAGGGTACGGTATTAGTAAAAAATGTTAATTTAGGCGGAATCTTTTAAAAAATTCATTACAAAAACACCGTATAAGCTAATTAAATTATGAATAAAATCTACATCTACCCTGCTGAAAAATCTTACCTAAGATCTTGCAAGATCTTACCAAGATCAAACCAAGAAACGTTAGCCAAGATCTTGCAAGATTTGTGACACAAGATCTTGCAAGATCTTGAGACAAGATCTTGAATGATTTTACCAATTTCTTTCCAAGAAATTCGCAGAGGCTCATACCATAATACCAAGATCTTAGAAGTTCTGGTTTCAAGATCTTGCCGAAAAAAATAATTAAAATCTGTAAATGAAAAAGTGTAATAATTTCAATAATATAACTGTAAAAATGCATATTTATTTGTTTAACAACGCACTGTACAACAGTTTGTGAGCACCCAAACAGGTTTCTAGGATTAAAATAACTAGCAATATCAATTATCGATCGATGCCAAAAAAAAATGTGGGTGCATGTTGCATAAAAATGATTATCACACGTCATGAAACTGTTTTTAACGTGCTGCAGGTGTTGATGCTTAATAATATCAGATATGATGTGTTACTGAAAGCGCAAAACGACTCACGAGTTGCTAAAGTAAGAAAAACGTAATTTGCACCTTCACAGAATCGGGCAAAAAATGATCACTTTTAAATCTCCCACTTTGGGTGAAAACTAGTAAATAGTAACTTTAGTTCCAGAGAGATTAAGACTGAGATGGTACTTCATTGGCTCACTAACGAGGTACATGTACTGTCTAATCAGGTAAGGTTACGACACCCCTACCAATTGAATTCAAAATGTCACGTTGATGAACTTATTGACGGAGAATATACTAATGCCGCACACGAGTAGGTACAAATATTTTGAATGAAACTGAAAAACCGGTAAAAGTTGTCTGTAAAAGTTAGTTGTTATAATGAATTCTAGATACTGGTTGCCAGCGTTTGTCTAATTCACGGAGCTTCTCACTAGGTGGCTTTTGTAGGCGACTGTTACATGCAAAATTTGTTCTTTGCCTGGAAAAAGAAAAAAGAAACAAAATTACAACCAATATCTAACTGTCGGTTGTGTCACGCGTCCAGTGTAGCGAACAACCAAAACCATGCAGAATCTAGGGGGGGGGGGGGGGGAGCATGTTTGACTAGAAGGTTGGTGATTTCACAGGTAATTCAGGTATAATACTCCAAGGCATAAAACATGGACTCATAGAAACAATAGAAATTAGTTTGACACATGTGAACATGCGAGTAGATTTAATGGTGTGAATGGACTAGAAGTGCATAGAAAGAATTTTCCTAAGGTGGGGAGGAACCATTGTCTTTTGAACACATTTAAAATAAAAGTGTACAGATGTACACTATTAGTGACAGCCCAAAACAAAATAGCTAGGCAATTTATTAGGCATTCAAATTAAGAATTAGTCATTTTTTGTATAATGACTAGACAATAGCAATTTAAACAAAATTTCCAATGTTATTCATAATTTCCAGCAAGCATAATCATAACAGAAAATTGATTCTTACTTGATTCAATGTTTTGGTCTGTCAAGGTCACTAATAGTTTCTCTGTAAAAAAATAATTTAAAGATATATTCGAACACTAAGGGTTTCCTCCCACCTTAGGCCGTTGCGGTTCTCGTAAAATACTTAAAAAATAATCGGCGTAAGATTTGACCAGACGACTGTCTTGCATAAACCCCGAAAGGATGGTCCAGGTCCAGCCCTGCTTTAGGGGTTGGCTTGGGCAAATCTTTTTTCAAATTTTAGGGCTCAGTACGAGATGCTGTGTTGTTGAAAACGTTACGCCGCATCCAACGGTGAAATAACATTGGAGGGTCACCGGCCCGATTACAGATATATTAGGGTTTAAAAACTTGAAATTTAAAATGCGACGGCATAGGAAATCAGGTCAAAACCGGCATATAACCCAGGATAGCTCCAAATATAACCATAGCATTTAAACAAATTTCTATATACTTGATGATGAACTTGATGATTTCTCTGATGAACACTGACGGCAAAAGAAAAACTTGGGTCACAAAACTAACTTTTATGATAACAGCATATCAAAAATGACATTGCATATTGAGGGTGACGTTTTTGGCGCTTTTTAAATATTTTCCCATCAAAGTAGAGCAGTTATATACATGTTTTTCCAATTGTGCACACTTTTTCGCACAGAATTACGTTGCAAAATTGGCGTTATCATGGATACGAAGACCAAACGCAAGAGGGACTAAGTGCCGGTTTGTCAGCGGCCCGTTAAGAAACTAACGGTCCATTAGCAAGAAAATTAAAGACTCCGTTTGGACATTGCTAAGCAAATAATAAGTTAACAGACCTTTAGATATTTAACGAATCACTGATAAACCAGGTCTAAGTCTGATTTTGGCACCCATGGTTTAAAAACAATTTAAAAATATCAGTGGGTTGTTAGAATAATTGCTATCTGATCATTTTAAAAGTAAATACATGTTACTGATCTAGTGGTTGGTCCATATTTGGACCATTTGCTTTGGGCTTGTTCGGTTTTCATCGGGCTCTCTACGGATATGAGCATTCCATGCTCCTTCAAGCTACTCAGCTATACCCAGATACTATAAGCCTCTCTGGGATTTCAAAGTGACAAGAGGACCCAGCATTGACTTAGGAGTCCGGGTACTTATTCACTAATTGGGCTATTTGGGACTTTTACTGCCATTTTTAGTTCTCAGAAAAATTGTGCCCAAGATCATGTTAAAAAGATGCGGCCTCGAACCTCTGTGCATTTCCAGGACATATCCTGGATAATTACAACGCCAACAAGATTTCCGGTTACTTGACCAAGCAAATTGATCATTGCCAGAAATGCTACAATAGGGTGGGTTGGTGTGTGCAGGGAGGGAGGATGTAAAAGCACATGATAATCAAGATACCTAGACATATTATCTGCTACTCTCTATCCCATGAGAGAATATTCTTTCTGCTGCAGCACTTAGGTTACTGGAATAGCTGCCATCTTGAAGATGGATGGGTAGATGGACAAGTAGAGATGTAAATCAGTAACAGATTGACGGTAATTACGCAATTATTACCTAGCAATTTTACAGCAACAACATGTGCAAAAATGCGCCACCAGCGATACAGCATAAAGTATATTCTATTATGGCTTTTAAATACACCCCCCCCCCCCCCCCCCACCAACAATGATGGTTTGGTTGCACTAACAAGGTTTACGCATTGTAACCCTCCATCCCATTAATCTACGAATAAACACGATAATTTTAAAGGAGTAGCCTACACTGTTACTTTTAGAGCCTCGTGTTTCGAGGAAGGTAGGTACCAGTGCTTGGAAGCTTTCTTTTTATTCTCACTTGTGGAGATGGACCAATGTCCAGTGGTGTAGTCCAGGGTATACTCGCATTTTATTTTTAAAATTTGCATGTACTCTCCTTAATTTTAAAGAAACACTCTGGTATATTCTGGTGTGTTTATTTATAGCTTTTTTTACGGCTAAGTTTTGCAAATATTCAATATCATTCATGAGCACTAAATAAACCCATTCTAGACATGTGCAAAATTGTGGTAAAAGGGGATACCTACATTGCCAAAATGTAAGTGCAGGTATAGAACCCAAAGAAATGTGCGCCTGTCTTTTAGAGATACATAACAGAAAATTGTCGCAGGTAAGCGCCAATCAACCATGTTTGAACAGAAGGATACTATTTGAGCCTAAAGATTCAAGGTAAGTGCCAATAAGTGACAAGATGTGGATAGTAACACCCTCCTCCCCCCCCCCCTTTCCAATTTGACAGAAGCTCACCACATTTATTTCCAGCACTACCCCACTGTCAGTGTTCATCTGTAAAAAATTTCTACATGAGGGTGCTACTTGGCATTCAGGGAGTAAGGCACACAGCAAATTATTTGTGTGAATAGGCACAGGCTGCTAATAATGACTTAGCATTGTCTCCAAAACGATGGGCTATAAATATTGAAACTAGCTACTCACAATGGGGAGTGGTGCTAGACGGTGCTGGACGGTGGTGCTAAACGGTGGTGCTAGACGGTGGTGCTAGGCGGTGGTGCTAGGCGGCATGTAGGTGACGCTGAGAGTTAGAGGAGAGGTCCGCAGATCATGTCATCCAGCAGAGAAGGCTGAATCCACAAATGAAGTGCCTTGGTTTTGGAAAAAGGAAACGCAGAACATTAAAAATAGGTAGCACATAATAAAATTATGCTCAAAAACGAGTTTGGCACTCAAAAATACAATTGCTCTACTGACAGTTACTTGAATCCAATATAACATATCATTAGCTTTGAATTATTTTATTGTGACGATTGCTGAATGCGTTTAAATTGAAATAACTTACCTCCATTAACTTTCGTCGATTCAAGGAACAAACGCGTTGACGTTCAAATACTTTGTTGCATCACGTTAGGCTTCTGGAAGGCACACGAGCAAGTAGGCGAAGCAGGCACATGGTGCTGTTGCGAGAATTTGTCGTCATTTATAAAAAATTCCTTTCTTCGATCGATCAAGATCTTAGTTTTCAGTGTATACAAACAATATTTCGTGAAAAATATCAGCGAGCACAGAAAAACAACCAATTAAATTTACCGGAATTTTTCCCGTGAGTCGACGCCGAGAGCTCGCCGCCATTTTTAATGGTGGCTGCTGGAGGCGCTATCTGTCGTGTTTCAATATCAGGCGGGAACAAAGACACTAAATTATGCTAAATATTCATATCAGGGTAGTAACATGCAGAAAGTTTGTCGAGATTCAAATAAATCAAAAGAAATAGCATTAAAATTACAAAGATTACTTCGATTACACTTCGATACACGATTACTTTGTGAACTAAGGGAAACCCGACGGATGTCTTCACATTTGAAATAAAAATTTAAGAGAATCTGCCTGTGTTCTCAACTTAGACCCTCTACTTTTATGGAAGAGATCGGTTCAGAACTTTTGCAACACATCAATATTTACGAATTTTTTAATTTTTTCAAAAATTGGAATCTCTCGAAATGTCAAAGTTCTTTACATAATATCTTCACCAAAACTTATAAACGTGTCGACCTAAAAGAAATGTATTATGCCTGGACATCTGAGGTGGGTAGGACTTTCCAATTGTTTTTTCGCATTTCAGAAGTGTTTTTTTCGAAATTATCTTTTCACGACCCCCACCCCCCCCCCCCCCCACCACTATCACCCCTTCCGCGCGGCGTCATATATTTTGGGTTGGAAAAAATTTGTCAACCGCCCCCCCCCCCCCCCCGCAAATCAGGGCTGGATCCGCCCCTGATCACGACGTAGACAAATTGTATTTAGTTCGGCAATATTTAAACCCAATATTGGTTACAATTTTTGTAAAATTTCTGATATGACATGTAATATCTTAGACGACTCGGCAGACACATGAGTCTTAGAATTTTGAGACTCCTCAGTAACTTGTTATTATTGTAATCACTCATTAATAACCCAGCAGTTACCAGAAACTGTGAGTTTAACAGATTGTCAACCCCCTCCCCTTCCTACCAGTTACCCCCCCCCCCCACCCTTCACAATCATCATTATACCATGAAGAGATAACGGTGGCACGGTGTGAGCACGTCTACCTTGCATTTAGATTAACAATACAACGAGTCATCAGGGCTTGGCGGACTTCGGCCGCGCCGTACACAACTTAACCATAACAAAATGTTGCGCGGCCTTCGGCTTCGCCGAACGAATGTTATCGAGGACTGGAAATGTTTTGTATGAGAAGTACCCGGCAGCCAGTAAACTTTTCTGGAAATATGGGCCCCCCCCCCCTTCGCAATGTAGGGCACATCCATCCCCAACCCCCTCCAGATATCCCTCCCTCCCCTTGTCGAACCTTTTCTCTTAAACGAGGACGAGGATGTAACGGACTATTCGCAAAACGCATTAAAGTTGAACATTTTCAAATTGACCCACCAAAAAAGGGCCCAATTTTGGGCGCACAGCCCCGGATGTTTTAATCTAAACATCGAGCAACACATGGAACAAAATTATAGCCAGAAAGTGTGCAATTTGCTGGGGGAACAGTGGCATGTTTCCGTATGCTTTTGGATCCACCCCCCCCCCCCCTACTAAAAGAAAGCCCTGAACGTTACTTTTGTCCGAACTTTTGAAATCCTATCATGAGAAGAGTGTCCCTGACATTGAATTACTCTATTTGGTATTAATGTAAAGAAATGTCAAATATGCTCCCCCTCCCCCCCCCCCCCCAAAATACAAAAAAGGGCCAAAAAGTGTCACGCGAACTCCAAGACCCTCGAGCTCGAGGAAGCTCGAGGGACCGATACCAAAATCGGATCCGACTTCGATAAAAACGCTATCGACAATTTCTTGTGAGGGCCTTGCAAAAATCGTAAAAACACAAGAAAAAAGTTTAAAGAAATTGTCAAGAACTTGTCAAGAAATTGTTTCTCTGTCAAGATTCAAAAATCTTACATGCATTTATGATCTTTTTTGGACCTTGTTAAGATATTGTCAATTTCTTATCAAGATCTTGAAAATATCTTGGCTGAAGGAAAAAAACTTAATTAATAGCCAAAAAAATGCCAAAAAATGGCCAAGAAATTGGCAATATCTTGAATCTTGCCACGATCTTGCAAGATCTTGCAAGATCTTGCTAAGAATTTTCAGCAGGGTAGCAACAAACCCGGTGATATTTTACGCCTGTCATCTTTATTTTCGAGCTTATATTATTCTCTTTTTCTCTAACCTTGATACGAAAAGCCATTCGCATTCGTGAAAATATTTTAATATCCTAATTTGTATAGATTTGGTTGAATCAGATCAGTCAAATTGGCAACGAATCCAGTAAATCAAGATTTCTTTGCAGGCGCCACACTTTTTAAAACTATAAACAATGGTTTCCATAAATTCTTTCACTTCACAAAAAAACTCCATGTCAAGCTGCAAGAAGCCTCCGTCTAAAATGAAATTAACCCTGATCAATTGCGATCAATAGTCCTGCAGATCGATATTGTTCCGTGTCCCCATCGCTTGTTTGGACTTTGGGGTCTTTATAAGTCTAGGAACTGATCCTAGGGGCACATTTCGCGACTTTTTTTGGGAGTAAAGTTACAACATTGATAACGCAAATGACACTGAAATCAGGAAGAGTCAAATTGCTCGGTGCGAATGCGTCCAAACGAAGACTTTTTATTCGGATATTTAAAGTTGTTTTCGGTATAGTATGTTTGTTTTCATACGAAATTCAATGTTACTAGTTTGTCATTAAGATTTCAAGCCCATCAGGGAAGAAACATTAAGTTACATATAGCCATATTGCTAACGACCTTTTGCCCCTACTCTTTTATCCGATACCTTCTTCAACGAAATCGCTCATCTTCAACGAATTGCAAACAGAGTTTTCTCAGCCCCAGGGAATAGAGTGCTATAACATGTCTTCGCCTTCATAAATTTCGCAACCAGTTATAATTATTTGGTATGAATATTATTTTAGCTGTTTCTTAATTTTCTAGGTTAACTTTTTGAGTTTTCCTTGCAATTGTGGTATCTTTCAACGGCTATCAAACAATAAGCACAAAGGTAAGTGCATTCTACTAGAAATCTATATCGCACGCTTTTAGCCCAGTATTAATTTCAAAGTGACTCTCGTTATCGTTGAAAAAGAGATAGGAAATATGAAAATTTTCATTTTTTATCGTTCTATAGAATATCAGAGGTTAAATTGATAGCGAATTTTAAAATATGTATCAGTACCTCGCATAACGACAATCACAGAGTGTGCCATTAGATTTCGGTTAGTAAGTATAGACAGCGAAGCGGTTGCGTTATTATAATCTTTATTTTGAAAAGCTTATCAACGTGAACTAAATAAATGGCCTGGCCGTGGGTCTCAAAAGACAAACACTTTGTCGGAAAACATTTTTTAACCCAGTGACCTAGGCATTGAACACATTTACACCCTCTGGCCATCCCTTAAAAAAAACTTTTTGTACTGTTATGTGGTATTTATTTTACTAGCACTCTAAGTACAGCCGGAACTAACAAGTGACGTCATTTCAGCCTGGGACGACCCTTATACACCTATGCAGATCGATCCACACTGGGCGACCCTTACACATCGGTATATTATGAGGGTCGTCAAGTATGAACCGATCTGCAATATAAGGGTCGACAAGTGTGGACTGAACTGCATAGGTATATAAGGGTCGTCCAGTCTCGGCCGATCTGCATAGGTATGTTAAGGGTCGTCCAGTTAGGACCAAACTGCATTGGTTTATAAGGGTAGTCGAACGTGGGTCGATCTGCATGGGTATATTTAGGTCATCAGAGGCCTTGATGACGTCACTCTTAAGACCTGGTTCTAAAGAGATTGTGGGATATTGCTGTGCTTGTAAAAGACACAACACAGAAAAGCACGAACGAAACTTGTGTTTTGTAAGGGTTTCCAGAGGTTGGAAATGTGTTCATTGCTAGGATCACCGGTTTCCAAAGGGATTGCTGACAACATGTATGCCTCCGAGAGTCACGGTCTCGCCGTTTCAGTTAAAGCTGATATGCGTTTTTAATTAACGCTGATATTAAAGCAAGCGCTACGCTTTCTACGCTAGTTTCACTACATCTAATATCAAGCTCTGTAGATTTTTGGAAGTCAAAATCGCCACTAATACATATTGAAACCGTCGCTATCAATATACTCTTTATTTTTAAATACGAATATAATTTTAAAAAATATATAGATATTTTTGCTATCTGTTTTACAATGATAAAATGTGTCGGTTTTAAACTTATACTTGGCTTAAAGCGTGTCCGTGACCCTATCTGGCGATATCTGGCTTTCGACTGAAATGCACTTAGTTGTTGACAATTGCTTGACTGCCTTTTATAGGATCGTTATCCCAGGGTCACTCTTGCCTGAAACAGAAGGGAAATAATTCGGAAATAAAATTATGAACCAAATTAAATAACACTTATTATTTCCAATTATTTTTAATTAGTTGCAGTGTATTAAGAAAAATGTTAAATGTCTCGGATGAAAGATTATTACAGGCGAGTTTGATAGAATACGTTGCATGAAACAAAAAATATTATATAAAAAGAACGGTCAACGCTACCGAATATCAAGACAACGATAGATCATTCAGACCTACAACTTTTAGAGACGCATATTTTCAGCATTTTATATGTCGTAGCAAAGTTAAGTAGAAAAAAAAAATAAGAAAAGCTTAACTGATTAAGCAAGAAAGATTAAATATAAAATTCTACATTACCTTTGCCAGACTTTTCAGGTGTAATATACTTATTTATTCAAGGATATACGCTGCTTGTCGTGGAGCGGCAGGTGCCAAGTCAAGAGGGACAGAAAACTGTGGCACTGAGAACAGCTATGCAGAGCGAGTAAAACAGATGTGAAAAGCAACAAGATGAAATTATTTGTACTTGTAGTTGTGATGACAAGAAATGTTTATTCAATTTGACATCTGGACATTTTCTTGGCTAGATTAAATTTTCATATTTAAAACCTTGCCACTTTCCAGCGTCCTCTGAATAGAATGGTTTCGATTTGCTCGAGTGAAAAAAATGTACCTAGGTGGCCTTGACCCTGAGCGAGATTAAACACAGGTTTTCTTTGCGAAAAGTTGCAACATAAGGGCTTTAATTTACGTCAGCGTAAGAAGCGGTACAAGCAGGCATCAAGTTATTGCCAGTTATCCGCCACTGGTGCAAGGCTGGCAGACACGGACCTAAGCACACCACAGTTAGCCTGTAACAGCTTCCCACCAAGCCAGGAAATCGCCCTCGGTCGAGGACTGGCTGGCATGGACCTAAACACACTACGGTTAGCAAGCAACGACATATCATATTGCCAGAGAATTTCCCTATTAGTATTATAGCCAGAATTTTTTGATTCTTCTGGAGACTGGCTGAAAACAGGAAAAGATTGAAAGTTATGACTCAAATTTTCATTGCCCAGCATATAAAAGCCCTATGAAAGATCTTTAAAGGACAGTCTATATGGAGTGACAATCAATTGATTTTTGGTAGCAGTTACACTTAGCAGATCGGACACTGGGACAGCATCCCTTACGCTCTCCCTTATTTCCACAAAACAGGCCCAACATCCAGACATTTTTATTTTTCATTTCTTGGGTCCGACGCCACGAAATAACTTTTGACCAAACACATTCAGCGTCTTCATACTTTGCTTTCACCTTGGCCGTCGGCTCAACTAGATAAAGCTGTTTTCCATAATTCGGGGGACTCATTCTGATTGGTTGACCCTACTTGTGGACGGTTAATTGTCGTAGCCAATCAGAAGGCGCGTTGTGTCACGCCGAAGGAAGGTTCAGTGAAAAAATAGTGTATAAAAGCAGCGGTTGCCAGTTCATGGAATCAGTTGACTACTGACAAGCTTCAGAAGAAGACACGAGATGGCGCGCTTTGCTGTAATTGCTGGTAAGGCTCTGGATTTGTATTTGTAATTTTATATTTGATCAGCGAAGGTTAGTCTTTAATTTCACCACCGTCAAACGAATGGCACTTGAAAAGATTTCTTTGTGCAGTTTTCTTTTCTTGTTTGGATGTTTGTTCGATCGCGCTCTATACTGCGCTAGCGCTTGTTCCGATTTTAATGAAATTTTTGGATGATGTACTTTTGTTTTAAATCTATACCCATGCGGGTTTTAGCTTCTTTGGCACAACAGTTTAAGAGGTATCATAATTACCGAAGTGTTTCACATACGTTTTTTCTAATGGGCCGACGCCTTGACTATACTATGTTGCTGTACATTTGTAGATAATGTACATTAGCATAAAATAAAGTTTTCATTAAAGTTAAAAGTGTTGGTAGCTACTAGATCTCTTTTAATTTTATTTTTTGCATTTGTTTGCGCACAAATTTGCTGCTTTTACACGAAATTACAGAAATGTTTTCCAATTATCATTGCCCTCGCCAATTATTGACAATGTTTTGGTATTTTACACTCGGAGTAAAAGTACCAACGTCGACGTACAAATATTGCAAAAAGTATGTAAAGCTCATGTCTATTAAGGAATACTAACCACCCTTCCTTGCCCATATTTGCAGGCATAGTTACAACCGATTTGCTAGCCAGGCTCGGCCAGGAATATAAACACGTATGAAATTTCTTATCCTATCGATGATAAGGTAATAAGAAAACACTGCGACCGAAGTAAAACAATCAAAATCTTTCCCATTCTTTAAAATAGTGGTTATGTTCCAACATGTTTTTAAAACAATAGAAAATAATATAAAAATATGGCTTACTCAAGCATGTGATATTGCCATTGTCTTCTACGGGGCAGCAATATATGTTTACTTCAATTGTCCGATCAAGAAGCGACACAAAGTTTAAAACTTAAATACTGTATGTATAGGCATCATAAATATATGTTCAAATATCAATTTCCGCAAATTTCTTAGCAAATGGTTTATCAAAAACATTCGATTTTTGCATTAAATTCAAAAATCGATTTCTCATCTAATATAAGTTAATTTGATCAAGTCTTTATCTGGTCATGACAAGACAGTTACTCTGCTTTTTATGATATTGTGTGAATGTTAGCTGCCCCGTCAGAGCTTGTGTGAAAATGATAAATATGAAGTTGAAAGTATGAATCGGCTGTATTTATTTAGTATCTTATTGTTTTATTTTTTCAAAAACATGTAGGAACATTACCGTATTTAAAGGTTTGCAAATATTATATCGATTTGTTTACTTCGGTTGCAGTGTGGTCTCGAATCATCATAAGGAGCGTTCGTGTTTTAACACAAGCTTTAAAATGATTTGATTTTTATTGTCTTGAATGCCAAACACACAATGTGCATTGTTTCCCTGCAGGAGCTGTGATGGCTGTGATGATCTTCGATGCGGTTTCCATCTCAACTGCAGATCCTGGAAACGGGCTGGGACCTAAACGTAACAAACAAGCAGTTAACACAGTTTTCCTCTAACTTACCCTGAAGGCACTTTAAATCCATTCGTAAAGGCAGATGAAAAAAAAAATTGTTACGAACCGTAGAGGAATTGTTATCGGTTTCGGTCCCTAGCGTTGAAAGCATGACATAACCTTTAAAAACCCTTCTCTGTGTACTTTTTAGTTGCAAGTCTAGGGGTCCGTGCAGAGGTTCACTCGTGGACATTCTTCTCAAACAATAATTAATGATTAAATGTGGGGAAATACCAACGGAATAGAAAGGATCAATTAATGTCAGATGATAGTTTTTAATATAAATTACAGCATTCTTCA
The DNA here is from genome assembly GCA_921293005.1 of Nemoura dubitans. NCBI lineage: Eukaryota > Metazoa > Arthropoda > Insecta > Plecoptera > Nemouridae > Nemoura > Nemoura dubitans. Next base: position 11,835,957 of record OV121078.1, on the reverse strand, counting down.
TTCATTCGAACCACGTAATAGTGCAGTAAAACGGCATGGCAGACACTTTTTTAAAAAGGAAGTTTTGGTCAATTATATTAGGAAAAATAACCTTATACAGACACCATCTTACAAAAAAACTACTCTTTAACTTTAAATCTGTTGTCGTTCAAAACACTGTGTGTAAGTATTTGCGGCCAAAAGAAATTCCTGCATGAACCTCCGCGTACGACGACGATACAAGCGTCCGGTTTCCTCCTCACCAAGGGCAATAATAACACTCGCTTTATTCGCGCGCAGCCAAGCAGGTGTGGGACCAGTTCGACGCCTGGCAGTGTCAGACGACGTATGTGCCTTTCGGCGTGTCTAACTGCGTCACCATCAACACTTGTCCGGTGAAAGGAGCACTAACCGGACCTACGCCGACCGGATGCGGCTGGAGGATGCCCGAATTCTGCGACGCGACGGTGGACGCGGACGTTGACGCCTATCAAGGTCGGTGCCAAATAGGAGTGCCTTTAGGTAAGGTAAAGACAGTCAGGACAAATGTACAACCGTGCCGGAAACGTAAGCAGCACAACCATTGGTGCTTGTTTGTGGAATAGAAGCACTACACTTAGTGACTGCCTGTTAGATAGAAGCACTGCATTGGTGTCAGGGTGTTGAATAACACACTAAAATCGGTGCCAGTGTGTGGGATAGATGCACTACAATTGGCGTTAGTGTGTGGGACAAAAGCATTGCAATTGGCGTCAGTATATGGTATAAAAAACCTTGATTGGTGGAAGTGTGTGGGAAAGCTTCACTGCTTTTATTGGAGCCAGTGAGTGGGATAGATCACTATATTTGGTGCCAGTGTGTGGGATAGATGCACTACACTTGATGCCAGTGTGTTGGTCAGAAGCACCTATATTTGTCATGTCTTCAGCCGCCTTGCCTGCTGCTGCTGCTGCCCCCCCTGCCGGCTACACCATCTACTCCGGCGTGGGCGCATACAAGATGCACACCGAATTGAAGACATGGGCCGAGGCCAAGGAGATCTGCGAGGCCGACGGTCCGGGCATCAGCCTGGCCATCCCGAGCACGACTGCCGAGTATGCAGCTGTGACGAACATGATGAACACGGTGCTTCCCACAGAACAGACCGGCTTTTGGGTGGGAATGAGCGATATAGCCGTCGAGGGCCAATTCGTGACTGTCTTTGGTAAATGAATAGATTTTTGGAAAAACATATTATGTTTAAATCCAGTGCTTTTTCTTGTTACCGACTTTTTTGATTTGATTTAGATTTAGCCAGACCGGCCGAGAAAAAAAAGCATCTCTCTAACGAAATTCTCCTCCATGCACAGGCCAACCGAGTTGCGAATTGCCCTTGGTCCGGTGAACCCCGAACCAGCCCAATGGCGGGGTCAGCCAGAACTGCCTCACCATCGGTTATCAGCACTCTAACTCCCTCAACGACTACTATTGCACTTCAACCCTGGCGTTCTTGTGCGAGCAGCCGTTGTCTTCTCGCCTGGCATCTTGTGGACCAGGCCTCTAGACATCCCGGTATGAACCTTTGATCACTGCACAGGTACGGTAGAGGCAACCAGTATGCCGTGGCAGCTCTCACTGCTCTGTTACTGGATAGGTAACTAGCATGCTGTGGCTGCTCTCTCTGCTCCGGAAGGGGATAGGCTACTAGTATGCTAATGCCAGCTCTTACATGTAGTTTTTTTGAAAGATATTTTATTGGAAACCGCAAAAATGTGTTGTTGTGACCGTTATTGGGCACGGGCAGAATTCACTCTAACTTGGATAATTATACCTGAAAACGACTTAAACTTCCCTTACAAATAACGGCTGGAAATTTGCACTGTGATTTTTTTCTGATTATCAGAATAAACAAAACATCTAATCGGCTGTTTGTTTTATATTTCAAATATAATCCGGGTCAGTTCAATTATTTAATTAACGTTACGCTTTTGTTTATTATAATATCCTAGTTATTAAATTCTTCTATTTATTTTCATTATCTTTCAGAATACTATTTTACTATTTTAATTGAATATTCTAATATTTCAACAATTTTTTGAAATATTAAAAAGCTTCAGTCCAAATGTTTCCCCAAAATGAGGTCAGCGAGATGAAATATTCACAACGCTGCACCTGCAATCGCTTGTGCTTTAGCATAAGTCCATATAATTTATGGTTGTTTTATATTTGCAGGTGTGTCTTGGCCAACCCGGCTCCTCCACTTCAGTCACCGACAGGAGAGAATCCTATTGGGCAGAGACGCATGCACACACGTGTTTTGTTTCAATAATCGCAATATCATTTTGATTATTGACGTTTCCTTCTGAAATGCACATACCTAAGAACCATTCGGTATTTCTGTTTGCCGTGCACCGTGGTCTTTATTTTGTTTGTTATTCCATATTTTTTCCACGTGTTGTTTATATTATTTCAAATTGAAATAAATTATCTGCAAATCACATCACACATTGATAAAAGTATTTGACCCACCCCAGAATCTACGAATGCCGAACCACTTGATTACTTCAGTACGTGCTCACATAGCAATAATTCTTTGATCGTCTTTGCACTGTTTATGCATAATTTAGTCGAAAGGTCAGATGGTGCTATTAGGTATGCGGCAAACATCCCCAAATTTTCCCCATCAAGCATCCCCCAGAAAGATTTGGTTCCAAATTACCCACTGGTCATAAACATGTAAGTAATGTCTACTCCTGAGGGTTTGGCTTTAAGCACCTGAACAGCAGACTTCTATCAACTCACAGCTGGACAACCTTAATGTTAACTACCATTTATAAACACTTTCAAAACAGTGAAATATGTGGTAAAAAATAAGTGTTGGTTTAAGTTTATTTTGACTAAAATCGAATTACGTAAGCCTTGGCTAAGTTTCTATTGTTTTGTAATTAGCAGGGATGCGAAGATAATTAGCAGCTTTTGAATGAACTGTTATTATATATTATTTATTACTTTAGAACAGGAATAAGAGCTGCAAACATAATTTGTGTAAAATTCATGGTTTTTTTAAAAATATAACTGTTCCACATACATTACATTTATTTATTTTAATATAATCCTTTGCATAATTTCCATTTCAACTTAGAAAAGAATAAAACATTGGTAGTTCGGCAGTCCGCAAATTTCGTATCCTCAACAAAGTATCAATATTATCCAACAGATTATAAAACACTGCTCGGGTTTGGTATTGAATTTTACTAGGGCGAACGCAATTTGTGTTGCGTTGCAGATGAGCGTAGCGGTTTGTATTTAGCGCATAAAAAGATTGAGACAAATCATGAAGCAGCAAGCCGGACCATTGCTTTCTCAAAAATTCTGATCACTTGAAAATGTAAACGATTCTGACCTTTCTTTGTTTCTGTCCGAGCTGTCGGGTAGCGGAGAATGCTCATTTTGAGGTAATTGAGAAATGTTCATGTTAATACAGAGATGTATCTCATGCCCAAGGGTTTTTATTAAGTCGGAGAATATTTCTGCCGCGAACTTACTTTCAAAAACATGCATGCACGAAATTGACAAAATTACTAATATCTGTCAAATCTTGAAGTCAACTTCAAGTAAATAAACCTGGTGTGATGTTTCGATGGTTTCTATAGTCAACTATCAAAATTGGGAAAATTTGAAAAAAATACGCACTTTAACAAAGTTCCATGCTTTTCCAAACATGCCCAATTGTCGAATATTGCTCTTTTTTCTGCTTTGAAAATGAAGGGTATTGAGGATTTACTTGAAAAACGCAGGGGGTCTATGTTGAGAACAAAAGTAGACACCCTGAAAATTTCATCAACTTAGACCCCCTGGGTTTTTTAAGAAAATCCTCCACACCCTTCACTTTCTAAGCAGAAAAAAGAGCAAAATTCGACAATTGGGCATGTTTGGAAAAGTACAGAAATTTATTTTTAAGTGCGTATTTTTTTCAAATGTTCCCAATTTCGATTTGCCTATAGAAACCATCGAAACCAAATCGAAACATCACACCAGATTTTTCCTAATAAAAACCAACCCAATAAAACCCAATAAAAACCCTTGGGCATACATCTATGTATTAACATGCACAATGCTCAAAGATCTCAAAATGAGCATATTTCCGCTACCCGACAGCTCAGACAGAAACAAAGAAAGGTCAGAATCGTTTACATTTTCAAGTGATCAGAAGTTTTGAGAAAGCATTGGTCCGGCTTGCTGCTCCATGATTTGCATAAGCTTCTTGCCTTAATCTTTTTTTGCGCTCTATACAAACCGCTACGCTCATCTTCAACGCAACAAAAATTGCGTTCGCCCTAGTAACTTAAAATGTCAGAGAGTGCAATGCAAGCGGTGCTCGAACAATAATTAATCATCAATTTAGTTGATGAGCGTAGCGAGCGAAGCGAGCGAAGCAAAATCATCAATTTCACTACTGCTAAAAAAAACACTTGGAGTGTGTTTGTTTCTTTGTTTGTTTTTTTGTATGTTTGTTTGCGCGCGCTCTACAGGCCAAACGCCTGCTTCGAGTGGGATGAAATTTTCAGGGTGTCTACTTTTGTTACTTAGACCCCCTGCGTTTTTCAAGAAAATCCTCCACACCCTTCACTTTCAAAGCAGAAAAAAGAGCAAAATTCGACAATTGGGCATGTTAAGAAAATTACAGAAATTTATTTTTAAGTGCGTATTTTTTTCAAATGTTCCCAATTTTGATTTGCCTTTAGAAACCATCGAAACCAAATCGAAACATCACACCAGATTTCTCCCAATAAAAACCAACCCAATAAAACCCAATAAAAACACTTGGGCATGAGTTACATCTATGTATTAACATGCACATTGCTTTATGGCCTCAAAATGAGCATATTTCCGCTACCCTACAGCTCGGACAGAAAAAAGAAAGGCCAGAATCGCTTCAATTTCTAGTGATCAGAATTTTCGAAAAAGCTATGGTCCGGCTTGCTGCTCCATGATTTAGGCTTTTTGCCTCAATATTTTTATGCGCTATTAACAAACCGCTACGCTAATCTTCTAACTAGGGCGAACGCAATTTGTGTTGCGTTGAAGATGAGCGTAGTGGTTTGTATTTTGCGCATAAAAAGATAGAGACAAAGGCATTTGAAAATCATGGAGCAACTGGCCGAACCATTGCTTTCTCCAAAATACTGATCACTTAAAAATTGTAAACCATTCTGACCTTTCTGTGTTTCTGTCCAAGCTGTCGGGAAGCGGAAATATGCTCATTTTGAGATCATTGAGCAATCTGCATGTTAATACATCGATGTAACTCATGCCCAAGGGTTTTTATTGGGTTTTATTGGGTTGGTTTTTATTGGGAAAAATCTGGTGTGATGTTTCGATTTGGTTTCGATGGTTTCTATAGGCAAATCGAAATTGGGAACATTTGAAAAAAATACGCACTTAAAAATAAATTTCTGTACTTTTCTAAACATGCCTAATTGTCGAATTTTGCTCTTTTTTCTGCTTTGAAAGTGAAGGGTGTGGAGGATTTTCTTGAAAAACGCAGGAGGTCCAAGTTGAGAACAACAGTAGACACCCTGAAAATTTCATCCCACTCGAAGCAGGCGTTTGGCCTGTAGAGCGCGCGCAAACACACATACAAAAAACAAACACACACCATGTGTTTTTTTTAGCAGTAGTGAAATTGATGATTTCGCTTCGCTCGCTACGCTCATCAATTATTATTATGCAATTATTACTAGGGCGAACGTAATTTGTGTTGCGTTGAAGATGAGCGTAGCGGTTTGTATATAGCGCATGAAAAGATTGAGGCAAAAAGCCTATGAAAATCATGGAGCAGCAAGCCGGACCAGAGCTTTCTCAAAAATTCTGATCACTTAAAAATGAAAACGATTCTGACCTTACTTTGTTTCTGTCCGAGCTGTCGGGTAGCGGAAATATGTTAATTTTGAGATCATTGAGCAATGTTCTAATATCTGTCAAATCTTGAATTCAACTTCAAGTCCAAAAATCTGGTGTGATGTTTCGATTTGGTTCCGATGGTTACTAAAGGCAATAATCAAAATTGGCACAATTTGATAACAATAAGCACTTTTAAATAAGTATCCGTACTTTACCAAACATCCCCAATTGTCGAATATTGCTATTTTTTCTGCTTTGAAGGGAAGAGGTATGGAGGATTTTCTTGAAAAACGCAGGGGGTCTAAGATGATAACAAAGGTAGACATCCTGAAAATTTCATCCCACTCAAAGCAGGCGTTTGGCCTGTAGAGCGCGCGCAAACACACATACAAAAAATACAAAAAAACAAACACACACAAGTGCTTTTTTTAGCAGTAGTGAAATTGATAATTTCGCTTCGCTCGCTTTGCTCGCTACGCTCATCAATTGTTATTGCAATTATTATTATTATGTAAATTACAATTATTATCAATTTCACAACTGCTAAAAAAACACTTGGTGCGTGTTTGTTTGTTTGTTTGTTTTTTTGTATGTTAGTTTGCGCGCGCTCTACAGGCCAAACGCCTGCTTCGTGTGGGATGAAATTTTCAGGGTGTCTACTTTTGTTCTCAACTTAGACCCTCTGGGTTTTTAAAGAAAATCCTGCACACCCTTTACTTTCTAAGCAGAAAAAAGAGCAAAATTCAACAAGTGGGCATGTTAGGAAAAGTACGGAAATTTATTTAAAAGTGCGTATTTTTTTCAAATGTTCCCAATTTCGATTTGCCTTTAGAAACCATCGAAACCAAATCGAAACATCACACCAGATTTTTTCCAATAAAAACCAACCCAATAAAACCCAATACAAACCCTTAGCAAGAGTTAAATCTATGTATTAACATGCAGATTGCTCAATGATCTCAAAATGAGCATATTTCCGCTACCCGACAGCTCGGACAGAAACAAAGAAAGGTCAGAATGGTTTACAATTTCAAGTGATCAGTATTTTGGAGCAAGCAATAGTTCGGCCAGTTGCTCCATGATTTTCAAATGCCTTTGCCTCAATCTTTTTATGCGCAAAATACAAACCACTACGCTCATCTTCAAGGCAACACAAATTGCGTTCGCCCTAGTTAGAAGATGAGCGTAGCGGTTTGTTAATACCGCATAAAAATATTGAGGCAAAAAGCCTAAATCATGGAGCAGCAAGCCGGACCATAGCTTTTTCGAAAATTCTGATCACTAGAAATTGAAGCGATTCTGGCCTTTCTTTGATTCTGTCCGAGCTGTAGGGTAGCGGAAATATGCTCATTTTGAGGTCATAAAGCAATGTGCATGTTAATACATAGATGTAACTCATGCCCAAGTGTTTTTATTGGGTTTTATTGGGTTGGTTTTTATTGGGAGAAATCTGGTGTGATGTTTCGATTTGGTTTCGATGGTTTCTAAAGGCAAATCAAAATTGGGAACATTTGAAAAAAATACGCACTTAAAAATAAATTTCTGTACTTTTTTAAACATGCCCAATTGTCGAATTTTGCTCTTTTTTCTGCTTTGAAAGTGAAGGGTGTGGAGGATTTTCTTGAAAAACGCAGGGGGTCTAAGTTGAGAACAAAAGTAGACACCCTGAAAATTTCATCCCACTCGAAGCAGGCGTTTGGCCTGTAGAGCGCGCGCAAACAAACATACAAAAAAACAAACAAAGAAACAAACACACTCCAAGTGTTTTTTTTAGCAGTAGTGAAATTGATGATTTCGCTTCGCTCGCTTCGCTCGCTACGCTCATCAACTAAATTGATGATTAATTATTGTTCGAGCACCGCTTGCATTGCACTCTCTGACATTTTAAGTTACTAGGGCGAACGCAATTTTTGTTGCGTTGAAGATGAGCGTAGCGGTTTGTATAGAGCGCAAAAAAAGATTGAGGCAAGAAGCTTATGCAAATCATGGAGCAGCAAGCCGGACCAATGCTTTCTCAAAACTTCTGATCACTTGAAAATGTAAACGATTCTGACCTTTCTTTGTTTCTGTCTGAGCTGTCGGGTAGCGGAAATATGCTCATTTTGAGATCTTTGAGCATTGTGCATGTTAATACATAGATGTATGCCCAAGGGTTTTTATTGGGTTTTATTGGGTTGGTTTTTATTGGGAAAAATCTGGTGTGATGTTTCGATTTGGTTTCGATGGTTTCTATAGGCAAATCGAAATTGGGAACATTTGAAAAAAAATACGTACTTTTAAATAAATTTCCGTACTTTTCCAACCATGCCCAATTGTCGAATTTTGCTCTTTTCTTTTCTTTGAAAGTGAAGTGTGTGGAGGATTTTCTTGAAAAAGGCAGGGGGTCTAAGTTGCGAACAAAAGTAGACACCCTGAAAATTTCATCCCACTCGAAGCAGGCGTTTGGCCTGTAGAGCGCGTGCAAACACACATACAAAAAAAAAAAAAAAAACAACAAACAAACACACACCAAGTGTTTTTTTAGCAGTAGTGAAATTGATGATTTCGCTTCGCTCGCTACGCTTATCAATTATACCCTGGTTTCCTGAATAAGCTGTTATATTACCACCATATGAATATACTAGGGCGAACGCAATTTGTGTTGCGTTGAAGATGAGCGTAGCGGTTTGTATATAGCGCATAAAAAGATTGGGGCAAATGGCCTAAATCATGGAGCAGCAAGCCGGACCATAGCTTTTTCGAAAATTCAGATCACTAGAAATTGTAAGCGATTCTGGCCTGTCTTTGTTTCTGTCCGAGCTGTAGGGTAGCGGAAATATGCTCATTTTGAGGTCATAAAGCAATGTGCATGCTAATACATAGATGTAACTCATGCCCAAGGGTTTTTATTGGGTTGTATTGGGTTGGTTTTTATTGGGAAAAATCTTGTGTTATGTTTCGATTTGGTTTCGATGGTTTCTAAAGGCAAATCGAAATTGGGAACATTTGAAAAAAATACGCACTTAAAAATAAATTTCCGTACTTTTCCAAACATGCCTAATTATCGAATTTTGCTATTTTTTCTGCTTTGAAAGTGAAGGGTGTAGAGGATTTTCTTATAAAACGCAGTGGGTCTAAATTGAGAACAAAAGTAGACACCCTGAAAATTTCATCCCACTCGAAGCAGGCGTTTGGCATGTAGAGCGCGCGCAAACACACATTCAAAAAAAAACAAACAAACAAACAAACAAACAAACACCCACCAAGTGTTTTTTTTAGCAGTAGTGAAATTGATGATTTCGCTTCGCTCGCTACGCTCATCAACTACTACATTTATCTGTTCTTAACGTTGCGAGTTTCTCATTGAAATCAAATAAAAGTGAAATTAATATTTAATATAATATCTTTCAAAAAGCCATTGGCAAACATATTTATTGCAACACTGGTTTCACTTTTAAGGGTGTATATTATGAAAATGTTTGAAAAAATGTTCAAGATTTACATAGTTTCATATATTGCTCCATCTCACTGATAATCTACCTGATGTTCCACCCTTAGATTTGATATCGTTTACAACCGCTCTTTACAGATGTCAATTGCAGTTATCATATTATTATGTTCTTTTAAAATTATTTCCTTTAAATCATGTAAAATTTCTAGAGAGACGCCAAAGTTATGTATGAAGTTATATACTGTCACAATTGAATAGATCTAAATAAATATCTCAAGAATTTGGGAAGATCAATTTTAGTTGTTTGATATGTAGGTGTTTACTTGATCTGCAAATTATTCATTAACCTTGTAAATAGAACTAGGGATTCGTAAACTCATTTTGTGTTACGTTAAAGATAAGCGTAGCGGTTTGTATATAGCGCTTAAAAAGATTGATGCGAAAAGCCAATGCAAATCATGGAGCAGCATGACGGACCATTGCTTTCTCAAAAATTCTGATCACTTGAAAATGTAAACGATTCCGACCTTACTCTGTTTCTGTCCGAGCTATCGGGTAGCGGAAATATGCTCATTTTGAACTCATTGAGCAATGTTCATGTTAATACAGAGATCTCATGCCCAAGGGTTTTTATTAGGTCGGAGAATATTTCTGCCGCGGACTTACTTTCAAAAATCTGCATGCACGAAATTGACGAAATTTCTAATTTCTGTCAAATCTTGAAGTCAACTTCAAGTTCAAGCTAACTACGCTCATTAATTATGTTCAAAGCGATAAACCTATTTCACAAGCACCCACATTGTTTAATTGTTTTGATGTAAACCTGCCAGTTAAATTGTTGATTTTGAAAACTTTCTGTGAAAAAATGATGTCACTTAATGAGTTTGGCATTTTAACTTTCACAGGACCAAGATACAGGACAGTTGAATGTTAAACCAAAATTTTGAAATGCAATATATTTTGCTTTACCTAACTTTCAAAGTAAAAATTCACTTGATATCGTATAATTTCACATATAATTTTACTTAATCAACTAGTTAAATAATTTTTTTTGTGCTTTTTCCTGGATTGATAACCTTAAAATAAGTGGAGCATACCCTGTCTCTGCAATGTTTTAACTCGATTGTAGAGACCCCTACAGGTCAACTGTAGGGGTCTCTACTATCGAGTGGAGAAATAAAAAAATCAAAAAAATCAAAAATCAAACCATTTGAGCCTGGCACTGCAACTCGAACCTGAAAGGAGAGATAATAGGTAGACTCCATTTTTTTTAATATTCCGTATATCATTTTGATTTACTTGTTACTTATTGTGCTTAAAATCCCGTTAAAGCACATGCAAAAGGAAGCTTGCCTAGCCACTACGTGAGAGTTCACATTATTATACCCAGTGCCGAATTTGTTTTTTTGCCTATATGTACGACATAAACTTTTGTAAGCCAATGATTGCTCAAGCTACAGCCAAACAGAAACTTTTCAAAGACCAGAAAAAGATTGCTTGATTATGACTGCCGACAGAATGGCAATTACGTTACCTAGAATCACGCTTTTATACAAATTTTGAGCTGATCATAATTTAAGCCTGTATGAAGACCGACGTAAAATATTACTAAACATTCCACATCTTGAAAGATAACTGAGAGAAAAAATAATTTCAAAATCATATGTTATTTCATAGCTGTTAATAATATTTTCTTTCGTTACTAATCATCCATCAAGTTGATGAAAGTCACTATATAATATATAACTGATTCGCTGTAAAGTTCAGTAAACTCCTTTAATGCATTCTTGCAGGTCCTGATGAATTGGCCTAAGCCCTTGGTATAAGGATTGATTGACAAGGTATGGCACTCCGGTGGACGAGTTTGCGTTCGTCTCGCGCATGAAGCAAGCTGGAGAGCAGAACGTGAGGCCGGCCGCCCGGCGAATGCTAAGAGATTGCGGGGTGCCGGGATCTTGTGTTTACTATCGTACACTAGTGTACGATTCTTTCACAGATAAGTTTGAAAACAACAGTTGTATATTTCTGAAAAATATATGGGAACTAGGAATACAATGTTTAGCCACGATTGTTTAGTAGTAGGACCTACCGAAGTTTAATGAAACATGATAGACAAAAAAAATACGTAAATGCAAAGTAATATTATCAATCATAAAAAAGTCATACTGCGGTAAATACTTGGGTGCGTGTATAAGTAGGGTACGGTATTAGTAAAAAATGTTAATTTAGGCGGAATCTTTTAAAAAATTCATTACAAAAACACCGTATAAGCTAATTAAATTATGAATAAAATCTACATCTACCCTGCTGAAAAATCTTACCTAAGATCTTGCAAGATCTTACCAAGATCTAACCAAGAAACGTTAGCCAAGATCTTGCAAGATTTGTGACACAAGATCTTGCAAGATCTTGAGACAAGATCTTGAATGATTTTACCAATTTCTTTCCAAGAAATTCGCAGAGGCTCATACCATAATACCAAGATCTTAGAAGTTCTGGTTTCAAGATCTTGCCGAAAAAAATAATTAAAATCTGTAAATGAAAAAGTGTAATAATTTCAATAATATAACTGTAAAAATGCATATTTATTTGTTTAACTACGCACTGTACAACAGTTTGTGAGCACCCAAACAGGTTTCTAGGATTAAAATAACTAGCAATATCAATTATCGATCGATGCCAAAAAAAATGTGGGTGCATGTTGCATAAAAATGATTATCACACGTCATGAAACTGTTTTTAACGTGCTGCAGGTGTTGATGCTTAACAATATCAGATATGATGTGTTACTGAAAGCGCCAAACGACTAATGTGTTGCTAAAGTAAGAAAAACGTAATTTGCACCTTCACAGAATCGGGCAAAAAATGTTCACTTTTAAATCTCCCACTTTGGGTGAAAACTAGTAAATAGTAACTTTAGTTCCAGAGAGATTAAGACTGAGATGGTACTTCATTGGCTCACTTACGAGGCACATGCACTGTCAAATCAGGTAAGGTTACGACACCCCTACCAATTGAATTCAAAATGTCACGTTGATGAACTTATTGACGGAGAATATACTAATACCGCACACGAGTATGTACAATTATTTTGAATGAAACTGAAAAACCAGTAAAAGTTGTCTGTAAAAGTTAGTTGTTATAATGAATTCTAGATACTGGTTGCCAGCGTTTGTCTAATTCACGGAGCTTCTCACTAGGTGGCTTTTGTAGGCGACTGTTACATGCAAAATTTGTTCTTTGCCTGGAAAAAGAAAAAAGAAACAAAATTACAACCAATATCTTACTGTCGGTTGTGTCACGCGTCCAGTATAGCGAACAACCAAAACCATGCAGAATCTAGGGGGGGGGGGGGGAGCATGTTTGACTAGAAGGTTGGTGATTTCACAGGTAATTCAGGTATAATACTCCAAGGCATAAAACATGGACTCATAGAAACAATAGAAATTAGTTTGACACATGTGAACATGCGAGTAGATTTAATGGTGTGAATGGACTAGAAGTGCATAGAAAGAATTTTCCTAAGGTGGGGAGGAACCATTGTCTTTTGAACACATTTAAAATAAAATTGTACAGATGTACACTATTAGTGACAGCCCAAAACAAAATAGCTAGGCAATTTATTAGGCATTCAAATTAAGAATTAGTCATTTTTTGTGTAATGACTAGACAATAGCAATTTAAACAAAATTTCCAATGTTATTCATAATTTCCAGCAAGCATAATCATAACAGAAAATTGATTCTTACTTGATTCAATGTTTTGGTCTGTCAAGGTCACTAATAGTTTCTCTGTAAAAAAATAATTTAAAGATATATTCGAACACTAAGGGTTTCCTCCCACCTTAGGCCGTTGCGGTTCTCGTAAAATACTTAAAAAATAATCGGCGTAAGATTTGACCAGACGACTGTCTTGCATAAACCCCGAAAGGATGGTCCAGGTCCAGCCCTGCTTTAGGGGTTGGCTTGGGCAAATCTTTTTTCAAATTTTAGGGCTCAGTACGAGATGCTGTGTTGTTGAAAACGTTACGCCGCATCCAACGGTGAAATAACATTGGAGGGTCACCGGCCCGATTACAGATATATTAGGGTTTAAAAACTTGAAATTTAAAATGCGACGGCATAGGAAATCAGGTCAAAACCGGCATATAACCCAGGATAGCTCCAAATATAACCATAGCATTTAAACAAATTTCTATATACTTGATGATGAACTTGATGATTTCTCTGATGAACACTGACGGCAAAAGAAAAACTTGGGTCACAAAACTAACTTTTATGATAACAGCATATCAAAAATGACATTGCATATTGAGGGTGACGTTTTTGGCGCTTTTTAAATATTTTTCCCATCAAAGTAGAGCAGTTATATACATGTTTTTCCAATTGTGCACACTTTTTCGCACAGAATTACGTTGCAAAATTGGCGTTATCATGGATACGAAGACCAAACGCAAGAGGGACTAAGTGCCGGTTTGTCAGCGGCCCGTTAAGACACTAACGGTCCATTAGCAAGAAAATTAAAGACTCCGTTTGGACATTGCTAAGCAAATAATAAGTTAACAGACCTTTAGATATTTAACGAATCACTGATATACCAGGTCTAAGTCTGATTTTGGCACCCATGGTTTAAAAACAATTTAAAAATATCAGTGGGCTGTTAGAATAATTGCTATCTGATCATTTTAAAAGTAAATACATGTTACTGATCTAGTGGTTGGTCCATATTTGGACCATTTGCTTTGGGCTTGTTCGGTTTTCATCGCGCTCTTTTCATATATAAGCATTCCATGCTCCTTCAAGCTACTCAGCTATACCTAGATACTATCAGCCTCTCTGGGATTTCAAAGTGACAAGAGGACCCAGCATTGACTTAGTAGTCCGGGTACTTATTCACTAATTGGGCTATTTGGGACTTTTACTGCCATTTTTAGTTCTCAGAAAAATTGTGCCCAAGATCATGTTAAAAAGATGCGGCCTCGAACCTCTGTGCATTTCCAGGACATATCCTGGATAATTACAACGCCAACAAGATTTCCGGTTACTTGACCAAGCAAATTGATCATTGCCAGAAATGCTACAATAGGGTTGGTTGGTGTGTGCAGGGAGGGAGGTTATAAAAGCACATGATAATCAAGATACCTAGACATATTATCTGCTACTCTCTGTCCCATGAGAGAATATTCTTTCTGCTGCAGCACTTAGGTTACTGGAATAGCTGCCATCTTGAAGATGGATGGGTAGATGGACAAGTAGAGATGTAAATCAGTAACAGATTGACGGTAATTACGCAATTATTACCTAGCAATTTTACAGCAACAACATGTGCAAAAATGCGCCACCAGCGATACAGCATAAAGTATATTCTATTATGGCTTTTAAATACACCCCCCCCCCCCACCAACAATGATGGTTTGGTTGCACTCACAAGGTTTACGCATTGTAACCCTCCATCCCATTAATCTACGAATAAACACGATAATTTTAAAGGAGTAGCCTACACTGTTACTTTTAGAGCCTCGTGTTTCGAGGAAGGTAGGTACCAGTGCTTGAAAGCTTTCTTTTTATTCTCACTTGTGGAGATGGACCAGTGTCCAGTGGTGTAGTCCAGGGTATACTCACATTTTATTTTTAAAATTTGCATGTACTCTCCTTAATTTTAAAGAAACCCTCTGGTATATTCTGGTGTGTTCATTTATAGCTATTTTTACGGCTAAGTTTTGCAAATATTCAATATCATTCATGAGCACTAAATAAACCCATTCCAGACATGTGCAAAATTGTGGTAAAAGGGGATACCTACATTGCCAAAATGTAAGTGCGGGTATAGAACCCAAAGAAATGTGCGCCTGTCTTTTAGAGATACATAACAGAAAATTGTCGCAGGTAAGCGCCAATCAACCATGTTTGAACAGAAGGATACTATTTGAGCCTAAAGATTCAAGGTAAGTGCCAATAAGTGACAAGATGTGGATAGTAACACCCTCCTCCCCCCCCCCTTTCCAATTTGACAGAAGCTCACCACATTTATTTCCAGCACTACACCACTGTCAGTGTTCATCTGTAATAAATTCCTACATGAGGTGTGCTACTTGGCATTCAGGGAGTAAGGCACACAGCAAATTATTTGTGTGAATAGGCACAGGCTGCTAATAATGACTTAGCATTGTCTCCAAAACGATGGGCTATAAATATTGAAACTAGCAACTCACAATGGGGAGTGGTGCTAGACGGTGCTAGACGGTGGTGCTAAACGGTGGTGCTAGACGGTGGTGCTAGGCGGTGGTGCTAGGCGGCATGTAGGTGACGCTGAGAGTTAGAGGAGAGGTCCGCAGATCATGTCATCCAGCAGAGAAGGCTGAATCCACAAATGAAGTGCCTTGGTTTTGGAAAAAGGAAACGCAGAACTTTAAAAATAGGTAGCACATAATAAAATTGTGCTCAAGAACGAGTTTGGCACTCAAAAATACAATTGCTCTACTGACAGTTACTTGAATCCAATATAACATATCATTGGCTTTGAATTATTTTATTGTGACGATTGCTGAACGCGTTTAAATTGAAATAACTTACCTCCATTAACTTTCGTCGATTCAAGGAACAAACGCGTCGACGTTCAAATACTTTGTTGCATCATGTTAGGCTTCTGGAAGGCACACGAGCAAGTAGGCGTAGCAGGCACATGGTGCTGTTGCGATAATTTGTCGTCATTTATAAAAAATTCCTTTCTTCGATCGATCAAGATCTTAGTTTTCAGTGTATACAAACAATATTTCGTGAAAAATATCAGCGAGCACAGAAAAACAACCAATTAAATTTACCGGAATTTTTCCCGTGAGTCGACGCAGAGAGCTCGCCGCCATTTTTAATGGTGGCTGCTGGAGGCGCTATCTGTCGTGTTTCAATATCAGGCGGGAACAAAAACACTAAATTATGCTAAATATTCATATCAGTGTAGTAACATTCAGAAAGTTTGTCGAGATTCAAATAAATCAAAAGAAATAGCATTAAAATTACAAAGATTACTTCGATTACACTTCGATACACGATTACTTTGTGAACTAAGGGAAACCCGACGGATTTCTTCACATTTGAAATAAAAATTTTAGAGAATCTTCCTGTGTTCTCAACTTAGACCCTCTACTTTTATGGAAGAGATCGGTTCAGAACTTTTGCAACACATCAATATTTACGAATTTTTTAATTTTTTCAAAAATTGGAATCTCTCGAAATGTTAAAGTTCTTTACATTATATCTTCACCAAAACTTATAAACGTGTCGACCTAAAAGAAATGTATTATGCCTGGACATCTGAGGTGGGTAGGACTTTCCAATTGTTTTTTCGCATTTCTGAAGTGTTTTTTTCGAAATTATCTTTTCACGACCCCCCCCCCCCCCCCCCACCACCATCACCCCTTCCGCGCGGCGTCATATATTTTGGGTTGGAAAAAATTTGTCAACCGCCCCCCCCCCCCCCCCGCAAATCAGGGCTGGATCCGCCCCTGATCACGACGTAGTCAAATTGTATTTATTTCGGCAATATTTAAACCCAATATTGGTTACAATTTTTGTAAAATTTCTGATATGACATGTAATTTCTTAGACGACTCGGCAGACACATGAGTCTTAGAATTTTGAGACTCCTCAGTAACTTGTTATTATTGTAATCACTCATTAATAACCCAGCAGTTACCAGAAACTGTGATTTTAACAGATTGTCAACCCCCTCCCCTTCCTCCCAGTAACCCCCCCCCCCCCTTCACAATCATCATTATACCATGAAGAGATAACGGTGGCACGGTGTGAGCACGTCTACCTTGCATTTAGATTAACAATACAACGAGTCATCAGGGCTTGGCGGACTTCGGCCGCGCCGTACACAACTTAACCATAACAAAATGTTGCGCGGCCTTCGGCTTCGCCGAACGAATGTTATCGAGGACTGGAAATGTTTTGTATGAGAAGTACCCGGCAGCCAGTAAACTTTTCTGGAAATATGGACCCACCCCCCCTTCGCAATGTAGGGCACATCCATCCCCAACCCCCCTCCAGATAACCCTCCCTCCCCTTGTCGAACCCATTCTCTTAAACGAGGACGAGGATTTAACGGACTATTCGCAAAACGCATTAAAGTTGAACATTTTCAAATTGACCCACCAAAAAAGGGCCCAATTTTGGGCGCACAGCCCCGGATGTTTTAATCTAAACTTCGAGCAACACATGGAACAAAATTATAGCCAGAAAGTGTGCAATTTGCTGGGGGAACAGTGGCATGTTTCCGTATCCTTTTGGATCCACCCCCCCCCCCCCCCCCCTCCTAAAAGAAAGCCCTGAACGTTACTTTTGTCCGAACTTTTGAAATCCTATCATGAGAAGAGTGTCTCTGACATTGAATTACTCTATTTGGTATTAATGTAAAGAAATGTCAAATATGCTCCCTTTCCCCCCCCCCCCCCCACAATACAAAAAAGGGCCAAAAAGTGTCACGCGAACTCCTAAACCCTCGAGTTCGAGGAAGCTCGAGGGACCGATACCAAAATCGGATCCGACTTCGATAAAAACGCTATCGACAATTTTTTGTGAGGGCCTTGCAAAAATCGTAAAAACACAAGAAAAAAGTTTAAAGAAATTGTCAAGAACTTGTCAAGAAATTGTTTCTCTGTCAAGATTCAAAAATCTTACATGCATTTATGATCTTTTTTGGACCTTGTTAAGATTTTGTCAATTTCTTATCAAGATCTTGAAAATATCTTGGCTGAAGGAAAAAAACTTAATTAATAGCCAAAAAAATGCCAAAAAATGGCCAAGAAATTGGCAATATCTTGAATCTTGCCACGATCTTGCAAGAGCTTGCAAGATCTTGCTAAGAATTTTCAGCAGGGTAGCAACAAACCCGGTGATATTTTACGCCTGTCATCTTTATTTTCGAGATTATATTATTCTCTTTTTCTCTAACCTTGATACGAAAAGCCATTCGCATTCGTGAAAATATTTTAATATCCTAATTTGTATAGATTTGGTTGAATCAGATCAGTCAAATTGGCAACGAATCCAGTAAATCAAGATTTCTTTGCAGGCGCCACACTTTTTAAAACTATAAACAATGGTTTCCATAAATTCTTTCACTTCACAAAAAAACTCCATGTCAAGCTGCAAGAAGCCTCCGTCTAAAATGAAATTAACCCTGATCAATTGCGATCAATAGTCCTGCAGATCGATATTGTTCCGTGTCCCCATCGCTTGTTTGGACTTTTGGGTCTTTATAAGTCTAGGAACTGATCCTAGGGGCACATTTCGCGACTTTTTTTGGGAGTAAAGTTACAACATTGATTACGCAAATGACACTGAAATCAGGAAGAGTCAAATTGCTCGGTGCGAATGCGTCCAAACGAAGACTTTTTATTCGGATATTTAACGTTGTTTTCGGTATAATATGTTTGTTTTCATACGAAATTCAATGTTACTAGTTTGTCATTAAGATTTCAAGCCCATCAGGGAAGAAACATTAAGTTACATATAGCCATATTGCTAACGACCTTTTGCCCCTACTCTTTTATCCGATACCTTCTTCAACGAAATCGCTCATCTTCAACGAATTGCAATCAGAGTTTTCTCAGCCCCAGGGAATAGAGTGCTATAACATGTCTTCGCCTTCATAAATTTCGCAACCAGTTATAATTATTTGGTATGATATTATTTTAGCTGTTTCTTAATTTTCTAGGTTAACTTTTTGAGTTTTCCTTGCAATTGTGGTATCTTCCAACGGCTATCAAACAATAAGCACAAAGGTAAGTGCATTCTACTAGAAATCTATATCGCACGCTTTTAGCCCAGTATTTATTTCAAAGTGACTCTCGTTATCGTTGAAAAAGAGATAGGAAATATGAAAATTTTAATTTTTTATAGTTCTATAGAATATCAGAGGTTAAATTGATAGCGAATTTTAAAATATGTATCAGTACCTCGCATAACGACAATCACAGAGTGTGCCATTAGATTTCGGTTAGTAAGTATAGACAGCGAAGCGGTTGCGTTATTATAATCTTTATTTTGAAAAGCTTATCAACGTGAACTAAATAAATGGCCTGGCCGTGGGTCTCAAAAGACAAACACTTTGTCGGAAATCCTTTTTTAACCCAGTGACCTAGGCATTGAACACATTTACACCCTCTGGCCATCCCTTAAAAAAAAACTTTTTGTACTGTTATGTGGTATTTATTTTACTAGCACTCTAAGTACAGCCGGATCTTACAAGTGATGTTATCTCGGCCTGGGACGACCTTTACATACTAGTGCAGATCGGTCCACACTAAACGACCCTTATACATCGGTATATGAGAGTCGTTAAGTCTGGACCGATCTGCATAGGTATATAAGGGTCGCCAAGTTAGGACCAATCTGCATTGGTTTATAAGGGTCGTCGAACTTGGGTCGATCTGCATAGGTATATGAAGGTCTTCAGAGGCCTGGATGACGTCACTCTTTAGACCTGGTTCTAAGAAAATTGTGGGATATTGCTGTGCTTGTAAAAGACACAACACAGAAAAGCACAAACGAAACTTCTTTTGCGTAAGGGTATCCAGAGGGTGGAAATGTGTTCATTGCTAGGATCACTGGTTTCCAAAGGGATTGCTAACAACATTTATGCCTCTGAGAGTCACGGTCTCTCCGTTTCAGTTAAAGCTGATATGCGTTTTTAAATAAGGCTGATATTAAAGCAAGCGCTACGCTTTCTACGCTAGTTTCACTATATCTTATTTCAAGCTCTGTAGATTGTCGGAATGCAAAATCGCCACTAATACATATTGAAACCGTCGCTATCAATACACTCTTTATTTTGAAATACGATACTAATTTTAAATAATATTAAACATATATTTTTGTTATCTGTTTGTAATGATAAAATGTGTCGTCTTCAAATTTTTTCGAAGCTTAAAGCGGGCCCATGACCGTATTTGACGATATCTGACTTTCGACTGAAATGCACTTAGTTAACAGCCTTGACAGCCTCCGATAGGATCGTTATCCCAGAATCACGTTTGCCTGGATCTGTAGGAAGATTAAATGGAAATAAAATTATGAACCAACTTAAATAAAACTGATTAGTTCCAATTATTTATAATTTGTTGTTGTATTTCTAAAGAAAATTGTTTAATGTGTCTCGGTAAGGGATGAAAGATTTTTACATGAGAGTTTGAAAGAATACGTCGCATGAAACAAAACATATTATATGAAAAAGAACATGCAACGCTACCGAATATCAAGACAACGATAGATCATTCAGACCTACTACTTTTACAGACGCTATATTTGAGAATTTTTAATATCTTTGCAAAGTTACTGCTTGCAAGAATACTGTGGCACTAATAACTATGCAGAGTGAGTGTATCAAATATGTATGAGCACAAGATGCAATTCTTTGTCCTTGTAGTTGTGGGGACAAGAACTGTTTATTTAATTTGACATTTGGACATTTTCTTGACTTGATTTAATTTACATCTGAAAAACCTTGCAATATTCCAGCGCCTTCTGAATGAATTGGTTTCGATTTGCTCGAGTGGCAAAAAATGTTCCTAGGTGGCTTTGACGCTAAGCGAGATTAAACTCAGGTTTACTTTGCAAAAAGTTGCATGAAAAAGGCAATAATTTACGTCAGCGTAAGTAGCTGTCCAAGCCGACATCATGTCAATGCCAGTAAGCCGCCTCTAGTGCAGGGCTGGCTGACACAGACCTTAGCACACCACAGTTAGCAAGCAACAGCTTCCCACCACCCGTGGAGGCGCCCCAGGTCGAGGACTGGTGGGACGGACCTAAACACACCACAGTTAGCAAGCAACAGCTTCCCACCACCCGAGGAGGCGCCCCAGGTCGAGGACTGGAGGCACGGACCTAAACACACCACGGTTTGCAAGCAACAGCCTACAACCAAGCCGGGTAAGCGCCCTCGGTCGAGGACTGGCTGGCACGGACCTAAACACTGAACGGTAAGCAAACAACCACTTATCATAAAGCCATAGAATCTCCCTATTAGTATTCTAGCCTGTATTTTTCGATTCTTCTAAAAACTGGCTGGAAAAGGGAAAAGATTTAATGTGCTTACTCAAAATTTCATTGCCCAGCATATAAAAGTTATACGGATTTTCTTAAAAGGACAGTCTATATGGAGTGACAATCATTTGAATTTTGGTAGCTGCTACCCTTAGCAGTTCGGACACTGGGACAGCATCCCTTGCGTTCTCCAATAATTCCACAAAAAAGGCCAAATATCCAGACATTTAAATTTTTCATTCCTTGAGTCTGGCGCCACGAAACAACTTTTATCCAAATACATGCAGGTGTCTTCACATTTGTCTTTCACCTTGGCCGTCGGCTCAACTTGATAAAGCTGTTTTTCATAATCCGAGCGACTTATTCTGATTAGCTGACCCTACTTGTGGACGATCAATCGTCGTAGCCAACCAGAAGTCGCGTTGTGTCACTCCGAAGGGAGGTTCAGTGAAAAAATGTTGTATAAAAGCAGCTGTTGCCAGTTCATGGAATCAGTCGACTACTGACAAGCTTCCGAAGAAGACACGAGATGGCGCGCTTTGCTGTGATTGCTGGTAAGGTTCTGGTTTTGTATTTGTATTTTTAATTTTGATGAGCGGAGGGAAGTCTATAATTTCACCACCGCAAAACGCAGGTCTCTTGAAAAATTTTTTTTGTTTAGTTTTCTTTGTTGTTTGGATGTGTTTGTGATAGCGCTCTACAGCGCTAGCGCTTGTTCCGATTTTAATGAAATTTTTGGAGTATGTACTTTTTTGTTTTCAATTAAAACCCATGCGGATTTAAGCTTCATTGGCACAATTGTTTTAAAGGAATCAAATTTGGTGATGTTTGTAATATTTATTTTTTCAAATGTGCCGATGCATTGACAATTTGTTGATGAACCTTCGTAGATATGTAGTAAGCATTAAAAAACGTATTCCTGAAAGTTTACAGGGTTGATAGCTTTTTGTTCTCTTTTTATTTCCCTTTTACATTTTTTTGCGCACAAATTTGCAGTTTTTACACGAAATAAAAGAAAATTGATTAGAGAAAATTGAATATTTAAATAGAAGGAGACGATAATCATAACCTATGCCCAATATTAAAGATGTTTTTGTAATTCACACTTGGGGAAAAAAATTAACCATCGAAAGTACCATCGCAGGACTATAAATATTTCAAACGAACGTGCAGCTTATGTCTATACCGGATTCTTACCACCCTCCCTTGCCCATAATTTTAAGCTAGACACTACTCTTTTGCAAGCCAATCTCAACCAAGAATAAAAACCAGAATCAAATTTCCTATTCTGGCGATGATATTCAAGGCGATGATATTTGGTGATTCGAGACAACATTGGAATCGATGTAAAAAAATTATTTTCAACCCAACAAGTGGTCTTGTTCCAACATGTTATTGAAACAATAAAACATAATAAAAAAAAAGAAAAAAAAAAATTCACTTATATGCTTGTAGCTTTAAATTTAAGATTTTCGCATAGGCTTCTACGGGGCAGCTATACATGTCAACATTAAATGTCCGAACAAAAAGCGAAACAAAAAAAGCATTAAATAAAAGCTCTAATTTGGCGCTGTTCAACTTTTTAGTTTCTGCTGGCCGCCTGGCTGGCTGGCTGGCTGGCTGGCTGGCCGGGATGCGTGTTTCCGTTTCGTGCCTCGTAGACGCAATGTTAAATTTAAGCAGTTTGGAAATCATTTAGGTAGTGTAAAATATTGGTACCTTATTGGTAGCAAATTGGTATCAAAGTCAATTGGACGACTCGAATCTTCATATTTACAACGTGTTTCACTTTGAAATCGTTTTCTTGCCTCAAATCTTCGTCATTTCTGTGTGCATCTCCGTACTCTATTGTGCGTTGTCGAGGATGTACTCTAGTTTTTTATTGTATTACTTCTCAAACAACACAGCAGGTTCTTGAACTGTGTACCCTGTGTAATTTTTTAAGGCCAGCTCCGTAAAAACTGCCAAAAAGCCAATCCGAATGTGGGAAATTTAACATTACGTCTACAGGCACAAAACGGAATAGCGCGGCCGGGATGTATGTAACATCGAGCTTAACTCTTTATAGAAGTCGCGAAAATCGGGTGAAAACGGTTGGAAATGGTTAATACTGGTTCATATTTTAGGTTTACAACCAGAAACGACATTCTCATAGAGATTTGATCGTGTTTTTTTGGTGAAATATTGAAAAAACTGATTGCATTTGGCTTGCAAGATTGAAGATTGCCTTGCAGCCCAGCTTGGTTTTATAATCGTTAAAATCTTACCTTTTACTGATCTAGTGCATCTGGGCGGGCATTTATGCATTCTTAATAAAGTTATTGATAACATTTAGCAAAAACGCCTCTTATTTTGTGGCCATTTTACGTGAAATTAAAATGATTTGGCATACAGAGTGGCAGGTTTGCAATTTTTTGTTCTGTTTTTTAACACTGCGAGGTGAACGAATTCCTGATAAATTCTCTTGAGCAGTGAATGGAGCTTATTCACACGTCATCGGTTACGGAAAACAAAACTCTTTTTAAAAATTTTGAAAACCGACTAGAACACACTTAAAAGGTTATGATTTGCATTAAGCGTAAGGAAATGATTACGGACAAATTTCAAACGGAATTATAAGCCGTTTAGCTTCTAAAAGGTTTAAAAAAAAAAATTGGTAGTCAGGAAAAGTGTTGCGCTGTCTTGCTAGATCTAGGTAATTAATGCTATCAGTTACGTTTTTAACAAACCAAAATTGATGTATATTTATATTTTACAACATTGCGAAGAAAAATAAAGTTTTACTTCCGGCAAGCTGGATTGTGATAATGAGATTTTGATTTTCGAGCAACAAAATGTAACGTTTTGGTTCAAAGTCCTAGGACGTAGGTTATGGCCTAGGGCCATATATTAGTCATAAACCGGCTATCGGGTATGCCCGCAGGTCATAGGGCACTAGCGTCGAAGGAAAGGGCTTTATCCTACACCTGGAGCTCAACACTGAATAATCTTAACATTTTCTTCATGATCTTGGTGATTGCAGTTTGTTCCGGTAACTTCATCGGGTTCTTTTAGTGAAACACATTTCCCATTGTAGACGGGTGGCGATTTTGCTCTCCACCACTGATTTGAGCAAAGAATTTTATGAAATATTAATTTAGTTTTTAAAAATTAATTTTAGAGCCATGCATTTCGAAGTACGAACAGGCCCTTACTAGCAGTACACTTCGCGTGCGTAGCACGGGCACGGGCTAGTTTTTGATCAAAAATGCTTTAGGTATCATGACTTTATTATGATCAAATTAAAATTCACTCCATATTTTACTACCGACGGTTCATTAAAAATAGTAGATTTTTGCCTCATATTCAAAAATCCATTTCTCAGCCAATATCAAGAAATTTGATCAAGGCACAAACTGTTCATGACTGGACAGTTATTCAGCTATTTATGATATTGTGTCTGTAAAGCTGACCCTGGCGTAGGAGCCTGTGCGAAAATAAAACATTCAAAGCTGCAAGCATGCTTCAGCAGTAATTCTATTGTTTAATTCTATTGTATAAAATGGGAAAGTATTTACACCAAAAGTAATGTGAATGACATGTTTGAGGAATTTATAAAATTATTTAATCAGACATTTAACAAAGCTTTTCCAGTGAAAAGAAAACTTATATGGAAAAAAAGGAAACAACATCAAAGCTGGTACACAGATGAAATAAGAGAAATTGCGGCAGAGGTTGATAATTTATATACCAGGTATAAAATTACTGGCCATCCTACTGACAAAGAGTTTCATGTGAAAATGAAAAGAAAATATAGGTCGTAAATGTCATAAAGCATCAGAAATTTTAATATTAATAAAATTAGAAAATCAAATAACAGAAGTAAATCAGCATGGGACCTAATAATAAAGCCTAATATGAAAGGATCGAATTATTCTAATGGTATAAAACTTATAAACAATAAAAATGTAGAAGTCACTAGTACAGCAGAAATAGCAACCATGCTAAATATGTATTTTAAAAACGCTGCTATTAATGTCTTAAAAGAAAACGGATTAGGAAACGATAGCAAGATTGGCATCTCAATAAACTCAACTGACAATAATAAAAAAGGACGACAAAACCTAAAAAACTTCTTTTTATCTCCTGTCAGTTCTAAGGAATTTTTTGATGCGCTCGAAAAAGTGACGAAGAAAAAGTCGGCTGGATTCGATGGTGTCCCATGCCACATTTAAAAGCATGCTGCTATCTTTTTAAAGGAACCATTAATTTTTATAATGAATAACTCGTTTTCAACTGGAATATTTCCTGAGCGGTTAAAGATTGCTGTTATAGTGCCTATATTTAAAAGTGGAAGCCGTGAGTCAGTAAAAAACTACCGGCCTCTAGCATTATTATCTGTATTTTCTAAAATATTTGAAAAAATTTACTGTACAAAATTGCTCGCATTTATTGATAAATATCAACCCTTAACAGAGTGTCAGCACGGATTTAGACATGGTAAATCCACAACCACAGCTATAACAAGTTTCATAAATCAAGTATATGATTCTTTGGATAAACATAAATCGGCCATCGGAGTATTCTTTGATTTCACCAAAGCCTTCGATATGGTAAAGCATGACTTACTACTGGAAAAATTAAAACGCTTTGGAATAATTGGTATTGCTAATGACTGGATAAAATCATACTTAACAAATAGGAGGCAATTGACAAAAATCACAGCTGCAAAAGGAACACAATACTTTTCGGAGGAAGTCTTTATTAATATAGGCGTGCCTCAGAGATCCATTATAGCCCCAATCTTATTCATTTTATTCACCGACAATATGGCAGAAAATGTCCAAACTGGGCATCTAACACAGTTCGCAGATGACACAGCTCACCTTTTAAACTCCGACCATGGTGATGATACAGATGTTGGTATTGCATGTCCAAACAAAAATAGTTCTGCTGCTGGACAAGTCGTAAGATGGGTAACACAAAATGATCTGGCTCTTAGCAAATCTAAGACTGTTATGATCCAATTTCACCCGAAAAATAACATTCGTATTAACTCAAGCCCTCTCATATTCATAAACAGACAGAGCATAGTGCTTCAAAATTCAACTAAATACCTGGGAATGATATTAGACAACAAATTAAATTGGCACGAGCATATCGACACAGTTAGTAAAAAAATGGCTTCCGGATGTTTTTTAATAAAACGCGTCATGCAAATCTGCAATGTTCATACAGCAAAATTAGTGTATCATTCTTTTGTTCAATCCAGGATTGCATATGGAATTTTATTGTGGGGACATTCTAGTTATACTAAGAGAATTTTTTTTTTACAAAAAAGAGCAATATGATATCTAGCAGCAGCTAATTTTAATCCATGTACGGCGGGTACCTATTTTAAAGATTCATGTCGACCACTATTTAGAGAGTTCGAAATTCTTACACTACCTTGTCTTTACATTTTTAGTGTAGTTGCATATGTAGTCGACAACAAAAGTGAAACAATAGAAATAAACAAAACTCATGCCCATAGTACAAGAAACAACTGCATGTTAAAAATAGACAAATACTGTACATCATTTAGAAATAAGAAACCAATATCTCATGGCAAATGTTTTTATAATAAGCTTTTAAATGATTGTAATTTGACTTTAGCGAACAACATTCCTCAAGCTTTGAAAACAAATTTTAAAACTTTTCTTCTAAAAAATGCCTTTTACTCAGTCAAGGAGTTTCTAAGTTTCAAAGTAAACAATTGTATGTAGTATTCTTTTAGATTTTTAGATTATATTGACTTGTCTGATGGCATACTTGTAAAATGGTTTTATTGATCAAATAAAGTGAATTGAATTGAATTGAATTGAATTGTTTCAAAAACAAGTTCGAACAAAACCACCTTTAAATAAATGCAAATGTTTGGATTTTTTTTATATCGATTGCAGTGTGGTCTCGAATCATCTAAAGGAAGCGTTCGATTTTTAACACAAGCTTTGAAACGTATCGGCCATGACAAACACTCGTGCATTGTTTCCTTGCAGGCGCTGTGATGACTGTGATGATCTTCGATGCAGTTTCCATTTCAACTGCCAATCCTGGAAACGGACTGGGTCCTAAACGTAATATAACAACAATTTCTCACAGTTTTTTGTTTCTTACTACGAAGGCACTTTAAATTAATTTGTGCATGCAGCTGAATCTAAAATCATTACGAAGCGTAGGGGAATTTTTTTCGTTATCAGCCCTTTAGAGCGTTTAAATCATTAGATTTTAATTTAAAAAAACTTTGTCTTTAAAGTTCTTAGTTGCGTGGCCAGGGGTTGGTGCAGAGGTTCACTCGCGATCTTCCTACCCTAACAATTATTAAGGTTTAAACCTGGGGAAATACCATAGGCATAGAAAGACTCAATTGATGTAACATGGAAGTTTTTAATATGAAGTACAAGCCTCTTTATCTATTCGAACCACGCAACAGTACAGAAAAAGGCATGGCAGGCACATTTTGTAAAAAATATTTTGTCATTTTTTAAAAATAAGTTAACCCTAAATACAGACACCATCTGACATAAAAAAAACCCCTTAACGAAAAATCTATTTTGTCTAACTCTATTAACTAACTGTGGGTTAGTACTTAGTATTTGCGGCTAATAGAAGTTCCTGCGTGAACCTCCGCATACAACGAAAACTCAAGGGAATGGTATCCTCCTCACCAAAGGTAATTAATAACACTCGCATTATTCGCGCGCAGCCAAGCTGGTGTGGGACCAGTTCGACGACTGGCAGTGTCAGTCGACGTTTGTGCCTCTGGGCGTGTCAAACTGCATCACCATCAACACGTGTCCGGTGAAAGGAGCACTAACCGGACCCACGCCGACCGGATGCGGCTGGAGGATGCCCGAATTCTGCGACGCGACGGTGGACGCGGACGTTGACGCTTATCAAGGTCGGTAACAAATAATATGGATGAAAGGCAAGATAGCGAAAATCTGGACAAATAATCCACCAAAATGGGAATGACAAAGACACTACAATAATTTGTTGCCAGTATGTTTGACAGAAACAATACAATTGGTGCCAGTGGGTGGGAGAGAAGCACTAAAATTGGCGAAAGTGTTTGGGATAAAAGCACTACAGTAATGTGGTGGCCGTATGTGGAATATATTCATTACAATCGGTGTCAGTAGGTGGAATAGAAGAACTTTAATTGGTTTTTAGAAGGTGGAATAGAAGAACTTTAATTGGTGCCAGTATGTGGAATAGAAGAACTTTAATTGGTGCCAGTTGGTGGAATAGAAGAACTTTAATTGGTGCCAGTAATTGAAATATTAGAACTTTAAATTGGTGTCAGTAGGTGGAATTGATGATCAAAATAATGAACTGGAACTTTGGTCCCTGAAACTCATTGATGAGCTTAACGAGCGAAGCGAGCGAAGCGAAATCATCAATTTCACTTCTGCTAAAATAAAGCACTTGTGTGTGTTTTTTTTTTTGTATTTTGTATGTGTGTTTGTGCGCGCTCTACAGACCACACGCCAGCCCCGATTGCGATGAAATTTTCAGTGTGTCGTCTTTTGTTCTCAACTTAGACCCCATGCGTTTTCAAGAAAATCCACCATACCTCTTCCCTTCAAAGCAGAAAAAATAGCAATATTCGACAATCGGGCAAGTTTTGAAAAGTACGGAAATTTATTTAAAAGTGCATACTTTGTTTTATAATTTTCCCATTTTGGATTTACCTTTAGAAACCGTAGAAACCAATTTGAACATTTTTTACTTGAAGTTGACTTCAAGATTTGACAGATAATAGAAATTTGGCAATTTCGTGCATGCAAGTTTTTGAAAGTAAGTCCGTGGCATAAATATATCTCCAATCCAATAAAAACCTTTTGGCATTAGTTACATATATGTATTAACATGCACATTGCTCAATGACCTCAAAATGAGCATATTTCCGCTACCCGACAGCTCGGACAGAAACAAAGAAAGGTCAGAATTGTTTAAAATTTCAAGTGATCAAAATTCTGGAGAAAGCAATGGTCCGTCTTGCTGCTCCATGATTATCATAGGATTTTTGCCTCAATATTTTTATGCGCTATAAAAAATCCGCTACGCTCATCTTCAACGCAACACAAATTGCGTTCGCGAAGTCCTTCTTAATTTAAAATGTAAAAAAAACCAAGACACTTTAGCTTCACAATTGTTTGCTCTGTATTTAGATAGCTCACAGCATAGAGTTTAACTTTAGAAAAAGGTGATCAATGTTACGAAGACAATCACCTAGAAGCTACTACTTGAAAATGTCGATCCGAGTGACCAAAGAGCGTCATAACTCCCCTATAAATCTACCAACATTTTGGGGGCAAAATGAGGTCTTGATGACTTGGGCATCAAACGTGATAATGCCCAAATAAGTTGAAGAATTCTATTGTGGCCCGATGCCGAAGCACATAAGCTACACTTTATTGGTGCCAGCTCAAACGCCAAAACAAACACCGCAAACAACTTCTAACGCCGCAAGACGGAAGTCTCACCGCATAGGAATACGTGATTCTACGTGGCACCGGAACATGATAGAGCGTCTTCCGTGCAGTTATAAGAGCGACAGTGATCTCTTACCAAAATAAATTGTTTAGGACAGCCGAGATGTCCGTAGAATGAGCTGATTGCAGCTGTATGTTGCACGAGCATCCACTGACCATTCCCCGACTCTCGGCGTTTATTGGTTAATCTTTCGATCCTATCTCTTAGCAAAATTCGGTTCAACACACGGTGAGTCGAAAAGCCTGGTTCGCACCACGCGCATCGCGCCACGATGGCATTTACATTGGCTCTGCCACCAATCAGAGACTCTGGATACGCAAGGCGTCATGTTCACGACTCGGCCAGGGAGTCTCTGATTGGTCCAGAGCCAATGTTGATGACATCGTGGCACCAACATTGCTAGCAGTAGCCCTAGCTTAAGGGTTGCAAGCGAATGACAATAATTTTAGTTATTCGTCCAATATAGTAGAGCGGTAAAAACACAAAATAGAATTTAAACAAACTTGTCGTTTCCATAGTTCGGAGTTAATATAAAATTAAAATGCATAGTAAGAAAACCAAATCTTCCTCGCAATATTCGGAGCATAGTATATACTAACATAAAATAATTGTCTTTCGGAAGGACGAAGCACTCAGATCGGAAAAATGAGACACATGGCACACGTATAGTAATTGTCACATTAAATCGGGGTGTGTAGTGATATCTACAAATTGTCATTTCTTTAGCCGCCTTGCCCCCGGCTGATGCCGCCCCAGCCGACTACACCGTCTACCCCGGCGTGGGCTCTTACAAGTTGCACACCGAGCATAAGACATGGGCCGAGGCCAAGGCGATCTGCGAGGCCGAAGGCGAGGGCATCAGCCTGGCCATCCCGAGCACGACTGCCGAGTACGCTGCTGCCAAGAGCATGATGAATGCGGTGCTTCCAACTGATAATGTCGGCTTTTGGGTGGGCATGAGCGATATAGCAGTCGAGGGCCAATTCGAGACCATCTTTGGTAAGTGCATGGACTATTCGAAAAGAATTTGTTTAAATACAATTCAAGTTTTTTATATCGTATACTTTTTAACGACTTAGAATTGGACACACCGGCCGTTAAAGAAACGTCAATGTAAGAAAATTTTTCTCCATGCACAGGCCAACCTCTGTGCGACTTGCCCTTGGTCCTGTGGGTACCTTACCAGCCCGACAACTCCGGGGGCAACGAGGACTGCTTAGGCATTGGCTTATATCACTATGGCCAGCTCAACGATTACAACTGTGCGCAACCGCTGCCGTTCTTGTGCGAGAAGCCGTTGTCTTCACGACTGACATCTTGTGGACCGTGCCAATAAACTGCCAGGTAGGATCCTTCGATCACTGCTCCGGTATGCCATAGGCAACTAGTACGCCATGCAAATTCTTATTTCTCCGGTACGGGATAGGCAACTTGTATACCGTGCCAGCTCTCACTGCTTCGATACGTGATAGGCCACTAGTATGCCGTGATCCGGTACCGGATAGCCATCTTGTACGCTGTGCCAACATTTATTGTCATTCTTTTCCACTGTTCTAATAATTTTAATTAAATTCTGTTGCAACCAATACTTTTTATTGTAATCCAACATTTTCCCTAAAACCTGGGAGGCAATATGAAATATTCATGATAATTATTTTTCAGACGTTTGTTGTCCAGCAAAAGTCCAAATCATTTGTGTTTGTTTGCTATTTCCAGGTGTTTCGTGGACAACCCGGCTCCTAGACTTCCGTAGTCGACACAATCGAACCCCAACGGGCTGTGACGGAAGCACACACGTGTTTTGTTTCAATGATTGCAATATCATTTCGATTTTTGACGTTTCCGTCTGAAAATCACAAAACCATGCGGTTTATTCAGTTTGCCTTGCACCGAGTCTTTTCTTCTTGTTAATACTTATTTTTGCCACGTGTTGTTAAATTGTTTCATCAGAAAAAGAAATAAATAATTTGAAAATAAGAAAACACATTGGTAAAAATATTTTACCAAATTTTACCTGAATTTTGGAACGCAGCATTACTTTATCAATACACATATTACTTTAAAAGTATTATCATCCATGCATAATCTGGTATGATTGCCAGATATTCCCCATGGAATGTACTAAATTTGCGGCCAACATCCCTAAACGTTCCTTTATAAATCTTCCCCAAATATATTTTGTGTCAAATCAACTTATGGTATTAATCATGCCAGTATTGCCTTCCTCTGAACTTTCGGTACAGAGCACTTGCAAATGCAGCCTTTTTTTAAATTAACTGGTGGAAAAACTTAACGTTTCTTTCCATTTGTATTTATTTATAAGTTTTACATTGTATTTATTTTACACACACACACACACACACATATATATATATATATATATATATATATATATATATATATATATATATATATATATATATATATATATATATATATATATATATATATATATATATAATATCACTCCTTGGGTGTCCGGTACACAATTGCGTATCGGCCAACGTATTGGCAGACACGATCAGCTATCACTTTGTCCGCATGGTCGTGTCGGCCGAAACGCAGTGGAACAACCGACCGCCGAGCTACGTCCTGCCATGCCTCCTGTCTCGTGTAGGAGGAGTACAGGCTGCACAGCCTCGCTACTCTACGGCGGTCTTGGAGAAGCTCCCAGCCGAGCTCCTTGATCATTTCAGAAGGGCTCTCTGGGACCAATTGTAATTTAGTGTTGACAGTTACCCACTACCTCCTTCTCAAACGTCAAATAAGTTTCCTCGCCGCTAAACGCTGGACACTTTCCACTGCCTGTATCTGACCACAAGCATGGGGATCCCAGACAGATCCTGCGTACTCTAGCACCGGCCTGATGAGTGTCAGGTAAGCCTACTCCTTAACTCTCTTTTTGGTAACCTTCAGGTTCCGCATAACGAAGTTGAGGTTGCGTACAGCTTTCCTAACTACTGATTGGACCTGTGGTTTCCAGTCCTTGTTCTTGTTTCTTGTGTACTCCTAAGTATTTGTGGCTTGGCCTTGTTTCAAGAACGAATCCGTTAAGTATATAATATATGATTCTTGTTTTGGCTTTTTCCCCGAGAAATTTACAACCACACAGTTGCCAGCATTTAAACACATATTACTTACATTAAACCATTATGCTTTCTTAGTTAAGTCTATTTGGAGTACTTCTCTATGAGTATTATACAAAATGCAGTCTTCTGCTAACAGTCTTAAAGCTGACTCAATTCCTTCTCCATTGTCGTTGACATATATAAGTAATAAAAGAGGCCAAAGACACTACCTTTAGGCATGCCTGACCAGACCATAGTGGACTCAGAGAACTCCTCCTTATTTCGTACAATTTAATTTCTATTTTATAGGAACATGCCGATCCTCTGTGTAACTCTGCAATCTAGTCCTAGAAGTTTTACTTGGTTCATTAGCTAGACATGTGGAACCGTGTCGAATGCTTTCTCGAAGTCAATAAAGACTGCATCCACCTCCTCCACCCTATCTTTCACTTCTGACACATCCTGTACAAGTCCCGTCAACTGAGACTCGCACGAGTATCCTCGTCGGAATCCATGCTGTTCTCTTGCTAGTCACCCTGTCCTCTCTAGAAACTCCCTCATGTACATCTCAATTGCTCGCTCCATCACCTTACAAACTATTCACGTAAGGCTCACAGGCCTGTAGTTCTTTGGCCTACATCTCTCTCCTTAAATATTAAGTGTTAAATAATATTGTCTTAAATGTCTCTGTCTCTGTCTTAAATATTGGTATCACTTTGGCCTGCTTCCATTAATTTGGCAGATTCCCCATATCCATGGAATTCTGAAATATCTTCGTAAGTTATAAGCTTATTTCCTCTATGGCCAACTTGAGAAAGTCTGATGTAATTCCGTCAGGCCCTGGTGCCTTCCTTTGCACCAGCGTACCTAATATTTTACCTATCATCGTCCTTGATATTTGCCAGGATCCTATGTCATCAGGACTCCTGATGACAGGACGGATCCTCCATATCCCTATCATCGCCATCTAAGTCGTCCTGGAATACTTTCCCATAGCATTCATTCAGCATAATATTTGCTTTGTCTTTGTAAGTCGAAACTAGTTGCCCATCTACTTCAAGCGCCGGTATACTCCTACCACTAATTCGCTGTCTGTTTAAATGGCCATTCAGTTTCTTCCAGCTGCCGTTTTGATCGTAAACATCAAACATGGCCGCCATGTACTTGTCTAGTGCTTTCTTTTTTGCATTATTTAACTCTCCTTGTAGTGTCTGACTTTTCTTTCACCACCCTACCCTCATTTCCTTAAGTCTGTGAAACTTTCTGGCTTTCCTGTTTGGTCTTCTAACATTCCTGTCGTAAAAAGGGGGAACACTGCCTTCTCGAATCAATCTTTTCGGCACAAATAACTCCTTGGCTTCATTAAGAGCCAGTTTTACAACATTATGTTTCAACCTCGAGTTAAGTAACTCTGGGTTAAGACTAACTCCGGAGTTGAAGTCCTTTTGGATTTTACAACCATGCTCTGGCACGGAGTTAACTAATCCTGGGTTGCTAGAAGTCTCTAGTGGTCTCTAGTATTTGTTACGAAGGTTGGTACTTCTGTTTCATATACTTTTGGTGTCATCATGCATGTTAAGTTGGAAACCTGGATGTCAAACACAGGCAACACAATGGCCGGAATGAACAAGAAAAACCGATCAGTGAATTTTAGTTTTGAAGATCAGCAAAGACTGATGAAATATGTCAAACTTCATGCCGGAGTCATTGAGTGCAAAAAGACCGATAAATTTACTACAAGTCAAAAGGTACATGTTTTTTTTTATCCAATTTGTTAATTCTTTGGCTGGCTTCTCTACCAAATTGTTGGCGACAGAAACCATACAGTATTGAATTTTAAATAATGTATTAGACAAGTACCCATATTTTGGTTGATCATCCTCTGCAAGATAAAATCACAATCAATACATTGTTGAATCCATTAGGTTTCTTTTAAAATTCAATTATGAAACAAATAGAGTAGTAGCATGAAGGTTAGGTACAGAGTCAAATGTCCAAGAAAACATTCCAGTTACTTGGCTTACTCATCATGAAATGAAATCCCAATCTGTTGATTTACAGAGAAAACATATGTTATGTACCTAGAGGAAATCACCTTACACCAAAGAATGTATTTTATTCTATGCTTACATTTTGTCCGTGTTTGACGTTTCGGAAATTTCAGAATGTTCTCGATGGATGCAGGTTATGTTGTGACACTTGGAAGCGCGGATACTTTCAAAACACAAGTTTTGGTGAGATAGTGTTATTCGTTGATACAAAAGAACGATTCAAACTTTTCACTGGCTTTCTTTGCGTGAATAATTAGCAAACTTTAATCAATCTTGTGATGTGGAACATCAGCCGCCATTTAAATTTACTAAATCCCGACTTATCTCTCTTATTCCTTGCTCATAGCAGGAGTTAAGACAACTCGGGGTTAAGACACTAACTCGAGATTGAAAAATGTTGTAAAACGAAAATAATGGCGTAACCCTGGGTTGAGCTTAACTCTGATCCGTAACTCCGGAGTCAACAATGTTGTAAAACTGGCTCTAAAGATATCTGTAAGGTCGGTCCACAATTCTTCCACCTCCAATCCCTCTGACCATCTTTGGTAACGACTTTTTTGGAAATCTCTGATCCCTTGCTTGTCTGCCTTCCCCAAGCACCATACCACTCTTTTATCCCCCCCCCCCCTGTATTTAATTGCTTCTTCCATGCTGATGTCAACTATCAGAATACTGTGGTCACTCACCCCTTCAACCACCATACTTCTAGCCCATAGCTCTGGTGGTTTAATAAGAAACACATCGAGTAAGTTTACTTTACTTTACTTTTCGAAGTGTGTTTTGTGCATCTGCACCCTAACACAAGTGTTAAAAGTCCTGAAAAGTAACTTTCAATGTCCCAAATAATGTTAAGATTAGAAAAGCGTGGATGAAAGCCTCAAGATGAGATTGATCATTGCCCTCTACTTTTACTGCCTTATATACAACTGTACATGTCATGGCATGTGACAGTAACAAACTGGCATCGTCGCTGTACAATTCCAGGCAAGAATCTCATCAGCAGCCCAGTTGTGGTTAAATTAAAGTAGAGATCATTAAAGAGGCTAGTTATTTGCAGTGATCTGTCAAAATAATCTTTACATGAATACGTTTGCAAACATACCTTTGATCCCTGTATTCTACATACCTACAATTTTCCACACCTTTCGGCTCGGCCGCTATACTAACTTTCCGCTTGTGGTATGAAATTACAACAACTCTTCTAGATCAACACGAGGTAAATAGACTAAATTTCAGTGCCATTGTCAAAATGCCGATGGTATCAAATGTATTGCATATTCCACGCCCCTTTCTTAGGATAGCTTGACACTTTCAAAAGTGAAACAAGCCTACTTGGATACACCGTTTGAAAAAAATATGTGGTTACAACAAATAAAAAACTCACGTTTTTCACATAAATCTAACAGAAACCACAAAACTTAACTGCAATATTTAAAAAAAATCGAATTCTTCGATGTTTTTAGTCAAAAACACATTGGCCAGCTGCCGTTTGCAAATCTGGAGCCAAGCATGTGACGTCACAAATCCCTAAGTCACAATCAGTGAGCCTATCGCAAAACCTCAATATATTAGGAAATTTGCAGATATTCAAATGGGGTTTTAAATTCAGGGTTACAAAATATATTTCATGAACAGAATTAATTTATACACTCAGAAAACAAGATTTCGACATGTTTAACGACAGAGGAGAATTCCCTATTGATGCCAGTGTTTAGGTCAGAAGCATTTATATTGGTCATGTCTTCAGCTGCCTTGCCTGCTGCTGCTGCCCCCCCTGCCGACTAAACCATCCACTCCGGCGTGGGCGCATACAAGATTCACACCGAGCTGAAGACACGGGCCGAGGCCGGTGTCATCGGCATCGACCCAGAGTTCTAATTGCTGCCGCACCCAACAGATTGCACTCTGTTCATCCGATGCGACCACGGCGAGCCATTGGTCGAGTCGTGTCCGTGGGGTCTGCACTTCAACCCCACGATCCTCGTATGTGACTGGCCGTGGTACGCGGGGTGTGTGGCCGGACCCACAGGTGGCAGCACTGCAGCCACTAGCGAAGCCACGACTGAGGCTACCACTGCCGCTACCACTGAGGCAACCACTGAGTCTACCACTGCTACTACCACTGAGGGTACCACTGCCGCTACCACTGAGGCTACCACTGCCGCTACCATTGAGGCTACCACTTAGGCTACCACTGAGGCTACCACAACCGCACCACTGAGGTAACCACTGAGTCTACTACTAAGGTTACCACTGCCACTACCACTGAGGCTTCCTCAGCCGCTACCACTGAGGCTACCACAGCAGCGACAACTTAGGCTACTATTGAGGATACCACTGCCGCTTCCTCTGAGGCTACCACAGCTGCAACCACTGAGGCTACCTCTGAGGCTACCACTGAGGCTACCACTGAGGCAACCACTGCCGCTACCACTGAGGCAACCACTGAGTCTACTACTGAGGTTACCACTGCCACTACCACTTTGGCTTCATCTGCCGCTACCACTGAGGCTACCACAGCTGCGACCACTGAGGCTTCTACTGAGGATACCACTGCCGCTTCCACTGAGGCTACCACAGCTGCGACCCCTGAGGCTACCACTGAGGCTACCACTGAGGCTACCACTGCCGCCACCAAAGAGGGAGCTACAGAATCGACAACCCAACAAGGTACGACTACTACGACTACAAAAAATCCTAAACCAACCAAGCCAACCACAGTGAAGCCAACCGAGCCAACCACAGTGAAGCCGACGAAGCCTACCACAGTAAAGCCGACGAAGCCCCCGACGACGACGAAGCCTGATTCCTCTGAGGAAAGTAGCTCTGAGTCTGAGGAAACTTGAACGTTGCGAATGAAATCGACGAGACAAAGAAGTTTAGGCAAACTCCAGGCCGCTACGCTTCAGACTATTTAACCGATCGGTTCGACGCAGAGCTTTCACGCACATTTCTTGCTGGTTTCTATTGAGAATGATTTTAAACACTTTTTAACAGCTCTAATAGATGAAGTCTGCAATAGTTTGATCGTGCCTCTTTTTCGTATAATCCTGTTCTTGATATGGGTTCTTACTTCTTGGGCTTTGTAAAATGCATTTCATTAATATATTTTTTTATTAAGCCTTCATGACAATATACAGGTAGCTTAACCCAGTAGCGCCATATAATATACGAACAAAGTTTCAGATTCAATATGAAATTTTCAAGATGTAATTATTTGGAAAAGTATGGAAAATGTTAAAAACTTGTAGAAAAGAATATTAAACTATAAAAATTGAACTTGATTAGAAACTATTTAGCTAATACATATTACCATTTTCAGATCTATCTGAATTTAACCTACGTCCAATGGATTTAGAAAATAACTTTGCAGTTTACCAGTTATGGACCGTATGCCGGTATTAGAGAATTATGGTTTGCATCTTCTGTGAGGACCCACAAATGTTAAAAAAGAGCTAAGAGTTTCAAAACTGCCACAGAGCCTTTAGTCCGAATAAAGCCATGGCTTGTGAGTATTGTACTCTTAGCTCGTGTCTAGCACCAGTGGGTCCTCGAAGAAGATACAAATCCATTCTCGTCATGAAAACATGAAATGCAAAAGGCAAAGATAGGTTGGAATTGTAGGTAATTTTTTTGGATAAGTCGCATTTTAATCCATTTTGGCGTTCTCGCATATTAGTCTATAAAATTTACAGGACACAACCAAATAATTTAGGGTTTTCACGAAAATAAATATCTTACCAACTGTTGATTTAAATCTCTACGGACTCGATTTAGCAATGGCATTATAATAAATATAATAGTCTTAACAAGGAATCTCTTTAATTATTTGCGCTTTCTTCAAACACGTGGTTATTAGTTAATACCAACCAAATTGGCTGCATTTCCCAGCCATGCCTGCCAAGAGGACCTTTATCCCGTTCAGCTCATTATTCAATTCAGCTGATTCTAACGATAAACAATTTTAAGCCATTTTTTAACAGTTGGCGATTGTTTGAAGCAAATTCGATGATCAATAAAAAGTTAAGTGAGAGATAAGAGGGCCACTCGACCTCCGTTACCTAAACCGCCAATAAACATATTGATTAACTCGTTACTTACTGTGCTGGAAATCCCTATGATGCACGAGCAAAACAAATTGCCTTGCTACTACTTGAGAGTTCACATTATTATGTCAAGTGCCGAATTTGTTTTTCCCCATTTCTACGACAGCAACTTCTGATAGTTAATTAAAGGTATCTGAAGCAGCAGCCAACAGAAACTTTCCGAAAACCAGAAAGAGATTGCGTGATTATGACTGTTGACAGAATTCCAATTTCATTCCCTAGGGTCATGCTTTGATACGTGACCGCCGGCAGCACCAACATTAAGCTAATCATGGATTACGTTTGGGGCCCTGGATGAAGACCAAAATACAATATTACTGAATTTCTTGACATTTTGAAAGATTACAAAATGAATAATCACACAAATTCAAAAAAAATATGCCAAATCATGTTCTGTTTCAAAGTTGTTAATTCAATTCAATACTACTGAGGATTCAGTAGGATACTACTGATTCAATTCAATTCAATTCAATTCAATTTATTTCCTGTTGGTAACATTACATTACATGAGAAACGTCAAAAGTGTAGGAATACAACAATGTAAAAGTAGTAACTTAGACTAAAATACATGTTAAAAAGTACAATGTAAAAATTCATTTATAGAATAAAAACAGCGAGAAATCAAGAATTCTTTTAGCTTTTCTTTGAAGCGTTTTTCTCTTTTGATTTCCTTTGGCAAGGCGTTATACAATCTTGCTCCCATCGAAAAAGGATCTTTTCCAATTCAATTTGTTTTACATAATTCAAGTTTAAAATCAGCCTTATTTCTGACGTTATGACTATGCACATCTTGTACTTTGCTCCCTTCTTCGTGAGATTTCCTCGTGAACATAATTGTTTGAAAAATGTATATACATGGTAGCGTTAAAATGTTATGTTTCACAAAGAATATTCGGCAAGAATCCTTGTAGTATATATCTGCACATGGGTTGCTGCTGGCACTCTTCGATTTGTTTGACCGCCAGGTTTGCTTTGCTGCTCAAATCGCTGGGGGCTGTGAATAGATGTGTGGTGTCATCTGCAAAAAGAGTCAATGTCCCTTCCGTGATGGAGCATGGGAGGTCGTTCGTAAATAAAATAAATAAAACCAGCGAGATGATTGAGCCTTGGGGTAAACCTATGCTAACTGTTTTTGGTTGTGAACATTTAGTGACACCGTTTATTTTTATGTGGACAAACTGTGTGCGGTCTGTTAAGTAGGAACGAATCCAGTTATTCGCTACACCTCCGATTCCAATCTGTTTTAATAGTCTTTCTTAAGTCTTTACATTTTTATTTTTTTATTTTCTTATTTTCTTATAAAGTATTTCTTTGCTAATCATATCCATCAAATTGCTGGAGTCTTTATTTAAAAAATGAGCTGCTGACTAGATGAGCAAATTCCTAAAATACATTCATATTCTTGCAGGTCCTGATAAACTAGCCAAAATCCTATCCAACATGTACAGAACTACTAACTATTAATTGAAACAACATGGAGATTATATGATAGATAACGAGACGTCGACCGACGCGAAAACAGAGAACCTATTTTAGGTAAGCAGTAGTTTATAAGAAAACGTTCAAATAGCCGGCAAAACTCTTAAACTTCGCAATTCCTATAGTAACAGATAGCTCAACACAGGGGCTTTATCTGACAATGGTTTTAAGTGGTCACTGCCGATAGAATTTCTCTTTATGAAAGTTGCGATCAGAATGTTCTTTCTTAGGGCGCCGAAACTATCTGATATATCCGCCAAATTTTGTGAAAAAAAACTAGAGTTTTATGACTTGGACATCAATCAAGTGATCATGTCAAGGAAACTAGAAGATTTCATTGACGTTCGGTGCCGAAGCACCTAGGTCAACATCTATAAACGGAAGGTTAACACAGTGTCGCCGGTATCCGGCTCATTAGGGTCGGTTTAGTTCAGTTCTATTGGCACCAGTGATCAAGTCTCCTCAGTGTTTGCTTAAGTTAACGGAGAGGTCCGAGAAACGAGGTGGCACTAGTTGCAGCTGCCGGTGTTGGTACCTGCAATCCACCATACATCCTTGAGACGTTGGCATTTCTTTATGTGGTATGTATGAACCTTGTATCGGACGAGCTGAACTAGCCTATAGCGTCGGCGTACAGCCAAAACTCACTAACCATCATTTTAACATTCTGAAATAATCGAATTTTAAACTTTGAAAGGTGTTGTATTATAACAGTTGGATGGATTTTTTCAGAAAAAATGCCCATTAAATAGGCGAAAGATTTGTTTTATAGATTCTTTATTAAAAATAAACATATTTATTTAACAATTAGGATAATTTAATTGTTTTAGAATTTCTTGAGTTTTTCCTGTCCGTATATAGTCATCTGGGCTGAGCATCAGTAGCAATAATTATTTTAAGTACAAATCAGTAATTTCTGAACTCTGAAACAAACTTTTTTGAGACCGGAACATGAACATGAACATTATCAGAAAATAAAATCATAACCTTTAAAAAAATATGTTAGGTACATTGCGCAAGCCAAGAGTCTAGCCTTGACGTTAGGGATGGACTAAGTGAGTTGTTGCTTGGAAGTGAGTTAGTTGGCGGGAACATTTTAGACAGTCAAAACTTGTAATGTCATGTATATGCACTTTTGGCTGACAACAATCGTTGAATTGGGAGTAAGATAATATTTAAAATGCTTATAACTTTTCAAATAAATGTATTTGGTTACTGAACTTTGGCAGACTGTAGATTAGACCTGAAGGGATTTAATTATGTCAAAATTTCGTTTTTTGTCAAAAGTGGAGTTAGTGAGTTTTGGCTGTACGGCGACGATATAAGCATAATACTATTTACCAATCATTAGATACAATAACCTCTTCTGAGGTAGACGTAAAGGTGGATAGTTTTAAGAAAATACACAATAGAAGCGCATGCTGCTGGCTAGCTTTTCCGTAGTATAGGTACGTCAAGCGGTGGCAAGCACAATTGGGACTTTTTAAAGGTAAAACTATGTAAGGTATGATTGAATGTTTTTATTGCTTGCAATTCCTGTATTTGCAGCAATTCCTGTCAAGTAAACTTTTCAAATTTAAGGTTTGACTGAAGTAAACGAATACATGGTTTTTGATTGGTTTTGGATTTTTGTGTTTTTTTACTACATAGTCTTTCATTTGCCCATTGAAAGCCAAGGTGACGGAAGTGAATCTTACATTTAGCTCCGCTCCCTTCGTTGATCAATAATTAAAAACAATATTTTGCACTGAAAAAATGACAAATACCGACTGTCATATTCTGAAAACAAATTAGGTTGCCTGTGAACAAAACTGCCTGCCGATATAAATCTTATTAACTGAATTAGTTACATACAATCATGGATAGCCTAAATGTACCTACAGTATACCTACCTCTGGCTAAGAAATGTAGAATGTTACACATTTTTTGATAATTTCATATTTGCTTT
The DNA here is from genome assembly GCA_921293005.1 of Nemoura dubitans. NCBI lineage: Eukaryota > Metazoa > Arthropoda > Insecta > Plecoptera > Nemouridae > Nemoura > Nemoura dubitans. The sequence goes on along the minus strand of OV121078.1, from coordinate 11,793,449 downwards.
AGAGTCAAAAGTTCGGAATATTTTTTAAACTTTACTTTGCTAGGACAAAGAACATTCTGAAGAAAGCATTTTTGAAAATTGTAGGTTAATATGACCAAACAAAGACTTTTTTCGGATATTTAACGTTGTTTTCGGTATAATATGTTTGTTTTCATACGAAATTCAATGTTACTAGTTTGTCATAAAGAATTTCAAGCCCATCAGGAAAGTAACATTAATTCACATATAGCCATATTGCTGACGACGATTTGCCCCTACTCTTTTATCCGATACCTTCTTCAACGAAATGCAAACAGAGTTTTCTCAGCACCAGGGAATACAGTGATATATCATGTCTTCGCCTTCATAACTTTAGCAATTAGTAAAAATTATTTGGTATGCATTTTATTTTAGCTGTTTCTTAATTTTCTAGTTAACTTATTGAGTTTTCCTTGCAATTGTGGTATCTTTCAACGGTTATCAAACAATAAGCTGAAAGTTAAGTGCTTGTCACAAGAAATCTATATCGCACGCTTTTTGCCCAGTATCAATTTCAAAGTGACTCTTGTTATCGTTGAAAAACAGATAGGAAATATGAAAATTTTAGTTTTTAATCGTTCTAGAAAATATCAGAGGTTAAATTGATAGCGAATTTTAATATATGTATCAGTAACTCGTATAACGACAATTACAGAGTGTGCCATTAGAATTCGGTAAATAAGTATAGACAGCTAAACGGTTGCGTTATTATAATCTTCATTTTGAAAAGCTTATCAACGTGAACCAAATAAAATTGGCCTGGCCATGGGTCTCAAAAGACAAACACCTTGTCGGAATTCCTTTTTTAACCTAGTAACCTTGGCATTGAACACATTTACACCCTCTGGAAATCCCTTCACAAACACAAGCATTTTGTACTGTTATGTGATATTTATTTCACTAGCACTCTAAGTACAGCCGAATCTTACAAGTGACGTTATTTCGGCCTGGGACGACCCTACCATACCAATGCAGATCGGTCCACGCTGGACGACCCTTATACATCGGTGTATGAGGGTAGTTAAGTATGGACCGATCTGCATAGTTAAATAAGGGTCGTCAAGTGTGGACCGATCTGCATAAGTATATAAGGGTCTCCAAGTGTGGACCGATCTGCATATGAATATAAGGGTTGTCGTACGTGGGTCGATCTGCATAGGTATATTAAGGTCATCAGAAGCCTGGATGACGTCACTCTTAAGACCTGGTTCTAAAAAAATTGTGGGATATTGCTGTGCTTGTAAAAGACACAACACAGAAAAGCACAAACGAAACTTGTGTTTTGTAAGGGTATCCAGAGGGTGGAAATGTGTTCATTGCTAGGATCACTGGTTTCCAAATGGATTGCTGACAACATGTATGCCTCTGAGAGTCACGGTCACACCGTTTCAGTTAAAGCTGATATGCGTGTTTAAATAAGGCTGATAATAAAACAAGCGCTACGCTTTCTACGCTAGTTTCACTAAATCTAATATCAAGCTCTGTAGATTGTCGGAATGCAAAATCGCCACTAATACATGTTGAAACCATCGCTATCAATATACTCTTTATTCTGAAATACGACACTTATTTAAAATAATATTTTACATATATTTTTGCTATCTGTTTGTAATGATAAAAAATGTCGCCTTCAAATTTATTCGAAGCTAAAGGCGGGCCCATAACCCTATCTGACGATATCTGACTTTTGACTGAAATGCACTTAGTTTACAGCCTTGACAGCCTTTGATAGGATCGTTATCCCAGGGTCACTCTTGCCTGGAACAGTAGGAAGATTAAATGGAAATAAAATTATGAACCAACTTAAATAAAACTGATTATTTCCAATTATTAATAATAAGTAGTTGTATTTTTAAAGAAAATTGTTTAATGTGACTCGGTAACGGATAAAATATTTTTACATGAGAGTTTGATTGAATACGTCGCATGAAACAAAACATATTATATTAAAAAGAACATGCAACGATACCGAATATCAAGGCAACGATAGATCATTCAGACCTACTACTTTTACAGACGCTATATTTGTGAATTTTTAATGTCTTGGCAAAGTTACTGCTTGCAAGAATACTGTGGCACTGATAACTATGCAGAGAGAGTGAATCATATATTATATAAGAGCACAAGATGCAATTCTTTGTACAAGTTGTTGTGATGACAAGAACTGTTTATTTAATTTTACATTTGGACATTTTCTTGACTTAATTTAATTTACATATGAAAAACCTTGCAATTTTCCAGCGCCTTCTGAATGAATTGGTTTCGATTTGCCCGAGTGGCAAAAATGTTCCTAGGTGGCTTTGACCCTGGGCGAGATTAAACTCAGGTTTACTTTGCAAAAAGTTGCATCAAAAAGGCAATAATCTACGTCAGCGTAAGTAGCTGTCCAAGCCGAAATCAAGTCAATGCCAGTAAGCCGCCTCAAGTGAAGGGCTGGCTGACACGGACCTAACACACCAAGGTTAGCTGCTACCCTTAGCAGATCGGACACTGGGACTGCATCCCTTTCGCTCTCCAATAATTCCACAAAAAAGGCCCAACATCCAGACGTTTAAATTTTTCATTCCTTGAGTCCTGCGCCACGAAATAACTTTAAGCCAAACACATGCAGGTGTCTTCACATTTGTCTTTCACCTTGGCCGTCGGCTCAACTTAATAAAGCTGTTTTTCATAATCCGAGCGACTCATTCTGATTGGCTGACCCTACTTGTGGACGATCAATCGTCGTAGCCAACCAGAAGTCGCGTTGTGTCACTCCGAAGGGAGGTTCAGTAAAAAAATTTGTATAAAAGCAGCGGTTGCCTGTTCATGGAATCAGTCGACTACTGACAAGCTTCCAAAGAAGACACGAGATGGCGCGCTTTGCTGTGATTGCTGGTAAGGTTCTGGTTTTGTATTTTGTATTTTTATTCATTATGAGCGGGGGGAAGTCTTTAATTTCACCACCGCAAAACGCAGGTCACTTGAAAAGATTTTTTTGTTTAGTTTTCTTTGTTGTTTGGATGTGTTTGTGATAGCGCTCTACAGCGCTAGCGCTTGTTCCGATTTTAATGAAATTTTTGGAGTATGTACTTTATTGTTTTCAATTAAAACCCATGCGGATTTCAGCTTCATTGGCACAATTGTTTTAAAGGAATCAAATTTGGTGAAGTTTGTAATATTCATTTTTTCAAATGGGCCGAAGCATTGACTATTTGTTGATGAACCTTCGTCGATATGTAGTAAGCATTAAAAAACGTATTCCTAAAGGTTTACAGGGTTGATAGCTTTTTGTTCTCTTTTTATTTGCCTTTTTACATTTTTTTGCGCACAAGTTTGCAGTTTTTACACGAAATAAAAGAAAATTGATTAGAGAAAATTGAATATTTAAATTGAAGGAGAAGATAAGCATAACCTATGCCCAATATTGAAGATGTTTTGGTAAATTTTGATAATTTTGCCAGCGCTTGTTCCGATTTTAATGAAATTTTTGGAGTATGTACTTTTTTCTTTTCAATTAAAACCCATGCGGATTAAAGCTTCATTGGCACAATTGGTTTAAAGGAATCAAAATTGGTGAAGTTTGTAGTATTCATTTTTGCAAATGGGCCGAAGCATTGACAATTTAATGATGAACCTTCGTCGATATGTAGTTAGCATTAAAAAACATATTCCTAAAAGTTTACAGGGTTGATAGCTTTTTGTTCTCTTTTTATTTGCCTTTTTACATTTTTTGCGCACAAATTTGCAGTTTTTTCACGAAATTAAAGAAAATTGACTAGAGAAAATTGAATATTCAAATTGAAGGAGAAGATAATCATAACCTATGCCCTATACTGAAGATATTTTGTTACTTCATACTTGGCGAAAAAGATTAACCATCGAAAGTACCATCGCAGGCGTATAAATATTACAAAACGAATGTGCAGCTCATGTCTATACCGGAATCTTACCACCCTCCCTTGCCCATCATTTGAGGCTAGACACTACTATTTTGCAAGCCAATCCAGCCAAGAATAAAAACCAGAATCAATTTTCCCATTCTGGCGATGATATTCGAGGCGATGATATTTGGTGATTCGAGACAACACTGGAACCGATGGAAAACAATGAATATCTTTCCAACAAGAAGTCTTGTTCCAACATGTTAATGAAACAATAAAACATAATAATAAAAAGAAAAAAAGAAAAATGCTCACTTATATGCTTGTAGCTTTAAATTTAAGATTTTCGCAGAGGCTTCTACGGGGCAGCTATACATGTCAACATCAATTGTCCGAACAAAAAGCGACACAAAATTAGCCTTAAATAAAAGCTCTAATTTGGCGCTGTTCAACTTTTTAGTTTCTGCTAGCTGGCTGGCTGGCTGGCTGGCTGGCTGGCTGGCTGGCTGGCTGGCTGGCTGGCTGGCTGGCCGGGATGTATGAAACATCGAGATTAAAGGTGCGTTTACAGCTCGCAATGTCACCAACATTGTTTTTCAACTTTTTTTCTGGACCAATCAGCGGCTCTGGCCAAATTTATGACGTCATGTTCACAACTATTGTCACTGACATTCTAGACTTCAGCCAAGTTGAACTTTTGCGGCATGTTCACGACTTTTCCCTGCCTTTGAAATTAACGAAGGGGGCTGTGCTGGCTGTGAGAATTGATAAAGTTGTCACTTTTTTTTTAAAACATGGCCGACCAGGATTGCGAGGAGGATCTTTTAATAGTCGAGCTACTAGAAACATCCCCCGTTTTATGGAATGCAGGGAACCCAATTTAAAAAAGAAAAAAGAAAAAAAAGAATAGCTTTGCTGCGAATTGCGGCAATGGTTCGAACCGGCACTGGTAAGTTCGTGAACTTTCGGGTCCCGTTAGGGACTTCCGGGAAATATCGCCAACATTACTGACAGAAGAGCAGTAAACGGTTTCTGTCGACAACATCATGTCAATGACATTATGTTGACGACTATTGTTGGTGACAATGCGAGCTGTACACGCAGCTTAACTCTTTATAGAAGTCGCGAAAATCGGCTGAAAACGGTTGGCATTGGTTAATACTGGTTAATAATTTAGGTTTACAACCAGAAACGACATTCTTAAAGAGATATGAACGTGTTTTTTTGGTGAAATATTGAAAAAACTGATTGCATGTGGCTTGCAAGATTGAAGAACGCCTTGCAGCCCAGCTTGATTTAATTATCGTTAAAATCTTACCTTTTACTGATCAAGTGCATCTGGGCGGTCATTTATGCATGCAAAATAAAGTTATTGATTGATTGATTGATTGATTGATTTTTTTATTTATATTTAAGTCTTAGGAGTCCTATTGTTAAATACATGTTCAACGGAACGTACAGACTATAAGCTAAATCTAAATCATTTATAGTATATGGTAATAATAATTAATAATATGATGAAAAATAATAAAAAAATGAACATAATAAAGGGTTTTATAAACATAATGAGAGGACATAGTGAAAGCTTAAACTATGTATAAATATAAAACGTAGATTTGACTAACATCATAAAAACAACAACCTACATATCTAAGTTAGGGTTTCTAAGTGCTTGATGGAATTCATCTAATTTATAAAATACATTCTTAACAAGGAACTTTTTAGCCTAGATTTAAATTCTTTTATATCTAATTGTTTTATGTGGTCTGGAAGAAGATTAAATAATAGCATACCAATTGGTTATACTTGTTTTTTTATTATAGTTAGTTTATCTCTATTAAGTTGAAAGTCATTTTTATTTCTAGTCGTGTGGTTATGATTATGAGTAGGGAAAGAGCTCTTATTCGTTTTTATAAATGATAAGAGCTTATAAATGTATAAGTTAGGCATAGGCATTATTTTTAAAAGATCAAAATGTTTACGACACGATTTTTTAGGTTTTAAGTTAAGCATGATGCGGATTGCTTTTTTTAAGCGTAAATATTTTTTAAAGTTTTGTGAATTACCCCAGAATATTAAGCCATGGCACATAGTGGATTCAAATAGGCCGTGGTAAGTGATTTTTAAAGTTTGTTTAGGTACAATGTTTTTAATTACTCTTAATGCATATAATTGTTTAGAAAGTTTAGATTGCAATGATTTAATTTGATGTTTCCAGTTTAAAAGATCATCAACTGTAATGCCTAGAAATGGTACCTGGTCGGTATTTTCAAGTTTATCACCATTTGCCATTTACTACGGGTCTAGGTTGGGTGATATTGGTTTTAGTTTTAAATTGTATTAATTGAGTTTTTTTAGTTTAAAGTTTGTTGATTAGATTTAACCATTCACGTAACTCATCCATTGCTTTATTAGCTTTTTCTTCTGCATTTGTTATCAAATAATCAGTGATTAAAAGGCTGGTATCATCAGCGAACATAGTTAATTTAGCATTTTTAATATTTATAGGTAAATCATTAATATAGATAAGAAAGAGTAGTGGACCCAGTGTATTCCCTTGTGGGATACCTTGTAATATAGATTGTTTATCAGAGTAAAAGTTTTTATTTGTGTATTTGTGATTACATTTAGCGAAAACGCCTCTTATATTTGGTGGCCATTTTACGTGAAATTTTACGTGAAAATTCCTGATAAATTCTCTTGAGCAGTGAATGGAGCTTATTCACACGTCATCGGTTACGGAAAGCAAAACTCTTTTTAAACATTTTGAAAACCGACTAGAAACACACTTAAAAGGTTTTGATTTGCATTAAGAGTAAGGAAATGATTGCGGGCAAATTTCAAGCGGAGTTATAAATCGTTTAGCTTCTAAAAGGTTATAAAAAAAAAATTGGTAGGCAGGAAAAGTGTTGCGCTGTCTTGCTAGATCTAGGTAACTGATGCTATCAGTTACGTTTTTAACAAACCAAAATTGACGTAAATTTTTATTTTACAACATTGCGAATAAAATTTAAATTTTTATTTCCCGCAAGCTGGATTGAGATCATGAGATTTTGATTTTCGAGCAACAAAATGAAACGTTTTGGTTCAAAGTCCTAGGACGTAGGTTTTAGCCTAGGGCCATATATTAGTCATAAACCGGCTATCGGGTATGCCCGCAGATCATAGGGCACTAGCGTCGAAGGAAAGGGCTTTATCCTACACCTGGAGCTCAACACTGAATGATCTTAACATTTTCATCATGATCTTGGTGATTGAAGTTTGTTCCGGTAACTTCATCGGGTTCTTTTAGTGAAACACATTTCCCATTGTAGACGGGTGGCGATTTTGCTCTCCACCACTGATTTGAGCAAAGAATTTTATGAAATATTAATTAAGTTAATAAAAATAAATTTTAGAGCCATGCATTTCGAAGTACGAACAGGCCCTTACTAGCAGTACACTTCGCGTGCGTAGCACGGGCACGGGCTAGCTTTTGATCAAAAATGCTTTAGGTATCATGACTTTATTATGATCAAATTAAAATCACTCCATATTTTACTACAGACGGTTTATTAAAAATAGTAGATTTTTGCCTCATATACAAAAATCCATTTCTCAGCCAATATCAAGAAATTTGATCAAGGCACAAACTGTTCATGACTGGACAGTTATTCAGCTATTTATGATATTGTGTCTGTAAAGCTGACCCTGGCGTAGGAGCCTGTGCGAAAATAAAACATTCAAAGCTGCTAGCATGCGTCAGCAGTAATTCTATTGTTTTATTGTTTCAAAAACAAGTTGGAACAAAACCACCTTTAAAGAAATGCAAATGTTTTGATTTTTTTAATATCGGTTGCAGTGTGGTCTCGAATCATCTAAAGGAAGCGTTCGATTTTTAACACAAGCTTTGAAACGTATCGGCCATGACAAACACTCGTGCATTGTTTCCTTGCAGCCGCTGTGATTACTGTGATGATCTTCGATGCAGTTTCCATTTCAACTGCCAATCCTGGAAACGGACTGGGACCTAAACGTAATATAACAACAATTTCTCACAGTTTTTTGTTTCTTACTACGAAGGCACTTTCAATATATTTGTGAATGCAGCTGAATCTAAAATCATTACGAAGCGTAGGGGAATATTTTTCGTTATCAGCCCTTTAGAGCGTTTAAATCATTAGACTTTAATTTAAAAAACTTTGTCTTTGAAGTTCTTAGTTGCGTAGCCAGGGGTTGGTGCAGAGGTTCACTCGCGATCTTCCTACCCTAACAATTATTAAGGTTTAAAACTGGGGAAATACCATAGGCATAGAAAGACTCAATTGATGTAACATGGAAGTTTTTAATATAAAGTACAAGCCTCTTTCTCCATTCGAACCACGCAACAGTACAGAAAAGGCATGGCAGGCACATTTTGTAAAATATATTTTGTAATTTTTTAAAGAAAAGTTAACCCTAAATACAGACACCATCTGACATAAAACAACCCCTAAACGACAAATCTATTTTGTCTAACTCTATTAACTAACTGTGGGTTAGTACTTAGTATTTGCGGCTAAAAGAAGTTCCTGCGTGAACCTCCGCATACAACAAAAACTCAAGGGAATGGTATCCTCCTCACCAAAGGTAATTAATAACACTCGCATTATTCGCGCGCAGCCAAGCTGGTGTGGGACCAGTTGGACGACTGGCAGTGTCAGTCGACGTTTGTGCCTCTGGGCGTGTCAAACTGCATCACCATCAACACGTGTCCGGTGAAAGGAGCACTAACCGGACCCACGCCGACCGGATGCGGCTGGAGGATGCCCGAATTCTGCGACGCGACGGTGGACGCGGACGTTGACGCTTATCAAGGTCGGTAACAAATAATATGGATTAAATGCAAGATAGCGAAAATCTGGACAAATAATCCACCAAAATTGGAATGACAAAGACACTACAATAATTTGTTGCCAGTATGTTTGACAGAAACAATACAATTGGTGCCAGAGGGTGGGAGAGTAGCACTAAAATTGGCGAAAGTGTGTGGGATAAAAGCACTACAGAAATTTGGTGACCGTATGTGGGATATATTCATTACAATCGGTGTCAGGAGGTGGAATAGAAGAACTTTAATTGGTGCCAGTTGGTGGAATAGAAGAACTTTAATTGGTGCCATTTGGTGGAATAGAAGAACTTAAATTGGTGCCAGTAATTGGAATATAAGAACTTTAAATTGGTGTCAGTAGGTGGAATAGATGATCTAAATAATGAACTGGAACTTTGGTCCCTAAAACTCATTGATGAGCTTAACGAGCGAGGCGAAATCATCAATTTCACTTCTGCTAAAAAAAAAGCACTTGTGTGTGTGTGTTTTTTTTTTTTTTTTTGTATGTGTGTATGTGTGTTTGTGCGCGCTCTACAGACCACACGCCAGCCCCGATTGCGATGAAATTTTAAGTGTGTCGTCTTTTGTTCTCAACTTAGACCCCATGCGTTATCAAGAAAATCCACCATACCTCTTCCCTTCAAAGCAGAAAAAATAGCAATATTCGACAATCGGGCAAGTTTTGAAAAGTACGGAAATTCATTTAAAAGTGCATACTTTTTTTTATAATTTTCCCAATTTGGATTTGCCTTAAGAAACCGTCGAAACCAATTTAAAACATTTTTTACTTGAAGTTGACTTCAAGATTTGACAGAAAATAGAAATTTTGTCAATTTCGTGCATGCAAGTTTTTGAAAGTAAGTCCGTGGCATAAATATATCTCCAATCCAATAAAAACCTTTTGGCATTAGTTACATATATGTATTAACATGCACATTGCTTAATGACCACAAAATGAGCATATTTCCGCTACCCGACAGCTCAGACAGAAACAAAGAAAGGTCAGAATTGTTTAAAATTTCAAGTGATCAAAATTCTGGAGAAAGCAATGGTCCGTCTTGCTGCTCCATGATTATCATAGGATTTTTGCCTCAATATTATTATGCGCTATAAAAAAACCGCTACGCTCATCTTCAACGCAACACTAATTGCGTTCGCGAAGCCCTTGTTAATTTAAAATGTAAATTAACCAAGACACTTTAGCTTTACAATTGTTTGCTCTGTATTTAGATAGCTCACAGCATAGAGTTTAACTTAAAAAAAAGGTGATCACTGTTACTAAGACAATCACCTAGAAGCTACTACTTGAAAGTGTTGATCCGAGTGACCAAAGAGCGTCATAACTCCCCTATATAACTACCAAATGTTGGGGGCAAAATTCAAAAATAACTTGAAGAATTCTATTCTGGCCCGATGACGAAGCACATAAGTTACACTTTATTGGTGCCAGCTCAAACGCCAAAACAAACACCGCAAACAACTTCAAACGCCGCAAGACGGAAGTATCACCGCATAGGAATATGTGATTATACGTGGCACCGGATCATGATAGGGCGTCTTCCGTGCAGTTATAAGAGCGACATTGATCTCTTACCAAAAGAAATTGTTTAGGACAGCCGAGATGTCCGTAGAATGAGCTGATTGCAGCTGTATGTTGCACGTGCATTCACTGACCATTCCCCGACTCTCGGCGTTTTTTGGTTACTCTTTCGATCCAATCTCTTAGCAAAATTCGGTTCAACACACGGTGAGTCGAAAAGCCGGGTTCGCAGCTGGCATTGTCAGCGCCACGATGGCATTTACATTGGCTCTGCCACCAATCAGAGACTCCTGATACGCATGGCGTCATGTTCACGACTCTGCCAGGGAGTCTCTGATTGGTCCAGAGCCAATGTTGATGACATCGTGTCACCAACATTGCTAGCAGTAGCCCTAGCTTAAGGGTTGCAAGCGAATGACAATAATTTTAGTTATTAGTCAAATATAGTAGAGCGGTAAAAACACAAAATAGAAATTAACCAAACTTGTCGTTTCCATAGTTCGGAGTTAATATAAAATTCAAATGCATAGTAAGGAAACCAAATCTTCCTCGCAATATTCGGAGCATAGTATATACGAACATAAAATAATTGTCTTAAGGAAGGAAGAAGCACTCAGATCGGAAAAATGAGACACATGGCACACGGATAGTAATTGTCACATTAAATCAGGGTCTGTAGTGACCGAGGTCATTTCATCTACAAATTGTCATTTCTTCAGCCGCCTTGCCCCCGGCTGATGCCGCCCCAGCCGACTACACCGTCTACCCCGGCGTGGGCTCTTACAAGTTGCACACCGAGCATAAGACCTGGCTCGAGGCCAAGGCGATCTGCGAGGCCGAAGGCGAGGGCATCAGCCTGGCCATCCCGAGCACGACTGCCGAGTACGCTGCTGCCAAGAGCATGATGAATACGGTGCTTCCCACTGATAATGTCGGCTTTTGGGTGGGCATGAGCGATATAGCAGTCGAGGGCCAATTCGAGACCATCTTTGGTAAGTGCATAGACTATTCGAAAAGAATATGTTTAAATACAATTCAATTTTCTTATATCGTATACTTTTTAACGACTTAAAATTAGACACACCGGCCGTTAAAGAAACGTCACGGTAAGAAAATTTTTCTCCATGCACAGGCCAACCTCTGTGCGACTTGCCCTTGGTCCTGTGGGTACCTTACCAGCCCAGCAACTCCGGGGGCAACGAGGACTGCTTAGGCATTGGCTTATATCACTATGGCCAGCTCAACGATTACAACTGTGCGCAACCGCTGCCGTTCTTGTGCGAGAAGCCGTTGTCTTCACGACTGACATCTTGTGGACCGTGCCAATAAACTGCCAGGTAGGATCCTTCGATCACTGCTCCAGTATGCCATAGGCAACTAGTACGCCATGCAAATTCTTATTTCTCCGGTACGGGATAGGCAACTTGTATACCGTGCCAGCTCTCACTTCTTCGATACGTGATAGGCCACTAGTATGCCGTGATCCGGTACCGGATAGCCAACTTGTACGCTGTGCCAACATTTATTGTCATTCTTTTCCACTGTTCTAATAATTTTAATTAAATTCTATTGCAACCAATACTTTTTATTGTAATCCAACATTTTCCCTAAAACCTGGGAGGCAATATGAAATATTCATGATAATTATTTTTCAGACGTTTGTTGTCCAGCAAAAGTCCAAATCATTTGTGTTTGTTTGCTATATCCAGGTGATTCGTGGACAACCCGGCTCCTAGACTTCCGTAGTCGACACAATCGAACCCCAACGGGCTGTGACGGAAGCACACACGTGTTTTGTTTCAATGATTGCAATATCATTTCGATTTTTGACGTTTCCGTCTGAAAAGCACAAAACCATGCGGTTTATTCAGTTTGCCTTGCACCGAGTCTTTTCTTTTTGTTAATACTTATTTTTGCCACGTGTTGTTAAATTGTTTCATCAGAAAAAGAAATAAATAATTTGAAAATAAGAAAACACATTGGTAAAAATATTTTACCAAACCTGAATTTTGGAACGCAGCATCACTTTATCAATACACATATTACTTTAAAAGTATTATCATCCATGCATAATCTGGTATGATTTCTGTTATATATATATATATATATATATATATATATATATATATATATATATATATATATATATATATATATATATATATAAAGTGTTCCACTCCTTGGTTGTCCGGTACACAATTGCGTATCGGCCAACGTCTTGCCCGACACGATCAGCTATCACTTTGTCCGCATGGTCGTGTCTGCCGAAACGCAGTGGAACAACCGACCGCCGAGCTACGTCCTGCCATGCCTCCTGTCTCGTGTAGGAGGAGTACAGGCTGCACAGCCTCGCTACTCTACGGCGGTCTTGGAGAAGCTCCCAGCCGAGCTCCTTGATCATTTCAGAAGGACTCTCTGGGACCAATTGTAATTTAGTGTTGACAGTTACCCACTACCTCCTTCTCATACGTCAAATAAGTTTCCTCGCCGCTAAACGCTGGACACTTTCCACTGCCTGTATCTGACCAAAAGCATGGGGATCCCAGACAGATCCTGCATACTCTAGCACCGGCCTGATAAGTGTCAGGTAAGCCTACTCCTTAACTCTCTTTTTGGTAACCTTCAGGTTCCGCATAACGAAGTTGAGGTTGCGTACAGCTTTCCTAACTACTGATTGGACCTGTGGTTTCCAGTCCTTGTTCTTGTGTAGTATGACTCCTAAGTATTTGTGGCTTGGCCTTGTTTCAAGAACGACTCAGTTAAGTATATAATATATGATTCTTGTTTTGGCTTTTTCCCCGAGAAATTTACAACCACACAGTTGCCAGCATTTAAACACATATTACTTACATTTAACCATTATGCTTTCTTAGTTAAGTCTATTTGGAGTACTTCTCTATGAGTATTATACAAAATGCAGTCTTCTGCTAACAGTCTTAAAGCTGACTCAATTCCTTCTCCATTGTCGTTGACATATATAAGTAATAAAAGAGGCCCAGGACACTACCTTTAGGCACGCCTGACCAGACCATAATGGACTCAGAGAACTCCTCCTTATTTCGTACAATTTAATTTCTATTTTATAGGAACATGCCGATCCTCTGTGTAACTCTGCAATCTAGTCCTAGAAGTTTTACTTTGTTCATTAGCTAGACATGTGGAACCGTGTCGAATGCTTTCTCGAAGTCAATAAAGACTACATCCACCTCCTCCACCCTATCTTTCACCTCTGACACATCCTGTACAAGTCCCGTCAACTGAGACTCGCACGAGTATCCTCGTCGGAATCCGTGCTGTTCTCTTGCTAGTCACCCTGTCCTCTCTAGAAACTCCCTCATGTACATCTCAATTGCTCGCTCCATCACCTTACAAACTATTCACGTAAGGCTCATAGGCCTGTAGTTCTTTGGCCTACATCTCTCTCCTTAAATATTAAGTGTTAAATAATATTGTCTTAAATGTCTCTGTCTCTGTCTTAAATATTGGTATCAATTTGGCCTGCTTCCATTAATTTGGCAGATTCCCCATATCCATGGAATTCTGAAATATCTTCGTAAGTTATAAGCTTATTTCCTCTATGGCCAACTTGAGAAAGTCTGATGTAATTCCGTCAGGCCCTGGTGCCTTCCTTTGCACCAGCGTACCTAATATTTTACCTATCATCGTCCTTGATATTTGCCAGGATCCTATGTCATCAGGACTCCTGATGACAGGACGGTTCCTCCATATCCCTATCATCGCCAACTAAGTCGTCCTGGAATACTTTCCCATAGCATTCATTCAGCATAATATTTGCTTTGTCTTTGTAAGTCGAAACTAGTTGCCCATCTACTTCAAGCGCCGGTATACTCCTACCACTAATTCGCTGTCTGTTTAAATGGCCATTCAGTTTCTTCCAGCTGCCGTTTTGATCGTAAACATCAAACATGGCCGCCATGTACTTGTCTAGTGCTTTCTTTTTTGCATTATTTAACTCTCCTTGTAGTGTCTGCCTTTTCTTTCACCACCCTACCCTCATTTCCTTAAGTCTGTGAAACTTTCTGGCTTTCCTGTTTGGTCTTCTAACATTCCTGTCGTAAAATGGGGGAACACTGCCTTCTCGAATCAATCTTTTCGGCACAAATAACTCCTTGGCTTCATTAAGAGCCAGTTTTACAACATTATGTTTCAACCTCGAGTTAAGTAACTCTGGGTTAAGACTAACTCCGGAGTTGAAGTCCTTTTGGATTTTACAACCATGCTCTGGCACGGAGTTAACTAATCCTGGGTTGCTAGAAGTCTCTAGTGGTCTCTAGTATTTGTTACGAAGGTTGGTACTTCTGTTTCATATACTTTTGGTGTCATCATGCATGTTAAGTTGGAAACCTGGATGTCAAACACAGGCAACACAATGGCCGGAATGAACAAGAAAACCGATCAGTGAATTTTAGTTTTGAAGATCAGCAAAGACTGATGAAATATGTCAAACTTCATGCCGGAGTCATTGAGTGCAAAAAGACCGATAAATTTACTACAAGTCAAAAGGTACATGTTTTTTTTTATCCAATTTGTTAATTCTTTGGCTGGCTTCTCTACCAAATTGTTGGCGACAGAAACCATACAGTATTGAATTTTAAATAATGTATTAGACAAGTACCCATATTTTGGTTGATCATCCTCTGCAAGATAAAATCACAATCAATACATTGTTGAATCCATTACGTTTCTTTTAAAATTCAATTATGAAACAAATAGAGTAGTAGCATGAAGGTTAGGTACAGAGTCAAATGTCCAAGAAAACATTCCAGTTACTTGGCTTACTCATCATGAAATGAAATCCCAATCTGTTGATTTACAGAGAAAACATATGTTATGTACCTAGAGGAAATCACCTTACACCAAAGAATGTATTTTATTCTATGCTTACATTTTGTCCGTGTTTGACGTTTCGGAAATTTCAGACTGTTCTCGATGGATGAAGGTTATGTTGTGACACTTGGAAGCGCGGATACTTTCAAAACACAAGTTTTGGTGAGATAGTGTTATTCGTTGATACAAAAGAACGATTCAAACTTTTCACTGGCTTTCTTTGCGTGAATAATTAGCAAACTTTAATCAATCTTGTGATGTGGAACATCAGCCGCCATTTAAATTTACTAAATCCCGACTAATCTCTCTTATTCCTTGCTCATAGAAGGAGTTAAGACAACTCGGGGTTAAGACACTAACTCGAGATTGAAAAATGTTGTAAAACGAAAATAATGGCTTAACCCTGGGTTGAGCTTAACTCTGATCCGTAACTCCGGAGTCAACAATGTTGTAAAACTGGCTCTAAAGATATCTGTAAGGTCGGTCCACAATTCTTCCACCTCCAATCCCTCTGACCATCTTTGGTAACGACTTTTTTGGAAATCTCTGATCCCTTGCTTGTCTGCTTTCCCCAAGCACCATACCACTCTTTTATCCCCCCCCCCTGTATTTAATTGCTTCTTCCATGCTGATGTCAACTATCAGAATACTGTGGTCACTCACCCCTTCAACCACCATACTTCTAGCCCATAGCTCTGGTGGTTTAATAAGAAACACATCGAGTAAGTTTACTTTACTTTACTTTTCGAAGTGTGTTTTGTGCATCTGCACCCTAGCACAAGTGTTAAAAGTCCTGAAAAGTAACTTTCAATGTCCCAAATAATGTTAAGATTAGAAAAGCGTGGATGAAAGCCTCAAGATGAGATTGATCATTGCCCTCTACTTTTACTGCCTTATATACAACTGTACATGTCATGGCATGTGACAGTAACAAACTGGCATCGTCGCTGTACAATTCCAGGCAAGAATCTCATCAGCAGCCCAGTTGTGGTTAAAATAAAGTAGAGATCATTAAAGAGGCTAGTTATTTTCAGTGATCTGTCAAAATAATCTTTACATGAATACGTTTGCAAACATACCTTTGATCCCTGTATTCTACATACCTACAATTTTCCACACCTTTCGGCTCGGCCGCTATACTAACTTTCCGCTTGTGGTATGAAATTACAACAACTCTTCTAGATCAACACGAGGTAAATAGACTAAATTTCAGTGCCATTGTCAAAATGCCGATGGTATCAAATGTATTGCATATTCCACGCCCCTTTCTTAGGATAGCTTGACACTTTCAAAAGTGAAACAAGCCTACTTGGATACACCGTTTGAAAAAAATTTGTGGTTACAACAAATAAAAAACTCACGTACTTCACATAAATCTAACAGAAACCACCAAACTTAACTGCAATATTTAAAAAAAAATCGAATTCTTCGATGTTTTTAGTCAAAAACACATTGGCCAGCTGCCGTTTGCAAATCTGGAGCCAAGCATGTGACGTCACAAATCCCTAAGTCACAATCAGTGAGCCTATCGCAAAACCTCAATATATTAGGAAATTTGCAGATATTCAAATGGGGTTTTAAATTCAGGGTTACAAAATATATTTCATGAACAGAATTAATTTATACACTCAGAAAACAAGATTTCGACATGTTTAACGACAGAGGAGAATTCCCTATTGATGCCAGTGTTTTGGTCAGAAGCATTTATATTGGTCATGTCTTCAGCCGCCTTGCCTGCCGCTGCTGCCCCCCCTGCCGACTAAACCATCCACTCCGGCGTGGGCGCATACAAGATTCACACCGAGCTGAAGTCACGGGCCGAGGCCGGTGTCATCGGCATCGACCCAGAGTTCTAATTGCTGCCGCACCCAACAGATTGCACTCTGTTCATCCGATGCGACCACGGCGAGCCATTGGTCGAGTCGTGTCCGTGGGGTCTGCACTTCAACCCCACGATCCTCGTATGTGACTGGCCGTGGTACGCGGGGTGTGTGGCCGGACCCACAGGTGGCAGCACTGCAGCCACTAGCGAAGCCACGACTGAGGCTACCACTGCCAATACCACTGAGGCAACCACTGGGTCTACCACTGCTGCTACCACTGAGGGTACCACTGCCGCTACCACTGAGGCTACCACTGCCGCTACCATTGAGGCTACCACTGAGGCTACCACTGAGGCTACCACAACCGCACCACTGAGGTAACCACTGAGACTACTACTAAGGTTACCACTGCCACTACCACTGAGGCTTCCTCTGCCGCTACCACCGAGGCTACCACAGCAGCGACAACTTAGGCTACTACTGAGGATACCACTGCCGCTTCCTCTGAGGCTACCACAGCTGCAACCACTGAGGCTACCTCTGAGGCTACCACTGAGGCTACCACTGAGGCAACCACTGCCGCTACCACTGAGGCAACCACTGAGTCTACTACTGAGGTTACCACTGCCACTACCACTTTGGCTTTATCTGCCGCTACCACTGAGGCTACCACAGCTGCGACCACTGAGGCTACTACTGAGGATACCACTGCCGCTTCCACTGAGGCTACCACAGCTGCGACCCCTGAGGCTACCACTGAGGCTACCACTGAGGCTACCACTGCCGCCACCAAAGAGGGAGCTACAGAATCGACAACCCAACAAGGTACGACTACTACGACTACAAAAAATCCTAAACCAACCAAGCCAACCACAGTGAAGCCAACCGAGCCAACCACAGTGAAGCCGACGAAGCCTACCACAGTGAAGCCGACGAAGCCCCCGACGACGACGAAGCCTGATTCCTCTGAGGAAAGTAGCTCTGAGTCTGAGGAAACTTGAAAGTTGCGAATGAAATCGACGAGACAAAGAAGTTTAGGCAAACTCCAGGCCGCTACGCTTCAGACTATTTAACCGATCGGTTCGACGCAGAGCTTTCACGCATATTTCTTGCTGGTTTCCATTGAGACTGATTCTAAACACTTTTTAACAGCTCTAATAGATGAAGTCTGCAATAGTTTGATCGTGCCTCTTTTTCGTATAATCCTGTTCTTGATATGGGTTCTTACTTCTTGGGCTTTGTAAAATGCATTTCATTAATATATTTTTTTATTAAGCCTTCATGACAATATACAGGTAGCTTAACCCAGTAGCGCCATATAATATACGAACAAAGTTTCAGATTCAATATGAAATTTTCAAGATGTAATTATTTGGAAAAGTATGGAAAATGTTAAAAACTTGTAGAAAAGAATATTAAACTATAAAAATTAAACTTGATTAGAAACTATTTAGCTAATACATATTACCATTTTCAGATCTATCTGAATTTAACCTACGTCCAATGGATTTAGAAAATAACTTTGCAGTTTACCAGTTATGGACCGTATGCCGGTATTAGAGAATTATGGTTTGCATCTTCTGTGAGGACCCACAAATGTTAAAAAAGAGCTAAGAGTTTCAAAACTGCCCACAGAGCCTTTAGTCCGAATAAAGACATGGCTTGTGAGTATTGTACTCTTAGCTCGTGTCTAGCACCAGTGGGTCCTCGAAGAAGATCCAAATCCATTCTCGTCAGAAAACATGAAATGCAAAAGGCAAAGATAGGTTGGAATTGTAGGTAATTTTTTTTGGATAAGTCGCATTTAATCCATTTTGGCGTTCTCGCATATTAGTCTTTAAAATTTACAGGACATAACCAAATAATTTAGAGTTTTCACGATAATAAATATCTTACCAACTGTTGATTTAAATCTCTACGGACTCGATTTAGCAATGGCATTATAATAAATATAATAGTCTTAACAAGGAATCTCTTTAATTATTTGCGCTTACTTTAACCAAGTGGTTTTTAGTTAATACCAACCAAATTGGCTGCATTTCCCAGCCATGCCTGCCAAGAGGACCTTTATCCCGTTAAGCTCATTATTAAATTCAGCTGATTCTAACGATAAACAATTTTAAGCCATTTTTTAACAGTTTGCGATTGTTTGAAGCAAATTCGCTGGTCAATAAAAAGTTAAGTGAGAGATAAGAGGGCCACTCGACCTCCGTTACCTAAACCACCAATAAACATATTGATTAACTCGTTACTTACTGTGCTGGAAATCCCTATGATGAACGAGCAAAACAAATTGCCTAGCCACTACTTGAGAGTTCATATTATTATGTCAAGTGCCGAATTTGTTTTTTCCCCATTTCTACGACAGCAACTTCTGATAGTTTATTAAAGGTATCTGAAGCAGCAGCCAACAGAAACTTTCCGAAAACCAGAAAGAGATTGCGTGATTATGACTGTTGACAGAATTCCAATTACATTCCCTAGGGTCATGCTTTGACACGTGACCGCCGGCAGCACCAACATTCAGCTAATCATGGATTACGTTTGGGGCCCTGGATGAAGACCAAAATACAATATTACTGAATTTTCGACATTTTAAAAGATTACAAAATGAATAATCACACAAATTCAAAAATATATTGCCAAATCATGCTCTGTTTCAAAGTTGTTAATAAAGTCTTTCTTTGCTAATCATATCCATCAAATTGCTGGAGTCTTTATTTTAAAAATGAGCTGCTGACTAGATGAGCAAATTCCTGAAATACATTCATATTCTTGCAGGTCCTGATAAATTGGCCAAAATCCTACCCAACATGTACAAAACTACTAACTATTAATTGAAACAATATGGAGATTATATGATAGATAACGAGACGTCGACCGACGCGAAGACAGAGAACCCATTTTAGGTAAGCAGTAGTTTATAAGAAAATGTTCTAATAGCAGACAAAACTCTTAAACTTCGCAATTCCTATAGAAACGGATAGCTCAACACAAGGACTTTATCTGACAATGGTTTTTAGTGGTCACTGGCGATAGAATTTCGCTTTATGAAGGTGGCGATCCAAAAGTTCTTTCTTGGGGCGCCGAAACTATCTGATATATCCGCCAAATTTTGTGAAAAAAAACTAGAGTTTTAAGACTTGGACATCAATCAAGTGATCATGTCAAGGTAACTAGAGGATTTCTATTAAAGTTCGGTGCCGAAGCACCTAGGTCAACATCTATGAACGGAAGTTTTACAACGTGTCGCCGGTATCCGGCTCATTAGGGTGGGTTTATTTCAGTTCTACTGGCACCAGTGATCAAGTCTCCTCAGTGTTTGTCTATGTTAACGGAGAGGTCCGAGAAACGAGGTGGCACTAGTTGCAGCTGCCGGCGTTGGTACCTGCAATCCACCATTCATCCTTAGGACGTTGGCATCTCTTTATGTGGTATGTATGAACCTTGTATCGGACAAGCTGAACTAGCCTATATCGTCGGCGTACAGCCAAATCTTACTATCCACCATTTTAATGGTCTGAGATAATCGAATTTTAAACTTAGAAAAGTGTTGTATTATAAGAGTTGGATGGATTTTGTCAGAGAAAATGTCCATTTTATAGGCGGAAGATTTGTTTTATTGATTCTTTATAAAAAATAAACATATTTATTTAACAATTACGAGAATTTTATTGTTTTAGAATTTCTTGAGTTTTTCCTGCATGTATAGTCATCTGGGTTGAGCATCGATAGCAATCATTATTTTAAGTACAAATCAGTAATTTCTGAACTCTGAAACAAACTTTTTTGAGACCAGAACATGAATATGAACTTTATAAGAAAATAAAATCATTACCTTTCAAAAAATATGTTAGGTACATAGCGCCAGCCAAGAGTCTAACCTTGACGATAAGGATGGACTTAGTGAGTTGTTGCTTGGAAGTAAGCTAGTTGGCGGGAAATTTTAGACAGCCAAAACTCATAATGTCACTTATGCCCTTTTGGCTGACAACAATCGTTGAATTGGGAGTTGGTGAATATTTAAAATGCTTATAAATTTTCAAATAAATCTATTTTGTTAACTGAACTTTGGCAGACTGTAGAATATACCTGTAGGGCTTTAATTATGTAAAAAACTCGTTTTTGTCAACAGTGGAGTTAGTGAGTTTTGGCTGTACGCCGATGATATAAGCATATTACTATTTACCAATCATACGATACAATAACCTATTCTGAGGTAGACGTTAAGGTGGATAGTTTTAAGAAATTACACAATATAAGCGCATGCTGATGGCTAGCTTTTCCCCAAGTATAGGTACGTCACGAGGAAGTGCCACGCCAAAACGAAAAGGTTCGATTATTTCTACGCATTTTTTTTTTAAATAAAATCAAGCGAGATGTTAAATTATTTGGTATTCTGTACACTTAATGTTCTTTTAAAAGCAATTTGGAGGACTCATTTAAAGAAGAAATAGAAAAAACAACGCCCATGGCAACCACAGCGCAACGCCTCTGACAGACTGAATCAATGGATGACTGAAGGCAACTATAAGATAAGTAACAAAATGTATATGTAAAACCGGATAAACCACCACCTTAGTCCATCTTAGCGCTTGCGTTAAGTTACGAAGAACAGCTCACTTATCTTAAAGCTACTCAAAGCTTCTGTTAGTCGCCCCCTGGCCAATATATTTTGTAACCTGCCTTTCATCCTTATAATTACAGCAAAACGTCAGTCATCCAGAAGAACGAAAAGGTGCCCTTAAAACCATCTCCATCACTTTATTATCAGCTCAACGCTGGTGTAACCGGCCTGAGTATGTTATAAGAATGGTTATTTTATTCAAGCGTAATCCGGTGGCAAGGGCAATTGGGACTTTTCCAAGATAAAACTATGTAAGGTATGACTGAATGTTTTTATTGTGTGCATTTCCTGTATTTGCAGCAATTTATGTCAAGTAAACTGTACAAATTTCTGGTTTGACTTAAGTAAACGAATACATGGTTTTTGATTGGTTTTGGATTTTTGTGTTTTTGGACTTTATATTCTTACATTTGCCCAGGCGAAAGCAAGGTTATGGTAGTGAATCTTACATTTAGCTTCGCTCGCTTCTTTAATCAATAATCAAAAACAATATTGTGCATTGAAAAAATGACAAATACCGACTGTCATATTCTAAAAACAAATTAGATTGCCTGTTGACAAAATTGCCTGCCGATATAAATCAGATTAACTGAATTAGTTACATAGAATCATGGATAGCCTGAATGTACCTATAGAATACCGACATCTGGCTAAGCAATGTAGAATGTTACACATTTTTTGATAAGTTGATAGTCGGTTTGGAGCCAAAAGATCGGAATATTTTTTTAACTTTACTTTGCTAGGACAAAGAACATTCTGAAACAAGCATTTCTGAAAATTGTAGGTTAATATGACCAAACTAAGACCTTTTTTCCCGATATTTAACGTTGTTTTCGGTATAAAATGTTTGTTTTCACACTAAAATCAATGTTACTAGTTTGTCAGTAAGATTTTAAGCCCATCAGGGAAGGAACATTAATTCACGTAAGCCATATTGCTAACGATCATTTGCCCCTAATCTTTTATCCGATACCTTTTTCATTGAAATCGCTCATCTTCAACGAAACACAAACAGAGTTTTCTGAGCCCCAGGGAATCCAGTGCTATATCATGTCTTCGCATTCATAAATTTAGCAACAAGTTATAATTATTTTGTATAAATATTACTTTAGCTGTTTTTTAACTTTCTAGGTTAACTTTTTGAGTTTTCCTTGCAATTTTGGTATCTTTCAACGGCTATCAAACAATAAGCACAAAGTTAAGTGCAGTCTACTAGAATTCTATATCGCACGATTTTAGCCCAGTATCAATTTCAAAGTGACTCTTGTTATCGTTGAAAAACAGATAGAAAATATTAAAATTTTAATTTTTTATCGTTCTATATAATATCATAGGTTACATTAAAAGCGAATTTTAAAATATGTATCAGTACCTCGCATAACGACAATCACAGAGGGTGCCATTAGATTTCGGCAAATACGTAGAGGCAGCGAAGCGATTGCGTTATTATAATCTTCATTTTGAAAAGCTTATCAACGTGAACTAAATAAATGGCCTGGCCGTGGGTCTCAAAAGACAAACACCATGTCGGAAATCCTTTTTTAACCCAGTGACCTGAACACATTTACACCCTCTGGCCATCCCTTAAAACACTCAAGCTTTATTGTACTGTTATGTGATATTTATTTTACTAGCACTCTAAGTACAGCCGGATCTTACAAGTGACGTTATCTCGGCCTGGGACGACCCCCTCATACCAATGCAAATTGGTCCACACTGGACATATACATTGGTATATACGGGACGTCAAGTGTGGACCGATCTGCATAGGTATATTAAGGGTCGTCCAGTCTCGACGGATCTGCATAGGTATATAAGGGTTGTCAAGTGAGGACCGATCTGCATTGATATATAAGGTCATCAGAGGCCTTAAAGACGTCACTCTTATGACCCGGTTCTACGATAATTGTGGGATATTGTCGTGCTTGTAAAATACACTTCACAAAAAAGCCCAAAAGAAGAGCGTCCGGAAATGTGGTAATTGCTAGGAACACTGATTTAAAAGGGATTGTTGACAACTTGTATGACTCTGAAAGTCCCGGCGTCGCCGATCAAGTTAAAGATGAAATGCGTTTTTAAATTAAGCTGATATTTAAGCAAACCCTTTACTATCTACGCTAATTAAACTAAATCTTATATCAAGCTCTAAAGGTTGCCGGAATGCAAAATCGGCACTAATATATATCGAAACCCTCGCTTTCAATATACCGATTATTTGAAATACGATTCTATTGTTAAATAAAATTTTTATATTTTTGCTATCTGTTATTAATTGATAAAATGTGTCAGCTGCAAATTTATTCTGGGCTAAAAGCGTGCCCGTGTCTCTATCTGCCAATATATGGCTTTCGACTGAAAAGTACTCTGTTGTTGCCATTTACTTGACAGACTTTGATAGGATCGTTATCCCAGGGTCACTTTTGCCTACAACAGAAGGAAAATTATTTGGAAATATAATTATGAACCAACTTCAAAAAATCTGATTATTTCTAATTATTTATTATTAGTTGCACTTTATAAAGAAAACTGTTTAATGTGACACGGTAACGGATGAAAGATTTTTACAGACGAGTTTAATAGAATACGTCTCATAAAACAAAAAATATGATATGAAAGATAACGTGCAACGATACCGAATATCAAGACAACGATAGGTCATTCAGACCTACAACTTTTAGAGACGCATTTTTTTGAGCATTTTTATGCTTTTGCAAAGTTAAGCAGAAAAAAATTAAAGAAAGGCTTAACAGAGTAAGCAAGAAAGAATAAATATAAAATTTTACATTACCTTTGCCAGTGATTCCAGGTGTAATATACTTACATATTCAAGGATATACGCTGCTTATCGTGGAGCGGCAGGTGCCAATTAATGAGGGACAGAAAACTGTGGCACTGAGAACAGCTATGCAGAGCGACTAAAACGGATGTGAAAGAGCACAAGATGAAATTCTTTGTACTTGTAGTTGTGATGACAAGAACTGTTTATTCAATTTGACATCTGGACATTTTCTTGACTTGATTTAATTTTCATATTAAAACCCTTGCCACATTCCAGGTCCTCTGAATGGAATGGTTTCGATTTGTTCGAGTGGCTAACCTCAGGTTTTCTTTGCGAAATGTTGCAACATAAGGGCATTTAATTAACGTCAGCGTAAGTAGCGGTCCAAGCAGGCATCAAGTTATTGCCAGTAATCCACCTCTAGTGCAAGGCTGGCAGACACAGACCTAAGCACACCACAGTTAGCCTGTAACAGCTTCCCACCAGGCCAGGAAATCGCCCTCGGTCGAGGATGGGCTGGCACGGACCTAAACACACCACGGTTAGCAAGCGAAGACTTATCAGAAAGCCAGAGAATCTCCCTATTAGTATTCTAGCATGTATTTTTCGATTCTTCTGGAGACTGGCTGGAAACGGGAAAAGATTGAATGTTCTAACTCAAATTTTTATTGCCCAGGATATAAATGCCCTATGGATGATCTTAAAAGGACAGTCTATATGGAGTGACAATCAATTGATTTTTGGTAGCAGTTACACTTAGCAGATAGGACAGTGGGACAGCATCCCTTACGCTCTCAAATACTTCCGCAAAAAAGGCCCAACATCCAGACATTTTAATTTTTTATTCCTTGGGTCCGGCGCCACGAAATAACTTTTGACCAAACACATTCAGCGTCTACATATTTGGCTTTCACCTTGGCCGTCGGCTCAACTAGATAAAGCTGTTTTCCATAATTCGGGGGACTCATTCTGATTGGTTGACCCTATTTGTGGACGATTAATCGTCGTAGCCAATCAGAAGGCGCGTTGTGTCACGCCGAAGGGATGGCAGTGCAAAAATTTTGTATAAAAGCAGAGGTTGCTAGTTCATGGAATCAGTCGACTACTGACAAGCTTCCGAAGAAGTCACGAGATGGCACGCTTTGCTGTAATTTCTGATAAGGTTCTGGTTTTGTATTTGTATTTGTATATTTGAGGAGCGGAGGGAAGTCTTTAATTTCACCACCGGCAAACGAATGTCACTTGAAAAGACTTTGTTTGTTTGTTCCGTTTTCTTTGTTCTTTGGATGTGTGTTCGATCGCGCTCCACAACGCCAGCGCTTGTTCCAATTTTAATAAAATTTTCAGACGATGTACTTTTCAAACCCATGAGGGTTTTAGCTTCATTGGTTCAATTGTTTTAAAGGAATTAAAATTGACGGTTTTTTTCGCAAATTTTTTTTTTAAGGGCCGATGCATTGACAGTTTGTTGTTGAACCTTCGTAGAAGGTAGTTAAGCAAGAAAAAAGGTATTCCTGAAAGTTTATACAGTGTTGGTAGCTTTTTGTTCTCATTTAAGTTGCTATTTTTATTTGTGTGCGCACAAACTTGCTGCTTTTACACGAAATTTATGAAAATTTATCTCCAATTATCATTGCCTTCGCCCATTATTGAAGATGTTTTGGTAATTTACACTTGGCGAAAAAGTGTCAAGTACTACGTAGACGCATAAATATTGCAAAACGTATGTGAAGTCTATGTCTATTTTGGATTCTAACTACCCTACCTTCCCCATCATTTAATGCTAGATACTTCCAACTTGCAAGCAAGTCCCATCCAAGTAGTCAAACCCAAATCAAATTTCCTATCCTGGCGAAGCTTAGATGATTGGAGACAACACTGCAACCGTAGTAAAACTATGAATTTATTTCCAATTTTTTAAATGTGGTCTTGTTTGAACATGTATATTTTAACAACAAAAACATAAAAAATATATATATATTACAGACTTATGCATGAAGCTTTAAATCTAGGCTTTTCGCATTGGCTTTTACAAGGCAGATGCATATATCAATATCAATAATTGTCCGATCAAGAAGCGACACAAATTTTAGAACTGAAATGTTTAAGGTGTCATGATACATGACAATATTATGTTTAAATGTCAATTTACGCTATAATTACGCTATTAACGGTTCTTAAAAACAATAGATTTTTGATTGATATTTAATAGTCAATTATTCAGAAAATATCAAGATATTTGTCAAGGCACTAATCTGCTATCTATGATATTGTGTCAGTAAAGCTGCCACGTAAGAGCCTGTGCGAAAATGATAAATTTGTAGCTGCAAGAATGGTTCAGCAGTATTTATTATGTTTCGAAATTATTATTGTATCAAAATAATGTTGAAACTAACTC
The DNA here is from genome assembly GCA_921293005.1 of Nemoura dubitans. Classification (NCBI taxonomy): domain Eukaryota; kingdom Metazoa; phylum Arthropoda; class Insecta; order Plecoptera; family Nemouridae; genus Nemoura; species Nemoura dubitans. The sequence goes on along the minus strand of OV121078.1, from coordinate 11,766,704 downwards.
ATTATTAAAGAATTGCAATATATTTAATATTTTTAGTCGGTTTGTCTCGAATCATCTGAATGAAGTGTTCGAGTTGTAACACAAGCATTGAAACGTTTTGGCCATGTCGAACACACGTGCATTATTTCCTTGCAGGCGCTGTGATGGCTGTAATGATCTTCGACGCGGTTTCCATCTCCACTGCAAATCCTGGACTGGGACTGGGACCTAAACGTAATATAACAACTAGTTCGCACAGATTTTTTGTTACTTACCACGAAAGCACTTGAAATTAATTAGTGCAGTCTGCATAATCTAAAATCTATTTCGAGCCGCATTGAATTTTTTTCGTTTTTAGCTCCATAGAGCTTTTAAAGCATACCAATTACTTGTTAACAACTTTAACTAATATTTATAACAAATATTGATGTGCAATACTGAGAAAAAGAAATAGGCATATAAATACTAAATTGATATCGGATTGTAGTTTTTAATATAAAGTACTGCATTCTATACCCAATCGCATCACGTATTAGTGCAGTAAAACAGCATGGCAGACTTATTTTGAAAAATTATTTTTTTGGATTTTTTAACTCAAAAAATAACCTTATTCAGACACCATCTGATATATAAACCTACCCTTCAACGAAAAATATATTTTTGCCCAAATTTCTGTGTTAGTATTTGCGGCCAAGAAAAGTGGCTTCGTGAACCTCCCCGTACGACGAAAAGACTAGTGTTCCTTGTTTCCTCTTCACCAAGGGCGATTAGTAACACTCGCTTTCTTCGCGCGCAGCCAAGATGGTGTGGGAGAAGTTCAACGCCTGGCAGTGTCAGTCGACGTTTGTGCCTTACGGCGTGTCTAACTGCGTCACCATCAACACGTGCCCGGTTTCCGGAGCACTAACCGGACCCACGCCGACCGGATGCGGTTGGAAGAAGCCCGAATTCTGCGACGCGACGGTGGACGCGGCCGTTGACGCCTATCAATGTCGGTGCCAAATATAATTGACTTAATGTAAGGTAAAAGGAAACAAAACAAAATTTCGCAACCGAACCGGGAATGTTAGCATCACAAACATTGGCGCATGTGTTTAGAATGGTAGCACTATAATTGGTGCCTGTCTGTTAGATAAAATCACTGCATTGGTGTCAGTGTGTGGAATAATACTCTTAAATTGGTGACAAAGTAAGGGTGAGATGCATTAAAAATGGTGTCAGTGTGTAGTATAAAACAATCAAATTTTTGCCAGTATGTAGGATAGTTGCACTGCAATTGGTGCCAGTGTGTGCGATAGATGAACTAAAATTGATGCCAGTGTGTTGGCCAGAAGCACCTATATTGGTCATGTCTTCAGCCGCCTTGCCAGCTGCTGCTGCCCCCCCTGCCGACTACACCATCTACTACGGCGTGGGAGCATACAAGGTTCACACCGAGCATAAGACATGGCTCGAGGCCAAGGCGATCTGCGAGGCCGAAGGTCAGGGCATCAGCCTGGCCATCCCGAGCACGACTGCCGAGTATGATGCTGTAAATGACATGATGGACACGGTGCTCCCCAGCGAATGGTTTGGCTTTTGGGTGGGCATGAGCGATATCGCCGTCGAGGGCCAATTCCTGACCATCTTTGGTAAGTGCATTGACTGTTTGGGAAACATATTATGTTTAAATTCAATGCAATTTTCTTGTGCGAGGCTTATTAGATTAGATTTTTATTTCGCCACACCGGCCCTAAAAGAAACATTACTGAAATGAATTTTACTTCTATACACAGGCCAACCGCTGTGCGACTTGCCCTTGGTCCTGTGGGTCCCAAACCAGCCCGACGACAATTTGAACAACGAGGACTGCGTCGGCGTTGGCTTGGGTTACAATTATAGGCTCAACGACTACGATTGCACGAATACCATGCCGTTCGTGTGCGAGAAGCCGTTGGCATCTACGCTGGCATCTTGTGGACCAGGCCTCTAGACATCCCGGTAGGAACCTTCGATCACTGCTCCGGTACGGGGAGCGCCTTTACGTTCCCAGGATTAGCCCAGCAGACCTCGCCAAATCAGCCGTTTTCATTTAGTTTCATTTGTTCCGCGGAATACGGCTCACATCCTTCTTGACACGGAGCTTTTGGCGCGGATGAGTGACGTCCCGTCATTTTGTTTTTTCAACCAATGAAAACGGCTGATTTGGCGAGGTCTGCTTGGCTAATGCTGAGAACGGAAAGACGCATACGGGCCAGTGCCAGCTCTCACTGCTCCGGAACGGGATAGGCAACTAGTATGCCTTGCCCGCTTTCACTGCTCCGGTACGGGATACGCAACTAGTGTGCCGTGCCAGCTCTCATTGCTCCGGTACGGGATAGGCTACTAGTCTGCCGTGCCCGCTCTCACTGCTCCGGTACGGGATAGGCAGCTAGTATGCCGTGCCAGCTCTCACTGCTCCTGTGCAGGATAGGCAACTAGTGTGCCGTGCCAGCTCTCACTGTTCCGGTACGGGATAGGCAACTAGTATGCCGTGCCCGCTCTCACTGCTCTGGTACGGGATAGGCAACTAGTTTGCCGTGCCAGCTCTCACTGCTCTGGTACGAGATAGGCAACTATAATGCAGTTCCAGCTCTCACTGCTTTGGTACGGTCGTTTTACTTTATTTTTATATCCTAATGATTGAATTCTTGCAAGTATATTCTTTATATTTAAGCATACTTTTACACCATATTATTTAATTCTTATATTTCAACCATTTTATTTCATGATATTAACTTAATTATACAAATGTTGCTCCATACTGAGATCGGCGAGATGAAATATTCAGAAAACTGCCCCTGTAATCACTTTTGCTTTAGCATTTGTTTGTCTCATTTATGCTTGTATTATAATATTTGCAGGTGTTTCTTGGCCAACCCGGCTCCTCCACATCCGTCGTCGACAAGAGAGAATCCTATTGGGCAGATACGGATGCACACACGTGTTTAGTTTTATTAATCGCAATATCGTTTAGAATATTGACGTTTCCTTCTGAATTGCACATACCTATAAACCATTCGGTATCTCTGTTTGCCGTGCACCGTGGTCTTTTATTTTGTTTGTTATTCCATATATTTTCCACGTTTTGAATTATTGTATTTTTTAAAAATTGAAATAAATTATCTGCAATTAATAATACACATTGATAAAAGTATTTGACCAACCCAGGAGTTAAGAATGCCGATTTACTTTATTACTTCAGTGTAGGTGGCTTTTCACATAGCAATAATTGATGAGCGTAGAGAGCGAAGCGAAAACATCACTTTCACTACTGTTAAAAAAAACAATTGTGTGTGTTTTTTGTTTGTGTGTTTGTTTGTTTGTATGTGTGTTTGTGCGCGCACTACAGGCCAAACGCTTGCGTCGATTGGAATGGAATTTGCAGGGTGTCTACTTTTGTTCTCAACTTAGACCCCCTGCGTTTTTCAAGAAAATCCTCCATTTCTCTTAAAAATAGCAATATTCGGCAATTGAGAAAGTTTAGTAAAGTACGGAATTTAGTTAAAAGTGCGTATTGTTTTAAAATTTTCACAATTTCGATTGTTGTCTTTAGAAACCATCGAAACCAAATTGAAACATCACACCAGATCTTTTGACTTAAAGTTGACTTCAAAATTTGATAGATATTATACATTTTGTCAATTTCTTGCATGCAAGTTTTAGAAAGCAAGTCCGCGGCAGAAATAAATCTCCAACTTAATAAAAACCCTTGGGCATGAGTTACATATATGTATTTACGTGCCCATTGCTTAATGATCTCAGAAAGAGCATATTTCCGCTACACGACAGCTCGGACAGAAACAAAGAAAGGTCAGAATCGTTTACATTTTCAAGTGATCAAAATTTTTGAGAAAGCAATGGTCCGGCTTGCTGCTCCTTCATTTTCATAGGATTTTGGCCTCAATCTTTTATTTGCTATATAAAAACCGCTACGCTCATCTTCAATGCAACACAAATTGCGTTCGCGAAGCCCTAGTATTATGATCGTCTTTGCACTGTGTATGCATAATTAAGTCGTAAAGTCAGATTTTAGCCATGGGGTGCCACTGGGTAGGCGGCAAACTGCAAACATCCACAAAATTTTACCCAGAAAGTATCCTCCAGAAATATTCGGTGACAAATAAACCACTGGTCAAAAACATGACAGTAACGAAAACTCCTGAAGGTTTGGCATTAAGCACCTGCAACGGCAGCCTTCTCTAAACTCACTGCTGGACAACCTTAATGTTTATTTCCGTTTAAAAACACGTTAAAAATATGAAAAATGTGCTTAGAAAGTTAGGCGTAGGTTTAACTATAATTTGACTGAAATCGAACTATGTAAGCTTCGGATCAGTATATATTGTCTCGTTGCTAGCAGGGATGCCAATATTAATAGCAGGTCCTGAAATAACTGCTATATTGTAATATTATATACTTTAGAACAGTAATAAGAGCTGCAAACAAAATTTGAGTAAAGAATCATGGTTTCTTTAAAAAAAAAATGGTTCCACGTACCTTATATTTATTTATTTTGGTACAATATTTTATATAATTTCTATTTCAAATTAGAAAAAAATAACATGTAGTTCGGCACTCCGCTAATTTTTTATCCTCAACTAAGAAAGAACCTGAAACCAATCATTATATGTACTAAGGAATTACACAGCTTTTGCACTCAATTGCACTCAATCGGTGCACTCAATGCACTCAATAAAAAACTGACCCAAGTTTATGTGGACCTGTGTTCCAACAAAATATAAAATACTGTTCGGGTTTGGTATTAATGTTTATAAATCTCATTTTTTGTTTTTCCTTTACAGCTCTGAACGAAGATATTATCCCGTTTGAGAGGAAAGCGTACTTATCCAGAATATTATTCGGAATAACAACTTGACGAAAGAACACAGCAAAATAAACTTCACTAAAATGATGAAGAATTATTGGTTGAGCACCGCTTGCATTGCACTCTCGGACGTTATAAGTATAATTACACCCTGGTTTCCTTCATCAGCTGTAATATTACCACCATATTATGACTATACCACTACATTTATCTGGTCTTGACATTGCGAGTTCGTCAATGAAATCACATAAAAGTGTAATTGGTATTTAATATAATAATATGATCAATAAAAGAAATTGGCAAACTTTTTATTGGTTTCACTTTTAAGGAGGTATATTATGGAAATGTTTTAAATAATTTTCAAGATTTTCAAAGTATAATTTATTGCTCCTTCTAACTGATAATCTACATGCTGTTCCACCTATAGATTTGAAATCGTTTAGAACCGCTCTTTTCCGATTTAAATTGCAGGTATTATTTTATTATATTGACTTGAAATATTTCGTTTGAATCTTAGGAAATTTCTAGAGAGATACCGAAGATGTGAATGAAGTTATATACTGTCACAATTTTCAGGACCCAAATAAACATCTGAATAATTTATAAAAACCAGGTGAAGTTGTGTGATAATTAGGTACCTACTTGATCAGCAAATTATTCATCTACAGTTTAAATAGAACTAGGCCCTTGCGAACGCAATTTACGTTGCGTTGAAGATGAGCGTACCGGTTTGAGTTAGCGCATAAAAAGATTGAGGAAGAAACCCTATGAAAATAATGGAGCAGAAAGCCGAACCATTACTTTCTCAAAAATTATGATCACTTGAGAATGTAAACGATTCTGTCGTTTCTTTGTTGATGAGCGAAGCGAGCGAAGCGAGCGAAGCGAAATCATCAATTTCACTACTGCTAAAAAAAACTTTTGGTGTGTGTTTTTTTTTTTTTTTTTGTATGTGTGTTTGCGCGCGCTCTACAGGCCAAACGCCTGCTTCGAGTGGGATGAAATTTTCAGGGTGTCTACTTTTGTTCTCAACTTAGACCCCCTGCCTTTTTCAAGAAAATCCTCCACACCCTTCACTTTCAAAGCAGATAAAATAGCAAAATTCGACAATTGGGCATGTTTGGAATAGTACGGAAATTTATTTAAAAGAACGTATTTTTTTTCAAATGTTCCCAATTTCGTTTTGCCTATAGAAACCATCGAAACCAAATCGAAACATCACACCAGATTTTTCCCAATAAAAACCAACCCAATAAAACCCAATAAAAACCCTTGGGCATATAATACATCTATGTATTAACATACACAATGCTCAATGATCTCAAAATGAGCATATTTCCGCTACCCGACAGCTCAGACAGAAACAAAGAAAGGTCAGAATCGTTTACATTTTCAAGTGATCAGAATTTTTGAGAAAGCATTGGTCCGGCTTGCTGCTCCATGATTTGCATAGGCTTCTTGCCTTATTCTTTTTTTAAGCTATATACAATCCGCTACGCTCATCTTCAACGCAACACAAATTGCGTTCGCCCTAGTAGATAGATGTAACACATGCCCAAGGGTTTTTATGAGGTTGGAGTTATATTTCTACCGCGGACTAACTTTCAAAAAATTGTAACCTCAGATTTGACAAAAATGTTTATATCTGTCAATTCTTGAAGTCAACTTCAAGTTCAAGCTCGCTACGCCCATAAATTTTGTTCAAAGCGATATACCTATTTCACAAGCACGCGCAGTGTTTCATTGTTTAGATATAAACCAGACAGATATTGTTGATTTAAAAATAATTTCGAGGGAAAATAATGTCGCTTAAAGAGTTTGGCATTTCCCAGTACCAAAGGACAGGACAGATGAATGTTGAACCCAAATTTTCAAATGCTAGTGATATATCTTTACCTAATTTTCAAGGTAAAAATTCAATTTATATCGTATAATATCAAATATAATTTTACTTATTCAACAAGTAAAAATAATTTTTTGGGCATATTCCTGGATTGATAAGGTTAAAATTAGTGAAGCACACCCTGTATCTGCAATGTTTTAACTCGATTGTAGAGACTTCTATAGGCAAAATTTGACGCTGGTACTGCAACTCGAACCTGAAGTGAGCGATAAGAGGTACACTCGACATTTCATTATCTAACCCGTCAAAAAAACATTTTTATTAACTCGTTATTTATTGGGCTTAGCATCCACTTGAAGCACGTGCAAAAAAAAAGCTTGCCAAGCCACTACGTGAGATTTTACATTATTATGTCCAGTGCAGAATTTGATTTTTGCCCATATGTCCGATATAAACTTCTGAAAGCTAATGATAGCTGAAGCTGCAGCCACACAGAAACTTTTTAAATACCAGATAAAGATTGCTTGATTATGACTGACGACAGAATGGCAATTACGTTACCTAGGATCTCGCTTTGATACCAACATTGAGCTAATCATAGATAATGCCTGTATGAAGACAAACGTAAAATATTACTGAACATTGAACATTTTAAAAGATTACTGATAAAAAAAAAGAAATGCAAAATCATATGTTATTTCATAAAATATGTAAAAATATTTTCTTTCATTGCTATAATTATCCATCAAATTGCTTAAGTCACTATATTAGATAAAAATGAGTAGCTGAAAAGTTTAACAAACTCCTAAAATGCAATTTTATATTCTTGCAGGCCCTGTAGAATTGGCCCACTCCTGTCCAACATTTAATGAACGACTACCTAACTACATATGATAACATGATTGAGAAAAATGGTAGATAACGAGATGTCGACTAACGCATTACAGATAACATATTTTAACTGAGCCGAATTTTAAGAGAAATATGTTCAAATATCAGATAATACTTTTTAGGTTCGCAAATCCTATAGTTACAGACAGCTAAACGCACGTTTATTATCTGACAACGGTTTTTAGTGGTCACTGGCGCTAGAAGTTCACCTTATGAAGGTGACGATCTGAATGTTCTTTCTTGGGGCGCCGAAACTGTCTGATATTTCCCCCAAATTTTGTGAGAAAAAACTACAGTTTTAAGACTAGGACATCAATAAAGTGATTGCCAAGGTAATTAGAGGATTTCTATTGACGTTCGGTGACGAAGCACCTAGGTCAACATCTATGGACGGAAGTTTTACAACGTGTCCCCAGTAAGCGGCTCATTAGGGTGGGTTTAGTTCAGTTCTACTGGCACCAGTGCTCAAGTCTCCTCAGTGTATGTTTATGATAACGGAGAGGTCCGAGGAACGAGGTGGCACTTGTTGCAGCTGCCGGCGTGGGTACCTGCAATACATTTCTTGAGACGTTAGCATTTCTTTGTGTGTCATGAACCTTGTATCGGACGATCAGAAATAGCCTACATTATGTGAATATTATCAAACAAAATAAAAAATAGCTATTTTGGGGAAGACGTAGATAAAAAGTTTTAAGAAATGAACAACTGAAGCTCATGCAGCTAGCGCTAGCCGATCCCCAAGTACACGTCACGAGGAGTTGCCACGTCAAAACTAAAATGTTCGATTACTCCTACGCAAATTTGTTTTAAAAATAAATTCAAGCGAGATGTTTATTTAATTCGTATTCTTTACAATATATGTTCTTTTAAAAGCAATTCGGAGGACTCATTAAAGGAAGGCATAGAGAGTGACAAAATGTTTCTGTAATACCGGGTTAACAACCACCTTAGTCCATATTAGCGCTTGCGTAAAGTTACGTCGAACAGCTCAATTATCTTAGAGCTACTAAAAAGTTATGTTAGTCGCCCCGTGGCCGTTAAATTTTGTAATTTATCTTTCATCGTTATTAATACAGAAAAATGTCAGTTCTTCAGCTGAACGAAAAGGTGCGCTTAAAACAAGCTCCATCAAATTATTATCAGCTCAACGCTGGTGACACCGGCCTGAGTATGTCATAAAAAGGTTTTTGTATGCAAGCGTAAAGCGGTGGCAAGCACAATTGGGAATTTTTCAAGATAATACTACGTAAGGTATGAAAAAAGGTTTTTATTGCGTTCAATTCCTGTATTGGCAGCAATTCATGTCTAGTAAACTGTACAAATTTCTGGTTTCACTTTTGTGAACGAATACAAGGTTTTCGATAGGTTTTGGATTTTAGTGTAACTTGACTACATTGTCTCTTCTTTGCCCATGGGAAGGCAAGGTGATAGATTGGTTAGTTTAGTGGTAGTGAATCTTACATTTCGCTTCGCTCGCTTCGTTGATCAAAAATAAAAAAATATTTTGCTCTGAATAAGTGACTAATACCGACTGTCATATTCTAAAAACAAAGTAAGTTTGCCTGTTGACAAAAGTGTCTGCAAATTTAAATCTTCTAAACTACATTAATTCTATAAAATCATCGCTACCCTGAGTGTACCTTCCCAATACCTGCCTCTGGCTTAGGTAATGTAGAATGATAAACATTTCTGATAATTTGGTTGGTGCTTTAGAGCCAAAAGTTCGGAATATTTTTTAACTTAACTTTGTCAGGAAAAAGAACATGCTGAAAAAATGCATTAAGGAAAATTGAAGGTTAATATGACCAATCGTTGTTTTTTTATTCGGATATTTAACGTTGTTACCGGTAAAACTTGTATGTTTTCATTCGAAATTCAACGTTACTAGTGGTCAATACAATTTGAAGCCTATCAGGGAAAAAATATAGATTTACAAATAGCAATATTGCTAACGGCTTTCTATCCCTTTTCTTTCATCCGATACCAACTGCTTCACTCATCTTCAAAGCAATGCAAATTGCGTTTGCTCAGCCCTAGGGAAGACAGTGCTAAATAATGTTTTCGCCTTTATAAATTAAGCAACCAGTTATAAATAATTGGTATGTATTTATTTAAGCTGTTTCTTAATTTTCTAAGTTAATTTTTGAGTTTTCCTTGCAAATGTGGTAACTATCTACAGCAATCAAACAATTAACTTAAAGTTAAGGGCATTCAACTAGAAATCTAATTCGGCTTTATAAGCCCAAAATCAATTTCAAAGTGACTCATGCTATCATTGAAAAACAGATAGGAAATATGAAAATTATTCGTTCTATAAAATATTAGTGGTTAAATTGATAGCGATATTTAGAATACGTATCAGTACCTTGCATTAGGACAAACACAGAGTGTGCCATTAGATTTCGGCAAATAGGTATCGAAGACAGCTCGGGCCGATCACCAGCAATCAGCTCGTACCCGGGGGCAACAGTGTGCAGCGAATCTACGTGAACGAGAATCTGTCACCTTTCTTCCGTGAGCTGCTTTGGCGCTGCAAGGAAGCGGGGAAAACGTTGGGCTACAAGTTCATTTGGTATAAATCAGGCAAGATACTAGCTAGCAAAGGCGAAGGAGACAAGAACGTATTAGAAATCGCCACTTTTGACGAGATCAAAACAAAATTAATATAGATTCACTAGGTTGAGCACACTCCAAATTAGTCAATTGGTTAATATTTTTTGCACATTACATAAAAGTGCCACATGGTAAATACTGTAATAGATGAATCACTGTACAATAATGTGAATTTCGTGAGAGAAGAGACTGTGAATGATCTAGAAACTTGGGTTTCTTCTAAAAGTGGATTTAAAATAATACATGTTAATATTAGGTCACTATGGAAAAATTGGGATCAATTGTATATTATTTTGAACAAATGCTGGGGAAAATTCGACGTTTTAGTTATAACTAAAATATCGATGTTACGTGTAGAAGAAAGTTACAATGATTTGGATGGTTACAACTCTTACTTACAACCAAGAAAAGATGGAAAATTGGGTTGTGGAATTGTGGTAATTGTCAAGGATAATAATAAATTTACCGTGGACCGATATGTCGATGACGTTACATTTGAAGGAATATTTGGAACTTTAAATGAGTCTAGACCTACTCAGGCCAAATAACATTATAAGCTAATGGCCATTTATAGGCTTCCACATTGTAACAGGGCTGAATTCATTAATAATATAGAGAAGGAGCTTAAAAAAAATTCAACTGTCAATACAATTTTTAATGGGGATATCAACATTGATGAATTACGAGAGGAAACGAGTGTAGAGAATTATAAAACTGTAATGTCATCGAAAAGTCTACTAAAATGCATAAGCCTGGTAACTAGGAAAGAATTTAGGCAAAAAATTAACACAAAATCCTGTATAGACCATATATATGTACGAAACCGCAATGCCGAAATAGACTCTTGTGTTGTGAGTTCAAAGATATCTGACCACTACATAATTGCTGCGTCCATTGGACAAGGTCTAAATAGCGATAGACCTGAAAAAAGATCGGACCCCATTCAAATTAACGTCCTCAGTGACAAATTGCTACATAGGCTCCTTGACGTGGTTAATTGGGAAGATAATGTTCATGCCAATGATTGTAATGGATTATATAACCACTTAGACAAGACTTTCAATTCATGCTACGAAAAAGCCACCAGACCAAAATCCCATGTTAAGAACTGTAACAATAGGAGTATGCAAGGTAGAAAGAAATTGATCACACCTGAAATTATAAAACTAATGAAAGATAGAGACAACAAATACAAGTTATGGAAAAACTGTAGGAATATATTAGTCAGTGTATATGAAGACGACTATAAAAAATTGCGTACTCTAGTAAACAACACCATCCGATCTTGTAAAAGAAGGTATTATAAAAGAAAAAAAAAAGCAGCATCTGATTTAAAAGAGACGTGGCAAACTGTCCATGAGATAATGGGAAAAAAAAATAAAAGTCTCAGCGGATGAAATAATCATGGCGCATATTGTAAAAACAGATACTCTTACAAACATTACGTCACCTTTTGCACACATATTTGTAAATGATGTAAACTTAATCATTCATACTTGTGACATACGTACATCAACCACCAATGAAAACCCTGCCCTGCAAGCAATGCACATGCCAAAAATAGCTGAATCTGAAGTAGAACAAATAATAACAACACTTAACATCCACAAACAGCTGGGTATCGATAACGTAAGAGCTTCTGATATTAAACAAGCTAGTGAAGAAGTGGGCCCACTGCTTACTTATTTCATGAACACATCCATTAAAAGTGGAACCATACCTGCAAAATTAAAAATATCGATAGTTAAACCGGTGTACAAAAAAGGAAACCATTTATCCTACAATAACTACAGACCCATATCGATCTTGCCTTCAATCGAAAAGATTGCAGAGCGATGTGTGTCCAATAAATTGATAGATTATCGTGAGAAATTTAAAATAATTAACAAGAGACAATTTGGTTTTCAAAAATAACAAAGGAACAAACGACCTTTTTGTTATATGTTCGGACTATATCAACTCAAATAAAAAAAAAAAAATAATAATTTTAGCGATATATATTGATTTTACTAAAGCCTTTGATACAATAAACCACGGAAAGCTTTTAATATATGTCTTCAAAACATTGGAATAAGGGGACCCTTGCTTCATTGGTTCACAAATTATCTGGAAATTGTGAGAATAAAATATAAAAGTAGCGAGTATTAAAAAATTCAATCAGGAGTCGCACAGGGGAGCATATTTGGTCCATTACTTTACATAATATACGTAAATAATCTTTTTAGTTGTTTTAATGATTGTGAAGTGTACGTGGATGACACCGTTTTATTATCATCTGATAATGACATAAAGATCGCGGAACAAAAAATGCAAGAAAATTTTACAAGACTTTTGGAATGGACTCACGATAATAATCTGATCATAAACGCAGAAAAAACAAAAATTATGCATATAAAATCCCCGCACAAAAGAAGCTGTAGACTACAACATCGAAATAATATGTCCTCTTTCAATTGCCTACACAATCAAGGCTCAGGTGCATGCACGGTCGAATGCGTTCCCATAAAAAAGGTGACCACGCTCGTGTACCTAGGCCTGACCATCGACGATGGCTTCTGCTGGAAACCTCACATACAAATACTGTGCAAGAGATTGCGTTCTGCCATGTATCATCTATTTAGTTTAAAACGTATTGTCTCACATAAATTACTTTGCATAATATACAGTGCTTTAGTAGAATCGATATTATCCTATGGTATTTTGGCATGGGGGAACGCAACCGTCAGGCATATGAAACCCGTCTTAAACACACAGAATAAAAAAATCAAATTGATAACACCTTTCTACCCCCTTCCTTCTGACATGACCTTAGCTGAAAAATATCAATATTGTAACATCCTTCCATTGACCCTGCTATACACTCACCGTTTTATTTTAAAACATTACTTCAACGACGATAATAAAACACTTAAAACCCATAGCGCAAACACCCGTTCACAAATAAATCCGATTTACGATGCCCCGCGCTACATTAACAAGTATGGTAAAAGACAGCGTACATATTCAATTCCCACTATCTTCAACAATTTGGCACGACCTCTGAGATTTTTGAAAAAATATAGAAAAATGAAATCTGTAGTTAGGGGTTGGCTTATACGTAATATAAAACTTTGATTATCATCTTACTAATCTTACTTACTCATTTTACTTATCAACAAAGCATCGCATACTATATAGTGTACTTGTAGCTTAGGAACATATATCACACTTAAATACTGAGTTATTATTATTTTTAATTGCTTAATGATGTTCATGCTATATTCGTCCTTAAACTATCAACTTGTATTAAATGTATAGCCTAGCACAAGCCATCAGGCTCCTTAGGCTAATTCAAACGACGACAGAGAAAAATCACATGTAATGTCTTCTGTGTAATTAAAAAAAATAAAAATAAAAAAATGTCTGTTTGAAATGAGTATAGGCAGGCAAGGTAACGACCACGTGGGTAATCACATGGTGGCAGGGTAGGTATGCATGTTTATTGATCGGTCGCAAAATAGTTTTTATAAACCAGTTTCATTATCAGTGCCTGACTCACAAAAATCACGAATTTTTTATCTGGCATTTATTTTATCCGATTCCACACACCCCCACTCTCATACAACGCTATTTTTATAGGTAGAAGAGAATTCTATGACACCACTTGTTATATATTAACTAAACATATAATGGTCCCATTGCTTTTGTTATATCACATTACCGCCGACCTGCCTGGACGAGGTATAGCCACCGGAAATGTAAGGTATATGTATAAACAATAATTTAATATCGAGATAACGGACGCAATATGCATTTTAAGTTCATTCACATTGCGATTACCATTTTTTTTTTCAAGTACCAAAGACGTGACAGCATAAAAATGTGATTCGTACTGGGAAGATGCAGGGAACTTTTTGAAATTTCTGCAAGCCCAAAAAATGCGAATTTTATGCAAATGGATTTGCTTGTCCAGAGGTGTACATACAGAATACGAACAAACTGCAAAACTTTCTACTATTTAGAGGTTGTGATGCAAAGAACTGTTAAATTAATTGCAATAAGATCTGCATCGGTATTATAGGTCATCTTTCTGAACCGATCCGAATGGGTATATAAGAGTCGATATGGGGATCGTATCTGGCCGGAATGACGTCACTTGGTAGACCCGATTTTACGAAAATTGAGCTTGTGAATAGAAAATAGCGCTTGTAAAAAACACAACACTTGTAAGCACGGAAGAAGCTTTGTAAGGCATGACTGGGAGGTGGAAATGTGTTCCATGTCAAGAAAACTGGGTCAAAAAAAGATTCTGACCACTTGTTTGAGAAAAAGCTGATTAGCGTTTTTAAATTAAACTGTTCTAAAAGGAATCGCTTGGCTTCCTGCCCTTATTTCACAATTTTATCTCATATCTGGCTCTGTTGATTGTCGGAATGGAAAATCAGCACTGATACATATTAAAACCCTCGCTATCAATTTGACCTTTATTTTTTCCACATAATATATATTATATTTTTCCTATCTGTTTTTCAATGATAAAATGGGTCGGTTTCATATTTATTCTGGGCTAAAAGCTTGCCCGTGTCTCTATCTGCCGGATTATATGGCTTGCGACCTAAAAGCACTTAGTTGTTGCCAATTGCTTGATAGCCGTTGATAGGGAGGATATCCCAGGGTCACTCTTGCCTGGAACAGTCAGAAAATTATTTGGAATAAAGTTACCAACTTTCATAAAACTTATTATTTCCAATTATTTATAATTGGTTGCTGTATTTATAAAGAATTATGCGAAATGTGTCACTGTATTAACAAAAACTACTAGAACGTTATTTTAAAAGCGTTGAATATGAGCGTGGCAGTCGGTATCGGATAAAAGATTATTACAGTCGAGTTTAATATAATTTCGCAATAAAACATAAATTTAATATGACAAAGAACGAGCAAAAACTCCTATGGTATAAAACTCCTATCCATATAAACGCTTCTAATCGTGGAGGTGCCAGTACCAAGTCTTGCATGATAACACAAAATTAAAATCTTTGTACTTGTAGATGTGGCGACAAGAACAGTTTTTTTAATTTCACACAAGTGGTTTTTTTCTAGACTTGATTTAATTTTCATAATATTACAAACCTTGCCACTTTCAAGCGCCCTCTGAAGGGATTAGTTTTTATTTGCTCGAGTAGAAAAAAAGTGTCTAGGTGGCTTTGGACCTGAGCGAGATTCAACCCAAGTTTGTTTGCAAAAATTCGCAATGTATGATGTATGCAATTTATAAATTACGTCAGCGTAAGAAGCGGTCCTGGCCGGCATCAAGTCAATGCCAGTAAGCCGCCTCTGGTGCAGGGCTGGCTGTAACGGACCTAAACACTCAACGGAGAGCAAGTAGCTGCTTCTCACCAAGCGAGGGAAGCGTCCCAGGTCGAGGACTTCCTGGCACTGACCTAAACGCAGAACGGTTAGCAAGCAACGACATATTTTCACCAAGCAAGAGAATCTCCCTTCTATTAATCCAAAGGGTGATATTAAATTCTTCTGGAAACTGGCTAAAAGATGGTATATGATTGATTGTACCAAACTCAAAAACGCAATGTCCAGTATATAAATTCCCGGTGGGTGTTGTTTACAACTTAACATGATCGTTAATTGATGATGATTGATAACAGGACAATCAATTGATTTTTGGTAGCAGTTTCCCCGAGCATATCGGACACAGGGACAGTATTTCTTGGGCTCTCCCTTACTTCAAGACAACATGCAGGTGTCTTCACATTTGTCTTTCACCTTGGCCGTCGGTTTAAATAGATATAGCTGTTTTTCGTAATTCGTGCGACTCATTCTGATTGGTTGACCGAACTTGTGGTCGATTATTCGTCATAGCCTATCAGAAGTCGCGTTGTGTCACGCCGAAGGAAGGTTCAGTGCTAAAATTTTGTATAAAAGCAGCGGTTGCTAGTTGTTGGAATCAGTCGACTATTTACAATCTTCCAAAGAAGACACGAGATGGCGCGCTTTGCTGTAATTGCTGGTAAGGTCCTGAATTTGTATTTGTATTTATTATGAGCGGAGCGAAGTCTTTAATATCACTACCGCTGGCCGAATATCACTTGAAACGATATTTTTGTTCGGTTTTTATTGTTTTTTGGATGTGTGTCCGATAGCGCTCTGCAGTGCTAGCGCTTGTTTAGATTTGGATGAAATTTTCGGAGGATGTACTTTTGTTTTAAATTTGAACCCATGAGGGTCTTAGCTTCATTAGCGCAATTGTTTCAAAGGAATCAAATTTGCCGAAGTGTTTCACATACAATTTTTAAATGGGCCGAAGTATTGACTATTAGTTGCTGAACAGTGGTATTGTAGATAATGTTGATAAGCACAAAAAAGTATTCCTGAAAATTTTATGTGTTGCTAGCTTTTCGTTCTTTTTTAATTTGCATTTTTGCAATTGTTTGAGCACATAATTCCTCTTTTTAAACTCTTTAAAGTTAAAGTTACAAATTTCCAA
This sequence comes from Nemoura dubitans, assembly GCA_921293005.1. Classification (NCBI taxonomy): domain Eukaryota; kingdom Metazoa; phylum Arthropoda; class Insecta; order Plecoptera; family Nemouridae; genus Nemoura; species Nemoura dubitans. The sequence continues at coordinate 11,750,048 of OV121078.1, read as the reverse complement.
TTTCCATAGCCTTTACACATATACACATAGCCTTTATCATAGTTTACACTTGGCGTAAAAGTGCCAATGCAGACGTACAAATATTGCAAAACGTATGTAAAGCTAATGTCTATTTCGGATTCTAGCCACCCACCCTTGTCCAAATTTTCAGGCTAGACACTACTGATTTACTAGCCAGACTCAGCTAAGAATAAAAACCCGTCTCAAAATTCCTATCCTACCGATGTATAGGGGATATTAAAAACACTGCGACCGATGTTAAACAATCATAATCTTTCTTATTCTTTAAATGTGGTCATGATATAACATATTTTTTAGAACAATAAAACATAAAGTGAAAACTGCTTCTTCAAGTTTGTAGCTTTAAATTTAAGATTTAACCCTGTTTTTTTTCGGGCAGCAATTAAATTTGTTGACATCAATTGTCCGATCAAGAAGCGACACAAAGTATGCAAATTAAATACTACAGGCATTATAAATATATGTTTTTATTTAGTATCTTAGTATCTTATTGTTTTATTTATTGTTTAATGTAAAAACAAAACTGTGTTAAAAGGATTGCTAATAAATTGATTTATTTACTTCGGTTGCAGTGTGGTATCGAATCATCAAAAGGAGTTTTAACAGATGCTTTGAACCGTATCGGCCAAAATATTAATAATTATTATTTTTTGTTTGTCGTTTGTTATATACATTTAATATTTGACTTTGTCAGGTTTTCCAACATTGCATAAAGTTATCACTAAGTAATTATTATAAAAAATCACAGAACTCTTTCACATAATAAAAACCTTGGTCAATTAAATACTCTGTGAGGTGTGTGTAGAATCTGGTCCTATCCTTTTCTTTAACGCAATTTGGGAGTGCATTATAGAGCTTTGCTCCTGCGTAAGTGGGGTCTTGTTTTTTAGTTGAGTCCTTAGTTATCCAGTTTTAAGATTTGTGATGTTTTTGGAATGTCGTGTCGTTTGATATTTCTCATTTGTCATGTGTTTTAAAACATACTTGATTGTACATAATATATACATGCAAGGCAAAGTTAAGATTTTCAGTCACCTAAATAATTGCTTACATGAGTCTATATAACATACAGTGGCTGTTGGGTTCGGATAATCACACATGCATTGTTTTCTTGCAGGAGCTGTGATGGCTGTGATGATCTTCGATACAGTTTCCATCTCAACTGCAGCTCCTGGAAACGGACTGGGACCAAAACGTAACATAACAAGCTGTTCAAACAGTTTTCCTGTTACTTACCACGATGGCACTTTAAATAAATTTAAGCAGGCAGATTAATCTAAATATTACTACGATCCGTGGAGGACTTGTTTTAGTTTACAACCCTTTTTGATCGTTTAAAGCGTAACACTTTCTTTTTAAAAACACGGTTTAGGTTATCCTTATTTGCGTGGCTAGGGGTCGGTGCAACGGTTCACTCGCGAACTTCCTACATGTTAATGTACACATCTGGGAAAGATCATAGGCATTGAAAGACTCAATTGGTGTCGGGTGTTAGTTATGATAAAAATTATAGCATTCTTTATCCATTCGAACCACGTACTAGTGCAGTATAACGGCATGGAAGACACTTTTATAAAAATAAAGTTTTTGACATATTTATTACGAAAAATTACTTAATAAAGACACAATCTGAGATAAAACTTCCCTTCTACTACGTATCTCTTTTTGTTCAACACTCGGTGAAGAGAAGTACCAGCGAGCACCTCCACGTATGACGACAACTCAAGCGCACGGTTTACTCCACACCGAGCACCATTAATAACACCTGCTTTGTTCGCGCGCAGCCAAGCTGGTGTGGGACCAGTTCAACGCCTGGCAGTATCAGTCGACGTTTGTGCCTTACGGCGTGTCTAACTGCGTCACCATCAACACGTGTCCGGTGCAAGGAGCACTAACCGGACCCACGCCGACCGGATGCGGCTGGAAGATGCCCGAATTCTGCGACGCGGCGGTGGAAGCGGCCGTTGACGCCTATCAAGGTCGGTGTTAAATCTTTGTGACTTAAGGGAAGGTAAAGAGTAACTAGGCAAAATTCTGCAACTAAACCAGAAACGTTAGCAGCACAACCATTGGAGCCTGTGTAAAGAATAGAAGCACTATTGGTGCCTGTCTGTTAGATAGGAGTTAGTGTGTGGAATAAAACACTTTAATTGGTGCCTGTGTGTTGGATTGATGCACTTCAATTGGTGCCAGTGTGTGGTATAGATGCACTACAACTGGAGCAAGTGTGTGGTCAGAAGCTCCTATATTAAACATGTTTCAGCCGCCTTGCCTGCTGCTGCTGCCCCACCTGCCGACTACACCATCTACGCCGGCGTGGGCGCATACAAAGTTCACACCGAGCACAAGACATGGGCCGATGCCAAGGCGATCTGCGAGGCCGAAGGTTCTGGCACAAGCCTGGCCATCCCGAGCACAACTGCCGAGTATGCTGCTGTGCATAACATGATTTACACGGTGCTCCCCAGCGAATCGTTCGGCTTTTGGGTGGGCATAAGCGATACAGCCGTCGAGGGCCAATTCGTGACCATCTTTGGTAAATGCATTTACTGATTGGAAAACACATTATGTTTCAAGTCATTGCAATTTTCTTGTGCCTGACTTATTAGATTTGATTTTGATTTAGCCACACCGGCCCTAAAAGAAACATCTCTGTAATGAAATGCACTTCTATGCACAGGCCAACCGCTGTTCGACTTGCCCTTGGTCCTGTGGGTCTCAGGCCAGCCCGACAACAATTTAAACAACGAGGACTGCGTCGGAGTTGGCTTGGGTTACGATTATAGGCTCAATGACTACTATTGCCTGAATACAATGCCGTTCGTGTGCGAGCAGCCGTTGGCATCCACGCTGGCATCTTGTGGACCAGGCCTCTAGACATCCCGGTAGGAACCTTCGATCTTTGCTCCTGTACGGGAGTGGCAACCAGTAAGCCTTTACAGTTCTTACTGCTCTGGTACTGGATAGGCACCTTGTATGCCGTGACTGCTCTCTCTGCTCTGTTACTGGATAGGCAACTTTTATGCCGTGACTGCTTTCTTTGCACTGTTACTGTAAAGGCAACTAGTATGCCGTGGTATCTCTCTCTTCTCTGTTAATGGATTTGCGACTAGTCTGCAGTGGCAGCTCTCACTGCTCCGGTACGGGATAGGCTGCTAGTATGCTAACTTTTGCTCATACTTATAGGTATTTTGCAAGATACCTTGTAGGAAATGGCAAAAATGTGTTGTTGTGATAGCCTTTGGGCGAGGCAAGAATTCACTCTAACTTTGATAAATAAACCTGAAAACGACTCAAACTTCCCTAAATAATAACTGCGGCTGGTTTATTTCACTGAGAAATTTTAACAGATTTTTTGAATAAGGAAAGCATCTTCTCGGCTGTTTCTTTAATCTTTTAATTATAATTTCGGACCTTTTCAAATAATTACTAAACGTTACGCTTTTGTTTAACATAATATCCCAATTATAAACTTCTAATTATTTTCATTCACTTTCTGAATACTATTTTATTACATCAATTGAATTTTGTAATATTTCACAATTTTTTTTAAATATTAAAAAGCTAACAATCCAAATGTCACCCAAAAATGATGTTAGCGAGATGAAATATTCACAAAGCTGTATGTGCAATCGCTTGTGCTTTAGCATAAGTCAATCTTTATGCTTGTGTGAAATTTGCAGGTGTGTCTTAGCCATCCAGGCTTCTCCACTTCCGTCACCGACAGGAGAGAAACCTTTTGGCCAGAGACGGATGCACACAAGTGTTTTGTTTCAATAATCGCAATAGTATTTTGATTATTGACGTTTCCTTCTGATATGCACGTGCCTAAAAACTATTCGGTTGTTCTGTTTGCCGTGCACCATGGTCTTTTATTCTGTTTGTTATTCCATATTTATACCACGTGTTGATTTATTATATTTTTTGAAATCGAAATAAATTATCTGCAAATATTATCACACATTATTACAAGTATTTAACCATCCCTAAAAGCTATGAATGAATGATCACTTTATTACTTCAGTAGTTACCCACAGAGCAATCATATAATGATCTTCTTTGCACAGTTTATGCTTAATTAAGTCGTTAAGTCAGATTTTTGCCATGGGGTGCTACCATGGGTATGCGACAAACATCCCCAAAATTTTCCGCTTAAAGCATCCACCAGAAATATTTGGTGACAATTTAACCATTGTTCAAAAACATGACAGTAATGTCTACACCTGAAGGTTTGGCATTATGCACTTGACACAGCAGTTTTCTCTAAAATCACTGCAGGACAACCATAATGTTAATTACCATACAAAAAACTTTTTAAACAGTGATATTTTATGTGCTGAGAAAGTTAGGTGTAGGTTTATATTTAATAGTTTGACCGAAATCGAATTTTGTAGGCCTTGGCTTGGTATATATGTTGTTTCGTTATTAGCAGGGATGCGAATAATATTAGCATGTCCTCAATTTGCTGCTATAATTAATTATTCATTACTTAAGAACAGTTATAAGAGCTGCAAACGTAATTTGTGTCAAGAAACATGGTTTCTTTAAAAATATAACCGTTCCACAAACCTTATAATTGTTTATTTTGGTATAATCTTTTGCATAATTTGCATTTCAAGTTAGGAAAGAATAAAACAGATAGTTCGGCACTCCGCTAATTACTTATCCTCAACTAAGAAACAACTTGAAACCAATTCTTGTACTTACTAAGTAATTACAAAGCTATTGCACACAATCGCACTTAATCGGTTTCACTCAATGCACTCATTAAAAACTGACCTATGTACCGACTTTAATGTGGTCCTGTGTTCCAGCATAAATTATAAAACACTGTTCGGGTTTGGTATTGAATTTTATAAATCTCATTTTTGTTTTCCTTTTCAGCTCTCAACGAAGTTCATAGCCCGTCTTAGAGTAAAGCGTACCAATCCAGAATTTCATTCGGAATATCAACCAGACGATTGAACACAGAAAAATACACTTTACTAAAAGGATTGTATTTAATATAAAATATGGTAATGGTATTTAATATAATATGATCAATAAAAGCCATTGGCAAACTTTTTTTTTTGACACTAGTTTAACTTATAACGTGGCATTTTATAAAAATGTTTAAAAAAAATTTTCAAGATTTACAAAGTAAAATCTAATGCTCCTTCTAACTGATAATTTACCTGCTGTTCCACCTATAGATTTGATATGGTTCATAACCGCTCTTATCAGAAGTAAATTGCAGGTTTCATATCGTGTTCATTTGAAATCTTTTGTTTGAATCTTGTGACATTTCTAGACTGACGCCAAAGTTGTTTATGAAGTTATAAAATACTGTCACACTTGACAGCAACCAATTAAACATCTTAACATCTAAGACTAAGTGAAGTTGTTTGATTTGTATGTAACCACTTGATCTGCAGATTATTCATCTACCATGTAAATAGAACTAGAGCTACACAAACGCAATTTGTGTTGCGTTGAAGATGAACGTAGCGGTTTGTATATAGCGCATAAAAAGATTGAGGCAAAAACCCTATGAAAATCATTGAGCAGCAAGTCGGACCATTGCGTTCTCAAGAATTCTGATCGCTTATAAATGTAAACAGTTCTGACCTTGCTTTGTTTCTGTCCGAGCTGTAGGGTAGCGGAAATATGCCATTTTGAGGTCATTGAGCAATGTGCGTGTTGATACATTGATGTAACTCATGACCTAGAGTTTTTATTAGGTTACAGATATATTTCTTTCGGGACTTACTTTCAAAAACTTGCATGCACGAAATTGACAAAATTTCTAATATCGCAAAGCTCGCTACGGTCATTAAATTATCTTCAAAAAGATATATCACAAGCACTCACATTGTTAAGATGTTAACGGAACGGTTTTTGTTGATTTTTAAACATTTTGTGAAAAAATGAAGTCACTCATATAGCATTTAAACTTTTACAGGACCAAGGGTCAGGCCAGTTGAATGTTAAACCCAAATTTTGAAATGCAATATATACATTATTATCTTTACCTAACTTTTCGGTGTAAATATTGACTTTTTATCGTTTAATTTCAACTATAATTTTCGTTAATTAACGGTACAAATAATTTTTTTTTTGGGGATATTCCTCGATTAATAAGCTCAAAATTGAAGAAGCACACCCTGTCAACCTTATGTGAGAGATAAGAAAGGACACTCGACTCTCATTACCAAAACAGTCAATAAACATTTAGTTACTTATTGTGCTAAAAATCCCTTTGAAGAACGAACAAAAAAGCTTGCCTAGCCACTACGTGCGAGTTCACATTATGTCCAGTGCCAAATTTGATGCTTTGTCTATTTCTACGACATAAGCATCTGTCAGCTAATGATAGCTCAAGCTGCAGCCAAACAAAAACAGCTTTCCTAAGACCAAAAAAAGTTTGCTTAAATAGTACTGCAGACAGATTGGCAATTACGTTACCTAGAATCAAGCTTTGATACCAATATTGAGCTAATCATAGGTTAAGCCTGAATGATGACCAACGTAAAATATTACTGAACACACAATATTTTAAAAGATAACTGATACACAAAAAGGAATGCAACATCGTATGTAATATCAGAAATGTTAATATTTTCTTTCTTTGCTAATGATCCATCAAATTGCTGAAGTATCTATAAAAAAAATGAGTCGCTGAGAAGTTCATGCATTTATATTCTTGGAGGTCCTGATAAATAATTGGGCTAATCCTGTCCAACATGTACTGAACTACTACCTAACAACTAATGATAACGTGATGGAGAATAATGGTAGATAACGAGATGTCGGCCTACGCGAATACAGATAACAAATACTAGCTGAGCCAAAGTTTAAAAGAAAAATGTTCAAAGATCAGACTACGCTCTTTAACTTCGCAAGTTCTATAGCTGTTACAGATAGCTCAACACACGGACTTTATCAGACAATGGTTTTTAGTGTTCACTGGCGCTAGAAGATCACCTTACGAAGGTGGCGATCCGAATGTCCTTTCTTGGGGTGCCGAAACTATCTTATATATTCCCTCAAATTTTGTGAGAAAAACTATAGTTTTATGACTTGGACATCAATCAAGTGATAATGCCAAAGTATCTAGAGGAATTCTATTCATGCTCTGTGTGATGCACCTATAGTTCAACATCAACGGACGGAAGTTTTACAAAGTGTTGCCAATGTTTACAATTTTAACAATGAAGCACTTCATTGGTGTCAGGGTGTGGTATGAAAAACCCATTAATTGGTGCCAGAGTGTGGTATAGATTCACTACAACTGGTGCCAGTGTGTGGTATAGATGCTCTTCAATTAGAGGGAGTGTGTGGTCAGAAGCTTATATATGGTCATGTCTTCAGCCACCTGGCCTGCTGCTGCTGCCCTTCCTGCCGACATCACCATCTACTACGGCGTGGGCGCATACAAGATTCACTCCGAGCATAAGACATGGACCGAGGCCAAGGCGATCTGCGAGGCGGAAGGTCCGGGCATCAGCCTGGCCACCCCAAGCACGACTGCCGAGTATGATGCTGTGAATGACATGATGTACACGGTGCTCCATAGCGAATCGTTCGGCTTTTGGGTTGGCATGAGCGATGTAGCCGTCGAGGGCCAATTCGTGACCATCTTTGGTACGTATTTTGACTGTTTGGGAAACTTTATATTTTTAAATTCAAAGTAATTTTCTTGTGGCAGACTCATAAGATTAGATTTAAATTTTGACAAAACGGCCCTAAAAGAAACATCTCTGAAATGAAATTCACTTCTTTGCACAGGCCAACCGCTGTGCGACTTGTCGGGACCAGCCCGACGACCATTTGAACAACGAGGATTGCGTCGGAGTTGGCTTAGGTTACGATTATAGGCTCAATGACTACAATTGCACGAATAACATGCCGTTCGTGTGCAAAAAGCCAGTGGCATCCACGCTGGCATCTTGTGGACCAGGCCTCTAGACATCCCGGTAGGAATCATCGATCACTGCACCGGTACAGGATAGGCAACTAGCATGCCGTGCCAGCTCTCACTGCTTTGGTATGGGATTTGCAGCTAGTATGCCTTGCCTGCTCTCACTGCTTCGGTTATGGGATAGGCAACTCGTATGATGTGCCAGCCCTCACTGCTACGGTACAGGTTAGTCAACTAGAATGCCAGGCTAGTAGTCTGAGGGGCTTAGCGAATTTCTCAAGATATGCTTGATCGGTGGGTTAACAAGCTGTAATTTTCAGAGAATGTTCATAGATAGTCTGTCCAGCTACTATATGAGTTAAGTCGAGTTTAGTTCACCGGAAGTACTTCGAAACTAGTATTAAACAAAAAAGATGGTCAAAATTAAAAAAAAAATCATTGAAATCGATATATCTCACGTAATTTTAGACTTTCATACGTCCGGTTTGAACTGATATGTGCCCAAAGACACGGCACATACTATTAAAGATACTTTAACCCACATCCACACCAATTACTTAAAAATGTACAAGAAAACTGCCAAAAAATCGGTAAAAAATCACTATGCCGAACTTTTATTTATTTCTCTGCAAGTTCAAAAAATCTAAACCCAAAATATCTGTTACGAGTGAATAGATCTGTTCATTCTCTACAACTTTTATTCTAAAGAAAATTTCACACGATTATTCTGTAGCACGATATTTTTACATTTTGTGACGGCCGTACGCGAAAATTTGGGATTTCTGAAACGCTATAGCACACCGAAAGGAGGGACGACCAACGAAAATGTCCACTAATTCGTACAATGAAGTTGATGTATCACCATTTCTGAAATGTTTTAACATTTCGGAGCGTCTATACGATCGTTTCTGATAATTACATATCAGAAATCCATTCAGTAATCGAACCCCAAACCACAATTCATAATGATCATTGTTACGTGCTAGCTTCGAAGTGTCAGCTTGGTTCGATTGTTGTCTATCCATTATCATATCAGACGCAAGGAATGATTTCGACAACTTTACAGACTCTAAGGTCAGGTTCGCGTTTAGGGCTAGGGGTCTGTTTGGCTTTTGGGGCCCCGTGCTTCCATGTGGTGTTTGATAAGATTCCACAAATTTTATAAATTGGACTGAATGAAAACATTTTGTTTCCGAGCGCTGCAGGCAGAACACGCTCGTTTGAGCCTGTCCGCGCACATTCAGTGAAACTTATGTTACCATTTCTTGTTTGAGAGCGGGCAGAGAACTTCCAGTGGCAAGGACCTTGCTTCAACTAATATATTTGGGCCCTTCAACCACCGGGGCCCCTAGACGTGCGCCAAGTGCCTACAGGCCTGAACGCGTACACATTGTTCTTCATGATTTCTACACCTCATATCGGGAGATGATTTCATTTCGGGACGTCTACAATTACACAACACGAAACACAACCATCCATTATCCTCTACTATTATAGGTAAGATGGTGCTGTTCCTCGCCTCGGAAGTTCCAATGCAGTTCTCTTTCCAGTCATACACACGCTTATAGGAGCTTGGAGATGTTACAAATATAGGGTACTCCAGCATTCCAGACGTCTCTTGAATCCTGGTACCGACCAGCTATCTCATTTTTTTGTGCTGAATTTTAAACATTTTCCGTTTTCTTCATACACAGATGGTTTTCCACAAGTTTGGGAAACCTTCTGTCCGAAATCCTTGCGACTTGCACTTTCTTCGCAGTTACATAGTGTTGAAACAGGCAACCAGTTCACTGATTTACTTAGGTCCGATTAGACCAAAAATTTGAATTCCTAGTTGAGATCCCATCTACAATTTGCTGCATATGATTGGCTGAATTCAGTTGTGACTCCTAGTTATCAGGTTAGAATTTTAACTGGGAGTTGAAAACTTGGCAAAATCGGGCATTTTAGATCTGTACCATGATGACTGATGAGTCTTCTCCTCGGACCATAGCGATTCGACATCGTCCGACTGGAATTTCAGTACAAAGCATACACAGTATAATTATGCAGAAGCTAAATGGTACAGCATTTATATTTTCCCCATTCACATTCAATTTTCAAACTCTTCTGTCAGCTTGGAAAGTGCATGCTTTGGGGTGGGGGTCGCAATGAAAACAAGACACAGCTCCAAAAAATGCAATGTTGGTTCAAAACACACACACACAGTTGGCTCAAAACACTCACACACAGTTGGCTCAAGCATATTTTGTTTTCAGCCAAACCTCAATCATCCGTAAACTTGTCAGTTACGTCAACAAGGACTTGCGGAGTCCTACAAAGATGGGGCCGACAAAGTAAAATCAAGCTCAGGTGTCAGGTGTTTCAAAAACGTCACCAGGGACGGGGGCTTTATTGAGCCAGTCCAACCTATTCTGCATTTTGGTGGTCATTGCCGTCATTGGGATTCAGGTGGGGTACAGATATACGCTCCCACCCCTCTCTCACACCCATCGTATGGCCCTAATATCGCCTTTCGAACTCTGAAGCTTTATGAGATCCTGAAAATAATATGCGCCCAACGGGGTGCAGTAAGTACGCTGTACCTATTGTCGGGTCGATACTAGATTGTCGGGTCGAACTTAAGAGGCGAGTATTCATTTATCGTTAACAGGTCGTTTTGGCATCGGTCATCAGACTCTTAAACCAAGTCTGCTAATTTACATTCGCATGTAAATCCTGGAATCAGCACCGAACCCTCTGCCTTTTGACTAAATGTTGTTGCGGGGGGGGGGGGGGGGGGGCTCTTTGGTTCGACCCGACTCCACGTTTTTTTCAACACTATTGTGAGTTTATGGAAATGTCTGCTCTAAAAAAGTTAACGGGAATCATACCCACGTCTACTTGCAAAAGTTGCTTAATGTGTTTTTTCGCGAGATCAGTCGTTCTCGAACTCTCAAGGCAGAAGGACGTGTTTTCTCACGCTCCAGGTCTTATGTCTCGCAAAATATATCAGTCCAACTCTGCCAATGCTTGCACCATGCCCCCCATCCCCGTTCACAATCTAGACTTCGAACCTATCAGTGGGGTCTTCAGCGACTACTCAACTTTATAAACATAGCGAGCGAGGCTTATCGCTCCGGAAGGATTATTTTTTATCACTTTATTTCAAAACATATCACGTTACAATAAAAAACCTACAATATCAGGAAATGTTTTATTTTATTGATACGATTGGATTCGTGACGTCATGCAGAGCGCGTATCATTTTGAATCGAAGTGATCGGGTGAAAATTGCGGATATTAGATCGATAAAATTTGCAGTTTTCTTCACTCGATGTCTGGTCGTTACCAAATCCGTCACTAAGCCGCTTATCGCCTGGCAGATGTTGATATTATGCTCTATTCCCAGAAATAATTCGTAGTTGTCACTCTGAAAATCGATTGATTTCTATATTTCGAATATTTTGAAAATTTCATTGTAAGGACGTGCACGTGCGATTGTCAATTCTTTTTGAAACGAAGTTTTCTAGGGAAATTTGACGGAGGTAGCTTTTTAATGTGCAACTTCATGAACATGACTTAAATTTCGAAAAGCTTACAGCCGAACTATGTTTGGATCTCACAAAATTTTGTTGAAAACATATCTGTGGCGCATAGTAGGCATACTTGAGGTGTTTGAAAACGTATATTGCAATGAGGCCAGCTCAGTACGGCATGGCCTAATGCAAGCAAACAGAACACAGTTTTACAAAGAATGCAGAATACTGCAGTGAATATTACCAAAATAATGAGTCGGTACATATGAGAACAAATAATAAAATGTATTATAATACGATGAGATAAATATACAGAGTGAATCAGTAGATATTGTTTCGTATTTAGCAGGAATGCTAACGTAATTAGCAGGTCCTAAATTACCTGGTATTGCATTAAAATATTCAACGTGAATCGATTATGATGATACGATTACTTAGAACAGTGATCGGAGCTGCCAACGTTAATTGAGTGAAAAGATATCATGGTTTCTTTGAAAAGATAACGGTTCCAAAAACCTTTCATGAATTTGTTTTTGTATAATTGTTTGCTACGATTTAAATTTATGGTCATATTCCTAGGCCCAAATGCAGAGATGTCATTGAGGAAGCACTAATAGTCAGTGCGCACTAAATGCAAACTAAGTTAGCATTTGAAATAATAAATTGTCCCCTATGTGCGCTCTGAGTTACGGTTAAGGGTGAGTGTGCACTCAGTGTCTTCTCTGCATTTGGGTCCTAATTTCTTTGCATATTCTTAAAAAAAAAAAAAAAAAGGCGAGATGTTTAATTAATTGGTATTATGTATACTTTTAAAATCTTCTTTTAAATTTAATTCGGAGGACTTCTTGAAAGAAGGCATAGTAAAAAACAACACCCCTGACAACCTCAGCGAAACGCATCTGTCAGACTGAATCAATGGAATTCTTACTGCAACTTTAAGGTGAGTGACAAAATGTTTCTTAAATACCGGATTAACCACCACCTAAGACCATTTCGGCTCTTGCGTAAAGTTACGACGAACAGCTAACTTATCTTAAAGCTACTCAAAGTTTATGTTATTTGCCCCCTGGCCACTACATTTTGTAATGTATCTTTAAAAATACATTAAAAAAAACAAAAAACAAATACATTAAAAAAAATACATCGTTAAAAATACAGAAACATGTCAGTTATTCAAACATATTCAGTTTCAATAATCGCAATAGTATTTTGATTATTGACGTTTCCTTCTGATATGCACGTGCCTAAAAACTATTCGGTTGTTCTGTTTGCCGTGCACCATGGTCTTTTATTCTGTTTGTTATTCCATATTTATACCACGTGTTGATTTATTATATTTTTTGAAATCGAAATAAATTATCTGCAAATATTATCACACATTATTACAAGTATTTAACCATCCCTAAAAGCTATGAATGAATGATCACTTTATTACTTCAGTAGTTACCCACAGAGCAATCATATAATGATCTTCTTTGCACAGTTTATGCTTAATTAAGTCGTTAAGTCAGATTTTTGCCATGGGGTGCTACCATGGGTATGCGACAAACATCCCCAAAATTTTCCGCTTAAAGCATCCACCAGAAATATTTGGTGACAATTTAACCATTGTTCAAAAACATGACAGTAATGTCTACACCTGAAGGTTTGGCATTATGCACTTGACACAGCAGTTTTCTCTAAAATCACTGCAGGACAACCATAATGTTAATTACCATACAAAAAACTTTTTAAACAGTGATATTTTATGTGCTGAGAAAGTTAGGTGTAGGTTTATATTTAATAGTTTGACCGAAATCGAATTTTGTAGGCCTTGGCTTGGTATATATGTTGTTTCGTTATTAGCAGGGATGCGAATAATATTAGCATGTCCTCAATTTGCTGCTATAATTAATTATTCATTACTTAAGAACAGTTATAAGAGCTGCAAACGTAATTTGTGTCAAGAAACATGGTTTCTTTAAAAATATAACCGTTCCACAAACCTTATAATTGTTTATTTTGGTATAATCTTTTGCATAATTTGCATTTCAAGTTAGGAAAGAATAAAACAGATAGTTCGGCACTCCGCTAATTACTTATCCTCAACTAAGAAACAACTTGAAACCAATTCTTGTACTTACTAAGTAATTACAAAGCTATTGCACACAATCGCACTTAATCGGTTTCACTCAATGCACTCATTAAAAACTGACCTATGTACCGACTTTAATGTGGTCCTGTGTTCCAGCATAAATTATAAAACACTGTTCGGGTTTGGTATTGAATTTTATAAATCTCATTTTTGTTTTCCTTTTCAGCTCTCAACGAAGTTCATAGCCCGTCTTAGAGTAAAGCGTACCAATCCAGAATTTCATTCGGAATATCAACCAGACGATTGAACACAGAAAAATACACTTTACTAAAAGGATTGTATTTAATATAAAATATGGTAATGGTATTTAATATAATATGATCAATAAAAGCCATTGGCAAACTTTTTTTTTTGACACTAGTTTAACTTATAACGTGGCATTTTATAAAAATGTTTAAAAAAAATTTTCAAGATTTACAAAGTAAAATCTAATGCTCCTTCTAACTGATAATTTACCTGCTGTTCCACCTATAGATTTGATATGGTTCATAACCGCTCTTATCAGAAGTAAATTGCAGGTTTCATATCGTGTTCATTTGAAATCTATTGTTTGAATCTTGTGACATTTCTAGACTGACGCCAAAGTTGTTTATGAAGTTATAAAATACTGTCACACTTGACAGCAACCAATTAAACATCTTAACATCTAAGACTAAGTGAAGTTGTTTGATTTGTATGTAACCACTTGATCTGCAGATTATTCATCTACCATGTAAATAGAACTAGAGCTACACAAACGCAATTTGTGTTGCGTTGAAGATGAACGTAGCGGTTTGTATATAGCGCATAAAAAGATTGAGGCAAAAACCCTATGAAAATCATTGAGCAGCAAGTCGGACCATTGCGTTCTCAAGAATTCTGATCGCTTATAAATGTAAACAGTTCTGACCTTGCTTTGTTTCTGTCCGAGCTGTAGGGTAGCGGAAATATGCCATTTTGAGGTCATTGAGCAATGTGCGTGTTGATACATTGATGTAACTCATGACCAAGAGTTTTTATTAGGTTACAGATATATTTCTTTCGGGACTTACTTTCAAAAACTTGCATGCACGAAATTGACAAAATTTCTAATATCGCAAAGCTCGCTACGGTCATTAAATTATCTTCAAAAAGATATATCACAAGCACTCACATTGTTAAGATGTTAACGGAACGGTTTTTGTTGATTTTTAAACATTTTGTGAAAAAATGAAGTCACTCATATAGCATTTAAACTTTTACAGGACCAAGGGTCAGGCCAGTTGAATGTTAAACCCAAATTTTGAAATGCAATATATACATTATTATCTTTACCTAACTTTTCGGTGTAAATATTGACTTTTTATCGTTTAATTTCAACTATAATTTTCGTTAATTAACGGTACAAATAATTTTTTTTTTGGGGATATTCCTCGATTAATAAGCTCAAAATTGAAGAAGCACACCCTGTCAACCTTATGTGAGAGATAAGAAAGGACACTCGACTCTCATTACCAAAACAGTCAATAAACATTTAGTTACTTATTGTGCTAAAAATCCCTTTGAAGAACGAACAAAAAAGCTTGCCTAGCCACTACGTGCGAGTTCACATTATGTCCAGTGCCAAATTTGATGCTTTGTCTATTTCTACGACATAAGCATCTGTCAGCTAATGATAGCTCAAGCTGCAGCCAAACAAAAACAGCTTTCCTAAGACCAAAAAAAGTTTGCTTAAATAGTACTGCAGACAGATTGGCAATTACGTTACCTAGAATCAAGCTTTGATACCAATATTGAGCTAATCATAGGTTAAGCCTGAATGATGACCAACGTAAAATATTACTGAACACACAATATTTTAAAAGATAACTGATACACAAAAAGGAATGCAACATCGTATGTAATATCAGAAATGTTAATATTTTCTTTCTTTGCTAATGATCCATCAAATTGCTGAAGTATCTATAAAAAAAATGAGTCGCTGAGAAGTTCATGCATTTATATTCTTGGAGGTCCTGATAAATAATTGGGCTAATCCTGTCCAACATGTACTGAACTACTACCTAACAACTAATGATAACGTGATGGAGAATAATGGTAGATAACGAGATGTCGGCCTACGCGAATACAGATAACAAATACTAGCTGAGCCAAAGTTTAAAAGAAAAATGTTCAAAGATCAGACTACGCTCTTTAACTTCGCAAGTTCTATAGCTGTTACAGATAGCTCAACACACGGACTTTATCAGACAATGGTTTTTAGTGTTCACTGGCGCTAGAAGATCACCTTACGAAGGTGGCGATCCGAATGTCCTTTCTTGGGGTGCCGAAACTATCTTATATATTCCCTCAAATTTTGTGAGAAAAACTATAGTTTTATGACTTGGACATCAATCAAGTGATAATGCCAAAGTATCTAGAGGAATTCTATTCATGCTCTGTGTGATGCACCTATAGTTCAACATCAACGGACGGAAGTTTTACAAAGTGTTGCCAATGTTTACAATTTTAACAATGAAGCACTTCATTGGTGTCAGGGTGTGGTATGAAAAACCCATTAATTGGTGCCAGAGTGTGGTATAGATTCACTACAACTGGTGCCAGTGTGTGGTATAGATGCTCTTCAATTAGAGGGAGTGTGTGGTCAGAAGCTTATATATGGTCATGTCTTCAGCCACCTGGCCTGCTGCTGCTGCCCTTCCTGCCGACATCACCATCTACTACGGCGTGGGCGCATACAAGATTCACTCCGAGCATAAGACATGGACCGAGGCCAAGGCGATCTGCGAGGCGGAAGGTCCGGGCATCAGCCTGGCCACCCCAAGCACGACTGCCGAGTATGATGCTGTGAATGACATGATGTACACGGTGCTCCATAGCGAATCGTTCGGCTTTTGGGTTGGCATGAGCGATGTAGCCGTCGAGGGCCAATTCGTGACCATCTTTGGTACGTATTTTGACTGTTTGGGAAACTTTATATTTTTAAATTCAAAGTAATTTTCTTGTGGCAGACTCATAAGATTAGATTTAAATTTTGACAAAACGGCCCTAAAAGAAACATCTCTGAAATGAAATTCACTTCTTTGCACAGGCCAACCGCTGTGCGACTTGTCGGGACCAGCCCGACGACCATTTGAACAACGAGGATTGCGTCGGAGTTGGCTTAGGTTACGATTATAGGCTCAATGACTACAATTGCACGAATAACATGCCGTTCGTGTGCAAAAAGCCAGTGGCATCCACGCTGGCATCTTGTAGACCAGGCCTCTAGACATCCCGGTAGGAATCATCGATCACTGCACCGGTACAGGATAGGCAACTAGCATGCCGTGCCAGCTCTCACTGCTTTGGTATGGGATTTGCAGCTAGTATGCCTTGCCTGCTCTCACTGCTTCGGTTATGGGATAGGCAACTCGTATGATGTGCCAGCCCTCACTGCTACGGTACAGGTTAGTCAACTAGAATGCCAGGCTAGTAGTCTGAGGGGCTTAGCGAATTTCTCAAGATATGCTTGATCGGTGGGTTAACAAGCTGTAATTTTCAGAGAATGTTCATAGATAGTCTGTCCAGCTACTATATGAGTTAAGTCGAGTTTAGTTCACCGGAAGTACTTCGAAACTAGTATTAAACAAAAAAGATGGTCAAAATTAAAAAAAAAATCATTGAAATCGATATATCTCACGTAATTTTAGACTTTCATACGTCCGGTTTGAACTGATATGTGCCCAAAGACACGGCACATACTATTAAAGATACTTTAACCCACATCCACACCAATTACTTAAAAATGTACAAGAAAACTGCCAAAAAATCGGTAAAAAATCACTATGCCGAACTTTTATTTATTTCTCTGCAAGTTCAAAAAATCTAAACCCAAAATATCTGTTACGAGTGAATAGATCTGTTCATTCTCTACAACTTTTATTCTAATGAAAATTTCACACGATTATTCTGTAGCACGATATTTTTACATTTTGTGACGGCCGTACGCGAAAATTTGGGATTTCTGAAACGCTATAGCACACCGAAAGGAGGGACGACCAACGAAAATGTCCACTAATTCGTACAATGAAGTTGATGTATCACCATTTCTGAAATGTTTTAACATTTCGGAGCGTCTATACGATCGTTTCTGATAATTACATATCAGAAATCCATTCAGTAATCGAACCCCAAACCACAATTCATAATGATCATTGTTACGTGCTAGCTTCGAAGTGTCAGCTTGGTTCGATTGTTGTCTATCCATTATCATATCAGACGCAAGGAATGATTTCGACAACTTTACAGACTCTAAGGTCAGGTTCGCGTTTAGGGCTAGGGGTCTGTTTGGCTTTTGGGGCCCCGTGCTTCCATGTGGTGTTTGATAAGATTCCACAAATTTTATAAATTGGACTGAATGAAAACATTTTGTTTCCGAGCGCTGCAGGCAGAACACGCTCGTTTGAGCCTGTCCGCGCACATTCAGTGAAACTTATGTTACCATTTCTTGTTTGAGAGCGGGCAGAGAACTTCCAGTGGCAAGGACCTTGCTTCAACTAATATATTTGGGCCCTTCGACCACCGGGGCCCCTAGACGTGCGCCAAGTGCCTACAGGCCTGAACGCGTACACATTGTTCTTCATGATTTCTACACCTCATATCGGGAGATGATTTCATTTCGGGACGTCTACAATTACACAACACGAAACACAACCATCCATTATCCTCTACTATTATAGGTAAGATGGTGCTGTTCCTCGCCTCGGAAGTTCCAATGCAGTTCTCTTTCCAGTCATACACACGCTTATAGGAGCTTGGAGATGTTACAAATATAGGGTACTCCAGCATTCCAGACGTCTCTTGAATCCTGGTACCGACCAGCTATCTCATTTTTTTGTGCTGAATTTTAAACATTTTCCGTTTTCTTCATACACAGATGGTTTTCCACAAGTTTGGGAAACCTTCTGTCCGAAATCCTTGCGACTTGCACTTTCTTCGCAGTTACATAGTGTTGAAACAGGCAACCAGTTCACTGATTTACTTAGGTCCGATTAGACCAAAAATTTGAATTCCTAGTTGAGATCCCATCTACAATTTGCTGCATATGATTGGCTGAATTCAGTTGTGACTCCTAGTTATCAGGTTAGAATTTTAACTGGGAGTTGAAAACTTGGCAAAATCGGGCATTTTAGATCTGTACCATGATGACTGATGAGTCTTCTCCTCGGACCATAGCGATTCGACATCGTCCGACTGGAATTTCAGTACAAAGCATACACAGTATAATTATGCAGAAGCTAAATGGTACAGCATTTATATTTTCCCCATTCACATTCAATTTTCAAACTCTTCTGTCAGCTTGGAAAGTGCATGCTTTGGGGTGGGGGTCGCAATGAAAACAAGACACAGCTCCAAAAAATGCAATGTTGGTTCAAAACACACACACACAGTTGGCTCAAAACACTCACACACAGTTGGCTCAAGCATATTTTGTTTTCAGCCAAACCTCAATCATCCGTAAACTTGTCAGTTACGTCAACAAGGACTTGCGGAGTCCTACAAAGATGGGGCCGACAAAGTAAAATCAAGCTCAGGTGTCAGGTGTTTCAAAAACGTCACCAGGGACGGGGGCTTTATTGAGCCAGTCCAACCTATTCTGCATTTTGGTGGTCATTGCCGTCATTGGGATTCAGGTGGGGTACAGATATACGCTCCCACCCCTCTCTCACACCCATCGTATGGCCCTAATATCGCCTTTCGAACTCTGAAGCTTTATGAGATCCTGAAAATAATATGCGCCCAACGGGGTGCAGTAAGTACGCTGTACCTATTGTCGGGTCGATACTAGATTGTCGGGTCGAACTTAAGAGGCGAGTATTCATTTATCGTTAACAGGTCGTTTTGGCATCGGTCATCAGACTCTTAAACCAAGTCTGCTAATTTACATTCGCATGTAAATCCTGGAATCAGCACCGAACCCTCTGCCTTTTGACTAAATGTTGTTGCGGGGGGGGGGGGGGGGGGGGGCTCTTTGGTTCGACCCGACTCCACGTTTTTTTCAACACTATTGTGAGTTTATGGAAATGTCTGCTCTAAAAAAGTTAACGGGAATCATACCCACGTCTACTTGCAAAAGTTGCTTAATGTGTTTTTTCGCGAGATCAGTCGTTCTCGAACTCTCAAGGCAGAAGGACGTGTTTTCTCACGCTCCAGGTCTTATGTCTCGCAAAATATATCAGTCCAACTCTGCCAATGCTTGCACCATGCCCCCCATCCCCGTTCACAATCTAGACTTCGAACCTATCAGTGGGGTCTTCAGCGACTACTCAACTTTATAAACATAGCGAGCGAGGCTTATCGCTCCGGAAGGATTATTTTTTATCACTTTATTTCAAAACATATCACGTTACAATAAAAAACCTACAATATCAGGAAATGTTTTATTTTATTGATACGATTGGATTCGTGACGTCATGCAGAGCGCGTATCATTTTGAATCGAAGTGATCGGGTGAAAATTGCGGATATTAGATCGATAAAATTTGCAGTTTTCTTCACTCGATGTCTGGTCGTTACCAAATCCGTCACTAAGCCGCTTATCGCCTGGCAGATGTTGATATTATGCTCTATTCCCAGAAATAATTCGTAGTTGTCACTCTGAAAATCGATTGATTTCTATATTTCGAATATTTTGAAAATTTCATTGTAAGGACGTGCACGTGCGATTGTCAATTCTTTTTGAAACGAAGTTTTCTAGGGAAATTTGACGGAGGTAGCTTTTTAATGTGCAACTTCATGAACATGACTTAAATTTCGAAAAGCTTACAGCCGAACTATGTTTGGATCTCACAAAATTTTGTTGAAAACATATCTGTGGCGCATAGTAGGCATACTTGAGGTGTTTGAAAACGTATATTGCAATGAGGCCAGCTCAGTACGGCATGGCCTAATGCAAGCAAACAGAACACAGTTTTACAAAGAATGCAGAATACTGCAGTGAATATTACCAAAATAATGAGTCGGTACATATGAGAACAAATAATAAAATGTATTATAATACGATGAGATAAATATACAGAGTGATAATACAATCAGAACTAACAGCGTTTTGCTTACTTGGTAACGCGTAGTGTCATTTTCAGCAAGAAAAAAGTTCTTGGAATAAGTGTTTATTAGCGGGAATGGAGTAAAATAAGAGCCTTTTCAGGAAGTCAATTACAAGACATAGGTATAGCCTTAGAGTAAGTAATGAGGTATAGCTAAGTTCCGCCGGTCCGCGGTTCAGTGGTCAGCTTGGTCCCCAGGTCGCTAGTGAAATAGGATCTGATCACTTTAAGGAAAATAACATTACGTTAGAACGAATGGCCGTCAAAAATGATACAAAACAAATTACTTGAAGAAAATTTGCGAATTCTACATCGCCGGGGGATGCAACCGATGCAACTTCATTTTCATTTCCACACCATCCAAGAGGTAGGAGTTAAAGGTGCGCTTTTTTATCACAAGACTAACAACTAAGGCCTACTCCTGTATTTTCGTGAGCTGAGGTTTGTCCAGCCCGTGTCCGCCGCCCGGAAAATCACCGCGGTACTCGCGTGAAAAAATGTACCTTCTGGAGTTTGAAAGCGTGCCAGTCGAATGACGGCTATGTCACCAGAAAGGTTTGTCTAAAAAGAGCATAGACAGGCCAGGTACCGACAACGTGGATAAGCACATTGTGGCAGGGGATGTCATGTTCATTGATCGGTCGCAATCTGGTTTTGTGAAACCAGTTGTATTATCAGTGCCTGCCTCGCAAAACTCAAGAAGGGTTGTTCTCTGGCAAGTTTTGTATCAGATTCCCCACACCCGCACTGGCCTAAAACACATTATTTTATATAGCTAGAAATTAAATTAAAAAACCCCTCGCATCTTCTCTTTGCTATGAATACTTCTTTGTCACTCCTTTGTTAATATTAAAGAAAACACATGTTTCCATATTCAGGTTCCATTATATTTCTATTAATTGCTTTTGTTATCTTTTAATCAATTTAATGGTTATTACTGATGCCCTACCTTTCCGGTGGCTTTACGGCGGTTACTTTGTCCAGTCGGGTCGGTGGTGACGCGATATTAACAAAAACAATTATGCAATTAAAATTAATTTACGCTGTGAATACCCACTTTTTTACAAGTACGGAAAAAGTGATGCCATTTATAGGCTTTTCGTACAGAGCAGGAGCAGGAGGCTTTTTGAATTTTTCTCTAGCTTTAAAATTACGGCATTAGAATTGCGTGAAATCCATTGCAAAACTCAACAGTGGACCAAACTATCATCTTGGTCGATTCACATTTCACCGCGCAAGGCAGTTGCTGATAAGCAAACTGGGTTTTCATTACGAGATTTGGACCTATGCAGGTCATACAGTTCCTCCATGTGCTCAGCCACGTGGTCGGTACCTGGCCTACCTATGTTGTTTTTCAGTCATACCTTTCTGAGCAGATAGCCGAAATTCGACTAGCACGCTTTCAAAGTCTAGAGGGTACAATCTTTTATAAATCTTTACAATGATGATTAATAACATGCTGTGTAACACGATTATCCGTGCAATTTTTCAACCAGACCGATGCGCTCGCGCGTACAAATATTATTCATCAGTCATCTACTTCTTTTTAAAGAGTTCATCATGAAGACATTATAATCTTTTCTCCACGCAATTGCCATTTTAATATATCAATTGTGATATTTACGGTAAATGTCAATTTTTACGTAGTATTAACGACCATTACTTATTACAGATTGTAGTTTCGGTCATGTAACACAGATTTTACACTGAGATTCAGATAGAATATCTAGGAGGGTAGGACAAAGAAATCGTGGATAATCTCGGATAATCGTGGATAATCTCGGGGATTATGAGATAACGTCGCGCGAACACTAGTCGTTCGGCTCGCAAACCTTCCAAGGTCGCCCCGTCCACTGCAAGTTGCTGGATCCAAGTTCAAGCCTGTACGTGTGCAAAAGTCGCGACTCGAGCAGATCGAGGCTCCAAATTTATAGTTTTCGCATGGGCGTCCCCGGGGCAGCTTTATGTCAATACCAATTGTCCGATCAAGATGAGACACATATTTTTGGAATCTACAAGCTTCAGGCATTATGACTATATGTTTTAAATGTCAAAATAAGTCATATTTTTACGCTGACAGATTGTTAGAAAACACTGGTTTATGTTTCGATTTTTCAAAAATCGATTTCTCAGCCAATTATGTAATGATATCATGGCACTATCTGGTCATAATCAGACAGTTATTCTGCACCAGGAAAAAAATTCCGCGGCTCACTATCTATAATATTGCGTCTATAAAACTGAACCTACCGATTCACTATTTTTTTTAGGGGTTTTTCTAAAAAATTTCCAAGAATAAATTATGCATGATTTTTTTACGTATTTTTCTTATGACAAATTAGTCACGGAGAAACCATCCCCCTAAAAAATCACGTAATTTTGAATCCCCTTAACGATCAGCCAACCAATAAAAGAAGGTAAGGCTTATCATATTATGATATAATATGAGACGATATACATCTCATCGGGATAAACAGTCACACCGGTCAATCTAATAGCTTGCAAAGTCGCATTGAATGGGATGCGCGTTTAATCCTGTGTCCGACCACCTACTGTCCATGTGAATTCACCCTCATCTGGTAGGTACACATTGCTGGTTATCATGGTCAAGTGTGGCCAAGACATCCATTTGTATATTATGAGCTCGCAGTCGAGAAAAGCATTCAAATGATTAATTTGTCCGTCTGGTCAGAAGATTATATTATAGTGGATCTGGTCTGGTCGCAAAGTCTGAAAGTAAAGTATTAAGTAAAGAATAAGTAAAATTCTCCCCGTGTGAGGAAGGGGTGTCGTGGGACGAGGTTTAAATGCTTCAAAGTAATTCGTATTGGCGTCAGGAATACTGAGTTTCCTACGCCGGTACCCGTAAATTACAATCAGGATACGCAAGCGGGCATGATATCTCTGCACTATGACCTGTCATTGCAGACGCTATGTCTAGTACATAAAGCGTGCAATCCATTTTTATAAATCCAGGCTATCAGACTCAGTCATAAGCAATGGGGCTGCAACGCAACCAAGGTGTTTGCGGGAGAAAAACTGCATAAGTGTTTCGGAGGAGCGCACGGGGCATAACAATGTGTTTAGTTAATAGGAATGTGTCGCTGGCGGGGTCCCCCACCCCACCAGCGGGGTGGGGTACCCAACATACACTACGTATGGTATGTTAAATGGAAACGCTACATATGTGTCCAACATACGCTCATATGGTATGGCAGCGGGTGGGAGGATCCAACATACGTTATGGTGGTGTACACATTAACAAAATTTCTAAGTTCAAACGGTAAGTGTTCAGCCTCGATGCTTCCGCTAAAAACGACAGAAATCAGCATCGGTTAAGATGTACTCGTAACAATCGATTTAACACAGCAATCCAATGCAGAAGTACATGTGCATTGATACATTCATGGAACTTTACAATCTTATGTATCAACAATCTGAAAGGTCTACTAATTATTTTTTCTTGCAAACTATGCTGATAATCGCTGTAACTTTATTAACAATTGGCCCACCTTAGATCTCGACGTAACGAAAAATAGCACACAATGGACAATACGAATTGTGGTTTTGTTTGAGGTTCGTTTACTGCATGGTTTTTTGACATTTAATTCTCAGAAACGATGGTATGGAAGATCCGAAATGTTAAAATATTTCAGATATGGTGATATATCAACTTCATTGTACGAATTAGTGGACATTTTCGTTGGTCGTCCCTCCTTTCGGCGTGCTATAGCGTTTCCAAAATCCAAAATTTTCGCGTTCGGCCGTCACAAAATGTCAAAAAATCGTGCTACAGAAAAATCGTGTGAAATTTTCATTAGAATAAAAGTTGTAGAGAATGAACAGATCTATTTGCTCGTAACAGTTATTTTGGGTTTAGATTTTCAAAACTTGCAGAGAAATAAATTAAAAGATCGGCCTATTAATTTTTACCAATTTTTTTTGCAGTTTTCTTGTACATTTGTAAGTAATTGGTGTGGATGTGGGTTTAAGTATCTTTGATAGTATGTGCCGTGTGTTTGGGCACATATCAGTTCAAACCGGACGGATGAAAGTCAAAAATTACGTGAGATATATCGATTTCAATGATTTTTTCAATTTTGACCAACTTTTGTGTTTGATACTAGTTTCGAAGTACTTCCGGTCAACGTAACTCGACTAAACTCATATGGTAGCTGAACAGACTATCTGGGAACATTCTCTGAGAATTTCAGCTTGTTTACCCACCGATCAAGCAAACTTTCTTATTTGAAGAGATAGGCCGATCCGTTGCTCAGGCTATAGGTCTTACTGCTCTTAGTATGCCATTCAATCTCTCACTGTACTGGTACGGGATTGGCAACTATTAAGCTATGCAAGCTCTCACTGCTCTGGTGTCGTATTAGAAACTTGTATGGTAAAGTCAGCTCTTGCTTCTAGTTGTAGTGCAAAATATCTATGAGGAAATAGCAAATTTGTGTTGATGCGACTGTCATTGGGCACGTGCAGAATTCGCTCAAAATAAGAAAAAAAAATACTAAAAAAGAGTCTTAGTCATCTTTAAGGTAACTACTAGTTTTTGGCACTGTGACTTTTTTACTGATTCTTTGAATAATTAAATAATTTTTACGCCTGTTTGACCATTCTTACAAATATAATTGTGAGCTAATTGAAATATTTTGCAAGCGTAACGTTTTCGCTTTCGTTTCACTTTATTATTATATCCTAACGATTAAATTCTTACAAGTATATACTATATATTTTAGCATACTATTACACTATATGAATTTATTTCTTATATATAAACCATTTTATTTCAAATTAATAAGTTTATTTCACAAATGTTCCTCCAAACGGCTTTCGGCGAGATGAAATATTCAGAAAATTGGCTCTGTAAACGCTTGTGCTTTGGCATAAGTTAGTCTCATTTATTTTTGTGTGATATTTGCCGGTGATTCTTGGCAATCTCGGCACCTCCACTTCCGTCGTCGACAATTAGTGTGAACCCTTTTGGGCAGAGTCGGATGCACACACGTGTTTCGTTTCAATAATCGCAATGTCGTTTTGATTATTGACGTTTCGTTCCAAAAAGCACATACCAATAAACCATTCGGTGTTTCTGTTTTGCCGTGCACCGTGGTCTTTATTTTTGTTTGTTATTCCACATTATTTTCACGTATTGATTTATTGTCTTATTTGGAAATGAAATAAATTATCTGCAAATAACAATACACATCGATAAAAGCATTTGGCCAACCCAAAAGCTTCGAACGACGAATTACTTTATTTCTTGAGTAGGTAGCTATCCACATACCAATAATATTACGATCGTCTTTGCACAGTTTGTGCATAATTAGGTGGTTAGGCCAGATTTTTGCATTGGGTGCTACTGGGTATGCGGCAAACATCCCCAAAGTTTTCCCCATAAAATCTCCCATAGAAATATTCGATGACAAAATAACCGCTGGTCATATACGTGCCAGTAATGCCAATGGTCCTGAAAGTTTTGCATAAAGCACTTCAATATACAGGTGCAAAAAAAGATTTAAATATAAATTGACTGAATTCGAAATATGTTTGCTATGAATCAGTAGATATTGTTTCGTATTTAGCAGGAATGCTAACGTAATTAGCAGGTCCTAAATTACCTGGTATTGCATTAAAATATTCAACGTGAATCGATTATGATGATACGATTACTTAGAACAGTGATCGGAGCTGCCAACGTTAATTGAGTGAAAAGATATCATGGTTTCTTTGAAAAGATAACGGTTCCAAAAACCTTTCATGAATTTGTTTTTGTATAATTGTTTGCTACGATTTAAATTTATGGTCATATTCCTAGGCCCAAATGCAGAGATGTCATTGAGGAAGCACTAATAGTCAGTGCGCACTAAATGCAAACTAAGTTAGCATTTGAAATAATAAATTGTCCCCTATGTGCGCTCTGAGTTACGGTTAAGGGTGAGTGTGCACTCAGTGTCTTCTCTGCATTTGGGTCCTAATTTCTTTGCATATTCTTTAAAAAAAAAAAAAAAAGGCGAGATGTTTAATTAATTGGTATTATGTATACTTTTAAAATCTTCTTTTAAATTTAATTCGGAGGACTTCTTGAAAGAAGGCATAGTAAAAAACAACACCCCTGACAACCTCAGCGAAACGCATCTGTCAGACTGAATCAATGGAATTCTTACTGCAACTTTAAGGTGAGTGACAAAATGTTTCTTAAATACCGGATTAACCACCACCTAAGACCATTTCGGCTCATGCGTAAAGTTACGACGAACAGCTAACTTATCTTAAAGCTACTCAAAGTTTATGTTATTTGCCCCCTGGCCACTACATTTTGTAATGTATCTTTCATCGTTAAAAATACAGAAACATGTCAGTTATTCAGCACAACAAAAAGGTGTGCTTAAAACCAGCTTCATCAATTTATTATTAGCTCAACGCTGGTATAACGGCCTGAGTATGTCATAAGCATCGTTACTGAATGCAAGCGTAAAGCGGTAGCAAGCACAATTGGGACTTTTCCAAGAAAATATGTTTGAAGGGTTTAATAGCGTTTATTTACTGTATTTGCAGCAATTCATGTCAAGTAAACTGTTCAAATTTCAGGTTTGACTTTTCAAAATTGGTTTTGGATTTTAGTGTTTATTGACATAATTGTCTGTGAGAGGACATTGTTACTGGTTTAAGCAATTACAAAAATGCAATTGATGGAAGGGAGGTACAGAATTCCCTACGGGACAGAATACCCGGCAAAGCGGGGAGAATGGGTAACCAAATAGTTCAGTTGGTTGTGCACCTGCCCGGCAAGCAGGAGGTCCCGGGTTCGTGTGCCGGTTTGGGTGCACATTTACCAGCTTCGCCTCCCTTCCAACATTGTTTTTCATTCTCCAATGGGAAGGCAAGGTGATAAAATGAGTTAGTTCAGTGGTAATGAATCTTACATTTAGCTCCTCTCGCTTCGTTGATCATTAATAACAAATATATTTTTCACTAAAAAAGTGACTATTATTTACTCTCATATTCTGAACACGAAGTTAGATTGCCTGTTGACAAAAGTGCCTGCCTATGTTGATCAGGTAACTGAATATGTTCTATAGAATCATCGCTAGCCTGAGTAAACCTACCTATGCCTACCACTGGCTTAGGTAATATAGAATGTTTATTTATTTTTTATTTATTTTATAGGCGCTTAAGAGCCAAAAATTCTCAATATTTTTTTACTTA
Source organism: Nemoura dubitans (assembly GCA_921293005.1). Lineage (NCBI taxonomy): Eukaryota > Metazoa > Arthropoda > Insecta > Plecoptera > Nemouridae > Nemoura > Nemoura dubitans. The sequence goes on along the minus strand of OV121078.1, from coordinate 11,722,215 downwards.
TCTCTGCCAGGACAAAGAACATGCTGGAAAAAAGCATTTATGAATATTGTAGGTTAAAACGACCAATCTTTAACTTTTTTTAATAATTTATAACGTTTTTATCGGTATCATTTTTATGTCTTCATGCGAAATTCTATGTTACTCGTTTGTCATTAAGATTTCAAGCCCATCATGGAAAAAACATTTATTCACATAAAGCCATGTTGTTAACGCCCACCTGCCCATACTCTTTAAATTAAAGAATAGTGGGGCTTAAAGGCGCGTCAACCTTTGGCGTTTTTTTTTTTTTTTCATTTTGTTCATACTCTTTTATCCGATACCAACTGCTTCACTCATCTTCAACGCAATGTTAATTGCGTTCGCTCGGCCCTAGGAAATACCGTGCTAAATTATGTTCACGCCATCATAAATTCAGCCACAAGTTATAAAGCTAATAATTGTTAACTTATAATTATTCTTTGTTACTTTTTGAGTTTCCATGCAAATGTGGGATCTATCTTCAGCTATTAAACAATTAGCACAAAGTTAAGTGCATTCCGCTAGAAAGCTTTTTCGGCATTATTAGCCCAAAATCATTATCATAGTGACTCACGTAATCGTAAAAAAAACAGATAGGAAATATGAAAAATATTAATTTTTAAGCGGTCCATAAAATATTAGTGGTTAAATTGATAGCGATATTTAGAATACGTATCAGTACCTCGCATAAGGACAATCACAGAGTGTGCCATTAAATTTCGGCAAATAAGTAAAGACAGCGAAGCGATTGCGTTAATATATTCTTCATTGTGAAATGCTTATCAGTGTTTATTAAATTAACGGCTTGGCTGTGGTTCTCAAAGGGCAAACACCTTGTCGGAAAACTAGGCATTGAAACCAATCCACCCTTTGGCCATCCCTTACAAAACCCAAGCTTTTTGTGCTGTTATGTTTTGCGTATTTTACTAGCACCCTGTGTATATCTGGATCTTAAAAGGGACGTCTTATCGGCCTGAAACAACCCTTATATACCTATACAGATCGGTTCACACTGTACGACCCTTATGTTTCTATGCAGATCGGTTCACAGCTTATTATAACAAATATAAGCAAAGAAGATTTTCAAGAAAGTTCGTTATATTTTCTTGAATGGGCAAAATAGAGACTTTCCGGAAGCAATAAATATTGCAATTGCAATTCCAGCGAACAGTATCAGGAAACGGGCTCTCGCTTCAAATTAATCAAATAGATGTAATGAAAAGTTACAGGCTCTTATTTAAGATAACAATTCAACTAAACAGGCATTGCCAGCACAGTGTGCGCGGCTGGCCGTTCAGAAAGCATTTCTAAGTATTTTCTGGCGAAACAATGTTTTTAATATTTCGGTAGACGTCCAGTTTCATTACTGAATATTTTACGCAACGGAAATAAAAATAAGTGCTCTTCTGGTTACGGAAAACCACCTAGTAGAATTTCCGCTATGTGCTCAGAAAAGTTTGTTTGAAAAGAGCATGGGCAGGCCAGGTACCGACCACGTGGGTGAGCACATGGTGGCAGGGTAGGTATGCATGTTTATTGATCGGTCGCAATATAGTTTTTATAAACCAGTTTCATTATCAGTGCCAGACTCTCAAAACTCACGAATTTTTTATCTAGCATGTTTTGTATCCAATTCCAAACACCCCCACTCTCATACAACGCTAATTTTATAGGTAGAAGATAATTCTATGTCACCACTTGTTATATATTAACTTAAACATATTATGGTTCCATTGCTATTGTTATATCACATTACCGCCGACCTGCCTGGACGAGGTATTGCCACCGGAAATGTAGAGTTAATATATAGCCAATAATTTAATATCGAGATAACGGACGCAATATGCAATTTAAGTTCATCCACATTGCGAATACCAACTTTTTTGCAAGTACCGTAGAAGTGACGGCATTAAAGTGTGTTTCGTACAAGGAAGATCCAGGAAACTTTTTGAAATTTCTGCAAGCCTAAAAAAATTCGAATTATATGCGATTGGATTGGCTTGAAATCTAATCGCATAACTCCACACAGTATTGATATATCAGCTTGGGTCGATTCTCATTCCACGGACCGAGGCAGCTGCTGATAAGAGAACTGATTTCTATAAACGAGATTTCGATCATCTAAGCATGCCATCCAGTTCCTCCACGTGCTCATCCTCGTGGTCGGTACCTGGCCTGCCTATGCATTTTTGTGACAAAAATTTCTCAGCACATATCCGAATTTCTACTAAGTGGATTTCCGTGGCCAGAGGTGTACATACAGAATTCAATCAAACTGCAAAACTATTGTACTATTAAGAGGTTGTGATGTAAAGAACTGTTATTTTAATTGCCATTCGATCTGCATCGGTATTTGAGGGTCTTCAAGTCTGGACCGAGCTGCATGGGTATCTAAGGGTCGTCCAGTGTTGACCGTTCTGCATAGGTATATAATGATCGTATCTGGCCGGTATGACGTCACTTGGTAGACCCTGTTTTACGAAAATTGAGCTTGTGAATTGAAAATAGCGCTTGCAAAAAACACAACACTTGTAGCACGGAAGGAGCTTGTGATTTGTAAGGGATGACTGGGATGTGAAAATGTGTTCCATGTCAAGATCACTGGGTCAAAAAGAAATTCCGATCACTTGTTTCAGTAAAAGCTGATAGAAAAAAAATCGCTTGGCTTCCTGCGCTTATTTCACAATAATATTATCTCATATCAGGCTCTGTTGATTGTCGGAATGGAAAATCAGCACTGACACATATTTAAACCCTCGCTATCAATTTGCCCTTAATTTTTTCCACTTAATATATATTATATTTTTTCTATCTGTTTTTCAATGATAAAATGTGTCGGCTTCATACTTATACTGGGCTAAAAGCTTGCCCGTGCCTCTTTCTGCCTATATATGGTTTTCAAACTAAAAGCACTTAGATTTTGCCAATCGCTTGATAGCCGTTGATAGGGAGGATATCCCAGGGTCACTCTTGCCTGGAACATTCAGAAAATTATTTGGAATAAAGTTACTAACCAACTCTCATAAAACTTATTATTCCAAATTATTTATAATTGGTTGCTGTATTTATAAAGAATTATGCGAAATGTGTCACTTTATTAACAAAAACCACTCGAACGCAATTTTAAAAGCGTTGAATATGAGCGTGGAGTCGGTATCAAATAAATGACTATTACAGGAGAGCTTTAAAAATTCGACAGAAACAAAAGGTTTAATATAAAAAAGAACGAGCAAACACTCATATTGTCAAGACAACGAACATCTTTAAGACCCACAACTTTTTAAAACGCTTTATTTTAGGATTTTTTATGTCTTGGCAAATTTAAGTACAAGAAAAGTTGAGTAAGGCTGTACAGGGTATCAAAGAAAAAATAAAATAAATTGAAAATTTGACATTACCTTTGCCAGAAATTCAAGGTGTAATTTTCTTACATATTCCAGGTTAAACGCTGCTAATCGTGGAGGTGCCAGTACCAAGTCATGCAGAATATTAGCACAAAATTAAAATCTTTGTACTTGTAGATGTGATGACAAGAACGGTTTTTTAATTTCACATTTAGACTTTTTCTGGAAGTGATTTAATTTTCATAATATTAAAAACCATGCCACTTTCAAGCGCCCTCTGAAGGGATTGGTTTTTATTTGCTAGAGTGGCAAAAAAGTGTCTAGGTGGCTTTGGACCTGAACGAAATTTAACCCAAGTTTGTTTGCAAAAAGGCGCAACGTAAGAGCAATAAATTACGTCAGCGTAAGTAGCGGTCTTGGCTGGCATCAAGTCAATGCCAGTAAGCCGCCTCTGGTGCAGGGCTGGCTGAAACGAATCTAAACACTCTAAGGTTAGCAAGTTACAGCTTCCCACCAGGCCAGGGAAGCGTCTCATGTTTAGAACCTCCTGGCACTGACCTAAACGCACAACGGCATTGCGACATATTTTCACCATGCAAGAGAATCTCCCTTCTATTAATCTAACCGGTGATATTGGAATCTTCTGGAAACTGGCTGACAGATGGTTTAAGATTAAATGTACCAAACTCAAAAACTCAGTGTCCAGTACATAAATTCCCGATGGGTTATGTTTACAAGACCGTTTATAAATGATGATTGATAACAGGACAATCTATTGACTTTTGATAGCTGTTTCCCTTAGCATATCGAGCACAGGGACATCATCCCTCAGGCTCTCCCTTAGACAACAGGCCCAACATTTAGACAACATTTAAAATTTTCATTCTTTGGGACCGGCGCCACGAATTAACTTATATAGCAAGACACATGCAGATGTGTTCACATTTGTCTTTCACCTTGGCCGTCGGTTTAAATAGATATAGCTGTTTTCCGTAATTCGTGCGACTCATTTTGATTGGTTGACCCTACTTGTGGTCGATTATTCGTCATAGCCAATCAGAAGTCGCGTCGTGTCACGCCGAATGGAGGTTCAGTGCTAAGATTTTGTATAAAAGCAGCGGCTGCCAGTTGTTAGAATCAGTCGACTACTGACAAGCTTCCAAAGAAGACACGAGATGGCGCGATTTGCTGTATTTGCTGGTAAGGTCCTGAATTTGTATTTGTATTTTTTATGAGCGGAGTCTTTAATTTCTCTACCGCCAGGCGAATATCACTTGAAACGATATTTTTGTTCAGTTTTTATTGTTTTTTGGATTGTGTTCGATAGCGCTCTCCAGTGCTAGCGCTTGTTTTGATTTTGATGAAATTTTCGGAGGATGTACTTTTGTTTTAAATTTGAACCCATGTGGGTTTTAGCTTCATTAGCACAATTGTTTCAAAGGAATCAAATTTGCCGAAGTGTTTCACATACATTTTTTCAAATGGGCTGAAGCATTGACTAATAGTTTCTGAACAGTGGTATTGTCGATAATGTTGTTTAGCACAAAAAAGTTTTCCTGAAAGTTTTAAGTGTTGCTAGCTTATCGTTCTTTTTTAATTTGCATTTTTGCAATTGTTTGAGCACATAATTCAACTTTTTAAACAAAGTTAAAGTTACAAATTTCCAATTACCATTGCCTTGGCTGATTATTGACAATGTTTTGGTATTTTACACTTGGCGCAAAGTAGGTATTAACGCAGACGTACAAATATTGTAAAATGTATGTAAAGCTTATGTCTAGTTCGGATTCTAGCCACCCTCCCTTGCCCAAATTTTCAGGTTAGACACTACTGATTTACTAGCCAGGCTCAGCAATGAATAAAAACCGGTCTCAAAATTCCTATCCTACCGATGTCTAGAGGATATAAAAAACACTGCCACCGATTTATAACAATCATGATCTTTCTTATTCTTCAAATGTGGTCGTGATCTAACATATTTTTTTGAACAATCAAACATAAAGTGAAAACTGCTTCCCCAAGCTTGTAGCTTTAAATTTAAGATTTTACCCTAGTCTTTTACGGGGCAGCAATAAAATATGTTTACTTGAATTGTCCGAACAAGAAGAGACACAAAGTAAGTAACTTAAATACTTTACGCATCATTATTATATGTTTTTATTTAGTATATTATGATTAATTTATTTTTAACATGTAAAAACAATACCATGTTAAAAGGATTGCTTATTTCGGTTGCAGTGTGGTATCGAATCATCATAAGGAGTTTTAACAGAAGCTTTGAACCGTATCGGCCATATTAATAATTATAATGATTATTTTTATTATAATAATAATTATATTTTGTCGTTTCATCAATACATTTGATATTTGACATTGTCAGGTTTTACAACATTGCATAAAGTGATCACTAATTAATTATGATAACAAATCACAGAACTCTGTCACAGAATAAAAACATTTAACAATTAAATACTCTTTGAGGTGTGTTTTGAATCTGGTCCCCTCCTTTTCTTTAACACTATTTGGGAGTGCATTATAGAGCTTTGCTCCTATAAGGTATTGTTTTTTTTAGTAAGTTCTTAGTTTTCCAGGTTTAAAATTTGTAATGTTTTTCACTTTATGTCATGTGGTGTCATTTGTTTTAAAACCTAATTGATTGTACTAAATATATACATGCAAGGCAAAGTTAAGATGTTTAGTCTCTTAAATAAATGCTGACATGAGTCTTTATAAAATACATTTGCTGTTGGGTTCGGTTAAACACACATGCATTTTTTCTTTGCAGGAGCTGTGATGGCTGTGATGATCTTCGATGCAGTTTCCATCTCAACTGCAACTCCTGGAAACGGACTGGGACCGAAACGTAACATAACAAGCTGTTCAAACAGTTTTCCTGTTACTAACCACGATGGCACTTTAAATTAATTTGAGCAGGCAGATTAATCTTAATATTATTACGATCCGTGAAGGAATTGTTTTCGTTTACAACCCTTTCAAAGCGTTTAAAGAAAACACGGTGCAAAGGTTCACTCGTAAACTTCCAACACTTACAATTGTCAATGTACATATCTGGAAAAAATCATAGACATTGAGAGACTCAATTGGTGTCGGATGGTAGTTTTGATATAAATTAAAGCATTCTTTATCCATTCGAACCACGTACTAGTACAGTATAACGGCATGGAAGACACATTTATAAACAGGAAGTTTTAGTCATATTTATTACGAAAAATTACTTAATACAGACACAATCTGAGATAAAACTTCCCTTCTACTACGTATCTCTTTTTGTTCAACACTCTGTGAAGAGAAGTACCTGCAAAAACCTCCGCGTACGACGTTATTCAAGCGCACGGTTTACTCCACACCGAGCACCATTAATAACACCTGCTTTGTTCGCGCGCAGCCAAGCTGGTGTGGGAGAATTTCAACGCCTGGCAGTCTCAGTCGACGTTTGTGCCTTACGGCGTGTCTAACTGCGTCACCATCAACACGTGTCCGGTGAAAGGAGCACTTACCGGACCCACGCCGACCGGATGCGGCTGGAAGATGCCCGAATTCTGCGACGCGGCGGTGGAAGCGGCCGTTGACGCCTATCAAGGTCGGTGTTAAATATTTGTGACTTAAGGGAAGGTAAAGAGTAACTAGGCAAAATTCTGCAACTAAACCAGAAACGTTAGCAACACAACCATTGGAGCCTGTGTAAAGAATAGAAGCACTATTGGTGCCTGTCTGTTAGATAGGAGTTAGTGTGTAGAATAAAACACTTTAATTGGTGCCTGTGTGTTGGATTGATGCACTACAATTGGTGCCAGTGTGTGGTATAGATGCACTACAACTGGAGCAAGTGAGTGGTCAGAAGCTCCTATATTAAACATGTTGCAGCCGCCTTGCCTGCGTCTGCTGCCCCCCCTGCCGACTACACCATCTACGCCGGCGTGGGCGCATACAAAGTTCACACCGAGCACAAGACATGGGACGAGGCCAAGGCGATCTGCGAGGCCGAAGGTTCTGGCACAAGCCTGGCCATCCCAAGCACAACAGCCGAGTATGATGCTGTGCATAACATGATTTACACGGTGCTCCCCAGCGAATCGTTCGGCTTTTGGGTGGGCATGAGCGATATAGCCGTCGAGGGCGAATTCGTGACCATATTTGGTAAGTGCATTGACTGATTGGAAAACACATTATGTTTCAATTCATTGCAAATTTCTTGTGCCAGACTTATTAGATTTGATTTTGATTTAGCCACACCGGCCCTAAAAGAAACGTCTCTGTAATGAAATGCTCTTCTATGCACAGGCCAACCGCTGTTCAACTTGCCCTTGGTCCTTTGGGTCTCAGGCCAGCCCGACAACAATTTAAACAGCGAGGACTGCGTCGGAGTTGGCTTGGGTTACGATTATAGGCTCAATGACTACTATTGCCTGAATACAATGCCGTTCGTGTGCGAGCAGCCGTTGGCATCCACGCTGGCATCTTGTGGACCAGGCCTCTAGACATCCCGGTAAGAACCTTCGATCACTGCTTGTGTACGGGAGAGGCAACCAGTAAGCCTGGGCAGTTCTTACTGCTCTGTTTCTGGGTAGATTTCATGTATGCCGTGGTTGCTCACACTACTCTGTTACTGGATAGGCAACTTGTATGCTAACTTCAGCTCATACTCATAGGTTTTTAGCAAGTTATCTTGTAGGAAATAGCAAGGAAGTGTTGTTGTGACAGCCATTGGGCACGGACAGAATTTACTCGAACTTGATAAATATACCTGAAAACGACTCAAACTTCCCATAATAAAAACTACGGCTGGTTTTTTTTACTGAGAAATTTTAACTGATTTTTTTTAAAAGCAAAGCATCTTCTCGGCTGTTTGTTAAATCTTTTAAATTTAATTTCGGGCCTGTTCAAATAATTTTTAAACGTTACGCTTTTGTTTATCTTAATATCCCAATTATTAACTTCTTCTAATTATTTTCATTCACTTTCAGAATACTTTTTTATTATATCAATTGAATAATTTCACAATTTCACAATTTCACAATTTTCACAATTTTTTTTAAATATTAAAAAGCTTACAATCCAAATGTTTCCCCAAATTGAGTTTGGCGAGATAAATATTCACAAAGCTGTACCTGCAATCGCTTGTGCTTTAGCATAAGTCCATGTCATTTATGCTTGTGTGAAATTTGCAGGTGTGTCTTAGCCATCCCCGTCTCCACCACTTCTGTCACCGACAGGAAAGCAACCTATTGGGCAGAGACGCATGCACACACGTGTTTTTTTTTCAATAATCGCAATAGTATTTTGATTATTGACTTCTCCTTCTCAAAAGCTCATACCTAAAAACCATTCGGTATTTCTGTTTGCCGTGCACCATGGTCTTTTATTTTGTTTGTTATTCAATATTTTTTCCACGTGTTGATTTATTGTATTATTTGAAATTGAAATAAATTATCTGCATATTACAATATATTACTCTGATTAAGGCATTTGACCGAACCGGAAGCTACGAATGCCGAATTACTTTATTATTTCAGTAGGTAGCTATCCGCACAGCAACAAAATTATGGCCTTCTTTGCACGGTTTATGCACAATTAAGTTGTGAGGTCAGATTTATTCCATGGGGCCTACTGGGTATGCGGCAAATATCCCCAAAAATTTTCCCATAAAGCAGCCCTCAGAAATATTTGGTGAAAAATTAACCACAGGTCATAAACGTGACAGTAATGTCAACTTCTGAAAGTTTGACATTCAGAACCGGCAACAGCAGCCTTCTCTAAACTCACTGCTGGACAACCTTTATGTTAATTACCATTAAAAACAAGTGCAAGACAGTGAAATATGTGGTTAGAAAATAATGTGTAGGTGTTAATAAAATTTTACTGAGGTAAGCCTATGTAAACTATTGCCCAGTTAACATTGTGTAGTTATTAGAAGGGATGAAAACCTTATTAGCAGGCCCTGAATTGACTGTTATTTTGCTTTATATATGCCTGGAAACACTGCCAAAGTGTTTGCGTTGAAGATTTCGCTTCGCTCGCTACGCTCATCAATTATTGAACCTTAATCGGAAATTATGCTAAAACTAGGGCTTCGCCAAACGCTCTATACCGTCGCGTTGAAGGATGAGCGTAATTTTATTGTCAAATTTGCAAAAGAATGCAGTCCCTAACACAAATTAATAATACACATTCAAGAACAAAAGCAAAAGTCACATACAGATTTATAAATTGTAAATTTATAAATTGCAACATGTGTACAAAATTGGGCAAAGATTGGTTAATAACCTTGACAGTTATAAAGACGCAAAATTTTGAAAAAATCGAAATATTTCGTAATAATCGATTTATGCAAAAAGTTCCGAACCGATCTTTTTCAACAATTTTCATCAAAATCGCTTCAGCCGTTTGATCAGTAGAGCGCGGACAAACAGACAAAAAAAAAAAAAAAAAAAACATGGGATACTTTTTTCTACGGGTGGTGTAATTTGAAGTCTTCGCTCACTTCGTTCGCTCATCCAATTATTTTAGAACTGAGGTTGGAGCTGCTAACGTTATGTGAGTTAAGAAATCATGGTTTCCTAAAAACTAAAATGTTTCCAAAAACATTTTAGTTTTATAATTTGGTATATTTTTTTGCATGGATTGAAATGCATGATCCTTTTCCTCATTTCCATGTATAGAATAAAAAAAGCATAAAACAATTGGTACAAAGCGGAGAAAACATATCGCCAAATCCAATAATTTAATAGATGGTTGAATATCAGACTTGAAACATGAAACTGTGCAATCAAAGTCACCGTAAAGGAAGTTTGTTCGCTGCTGGCTGGACCAAACGAAGCGGTAGATGCAGAAAGTGCTGAACGGAGCTTAAATCGAGCGAGAAAGTTCCGTTGCTAGGGTAGTACGACACGCCGACAAACAACTCTGTAGTTTCTGGCAGAAGCGATCGCATTTGCGTATAGTTGCGGCAAATACCGTAATATAACAGTGGCGGCTTGGCTATGATTATTTTAAGCTATGGCACCGGTTCCTAAGGGTGGGTGGATGGTCGGCTGGCCTTGGGGTGGGTTTCGAGGGGTGGTTGGCTGGGTGGGGCGACCGGTAAGTAAAGAGTCCATGTCACGGGGTTATAGAAGCCACGCATATACCAGGCCCAGAATGAAGCCACGATCATCACGTTCATGCCCATGGGTGTAGAATGTTTTAGCCTTGCGAACTTCAGAATCACGAATACGAGTCTCGACTCTTGTGGGCCCTTTGTCGGCGCATTGAAGAGAACGAATGTTCTCAGTATGACCGAGTCCTTTCCCTGACCCACCTCCGCACCGAGATATGACGGTGTGGCGTACTGGCTAAATGCTCGATTTTGTGTTGGCCTTTTCGGCGTTATAGGAAACCCGAATAGGTGAGTTTTACCCAATTCCAATTGTTATATTGTTGTTAGATTCTTTAAGAGTATTTTATTTTTCGTATAGCTGCCTTTACACGGTCAACATTTTGCGTCAACATGTTGACTCGACATGTTGACGCCGTGTGAACGCAATCAAAACAGAGTTGTGGAGAAGATATTTAATGATTTTGATTGCTGCAATTATTACAGTAACTAGCAGTATGGCTCGTGCTACGCACGTGTTGTGGTAGTGCGGGTGAGGGCAAGATTTTTACGGAGAAGATGCCACCAAATTTTATATTATTTATAAGACACGACATATAATTTTATGACGTTCTTACACTGAAAGGAAAGCCTTAGCCTATTTTGTTGTTGTCAATGGACTGCTGAATCTGATGGTGATTGCAGAATGGGCTGCAGTGCTACGCACGTTCTTCAAGTGCGGGCGATGGCGTATGTTGTACTTTTCAGTTAATGGCTCTAAATATGAAATATAAATAATATTCTCAGAATTGAGCATTATCATCAAGACCCCCCCCCCCCCCCCGCCGTTTCTATTTGGCCCCACCTAATCTGGGACACTGTGCACGCCTATGATGAATAGCAACATAATATAAATGAAGGCGTAAAGGTGGAGAACACCTATAGTTTTCAAATCCCCGCAATTTGAATTGTTGTTTTGTGAAGTTAGGTCCTAGCCAATATATAGAACGTTTCAGGCGCGTAGGAAGTATTTCAAAAGTATTTGACTAACCCAGGAGCTAAAAATGCCGATTTAGTTTATTACTTTATTATAGGTAGCTTTTCACATAGCAATAATTGATGAGCGTAGGGAGCGAAGCGAGCGAAGCGAAATCATCAATTTTACTACTTTTTAAAAAAGCACTTGTGTGTGTTTTTTGTTTGTTTGTTTGTTTGTTTGTTTGTTTGTTTATATGTGTGTTTGTGCCCGCTCTACAGGCCAAAGGCTTGCGTCGATTGAGATTGAATTTGCAGGGTGCCTACTTTTGTTCTCAACCTAGACCCCTGCGTTTTTCAAGAAAATCCTCCATAACTCTTCCCTTCAAAGCAGAAAAAATAGCAATATTTGGCAATTGAGATAGTTTGGTAAAGTACGGAAAATTATTTAAAGGTGCGTATTTTTTTAAAATGTTCACAATTTTGATTGTTGTCTTTAGAAACCATCGAAACCAAATTGAAACATCACACCAGATCTTTTGACTTAAAGTTGACTTCAAGATTTGACTGATATTATAAATTTTGTCAATTTTTTGCATGCAAGTTTTTGAAAGAAAGTCCGCGGCAGAAATATATCTCCAACTTAATAAAAAACCTTGGGCATGAGTTACATCTATGTATTTACGTGCCCATTGCTCAATGATCTCAGAAAGAGCATATTTCCGCTACACGACAGCTCGGACAGAAATAAAGAAGGGTCAGAATCGTTTACATTTTCAAGTGATCAAAATTTTTGAGAAAGCAAAGGTCCGGCTTGCTGCTCCTTCATTTTCATAGGATTTTGGCCTCAATCTTTTATGTGCTATATAAAAACCGCTACGCTCATCTTCAACGCAACACAAATTGCGTTCGCGAAGCCCTAGTATTATGATCGTCTTTGCACTGTGTGTGCATAATTAAGTCGTAAGGTCAGATTTTTGCCATGGGGTGCAACTGGTTCTGCGGCAAACTGCAAACATCCACAAAATTTTACCCAGAAAGTATCCTCCAGAAATGTTTGGTGACAAATAAACCACTGGCCAAAAACATGACAGTAATGCAAACTCCTGAAGGTTCGGCATTAAGCACCTGCAACAGCAGCCTTCTCTAAACTCACTGCTTGACAACCTCACTGGTTATTTCCGTTTAAAAACACGTTAAAAAAGTGAAAAAAGTGCTTAGAAAGTTAGGCGTAGGTTTAACTATAATTTGACTGAAATCGAACTATCTAAGCTTCGGATCAGTATATATTGTCTCGTTGCTAGCAGGGATGCCAATATTAATGGCAGGTCCTGAAATAACTGCTATATTGTAATAATATATACTTTAGATCAGTAATAAGAGCTGCAAACAAAAGTTGAGTAAAGAATCATGGTTTCTTTTAAAAAAAAATGGTTCCACGTACCTTATATTTGTTTATTTTGGTACAATATTTTATATAACTTCCATTTCAAATTAGAAAAAAATAACATGTAGTTCGGCACTCCGCTAATTTCTTATCCTCAACTAAGAGTGAACCTGAAACCAATCATTATATTTACTAAGGAATTACACAGCTTTTGCACTCAATTGAACTCAATCGGTGTACTCAATGCACTCAATAAAAAACTGACCCAAGTTTATGTGCACCTGTGTTCCAACAAAATATAAAATAATGTTCGGGTTTGGTATTAATGTTAATAAATCTCATTTTTTGTTTTTCCTTTACAGCTCTGAACGAAGATATTATCCCGTTTGAGAGGAAAGCGTACTTATCCAGAATATTATTCGGAATAACAACTTGACGATCGAACACAGAAAAATAACTTCACTAAAATGATGAAGAATTATTGGTTGAACACCGCTTGCATTGCACTCTCGGACGTTATAAGTATAATTACACCCTGGTTACCTGCATCAGCTGTAATATTACCACCATATTATGACTATACCACTACATTTATCTGCTTTTGACGTTGCGAGTTACTCATTGAAATCAAATAAAAGTGTAATTGGAATTATATATAATAATATGATCAATAAAAGCAATTGGCAAACTTTCTATTGGTTTCACTTTTAAGGAGGTATATTATGGAAATGTTTTTAATAATTTTCAATATTTACAAAGTATAATTTATTGCTCCTTCTAACTGATAATCTACATGCTGTTCCACCTATAGATTTGAAATCGTTTAGAACCGCTCTTTTCAGATTTAAATTGCAGGTATTATTTTATTATATTGATTTGAAATATATCGTTTGAATCTTAGGAAATTTCTAGAGAGATACCGAAGATGTGAATGAAGTGATATGCTGTCACAATTTATAGGACCCAAATAAACATCTGAATAATTTTGAAAAAACCAGGTGAAATTGTGTGATAATTAGGTACCCACTTGATCAGCAAATTATTCATCTACAGTTTAAATAGAACTAGGCCCTTGCGAACGCAATTTACGTTGCGTTGAAGATGAGCGTACCGGTTTGATATAGCGCATAAAAAGATTGAGGAAGAAACCCTATGAAAATAATGGAGCAGAAAGCCGAACCATTACTTTCTCAAAAATTATGATCAATTGAGAATGTAAACGATTCTGTCGTTTCTTTGTTGATGAGCGTAGCGAGCGAAGCGAGCGAAGCGAAATCATCAATTTCACTATTGCTAAAAAAAACACTTGGTGTGTGTTTGTTTGTTTTTTTTTTGTATGTGTGTTTGCGCGCGCTCTACAGGCCAAACGCCTGCTTCGAGTGGGATGAAATTTTCAGGGTGTCTACTTTTGTTCTCAACTTAGACCCCCTGCCTTTTTCAAGAAAATCCTCCACACCCTTCACTTTCAAAGCAGAAAAAATAGCAAAATTCCACAATTGGGCATGTTTGGAAAAGTACGGAAATTTATTTAAAAGAACGTATTTTTTTTCAAATGTTCCCAATTTCGTTTTGCCTATAGAAACCATCGAAACCAAATCGAAACATCACACCAGATTTTTCCCAATAAAAACCAACCCAATAAAACCCAATAAAAACCCTTGGGCATATAATACATCTATGTATTAACATACACTTGCAGATACAGGTAGCGAAATGACTACACAACGGTGATGAGTCACAGGACAGGAATGCAATTACTGCGACATGAAAACGATTAACGAACCAAAGAATGTGCACTGGCGCAACAAAACGTGGAGTTTCTTATGCTCCGGCTCAAGGGACCAAATGTTTGAGCCGGGGCTCGTGAGAAAAGAAAAAATGATAGTGGACTGTATTTTTAAGAGGGGGTGGGGGGAACTTACGAGAAGTGAGTCTGGCCACCGCGCCGAGCGGAGTTGAGGTGGTGGCAAGAGGCGTCTGAGGGAAGGGCGAATTAGGGTAGGCAGGGAGGGAACAAAGGAATGACAAAATTGCTCCCCAAAAGGGGCTACTTAGAGCTGAGGACTTCTGGAGCTCGTCGTCTTCTCTGTCTTCGGCGATCTTGCGGAGACGAGCAAAATAATAAAGCCACGACACTGAGAAAATGACGCAAAAAGAACTATAATGTAGAACTGGCAGAAAGCAGCCGAAAAGAAACGTGAAACGAGGACGCGAATCGAAAGTGCAGACTAGTGCGAGAGCCGAGACGCGATGCACTCGAGGGGGCGATTAACTCGCAACTGAACTGAACTGATAAGGACCGACCTGACCGGGCTAGATGAAGTGCGGCAGGTTGCCGGAAATAAGGGGCCGAAATAAACTAGCCAAAATCAAGCGCTTGGCGCGAACACAACAAAATATAAAATACTGTTCGGGTTTGGTACTAATGTTAATAAATCTCATTTTTTGTTTTTCCTTTACAGCTCTGAACGAAGATATTATCCCGTTTGAGAGGAAAGCGTACTTATCCAGAACATTATTCGGAATAACAACTTGACGATCGCACACAGAAAAATAAACTTCACTAAAATGATGAAGAATTATTGGTTGAACACCGCTTGCATTGCACTCTCGGACTTTATAAGTATAATTACACCCTGGTTACCTTCATCAGCTGTAATATTACCACCATATTATGACTATACCACTACATTTATCTGCTCTTGACGTTGCGAGTTACTCATTGAAATCAAATATAAGTGTAATTGGTATTATATATAATAATATGATCAATAAAAGCAATTGGCAAACTTTCTATTGGTTTCACTTTTAAGGAGGTATATTATGGAAATGTTTTTAATAATTTTCAAGATTTACAAAGTATAATTTATTGCTCCTTCTAACTGATAATCTACATGCTGTTCCACCTATAGATTTGAAATCGTTTAGAACCGCTCTTTTCAGATTTAAATTGCAGGTATTATTTTATTATATTGATTTGAAATATATCGTTTGAATCTAAGGAAATTTCTAGAGAGATACCGAAGATGTGAATGAAGTTATATACTGTCACAATTTACAGGACCCAAATAAACATCTGAATAATTTTGTAAAAACCAGGTGAAGTTGTGTGATAATTAGGTACCCACTTGATCAGCAAATTATTCATCTACAGTTTAAATAGAACTTAGCCCTTGTGAACGCAATTAACGTTGCGTTGAAGATGAGCGTACCGGTTTGATATAGCGCATAAAAAGATTGAGGAAGAAACCCTATAAAAATAATGGAGCAGAAAGCCGAACCATTACTTTCTCAAAAATTATGATCACTTGAGAATGTAAACGATTCTGTCGTTTCTTTGTTGATGAGCGTAGCGAGCGAAGCGAGCGAAGCGAAATAATCAATTTCACTACTGCTAAAAAAAACACTTGGTGTGTGTTTTTTTTTTTTTTTTTGTATGTGTGTTTGCGCGCGCTCTACAGGCCAAACGCCTGCTTCGAGTGGGATGAAATTTTCAGGGTGTCTACTTTTGTTCTCAACTAAGACCCCCTGCCTTTTTCAAGAAAATCCTCCACACCCTTTACTTTCAAAGCAGAAAAAATAGCAAAATTCGACAATTGGGCATGTTTGGAAAAGTACGGAAATTTATTTAAAAGAACGTATTTTTTTTCAAATGTTCCCAATTTTGTTTTGCCTATAGAAACCATCGAAACCAAATCGAAACATCACACCAGATTTTTCCCAATAAAAACCAACCCAATAAAACCCAATAAAAACCCTTGGGCATATAATACATCTATGTATTAACATACACAATGCTCAATGATCTCAAAATGAGCATATTTCCGCTACCCGACAGCTCAGACAGAAACAAAGAAAGGTCAGAATCGTTTACATTTTCAAATGATCAGAATTTTTAGAAAGCATTGGTCCGGCTTGCTGCTCCATGATTTGCTTAGGCTTCTTGCCTTATTCTTTTTTTGAGCTATATACAAACCGCTACGCTCATCTTCAACGCAACACAAATTGCGTTCGCCCTAATAGATAGATGTAACACATGCCCAAGGGTTTTTATGAGGTTGGAGTTATATTTCTACCACGGACTAACTTTCAAAAAATTGTAACCTCAGATTTGACAAAAATGTTTATATCTGTCAATTCTTGAAGTCAACTTCAAGTTCAAGCTCGCTACGCCCATAAATTTTGTTCAAAGCGATATACCTATTTCACAAGCACGCGCAGTGTTTCATTGTTTAGATATAAACCAGACAGATATTGTTGATTTAAAAATAATTTCGTGGGAAAATAATGTCGCTTAAAGAGTTTGGCATTTCCCAGTACCAAAGGACAGGACAGATGAATGTTGAACCCAAATTTTCAAATGCTAGAGATATATCTTTACCTAATTTTCAAGGTAAAAATTCAATTTATATCGTATAATTTCAAATATAATTTTACTTATTCAACAAGTAAAAATAATTTTTTGGGCATATTCCTGGATTGATAAGGTTAAAATTAGTGGAGCACACCCTGTATCTGCAATGTTTTAACTCGATTGTAGAGACTTCTACAGGCAAATTACTGCAACTCGAACCTGAAGTGAGCGATAAGAGGTACACTCGACATTTCATTATCTAACCCGTCAAAAAAAACATTTTTATTAACTCGTTACTTATTGGGCTTAGCATCCACGTGCAAAAAAAAAGCTTGCCTAGCCACTACGTGAGATTTTACATTATTATGTCCAGTGCAGAATTTGATTTTTGCCCATATGTCCGATATAAACTTCTGAAAGCTAATGATAGCTGAAGCTGCAGCCACACAGAAACTTTTTAAATACCAGAAAAAGATTGCTTGATTATGACTGACGACAGAATGGCAATTACGTTACCTAAGATCTCGCTTTGATACCAACATTGAGCTAATCATAGATAATGCCTGTATGAAGACAAACGTAAAATATTACTGAACATTGAACATTTTAAAAGATTACTGATAAAAAAAAAGAAATGCAAAATCATATGTTATTTCATAAAATATGTTAAAAATATTTTCTTTCATTGCTAATTATCCATCAAATTGCTTAAGTCACTATATTAGATAAAAATGAGTAGCTAAAAAGTTTAACAAACTCCTAAAATGCAATTTTATATTCTTGCAGGCCCTGTAGAATTGGCCCACTCCTGTCCAACATTTAATGAACGACTACCTAACTACATATGATAACATGATTGAGAAAAATGGTAGATAACGAGATGTCGACTAACGCAATACAGATAACATATTTTAACTGAGCCGAATTTTAAGAGAAATATGTTCAAATATCAGATAATACTTTTTAGGTTCGCAAATCCTATAGTTACAGACAGCTAAACGCAGGTTTATTATCTGACAACGGTTTTTAGTGGTCACTGGCGCTAGAAGTTCACCTTATGAAGGTGACGATCTGAATGTTCTTTCTTGGGGCGCCGAAACTGTCTGATATTTCCCCCAATTTGTGAGAAAAAACTACAGTTTTAAGACTAGGACATCAATAAAGTGATTGCCAAGGTAATTAGAGGATTGCTATTGACGTTCGGTGACGAAGCACCTAGGTCAACATCTATGGACGGAAGTTTTACAACGTGTCCCCAGTAACCGGCTCATTAGGGTGGGTTTAGTTCAGTTCTACTGGCACCAGTGCTCAAGTCTCCTCAGTGTATGTTTATGATAACGGAGAGGTCCGAGGAACGAGGTGGCACTTGTTGCAGCTGCCGGCGTGGGTACCTGCAATACATTTCTTGAGACGTTATCATTTCTTTGTGTGTCATGAACCTTGTATCGGACGATCAGAAAAAGCCTACATTATGTGAATATTATCAAACAAAATAAAAAATAGCTATTTTGGGGAAGACGTAGATAAAAAGTTTTAAGAAATGAACAACTGAAGCTCATGCAGCTAGCGCTAGCCGATCCCCGAGTACACGTCACGAGGAGTTGCCACGTCAAAACTAAAATGTTCGATTACTCCTACGCAAATTTGTTTTCAAAATAAATTCAAGCGAGATGTTTATTTAATTCGTATTCTTTACAATATATGTTCTTTTAAAAGCAATTCGGAGGACTCATTAAAGGAAAGCATAGAGAGTGACAAAATGTTTCTGTAATACCGGGTTAACAACCACCTTAGTCCATATTAGCGCTGGCGTAAAGTTACGTCGAACAGCTCAATTATCTTAGAGCTACTAAAAATTTATGTTAGTCGCCCCGTGGCCGTAAAATTTTGTAATTTATCGTTCATCGTTATAAATACGGAAAAATGTCAGTTCTTCAGCTGAACGAAAAGGTGCGCTTAAAACAAGCTCCATCAAATTATTATCAGCTCAACGCTGGTGACACCGGCCTGAGTATGTCATAAAAAGGTTTTTGTATGCAAGCGTAAAGCGGTGGCAAGCACAATTGGGAATTTTTCAAGATAATACTACGTAAGGTATGAAAAAAGGTTTTTATTTCGTTCAATTCCTGTATTGGCAGCAATTCATGTCTAGTAAACTGTACAAATTTCTGGTTTCACTTTTGTGAACGAATACAAGGTTTTCGATAGGTTTTGGATTTTAGAGTAACTTGACTACATTGTCTCTCCTTTGCTCATGGGAAGGCAAGGTGATAGATTGGTTAGTTTAGTGGTAGTGAATCTTACATTTCGCTTCGCTCGCTTCGTTGATCAATAATAAAAAAATATTTTGCTTCGAATAAGTGACTAATACCGACTGTCATATTCTAAAAACAAAGTTAGTTTGCCTGTTGACAAAAGTGTCTGCAAATTTAAATCTTCTTAACTACATTAATTCCATAAAATCATCGCTACCCTGAGTGTACCTTCCCAATACCTGCCTCTGGCTTAGGTAATGTAGAATGATAAACATTTCTGATAATTTGGTTGGTGCTTTAGAGCCAAAGTTCGGAATATTTTTTAACTTAACTTTGCCAGGAAAAAGAACATGCTGAAAAAATGCATTTAGGAAAATTGAAGGTTAATATGACCAATCGTTGTTTTTTTATTAGGATATTTAACGTTGTTACCGGTAAAACTTGTATGTTTTCATTCGAAATTCAATGTAACTAGTGGTCAATACAATTTGAAGCCTATCAGGGAAAAAATATTGATTTACAAATAGCAATATTGCTAACGGCTTTCTACCACTTCTCTTTCATCCGATACCAACTGCTTCACTCATCTTCAAAGCAATGCAAATTGCGTTTGCTCAGCCCTAGAGAAGACAGTGCTAAATAATGTTTTCGCCTTTATAAATAAAGCAACCAGTTATAAATAATTGGTATGTATTTATTTAAGCTGTTTCTTAATTTTCTAAGTTAATTTTTGAGTTTTCCTTGCAAATGTGGTAACTATCTACAGCAATCAAACAATTAACTTAAAGTTAAGGGCATTCAACTAGAAATCTAATTCGGCTTTATAAGCCCAAAATCAATTTCAAAGTGACCCATGCTATCATTGAAAAACATATAGGAAATATGAAAAATATTCGTTCTATAAAATATTAGTGGTTAAATTGATAGCGATATTTAGAATACGTATCAGTACCTTGCATAAGGACAATCACAGAGTGTGCCATTAGATTTCGGCAAATAGGTATAGGCAGCAAAGCGATTGCGATAATGTAATCCTCATTTAGATATGCTTATCAACGTGAACTAAATAAATGCCCTGGCCGAGGTTCGCTAAAGACAAACACTTTGTCGGAAATCCTTTTTTTACCAGGTGAACTTGACATATAAATAAATTTTTACTTAGGCTATTCCTTACAAAACTCAAGCTTTCTGTGCTGTTATGTGTTTACTGTATTTTACTAGCACTCTAAGTACAGCCGGATCTTACAAGTAACGTCAACTCGGTCTAAGACGACCCTTATATACCTATGCAGATCGGTCCAGACTGGACCACCCTTATAAACCTGCGCAGATCAGTCCACACTGGAGGACCCTTATATTTTATGCTGATCGGTCCAGACTGGACGTCCCTTATAAACCATGGTGATCGGTTCATACTGGACAGCAAAATCGGCACTGATACATATTTAAACCCTCGCTATCAATTTGCCCTTTATTTTTTTTTTTATATGAAAAATTTTGTTTTTCCTATCTGTTTTTTAATGATAAAATGTGTCTACTATATATTTATTACTAAATATTTTATCGCAACGGAAAAAAAATACGTGCACCGCTGGACCCGAAAATCTACCTAGTATAATTTCTGCTATATGCTCAGAGCAGTCGTCGTTCAGCATCCGGACAGAGAGGATGTTTTAGCTGACGTGCGTTCTAAAAATAACTCACCGATATACCTGGGTCCAACATCTACTTATTAAGTCATGTCGTGTAGCAAGTGCAAAGATACTCTGCCTGTCGACGAGGCGGACTTCGCAACGTGTAGCGGGTGTAATCAACAATTCCACTATAATTGTGTGGGAATAAGAAAACAATATCAAAAACAAGAGAAAAAAAAGAAAAGTGGAAATGCGAGACGTGTAAAGTCAATACGCCTCCGTTTCATTTCGACAAACTGAAATTCCTGGAAGATGTACTTGAAGACATCAAAAAAGAGGTGAGAGATTGTTTTCAATCACTCCGTGAGGAACTGCTGCAAGAAGTTGTCATTATAAAGCAGAACGTGCATAATCTCGAAGAAAACCTAGACACACAAAAAAAAAGTCAATTCCAAGGATACTATAATAACAAATCTAACGAATCAATTAGCGCACCTTGACCGGTACGGGAGAGGCAGGAATTTCGAAATCCATAACGTCGAAGAATCTCAAAGTGAAGACGTTGAAGAGATCGTGTTGAAAGTGGCCCAACACTTGAACGTGCCGCTGTCCAAAGCGGAAATCGAGGCGGCTCACAGACTCCCCATAAGAAAAGACTCGCCGTTAGCAGCCAAAAACATTGTGCAACCGTCGTCCAGGAAAACGAGGGACGAAATCATCAAAAATCGAAGACAGCTCGGGCCGATCACCAGCAATCAGCTCGTACCCGGGGGCAACAGTGTGCAGCGAATCTACGTGAACGAGAATCTGTCACCTTTCTTCCGTGAGCTGCTTTGGCGCTGCAAGGAAGCGGGGAAAACGTTGGGCTACAAGTTCATTTGGTATAAATCAGGCAAGATACTAGCTAGCAAAGGCGAAGGAGACAAGAACGTATTAAAAATCGCCACTTTTGACGAGATCAAAACAAAATTAATATAGATTCACTAGGTTGAGCACACTCCAAATTAGTCAATAGGTTAATATTTTTTGCACATTACATAAAAGTGCCACATGGTAAATACTGTAATAGATGAATCACTGTACAATAATGTGAATTTCGTGAGAGAAGAGACTGTGAATGATCTAGAAACTTGGGTTTCTTCTATAAGTGGATTTAAAATAATACATGTTAATATTAGGTCACTATGAAAAAATTGGGGTCAATTGTATATTATTTTGAACAAATGCTGGGGAAAATTCGACGTTTTAGTTATAACTAAAATAGCGATGTTACGTGTAGAAGAAAGTTACTATGATTTGGATGGTTACAACTCTTACTTACAACCAAGAAAAGATGGAAAATTGGGTTGTGGAATTGTGGTAATTGTCAAGGATAATAATAAATTTACCGTGGACCGATATGTCGATGACGTTACATTTGATGGAATATTTGGAACTTTAAATGAGTCTAGACCTACTCAGGCCAAATAACATTATAAGCTAATGGCCATTTAAAGGCCCCCACATTGTAACAGGGCTGAATTCATTAATAATATAGAGAAGGAGCTTAAAAAAAAATTCAACTGTCAATACAATTTTTAATGGGGATATCAACATTGATGAATTACGAGAGGAAACGAGTGTAGAGAATTATAAAACTGTAATGTCATCGAACGGTCTACTAAAATGCATAAGCCTGGTAACTAGGGAAGAATTTAGGCAAAAAATTAACACAAAATCCTGTATAGACCATATATATGTACAAAACCGCAATGCCGAAATAGACTCTTGTGTTGTGAGTTCAAAGATATCTGACCACTACATAATTGCTGCGTCCATTGGACAAGGTCTAAATAGCGATAGACCTGAAAAAAGATCGGACCCCATTCAAATTAACGTCCTCAGTGACAAATTGCTACATAGGCTCCTTGACGTGGTTAATTGGGAAGATAATGTTCATGCCAATGATTGTAATGGATTATATAACCACTTAGACAAGACTTTCAATTCATGCTACGAAAAAGCCACCAGACCAAAAACCATTGTTAAGAACTGTAACAATAGGAGTATGCAAGGTAGAAAGAAATTGATCACTCCTGAAATTATAAAACTAATGAAAGATAGAGACAACAAATACAAGTTATGGAAAAACTTTAGGAATATATTAGTCAGTGTATATGAAGACGACTATAAAAAATTGCGTACTCTAGTAAACAACACCATCCGATCTTGTAAAAGAAGGTATTATAAAAGAAAAAAAACGCAGCATCTGATTTAAAAGAGACGTGGCAAACTGTCCATGAGATAATGGGGAAAAAAAATAAAAGTCTCAGCGGACGAAATAATCATGGCGCATATTGGAGAAACAGATACTCTTACAAACATTACGTCACATTTTGCACACATATTTGTAAATGATGTAAACTTAATCATTCATACTTGTGACATACGTACATCAACCACCAATGAAAACCCTGCCCTGCAATCAATGCACATGCCAAGAATAGCTGAATCTGAAGTAGAACAAATAATAACAACACTAAACATCCACAAACAGCTGGGTATCGATAACGTAAGAGCTTCTGATATTAAACAAGCTAGTGAAGAAGTGGGCCCACTGCTTACTTATTTCATGAACACATCCATTAAAAGTGGAACCATACCTGCAAAATTAAAAATATCGATAGTTAAACCGGTGTACAAAAAAGGAAACCATTTATCCTACAATAACTACAGACTCATATCGATCTTGCCTTCAATCGAAAAGATTGCAGAGCGATGTGTGTCCAATAAATTGCTAGATTATCTTGAGAAATTTAAAATAATCAACAAGAGACAATTTGGTTTTCAAAAATAACAAAGGAACAAACGACCTTTTTGTTATATGTTCGGACTATATCACCTCAAATTAAAAAAAAAATAACCAAATTTTAGCGATATATATTGATTTTACTTAAGCCTTTGATACAATTAACCACGGAAAGCTTTTAATATATATGTCTTCAAAACATTGGAGTAAGGGGACCCTTGCTTTATTGGTTCACAAATTATCTGGAAATTGTGAGAATAAAAGATAAAAAGAGCGAGAAATTAAAAATTCAATCAAGAGTCGCACAGGGGAGCATATTTGGTCCATTACTTTACATAATATACGTAAATAATCTTTTTAGTTGTTTCAATGATTGTGAAGTGTACGCGGATGACACCGTTTTATTATTATCTGATAATGACATAAAGATCGCGGAACAAAAAATGCAAGAAAATTTTACAAGAATTTTTGCAAGAAAATACAAGAAGAAGAATTTTACAAGACTTTTGGAATAGACTCACGATAATAATCTGATCATAAACGCAGAAAATACAAAAATTATGCATGTAAAATCCCCGCACAAAAGAAGCTGTAGACTACAACATCGAAATAATATGTCCTCTTTCAATTGCCTACTCAATCAAGGCTCAGGTGCATGCACGGTCGAATGCGTTCCCATAACAAAGGTGACCACGCACGTGTACCTAGGCCTGACCATCGACGATGGCTTCTGCTGGAAACCTCACATACAAATACTGTGCAAGAGATTGCGTTCTGCCATGTATCATCTATTTAGTTTAAAACGTATTGTCTCACATAAATTACTTTGCGTAATATACAGTGCTTGAGTAGAATCGATATTATCCTATGGTATTTTGGAATGGGGGAACGCAACCGTCAGGCATATGAAACCCGTCTTAAACACACAGAATAAAAAAATCAAATTGATAACACCTTTCTACACCCAACCTTCTGACATGACCTTAGCTGAAAAATATCAATATTGTAACATCCTTCCATTGACCCTGCTATACACTCACCGTTTTATTTTAAAACATTACTTCAACGACGATAATAAAACACTTAAAACCCATAGCGCAAACACCCGTTCACAAATAAATCCGATTTACGATGCCCCGCGCTACATTAACAAGTATGGTAAAACACAGCGTACATATTTAATTCCCACTATCTTCAACAATTTGGCACGACCTCTGAGATTTTTGAAAAAATATAGAAAAATGAATCTGTAGTTAGGGGTTGGCTTATACGTAATATAAAACTTTGATTATCATCTTACTAATCTTACTTACTCATTTTACTTATCAACAAAGCATCGCATACTATATAATGTACTTGTAGCTTAGGAACATATATCACACTTAAATACTGAGTTATTATTATTTTTAATTGCTTAATGATGTTCATGCTATATTCGTCCTTAAACTATCAACTTGTATTAAATGTATAGCCTAGCACAAGCCATCAGGCTCCTTAGGCTAATTCAAACGACGACAGAGAAAAATCACATGTAATGTCTTCTGTGTAAATAAAAAAAAAAAAAAAAAATTCTGTTTGAAAAGAGTATAGGCAGGCAAGGTAACGACCACGTGGGTAATCATATGGTGGCAGGGTAGGTATGCATGTTTATTGATCGGTCGCAAAATAGTTTTTATTAAACAGTTTCATTATTAGTGCCTGACTTACAAAAATCACGAATTTTTTATCTGGCATTTATTTTATCCGATTCCACACACCCCCACTCTCATACAACGCTAATTTTATAGGTAGAAGAGAATTCTATGACACCACTTGTTATATATTAACTAAACATATAATGGTCCCATTGCTTTTATTATATCACATTACCGCCGACCTGCCTGGACGAGGTATTGCCACCGGAAATGTAAGGTATATGTATAAACAATCATTTAATATCGAGATAACGGACGCAATATGCAATTTAAATTCATTCACATTGCGATTACCATTTTTTTTTGCAAGTACCAAAGACGTGACAGCATAAAAGTGTGATTCGTGTTGGGAAGATGCAGGGAACGTTTTGAAATTTCTGCAAGCCCAAAAAATGCGAATTTTATGCAAACTTATTTGCTTGTCCAGAGGTGTACATACAGAATACGAACAAACTGCAAAACTTTCTACTATTTAGATGTTGTGATGCAAAGAATTGTTTAATTAATTGCAATAAGATCTGCATCGGTATTATAGGTCATCTTTCTGAACCGATCCGAATGGGTATATAAGAGTCGATATGGGGATCGTATCTGGCCGGAAGGACGTCACTTGGTAGACCCGGTTTTACGAAAATTGAGCTTGTGAATAGAAAATAGCGCTTGTAAAAAACACAACACTTGTAAGCACGGAAGAAGCTTTGTAAGGCATGACTGGGAGGTGGAAATGTGTTCCATGTCAAGAAAACTGGGTCAAAAAAAGATTCTGACCACTTGTTTGAGAAAAAGCTGATTAGCGTTTTTAAATTTAACTGTTCTAAATGGAATCGCTTGGCTTCCTGCCCTTATTTCACAATTTTATCTCGTATCTGGCTCTGTTGATTGTCGGAATGAAAAATCAGCACTGATACATATTAAAACCCTCGCTACCAATTTGACCTTTATTTTTTCCACATAATATATATTATATTTTTCCTATCTGTTTTTCAATGATAAAATGGGTCGGCTTCATATTTATTCTGGGCTAAAAGCTTGCCCGTGTCTCTATCTGCCGGATTATATGGCTTTCGACCTAAAAGCACTTAGTTGTTGCCAATTGCTTGATAGCCGTTGATAGGGAGGATATCCCAGGGTCACTCTTGCCTGGAACAGTCAGAAAATTATTTGGAATAAAGTTACCAACTTTCATAAAACTTATTATTTCCAATTATTTATAATTGGTTGCTGTATTTATAAAGAATTATGCGAAATGTGTCACTGTATTAACAAAAACTACTAGAACGCAATTTTAAAAGCGTTTAATATGAGCGTGGCAGTCGGTATCGGATAAAAGATTGTTACAGTCGAGTTTAATATAATTTCGCAATAAAACATAAATTTAATATGACAAAGAACGAGCAAAAACTCCTATTGTATAAAACTCCTATCCATATAAACGCTTCTAATCGTGGAGGTGCCAGTACCAAGTCTTGCATGATAACACAAAATTAAAATCTTTGTACTTGTAGATGTGATGACAAGAACAGTTTTTTTAATTTCACACAAGTGGTTTTTTTCTAGACTTGATTTAATTTTCAAAATATTACAAACCTTGCCACTTTCAAGCGCCCTCTGAAGGGATTAGTTTTTATTTGCTCGAGTAGAAAAAAAGTGTCTAGGTGGCTTTGGACCTGAGCGAGATTCAACCCAAGTTTGTTTGCAAAAAGTCGCAATGTATGATGTATGCAATTTATAAATTACGTCAGCGTAAGAAGCGGTCCTGGCCGGCATCAAGTCAATGCCAGTAAGCCGCCTCTGGTGCAGGGCTGGCTGTAACGGACCTAAATACTCAACGGAGAGCAAGTAGCTGCTTCTCACCAAGCGAGGGAAGCGTCCCAGGTCGAGGACTTCCTGGCACTGACCTAAACGCAGAACGGTTAGCAAGCAACGATATATTTTCACCAAGCAAGAGAATCTCCCTTCTATTAATCTAAAGGGTGATATTAAATTCTTCTGGAAACTGGCTAAAAGATGGTATATTATGATTGATTGTACCAAACTCAAAAACTCAATGTCCAGTTTATAAATTCCCGGTGGGTGATGTTTACAACTTAACAGGATCGTTAATTGATGATGATTGATAACAGGACAATCAATTGATTTTTGGTAGCAGTTTCCCCGAGCATATCGGACACAGGGACAGTATTTCTTGGGCTCTCCCTTACTTCAAGACAACATGCAGGTGTCTTCACATTTGTCTTTCACCTTGGCCGTCGGTTTAAATAGATATAGCTGTTTTCCGTAATTCGTGCGACTCATTCTGATTGGTTGACCGTACTTGTGGTCGATTATTCGTCATAGCCTATCAGAAGTCGCGTTGTGTCACGCCGAAGGAAGGTTCAGTGCTAAAATTTTGTATAAAAGCAGCGGTTGCTAGTTGTTGGAATCATTCGACTACTTACAAGCTTCCAAAGAAGACACGAGATGGCGCGCTTTGCTGTAATTGCTGGTAAGGTCCTGAATTTGTATTTGTATTTATTATGAGCGGAGCGAAGTCTTTAATATCACTACCGCTGGACGAATATCACTTGAAACGATATTTTTGTTCGGTTTTTATTGTTTTTTGGATGTGTGTCCGATAGCGCTCTGCAGTGCTAGCGCTTGTTTAGATTTGGATGAAATTTTCGGAGGATGTACTTTTGTTTTAAATTTGAACCCATGTGGGTTTTAGCTTCATTAGCGCAATTGTTTCAAAGGAATCAAATTTGCCGAAGTGTTTCACATACATTTTTTAAATGGGCCGAAGTATTGACTATTAGTTGCTGAACAGTGGTATTGTAGATAATGTTGATAAGCACAAAAAAGTATTCCTGAAAATTTTAAGTGTTGCTAGCTTTTCGTTCTTTTTTAATTTGCATTTTTGCAATTGTTTGAGCACATAATTCCTCTTTTTAAACTCTTTAAAGTTAAAGTTACAAATTTCCAATTTCCATTGCCTTGGCCGATTATTGACAATGTTTTGGTATTTTACACTTGGCGTAAAAGTGCCAATGCAGACGTACAAATGTTGCAAAACGTATGTAAAGCTAATGTCTATTTCGGATTCTTGCCACCCACCCTTGTCCAAATTTTCAGGTTAGACACTACTGATTTACTAGCCAGACTCAGCTAAGAATAAAAACCCGTCTCAAAATTCCTATCCTACCGATGTATAGGGGATATTAAAAACACTGCGACCGATGTTAAACAATCATAATCTTTCTTATTCTTTAAATGTGGTCATGATATAATATATTTTTTAGAACAATAAAACATAAAGTGAAAACTGCTTCTTCAAGTTTGTAGCTTTAAATTTAAGATTTAACCCTATTTTTTTTCGGGGCAGCAATTAAATTTGTTGACATCAATTGTCCGATCAAGAAGCGACACAAAGTATGCAAATTAAATACTACAGGCATTGTAAATATATGTTTTTATTTAGTATCTTAGTATCTTATTGTTTTATTTATTTTTTAATGTAAAAACAAAACTGTGTTAAAAGGATCGCTAATAAATTGATTTATTTACTTCGGTTGCAGTGTGGTATCGAATCATCAAAAGGAGTTTTAACAGAAGCTTTGAACCGTATCGGCCAAAATATTAATAATTATTATTTTTTGTTTGTCGTTTGTTATATACATTTAATATTTGACTTCGTCAGGTTTTCCAACATTGCATAAAGTTATCACTAAGTAATTATTATAAAAAATCACAGAACTCTTTCACATAATAAAAACCTTGGTCAATTAAATACTCTGTGAGGTGTGTGTAGAATCTGGTCCTATCCTTTTCTTTAACGCAATTTGGGAGTGCATTATAGAGCTTTGCTCCTGCGTAAGTGGGGTCTTGTTTTTTAGTTGAGTCCTTAGTTATCCAGTTTTAAGATTTGTGATGTTTTAAGAATGTCGTGTCGTTTGATATTTCTCAGGTGTCATGTGTTTTAAAACATACTTGATTGTACATAATATATACATGCAAGGCAAAGTTAAGATTTTCAGTCACCTAAATAATTGCTTACATGAGTCTATATAACATACAGTGGCTGTTGGGTTCGGATAATCACACATGCATTGTTTCCTTGCAGGAGCTGTGATGGCTGTGATGATCTTCGATACAGTTTCCATCTCAACTGCAGCTCCTGGAAACGGACTGGGACCAAAACGTAACATAACAAGCTGTTCAAACAGTTTTCCTGTTACTTACCACGATGGCACTTTAAATAAATTTAAGCAGGCAGATTAATCTAAATATTACTACGATCCGTGGAGGACTTGTTTTAGTTTACAACCCTTTTTGATCGTTTAAAGCGTAACACTTTCTTTTTAAAAACACGGTTTAGGTTATCCTTATTTGCGTGGCTAGGGGTCGGTGCAACGGTTCACTCGCGAACTTCCTACATGTTAATGTACACATCTGGGAAAGATCATAGGCATTGAAAGACTCAATTGGTGTCGGGTGGTAGTTATGATAAAAATTATAGCATTCTTTATCCATTCGAACCACGTACTAGTGCAGTATAACGGCATGGAAGACACTTTTATAAAAATAAAGTTTTTGTCATATTTATTACGAAAAATTACTTAATAAAGACACAATCTGAGATAAAACTTCCCTTCTACTACGTATCTCTTTTTGTTCAACACTCGGTGAAGAGAAGTACCAGCGAGCACCTCCACGTATGACGACAACTCAAGCGCACGGTTTACTCCACACCGAGCACCATTAATAACACCTGCTTTGTTCGCGCGCAGCCAAGCAGGTGTGGGACCAGTTCAACGCCTGGCAGTATCAGTCGACGTTTGTGCCTTACGGCGTGTCTAACTGCGTCACCATCAACACGTGTCCGGTGCAAGGAGCACTAACCGGACCCACGCCGACCGGATGCGGCTGGAAGATGCCCGAATTCTGCGACGCGGCGGTGGAAGCTGCCGTTGACGCCTATCAAGGTCGGTGCTAAATATTTGTGACTTAAGGGGCGGTAAAGAGTAACTAGGCAAAACTCTGCAACTAAACCGGGAACGTTAGCAGCACAACCATTGGTGCCTGTGTAAAGAATAGAAGCACTATTGGTGCCTGTTTGTTAGATAGGAGTTAGTGTATGGAATAAAACACATTACATGGTGCCTGTGTGTTGGATTGATGCACTACATTTGGTGCCAGTGTGTGGTATAGATGCACTACAATTGGAGCAAGTGTGTGGTCAGAAGCTCCTATATTAAACATGTTTCAGCCGCCTTGCCTGCGTCTGCTGCCCCCCCTGCCGACTACACCATCTATGCCGGCGTGGGCGCATACAAAGTTCACACCGAGCACAAGACATGGGACGAGGCCAAGATGATCTGCGAGGCCGAAGGTTCTGGCACAAGCCTGGCCATCCCGAGCACAACTGCCGAGTATGATGCTGTGCATAACATGATTTACACGGTGCTCCCTAGCGAATCGTTTGGCTTTTGGGTGGGCATGAGCGATATAGCCGTCGAGGGCCAATTCGTGACCATCTTTGGTAAGTGCATTGACTGATTGGAAAACACATTAATATGTTTCAATTCATTGCAATTTTCTTGTGCCAGACTTATTAGATTAGATTTTGATCTAGCCACACCAACCCTAAATGAATTATCTCTGTAATGAAATACACTTCTATGCACAGGGCAACCGCTGTTCAACTTGCCCTTGGTCCTGTGGGTCTCAGGCAAGCCCGACAACAATTTAAACAGCGAGGACTGCGTCGGAGTTGGCTTGGGTAACGATTTTAGGCTCAATGACTACTATTGCCTGAATACAATGCCGTTCGTGTGCGAGAAGCCGTTGGCATCTACGCTGGCACCTTGTGGACCAAGCCTCTAGACATCCCGGTAAGAACCTTCAATCACTGCTTGTGTACGGGAGAGGCAACCAGTAAGCCTGGGCAGTTCTTACTGCTCTGTTTCTGGATAGATTTCATGTATGCCGTGGCTGCTCACTCTACTCTGTTACTGGATAGGCAACTTGTATGCTAACTTCAGCTCATACTCATAGGTTTTTAGCAAGTTATCTTGTAGGAAATAGCAAGGAAGTGTTGTTGTGACAGCCATTGGGCACGGACAGAATTTACTCAAACTTGATAAATTTACCCGAAAACGACTCAAACTTCCCTTAATAAAAACTACGGCTGGTTTTTTTTACTGAGAATTTTTAACTGATTTTTTTTAAAAGCAAAGCATCTTCTCGGCTGTTTGTTAAATCTTTCAAATTTAATTTCGGGCCTGTTCAAATAATTTTTAAACGTTACGCTTTTGTTTATCTTAATATCCCAATTATTAACTTCTTCTAATTATTTTCATTCACTTTCAGAATACTTTTTTATTATATCAATTGAATAATTTCACAATTTCACAATTTCCTAATTTTCACAATTTTTTTTAAATATTAAAAAGCTTACAATCCAAATGTTTCCCCAAATTGAGTTTGGCGAGATAAATATTCACAAAGCTGTACCTGCAATCGCTTGTGCTTTAGCATAAGTCCATGTCATTTATGCTTGTGTGAAATTTGCAGGTGTGTGTTAGCCATCCCCGTCTCCACCACTTCTGTCACCGACAGGAAAGAAACCTATTGGGCAGAGACGCATGCACACACGTGTTTTGTTATATAATCGCAATAGTATTTTGATTATTGACTTCTCCTTCTCAAAACCTCATACCTAAAAACCATTCGGTATTTCTGTTTGCCGAGCACCATGGTCTTTTATTTTGTTTGTTATTCAATATATTTCCCACGTGTTGATTTATTGTATTATTTGAAATTGAAATAAATTATCTGCATATTACAATATATTACATTGATTAAGGCATTTGACCAAACCGGAAGCTACGAATGCCGAATTACTTTATTATTTCAGTAGGTAGCTATCCGCACAGCAACAAAATTATGGCCTTCTTTGCACTGTTTATGCACAATTAAGTTGTGAGGTCAGATTTATTCCATGGGGCCTACTGGGTATGCGGCAAATATCCCCAAAAATTTTCCCATAAAGCAGCCCTCAGAAATATTTGGTGAAAAATTAACCACAGGTCATAAACGTGACAATAATGTCAACTTCTGAAAGTTTGACATTCAGAACCGGCAACAGCAGCCTTCTCTAAACTCACTGCTGGACAACCTTTATGTTAATTACCATTAAAAACAAGTGCAAGACAGTGAAATATGTGGTTAGAAAATAATGTGTAGGTGTTAATAAAATTTTACTGAGGTAAGCCTATGTAAACTATTGCCCAGTTAACATTGTGTAGTTATTAGAAGGGATGAAAACCTTATTAGCAGGCCCTGAATTGACTGTTATTTTGCTTTATATATGCCTGGAAACACTGCCAAAGTGTTTGCGTTGAAGATTTCGCTTCGCTCGCTACGCTCATCAATTATTGAACCTGAATCGGAAATTATGCTAAAACTAGGGCTTCGCCGAACGCTCTATACCGTCGCGTTGAAGGATGAGCATAATTTTATTGTCAAATTTGCAAAAGAATGCAGTCCCTAACACAAATTAATAATACACATTCAAGAACAAAAGCAAAAGTCACATACAGATTTATAAATTAGAGTTTTTATATTGGAATATATATAACCAAGGACACCGATCACATGTTGAATCAGGCGTCGAAAATCACAAAAAATCACTACTTAAATGCGAATAAAAACCAGACAGAACGTCTTACCAAACTAAGATTTTCAGGAATGATAAATATCCGTAAGGGCAACATGTGTACAAAATTGGGCAAAGATTGGTTAATAACCTTGACAGTTATAAAGACGCAAAATTTTGAAAAAATCAAAATATTTCGTAAAAATCGATTTATGCAAAAAGTTCCGAACCGATCTTTTTCAACAATTTTCATCAAAATCGCTTCAGCCGTTTGATCAGTAGAGCGCGGACAAACAGAGAAAAAAAAAAAAAAACATGGGATACTTTTTTCTACGGGTGGTTTAATTTGAAGTCTTCGCTCACTTCGTTCGCTCATCCAATTATTTGAGAACTGGGGTCGGAGCTGCTAACGTTATGTGAGTTAAGAAATCATGGTTTCCTAAAAACTAAAATGTTTCCAAAAACATTTTAGTTTTATAATTTGGTATATTTTTTTGCATGGATTGAAATGCATGATCCTTTTCCTCATTTCCATGTATAGAATAAAAAAAGCATAAAACAATTGGTACAAAGCGGAGAAAACATATCGCCAAATCCAATAATTTTATAGATGGTTGAATATCAGACTTGAAACATGATATTGTGCAATCAAAGTCACCGTAAAGGAAGTTTGTTCGCTGCTGGCTGGACCAAACGAAGCGGAAGATGCAGAAAGTGCTGAACGGAGCTTAAATCGAGCGAGAAAGTTCCGTTGCTAGGGTAGTACGACACGCCGACAAACAACTCTGTAGTTTCTGGCAGAAGCGATCGCATTTGCGTCTAGTTGCGGCAAATACCGTAATATAACAGTGGCGGCTTGGCTATGATTATTTTAAGCCATGGCACCGGTTCCTAAGGGTGGGTGGATGGTCGGCTGGCCTTGGGGTGGGTTTCGAGGGGTGGTTGGCTGGGTGGGGCGACCGGTAAGTAAAGAGTCCATGTCACGGGGTTATAGAAGCCACGCATATACCAGGCCCAGAATGAAGCCACGATCATCACGTTCATGCCCATGGGTGTAGAATGTTTTAGCCTTGCGAACTTCAGAATCACGAATACGAGTCTCGACTCTTGTGGGCCCTTTGTCGGCGCTTTGAAGAGAACGAATGTTCTCAGTATGACCGAGTCCTTTCCCTGACCCACCTCCGCAACGAGATATGACGGTGTGGCGTACTGGCTAAATGCTCGATTTTGTGTTGGCCTTTTCGGCGTTATTGGAAACCCGACTAGGTGAGTTTTACCCAATTCCAATTGTTATATTGTTGTAAGATTCTTTAAAAGTATTTTATTTTTCGTATAGCTGCCTTTACACGGTCAACATTTTGCGTCAACATGTTGACTCGACATGTTGACGCCGTGTGAACGTAATCAAAACAGAGTTGTGGAGAAGATATTTAATGATTTTGATTGCTGCAATTTTTACAGTAACTAGCAGTATGGCTCGTGCTACGCACGTGTAGTGGTAGTGCGGGTGAGGGCAAGATTTTTACGGAGAAGATGGCACCAAATTTTATATTATTTATTAGACACGACATATAATTTTATGACGTTCTTACACTGAAAGGAAAGCTGTAGCATATTTTGTTGTTGTCAATGGACTGCTGAATCAGTTTGTGATTTCAGAATGGGCTGCAGTGCTACGCACGTTCTTGAAGTGCGGGCGATGGCGTATGTTGTACTTTTCAGTTAATAGCTCTAAATATGAAATATAAATAATATTCTCAGAATTGAGCATTATCATCAAGACCCCCCCCCCCCCCCCACCCCGCCGTTTCTATGTGGCCCCACCTATTCTGGGACACTGTGCACGCCTATGATGAATAGCAACATAATATAAATGAAGGCGTAAAGGTGGAGAACACCTATAGTTTTCAAATCCCCGCAATTTGAATTGTTGTTTTGTGAAGTTTGGTCCTAGCCAATATATAGAACGTTCTAGGCGCGTAGGAAGTATTTCAAAAGTATTTGACTAACCCAGGAGCTAAAAATGCCGATTTAGTTTAGTACTTTATTATAGGTAGCTTTTCACATAGCAATAATTGATGAGCGTAGGGAGCGAAGCGAGCGAAGCGAAATCATCAAATTTACTACTTTTTAAAAAAGCACTTGTGTGTGTTTTTTGTTTGTTTGTTTGTTTGTTTGTTTGTTTGTTTGTTTGTTTGTTTGTTTGTTTGTTTGTTTATAAGTGTGTTTGTGCCCGCTCTAAAGGTCAAAGGCTTGCGTCGATTAGGATTGAATTTGCATGGTGCCTACTTTTGTTCTCAACCTAGACCCCTGCGTTTTTCAAGAAAATCCTTCATAACTCATCCCTTCAAAGCAGAAAAAATAGCAATATTTGGCAATTGAGATAGTTTGGTAAAGTACGGAAAATTATTTAAAAGTGCGTATTTTTTTTAAATGTTCACAATTTTGATTGTTGTCTTTAGAAACCATCGAAACCAAATTGAAACATCACACCAGATCTTTTGACTTAAAGTTGACTTCAAGATTTGACTGATATTATAAATTTTGTCAATTTTTTGCATGCAAGTTTTTGAAAGAAAGTCCGCGGCAGAAATATATCTCCAACTTAATAAAAAACCTTGGGCATGAGTTACATCTATGTATTTACGTGCCCATTGCTCAATGATCTCAGAAAGAGCATATTTCCGCTACACGACAGCTCGGACAGAAACTAAGAAAGGTCAGAATCGTTTACATTTTCAAGTGATCAAAATTTTTGAGAAAGCAAATGTCCGGCTTGCTGCTCCTTCATTTTCATAGGATTTTGGCCTCAATCTTTTCTGTGCTATATTAAATCCGCTACGCTCATCTTCAACGCAACACAAATTGCGTTCGCGAAGCCCTAGTATTATGATCGTCTTTGCACTGTGTGTGCATAATTAAGTCGTAAGGTCAGATTTTTGCCATGGGGTGCAACTGGTTCTGCGGCAAACTGCAAACATCCACAAATGTTTACCCAGAAAGTTTCCTCCAGAAATGTTTGGTGACAAATAAACCACTGGCCAAAAACATGACAGTAATGCAAACTCCTGAAGGTTCGGCATTAAGCACCTGCAACAGCAGCCTTCTCTAAACTCACTGCTGGACAACCTCAATGTTTATTTCCGTTTAAAAACACGTTAAAAAAGTAAAAAATGTGCTTAGAAAGTTAGGCGTAGGTTTAACTATAATTTGACTGAAATCGAACTATGTAAGCTTCGGATCAGTATATATTGTCTCGTTGCTAGCAGGGATGCCAATTTTAATGGCTGGTCCTGAAATAACTGCTATATTGTAATATTATATACTTTAGATCAGTAATAAGAGCTGCAAACAAAATTTGAGTAAAGAATCATGGTTTCTTTTTAAAAAAATGGTTCTACGTACCTTATATTTATTTATTTTGGTACAATATTTTATATAACTTCCATTTCAAATTAGAAAAAAATAACATATAGTTCGGCACTCCGCTAATTTCTTATCCTCAACTAAGAATGAACCTGAAACCAATCAATATATTTACTAAGGAATTACACAGCTTTTGCACTCAATTGAACTCAATCGGTGTACTCAATGCACTCAATAAAAAACTGACCCAAGTTTATGTGCACCTGTGTTCCAACATGTTTGAGCCGGGGCTCGTGAGAAAAGAAAAAATGATAGTGGACTGTATTTTTAAGAGGGGGTGGGGGGAACTTACGAGAAGTGAGTCTGGCCACCGCGCCGAGCGGAGTTGAGGTGGTGGCAAGAGGCGTCTGAGGGAAGGGCGAATTAGGGTAGGCAGGGAGGGAACAAAGGAATGACGGAACGGATTTGTCCGACGCACTTTTGCTTTCAAAAGACTTGCGAGTTTGAGGATCTAACTTGGTCAAAGCTATCGAGAGCAGAACGAAATTGCCTAAATCAAGGCTTTCAATAGCCTTGAGGGAATCGAACGTAGTTTGATGCACACGAACAAACTGTTGCAACTCACTATGAGTCGCGGACTTCAACGGAATGAAGTCGAAAAGCTGGTGCATGCTGACATTAGCAAGCAAACGAGGGTTTTCATAGCGCGCGACGAGCGCTTTTAGCGCCAAGGGGTAGTTTGGCTTAGTGAGCGCAAAACCAGAAATGACAGCTAACGCCGTTTCCGAGAGGGAGACACGCAGATAATGGAACTTTTGCAAGTCATTGAGAGATTCGTTCTCGTGAATCAGTGACGTGAATAGCGAGTAGAACTCGGTCCATTCGCTGATATTCCCCGAAAATATTGGAAGGTCGATTTTCGGCAAGTAATTCACCGACATGGAGCTTGTGTTGACAGGTCGTTCAACCAGAGGCTTAACTACACGCGAAGTCTCGAGTTGATTCTTGAGAGCTACGAAACAATCGTGAGCTTTGTAGAAAAGCGATTCGAAGCTAGATTGTACGGCTTCGACTTCCAATGGCTTATTTGGCGGAACGAGCCTAGAATTGAGTTTCAGTATCTTTGTCTGTACGGTCTCGAATTCGGACTCTAGCTTGAGCATGCGATCATAGCGAAATTGGGCCTGTTCAACTTTGTCCACGGTAAGTTGTACAAACTCGTCATAGGAGCGTTGTACTCGAGCAAATAATCCTTGGCGAGTGTCCTGTAAAACACTACGCTCTTGGAGCAGGCTTTCCATTTTGTCAGAATGACCAAAACCAGGGTAGAGAAAACGAAAGAAAAACTAGCGAAACTTAGCACAACGAGCGTGTGCTTTGAACCGATCACTGCTCCGTATTGCACGCACCGAGCGTACGTGCCCATACAGGTAACGAAATGAGTAGTCAACGGTGATGAGTCGCAGGACAGGAATGCAATTACTGCGACATGAAAACGATTAACGAAAAGGAATGTGCACTGGCGCAACAAAACGTGGAGTTTCTTATGCTCCGGCTCAAGGGACCAAATGTTTGAGCCGGGGCTCGTGAGAAAAGAAAAAATGATAGTGGACTGTATTTTTAAGAGGGGGTGGGGGGAACTTACGAGAAGTGAGTCTGGCCACCGCGCCGAGCGGAGTTGAGGTGGTGGCAAGAGGCGTCTGAGGGAAGGGCGAATTAGGGTAGGCAGGGAGGGAACAAAGGAATGACAAAATTGCTCCCCAAAAGGGGCTACTTAGAGCTGAGGACTTCTGGAGCTCGTCGTCTTCTCTGTCTTCGGCGATCTTGCGGAGACGAGCAAAATAATAAAGCCACGACACAGAGAAAATGACGCGAAAAGAACTATAATGTAGAACTGGCAGAAAGCAG
Source organism: Nemoura dubitans (assembly GCA_921293005.1). Taxonomy (NCBI): domain Eukaryota; kingdom Metazoa; phylum Arthropoda; class Insecta; order Plecoptera; family Nemouridae; genus Nemoura; species Nemoura dubitans. The sequence continues at coordinate 11,683,763 of OV121078.1, read as the reverse complement.
CCGAAAAGAAACGTGAAACGAGGACGCGAATCGAAAGTGCAGACTAGTGCGAGAGCCGAGACGCGATGCACTCGAGGCGGCGATTAACTCGCAACTGAACTGAACTGATAAGGACCGACCTGACCGGGCTAGATGAAGTGCGGCAGGTTGCCGGAAATAAGGGGCCGAAATAAACTAGCCAAAATCAAGCGCTTGGCGCGAACACAACAAAATATAAAATACTGTTCGGGTTTGGTATTAATGTTAATAAATCTAATTTTTTGTTTTTCCTTTACAGCTCTGAACGAAGATATTATCCCGTTTGAGAGGAAAGCGTACTTATCCAGAACATTATTCGGAATAACAACTTGACGATCGCACACAGAAAAATAAACTTCACTAAAATGATGAAGAATTATTGGTTGAACACCGCTTGCATTGCACTCTCGGACGTTATAAGTATAATTACACCCTGGTTACCTTCATCAGCTGTAATATTACCACCATATTATGACTATACCACTACATTTATTTGCTCTTGACGTTGCGAGTTACTCATTGAAATCAAATAAAAGTGTAATTGGTATTATATATAATAATATAATCAATAAAAGCAATTGGCAAACTTTCTATTGGTTTCACTTTTAAGGAGGTATATTATGGAAATGTTTTTAATAATTTTCAAGATTTACAAAGTATAATTTATTGCTCCTTCTAACTGATAATCTACATGCTGTTCCACCTTTAGATTTGAAATCGTTTAGAACCGCTCTTTTCAGATTTAAATTGCAGGTATTATTTTATTATATTAATTTGAAATATATCGTTTGAATCTTAGGAAATTTCTAGAGAGATACCGAAGATGTGAATGAAGTTATATACTGTCACAATTTACAGGACCCAAATAAACATCTGAATAATTTTGTAAAAACCAGGTGAAGTTGTGTGATAATTAGGTACCCACTTGATCAGCAAATTATTCATCTACAGTTTAAATAGAACTTAGCCCTTGTGAACGCAATTTACGTTGCGTTGAAGATGAGCGTACCGGTTTGATATAGCGCATAAAAAGATTGAGGAAGAAACCCTATGAAAATAATGGAGCAGAAAGCCGAACCATTACTTTCTCAAAAATTATGATCACTTGAGAATGTAAACGATTCTGTCGTTTCTTTGTTGATGAGCGTAGCGAGCGAAGCGAGCGAAGCGAAATAATCAATTTCACTACTGCTAAAAAAAACACTTGGTGTGTGTTTTTTTTTTTTTTTTTTGTATGTGTGTTTGCGCGCGCTCTACAGGCCAAACGCCTGCTTCGAGTGGGATGAAATTTTCAGGGTGTCTACTTTTGTTCTCAACTAAGACCCCCTGCCTTTTTCAAGAAAATCCTCCACACCCTTTACTTTCAAAGCAGAAAAAATAGCAAAATTCGACAATTGGGCATGTTTGGAAAAGTACGGAAATTTATTTAAAAGAACGTATTTTTTTTCAAATGTTCCCAATTTTGTTTTGCCTATAGAAACCATCGAAACCAAATCGAAACATCACACCAGGTTTTTCCCAATAAAAACCAACCCAATAAAACCCAATAAAAACCCTTGGGCATATAATACATCTATGTATTAACATACACAATGCTCAATGATCTCAAAATGAGCATATTTCCGCTACCCGACAGCTCAGACAGAAACAAAGAAAGGTCAGAATCGTTTACATTTTCAAATGATCAGATTTTTTAGAAAGCATTGGTCCGGCTTGCTGCTCCATGATTTGCATAGGCTTCTTGCCTTATTCTTTTTTTGAGCTATATACAAACCGCTACGCTCATCTTCAACGCAACACAAATTGCGTTCGCCCTAATAGATAGATGTAACACATGCCCAAGGGTTTTTATGAGGTTGGAGTTATATTTCTACCGCGGACTAACTTTCAAAAATTGTAACCTCAGATTTGACAAAAATGTTTATATCTGTCAATTCTTGAAGTCAACTTCAAGTTCAAGCTCGCTACGCCCATAAATTTTGTTCAAAGCGATATACCTATTTCACAAGCACGCGCAGTGTTTCATTGTTTAGATATAAACCAGACAGATATTGTTGATTTAAAAATAATTTCGTGGGAAAATAATGTCGCCTAAAGAGTTTGGCATTTTCCAGTACCAAAGGACAGGACAGATAAATGTTGAACCCAAATTTTCAAATGCTAGAGATATATCTTTACCTAATTTTCAAGGTAAAAATTAAATTTATATAGTATAATTTCAAATATAATTTTACTTATTCAACAAGTAAAAATAATTTTTTGGGCATATTCCTGGATTGATAAGGTTAAAATTAGTGGAGCACACCCTGTATCTGCAATGTTTTAACTCGATTGTAGAGACTTCTACAGGCAAAATTTGACGCTGGTACTGCAACTCGAACCTGAAGTGAGCGATAAGAGGTACACTCGACATTTCATTATCTAACCCGTCAAAAAAACATTTTTATTAACTCGTTACTTGTTAAGCTTAGCATCCACTTGAAGCACGTGCAAAAAAAAAGCTTGCCTAGCCACTACGTGAGATTTTACATTATTATGTCCAGTGCAGAATTTGATTTTTTGCGTATATGTCCGATATAAACTTCTGAAAGCTAATGAAGAAAGCTGAAGCTGCAGCCACACAGAAACTTTTCAAATACCAGAAAAAGATTGCTTGATTATGACTGACGACAGAATGGCAATTACTTTACCTAGGATCTCGCTTTGATACCAACATTGAGCTAATCATAGATAATGCCTGTATGAAGACAAACGTAAAATATTACTGAACATTGAACATTTTAAAAGATTACTGATAAAAAAAAAAGAAATGCAAAATCATTTGTTATTTTATAAAATATGTAAAAATATTTTCTTTCATTGCTAATTATCCATCAAATTGCTTAAGTCACTATATTAAATAAAAATGAGTAGCTGAAAAGTTTAACAAACTCCTAAAATGCAATTTTATATTCTTGCAGGCCCTGTAGAATTGGCCCACTCCTGTCCAACATTTAATGAACGACTACCTAACTACATATGATAACATGATTGAGAAAAATGGTAGATAACGAGATGTCGACTAACGCAATACAGATAACATATTTTAACTGAGCCGAATTTTAAGAGAAATATGTTCAAATATCAGATAATACTTTTTAGGTTCGCAAATCCTATAGTTACAGACAGCTAAACGCACGTTTATTATCTGACAACGGTTTTTAGTGGTCACTGGCGCTAGAAGTTCACCTTATGAAGGTGACGATCTGAATGTTCTTTCTTGGGGCGCCGAAACTGTCTGATATTTCCCCCAAATTTTGTGGGAAAAAACTACAGTTTTAAGACTAGGACATCAATAAAGTGATTGCCAAGGTAATTAGAGGATTTCTATTGACGTTCGGTGACGAAGCACCTAGGTCAACATCTATGGACGGAAGTTTTACAACGTGTCCCCAGTAAGCGGCTCATTAGGGTGGGTTTAGTTCAGTTCTACTGGCACCAGTGCTCAAGTCTCCTCAGTGTATGTTTATGATAACGGAGAGGTCCGAGGAACGAGGTGGCACTTGTTGCAGCTGCCGGCGTGGGTACCTGCAATACATTTCTTGAGACGTTAGCATTTCTGTGTGTGTCATGAACCTTGTATCGGACGATCAGAAATAGCCTACATTATGTGAATATTATCAAACAAAAAAAAAAATAGCTATTTTGGGGAAGACGTAGATAAAAAGTTTTAAGAAATGAACAACTGAAGCTCATGCAGCTAGCGCTAGCCGATCCCCAAGTACACGTCACGAGGAGTTGCCACGTCAAAACTAAAATGTTCGATTACTCATACGCAAATTTGTTTTAAAAATAAATTCAAGCGAGATGTTTATTTAATTCGTATTCTTTACAATATATGTTCTTTTAAAAGCAATTCGGAGGACTCATTAAAGGAAGGCATAGAGAGTGACAAAATGTTTCTGTATTACCGGGTTAACAACCACCTTTGTCCATATTAGCGCTTGCGTAAAGTTACGTCGAACAGCTCAATTATCTTAGAGCTACTAAAAATTTATGTTAGTCGCCCCGTGGCCGTTAAATTTTGTAATTTATCTTTCATCGTTATAAATACAGAAAAATGTCAGTTCTTCAGCTGAACGAAAAGGTGCGCTTAAAACAAGCTCCATCAAATTATTATCAGCTCAACGCTGGTGACACCGGCCTGAGTATGTCATAAAAAGGTTTTTGTATGCAAGCGTAAAGCGGTGGCAAGCACAATTGGGAATTTTTCAAGATAATACTACGTAAGGTATGAAAAAAGGTTTTTATGGCGTTCAATTCCTGTATTGGCAGCAATTCATGTCTAGTAAACTGTACAAATTTCTGGTTTCACTTTTGTGAACGAATACAAGGTTTTCGATAGGTTTTGGATTTTAGTGTAACTTGACTACATTGTCTCTTCTTTGCCCATGGGAAGGCAAGGTGATAGATTGGTTAGTTTAGTGGTAGTGAATCTTACATTTCGCTTCGCTCGCTTCGTTGATCAAAAATAAAAAAATATTTTGCTCTGAATAAGTGACTAATACCGACTGTCATATTCTAAAAACAAAGTAAGTTTGCCTGTTGACAAAAGTGTCTGCAAATTTAAATCTTCTTAACTACATAAATTCTATAAAATCATCGCTACCCTGAGTGTACCTTCCCAATACCTGCCTCTGGCTTAGGTAATGTAGAATGATAAACATTTCTGATAATTTGGTTGGTACTTTAGAGCCAAAAGTTCGGAATATTTTTTAACTTAACTTTGCCAGGAAAAAGAACATGCTGAAAAAATGCATTAAGGAAAATTGAAGGTTAATATGACCAATCGTTGTTTTTTTATTCGGATATTTAACGTTGTTACCGGTAAAACTTGTATGTTTTCATTCGAAATTCAATGTTACTAGTGGTCAATACAATTTGAAGCCTATCAGGGAAAAAATATAGATTTACAAATAGCAATATTGCTAACGGCTTTCTATCCCTTCTCTTTCATCCGATACCAACTGCTTCACTCATCTTCAAAGCAATGCAACTTGCGTTTGCTCAGCCCTAGGGAAGACAGTGCTAAATAATGTTTTCGCCTTTATAAATTAAGCAAACAGTTATAAATAATTGGTATGAATTTATTTAAGCTGTTTCTTAATTTTCTAAGTTAATTTTTGAGTTTTCCTTGCAAATGTGGTAACTATCTACAGCAATCAAACAATTAACTTAAAGTTAAGGGCATTCAACTAGAAATCTAATTCGGCTTTATAAGCCCAAAATCAATTTCAAAGTGACTCATGCTATCATTGAAAAACAGATAGGAAATATGAAAATTATTCGTTCTTTAAAATATAAGTGGTTAAATTGATAGCGATATTTAGAATACGTATCAGTACCTTGCATAAGGACAATCACAGAGTGTGCCATTAGATTTCGGCAAATAGGTATAGGCAGCAAAGCGATTGCGATAATGTAATCCTCATTTAGATATGCTTATCAACGTGAACTAAATAAATGCCCTGGCCGAGGTTCGCTAAAGACAAACACTTTGTCGGAAATCCTTTTTTTACCAGGTGAACTTGACATATAAATAAATTTTTACTTACGCTATTCCTTACAAAACTCAAGCTTTCTGTGCTGTTATGTGTTGTGTATTTTACTAGCACTCTAAGTACAGCCGGATCTTACAAGTGACGTCATCTCGGTCTAAGACGACCCTTATATACCTATGCAGATCGGTCCAGACTGGACCACCCTTATAAACCTGCGCAGATCAGTCCACACTGGAGGACCCTTATATTCTATGCTGATCGGTCCAGACTGGACGACCCTTATAAACCATGGTGATCGGTTCATACTGGACAGCAAAATCGGCACTGATACATATTTAAACCCTCGCTATCAATTTGCCCTTTATTTATTTTTTTTTTTATATGAAAATTTTTGTTTTTCCTATCTGTTTTTTAATGATAAAATGTGTCTACTATATATTTAATTTTATCACAACGGAAAAAAAATACGTGCACCTCTGGACCCGAAAATCTACCTAATATAATTTCTGCTATATGCTCAGAGCAGTCGTCGTTCAGCATCCGGACAGAGAGGATGTTTTAGCTGACGTGCGCTCTAAAAATAACTCACCGATATACCTGGGTCCAACATCTACTTATCAAGTCATGTCGTGTAGCGAGTGCAAAGATACTCTGCCTGTCGACGAGGCGGACTTCGCAACGTGTAGCGGGTGTAATCAACAATTCCACTATAATTGTGTGGGAATAAGAAAACAAGAGAAAAAACAAGAGAAAAAAAAGAAAAGTGGAAAGCGATATGTGTAAAGTCAAGACGCCTCCGTTTCATTTCGACAAACTGAAATTCCTGGAAGAGATACTTAAAGACATCAAAAAAGAGGTGTCCGTCTGGTCAGAAGATTATATTATAGTGGATCTGGTCTGGTCGCAAAGTCTGAAAGTAAAGTATTAAGTAAAGAATAAGTAAAATTCTCCCCGTGTGAGGAAGGGGTGTCGTGGGACGAGGTTTAAATGCTTCAAAGTAATTTGTATTGGCGTCAGGAATACTGAGTTTCCTACGCCGGTACCCGTAAATTACAATCAGGATACGCAAGCGGGCATGATATCTCTGCACTATCTAGTGCATCTATTATGTCTAGTACATAAAGCGTGCAATCCATTCTTATAAATCCAGGCTATCAGACTCAGTCATAAGCAATGGGGCTGCAACGCAACCAAGGTGTTTGCGAGAGAAAAACTGCATAAGTGTTTCGGAGGAGCGCACGGGGCATAACAATGTGTTTAGTTAATAGGAATGTGTCGCTGGCGGGGTCCCCCACCCCACCAGCGGGGTGGGGTACCCAACATACACTACGTATGGTATGTTAAATGGAAACGCTACATATGTGTCCAACATACGCTCATATGGTATGGCAGCGGGTGGGAGGATCCAACATACGTTATGGTGGTGTACACATTAACAAAATTTCTAAGTTCAAACGGTAAGTGTTCAGCCTCGATGCTTCCGCTAAAAACGACAGAAATCAGCATCGGTTAAGATGTACTCGTAACAATCGATTTAACACAGCAATCCAATGCAGAAGTACATGTGCATTGATACATTCATGGAACTTTACAATCTTATGTATCAACAATCTGAAAGGTCTACTAATTATTTTTTCTTGCAAACTATGCTGATAATCGCTGTAACTTTATTAACAATTGGCCCACCTTAGATCTCGACGTAACGAAAAATAGCACACAATGGACAATACGAATTGTGGTTTTGTTTGAGGTTCGTTTACTGCATGGTTTTTTGACATTTAATTCTCAGAAACGATGGTATGGAAGATCCGAAATGTTAAAATATTTCAGATATGGTGATATATCAACTTCATTGTACGAATTAGTGGACATTTTCGTTGGTCGTCCCTCCTTTCGGCGTGCTATAGCGTTTCCAAAATCCAAAATTTTCGCGTTCGGCCGTCACAAAATGTCAAAAAATCGTGCTACAGAAAAATCGTGTGAAATTTTCATTAGAATAAAAGTTGTAGAGAATGAACAGATCTATTTGCTCGTAACAGTTATTTTGGGTTTAGATTTTCAAAACTTGCAGAGAAATAAATTAAAAGATCGGCCTATTAATTTTTACCAATTTTTTTTGCAGTTTTCTTGTACATTTGTAAGTAATTGGTGTGGATGTGGGTTTAAGTATCTTTGATAGTATGAGCCGTGTGTTTGGGCACATATCAGTTCAAACCGGACGGATGAAAGTCAAAAATTACGTGAGATATATCGATTTCAATGATTTTTTCAATTTTGACCAACTTTTGTGTTTGATACTAGTTTCGAAGTACTTCCGGTCAACGTAACTCGACTAAACTCATATGGTAGCTGAACAGACTATCTGGGAACATTCTCTGAGAATTTCAGCTTGTTTACCCACCGATCAAGCAAACTTTCTTATTTGAAGAGATAGGCCGATCCGTTGCTCAGGCTATAGGTCTTACTGCTCTTAGTATGCCATTCAATCTCTCACTGTACTGGTACGGGATTGGCAACTATTAAGCTATGCAAGCTCTCACTGCTCTGGTGTCGTATTAGAAACTTGTATGGTAAAGTCAGCTCTTGCTTCTAGTTGTAGTGCAAAATATCTATGAGGAAATAGCAAATTTGTGTTGATGCGACTGTCATTGGGCACGTGCAGAATTCGCTCAAAATAAGAAAAAAAAAATACTAAAAAAGAGTATAAGTCATCTTTAAGGTAACTACTAGTTTTTGGCACTGTGACTTTTTTACTGATTCTTTGAATAATTAAATAATTTTTACGCCTGTTTGACCATTCTTACAAATATAATTGTGAGCTAATTGAAATATTTTGCAAGCGTAACGTTTTCGCTTTCGTTTCACTTTATTATTATATCCTAACGATTAAATTCTTACAAGTATATACTATATATTTTAGCATACTATTACACTATATGAATTTATTTCTTATATATAAACCATTTTATTTCAAATTAATAAGTTTATTTCACAAATGTTCCTCCAAACGGCTTTCGGCGAGATGAAATATTCAGAAAATTGGCTCTGTAAACGCTTGTGCTTTGGCATAAGATAGTCTCATTTATTTTTGTGTGATATTTGCCGGTGATTCTTGGCAATCTCGGCACCTCCACTTCCGTCGTCGACAATTAGTGTGAACCCTTTTGGGCAGAGTCGGATGCACACACGTGTTTCGTTTCAATAATCGCAATGTCGTTTTGATTATTGACGTTTCGTTCCAAAAAGCACATACCAATAAACCATTCGGTGTTTCTGTTTTGCCGTGCACCTTGGTCTTTATTTTTGTTTGTTATTCCACATTATTTTCACGTATTGATTTATTGTCTTATTTGGAAATGAAATAAATTATCTGCAAATAACAATACACATCGATAAAAGCATTTGGCCAACCCAAAAGCTTCGAACGACGAATTACTTTATTTCTTGAGTAGGTAGCTATCCACATACCAATAATATTACGATCGTCTTTGCACAGTTTATGCATATTTAGGTGGTTAGGCCAGATTTTTGCATTGGGTGCTACTGGGTATGCGGCAAACATCCCCAAAGTTTTCCCCATAAAATCTCCCACAGAAATATTCGATGACAAAATAACCGCTGGTCATATACCTGCCAGTAATGCCAATGGTCCTGAAAGTTTTGCATAAAGCACTTCAATATACAGGTGCAAAAAAAGATTTAAATATAAATTGACTGAATTCGAAATATGTTTGCTATGAATCAGTAGATATTGTTTCGTTTTTAGCAGGAATGCTAACGTAATTAGCAGGTCCTAAATTACCTGGTATTGCATTAAAATATTCAACGTGAATCGATTATGATGATACGATTACTTAGAACAGTGATCGGAGCTGCCAACGTTAATTGAGTGAAAAGATATCATGGTTTCTTTGAAAAGATAACTGTTCCAAAAACCTTTCATGAATTTGTTTTTGTATAATTGTTTGCTACGATTTAAATTTATGGTCATATTCCTAGGCCCAAATGCAGAGATGTCATTGAGGAAGCACTAATAGTCAGTGCGCACTAAATGCAAACTAAGTTAGCATTTGAAATAATAAATTGTCCCCTATGTGCGCTCTGAGTTACGGTTAAGGGTGAGTGTGCACTCAGTGTCTTCTCTGCATTTGGGTCCTAATTTCTTTGCATATTCTTTAGAAAAAAAAAAAAAATGCGAGATGTTTAATTAATTGGTATTATGACGTATACTTTTAACATCTTCTTTTAAATTTAATTCGGAGGACTTCTTGAAAGAAGGCATAGTAAAAAACAACACCCCTGACAACCTCAGCGAAACGCATCTGTCAGACTGAATCAATGGAATTCTTACTGCAACTTTAAGGTGAGTGACAAAATGTTTCGTAAAATACCGGATTAACCACCACCTAAGACCATTTCGGCTCTTGCGTAAAGTTACGACGAACAGCTAACTTATCTTAAAGCTACTCAAAGTTTATGTTATTTGCCCCCTGGCCACTACATTTTGTAATGTATCTTTAAAAATACATTAAAAAAAAACAAAAAACAAATACATTAAAAAAAATACATCGTTAAAAATACAGAAACATGTCAGTTATTCAGCACAACAAAAAGGTGTGCTTAAAACCAGCTTCATCAATTTATTATTAGCTCAACGCTGGTATAACGGCCTGAGTATGTCATAAGCATCGTTACTGAATGCAAGCGTAAAGCGGTAGCAAGCACAATTGGGACTTTTCCAAGAAAATATGTTTAAAGGGTTTAATAGCGTTTATTTACTGTATTTGCAGCAATTCATGTCAAGTAAACTGTTCAAATTTCAGGTTTGACTTTTCAAAATTGGTTTTGGATTTTAGTGTTTATTGACATAATTGTCTGTGAGAGGACATTGTTACTGGTTTAAGCAATTACAAAAATGCAATTGATGGAAGGGAGGTACAGAATGCCCTACGGGACAGAATACCCGGCAAAGCGGGGAGAATGGGTAACCAAATAGTTCAGTTGGTTGTGCACCTGCCCGGCAAGCAGGAGGTCCCGGGTTCGTGTGCCGGTTTGGGTGCACATTTACCAGCTTCGCCTCCCTTCCAACATTGTTTTTCATTCTCCAATGGGAAGGCAAGGTGATGAAATGAGTTAGTTCAGTGGTAATGAATCTTACATTTAGCTCCTCTCGCTTCGTTGATCATTAATAACAAATATATTTTTCACTAAAAAAGTGACTATTATTTACTCTCATATTCTGAACACGAAGTTAGATTGCCTGTTGACAAAAGTGCCTGCCTATGTTGATCAGGTAACTGAATATGTTCTATAGAATCATCGCTAGCCTGAGTAAACCTACCTATGCCTACCACTGGCTTAGGTAATATAGAATGTTTATTTATTTTTTATTTATTTTATAGGCGCTTAAGAGCCAAAAATTCTCAATATTTTTTTACTTATCTCTGCCAGGACAAAGAACATGCTGGAAAAAAGCATTTATGAATATTGTAGGTTAAAACGACCAATCTTTAACTTTTTTAAATAATTTATAACGTTTTTATCGGTATAATTTTTATGTCTTCATGCGAAATTCTATGTTACTCGTTTGTCATTAAGATTTCAAGCCCATCATGGAAGAAACATTTATTCACATAAAGCCATGTTGTTAACGCCCACCTGCCCATACTCTTTAAATTAAAGAATAGTGGGGCTTAAAGGCGCGTCAACCTTTGGGGTTTTTTTTTTTTTCATTTTGTTCATACTCTTTTATCCGATACCAACTGCTTCACTCATCTTCAACGCAATGTTAATTGCGTTCGCTCGGCCCTAGGAAATACCGTGCTAAATTATGTTTACGCCATCATAAATTCAGCCACAAGTTATAAAGCTAATAATTGTTAACTTATAATTATTCTATGTTACTTTTTGAGTTTCCATGCAAATGTGGGATCTATCTTCAGCTATTAAACAATTAGCACAAAGTTAAGTGCATTCCGCTAGAAAGCTTTTTCGGCATTATTAGCCCAAAATCATTATCATAGTGACTCACGTAATCGTAAAAAAAACAGATAGGAAATATGAAAAATATTAATTTTTAAGCGGTCCATAAAATATTAGTGGTTAAATTGATAGCGATATTTAGAATACGTATCAGTACCTCGCATAAGGACAATCACAGAGTGTGCCATTAAATTTCGGCAAATAAGTAAAGACAGCGAAGCGATTGCGTTAATATATTCTTCATTGTGAAATGCTTATCAGTGTTTATTAATTTAACGGCTTGGCTGTGGTTCTCAAAGGGCAAACACCTTGATGGAAAACTAGGCATTGAAACCAATCCACCCTTTGGCCATCCCTTACAAAACCCAAGCTTTTTGTGCTGTTATGTTTTGCGTATTTTACTAGCACCCTATGTATATCTGGATCTTAAAAGGGACGTCTTATCGGCCTGAAACAACCCTTATATACCTATACAGATCGGTTCACACTGTACGACCCTTATGTTTCTATGCAGATCGGTTCACAGCTTATTATAACAAATATAAGCAAAGAAGATTTTCAAGAAAGTTCGTTATATTTTCTTGAATGGGCAAAATAGAGACTTTCCGGAAGCAATAAATATTGCAATTGCAATTCCAGCGAACAGTATCAGGAAACGGGCTCTCGCTTCAAATTAATCAAATAGATGTAATGAAAAGTTACAGGCTCTTATTTAAGATAACAATTCAATTAAACAGGCATTGCCAGCACAGTGTGCGCGGCTGGCCGTTCAGAAAGCATTTCTAAGTATTTTCTGGCGAAACAATGTTTTTAATATTTCGGTAGACGTCCAGTTTCATTACTGAATATTTTACGCAACGGAAATAAAAATAAGTGCTCTTCTGGTTACGGAAAACCACCTAGTAGAATTTCCGCTATGTGCTCAGAAAAGTTTGTTTGCAAAGAGCATGGGCAGGCCAGGTACCGACCACGTGGGTGAGCACATGGTGGCAGGGTAGGTATGCATGTTTATTGATCGGTCGCAATATAGTTTTTATAAACCAGTTTCATTATCAGTGCCAGACTCTCAAAACTCACGAATTTTTTATCTAGCATGTTTTGTATCCAATTCCAAACACCCCCACTCTCATACAACGCTAATTTTATAGGTAGAAGATAATTCTATGTCACCACTTGTTATATATTAACTTAAACATATTATGGTTCCATTGCTATTGTTATATCACATTACCGCCGACCTGCCTGGACGAGGTATTGCCACCGGAAATGTAGAGTTAATATATAGCCAATAATTTAATGTCGAGATAACGGACGCAATATGCAATTTAAGTTCATCCACATTGCGAATACCAACTTTTTTGCAAGTACCGTCGAAGTGACGGCATAAAAGTGTGTTTCGTACAAGGAAGATGCAGGAAACTTTTTGAAATTTCTGCAAGCCTAAAAAAATTCGAATTATATGCGATATGATTGGCTTGAAATCTAATCGCATAACTCCACACAGTATTGATATATCAGCTTGGGATCGATTCTCATTCCACGGACCGAGGCAGCTGCTGATAAGAGAACTGATTTCTATAAACGAGATTTCGATCATCTAAGCATGCCATCCAGTTCCTCCACGTGCTCATCCTCGTGGTCGGTACCTGGCCTGCCTATGCATTTTTGTGACAAAAATTTCTCAGCACATATCCGAATTTCTACTAAGTGGATTTCCGTGGCCAGAGGTGTACATACAGAATTCAAACAAACTGCAAAACTATTGTACTATTAAGAGGTTGTGATGTAAAGAACTGTTATTTTAATTGCCATTCGATCTGCATCGGTATTTGAGGGTCTTCAAGTCTGGACCGAGCTGCATGGGTATCTAAGGGTCGTCCAGTGTTGACCGTTCTGCATAGGTATATAATGATCGTATCTGGCCGGTATGACGTCACTTGGTAGACCCTGTTTTACGAAAATTGAGCTTGTGAATTGAAAATAGCGCTTGCAAAAAACACAACACTTGTAGCACGGAAGGAGCTTGTGATTTGTAAGGGATGACTGGGATGTGAAAATGTGTTCCATGTCAAGATCACTGGGTCAAAAAGAAATTCCGACCACTTGTTTCAGTAAAAGCTGATGGAAAAAAAATCGCTTGGCTTCCTGCGCTTATTTCACAATAATATTATCTCATATCAGGCTCTGTTGATTGTCGGAATGGAAAATCAGCACTGACACATATTTAAACCCTCGCTATCAATTTGCCCTTTATTTTTTCCACTTAATACATATAATATTTTTTCTATCTGTTTTTCAATGATAAAATGTGTCGGCTTCATACTTATACTGGGCTAAAAGCTTGCCCGTGCCTCTATCCGCCTATATATGGTTTTCAAACTAAAAGCACTTAGTTTTTGCCAATCGCTTGATAGCTGTTGATAGGGAGGATATCCCAGGGTTCACTCTTGCCTGGAACATTCAGAAAATTATTTGGAATAAAGTTACTAACCAACTGTCATAAAACTTATTATTCCAAATTATTTATAATTGGTTGCTGTTTTTATAAAGAATTATGCGAAATGTGTCACTTTATTAACAAAAACCACTTGAACGCAATTTTAAAAGCGTTGAATATGAGCGTGGGAGTCGGTATCAAATAAATGACTATTACAGGAGAGCTTTAAAAATTCGACAGAAACAAAAGGTTTAATATAAAAAAGAACGAGCAAACACTCATATTGTCAAGACAACGAACATCTTTAAGACCCACAACTTTTTAAGACGCTTTATTTTAGGATTTTTTATGTCTTGGCCAATTTAAGTACAAGAAAAGTTGAGTAAGGCTGTACAGGGTATCAAAGAAAAAATAAAATAAATTGAAAATTCGACATTACCTTTGCCAGAAATTCAAGGTGTAATTTTCTTACATATTTCAGGTTAAACGCTGCTAATCGTGGAGGTGCCAGTACCAAGTCATGCAGAATATTAGCACAAAATTAAAATCTTTGTACTTGTAGGTGTGATGACAAGAACGGTTTTTTAATTTCACATTTAGACTTTTTCTGGAAGTGATTTAATTTTCATAATATTAAAAACCATGCCACTTTCAAGCGCCCTCTGAAGGGATTGGTTTTTATTTGCTAGAGTGGCAAAAAAGTGTCTAGGTGGCTTTGGACCTGAACGAAATTTAACCCAAGTTTGTTTGCAAAAAGGCGCAACGTAAGAGCAATAAATTACGTCAGCGTAAGTAGCGGTCTTGGCTGGCATCAAGTCAATGCCAGTAAGCCGCCTCTGGTGCAGGGCTGGCTGAAACGAATCTAAACACTCTAAGGTTAGCAAGTTACAGCTTCCCACCAGGCCAGGGAAGCGTCCCAGGTTCAGAACATCCTGGCACTGACCTAAACGCACAACGGCATTGCGACATATTTTCACCATGCAAGAGAATCTCCCTTCTATTAATCTAACCGGTGATATTGGAATCTTCTGGAAACTGGCTGACAGATGGGTTAAGATTAAATGTACCAAACTCAAAAACTCAGTGTCCAGTACATAAATTCCCGATGGGTTATGTTTACAAGACCGTTTATAAATGATGATTGATAACAGGACAATCTATTGACTTTTGGTAGCTGTTTCCCTTAGCATATCGAGCACAGGGACATCATCCCTCAGGCTCTCTCTTAGACAACAGGCCCAACATTTAGACAACATTTAAAATTTTCATTCTTTGGGACCGGCGCCACGAATTAACTTATAGCCAGACACATGCAGATGTGTTCACATTTGTCTTTCACCTTGGCCGTCGGTTTAAATAGATATAGCTGTTTTCCGTAATTCGTGCGACTCATTTTGATTGGTTGACCCTACTTGTGGTCGATTATTCGTCATAGCCAATCAGAAGTCGCGTCGTGTCACGCCGAATGGAGGTTCAGTGCTAAGATTTTGTATAAAAGCAGCGGCTGCCAGTTGTTAGAATCAGTCGACTACTGACATGCTTCCAAAGAAGACACGAGATGGCGCGATTTGCTGTATTTGCTGGTAAGGTCCTGAATTTGTATTTGTATTTTTTATGAGCGGAGTCTTTAATTTCTCTACCGCCAGGCGAATATCACTTGAAACGATATTTTTGTTCAGTTTTTATTGTTTTTTGGATTGTGTTCGATAGCGCTCTCCAGTGCTAGCGCTTGTTTTGATTTTGATGAAATTTTCGGAGGATGTACTTTTGTTTTAAATTTGAACCCATGTGGGTTTTAGCTTCATTAGCACAATTGTTTCAAAGGAATCAAATTTGCCGAAGTGTTTCACATACATTTTTTCAAATGGGCTGAAGCATTGACTAATAGTTGCTGAACAGTGGTATTGTCGATAATGTTGTTTAGCACAAAAAAGTTTTCCTGAAAGTTTTAAGTGTTGCTAGCTTATCGTTCTTTTTTAATTTGCATTTTTGCAATTGTTTAAGCACATAATTCAACTTTTTAAACAAAGTTAAAGTTACAAATTTCCAATTACCATTGCCTTGGCCGATTATTGACAATGTTTTGGTATTTTACACTTGGCGCAAAGTAGGTATTAACGCAGACGTACAAATATTGTAAAATGTATGTAAAGCTTATGTCTAGTTCGGATTCTAGCCACCCTCCCTTGCCCAAATTTTAAGGTTAGACACTACTGATTTACTAGCCAGGCTCAGCAATGAATAAAAACCGGTCTCAAAATTCCTATCCTACCGCTGTCTAGAGGATATAAAAAACACTGCCACCGATTTATAACAATCATGATCTTTCTTATTCTTCAAATGTGGTCGTGATCTAACATATTTTTTTGAACAATCAAACATAAAGTGAAAACTGCTTCCCCAAGCTTGTAGCTTTAAATTTAAGATTTTACCCTAGTCTTTTACGGGGCAGCAATAAAATATGTTTACTTCAATTGTCCGAACAAGAAGAGACACAAAGTAAGTAACTTAAATACTATACGCATCATTATTATATGTTTTTATTTAGTATATTATGATTAATTTATTTTTAACATGTAAAAACAATACCATGTTAAAAGGATTGCTTATTTCGGTTGCAGTGTGGTATCGAATCATCATAAGGAGTTTTAACAGAAGCTTTGAACCGTATCGGCCATATTAATAATTATTATGATTATTTTTATTATAATCATAATTATATTTTGTCGTTTCATCAATACATTTGATATTTGACATTGTCAGGTTTTACAACATTGCATAAAGTGATCACTAATTAATTATGATAACAAATCACAGAACTCTGTCACAGAATAAAAACATTTAACAATTAAATACTCTTTGAGGTGTGTTTTGAATCTGGTCCCCTCCTTTTCTTTAACACTATTTGGGAGTGCATTATAGAGCTTTGCTCCTGCGTAAATAAGGTATTGTTTTTTTTAGTAAGTTCTTAGTTTTCCAGTTTTAAAATTTGTACTGTTTTTCACTTTATGTCATGTGGTGTCATTTGTTTTAAAACCTAATTTATTGTACTAAATATATACATGCAAGGCAAAGTTAAGATTTTCAGTCTCTTAAATAATTGCTGACATGAGTCTTTATAAAATACATTTGCTGTTGGGTTCGGTTAAACACACATGCATGTTTTCTTTGCAGGAGCTGTGATGGCTGTGATGATCTTCGATGCAGTTTCCATCTCAACTGCAACTCCTGGAAACGGACTGGGACCGAAACGTAACATAACAAGCTGTTCAAACAGTTTTCCTGTTACTAACCACGATGGCACTTTAAATTAATTTGTGCAGGCAGATTAATCTTAATATTATTACGATCCGTGAAGGAATTGTTTTCGTTTACAACCCTTTCAAAGCGTTTAAAGAAAACACGGTGCAAAGGTTCACTCGTGAACTTCCAACACTTACAATTGTCAATGTACATATCTGGAAAAAATCATAGACATTGAGAGACTCAATTGGTGTCGGATGGTAGTTTTGATATAAATTAAAGCATTCTTTATCCATTCGAACCACGTACTAGTACAGTATAACGGCATGGAAGACACATTTATAAACAGGAAGTTTTAGTCATATTTATTACGAAAAATTACTTAATAAAGACACAATCTGAGATAAAACTTCCCTTCTACTACGTATCTCTTTTTGTTCAACACTCTGTGAAGAGAAGTACCTGCAAAAACCTCCGCGTACGACGTTATTCAAGCGCACGGTTTACTCCACACCGAGCACCATTAATAACACCTGCTTTGTTCGCGCGCAGCCAAGCAGGTGTGGGACCAGTTCAACGCCTGGCAGTATCAGTCGACGTTTGTGCCTTACGGCGTGTCTAACTGCGTCACCATCAACACGTGTCCGGTGCAAGGAGCACTAACCGGACCCACGCCGACCGGATGCGGCTGGAAGATGCCCGAATTCTGCGACGCGGCGGTGGAAGCTGCCGTTGACGCCTATCAAGGTCGGTGCTAAATATTTGTGACTTAAGGGGCGGTAAAGAGTAACTAGGCAAAACTCTGCAACTAAACCGGGAACGTTAGCAGCACAACCATTGGTGCCTGTGTAAAGAATAGAAGCACTATTGGTGCCTGTTTGTTAGATAGGAGTTAGTGTATGGAATAAAACACATTACATGGTGCCTGTGTGTTGGATTGATGCACTACATTTGGTGCCAGTGTGTGGTATAGATGCACTACAATTGGAGCAAGTGTGTGGTCAGAAGCTCCTATATTAAACATGTTTCAGCCGCCTTGCCTGCGTCTGCTGCCCCCCCCTGCCGACTACACCATCTATGCCGGCGTGGGCGCATACAAAGTTCACACCGAGCACAAGACATGGGACGAGGCCAAGATGATCTGCGAGGCCGAAGGTTCTGGCACAAGCCTGGCCATCCCGAGCACAACTGCCGAGTATGATGCTGTGCATAACATGATTTACACGGTGCTCCCTAGCGAATCGTTTGGCTTTTGGGTGGGCATGAGCGATATAGCCGTCGAGGGCCAATTCGTGACCATCTTTGGTAAGTGCATTGACTGATTGGAAAACACATTAATATGTTTCAATTCATTGCAATTTTCTTGTGCCAGACTTATTAGATTAGATTTTGATCTAGCCACACCAACCCTAAATGAATTATCTCTGTAATGAAATACACTTCTATGCACAGGGCAACCGCTGTTCAACTTGCCCTTGGTCCTGTGGGTCTCAGGCAAGCCCGACAACAATTTAAACAGCGAGGACTGCGTCGGAGTTGGCTTGGGTAACGATTTTAGGCTCAATGACTACTATTGCCTGAATACAATGCCGTTCGTGTGCGAGAAGCCGTTGGCATCTACGCTGGCACCTTGTGGACCAAGCCTCTAGACATCCCGGTAAGAACCTTCAATCACTGCTTGTGTACGGGAGAGGCAACCAGTAAGCCTGGGCAGTTCTTACTGCTCTGTTTCTGGATAGATTTCATGTATGCCGTGGCTGCTCACTCTACTCTGTTACTGGATAGGCAACTTGTATGCTAACTTCAGCTCATACTCATAGGTTTTTAGCAAGTTATCTTGTAGGAAATAGCAAGGAAGTGTTGTTGTGACAGCCATTGGGCACGGACAGAATTTACTCGAACTTGATAAATATACCCGAAAACGACTCAAACTTCCCTTAATAAAAACTACGGCTGGTTTTTTTTTACTGAGAATTTTTAACTGATTTTTTTTAAAAGCAAAGCATCTTCTCGGCTGTTTGTTAAATCTTTCAAATTTAATTTCGGGCCTGTTCAAATAATTTTTAAACGTTACGCTTTTGTTTATCTTAATATCCCAATTATTAACTTCTTCTAATTATTTTCATTCACTTTCAGAATACTTTTTTATTATATCAATTGAATAATTTCACAATTTCACAATTTCACAATTTTCACAATTTTTTTTAAATATTAAAAAGCTTACAATCCAAATGTTTCCCCAAATTGAGTTTGGCGAGATAAATATTCACAAAGCTGTACCTGCAATCGCTTGTGCTTTAGCATAAGTCAATGTCATTTATGCTTGTGTGAAATTTGCAGGTGTGTCTTAGCCATCCCCGTCTCCACCACTTCTGTCACCGACAGGAAAGCAACCTATTGGGCAGAGACGCATGCACACACGTGTTTTGTTTCAATAATCGCAATAGTATTTTGATTATTGACTTCTCCTTCTCAAAAGCTCATACCTAAAAACCATTCGGTATTTCTGTTTGCCGTGCACCATGGTCTTTTATTTTGTTTGTTATTCAATATTTTTTCCACGTGTTGATTTATTGTATTATTTGAAATTGAAATAAATTATCTGCATATTACAATATATTACTCTGATTACGGCATTTGACCAAACCGGAAGCTACGAATGCCGAATTACTTTATTATTTCAGTAGGTAGCTATCCGCACAGCAACAAAATTATGGCCTTCTTTGCACGGTTTATGCACAATTAAGTTGTGAGGTCAGATTTATTCCATGGGGCCTACTGGGTATGCGGCAAATATCCCCAAAAATTTTCCCAAAAAGCAGCCCTCAGAAATATTTGGTGAAAAATTAACCACAGGTCATAAACGTGACAGTAATGTCAACTTCTGAAAGTTTGACATTCAGAACCGGCAACAGCAGCCTTCTCTAAACTCACTGCTGGACAACCTTTATGTTAATTACCATTAAAAACAAGTGCAAGACAGTGAAATATGTGGTTAGAAAATAATATGTAGGTGTTAATAAAATTTTACTGAGGTAAGCCTATGTAAACTATTGCCCAGTTAACATTGTGTAGTTATTAGAAGGGATGAAAACCTTATTAGCAGGCCCTGAATTGACTGTTATTTTGCTTTATATATGCCTGGAAACACTGCCAAAGTGTTTGCGTTGAAGATTTCGCTTCGCTCGCTACGCTCATCAATTATTGAACCTGAATCGGAAATTATGCTAAAACTAGGGCTTCGCCGAACGCTCTATACCGTCGCGTTGAAGGATGAGCGTAATTTTATTGTCAAATTTGCAAAAGAATGCAGTCCCTAACACAAATTAATAATACACATTCAAGAACAAAAGCAAAAGTCACATACAGATTTATAAATTAGAGTTTTTATATTGGAATTTATATAACCAAGGACACCGATCACATGTTGAATCAGGCGTCGAAAATCACGAAAAATCACTACTTAAATGCAAATAAAAACCAGACGGAACGTCTAACCAATCTTAGATTTTCAGGAATGATAAATATCCATAATGGCAACATGTGTACAAAATTGGGCAAAGATTGGTTAATAACCTTGACAGTTATAAAGACTCAAAATTTTGAAAAAATCGAAATATTTCGTAATAATCGATTTATGCAAAAAGTTCCGAACCGATCTTTTTCAACAATTTTCATCAAAATCGCTTCAGCCGTTTGATCAGTAGAGCGCGGACAAACAGACAAAAAAAAAAAAAAAAACATGGGATACTTTTTTCTACGGGTGGTGTAATTTGAAGTCTTCGCTCACTTCGTTCGCTCATCCAATTATTTTAGAACTGAGGTTGGAGCTGCTAACGTAATGTGAGTTAAGAAATCATGGTTTCCTAAAAACTAAAATGTTTCCAAAAACATTTTAGTTTTATAATTTGGTATATTTTTTTGCATGGATTGAAATGCATGATCCTTTTCCTCATTTCCATGTATAGAATAAAAAAAGCATAAAACAATTGGTACAAAGCGGAGAAAACATATCGCCAAATCCAATAATTTAATAGATGGTTGAATATCAGACTTGAAACATGAAACTGTGCAATCAAAGTCACCGTAAAGGAAGTTTGTTCGCTGCTGGCTGGACCAAACGAAGCGGTAGATGCAGAAAGTGCTGAACGGAGCTTAAATCGAGCGAGAAAGTTCCGTTGCTAGGGTAGTACGACACGCCGACAAACAACTCTGTAGTTTCTGGCAGAAGCGATCGCATTTGCGTATAGTTGCGGCAAATACCGTAATATAACAGTGGCGGCTTGGCTATGATTATTTTAAGCCATGGCACCGGTTCCTAAGGGTGGGTGGATGGTCGGCTGGCCTTGGGGTGGGTTTCGAGGGGTGGTTGGCTGGGTGGGGCGACCGGTAAGTAAAGAGTCCATGTCACGGGGTTATAGAAGCCACGCATATACCAGGCCCAGAATGAAGCCACGATCATCACGTTCATGCCCATGTGTGTAGAATGTTTTAGCCTTGCGAACTTCAGAATCACGAATACGAGTCTCGACTCTTGTGGGCCCTTTGTCGGCGCATTGAAGAGAACGAATGTTCTCAGTATGACCGAGTCCTTTCCCTGACCCACCTCCGCACCGAGATATGACGGTGTGGCGTACTGGCTAAATGCTCGATTTTGTGTTGGCCTTTTCGGCGTTATAGGAAACCCGACTAGGTGAGTTATACCCAATTCCAATTGTTATTTTGTTGTTAGATTCTTTAAAAGAATTTTATTTTTCGTATAGCTGCCTTTACACGGTCAACATTTTGCGTCAACATGTTGACTCGACATGTTGACGCCGTGTGAACGAAATCAAAACAGAGTTGTGGAGAAGATATTTAATGATTTTGATTGCATCAATTATTACAGTAACTAGCAGTATGGCTCGTGCTACGCACGTGTTGTGGTAGTGCGGGTGAGGGCCAGATTTTTACGGAGAAGATGCCACCAAATTTTATATTATTTATTAGACACGACATATAATTTTATGATGTTCTTACACTGAAAGGAAAGCCTTAGCCTATTTTGTTGATGTCAATGGACTGCTGAATCTGTTTGTGATTGCAGAATAAGCTGCAGTGCTACGCACGTTCTTGAAGTGCGGGCGATGGCGTATGTTGTACTTTTCAGTTAATGGCTCTAAATATGAAATATAAATAATATTCTCAGAATTGAGCATTATCATCAAGACCCCACCCCCCCCCCCCCCCCCCCCGCCGTTTCTATTTGGCCCCACCTAATCTGGGACACTGTGCACGCCTATGATGAATAGCAACATAATATAAATGAAGGCGTAAAGGTGGAGAACACCTATAGTTTTCAAATCCCCGCAATTTGAATTGTTGTTTTGTGAAGTTTGGTCCTAGCCAATATATAGAACGTTCCAGGCGCGTAGGAAGTATTTCAAAAGTATTTGACTAACCCAGGAGCTAAAAATGCCGATTTAGTTTATTACTTTATTATAGGTAGCTTTTCACATAGCAATAATTGATGAGCGTAGGGAGCGAAGCGAGCGAAGCGAAATCATCAATTTTACTACTTTTAAAAAAAGCACTTGTGTGTGTTTTTTGTTTGTTTGTTTGTTTGTTTGTTTGTTTATATGTGTGTTTGTGCCCGCTCTACAGGCCAAAGGCTTGCGTCGATTGAGATTGAATTTGCAGGGTGCCTACTTTTGTTCTCAACCTAGACCCCTGCGTTTTTCAAGAAAATCCTTCATAACTCATCCCTTCAAAGCAGAAAAAATAGCAATATTTGGCAATTGAGATAGTTTGGTAAAGTACGGAAAATTATTTAAAAGTGCGTATTTTTTTTAAATGTTCACAATTTTGATTGTTGTCTTTAGAAACCATCGAAACCAAATTGAAACATCACACCAGATCTTTTGACTTAAAGTTGACTTCAAGATTTGACTGATATTATAAATTTTGTCAATTTTTTGCATGCAAGTTTTTGAAAGAAAGTCCGCGGCAGAAATATATCTCCAACTTAATAAAAAACCTTGGGCATGAGTTACATCTATGTATTTACGTGCCCATTGCTCAATGATCTCAGAAAGAGCATATTTCCGCTACACGACAGCTCGGACAGAAACTAAGAAAGGTCAGAATCGTTTACATTTTCAAGTGATCAAAATTTTTGAGAAAGCAAATGTCCGGCTTGCTGCTCCTTCATTTTCATAGGATTTTGGCCTCAATCTTTTCTGTGCTATATTAAATCCGCTACGCTCATCTTCAACGCAACACAAATTGCGTTCGCGAAGCCCTAGTATTATGATCGTCTTTGCACTGTGTGTGCATAATTAAGTCGTAAGGTCAGATTTTTGCCATGGGGTGCAACTGGTTCTGCGGCAAACTGCAAACATCCACAAATGTTTACCCAGAAAGTTTCCTCCAGAAATGTTTGGTGACAAATAAACCACTGGCCAAAAACATGACAGTAATGCAAACTCCTGAAGGTTCGGCATTAAGCACCTGCAACAGCAGCCTACTCTAAACTCACTGCTGGACAACCTCAATGTTTATTTCCGTTTAAAAACACGTTAAAAAAGTGAAAAAAGTGCTTAGAAAGTTAGGCGTAGGTTTAACTATAATTTGACTGAAATCGAACTATCTAAGCTTCGGATCAGTATATATTGTCTCGTTGCTAGCAGGGATGCCAATATTAATGGCAGGTCCTGAAATAACTGCTATATTGTAATAATATATACTTTAGATCAGTAATAAGAGCTGCAAACAAAATTTGAGTAAAGAATCATGGTTTCTTTTTAAAAAAATGGTTCCACGTACCTTATATTTATTTATTTTGGTACAATATTTTATATAACTTCCATTTCAAATTAGAAAAAAAAAACATGTAGTTCGGCACTCCGCTAATTTCTTATCCTCAACTAAGAATGAACCTGAAACCAATCATTATATTTACTAAGGAATTACACAGCTTTTGCACTCAATTGAACTCAATCGGTGTACTCAATGCACTCAATAAAAAACTGACCCAAGTTTATGTGCACCTGTGTTCCAACAAAATATAAAATACTGTTCGGGTTTGGTATTAATGTTAATAAATCTCATTTTTTGTTTTTCCTTTACAGCTCTGAACGAAGATATTATCCCGTTTGAGAGGAAAGCGTACTTATCCAGAATATTATTCGGAATAACAACTTGACGATCGAACACAGAAAAATAAACTTCACTAAAATGATGAAGAATTATTGGTTGAACACCGCTTGCATTGCACTCTCGGACGTTATAAGTATAATTACACCCTGGTTACCTTCATCAGCTGTAATATTACCACCATATTATGACTATACCACTACATTTATCTGCTCTTGACGTTGCGAGTTACTCATTGAAATCAAATAAAAGTGTAACTGGTATTATATATAATATTATGATCAATAAAAGCAATTGGCAAACTTTCTATTGGTTTCACTTTTAAGGTGGTATATTATGGAAATGTTTTTAATAATTTTCAAGATTTACAAAGTATAATTTATTGCTCCTTCTAACTGATAATCTACATGCTGTTCCACCTATAGATTTGAAATCGTTTAGAACCGCTCTTTTCAGATTTAAATTGCAGGTATTATTTTATTATATTGATTTGAAATATATCGTTTGAATCTTAGGAAATTTCTAGAGAGATACCGAAGATGTGAATGAAGTTATATACTGTCACAATTTACAGGACCCAAATAAACATCTGAATAATTTTGTAAAAACCAGGTGAAGTTGTGTGATAATTAGGTACCCACTTGAGCAGCAAATTATTCATCTACAGTTTAAATAGAACTAGGCCCTTGCGAACGCAATTTACGTTGCGTTGAAGATGAGCGTACCGGTTTGAGTTAGCGCATAAAAAGATTGAGGAAGAAACCCTATGAAAATAATGGAGCAGAAAGCCGAACCATTACTTTCTCAAAAATTATGATCACTTGAGAATGTAAACGATTCTGTCGTTTCTTTGTTGATGAGCGTAGCGAGCGAAGCGAGCGAAGCGAAATCATCAATTTCACTACTGCTAAAAAAAACACTTGGTGTGTGTTTTTTTTTTTTTTTTGTATGTGTGTTTGCGCGCGCTCTACAGGCCAAACGCCTGCTTCGAGTGGGATGAAATTTTCAGGGTGTCTACTTTTGTTCTCAACTTAGACCCCCTGCCTTTTTCAAGAAAATCCTCCACACCCTTCACTTTCAAAGCAGAAAAAATAGCAAAATTCGACAATTGGGCATGTTTGGAAAAGTACGGAAATTTATTTAAAAGAACGTATTTTTTTTCAAATGTTCCCAATTTCGTTTTGCCTATAGAAACCATCGAAACCAAATCGAAACATCACACCAGATTTTTCCCAATAAAAACCAACCCAATAAAACCCAATAAAAACCCTTGGGCATATAATACATCTATGTATTAACATACACAATGCTCAATGATCTCAAAATGAGCATATTTCCGCTACCCGACAGCTCAGACAGAAACAAAGAAAGGTCAGAATCGTTTACATTTTCAAGTGATCAGAATTTTTGAGAAAGCATTGGTCCGGCTTGCTGCTCCATGATTTGCATAGGCTTCTTGCCTTATTCTTTTTTTGAGCTATATACAATCCGCTACGCTCATCTTCAACGCAACACAAATTGCGTTCGCCCTAGTAGATAGATGTAACACATGCCCAAGGGTTTTTATGAGGTTGGAGTTATATTTCTACCGCTGACTAACTTTCAAAAAATTGTAACCTCAGATTTGACAAAAATGTTTATATCTGTCAATTCTTGAAGTCAACTTCAAGTTCAAGCTCGCTACGCCCATAAATTTTGTTCAAAGCGATCTACCTATTTCACAAGCACGCGCAGTGTTTCATTGTTTAGATATAAACCAGACAGATATTGTTGATTTAAAAATAATTTCGAGGGAAAATAATGTCGCTTAAAGAGTTTGGCATTTCCCAGTACCAAAGGACAGGACAGATGAATGTTGAACCCAAATTTTCAAATGCTAGTGATATATCTTTACCTAATTTTCAAGGTAAAAATTCAATTTATATCGTATAATATCAAATATAATTTTACTTATTCAACAAGTAAAAATAATTTTTTGGGCATATTCCTGGATTGATAAGGTTAAAATTAGTGGAGCACACCCTGTATCTGCAATGTTTTAACTCGATTGTAGAGACTTCTACAGGCAAAATTTGACGCTGGTACTGCAACTCGAACCTGAAGTGAGCGATAAGAGGTACACTCGACATTTCATTATCTAACCCGTCAAAAAAACATTTTTATTAACTCGTTATTTATTGGGCTTAGCATCCACTTGAAGCACGTGCAAAAAAAAAGCTTGCCTAGCCACTACGTGAGATTTTACATTATTATGTCCAGTGCAGAATTTGATTTTTGCCCATATGTCCGATATAAACTTCTGAAAGCTAATGATAGCTGAAGCTGCAGCCACACAGAAACTTTTTAAATACCAGAAAAAGATTGCTTGATTATGACTGACGACAGAATGGCAATTACGTTACCTAGGATCTCGCTTTGATACCAACATTGAGCTAATCATAGATAATGCCTGTATGAAGACAAACGTAAAATATTACTGAACATTGAACATTTTAAAAGATTACTGATAAAAAAAAAAGAAATGCAAAATCATATGTTATTTCATAAAATATGTAAAAATATTTTCTTTCATTGCTAATTATCCATCAAATTGCTTAAGTCACTATATTAGATAAAAATGAGTAGCTGAAAAGTTTAACAAACTCCTAAAATGCAATTTTATATTCTTGCAGGCCCTGTAGAATTGGCCCACTCCTGTCCAACATTTAATGAACGACTACCTAACTACATATAATAACATGATTGAGAAAAATGGTAGATAACGAGATGTCGACTAACGCAATACAGATAACATATTTTAACTGAGCCAAATTTTAAGAGAAATATGTTCAAATATCAGATAATACTTTTTAGGTTCGCAAATCCTATAGTTACAGACAGCTAAACGCACGTTTATTATCTGACAACGGTTTTTAGTGGTCACTGGCGCTAGAAGTTCACCTTATGAAGGTGACGATCTGAATGTTCTTTCTTGGGGCGCCGAAACTGTCTGATATTTCCCCCAAATTTTGTGAGAAAAAACTACAGTTTTAAGACTAGGACATCAATAAAGTGATTGCCAAGGTAATTAGAGGATTTCTATTGACGTTCGGTGACGAAGCACCTAGGTCAACATCTATGGACGGAAGTTTTACAACGTGTCCCCAGTAAGCGGCTCATTAGGGTGGGTTTAGTTCAGTTCTACTGGCACCAGTGCTCAAGTCTCCTCAGTGTATGTTTATGATAACGGAGAGGTCCGAGGAACGAGGTGGCACTTGTTGCAGCTGCCAGCGTGGGTACCTGCAATACATTTCTTGAGACGTTAGCATTTCTTTGTGTGTCATGAACCTTGTATCGGACGATCAGAAATAGCCTACATTATGTGAATATTATCAAACAAAATAAAAAATAGCTATTTTGGGGAAGACGTAGATAAAAAGTTTTAAGAAATGAACAACTGAAGCTCATGCAGCTAGCGCTAGCCGATCCCCAAGTACACGTCACGAGGAGTTGCCACGTCAAAACTAAAATGTTCGATTACTCCTACGCAAATTTGTTTTAAAAATAAATTCAAGCGAGA
Organism: Nemoura dubitans; assembly: GCA_921293005.1. Lineage (NCBI taxonomy): Eukaryota > Metazoa > Arthropoda > Insecta > Plecoptera > Nemouridae > Nemoura > Nemoura dubitans. The sequence goes on along the minus strand of OV121078.1, from coordinate 11,655,850 downwards.
TGTTTATTTAATTCGTATTCTTTACAATATATGTTCTTTTAAAAGCAATTCGGAGGACTCATTAAAGGAAGGCATAGAGAGTGACAAAATGTTTCTGTAATACCGGGTTAACAACCACCTTAGTCCATATTAGCGCTTGCGTAAAGTTACGTCGAACAGCTCAATTATCTTAGAGCTACTAAAAAGTTATGTTAGTCGCCCCGTGGCCGTTAAATTTTGTAATTTATCTTTCATCGTTATAAATACAGAAAAATGTCAGTTCTTCAGCTGAACGAAAAGGTGCGCTTAAAACAAGCTCCATCAAATTATTATCAGCTTAACGCTGGTGACACCGGCCTGAGTATGTCATAAAAAGGTTTTTGTATGCAAGCGTAAAGCGGTGGCAAGCACAATTGGGAATTTTTCAAGATAATACTACGTAAGGTATGAAAAAAGGTTTTTATTGCGTTCAATTCCTGTATTGGCAGCAATTCATGTCTAGTAAACTGTACAAATTTCTGGTTTCACTTTTGTGAACGAATACAAGGTTTTCGATAGGTTTTGGATTTTAGTGTAACTTGACTACATTGTCTCTTCTTTGCCCATGGGAAGGCAAGGTGATAGATTGGTTAGTTTAGTGGTAGTGAATCTTACATTTCGCTTCGCTCGCTTCGTTGATCAAAAATAAAAAAATATTTTGCTCTGAATAAGTGACTAATACCGACTGTCATATTCTAAAAACAAAGTAAGTTTGCCTGTTGACAAAAGTGTCTGCAAATTTAAATCTTCTAAACTACATTAATTCTATAAAATCATCGCTACCCTGAGTGTACCTTCCTAATACCTGCCTCTGGCTTAGGTAATGTAGAATGATAAACATTTCTGATAATTTGGTTGGTGCTTTAGAGCCAAAAGTTCGGAATATTTTTTAACTTAACTTTGCCAGGAAAAAGAACATGCTGAAAAAATGCATTAAGGAAAATTGAAGGTTAATATGACCAATCGTTGTTTTTTTATTCGGATATTTAACGTTGTTACCGGTAAAACTTGTATGTTTTCATTCGAAATTCAACGTTACTTGTGGTCAATACAATTTCAAGCCTATCAGGGAAAAAATATAGATTTACAAATAGCAATATTGCTAACGGCTTTCCATCCCTTTTCTTTCATCCGATACCAACTGCTTCACTCATCTTCAAAGCAATGCAAATTGCGTTTGCTCAGCCCTAGGGAAGACAGTGCTAAATAATGTTTTCGCCTTTATAAATTAAGCAACCAGTTATAAATAATTGGTATGTATTTATTTAAGCTGTTTCTTAATTTTCTAAGTTAATTTTTGAGTTTTCCTTGCAAATGTGGTAACTATCTACAGCAATCAAACAATTAACTTAAAGTTAAGGGCATTCAACTAGAAATCTAATTCGGCTTTATAAGCCCAAAATCAATTTCAAAGTGACTCATGCTATCATTGAAAAACAGATAGGAAATATGAAAATTATTCGTTCTATAAAATATTAGTGGTTAAATTGATAGCGATATTTAGAATACGTATCAGTACCTTGCATTAGGACAAACACAGAGTGTGCCATTAGATTTCGGCAAATAGGTATCGAAGACAGCTCGGGCCGATCACCAGCAATCAGCTCGTACCCGGGGGCAACAGTGTGCAGCGAATCTACGTGAACGAGAATCTGTCACCTTTCTTCCGTGAGCTGCTTTGGCGCTGCAAGGAAGCGGGGAAAACGTTGGGCTACAAGTTCATTTGGTATAAATCAGGCAAGATACTAGCTAGCAAAGGCGAAGGAGACAAGAACGTATTAGAAATCGCCACTTTTGACGAGATCAAAACAAAATTAATATAGATTCACTAGGTTGAGCACACTCCAAATTAGTCAATTGGTTAATATTTTTTGCACATTACATAAAAGTGCCACATGGTAAATACTGTAATAGATGAATCACTGTACAATAATGTGAATTTCGGGAGAGAAGAGACTGTGAATGATCTAGAAACTTGGGTTTCTTCTAAAAGTGGATTTAAAATAATACATGTTAATATTAGGTCACTATGGAAAAATTGGGATCAATTGTATATTATTTTGAACAAATGCTGGGGAAAATTCGACGTTTTAGTTATAACTAAAATAGCGATGTTACGTGTAGAAGAAAGTTACAATGATTTGGATGGTTACAACTCTTACTTACAACCAAGAAAAGATGGAAAATTGGGTTGTGGAATTGTGGTAATTGTCAAGGATAATAATAAATTTACCGTGGACCGATATGTCGATGACGTTACATTTGAAGGAATATTTGGAACTTTAAATGAGTCTAGACCTACTCAGGCCAAATAACATTATAAGCTAATGGCCATTTATAGGCTTCCACATTGTAACAGGGCTGAATTCATTAATAATATAGAGAAGGAGCTTAAAAAAAATTCAACTGTCAATACAATTTTTAATGGGGATATCAACATTGATGAATTACGAGAGGAAACGAGTGTAGAGAATTATAAAACTGTAATGTCATCGAAAAGTCTACTAAAATGCATAAGCCTGGTAACTAGGGAAGAATTTAGGCAAAAAATTTACACAAAATCCTGTATAGACCATATATATGTACGAAACCGCAATGCCGAAATAGACTCTTGTGTTGTGAGTTCAAAGATATCTGACCACTACATAATTGCTGCGTCCATTGGACAAGGTCTAAATAGCGATAGACCTGAAAAAAGATCGGACCCCATTCAAATTAACGTCCTCAGTGACAAATTGCTACATAGGCTCCTTGACGTGGTTAATTGGGAAGATAATGTTCATGCCAATGATTGTAATGGATTATATAACCACTTAGACAAGACTTTCAATTCATGCTACGAAAAAGCCACCAGACCAAAATCCCATGTTAAGAACTGTAACAATAGGAGTATGCAAGGTAGAAAGAAATTGATCACACCTGAAATTATAAAACTAATGAAAGATAGAGACAACAAATACAAGTTATGGAAAAACTGTAGGAATATATTAGTCAGTGTATATGAAGACGACTATAAAAAATTGCGTACTCTAGTAAACAACACCATCCGATCTTGTAAAAGAAGGTATTATAAAAGAAAAAAAAAAGCAGCATCTGATTTAAAAGAGACGTGGCAAACTGTCCATGAGATAATGGGAAAAAAAAATAAAAGTCTCAGCGGATGAAATAATCACGGCGCATATTGGAAAAACAGATACTCTTACAAACATTACGTCACCTTTTGCACACATATTTGAAAATGATGTAAACTTAATCATTCATACTTGTGACATACGTACATCAACCACCAATGAAAACCCTGCCCTGCAATCAATGCACATGCCAAGAATAGCTGAATCTGAAGTAGAACAAATAATAACAACACTAAACATCCACAAACAGCTGGGTATCGATAACGTAAGAGCTTCTGATATTAAACAAGCTAGTGAAGAAGTGGGCCCACTGCTTACTTATTTCATGAACACATCCATTAAAAGTGGAACCATACCTGCAAAATTAAAAATATCGATAGTTAAACCGGTGTACAAAAAAGGAAACCATTTATCCTACAATAACTACAGACCCATATCGATCTTGCCTTCAATCGAAAAGATTGCAGAGCGATGTGTGTCCAATAAATTGATAGATTATCTTGAGAAATTTAAAATAATCAACAAGAGACAATTTGGTTTTCAAAAATAACAAAGGAACAAACGACCTTTTTGTTATATGTTCGGACTATATCAACTCAAATTAAAAAAAAATAATAATAATTTTAGCGATATATATTGATTTTACTTAAGCCTTTGATACAATTAACCACGGAAAGCTTTTAATATATGTCTTCAAAACATTGGAATAAGGGGACCCTTGCTTTATTGGTTCACAAATTATCTGGAAATTGTGAGAATAAAAGATAAAAGTAGCGAGAAATAAAAAATTCAATCAGGAGTCGCACAGGGGAGCATATTTGGTCCATTACTTTACATAATATACGTAAATAATCTTTTTAGTTGTTTTAATGATTGTGAAGTGTACGTGGATGACACCGTTTTATTAACATCTGATAATGACATAAAGATCGCGGAACAAAAAATGCAAGAAAATTTTACAAGACTTTTGGAATGGACTCACGATAATAATCTGATCATAAACGCAGAAAAAACAAAAATTATGCATATAAAATCCCCGCACAAAAGAAGCTGTAGACTATAACATCGAAAAAATATGTCCTCTTTCAATTGCCTACACAATCAAGGCTCAGGTGCATGCACGGTCGAATGCGTTCCCATAAAAAAGGTGACCACTCTCGTGTACCTAGGCCTGACCATCGACGATGGCTTCTGCTGGAAACCTCACATACAAATACTGTGCAAGAGATTGCGTTCTGCCATGTATCATCTATTTAGTTTAAAACGTATTGTCTCACATAAATTACTTTGCATAATATACAGTGCTTTAGTAGAATCGATATTATCCTATGGTATTTTGGCATGGGGGAACGCAACCGTCAGGCATATGAAACCCGTCTTAAACACACAGAATAAAAAAATCAAATTGATAACACCTTTCTACACCCAACCTTCTGACATGACCTTAGCTGAAAAATATCAATATTGTAACATCCTTCCATTGACCCTGCTATACACTCACCGTTTTATTTTAAAACATTACTTCAACGACGATAATAAAACACTTAAAACCCATAGCGCAAACACCCGTTCACAAATAAATCCGATTTACGATGCCCCGCGCTACATTAACAAGTATGGTAAAAGACAGCGTACATATTCAATTCCCACTATCTTTAACAATTTGGCACGACCTCTGAGATTTTTGAAAAAATATAGAAAAATGAAATCTGTAGTTAGGGGTTGGCTTATACGTAATATAAAACTTTGATTATCATTTTACTAATCTTACTTACTCATTTTACTTATCAACAAAGCATCGCATACTATATAATGTACTTGTAGCTTAGGAACATATATCACACTTAAATACTGAGTTATTATTATTTTTAATTGCTTAATGATGTTCATGCTATATTCGTCCTTAAACTATCAACTTGTATTAAATGTATAGCCTAGCACAAGCCATCAGGCTCCTTAGGCTAATTCAAACGACGACAGAGAAAAATCACATGTAATGTCTTCTGTGTAATTTAAAAAAAAAAAAAAAAAAAAATGTCTGTTTGAAAAGAGTATAGGCAGGCAAGGTAACGACCACGTGGGTAATCACATGGTGGCAGGGTAGGTATGCATGTTTATTGATCGGTCGCAAAATAGTTTTTATAAACCAGTTTCATTATCAGTGCCTGACTCACAAAAATCACGAATTTTTTATCTGGCATTTATTTTATCCGATTCCACACACCCCCACTCTCATACAACGCTAATTTTATAGGTAGAAGAGAATTCTATGACACCACTTGTTATATATTAACTAAACATATATTGGTCCCATTGCTTTTGTTATATCACATTACCGCCGACCTGCCTGGACGAGGTATAGCCACCGGAAATGTTAGGTATATGTATAAACAATAATTTAATATCGAGATAACGGACGCAATATGCATTTTAAGTTCATTCACATTGCGATTACCATTTTTTTTTGCAAGTACCAAAGACGTGACAGCATAAAAGTGTGATTCGTACTGGGAAGATGCAGGGAACTTTTTGAAATTTCTGCAAGCCCAAAAAATGCGAATTTTATGCAAATGGATTTGCTTGTCCAGAGGTGTACATACAGAATACGAACAAACTGCAAAACTTTCTACTATTTAGAGGTTGTGATGCAAAGAACTGTTAAATTAATTGCAATAAGATCTTCATCGGTATTATAGGTCATCTTTCAGAACCGATCCGAATGGGTATATAAGAGTCGATATGGGGATCGTGTCTGGCCGGAATGACGTCACTTGGTAGACCCGATTTTACGAAAATTGAGCTTGTGAATAGAAAATAGCGCTTGTAAAAAACACAACACTTGTAAGCACGGAAGAAGCTTTGTAAGGCATGACTGGGAGGTGGAAATGTGTTCCATGTCAAGAAAACTGGGTCAAAAAAAGATTCTGACCACTTGTTTGAGAAAAAGCTGATTAGCGTTTTTAAATTAAACTGTTCTAAAAGGAATCGCTTGGCTTCCTGCCCTAATTTCACAATTTTATCTCATATCTGGCTCTGTTGATTGTCGGAATGGAAAATCAGCACTGATACATATTAAAACCCTCGCTATCAATTTGACCTTTATTTTTTCCACATAATATATATTATATTTTTCCTATCTGTTTTTCAATGATAAAATGGGTCGGTTTCATATTTATTCTGGGCTAAAAGCTTGCCCGTGTCTCTATCTGCCGGATTATATGGCTTGCGACCTAAAAGCACTTAGTTGTTGCCAATTGCTTGATAGCCGTTGATAGGGAGGATATCCCAGGGTCACTCTTGCCTGGAACAGTCAGAAAATTATTTGGAATAAAGTTACCAACTTTCATAAAACTTATTATTTCCAATTATTTATAATTGGTTGCTGTATTTATAAAGAATTATGCGAAATGTGTCACTGTATTAACAAAAACTACTAGAACGCAATTTTAAAAGCGTTGAATATGAGCGTGGCAGTCGGTATCGGATAAAAGATTATTACAGTCGAGTTTAATATAATTTCGCAATAAAACATAAATTTAATATGACAAAGAACGAGCAAAAACTCCTATGGTATAAAACTCCTATCCATATAAACGCTTCTAATCGTGGAGGTGCCAGTACCAAGTCTTGCATGATAACACAAAATTAAAATCTTTGCACTTGTAGATGTGATGACAAGAAAAGTTTTTTTAATTTCACACAAGTGGTTTTTTTCTAGACTTGATTTAATTTTCATAATATTACAAACCTTGCCACTTTCAAGCGCCCTCTGAAGGGATTAGTTTTTATTTGCTCGAGTAGAAAAAAAGTGTCTAGGTGGCTTTGGACCTGAGCGAGATTCAACCCAAGTTTGTTTGCAAAAAGTCGCAATGTATGATGTATGCAATTTATAAATTACGTCAGCGTAAGAAGCGGTCCTGGCCGGCATCAAGTCAATGCCAGTAAGCCGCCTCTGGTGCAGGGCTGGCTGTAACGGACCTAAACACTGAACGGAGAGCAAGTAGCTGCTTCTCACCAAGCGAGGGAAGCGTCCCAGGTCGAGGACTTCCTGGCACTGACCTAAACGCAGAACGGTTAGCAAGCAACGACATATTTTCACCAAGCAAGAGAATCTCCCTTCTATTAATCTAAAGGGTGATATTAAATTCTTCTGGAAACTGGCTAAAAGATGGTATATGATTGATTGTACCAAACTCAAAAACGCAAAGTCAGTATATAAATTCCCGGTGGGTGTTGTTTACAACTTAACATGATCGTTAATTGATGATGATTGATAACAGGACAATCAATTGATTTTTGGTAGCAGTTTCCCCGAGCATTTCGGACACAGGGACAGTATTTCTTGGTCTCTCCCTTACTTCAAGACAACATGCAGGTGTCTTCACATTTGTCTTTCACCTTGGCCGTCGGTTTAAATAGATATAGCTGTTTTCCGTAATTCGTGCGACTCTTTCTGATTGGTTGACCGTACTTGTGGTCGATTATTCGTCATAGCCTATCAGAAGTCGCGTTGTGTCACGCCGAAGGAAGGTTCAGTGCTAAAATTTTGTAAAAAAGCAGCGGTTGCTAGTTGTTGGAATCAGTCGACTACTTACAAGCTTCCAAAGAAGACACGAGATGGCGCGCTTTGCTGTAATTGCTGGTAAGGTCCTGAATTTGTATTTGTATTTATTATGAGCGGAGCGAAGTCTTTTATATCACTACCGCTGGCCGAATATCACTTGAAACGATATTTTTGTTCGGTTTTTATTGTTTTTTGGATGTGTGTCCGATAGCGCTCTGCAGTGCTAGCGCTTGTTTAGATTTGGATGAAATTTTCGGAGGATGTACTTTTGTTTTAAATTTGAACCAATGTGGGTTTTAGCTTCATTAGCGCAATTGTTTCAAAGGAATCAAATTTGCCGAAGTGTTTCACATACAATTTTTAAATGGGCCGAAGTAATGACTATTAGTTGCTGAACAGTGGTATTGTAGATAATGTTGATAAGCACAAAAAAGTATTCCTGAAATTTTTATGTGTTGCTAGCTTTTCGTTCTTTTTTAATTTGCATTTTTGTAATTGTTTGAGCACATAATTCCTCTTTTTAAACTCTTTAAAGTTAAAGTTACAAATTTCCAATTTCCATAGCCATGGCCGATTATTGACAATGTTTTGGTAGTTTACACTTGGCGTAAAAGTGCCAATGCAGACGTACAAATATTGCAAAACGTATGTAAAGCTAATGTCTATTTCGGATTCTAGCCACCCACCCTTGTCCAAATTTTCAGGCTAGACACTACTGATTTACTAGCCAGACTCAGCTAAGAATAAAAACCCGTCTCAAAATTCCTATCCTACCGATGTATAGGGGATATTAAAAACACTGCGACCGATGTTAAACAATCATAATCTTTCTTATTCTTTAAATGTGGTCATGATATAACATATTTTTTAGAACAATAAAACATAAAGTGAAAACTGCTTCTTCAAGTTTGTAGCTTTAAATTTAAGATTTAACCCTGTTTTTTTTCGGGGCAGCAATTAAATTTGTTTACATCAATTGTCCGATCAAGAAGCGACACAAAGTATGCAAATTAAATACTACAGGCATTATAAATAAATATTTTTAATTAGTATCTTAGTATCTTATTGTTTTATTTATTTTTTAATGTAAAAACAAAACTGTGTTAAAAGGATTGCTAATAAATTGATTTATTTACTTCGGTTGCAGTGTGGTATCGAATCATCAAAAGGAGTTTTAACAGATGCTTTGAACCGTATCGGCCAAAATATTAATAATTATTATTTTTTGTTTGTCGTTTGTTATATACATTTAATATTTGACTTTGTCAGGTTTTCCAACATTGCATAAAGTTATCACTAAGTAATTATTATAAAAAATCACAGAACTCTTTCACATAATAAAAACCTTGGTCAATTAAATACTCTGTGAGGTGTGTGTAGAATCTGGTCCTATCCTTTTCTTTAACGCAATTTGGGAGTGCATTATAGAGCTTTGCTCCTGCGTAAGTGGGGTCTTGTTTTTTAGTTGAGTCCTTAGTTATCCAGTTTTAAGATTTGTGATGTTTTTGGAATGTCGTGTCGTTTGATATTTCTCAGGTGTCATGTGTTTTAAAACATACTTGATTTTACATAATATAAACATGCAAGGCAAAGTTAAGATTTTCAGTCACCTAAATAATTGCTTACATGAGTCTATATAACATACAGTGGCTGTTGGGTTCGGATAATCACACATGCATTGTTTCCTTGCAGGAGCTGTGATGGCTGTGATGATCTTCGATACAGTTTCCATCTCAACTGCAGCTCCTGGAAACGGACTGGGACCAAAACGTAACATAACAAGCTGTTCAAACAGTTTTCCTGTTACTTACCACGATGGCACTTTAAATAAATTTAAGCAGGCAGATTAATCTAAATATTACTACGACCCGTGGAGGACTTGTTTAAGTTTACAACCCTTTTTGATCGTTTAAAGCGTAACACTTTCTTTTTAAAAACACGGTTTAGGTTATCCTTATTTGCGTGGCTAGGGGTCGGTGCAACGGTTCACTCGCGAACTTCCTACATGTTAATGTACACATCTGGGAAAGATCATAGGCATTGAAAGACTCAATTGGTGTCGGGTGGTAGTTATGATAAAAATTATAGCAATCTTTATCCATTCGAACCACGTACTAGTGCAGTATAACGGCATGGAAGACACTTTTATAAAAATAAAGTTTTTGTCATATTTATTACGAAAAATTACTTAATAAAGACACAATTTGAGATAAAACTTCCCTTCTACTACGTATCTCTTTTTGTTCAACACTCGGTGAAGAGAAGTACCAGCGAGCACCTCCACGTATGACGACAACTCAAGCGCACGGTTTACTCCACACCGAGCACCATTAATAACACCTGCTTTTTTCGCGCGCAGCCAAGCAGGTGTGGGACCAGTTCAACGCCTGGCAGTATCAGTCGACGTTTGTGCCTTACGGCGTGTCTAACTGCGTCACCATCAACACGTGTCCGGTGCAAGGAGCACTAACCGGACCCACGCCGACCGGATGCGGCTGGAAGATGCCCGAATTCTGCGACGCGGCGGTGGAAGCTGCCGTTGACGCCTATCAAGGTCGGTGCTAAATATTTGTGACTTAAGGGGCGGTAAAGAGTAACTAGGCAAAACTCTGCAACTAAACCGGGAACGTTAGCAGCACAACCATTGGTGCCTGTGTAAAGAATAGAAGCACTATTGGTGCCTGTTTGTTAGATAGGAGTTAGTGTATGGAATAAAACACATTACATGGTGCCTGTGTGTTGGATTGATGCACTACATTTGGTGCCCGTGTGTGGTATAGATGCACTACAATTGGAGCAAGTGTGTGGTCAGAAGCTCCTATATTAAACATGTTTCAGCCGCCTTGCCTGCTGCTGCTGCCCCCCCCTGCCGACTACACCATCTACGCCGGCGTGGGCGCATACAAAGTTCACACCGAGCACAAGACATGGGACGAGGCCAAGATGATCTGCGAGGCCGAAGGTTCTGGCACAAGCCTGGCCATCCCGAGCACAACTGCCGAGTATGATGCTGTGCATAACATGATTTACACGGTGCTCCCTAGCGAATCGTTTGGCTTTTGGGTGGGCATGAGCGATATAGCCGTCGAGGGCCAATTCGTGACCATCTTTGGTAAGTGCATTGACTGATTGGAAAACACATAATGTTTTAATTCATTGCAATTTTCTTGTGCCAGACTTATTAGATTAGATTTTGATTTAGCCACACCGACCCTAAATGAATTATCTCTGTAATGAAATACACTTCTATGCACAGGGCAACCGCTGTTCAACTTGCCCTTGGTCCTGTGGGTCTCAGGCAAGCCCGACAACAATTTAAACAGCGAGGACTGCGTCGGAGTTGGCTTGGGTTACGATTTTAGGCTCAATGACTACTATTGCCTGAATACAATGCCGTTCGTGTGCGAGAAGCCGTTGGCATCTACGCTGGCACCTTGTGGACCAAGCCTCTAGACATCCCGGTAAGAACCTTCGATCACTGCTTGTGTACGGGAGAGGCAACCAGTAAGCCTGGGCAGTTCTTACTGCTCTGTTTCTGGATAGATTTCATGTATGCCGTGGCTGCTCACTCTACTCTGTTACTGGATAGGCAACTTGTATGCTAACTTCAGCTCATACTCATAGGTTTTTAGCAAGTTATATTGTAGGAAATAGCAAGGAAGTGTTGTTGTGACAGCCATTGGGCACGGACAGAATTTACTCGAACTTGATAAATATACCTGAAAACGACTCAAACTTCCCTTAATAAAAACTACGGCTGGTTTTTTTTACTGAGAAATTTTAACTGATTTTTTTTAAAAGCAAAGCATCTTCTCGGCTGTTTGTTAAATCTTTCAAATTTAATTTCGGGCCTGTTCAAATAATTTTTAAACGTTACGCTTTTGTTTATCTTAATATCCCAATTATTAACTTCTTCTAATTATTTTCATTCACTTTCAGAATACTTTTTTATTATATCAATTGAATAATTTCACAATTTCACAATTTCTCAATTTTCACAATTTTTTTTAAATATTAAAAAGCTTACAATCCAAATGTTTCCCCAATTTGAGTTTGGCGAGATAAATATTCACAAAGCTGTACCTGCAATCGCTTGTGCTTTAGCATAAGTCCATGTCATTTATGCTTGTGTGAAATTTGCAGGTGTGTCTTAGCCATCCCCGTCTCCACCACTTCTGTCACCGACAGGAAAGCAACCTATTGGGCAGAGACGCATGCACACACGTGTTTTGTTTCAATAATCGCAATAGTATTTTGATTATTGACTTCTCCTTCTCAAAAGCTCATACCTAAAAACCATTCGGTATTTCTGTTTGCCGTGCACCATGGTCTTTTATTTTGTTTGTTATTCAATATTTTTTCCACGTGTTGATTTATTGTATTATTTGAAATTGAAATAAATTATCTGCATATTACAATATATTACATTGATTAAGGCATTTGACCAAACCGGAAGCTACGAATGCCGAATTACTTTATTATTTCAGTAGGTACCTATCCGCACAGCAACAAAATTATGGCCTTCCTTGCACGGTTTATGCACAATTAAGTTGTGAGGTCAGATTTATTCCATGGGGCCTACTGGGTATGCGGCAAATATCCCCAAAAATTTTCCCATGAAGCAGCCCTCAGAAATATTTGGTGAAAAATTAACCACAGGTCATAAACGTGACAGTAATGTCAACTTCTGAAAGTTTGACATTCAGAACCGGCAACAGCAGCCTTCTCTAAACTCACTGCTGGACAACCTTTATGTTAATTACCATTAAAAACAAGTGCAAGACAGTGAAATATGTGGTTAGAAAATAATGTGTAGGTGTTAATAAAATTTTACTGAGGTAAGCCTATGTAAACTATTGCCCAGTTAACATTGTGTAGTTATTAGAAGGGATGAAAACCTTATTAGCAGGCCCTGAATTGACTGTTATTTTGCTTTATATATGCCTGGAAACACTGCCAAAGTGTTTGCGTTGAAGATTTCGCTTCGCTCGCTACGCTCATCAATTATTGAACCTGAATCGGAAATTATGCTAAAACTAGGGCTTCGCCGAACGCTCTATACCGTCGCGTTGAAGGATGAGCGTAATTTTATTGTCAAATTTGCAAAAGAATGCAGTCCCTAACACAAATTAATAATACACATTCAAGAACAAAAGCAAAAGTCACATACAGATTTATAAATTAGAGTTTTTATATTGGAATATATATAACCAAGGACACCGATCACATGTTGAATCAGGCGTCGAAAATCACAAAAAATCACTACTTAAATGCAAATAAAAACCAGACGGAACGTCTTACCAAACTAAGATTTTTAGGAATGATAAATATCCATAAGGGCAACATGTGTCCAAAATTGGGCAAAGATTGGTTAATAACCTTGACAGTTATAAAGACGCAAAATTTTGAAAAAATCGAAATATTTCGTAAAAATCGATTTATGCAAAAAGTTCCGAACCGATCTTTTTCAACAATTTTCATCATAATCGCTTCAGCCGTTTGATCAGTAGAGCGCAGACAAACAGACAAAAAAAAAAAAAAAAAAAAAACATGGGATACTTTTTTCTACGGGTGGTGTAATTTGAAGTCTTCGCTCACTTCGTTCGCTCATCCAATTATTTTAGAACTGAGGTCGTAGCTGCTAACGTTATGTGAGTTAAGAAATCATGGTTTCCTAAAAACTAAAATGTTTCCAAAAACATTTTAGTTTTATAATTTGGTATATTTTTTTGCATGGATTGAAATGCATGATCCTTTTCCTCATTTCCATGTATAGAATAAAAAAAGCATAAAACAATTGGTACAAAGCGGAGAAAACATATCGCCAAATCCAATAATTTAATAGATGGTTGAATATCAGACTCGAAACATGAAACTGTGCAATCAAAGTCACCGTAAAGGAAGTTTGTTCGCTGCTGGCTGGACCAAACGAAGCGGTAGCTGCAGAAAGTGCTGAACGGAGCTTAAATCGAGCGAGAAAGTTCCGTTGCTAGGGTAGTACGACACGCCGACAAACAACTCTGTAGTTTCTGGCAGAAGCGATCGCATTTGCGTATAGTTGCGGCAAATACCGTAATATAACAGTGGCGGCTTGGCTATGATTATTTTAAGCCATGGCACCGGTTCCTAAGGGTGGGTGGATGGTCGGCTGGCCTTGGGGTGGGTTTCGAGGGGTGGTTCGCTGGGTGGGGCGACCGGGAAGTAAAGAGTCCATGTCACGGGGTTATAGAAGCCACGCATATACCAGGCCCAGAATGAAGCCACGATCATCACGTTCATGCCCATGTGTGTAGAATGTTTTAGCCTTGCGAACTTCAGAATCACGAATACGAGTCTCGACTCTTGTGGGCCCTTTGTCGGCGCATTGAAGAGAACGAATGTTCTCAGTATGACCGAGTCCTTTCCCTGACCCACCTCCGCACCGAGATATGACGGTGTGGCGTACTGGCTAAATGCTCGATTTTGTGTTGGCCTTTTCGGCGTTATAGGAAACCCGACTAGGTGAGTTTTACCCAATTCCAATTGTTATATTGTTGTAAGATTCTTTAAAAGAATTTTATTTTTCGTATAGCTACCTTAACACGGTCAACATTTTGCGTCAACATGTTGACTCGACATGTTGACGCCGTGTGAACGAAATCAAAACAGAGTTGTGGAGAAGATATTTAATGATTTTGAATGCTGCAATTTTTACAGTAACTAGCAGTATGACTCGTGCTACGCACGTATAGTGGTAGTGCGGGTGAGGGCAAGATTTTTAAGGAGAAGATGGCACCAAATTTTGTATTATTTATTAGACACGACATATAATTTTATGACGTTCTTACACTGAAAGGAAAGCTTTAGCCTATTTTGTTGTTGTCAATGGACTGCTGAATCAGTTTGTGATTGCAGAATGGGCTGCAGTGCTACGCACGTTCTTGAAGTGCGGGCGAGGGCATATGTTGTACGTTTCAGTTAATGGCTCTAAATATGAAATATAAATAATATTCTCAGAATTGAGCATTATCATCAAGACCCCCCCCCCCCGCCGTTTCTATTTGGCCCCGCCCAATCTGGGACACTGTGCACGCCTATGATGAATAGCAACATAATATAAATGATGGCGTAAAGGTGGAGAACACATTATAGTTTTCAAATCCCCGCAATTTGAATTGTTGTTTTGTGAAGTTTGATCCTAGCCAATATATAGAACGTTCCAGGCGCGTAGGAACGCTTTTCAAGTTGGGGGGGGGGGGGGCATGCTGCCAGACAGACAGTGGTGAAACCCGGACTGGGGGGAGGGGGAAGGGGGGGGGCTATATTTTTTAAAGCAAATCTGAGGGTTTGAGATAAAATTGCAGCCTGGGAACATGGGGGTAAGAAATATACATTTAGAATACTTAATTTAAAGATATCAAATTAACGCATTACGAAAATTACTATCACGTTTTCTGTGATGCCTGTAAATATCGCACATCGAATACAGCAGAGCGTCTTGCCGTGGCTAATTCCATCTCTACACTAGCAATACAAAATTCTTCCTCTCCCTCTCCAGTCTGGGTGTATGTATGACTCAGACTATAACATAAACAGTGTTAGTCTGCATTTCTGCTACTGCTATAGTCATATTCCTGGAAATGATTTGTTTTTACGAGTCAAAAGATTTCGTTCAACATCAGCAAAGCAGAAACACTAGGTATACTCAACTCTAAGCAGCAGATAAAATGAATGATTTCAACTATAAAATTTGCCCCCCAGTTGCCCCCCTATGTCTAAAAGTTGGGGGGGGGGGGGGGGGGGCATTGCCCCCCTTGCCCCCCCCCCCCCCCCTGTTCCTACGCCAGTGGAACGTTCCCTAGTGATGTTGGATCACTTGAAATCTTTCGAGATTCTTTAGAAATATATATGTACATATTGAAGCTTCGAACATGTCAAATATAAAATATATTGTAAACATTGTAAACAGAAATATTAGTGTAAACTTTACATACACAAGTCCAGGATTTTAATTGGAAGCGATTTGGTGGATAGTATTATAGGGGCGTGGAAAAGGAATTTAACATTGTCAAATATCTATGGGGTGAGAAGGGGATGAAACGGAAAAACAAATTAGTTCAAATCTGCAATGAACAAGATTTCTTCGGTTGGTTAGTGAATTAATTATAGTATTATGTTAAACCATCTCATCAGATGTCTTGTCTGCAAATTGCGGTATCTTAATTTCCTTAACCAGCCGTTTACCAAAAAGGCGTTGGCATTTTTAAAAGGAAGTATCATTGCTTATTTGCTTTACCATCATGTTTTATTTAGTGCAGAAATTATTTCACGGTTTGCTGAAATTGTATTCCAATGAAACACATTTATTTGCTAGCATTTCCAAAAAGTAAGCAACAGTTTTCAAACGCATCGTGCGAGGGTGGCGGAAATGACGTCACAGCTGATTTGTGTGCGTCACCATTTTGTCGGCGATGCTTCCGGCATGCAGGTAACTGGAACGCAAGGAACCGGAAGTTATAAGCATTCAACAATTGAACGACAATGAAGGATATAGAGACAAAGAGGTAAGTCAAAGGGATGACTCGTTTAATGTTAGGTGGTCAAAAGAGTATGTTCACTTTGAGTCAATGTTTCAAAGGTCAGAGTATTTTATAGCGAGCCTTTACGGTCTTCCATAATGTTCTAGAATCGATTGTTCACACGATACGTAAAACGCAGATTTTAATTATACCTTTGCTGTCTAAACAATGCTCATCTTGATAATATTTGCAAGGAAACTTAAAATTTGGAACTTGGGACATGGCCGTTTCATTACCTTTAGCGTACGCAGAAATCAAACTCATAAAGGAAAGAATTAATATCTGGCATCGGTAACATTGCTTCAAACACGGCAACAATACAAAGACTCGTGAGTTTTTCACTCAAAGAGAGAGACTACATGGCAGAGTCGCGAACAGTATGTCATTCACATCCAGAGGTCTCTGACTTTTGCAGAGCCGATGTTGATGACATCGTGTCACTGACATCGCTAGCTGTAAACCCTATAACGCTCAAGCCCCCCCCCCCCTCCCCACCACAATGCATATTAAAAGTGCTCAATAACAGTCGCCTATATACTAACAAGCCGATCGGGAATTATATGATTTTGACTACACTCGTGCGTGCTAAAAGAAGTTCACCGGGTCTCGTTGCTGTTGCGCTGCGGGAATCGCACGCGACTGCGCGTCCAGGCTGCGCCGCGCAGCTGCTGGTCGCCCAGGAACCAGCCCACTTCCATCGAGGTCGTCACCGGCAGACGGTGCATCTCGATGGGTCCTGCATGCCATGCATTAGAAGGGTTGGATGGGTCCTGCATGCCATGCATTATAAGGGTTGGATGGGTCCTGCATGCCATGCATTAGAAGGGTTGTATGGGTCCTGCATGCCATGCATTAGAAGGGTTGGATGGGTCCTGCATGCCATGCATTATAAGGGTTGGATGGGTCCTGCATGCCACGCATTAGAAGGGTTGTATGGGTCCTGCATGCCATGCATTAGAAGGGTTGTATGGGTCCTGAATGCCATGCATTATAAGGGTTGGATGGGTCCTGCACGCCATGCATTAGAAGGGTTGTATGGGTCCTGCATGCCATGCATTAGAAGGGTTGTATGGGTCCTGCATGCCACGCATTAGAAGGGTTGTATGGGTCCTACATGCCATGCATTAGAAGGGTTGTATGGGTCCTGCATGCCATGCATTAGAAGGGTTGTATGGGTCCTGCATGCCATGCATTAGAAGGGTTGGATGGGTCCTGCATGCCATGCATTAGAAGGGTTGTATGGGTCCTGCATGCCATGCATTAGAAGGGTTGTATGGGTCCTGCATGCCATGCATTAGAAGGGTTGTATGGGTCCTGCATGCCACGCATTAGAAGGGTTGGATTGGTCCTGCACGCCATGCATTAGAAGGGTTGGATGGGTCCTGCACGCCATGCATTAGAAGGGTTGTATGGGTCCTGTATGCCATGCATTAGAAGGGTTGTATGGGTCCTGCAAGCCATGCATTATAAGGGTTGGATGGGTCCTGCACGCCATGCATTAGAAGGGTTGGATGGGTCCTGCATGCCATGCATTATAAGGGTTGGATGGGTCCTGCATGCCATGCATTAAAGGGTCGAAAGCAGGGTCCTCTCTAGGCATCCGGGCGAATCTCCGATAAGCCGGTAGGTTCATATCTACGCTTTTTCCATGCTTTGGAGCCCTCAGGGATGGGCCCGTCGATGCCCGAAACGCTCTGAGAGGCCGAGAACGAGACGGATTCGCAATACACACTGCGCTTTGGAGCCCTCAGGGCTGGGCCCGTCGGAGCCCGAAACGCTCTGAGAGGCCGAGAACGAGAAGGATTCGCAATACACACTGCGCTTTGGAGCCCTCAGGGCTGGGCCCGTCGGAGCCCGAAACGCTTTGAGTGGTCGAGAACGAGACGGATTCGCAATACACACTGCGCTTTGGAGCCCTCAGGGCTGGGCCCGTCGGAGCCCGAAACGCTCAGAGAGGCCGAGAACGAGACGGATTCGCAATACACACTGCGCTTTGGTGCCCTCAGGGCTGGGCCCGTCAGAGCCCGAAACGCTCAGAGAGGCCGAGAACGAGACGGATTCGCAATACACACTGCGCTTTGGAGCCCTCAGGACTGGGCCCGTCGGAGCCCGAAACGCTTTGAGAGGTCGATAACGAAACGGATCCGCAATACACACTGCGCTTTGGAGCCCTCAGGGCTGGGCCCGTCGGAGCCCGAAACGCTCAGAGAGGCCGAGAACGAGACGGATTCGCAATACACACTGCGCTTTGGAACCCTCAGGGCTGGGCCCGTCGGAGCCCGAAACGCTCAGAGAGGCTGAGAACGAGACGGATTCGCAATACACACTGCGCTTTGGAGCCCTCAGGACTGGGCCCGTCGGAGCCCGAAACGCTTTGAGAGGTCGTGAACGAAACGGATCCGCAATACACACTGCGCTTTGGAGCCCTCTGGGCTGGGCCCGTCGGAGCCCGAAACGCCAAGTTTTCCAATGAACTATGAATTACAAACTGAATCCGCTTCAAGTGAGTGGCTGAATTCAGTTTTAACTCCTAGATGGGATCTTATCTATTAAAAGGGTTCACCTAGCAAAGCTTAACCTCGATAAACAAATTCCACATCAGAGTGGCCACAGCTACAAAATACATAATTTTTTAGAGATGTGCGCAAGGTGTCAAGGCACAGCTCATGCCTAGGTGGTTATTGCATCGATTTGGTGCAGCAAGTCTAAGGGATGTAAAATTGGTGTCAATGTCTATTCTCACCGACTGGCTTGTAGTAGCCCTTTTGTCGTGTGCGTTTCAGCAGATCGAGCGAGTCGTGCGAATAGCCGTCGCAGTCGCCGATGTACACGTCGATCTTGGACGGGAAGTCCTCGAGCGTCTGAAAGCACGGCGAGTGTGCGTGCCTATAGACACAGCTATGTCGATGCGTTTCAAAGCGAGAGTTATGCCTGCAGCTCACAGGGGGCACGGTGCGTCTCTGTTTTCCAGTTTCTATAAGCAAAACTCTGTTTTCTACTTTTTTTATGAAACTTCCCTCTTCCATTAATCAAGGACTATTTGGACCCAACTAAACATGTTGTGGATTTGGCCAATTTTCGCATAGATTTAATATTAATACGGGCCTTTTATTGGCTACATATTATAAATGTACGTAAAATAAAATAAAAAATAATAACGTTTTGTTAAAAAGTTTCTTGATTGCAAATACGATTTTTTTTTTTTTGTATTTTAGTCACTTACAGCGATGGGAATTATCAAAGAAAGCCTAAAATGACGCATTTTGAAAATTTCCTCTGCTGAAAGTTTTCAAAATACAAAAAACAAAATTTGTAGAAGCTTATGATGCAATTCTGTAACAAAAAGTGTTTATTGTTTCTTAATTTTACAGTAATTGATGATAGTAGCGAGCGAATGCGGAAGCATCAACTTCACTACTGCCAAAAAAAACACTTGTGTGCGTTTGTTAGTTATTCTGTTTTGTTTGAAAAGTACGCAAATTTATTTGAAAGTGCGTATTTTTTCAAAATTTTCCCAATTTCGTATATTGCTTTTCGAAACCATCGAAACCACATCGTAACATCACACCAGCTATGTTGACTTCTTTTGTCAGAAATTTTTCAATTTCGTGCATGCAAGTTATTGATAGGTAATACGCGACAGAAATATATCTCCAAGGGTTTTAATTAGATTGGAGATATATTTCTGTCATATTTTCGCTATCTGACAGCTCGGAGAGAAACAATAAGAAAGGTCAGAATCGTCCTAATTTCAAGTGATCAGTATTTTCGAAAAGGCAATGATCTGGCATGGGGCTCCATGGTTTTTATCGGCATTCTGCCTCCACCTTTATATTCGCTATTTACAAACCGCTAAGCTCATCTTCAACGCAACACAAATTGCGTTCGCGAAGCCCTAGTATAAAGTAATAATATTATGTAGTCAGGAGAAAGCCCGGTTTAATGTTATATCTAAAATCAGCCAAAACCACAAGCGTTCTATTCAGACTTATGGAAAATGATAATGTCACTTTTGATAACAGAGTTGAGCAACGCATCCAATCTAACACGAGGCACCTTTGGCACAATGGCTTCGGCGGTGAGGACTCGAAGACGGGACTCTCGGTAATCCGAGCGCATGCTTTCGCCCAAAGGGTTGGCGTACCCGTGAACTGTCACCCCGATCGTGTCCATGTCGCTAGTAGAACTACCCTCCGACTAAAAACGTTTCGACCAAATGCAATATTTGCCAGGCAACGCTCATGTTTTTCGCGTCATTCTTGCCAACAATGCATATAAGAACAAATACCGTAATACATAAGCTTCGTTTTTTAGGTTTTTTACGAGAGTTTCCCGTATTATAAGCGAAGCTTATATATTAAGGTATTTGATAAGAACTTCCAAGGGGTGCACGACAATCTAAATACCTATAATTACTATACCCTTACCTGCAAGACAAACTATACCCACTGTTGGTGAATGACAGGCTGATGATGAAGCTAGCCTGGCCTGGAAGGGAGCCGAGGTTTTTATTGACATTTTTCTTTTTCTTGATCATTGATGGCTGATGAAGGTGGTACATAACAATATAGCTTGCATTTCCAAAACTTCTCGAGAAGCCACAGAGATTCATATTATAACAGCCGCGAAATTTTCAAGAGTTCCGAAAAACATAATATACAAATAAATCAAATGTTGTGAAATGTTTTTGTTTCTTATCTTGATCATTATATGAACAAATTTTTGAGCAGAAACTGCACAATATTCAACTCCAAACGGATTCATTATCAATATGGCAGTGACCCCAAATGTCAAAGTGCGTGTTTGCCTGCTGTTTTATTTACTGACAAGTCGACCTAATCTCGTGGCATCCTAAATGTCACTCTGCGCGAGTAATGCAAACTGTAGCGGACATTGACACATCGTCATCATCGTCCTCGTCATCGTCTTCCTCATCGTCGTCAGAGGAAGAGAGCATCGTCAGCCCGTGGGCGATACTTGTTGCATTCAGCAGTTTCTTGTGCCTAGCCTTGGCTTACGGCAGCATGGCAGCGTCGCCGATCTATATGGTCCATCTCGTCGTCACGTTAAACACAACGAGTTACCTCGCCTCTTTTCCGGGGGCACTAATGCAAGGTTTCGCACTGATTGCTGGCAAGTCTTCTCTGAGATGTTTCTTATTTCTGTGACTTTTGTATAGAAATATCCTAAATATGATTGTGCGGAGAGCTATTGAAATCTTTATTTCATAATATGCATGGATCAACTACCAATGTCAGATAGCGACTTGACATCGTTTAGTAAGCTCATATGATAGACCGTCTTATATATTTGAAGATTTTTAGAGCCTTTAAGCCGTTTTTAAAACGTCGCTAAGTAAATTTCTTGTATGTGTTTGTTAGAACCAATGCGTAGAGACAAGGCATTGTATAAGTTCAAAATGTGCTAAGACCATTGACATGACCTTCTACGTCCAAATCTATCAAAATAAAACAAATCTGATTTTAAAATCGCTCCTATTTTTGCAGGTCCCTTCGCCAGCATGATGACAGTTCGCCTGGGGTTTCGCAACGTCACGATTATCGGCAGCCTCATAGGCGCCGCCGGATATTCGCTCGCCTACTTTTCCACCAACCTCCTGCACCTCTGCATCCTGCAAGGCGTTATAGCAGGTCGGTACCACCTGTACAATAACGTTCCTTAACCCAGTGATGTGGAGACCGATATCATGGTACCGATGACGCTAGTGTTGAGTACATGATTTCCATAGTTTAAGACGTTATTTAGCCCAAATAATCATAAAGTACAATGCCCCCCCCCCCAACTTTTAGGCATATGGGGGCAACTGGGGGGCTAATTTTATAGTTGAAATCATTCATTTTGTCTGCTGCTCAGAGTTGAGTATACCTAGTGTTTCTGCTTAGCTGATGTTAAACGAAATCTTTTGACTCGTAAAAACAAATCACTTCCAGGAATATGACTATGGAAGTAGCAGAAATGCAGACTAACACTGTTTATGTTATAGTCTGAGTCATACATGCTCCCAGACTGGGAGAGGGAGAGGAAGAATTTTGTATTGCTAACTAGCTGTACACTAGTGTAGAGCTGGAAATCGCCACGGCAAGACGCTCTGCTGTATTCGATGTGCGATATTTACAGGCATCACAGGAAACGTGATAGTAATTTTCGTAATGCGTGAATTTGATATTTTTAAATTAAGTATTCTTAATGTATATTTCTTACCCCCATGTCCCCAGGCAGCAATTTTATCTCAATTTATCTCAAAGCCTCAGATTTGCATTAAAAAATATTGCCCCCCCCCCCCCCTCCCCACCACACCCCTCGCCCCCCCATCCCCCACCAAAGTACGGGTTTCACCACTGTCTGTCTTGCAGCTTGCCCCCCCCCCCCCCACCAACTTGAAAAGCGTTCCTACGCGCCTGCTTGTTGCCACACCGTTTGTCCGATTGCGACGAAACCAGGGTCTACGGAATCCTCACACTTTAAGCAACATGTTGTGTGGTCTATAATCACGAAATACCAATTGAAAGTTCAAATAAAACTTCATGAAATAATCACCAACCACCGCACCAATAGCCTTTAGGCTGTCACTAATAGCTTGCAAACAATAGTTATTGGCATGTAAACAATAGTTTGGTAGATATTCGTTGGCCAAGGTGATCAATCCACCTTAGATCGGTCTCCAACGCCAAGGTGCAATTTTTCTTTTTCGTTTCCCGTAGACGCAATGTTAAATTTCCAACATTTATAGATTGGCTTTTTGGCAGTTCGTCCGGAGGTGGCATTAAAACATTGCCCAGGGTACACAGTTCGAGAGCCTACTGTGATGTTTCAGGAGTAATACAATTAAAAACTTGAGTACATCCTCTACAACCAGCTGATAGAGTACGGAGATGGACACAGAAATGACGCGAAGATTGCAGACAAGAAAACGATTTCAAAGTGAAATATGATATAAATATGTTGATTCAAGTCGTCCAATTAACTTTGATACCAGTTTGCTACCAATATGGTACCAATATTTTACACTACCTGTACCTATGATTGACAAACTGTATAAATTTAACATTGCGACTACGAGGCACGAAACGGAATAGCGCCGCCCGCTCAGAAGATTGTTGGTTACCCTAACAGATTGAAATCCCCGTGTGCTGACAGGCATCGGCTGCGGCATGGTGGTCCTGCCCGCGACCGTGGTCATCAACTACTACTACCCGCCGAAATGGCGCAGTCTGGTCACGTGCATCTGTTTGTGCGGCGTCAGCGCCGGCTCCATGCTGTTCCCGCTGGTGCTGAAGACGCTGCTGGACGCCGACTCCGGCGCCGACCTCGACGACGTCGACAAGAAGGCGCTCGGCGTCACCGGCGAGGAGACGGGACACTGGGTCTACTATCTCATCGGACAGGGGTGTAAGTTTGCTTTTTTCAAGGAAAATACATATTTTAAACTGGCTTTTGAATTCCTTAACAAAGTCTCATTGGTTTTCCTACTTTTAATGTCAAATGTACTAGATATACTTACATTACTTATTCCATTTCACGTTAAGAAGTGGAGTGGATTTGCATCTTCCTCCCACTTTTGCTAGACACGAGCTAAGATCAAGTCAAAAATCAAGTCAAAAATCAAGTCTTAGCTGGACAAAAGGCTCCAAGGGCAGTTTTGAAACTCTTCGCTCGTGTCTAGCAGCAGGAGGCCCTCGAGGAAGTTGCAAATCAACTCTACTTTTTAACGTAAATTGTATGTAGTTTATTGGGATTCTGGGACTTTCAAACATAATATGTACAGTAATTGTCTACTGGTTTAAAAATTGAATATTTAGGATGCCTACTTTGGCAAAATCATTGGAAGTCAGTTTGTTATGGTGTTCACGTTTTTGACGCCAGTCGAACTATCACCCTAGAAGAATTACTATATAAAATGTCGTTAAATCAGCATAACTTTCATTTAGCATTTAAACCCCACCTTACGATAGTTTCTTTGGAAACTAGGGTTAAAACAAGCAGACCCAAGTCTTTGGAATTTAATAGCTGTCTTTTCTTGTTTTTCTTGGTCCACTTTTGTGTATATAGAAGACATTACACGCTTTTAGGAATCCGTATACCAATCCAATATGTGGTTCATATTCCGGGTCTATAACGATCTCTACCATGAGGAGCCTATGCCTCGGCTCGTCTTATTGTCGGTGTTGGTGTCCGAGATTTCATCTCGGTCACCACTCACCAACATGGTTTTGAAAGATTTTCCGCGTTACGCCCTATTCCTAGCTTGGCGGGGTGGTGTGTTCTTGTGGGGGTGGTGTGTTCTTGGAACCAGCAAGCTGGCGCCGCTATAGAGGGGCAGGGAACATGTCGTGATGCATGGTGACGGAGGCCGCCTGGCCGGCCATCAGTGGGAAGCGATTCCGTCAAAGAAGTCCACGTGCAGTCGGTTCAGGAAGTCCTCCAGGGTTTCGACTCCGAGCTCTCGGTGCACGTCTGCTGTGCGAGCGAATTGCGGAAGGCCGGCGACTGCGCGGAGTGCCTATGCCGAATGGTGTTTTAAACCTCGTTTACGACCGCGCAGGCATCATGCTGTCGGGGTGCCTGTTCGCGATGGCGTTTCGTCCCATCAAGACGTTCGGCCCGAAGGGCGGAGACTTCCATTCCTCCTCGTCCTCGTCGTCCTCGTCTGAAGACGATGAGGAGGACGCCGCTAAGAAAACAGGTATGCGAGCTCCTCTTAAGCCTGGTTTACAGCTGGCAATGAAAGTGACACGATGTCATAGACATTGGCTCTGTACCAATCAGAGACTCCATGGCAGAGTCGCGAACATGACGTCATGCACATCCAGAGTATCTGTTTGGTACAGAGAAAACGGGTATGCGAGCTCTTCTTTCACCGTTTGACATACTTGGTTTTTGCCCACAAGTTGGTGTAATACATAGGCAAAAGTTGTTTTTGAAAGCCTGCCCATGATAGTGGATAGTGATAGTGATAGTGTGTGGAAAGTACCTACATTCTTGTTTTGCTTGGCGTTGGGCCGCCGAAAAAGAAGTTTGAGATTTCAAACGGTTATTTGTGTAACAGGTTTACCAATTCTCGGTTTAGCCAAGGTATTCAACTCCTAGTTGAGATCCCAACTAGGGGTTAAACCTGGGTTCAGCCAATCACATGCAGCGAATCCGGTTGTGGTTTGGATCTCAACTAGGAGTTGAAAAACGTTGTTCAACCGAGAATTAAGGTCGGTATTACAAAAAACCTCAAACCAGAATAATTACAGTAGGAGGCAACCGCTCACAGGATGCCGTGGAATTAATCTGTTTCTGAGGGCAGGACCCAGGTTTGAAAATTGGTTGAGCCATGAGAAACTATGAGTTTTTTAGGTTGAAACTTGGTGTAACTTGGTGTGGTGCAGCCAACCGAACACGCCATTAGATGTGGGTAATCCGGTATTTTCTTTCACACAGAGGACGCGCCTTCGGTTCCCAAACAGCCTGACGAAAGCACTGCTGCGACGCGGTAAGCGGATTTACTTTATTATCATATTTCCATTTCGCAGCCCCCCCCCCCCCCCCACAAGATTCACGGCGTTCCCCTCACACATAAGCTAAAAACGACCTGGGTAGCGATTGGGTAAAAATACATCGATCGGTAGCTGAGGGCAATCGGTCGTTAGCTAAATGTTGTCTGGTTATTTCAATTGGTCGTTATACCGATAAACAACGATACCTCGTCGATTGCTTTACACAATCGCTACCATGGAGTCACAGTTCGTTGGATGACCTCTATCCAAAGTAACTGTACCTAACCACCTGAGGAACATTGGGTCCTTTGATTATAATTGACCTTGTGCCATGGCCTGATGGATGAAGCCATAACTGTAACCACTTGAGGAACATAGGGTCCCTTTCCTTGATTGTGTTGACCTGGATTGGGTTTTGTTTAGCCTGGAGGATGATGTAAAAACAGCTTGCCAACGCACCTCAGTGCCAGCCGGCGAAGTTACTGGCATTACTATTTTGCAATTTTTTGCCGTTTTTTGCCGAGGTATAGGGTAGAATATCTGGGTAACCATATATCTGTGGTCATTCAGTTGACTTGAGTCTCGGAAGTCTGATTTACACTTGTCATCTCGTGTCACCGCCGGCAGACAAGCTGAGGAGGTCGCCGCGAGACATCGGGCGACCTCGGAAGCGCTCGACAATCCTCGGCACGCTGGCGACAACGAGCCGGCCAAGAGGTCACCAGGTTGGTACGTGCTGCTTGCATTCCAAAACCACCGGCCGGCACTTAGGCCTGTTTGTCAGACGAGTTCCTGCATTTCCCAAGGGGTGCGGGTTGGCTTTCCCTGCTTGCATTCCAAAACCACCGGCCGGCACTTAGGCCTGTTTGTCAGACGAGTTCCTGCATTTCCCAAGGGGTGCGGGTTGGCTTTCCCTGCTTGCATTCCAAAACCACCGGCCGGCACTTAGGCCTGTTTGTCAGACGAGTTCCTGCATTTCCCAAGGGGTGCGGGTTGGCTTTCCCTGCTTGCATTCCAAAACCACCGGCCGGCACTTAGGCCTGTTTGTCAGACGAGTTCCTGCATTTCCCAAGGGGTGCGGGTTGGCTTTTCCTGCTTGCATTCCAAAACCACCGGCCGGCACTTAGGCCTGTTTGTCAGACGAGTTCCTGCATTTCCCAAGGGGTGCGGGTTGGCTTTCCCTGCTTGCATTCCAAAACCACCGGCCGGCACCTAGGCCAGTTGTCCAGCACAGCTAGTACACACTGAGCTTGGGACTTTCGGAGCGCGGCCGCTCACGGTTACCCGGCCAAGCATCCTTGCGTGCCCGCCAGCGTCGTCGGCCTCCCGTGCTGCTACGAGGTCAATGCCACGTTGGACACGGCCAATTTCACAGAGTCGGACCGTTTATACGTCAAAATTTAGTTCAAGGCTGGAGATTAAGCTTGCCTAGCCTCGAAGGCAACCGACTGTGAACCCGGGGTCGGATGGTCTTGAATGCCATTGAATGCGGGGATATATGACAAACCTCACAAAGAGCCTTGAAAGCATCCAAGATTAAACCTGGTACCGTATTTGGCCTTTACTGAAATTGAATACCAGTCTGAAGACAAACCTCACCTAGCCTTGAAAGCATCCAAGAGTAAACCCAACCCGGTACTGTATAATTTGGCCTTGACTGAAATGGAGACTGACCGGCGATTCCTTGAATTGAGCGGCTCAAATTTCTGGAGTAGTCAGACGAGATTTTGATCAGTGCCTACATTACTTTGTAATCAAAAAACAAATCCAGGCACGAGGAGCGACCCTTAGAGCCTGTGAGTTTTCGCTTGAAGGCTTAGGTTGTGGGAAAGATTATGAGGTCTTATGGACTTTGCATTGAAATCGCCGTCATTTCAAACCTTTGCATCAGCAGAGATATCCATCATAACTGTGTGAAATTTTAACACGTAATAGAAATAATAGTGATTCTTATGCAGTTAAAATTTCAACATCATAATGACCAACAGGCGCTTGTGGACAGGCCACCAAACTCGGCTAAAACCCGCCTCATTCCTGTGCAATTCGTATTCATATCTCACAATCCACCCGTCCAGCAAGGCAGACCGAAGCGCCGAGACGCCAGAGGGGCCGGCCATCCGGAGTGGTGTATTGGATAATAAATTGAAAATGAAAATGAAATGAAATGAGCTGTTCCCTGTCTTCCAGGCTGGTGCGCCCGATGCTGCAAACGCGTCAAGTGTTCTAAGTGGGTACGCACCGCCCACCTCACGGTGTCCGACGGCTTCGACATCAGTCTGCTCAAGAGTCCGACCTTCATCGTCGTGACCTTCAGCGGGTCCATCAAGTGCCTCGTCGCCTACGTGCCGAACATCTACATGACGCGTGAGTGCCCTGTCGGCTTGTACGTTAAGAGTGCAAGGCACTGAGTGCTAACTCGGTGCACACTCCAAGAAGTAGTTTTCACTGCACAGTCGAAAATCGTGCACTGAATAGCGTCACACGGAATATCGTCACATTTGCCAACTGGACTAAAGTCACATTGGATGTGACGATAATCCAGTAAAAATAGTGTGACGATGGTCCAGTGGACGATCGTCACATTTGAAGGAGCAGAAAAGGGCTTGTGAAAACGGCATGCGACCATTTCCCGGGGGTTATACTCTAGGGAAATGACTTTGGGGTAAGCCTCTGAAAATGGCAAGCTATAATTTCCCGTCAATTTCTGTAACGAAAAAATGTGCCGAAAATCCAGTGGACGATCGACATATTACATCGGACCATTACCCCCCCCCCAAGCCCCCCCCCCCCCCCACCCCACGCCCCAACCAAGTAAAAATTGAATAACGGATTTTTAATATTATCCATAATATGGTATCTATTCTCTAAAAACCCATTGTTTTTATTGCATTTGTCACGTGTCATCACAAGAAACATCTTAACTCCGTTAACGAAACACCTCCGAGGGCTGCAGCTTATGAACTGACTATGAGTTTTGGGGATTCATGGCTCTTGCATCGAGCAGTGATGTTTCACGAAAATTATATTTCTTTCGTAGCCAAGAACGCTATCTCTATTACTTGTACGGTGCACCTGTATACTTGTACGCTCTAAAGTTTTCGAAACTGATGGTTCGCAGTTTGCAAAGTTTGTGGTCATACAGTAAATCTGTATAACTATGTCAGGAAAATTTGATGTCTGAGTTTACAATAACATTTCCAATTTAACAATGTGAAGGACAGGCATGAAGTCATTCTTAAAATTATTTTGCATTTTGAAAACAAAAACTCTGTTCGGGCTTAGTGGTCCCTCAGGCGGGTGGAGGGGGGGGGGGCGACGGGCCTCCGCTACTCCACTGGACTTACGGCAACTTTAAGATAAACGGACAAAATGTTTCTGTAATACCACAGATGAAAGGTAATACCGAATAAATACCACCACCTAAGTCCATCTTAGAGCTTGCGTAAAGTAAAGACGAACAGCTCACTTATCTTAAAGTAACGCAAAGTTTCTGTAATTCGGCCCCAGCATCTTTTGTGTGCAATGTTATTTTAATGACAAATAAACAATTATCATCAGAGCGCCTGCAGGTGGCCGGCACCGAGAAGTGGGCGACCGACAGCATCCTCGCCATCATCGGCTTCTCCGGGATGCTGGGCCGCATCTTCTGCGGCCTCGTCTCGGGCCTGGACGCCGTCGACACGACGGTCGAGCAGAACGTGGCGCTGCTCACCGCCGGCGGGTTGTCCCTCGTCTCCGCCTACTTAGAAGACACCATCGGCTTACTCGTGTTCTACGGGTTCGCGTACGGATTCTGCCAAGGTAGATATGCCCCGTATGTATACAATTTATACAAAATTTTAATTATGTCAAGGTTGATGCCCCGTACATAATACTATACAATTTCAATCTGTAAATTTTAATTCTGTCAAGGTAGATATTCCCCGTATATACAATTTATATACAATTTTTATCTGTCAATTTTAATTCTGTCAAGGTAGATATACCCCGTTTATATTATTATACAATCTATATACAATTCAAATCTCTCGATTTTTATTCTGACAATTGGATCAAGGTAGAATATACCCCGCGTATACAATTTCTAATATAAAATTTAAAAATGTATTTGTCCACCACCTTCTGAATATCATAGACAAACAGATGGCAACTGGCAGTGCTTCTATCACAACCTTGTGGTTTTCTTTACAGTTTTCTAGGATTCTTCTATATAGGCTTCATACATTTTCGTTATAGATGTCATCAAAGATATCACGATTAATATTATGAAAATCGATCTGCCTATAAATCTGGATTTTTAAGTTGATTGCCACTCGTTCTCGTAGTACCTACGTGACTCGATCTCGAATGACCAGCCGTAAATCCCCGTGCTGCAGGCGTGTTTAACTCGCTACGCACACTGATGTTGGTGGACCTGCTCGGGTTGCCGCGACTAAACAGCGCCTTCGGACTCAGCTCGCTCTTCCAGGGCGTCCCGCTCATGGTGGGCCCGGTAATGGCAGGTACGAAAACCACCACAGTCATAATAATATAAAGGTTACCCAGATGTTCTACCTAGCCGAAATTCCGTTTCACGTCAAGAAGGAGAGTGACTCTCTTCTTCTAGACATGAGCTAAGAGTTTCAAAACTGCCCATAGAGCCTTTTGTCGGGCTCACTCTTAGCTCGTGTCTAGCAGCAGTGGATCCTCGAGGAGGTTGCAAATCCACTCTCCTTCTTAACGTGAAGAGAGTTTAGGAATGGCTACGTTAAAGATAGAATAGTTACCTAGTTTTGCTACTTGGGACCACATTTATAGAGGTTACCCAGATATACCTTTAAGTATGGATACGTCACAAATATAACGGTTACCCAGATATTCTAACCTAGCTAGTAGCTAGATATTATGGTTTTGGCAAAAAACCTTCAATAAAATCGCCCTCTGACCACCAGGAGCGGTGTCGGACGGGGACGCGGACATGGACACCATGTTCGTCTTGACCGGGGGTCTGCTGATCGCGTCGGCGGTCGTCTGTTTCCCGCTCAACCGCATCAATCGTTGGGAAAGGGCACGGGACGAGCGCATCGCTGCGGAGGGCGTCGCCGACCCTACCGTGTCGACCGCTCAAAGGAGATAGTCGAGCTCTGACAGGAGGTCGTCAATTTCTTCTCAAAGGTCGTCCTCCTTGTGACGAAGCGTCATCTTGGTTGGCAATGCGTCGTCATTGCGTCGTAGCGTTGGGCGTTGGACCGTTGACTTGGAGGCAAATCTTGGCCAGACTGTCTTGCTTCCATATAATTATCGGATTCGAGCATTACTGGGAATGTTAATGTGTTTGACATGATTAGAAACATTGGCCATAATGTTATGGTACATTGATAGGCTGGGTTTTCCAGCTTCAATTCCCTTGTCCACTTTTAGGCAAATTTGTAGATCCAGGTTTGAAATCGACAGAGAAATGTCCCTTTGTCCATATGAAGAAACTTTTTTTTTCGAACACGGACTTATTGATTAATGTTTTATGAAGCCATAGGATTACATTTTTATTTTAGAAACGCTGATACCGTGTATTAGTTTAGAGACATATTAAATGGTAATAATTTATTTTCTACTTTTCATTTTCAACCCCGGTTTCAACTTTCATTTGCACTTTTTTGATCGATTTCATACAATATGTGTTATAAAATAGTTAACACATGGGTTATGACATGGCAAGGGTTGCCCTTGACCTTGATGAAATTGTGAGTTTTCAAGGAGCATTTGCACATTTTTCGTTCGCGCACTCTATCGCAAATTAAATGAAACGATAGGAAAGTGTGCCCCTCGATAATCAGTTGAATGTAAATCATTATCATTGTAAGACAACAGCTACTGACTTTTCGACATCCGGAAAATGTGCTAACAATTCTTCCTCGAAAATGCCAGTACAAGAATTAATATTATTGATGCTCTTCAAGGGTGATTGACTGAAGCTGTCTTTAGCTGGGCTTATATAGGAATAGGATAAGTAGACATGGACATCACACTAATACCCCGTTCACACTACACGAGTTAAACGTGATCAAGTCCTCAACTCGATCAAATATGGCGTTGATTGGGTTTCAAAAGTCAGTTGGTGTTCACACATTGTTTCCTTACTTGATCATGTTTAAGTCATTGGGACAATTCGGAATATGATCGGGAAACGAACACAACCGGAAATCATGACGAGTCAAACCTCACTTTTCACCGAGCTCATAGCACACGGAACACGTTCCCAGGTTGTTACTTGCTGTTACCGAGATCATGGAGCCAGAAGATTTGTGTTGGTATTTTTATCCATCAACCGTGAAGAGGTTTTTTGGTAATGTTTCAACGTTTCCGGGGGTGGATTTCGAAATAATCACGAACTCTTACGAGTGTTCACGATGATTCCCGAATGATTTCATCACGATTAAATAGTTAACTGAGTTGTGGAAACCCAATCAACGCCATCTTTGATGGCTTATACCTCGTTCACACTACACGAGTTGATCGTGATCAAGTCCTCAACTCGATCAAATATGGCGTTGATTGGGTTTCAAAAATCAGTTGGTGTTCACACTTGTTTCCTTACTTGATCATGATCAAGTCATTCGGACAAGTTCGGAATATGCTCGGGAAACAAAAACCTGACCGGAAATCGCGACGAATCTAACCTCACTTTATCACCGAGCTCATAGCACACGGAACACGCTCCCAGGTTAATGTTGCAACGTTTCCGGTGGCAGATTTTGAAATAATCACGAACTCTTCCGAGCGTTCACGACGATTCCCGAATGATTCCATCACGGTTAAATAGATAACTGAGTTGTGGAAACCCAATCAACGCCATCTTTGTTGGCGTAGAGAATTGATCTTGATCAAGTCTGTAGTGTGAACGAGGAATTCGAGAGTTGATGTTGATCAAGTCTGAAGTGTGAACGGGGTACCAAAGGGCGAATTACTCAGGGGCGTGGTCAGTCTATGCCTCGCGCGCCGACTCTGCGAGGATCCAGTCGATGACCTCCTGGCCCTTGGACGCCCTCCACGCGACATTGGAGGCGATGGCGTCGATGGCTTCGCTTATCGTCGACGCAGCGTCGCCCAGTGTATCGCCGTTGGCCGCCAGGAACGCTGTCAGCTGTGGGGAGCGTTTGACACGTCACTTGGGGGACTCTGTTCATATCCTCAAACCCACACCCTAGGGCGACCTAGAGCGCTCTGTTTGTTTATGTATTTATCTATATATATATATATATATATATATATATATATATATATATATATATATATATATATATATATATATATATATATATATATATATTTTTTTTTTTTTTTAAAGACTTTTGGATAAACTGTGGTGTTTTATTTTTCATTTTCCCAACGTTTCGACCAAATTGTTTGGTCTTTCTCAAGGGTCAATCAATGAACTACAAAAAACAAAACATTGGACAAAAGGTACCAGAGATCTCAACAATCAAACCAAAGTTATAAAAAAAAAAACTTATAACTTTGGTTTGATTGTTGAGATCTCTGGTACCTTTTGTCCAATGTTTTGTTTTTTGTAGTTCATTGATTGACCCTTGAGAAAGACCAAACAATTTGGTCGAAACGTTGGGAAAATGAAAAATAAAACACCACAGTTTATCCAAAAGTCTTTTTTAAAAACTAATTGCTGTGAAAACTTAAAACAACATATATATAAATATATATATATATATATATATATATATATATATATATATATATCTATATATATATATATATATATATATATATATATATATATATATATATATATATATATATATATATATATATATATATATATATATATATATATATATATATATATATATATATATATATATATATATATATATATACCATCCCGCACATCCCGCATCCACCACCACCATCACATCACCACCATCCCGCACAGATTAGCTCGATACCCAAAACATTGGTACATCGGTCAAGACAGCTAGCGGACAAGGAGCACATCGAGGAAGAGTTGACAACATTGAGGGAAGCTTTGTCTCTCAATGGCTACACTAAGTCAGCGATAGACAAAACTTTCAATTAAGTAACAAAAAGAGACCAACCCAAAGACACACCGGATGAAGACGAACATAGCTTAGCTTTCCTGCCATACGTAAAAGGTACAACAGATCGAATTGGACGCTTGTTGCGAAGACACAAGAT
Organism: Nemoura dubitans; assembly: GCA_921293005.1. Taxonomy (NCBI): domain Eukaryota; kingdom Metazoa; phylum Arthropoda; class Insecta; order Plecoptera; family Nemouridae; genus Nemoura; species Nemoura dubitans. The sequence goes on along the minus strand of OV121078.1, from coordinate 11,621,889 downwards.
AAAAACAATCTTCAAACCGGCCAGGAAAATCGGAGCTATGTTCGGCAAAGGAAAGGACTTGATTCCAAACGAATCCCAAGGAGTTTATGAAGTCCCATGTGGGTCGTGCAACAAAATTTATATTGGCCAAACCAACAGGAAGATAATGCATCGAATTCAAGAACACAAAGTAGCTGTCACGAATTCCTTGAAGACTTCAACGTTGGCACAGCATGCAGATCAATTTGGACACGTGGTGGACTTCAAAAACGCACGGACGGTGGCGAAAGAAGAGAAATTCTACCCGCGCATAATCAGAGAATCCATTGAGATAGAAAAGCGCCCCGACACAATGAACAAGAGAGATGACGCCAAACGACTGCCACCAGCCTGGAAACTGGCTCTTCTGCCATACAGGGTTACAGCCGCGTCCCAGAAATCATCATACGAGTCGAACACTGAATCGCCCATACACCATCCACCCACCCCTTCCCTGGGGCCTACAACACGAAGCAAGACAGCATCGAAACAGATCGACCTTGACCTTCTCGCTATATGTTTCTTGTCAAAATGTGTTTTTTTTTTTATAACTTTGGTTTGATTGTTGAGATCTCTGGTACCTTTTGTCCAATGTTTTGTTTTTTGTAGTTCATTGATTGACCCTTGAGAAAGACCAAACAATTTGGTCGAAACGTTGGGAAAATGAAAAATAAAACACCACAGTTTATCCAAAAGTCTTTTTTAAAAACTAATTGCTGTGAAAACTTAAAACAACATATATATATATATATATATATATATATATATATATATATATATATATATATATATATATATATATATATATATATATATATATATATATATATATATATATATATATATATATATATATATATATATATATATATATATATATATATATATATATATATATATATATATATATATATATATATATATATATATATATATATATATATATATATATATATATATATATATATATATATATATATATATATATATATATATATATATATATATATATATATATATATATATATATATATATACCTTAACCTAAGTATCAAAACCACTTAACATCTAAGGGCAGATTTTATAACCTCCAGTCAAAGTGTTCACTGCCAGTTAGCTTGTCATCTCCAAGGTCGCAGAGAGATACCTAAATATTCATTTTAATGTTCAAGCACAGTTCCAAATGCTATTTTTTGAAGAGTTGTTTCAAACTTGGTACTGCCGGTTTTACAATGCACAGTTAAAATGTTAACTGTCAGTTAAAATGAAAATAAGCTGTGACCTTGGAGATAACAAACTTAGGTGTCAGTAAACACTTAAAAGGGAGGGGGGGGGGGGGCCTCTTGGCATACGAATATCTACAAAATATTTGTTTACAGGCAATAAACTATCAGTGACAGCCCAAATCAAAATAGTAAGTGCAGTAGGCATTAATTAGGCTTTCGAATGAAGTATGAATAATTTTTGTCTTTTAATTAGATTTGCTGAAAGTTCAGAATACATAACTCAAAAAAATGTATTTCAACAAATTTGGATGCTTATTCTAAACTTTAATCAATCTTAATCAAAACACAAAATTGATTCTTACACGTTATTCGAAAGTCGTATAAATTGCCTAGTGCACTAGCTTTTTTTTGGGCTGTCACTGATAGTTTGTCTGTAAAAAAATATTTTATAGTTATCGTTGGCCAATTGGGCCAAAGGGATGCAAAACCAGCCCTTAGTAGATGTAGTTCTCACGGCCACATCGTTAAAGTTATAATTTAAATATTTCTGTATGTCGCTCATAGCCCTTTACCCCAATTTTCCTTTGCACTTTTGGATGCAATGACTCTAAAAAGGGTAAAAAAGGAGGAGTTCCGGGGCATCTTCTAGCATTCCAGGGGCAAATTTTCGAAAAAAGGGCCACGGTCACCCTTATTTTTGCCTTCGTCTGCAACATACTAAAATATTGAAGTGAACAATCAACGGTGTGGCCTTGAGAACTCGGCAACTTTTTGAAATTTAGAAAAAATGTGACGCAACGTTCTCTTACAAAGCAACAACCAAGAGAAAACGACTTTATACTCCATTTAACGTTAAGAATGAGAATGGATTTGCATGTTTCAAAAGCACCCACTGCTGCTAGACACGAGCCAACAGTTTCAAAACTTGAAAGCCCTGCCTTGAGCCGGACAAAAGTCTCCATGGGCAGATTTGAAACTCATAAGCTCGTGTCTAGCAGCAGTAGTTCCTGTGGGCAGATGCAAATCCACTCTCATTCTTAACGTGAAATGGAGTGTATTTACTATCATACGTCTCGGGTTCTGAAACCACTAAAACAGGTTTTGTACAATAAAGTGAATGCAAAATGCCTCAAGGCGCTGAGAAAATAATGAAGAATACTCCCAAGAAGCACAAAAACGTTCAGCGAACGTTATTTCGAACGTTCGGTGGACGTCGAAAGCTAACGGGCAATAACTTGCGTTCAACGTTCACATTCGCCAAACGTTCGAATAGGTTCCAGCCGAACGTTGAACGTAAGTTACCCCCCCGTTCGCTCTTCGACGTCCGCCGAATGTTCGTGATAACGGTTTTTGTGCTTCTTGGGATGGTAGAAGTCACCAGTAACGAACGGAAAGGCAATTGATGGCAAAGATGGCGCTCACCTCGTCAGCCTGGTCCTGGCGATTGCAGCGGGAGGCAATCCGATACAAAAGAGCAGCCGCGGACTGCACAGAGTCGAAACTGAAAGGAACACACCAGACTTCAAACAAAGCTCGAACATCACAACTCAACATTTTAAAAACAAAAATAGAACTAACAGATGTAGGAGAGATCAAAGGCTCATCTGGTTTCAAACCAGACTGCTTTCTTTTGCTATTTGATATCTTTGGGTTCGAAATACCTCACTGGTATCAAGGTCCCTTCTAGAAACCTTGTGTTGACTACGCATATGGATATTAGATACTATAGGTATAGCTTTGCTATAGCTTTGCAGAAGGAGAATACGCGAATCGATATAAGCCGCAAATGACTCCATTCTGATCAAAAATCTTATCTTGCAATATCTTACAACATTTAGCAGGATCTTGCTAGATTTTGTCACGAATTTTATACTTTATAATATACGATTTTTCATCGGGTATCATTGGGTTACACATTGATATTGAATGTCCCACCATGGCTTCGTAGCCAATGCGCACGCTCAGATCAGTGTGTATGCGTCAGCTCTCAGAGCACATCGACAGGTCTTCGATGAACAATGGACGACTACTGTTCCAGAGTCAATCACTAATGTTGACAAATAATTGCCATAAGGGCCGGTTTTACAATATTTTTTAACTCTGAGTAAAGCGTATCTCAGAAAAAGATGCATTCCACGGCATCCTACTGGCGGTTGCCATGACAATTAACTTTAACTACTTTAACTCTGGGTTGATGCACTTGTAAAACCGGGCAAAACATCATTGCGTTTTTTCCCCGTATAAGTGATAGACTCTGGAGCCGAAGCCGTCCATTGCCAACCCCCCGTTACGTACTAGTCGGCGACTCGCAGGAAGTTGGCGATCACGTAGTCGAGGGCCACGTCGACGCCGTCCGTCTGTGCGTAGACCGACGCGAACGCGGCGCTGGCGTCTTCCCGGCGGACAAACGAGCCGTTCTCAGACGCAGCGTCCAGGTACCTGCAAGGAGGTGGGAAGAATATCACCACAGATGGAAGGGGTACCCGGATCAGGTACCTGCAAGGAGGTGGGAAGAATATCACCACAGATGGTAGGGGTACCCGGATCAGGTACCTGCAAGGAGGTGGGAAGAATATCACCACAGATGGTAGGGGTACCCGGATCAGGTACCTGCAAGGAGGTGGGAAGAATATAACCGTAGATAGAACCCGGATCAGATGTACTACCGTGCCTAGCCATGGGTAGCCTTTCTATCTGTGCTGTTAGTATAGGAGTGGATTATCATGGGTAGCCTTTCTATCTGTGCTGTTAGTATAGGAGTGGATTATCATGGGTAGCCCTTCTATCGATGCTGTTAGCATAGGAGTGGATTATCTGGGTAGCCTTTCTATCTGTGCTGTTAGTATAGGAGTGGATAATCCATGGGTAGGCTTTCTATCTGTGATGTTAGCATTGGAGTGGATATTCTGGGTAGCCCTTCTATCTGTGATGTTAGTATAAGAGTGGATAATCGGGGTAGCCTTTCTATCTATGCTGTTGGCATAGGAGTGGATAATCCATAGGTAGCCCTTCTATCTGTGATGTTAGTATAAGAGTGGATAATCGGGGTAGCCTTTCTATCTGTGCTGTTAGCATAGGAGTGGATAATCGGGGTAGCCTTTCTATCTGTGCTGTTAGCATAGGAGTGGATAATCCATAGGTAGCCCTTCTAGCTGTGGTAGAAGTGTTAACGTATAAGGACAGTAAGGACATAAAGTATCGCTCACTCCTGCAGCACGAGCTCGTCAGAGGAGCAGCCGAGGGCCGCGATGATTCGCGAAGTCTCCGCCGCCTCGTCCTTGTTCTCCTCGTAGCGCAGGCGCAGGAACTGCCACGCATCAGGGCCACTTGCGAGCACGCCTGCGCAGTAGGTCGTGCTGCGCAGGTCGACGGGAATCCTGGGAAGGCAACGACGGGCGTATCAGCGTTAGCATACATTTATGCCTTCAAGTTAATAATAATAATAAGTTTTTATTCCAGGAACAAAACCATGATACCGATCATGTAACTTTGTGATTTCAAAACGATTCGTTTTCAATATCACTGCCTATGGTTTAATATGGGCAGTGATTTGAAATCGAGTGATTTCGAGCCAAATCGAATGGAAAAAAGTTACATGATCGGTACCCATGTTACCTACCTATTACTGTAAAGAGTTTTTATTTTATGGAATAGGTACATCAAAATTAAATTTATGAAATTAATAAGACAAAAATAAACTGCCACTGTAAATACAATTTAGGTTCTCTTTGGAGGTGTGATTTGAAAGTTGGGCTCTCTTGAGGGTATAGAATTCATTGAGAGCTGATGGTGTTTGTTGTCAATGAAAGACTCTTCCCTTAAATGTTCATCTGGTATGCGATTGATATTGTGTTGGCGAGATTGTGAGAAAATTTCGTAGACTCAGGTTTCGTCGCGATCGGACAATAGGTGAGGCAAAAGGTTTTAGTATCCAGGAGGAGGTAAATTCTGCTCGGAACTATCTGCACCAGCAATTTTATGCTGTCAAAATAGCACATGGCTCTTGTGAAAGTTGCATTGACAATTTCTACTCCATATCACCATCGTTTGCCATACTTTTATACTGCGTTTTGTTTAAATATGATATAAACACATTGATATAACAATATGTAATTCAGCCATGTAATTTTGAGCATAAAAATGATGTAGAAGAATTTCTGAAAAATGCCTCCCCCATGTAATTAATGCCGCTTAGGGCCGGTTTTACAATATTTTTCAACTCTGGGTTAAGCGTCTAGCCCTCAGAAACAGATGAATTCCACGGCATCCTATTGGCGGTTGCCATGACAAATATCTTAACTCCTACTTTAACTCTGGGATTGAGGCACTTGTAATACCGGCCCTTAGGGTATTACAAGTGCCTCAACCCAGAGTTAAAGTAGAAGTTAGGTTGTTTGTCATGGCGACCGCCAATAGAATGCCGTGGAATGCATCTGTTTCCGAGGACTAGACGCTTAACCCAGAGTTGACAAATATTGTAAAACCGGCTCTTAACAGGGGTTTTACTTCGCCAGACTTAAGGGATGCTAGACCTGACACAGAGCAGCGTATTAATTATGGAGGTTACAAAGTGGCGGGACTGAGGTGTCCCGCCAGTAGCGAAAGGGTTAAGTCTCACGGATTGATGGAGGGCGTCGCGACCCACACTTGCAGACCGGCAGCGGCTTGCAGCAGACAGTCGTCGCCTCCCCAGCGACACGCCCACCGCACCACGGCTGCCCGGTGCAGCTTGAGCACGTGGGCGTCGTCGGGGCCCGCCGCGAAGCCGACCTCCGAGTAGACCAGATCGAGCAGGTCGAGCGTGAAGCTCTGAAGCAGGGCGCAACGCGAGGGGTTAGGGCACAGATGGGGGGCTGATGGCACAGATTGAAGAAAGCCCTCCGCCCGCAATAATAGTTTCGCCGGCAGTCAAGGGATGGAGCCACTGTTTGTTGATATATCACCTGTAACCAAGGTACTAACCGTAACCACCTGAAGAAGATTGGGTCCCTTAATTATGTTTACCCATTGTGCCATGGCCTGGCAGTTAAAGCCATAGTTTGTCTACATACCCGAGCGATTACTATGGCATATCTATATCCATATTGTTAAAACCTGGTTCTAGGACTGGATTATATAGCCAGGCAAGCCGGGTAAATTAGAACAATGAAAACGCAACAAATGGCTGCCCTAGCTCCAATAACAATAGGTATTTTTGGTTGTCCAGTATATAACAAAATGCAATGTAGTTATTATCTAGATATCGGTTTGCGTTGTGACGTCATCATAGGCAATCATGCAGTCAACGGAACCTAGCCTGGACAAATCTAGTTGTCATCTAGATTTCGTTGACAACCAAACAGAGCTATGGTCATTTATTTACAGCATCAATGCAAAGTTCACCTGGAAGACGTCGTAGTCGGCTGCGCCCGCGAGTCGCGCGTCGATAAAGGAGAGCGCATCTAGAGCGGCGACCCACGGTATGAAGTCTGTTTCGTCCGCCAGGTATCGCGCAAGTGCCAGAGCAGTGGCGTACGGATTGGCGCCTGCGCGCGACAGAGCGAACGCGTCGTCGAGGAGCTGGGCGCGGTTGACCGGGGGGATGGCGGTGAGGTCGGACGAGGTCAGGAAGGCGGTTAGCAGCTGCCAGTTGGTCGGGTCGTAGTTCACGCGGTAGTAGCCTAGTTGAGCGAAGAAACAAACAGGTTTGGGGAAAACTTCAACTCCACGAACCTATACAACTTCTTGCAGCGTATTTATTATATTCCTGAAGTTTCGTCACAAAATACTTTAGAACATTGGCAAAACGTAAAAAGTTGACAACAATACGAAAGTTTCATTGGGAATGAGACTCAGCGTGGCGAATGGCAATAAGAGGGGGGGGGGAGGGCGGGAGAGGTAATGCAAGGGAATGTATTTTGAAAATTTCTTGGAAATCTGATCAAACTTTCTCTGCGCTACAAAGAAATAATATAAATAATTTTTTGAATTGGTTTGGTGGAGGGGGTGGTTGTAAAATTAAACATTCACCCGGCAGCTTGACTCGATACTCAAGGCTTCTCAACAAGCCTCCACGCATTACGGGCTGAAACGATCTGCCAGGCCAATAGCGTCCACATCCGGCCGCAAATCGCACTAACGAGGTTTTATTATAAAAATTTTCTGTAGCAAGGTACAACGTTATGGAAACTCACTAACGAAAAATGGTAAGTAAATGTCGTAATAATAAGGCAATACCTAGTGAATTTGAGCCTTTGAACAGCCAAGTGGTCCAAGGCAAGTCAAGTCAGATTTTACATGACCACAAATTTACATATTTGCAGTTGGCCTCAAGTTTAGGCTCTTCTCTAAACTGAACTTCTCTTAAATAACGGGAGTGGGTTTGCATCTTCCTCGAGACCCACTGCTGCTAGACACGAGCTAAGAGTTTCAAAACTCACAAACCATGTCTTGAGTCGGAAAAAAGGCTCTATGGGCAGTTTTTAAACTCTAAGCTTGTGTCCAGTAGCAGTGGGTCCTCGAGGAAGATACAAATCCAGTATCCACTCTCATTCTTAACTTGAAATGAAGTTTAGTAATAAACAATGAACCCTTCGCCTCCCTTTTCCAATATTGTACGAATTCGAACAACTGTTACGTTCAAATTTCAAATTCCTGCACCGCTTGACTGTTCATTTATAAAAGCATCAAAGACTTATATAATATTATATCAAACCTAGTGAATGGTTACGTTTAAAATTTAATGCTGGTAGTTTCGCCGGCAATCGCTGGGGTGCGTTGGCATCCTGTTTTAACATCATCTACCAGGCCATGGCACAAGGTCAATTATAATCAAGGGACCCAAAGTTCGTCAGGTGGTTACAGTTACCTTGGTTACAGGAGATAAAACAACAAACAGTGGCTCCATCCCTTGACTGCCGGCGAAACTATTATTGCGGGCGGAGGGCTTTCGCGTTGCTGCTTTAGTATGGGAATAAAAAAATCTAGGTAACTTTATATATCTGTGATCATATGTGTACCTCATCATCAACATCAACATCTCTTCATCAAAGGTCTACCTGAAAGACCTACCAATCTCCTGCACGTTGAAGAGCACCCACTCGCCGGCGTCAGCGATGTCGTCGATGGTTTTGTCGCCCTCCTCGGCCCCAAGCCACGTCCTGGTGGTGGTCGTCTCGAAGTCCGACTCCGAGGCCGTCGTGTAGGTCAGCGGCACGTGCCATCGGTACACGTGGTCGTCGGGGAAGTCGGGAATCACGGTCGTCAGGAAGCGCTCCTGGAAGGCGAGGAGGCGGCGCCGGTCAGAGGCGTCTGGTCGGCCGGCATTGGACCATTACAACTAGCCTGTACAACTAGCCATTAGAATGTTGCGAGGGCCTTGATGTCCCTTCTTCGAATTGTCTTCAGGGAAAGTCAATCTGATACGTAGCTCGCTTTGCTCGCTCAAGCATAGTTCCAATTGTAAATTTTTTGAAGAGTTGACGCAAACTTTGTCTATCCCTAATTAGCTAACTTTAAACGTAGCTCGCTACGTAGCGTTGATCCAGCTTGCTTTGCTCGCTTAAGCATAGTTCCAATTGTACATTTTTTGAAGAGTTGACGCAAACTTTGTATATCCCTAATTAGCTTTAACTTTAAACAATTGAACAAGAAACAAATATGCAAATTCTGTTGAGAAGCATTTGTAGGGTGAACAAATTCGAAAATTGATCATGAAAATGAAAAAATGATCATTGAAGACCAATAGTTGCCGAGCAAGGCCACACCGTATAGGTAATCATCCAAATATTCGAGATGTGTAAAATACATACAAATGAATGCCAATGGCCCTTGAATACTGAAATATTGAAATATTATAACTTCAACTATGTGGCCTTGAAAACTCGGCAACTTTTGGACTTAAAGCCTCTTTCAGGCGAACTGATCTGCCTCTTTAAATCGGCCATCCACCCCCTCCCCCCCACCCGCAACTTTCCACCTTCCCCACCCAACGCACCTGCGACACTAGCGCCCCGCGGTTCGCGTAGTCCCGCTCGACGGTCACCAGAGGGTATCCCATCTGCATGCACCACGTGTCCATCACCGTCTTCACGTCGACGTCGACGGCGCCGGCGTCGTCTTCGTGCAGCTGGGCGTCCAGGTTGGCGAACAGGTCGTCGGAGGTCGCCGTGCTGTACGACCTGGAGGAATTGCACCTTCGATCATCGCTGGCCGGGATCTGCAACCTTTGATCATTGCTAGCCAGTATTTGCAACCTTCGATCATTGCTAGCCGGGATCATATGAAACAAGCTCAGCGCTCTCTGTATGCCACGCAACGTTAAAGTATAATAAAATGGCCTTTCCAGCTGTCATCTTCGGACAGACAAACTCTATAACCATGATTATGTCGTTATGTACTGCTATTTTGAAAGCTGAAATATGTAGACTAGTTCGTTCTTAATAAGTAAATTGAATTTTATAAGTTAAGAAACAGTTGGTAGGTATACCTAGTTTGTTTTAATTTTTATCCATTTTTAAGATATCGTGGAAACTGACACGATCGTCGTGTTATTGTTATTTCGATTATGAGTTCGGGAGTTTGGGAGATTGACAAATACCCTGCTCAGAAGCAGGGGTTGGCAATGGGTTTTTTTTTCCCCAGACGAAGACAGAATCCCGCTTTGTGGATACGAAATGGCGTCAACTATTGGGGGGTTTTGTCAAAACCCCGGGGGAATTCACAGAATCTCCCGTTGTGGATCCGGGCTGGGGATAGTGACTTGCCTGTCCACGAGATAGCGTCGCAGGCCTCGACGGAAGATGGCGGGTGAGACGATGTGCTCCAGCATCCGCAGCACGGCACCCGCTGTGGGCATCGACCTTCGTCAAGCTGGGTTTACAGCTGCTGGAAATGTCAGCGACACGGTGTCTTCAACATTGGATTAGCACCAATCAAGCCGGGTTTACAGCTGGCAATGTCAGCGACACGGTGTCTGCAACATTGGATTAGCACCAATCAGAGACTCCGTGGCAGAGTCGCGAACATGACGTCATGCACATTCAGAGTCTCTGATTGGTCCAGAGCTAATGTTGATGACATCGTGTCACTGACATTGTCAGCTGTAAACCCTGCTGTACTCCAAGATTTGTTGAGCTCACCATTGCGTATCGATCTTGATTTTGTCGTTTGCAATCCTGCAGTTTACTATGATCGTAATTGATATACCTAGCTATGCAATATGAGGACCCCTCTTTCTTAGTGACTTTTCATTGTGAGACAAGATTCACTTCTTAAAGCATGTCCATTGTCCATTTAAAGCATATCACTTTTGATATGTGCCTATAACCATTTTACAACTTTGCGATCATTATTAATTTCGATATTGATCATATCGCAATCACATTGTCATTTCCAAGAAGTGAATGATAAAAAAATGAGGACCGTTAAAAATGCGTTACACTCATTTCAACAAAAAAGAGACTTTGATTTCTATGTGCTATTGTGTGTTGTTATTGTGTGTTGTTATTGTGTGTTGTTATTGTGACCAAATGACTGCACACTCACCCTTGGAGTATGCGATGACATCGAAGTTGTCCTCGATGGCTACTGGACTGTACACGTCGACGTTCATGGGATGAGAGGTTTGCACCGAGTCCGCAGCAAGCGCTTCGTGCACAAAGTCCACGACGTACTGCTCGGCCAATCGCCAGGTTGTCTCCACCTTGAAATACGGAACGACGCGGTAAAAGTGAGAACTATTCGGTTGTGGTTTCAGCCGATTTTCACATAGATTAAACATTGAAAGGAATCTTCTACTGGCTACAACATATAAAATGCACGTGTTGTTAAAGATTTCCTGAAAGTTGGTATTGGAGCAAAGCTGAAAAATGTGCACCCGAACCGGGACAAAGGGTCTGGTGAAAGTGCTTTCGCCGTCCTGGGGCCGAATCCGTTAACTCGTCCCATGTACGAGTCGCTCGGCCGAAAATGACTTATCTTCTCCAAAAAGTCAAAAAAAATTTGTAGCTCTATATTTCCCTATGATAAAAAAATGTATCATCAAATACCCATTTCCCCACAGTTCAATTGCTTTGCTAAATAGTAATTTATAAAAAAATTATATAAATAACACATCAAAACAAATTTGAATTTGGGACTTAATGGTTATAGATTGCCAACGAACCCCAGCGAATACCGGTGAAATTACTAGCATCAAATTTTTGCCGTAGCCATAGCTGGATATGGTAGAATATTAGGGTAACATTATGGCAGTGTTATAACCAAGTTCCAAAAACACTCAACGGCAATGACCTACATTGGCTGTGGCGAAGTACTCGAAGTAGGTGGCGAACCCCTCGCTGAGCCACGTGTACCTCCACCACAGTGGCGAGACGAGGTTGCCGAACCACATGTGCGCGTACTCGTGGGCGATCACAGTGGCGATGTTTTGCTGGTTCGCCGTCGACGAGGTGCCTTCCTCGAACAGCAACAGGTCCTCTCTGCAGAGGGGGGGGGGCGGGGGGGCAATCATAAACTGCAATTTTTTTAGCAGCCAGCACACATTACTCTATAGTTGCACGCTTTGGAGCCCTCAGGGCTGGGCCCGTCGGAGCCCGAAACGCTCTGAGAGGCCGAGAACGAGAAGGATTTGCAATACACGCTGCGCTTTGGAGCCCTCAGGGCTGGGCCCGTCGGAGCCCGAAACGCTCTGAGAGGCCGAGAACGAGACGGATTCGCAATGCACACTGCGCTTTGGAGCCCTCAGGGCTGGGCCCGTCGGAGCCCGAAACGTTCTGAGAGGCCGAGAACGAGAAGGATTTGCAATGCACACTGCGCTTTGGAGCCCTCAGGGCTGGGCCCGTCGGAGCCCGAAACGCTCTGAGAGGCCGAGAACGAGACGGATTCGCAATACACACTGCGCTTTGGAGCCCTCAGGGCTGGGCCCGTCGGAGCCCGAAACGTTCTGAGAGGCCGAGAACGAGAAGGATTTGCAATGCACACTGCGCTTTGGAGCCCTCAGGGCTGGGCCCGTCGGAGCCCGAAACGCTCTGAGAGGCCGAGAACGAGACGGATTCGCAATACACACTGCGCTTTGGAGCCCTCAGGGCTGGGCCCGAAGGAGCCCGAAACGCTCTGAGAGGCCGAGAACGAGACGGATTCGCAATACACACTGTGCTTTGGAATCCGACGAGCGCAACCCTAAGCGCTCGGGAGCGTGGAAAAAGCGTAGTGTGTACCGGCTATTAGACTCATACCTGCTTGTCCTTTATTATCAGCACTTATGAAAAGCAAAAGTTTTGAAGCTAATTTTTTATTGCGATCGTGCCAATGAGGCCAGAGGAACAACTCGTAATCTTCTGCTATCTTAGTATGTACATTTTAATACCGTATCTTTGGCAGTTGCATTTCGCATGTTCCGATTTTTACGAGATATGTTTTATTCCGATAATATAACATGCATATTTATTTCTTTTTCGTTATCTCTTTATGGTAACAGGTTAAGAAACCCATATTATATGAGACAAATTAGGCAAATAGGCAAATACAGGAAAAAATGGAGTGCTTAGGTTTTCAGTCACATTGTATGATGGTAGTTATTGTTTTTCGGTTTGTGCTTTTTGTTTTAAGTATTGCGATCCTGAAAAGGACCTGTTAATCCGACGTTTCGGTAGAGGTCGCTCTGCCATCTACACGGTGAGACCGGTCCTGAAGATGGCAGAGCGACCTCAACAGGTCCTTTTCAGGACCGCAATTCTTTAAAAGAAAAAGCACAAACCGAAAAAGCACAATAACCATACAGAAAATTATTTCACCGTGGAGTGGCACTTTTAGTTGCCAGCTGTGCAACAAAAAAATACACCCTAGCTCCAGCGTGGATTTTCAATGGTAGATTCAAGGGTTGGCAGCCTGCAATGGACGTGCGAGGATTGCCTTCTTGGGTGAAATGGATTGTAGCAGCTCGTACATGTTGCAATTTCAACAAAATTACGTCCACAGATTCAGAGTCAATCACTAATATATGCAAAATTACTTGCAATGCCTTTCTTAAAGTAGTTCCAAACGATGCCAAATTTCAAATGTCATTATCTTAAAAGTTAGTTCGGTGACCCAATTTTTTCTAGAGTCGAAAATGAACAGCAGAAATTCATCTTGCAAGTATATTGACATTTGTTAACTGTAACTTGTATTTTTTAGATTTTTACTGGGTTATGTGCTGGTTTTGACCTGATTTCCTATACAGGCATGCTGAATATCGAGTTTTCAAACCCTTGTATCTCCGTTATCAGTCCGGTGACCCCCCAATATTATTACACCGTTGGATGCAGCATAACTTGTTATAAGTTTCATATAAATTTGGTACATATGACATATATTGAGAGTTTCTTTTGAACTACTTTAAGGATTATTGACGAGTTCAAATCCTGTGCACACTAATTGTATTTATTGTGGTATCTAATGTGATATAACAAGCAAAATAAAAAAATAAAAAAATATGCGTTTCGTAGAGTGTCTCACCTGTAAGTAACGAGGCCCCAGTTCTCCATGGCGCCGCCGTTGAAGTCAGGAATGGCCGCCTCGTCCATCTTGGGCAGCTGGTAGGGCAGGTCCGTGTAGTTGGCTAGCCAGTTGAGCAGTTGCGGACTCACTTGCAGACTGTAGCGCGCTCGGCTCACCAGTGGCGGCTGGGCGAAGACGCGCAAGCGCTCGGCGGCGTTTTCGAGGAAGACAAAGTCGGAGACGATGAAGGCGATCAGGTAGGTGGGCATCAGTGGCGACTCGACGAAGTTGTCCCAGTAGCGCAGTTCGTCGGTGTGGATTGTGCTGGAGACAAAGCGATCACTCGTCAACGGGGAGATTTAAGCTCGTCAAATACCAACTTGTTCGGGTCAAACGTAATAACTGCCTTTATTGATGCGTTACGGGGGGGAGGGACCAATTTTGGTCTACTCATACTCACAACCTTGTTTTCAAAGACAAACTATCAGTGGCAGCCCGGAACAAAAAAGCTTGTGCACTAGGCAATTTATAAAGCATTATTTATAAATTTCGAAAAACCTTAAAAACTTGTTAAAAAACACTTTTGGCAATATTTCTGTATTTTCGAAAAATCTAGTCATAACACAAAAAAGACGCATACTTTATTTGAAAAGCCGAACAATCGCCCCCCCCCCCCTTCGCCCGCCAAAAAAATTAGTGTGACCCCACTACCCACCAGCGTATTTGGCTGCGTTCCACTCTTTACTAAAGCTGCTTACTCTAACTGCTTACTCTAGCTGCTTACTCTAACTGCTTACTCTAACTGCTTACTCTAACTGCTTACTCTAGCTGCTTACTCTAGCTGCTTACTCTAGCTGCTTACTATAACTGCTTACTCTAACTGCTTACTCTAGCTGCTTACTCTAGCTGCTTACTCTAGCTGATTACTCTAGCTGCTTTCTCTAGCTGCTTACTATAACAGCTTATTCTATCTGCTTACTGTAGCTGCTTACTCTAGCTGCTTACTCTAGCTGCTTACTCTAGCTGCTTACTCTAGCTGCTTACTCTAACTGCTTACTCTAGATGCTTACTCTAGATGCTTACTCTAACTGCGGCGCGCCATCTTGCGGCATGTTGGCGATCGTGCGCAAGCCCTCGGTTCGCGAGACGCTGAGTGTGAAGCGCGCCTTCAGCGCCGGCTCGTCGAAACACGGAAACACTCGACGACCTTCGGTCGACTCGAACTGCGTCGTCGCCAGCCATCTGTCGGCGAACGAGCGCAACACTCAGCTGCTTGCGACTGACTTTAAGACGCTGGGTGATGGGTGAGAAGCTGGGTGGATGATGGCATGTTATACTGACACTTTTATAAGACAGCACTTTTCGTTGCGAATCTAGCGGATCTGAAAACTTCATTTTGAACATGATTGTTAATGAACATGTTTTTTGTTGAAATGTTGAAATTGTTCATATCATATTATTATACACTTTTTATTAACAAATATAACTTCATTTTTGAAAAGATATTTTATAGTTTTGTCCATAATAACCAGTATTACCACAGTGTTACTAAATATCTTCATTTCGAAAAAGTTTTTTCCACTAATGGCAGCCATGTCATGGAGCCAAACATAACAGGAGTGGTCTTTGTGTTTTCAGCTTGGTCGTGGAGTGGTCACTAGGACCCACCACATTTTAGAATATTTTATTAACTAGGGCGAACGCAATTCTTGTTGCGTTGCAGATGAGCGTAGCGGTTTGTATACAGCGCATAAAAGGATTGAGACAAAAAGCGTATGAGAATCATGGAGCAGCTAGCCGGACCATTGCAGATAAAAAAATTTGTTCGGAAGGTCTACAACGACAATCGATCACCCAAGTCAACAGGATACAAATGAAACAATGTTTAATGTTAAAATATACCTATTGATAGTTAAATATATTGATAAATGTAACTCATGCCCAAGGGTTTTTGTTAGGTTGGGGATATATTTCTGCCGCGGACTTGCTTTCAAAACCTTGCATGCACGAAATTGGCAAAATTTCTAATATCTGTCAAATCTTGAAGTCAATTTCAAGTAAAAAGTCTGGTATGATGTTTCGGTTTGGTTTCGATGGTTTCTAAAGACAACAATCGAAATTGGGAAAATTTGAAAACAATTTGCACTTTTAAATTTATTCCCGTACTTTTTCAAACTTTCCCAACTGTCGAATATTGCTCTTTTTTCTGCTTTGAAGGGAATAGGTATGGAGGATTTTCTTGAAAAACGCAGGGGGTCTAAGTTGAGAGCAAAAGTAGACACCCTGAAAATTTCATCCCACTCGACGCAGGCGTTTGGCCTGTATAGCGCGTAAACACGCATACAAACAAACAAACAAACAAACAAACAAACAAACAAACAAACAAACAAACAAACAAACAAACAAACAAACAAACACACACAAGTGCTTTTTTTTTAGCAGTAGTGAAATTGAAGATTTTGCATCAGTTGGTCGACATCGGCCAACTCCACACAATGGGAGAGGAAGGGATGTGCAAAACGAGGGCTCGCGCGGAAATATAAAACAACGCTATGTCTGTGTACTTCCGAACCTGAGACGTACAATAAGAGAAGCATAAAGGATATTGGTGTGGTTGTTGGTAATGATTGCACGCAGCTTTATTTAAACTTTCAATTGGTTTTTCGTGATTTTAAATAACACAACTTGTAGCTTAAAGTGTGAGGATTCCGTAGACCCTGGTTTCGTCGCAATCGGACAAACGGTGTGGCCACAAGTTAGTATCCAGTAGGAGGTAAATTCTGCTTGGGAAGCGGTCCGAGGATACGCTCAATAACACGACGCAACAGGGTTATTAAAGAATACAGGGTTGTTGGAAATACTAGATGAGGGAATATTTTCGAGATTTGCAAACACACAATTTTTTGCCAAAAGTGTGAGGATTCCATAGTCATGGGGTTCGTTACGATCCGACAAACGGTGTGGCCACAAGTTAGTATCCAAAAGGAGGTAAAATTTGGGCGGGAAGCTGCCTGAGTGCATGCTCACACCAATAGACTTAAGGTCGCCCTGTGGTTCGGTTTACCTCCGCACTCCGTTTTCCACGTAAGAGCTGCGATAGAAGCCAGCGTTGTCCTCGGCCAAGGTGCCCGTGAACCTCCCGAACACGACCTCGTACTCCGCGCCCGCACTCAACGGCGTCCCCAGCAGAATGATGTAGAACTGCTTCTCTATGTTCTCGATGAATCCGTCGAGAGGCACCTGGTGACGCAAATTACGTAGGAGGAACTTGATGTTTGTTATCAATTCTGCCACCGAAATGGTTGCCACATCGGACACAGAATAACATAATATGGAAAAATTGCAATTGAATTAACATGAATTATGAATTGATTGATTATAGTATCTAGGGCTTCGAGAACGCAGTTTGTGTTGAAGATGAGCGTAGCGGTTTGTAGCGGGTAAACGAGTGAAGGCAGAACGTCGAGAACAGAGGGCCAATGCGTGAAATCACTATTTCGTTATAAAGGGTCTCATTCTTAACGTGCCATGGAGTATAGGACAATAAAAATACATATACATATAACATTTACGAAGATCTCAAGGTTAATATACATATGTATGTATGAACCTTGCGAAGATCTCAGCTTTAACCATCAAATCACCTGCACACCGGTCACGGCATCTTTGACGACAACCGCCCCGAAGTCAACGTCCAACAGATTCGTATGCAACGTGACGTTGGTGACCGCCTCATCGGCGCGCACTCGGATGACCACGTCGCCGTCGAACGTGAAGTTGCCCTCGACGATGAAGGGCACGAGGCGGACGTGGTAGGCGAGTGGAGTCACGCCGGCCGGCAGACGGATGTCGAGGTAGTCGTCGTGCTCTCGGACGGTGCTCAGGTGTCGGGTGGTGGGGGTGTCGGTGTGGCGGGGTGTGGCACTGGCAGTGGCCATTAGGGCGCAAAGGGTCAAGAAACGGAGCATGGCCACCTTGATTTTTACTGGCTTTGTTTACGTGTTTTTTTAAGTAATTATTTGAATAAAACCACTGATGTCACCAATCATAAAAATGAGTAATAGTTGAAGCCGAAACTAAATTATTGTTTCAACTGAGCTTTAGGTTGAAAATAGCCGGAGAAAAAAGATAAAAAACCGTAAATAAAAGCATTTGATTTAAAATAATCACTTTTCACTTTTCGCAGCTATCAAATATACCGAACTTGTCATTTAACGTTATTAGTTTTTATTATTATCACATCTCAGCCCAAAGACTGAACCGTAAAGACTGACGTCTTAAATACTAAATTGCATCTTTTAATTTTGATGGCGTACTTCTTCGATAGGTTTGCTATCAGTAATTACCTAGTTATCGAGCTGTACCTACATAATATCGGAGTTTCCACACTTGAGATTATTAACGATTATTATTAGTGCACCTTGGTCCAGTCTGTCGATTGTGTCTAGACTAAATATCGCTAATCTCGTAACGCAGACAAGACGTCTGAAGTATGTTAGTATGTAAAGTATGTTAGTATGTAAAGTATGTAAGTATGTAAAGTATGTAAGTAATTTCAAACATGGATCATCTTTTGCAGAAAAGTTGTATTTTAATGCTCGACCACAATCACACATATATATATATATATATATATATATATATATATATATATATATATATATATATATATATATATATATATATATACATATATATATATATATATAGACTATTGCTTCTCGAACACAATTTGTGTTGCGTTGAAGATGAGCGTAGTGGTTTTTACAAACACAAATGTCACGCACAAAGTCACAATAAATTGTGGGGAAAATATGGGAAATATACGCACTTTTAGATAAATTTCCGTATTTGTCAAATTTCCCAATTTCCAATCTTGCTATTTTTTCTGATTTGAAGGGGAGGGGTATGGAGGATTTTCTTAAAAAACGCAGTGGGTCTCAGTTGAGAGCAAAAGTAGACACCCTGAAAATTTCATCGCAATCGACGCAGGCGTTTGATCTGTAGAGCGTGCGCAAACATACAAACAAACAAACACAAAAGTGATTTTTTTTAGCAGTAGTGAAATTGGAGATTTTATTTTTTTAGTGTTGATTATTTTTTAAATGAGTACCTATATTTAGTTTTAAGTAATAGACAATCCAAAACCATGAACTTGTTGAATCTGGATTTTATAAATGAAATATAAAGAAATTACCGAGTAAAAATTATCTTTCGACTGGGACGTGAAATCTGATACCGTTTTCTAATCTTGTGATCGACATAATTTGATCAAGATTGGTTACACTAGGGCGAACGCAATTTGTGTTGCGTTGAAGATGAGCGTAGCGGTTTGTATATAGCGCATGAAAAGATTGAGGCAAAAAGCCTATGAAAATCATGGAGCAGCAAGCCGGACCAGTGCTTTCTCAAAAATTCTGATCACTTAACAATGTAAACGATTCTGACCTTTCTTTGTTTCTGTCCGAGCTGTCGGGTAGCGGAAATATGCTCATTTTGAGATCATTGAGCAATGTTCTAATATCTGTCAAATCTTGAATTCAACTTCAAGTCCAAAAATCTGGTGTGATGTTTCGATTTGGTTCCGATGGTTACTAAAGGCAATAATCGAAATTGGCAAAATTTGATAACATACGCACTTTTAAATAAGTATCCGTACTTTACCAAACATCCCCAATTGTCGAATATTGCTATTTTTTCTGCTTTGAAGGGAAGAGGTATGGAGGATTTTCTTGAAAAACGCAGGGGGTCTAAGTTGAGAACAAAAGTAGACACCCTGAAAATTTCATCCCACTCGAAGCAGGCGTTTGGCCTGTAGAGCGCGCGCAAACACACATACAAAAAAAAAACACACACCAAGTGTTTTTTTTAGCAGTAGTGAAATTGATGATTTCGCTTCGCTCGCTTCGCTCGCTACGCTCATCAAATAATGTAATAACGGCAAAAATGTTTTTAAAAGTGCCATTCAACTTCAAGTGGAAGACAAGCGACTACATGGGATTGCATTTGAAAAACGTATCAAACTTATCTCGCTAAACATATTTTGTGAGCGATGGACTTTATCCTAATCGAAGTGTTGATCGTATCTGATATGCGATTTAATCTCCAGACAGTGGTACCTAGACATCAGTAGGTATGTTGTGTATGTAGGTTTTAGGTAATTCCATCTCGAGCTGCTCAAATTCAAGTAGCTTTTGTTTGTTAGGTAACACCATTTCCCAAGTTATTATGTTAGCTACGATCAAAATGCTAATGATTTTCCATTCAGCTTTACAATAAAAATGTGACAACGGAATTAATACACCACATAATATTAGTTTCTTTCGATATTTGTCTAGGTGAGTTATTTTAGTATTAAGACTTGACATTGTATTTTATTTATTTATTTTATTTAAAAAAAAATCCATAAACCCAGAAAATGGGTCACTGTTTGTAATGTACCTATTATGTTACTTGTATATCTGGACAATAAAGTGAAATTAAATCCATATCAATTTATCTTTCCCCGAAGAATCATTATAATTTGTGCATTGGTTTAAATCATCAAATCTCCTGTTCTTGTCATCTCCGACCTGCCATCCAAAAGGTCGATTAGATACCTTGATTGAGAGATGAGATTAAGGCCATATTCAACTAGGGTTGCAACCTGCCGATCCATGGCCCTCTAAATGGTTTTGCTCCATGGGTGGTGATAGGAAACTAGCGGTTATAAGGCCTAGGATCAGCAGGTTGCAGCCCTAGTGGAATATGGCCTTAATCAATCAAATATAAAGCACGCGAGATAATGATTTGAAGACCAACCTTCTCCCGAAAAGTGAAAAGTTGTGCTTAATTTATGTTAGTTGTGGAGGCAAGACGTACCTAAACTTGTTGATTTTATTTGTATCTACAAAACTAATTATTTTAGGCCAGTAGATATTACTGCGTGTCAAACACAGTGAACCGAATCATAGGAATGTTCATCCTCATTTGACAGAGCGAAGCAGCTACTGATAACGATATCGGTTTGTCAAACTTGCAAAAGCAAAGGGCAAATCAACAAGCCCATAGGTACCTACTGTTTTCAACCGAACCTGAAAATGACTTCTATATTTTTTAGACTGGATCACTTCTGATAAAGCCAGCGGAATCTTTTTTCTAGAGATTTATTCGACACTTTTCGAGTGGGAGCGGTTTATTCTGCAATTTCATTTCACTAGCTTTAAAAACTAAATTTGGTTGAAACTTTAAACTGTGCGCCGATCACTTCGTATTTTTCTCTCGGGCAGGTTCGTAACTTTCCGCTGTTGACGACGCAGGAATGGAAGTTGAACTTGAACGGAACATAGGAAATGGCGACTCAGCAAGGAGATTGGGAGGGTAGTTATGCGTTACATTTTTAATATTTTTAACCTCATGCTATTGTTATTGGATTTTATTTGTGCACGTTAAGTCTAATATCAATACACCATGTAGCTACAATGCATTTCATTGCTCTCAGCAATACTGTTATTGATCCCGCTTAAAGTGCCATGACAATGTAAGGTTAGGTTGATAGATTTGACAGCGATTTGACACTTCACCTTCATAAATGCTGATAAATGCCGTTGATTGTTCTAGTGTGTTTGTTTAGTCCGGCCTAAATCTATTTGTAGTGGCTTTTAGGATCGCTGCGTAACGTGGCAAGCGAAATATGTTATTTTAAATGTAATATATCTCTACGAAGTGTTAATACCTAGGCTCAAACATTTGGCAGTCATTGCAGAACATTTTATTTCTTATGTAGACTCGTACCTTTGTGGCTCAGGTAGTTATTATTCTCATTGCAGGCCTTCGCCGTGAGGCTCGACGGCTGGAGAACGAGGTGGACATGAAGCTCGTCTCGCTCAGCAAGCTGGCTACTGGGCCGGCCTCACCTCCACCACGCAGGTTTGCATTCCTGGCAACAAGCAGTGCATGTACCGGTTAAGCTGTGCTTCCATGAGATATCGCACTGCAAAATTCGCAGCGAATATGAAACGCAGCTAACAGACGCTTCAATAAGTATTTAAAAATTTGCACCGCTTCGTATTTCGCTCTTAATATTTTAATGTCCGACCCTTGCTTAGCCTATTTTTTAAGTTGTAGAGGAACGTTCTCTTCCTAATCTCTTCTGATACCTTGGATATTACGATTTAAGCTGCAACATGCCATGTAGCAGGACCTGTCAGCTGACAGAATCATGGCGAATGCCTCAAATGTCTATTGTCGACAGGTCCAATCCATCATCTTGAAATAATGAATGAGTGATTGTTGCAAAATTGGCAGTCACAAAATTTTTTTCAAGGTAGTGACCGCCGCAACCAAGTGGTTTTTCCTTTGATCACTACTCTGGTACTGGATAGGCAACTAGCATGCCATGCCAGCTCTCACTGCTCCGGTACGGGATAGGCAACTAGCATGCCATGCCAGCTCTCACTGCTCCGGTACGGGATAGGCAACTAGCATGCCATGCCAGCTCTCACTGCTCCGGTACGGGCTAGGCAACTAGCATGCCGTGTTAGCTGTTACGTCTTTCAGCATGCATGCCAGATCCCTAAAAGTGAATAATCATGAATACAAACAAACATCCGAATCATTTAGCACATTCTTAAATTCGATTCACTCATTCGAAGCTAAGTTACTAGAATACTTTTCAGTTTTCAAATAACAACGCAGCGTCACAGTACACAACTTCAGTGGCCAACCGATTGTTTAGTTGACATTTTTGATGTTGGACAGCTCCGACTCTGCTCCGCTGCTTGGCCCCGCCCACATGATGGAGTCGCTCGAAGAAGAGATAGAGGACTTGCTCAATAAGGTAGGATAGGATGCCATTGCCAACCCTTGCTTTTAAGCACAATCTTTTCTTGACATTTAAGTTGTGCTGAGCTTAGGTGGGGCCTATGAATATCTTGGCCTCCGAACAACTTGTGTTAAGATGAGAGATTTCCTCTATCGATGTACGATGCCAACACTTCTTATGCCACATCTTATCCCACCCAGAAAAGCGGGAGAATGCGTGCCCGGATAGCTCAGATGGTAGAGCACCTGACCGGCAATCAGGAGGTCCCCCCTATCCCACCCGGCAAAGCGGGAGAATGTGTGCCCGGATAGCTCAGATGGTAGAGCACCTGACCGGCAATCAGGAGGTCCTGGGTTCGTATCGCGTTACGTTTGCACATTTAACCAGCTTCGCTTCCGTTCCACCCATTGCATGCTGGTATCTGCTAAAGGTGGGGGAACCACTTGGCCTACTAATAACTACACAATATTTTTTTACTTGAACAATTAACAAACTAGGTATTGATTTCACTCTCATTGATTACCCATGCTTGCAGAAAATTTATAAAAACCTTCAAAACTTTTAAAAAGATATATTTGGCAGTTACTCTGAATTTTCAGCAAATCTAGCCATAAAACAGAAATAACTCATACTTTCTCCAAAAGCTTTATAAATTTCCTAGTACACTAGCTATTTGTTTGGAGCTGTCACAGATACCTAGTATGTCTGTACCTGGGTAAAAATATTTTGTAGCTATTTAGAACACCAAGGTGTTCCCCCAAACTTAGGAGATCTCCTAATTGCTTTTAAAAGAAGATTAGTGTACAGAAAACCAGTTACTTAAACATTTTGTGTAGGCATAATTGCACATTTTCGTTTTGGCGCGGCACCTCCTCGTGACGTATCCTTGGGGAACGGCTAGCGCCAGCAGCATGCGCTCGGCCGCGCTACGCAGTGTCTAGTATTAGGCCGATAGCTTTCGCGGTCGGGGCACTTGTCGATTTGGAGTGAAAATGGCAGGACCTCCGTGTAGTATTATGGATCCGAAGTTCTCTCAAACAGAAATAGCAGAAAATGAAGTTAAACTAGCCGAAGAAAGGTGACGAGGAGAGTTATTTGAAGGGCGGACAGGGAATACCTTGTGGTGTCTGTTTTGATTAGCACATCAATGTTTTTTGTAATAGCATCGATAGAGCCGTGCTCAGTAATGCACTCGCCTTCCTGACACAACGCTCGTATTTGAGATGGCTCTTTACAACAATTCGATGTAATGTCGCTGTCCATTGAGATGCAATTGCCACTGCGTAGCGCATGCTGCTGGCGCTAGCCGTTCCCCAAGGATACGTCACGAGGAGGTGCCGCACCAAAACGAAAATGTGCGATTTTTTCTAAAAATTCAAACGGGATGTTAAATTAATTGGTATTCAATACACTATAATTTGTTGCCAAAAGTGTGAGGATTCCGTAGACATGGGTTTCGTTACGATCGGACAAAAGGTGTGGCCACAAGTTGGTATCCAGTAGGAGGTGAAATTTGAGCGGGAAGCTGCCCGAGTAAACACTCACACCAATATAGCCTTAATGTTCCGACCTTGCAAACTTTATGGCTACATATGGCTACATATGGCTACATATGGCTACATATGGCTACATATGGATACGTCACGAGGAGGTGCCACGCCAGAACGAAAATGTGCGATTATTCCTAGACGCAAAGTATTGTGCGCTGTTTTTGGGATGATTAATTAATTGGTATTCTGTACACTATGTTCTAAGCATTTCGGAGATCTCCTTTCCAAGTAGCACAAAAACCGTTATCTCGGTGAACGTTGAAAATCTAACGTGGGATAACTTGGGTTCAACGTTCGGGTAGGACCTAATCGAAAATTTGGCGAATGTCAACGTTGAACGCAAGTTGTCCGCCGTTGGCTTTTCGACGTCCACCGAACGTTCGTGATAACGTTCGCTGAACGTTTTTGTGCTTCTTCGGCAGTGTTGGGGTAGTTCACTTTTAAAGTGAACTTTTTAAAGTTCAGCTCACCAGTAGCAGAAGTGAACTTTAGAAAGTTCAGCTCACCAATTTCAAAAGTGAACTTTAGAAAGTTCAAGTTCATGTGAAAAAAGTGAACTGGAATTTCACACTCATTTTCACAAATTTCTTAATTTTCTGAATAATTTTATAAAACCAGGAAGAATAAGGAAATGATGGGATAAACCAAGAGCTACTCTAACATTTCAGTCGAAATGGTTTAGCACGTGTTACTTGAGATCTCTGGGTCGAAATATTGCTGAAAATTGGCCCACGGTAGAAGATTTGATGCCGATGCAGGCTGCAAGGGCTTCCTCGTCCCACTTTCATTTCGTCATCACTAACATGCAAAGTCCGTGTCCGTGTTCGGATCTTCGGCTTCCCGTTCACATTCACTGTCCATCATTGTATCATAACGTCGCGCCCGCACGTTTGCAGCTGTCTGCGGCGCTGACGCGGCTGGACGCGGCCGCGGACGGCGTCGGCGCAGCGCACACGGTGCAGCGCCACCGCGAGATCCTCACCGACCTCGGCGCCGAGTTCGGCCGGACGCGGGCCAACGCCCGGGCGCGGCGCGACCGGGAGGGACTGCTGGGCAGCATCCGCCAGGACATGGAGTGAGTCGCGGGAGGTCGGGTGCAAATCGATATTTTAAAATTGTCAAGATCGTCGTCAAAGAAAGATCTTTTGAAAGGATCGAAGGTTGCGATCCTTTTTTTTATAAATTCAAAATCAAGATCGTTGTATAACATTAGGTACTATTAAATCCGTTTGAAAGATCGTTTTTAGAAACAAAAAACTAGGAAAATGGTAAATTTTTGTCCAATTACAGACCTCTAACTGAAAATTCATTGCCTCTGTTTCGGCTTGTCCCGGAATAAACGGTGAAATTAGGAAGTAATGTTGTTGGCTGAAATCCCATATTAAAATCACACAGAATTTGATACGCCTTTTCTGAAACACATCGGTTGAGGCATTGGGAAACGATCTTGATCTTTTAAAACAATCTTTTTAAGAAGATTGTGGAAAGAAGATCTTTATCAAATTAAAATATCAGTTTATAAAAAACGATCGCAATCAGTTCTAAGATCGCTAAAAAAGGATATTGATCGCACGATATCGATCTTTTAAAAAGATTCTTCCCCAACTGTGGTCATTGACCGAATCCCAGTCTCACCCTGAAGATGGCAGAGCGAACTCTTCCGATACGTTTGATTAACAGGTCCTTCTGAGGACCGCAGTCCCATTTCAAAGAGCTTCAATTGGAAACCACATCTGCCATCATACCATGGCTTGCAAAATAATAATAATATTCAAGGTACTTAAAAATTTTGTGGTACAACTGCAGTTATAAGGTTACCCAGATTTTCCACTCCCATCCTTTAAAGCAGCTACGCGTAAGCCCTGCACCTGCTATAATAGTTTCGCCAGCTGTCAAGGGATGGAGCCACTGTTTTTTTTTCACCTGAAACGAAGGTACCTAACTTTAACCACCTGAGGAAAATTAGGCCCCTTGATTATAATTGACCTTGCTCCATGGCCTGGTAGATGAAGCCATAATTGTAACCACCTGAGGAACATTGTATCCCTTGATTATAATTGACCTTGTGCCATGGCCTGGTAGATGAAGCCATAACTGAAACCACCTGAGGCAAATTGGGCCCCTTGATTATAATTGACCTTGTTCCATGGCCTGGTAGATGAAGCCATAACTGTAACCACCTGAGGCAAATTGGGCCCCTTGATTATAATTGACCTTGTTCCATGGCCTGGTAGATGAAGCCATAACTGTAACCACCTGAGGAACATTGGGTCCCTTGATTATAATTGACCTTGTGCCATGGCCTGGTAGATGAAGCCATAACTGTAACCACCTGAGGAACATTGGGTCCTCTGATTATAACTGACCTTGTGCCATGGCCTGGTAGATGAAGCCATAACTGTAACCACCTGAGGAACATTGGGTCCTCTGATTATAACTGACCTTGTGCCATGGCCTGGTAGATGATGTTAAAACAGGTTGCCAACGCACCCCAGCGATTGCCGGCCAAATTAATAGCATCACATTTTTGCTGCACCCACAGCTAGGCACGGTAGTATATCTGGGTAACCTTACATCCGTGATACAACTTATTTTGTTGCCATTGTTGCAGCAGCATGAAGACCCCCAGCGGACGAAACCGAAGGAGCGAGCTGTACGCGAAGGAGGGGGACCACATCCGCAGGTTGGTGACCTCTTAGCACCTTTCACCTCGATATAACGCCAGGAAAAGCATTTACACTCCACGGAGGCTGTTGTTATTAAACGTCAAATCAGAGACACGTTTTACTTTTAAAATTTTAAAATAAAGTTTTTGCTTCAATGTTTGCGAAACATTTCTTCTCGCAGAAAACTGCGTGTTGGTTTCGATACGTTTGGTACTGTCGTGGGCTCAACATTTAAAATTAATTTCGTTTGCTAAATGCACATTTTAGAGCAGATCAAATCTAGGAGCGGTATCTGGAATAGCTGGCACAGACTTGATCATGATGAATTTTCTACAAAATGGTCTCCAAATAGTAATCTTATTAAAACGGATTACCATACTTTCTGTCAAACACTAAGTTTAAAAGCTGGAATCTCATAAAGACAAAATGTGATAGTGATAGTTAAACAATATAAAATACTAACGGTAATTTGTTTGTCATTTATACATGAAACAAATGTAGAGATACGTAGGGATGTGGGTCGGAAAATTTCCGATGGAAAATTTCGGAAAAATGGAAACTTTCCGGGAAAGTTTCCGATCCAATTTTTCCGGAAAATTTCCATCTTCTCAAATACTATGTTTTGTCTGCTTTTTTTTTGTATATTCTTCTTCCATGATGAAAACTACACATAACGTGTTTAAAGGAAATCACGTTAGATGCATTTTTTGGCAAGCAGGCTTCAAACTTCACAGCTTTGGGCTACATAAGTCCTCACTAACTGGCATAGCTTTACTGACTCACTGAGCAGGGTAGTCTTGTAGTACAAAGAGTCTGGTAAGTGGGAACTATCCACTGCCAAGATGAAGAAAGTTCCAAGCGCATATTAGCGCTATTTTACCAAAACATCACACAACAAGGACTGTCGGAATACACCTATATGTTCCATTTGCAAAACTGCAAGATACACCAGCAATGCAACAATTCACACAACCCACAAGTTTGTTTTTCCAACATCCACATAGACCTCCTTCTAAACCATCTAAACTTCATAGCCAGTGACGGTTTCGTCAGGCAACTGAATTTGGAAAGAATTTTCAGCAAGCTCTTGGTGTATTTTCCACAAGATTTCTGTGTCATGGGGGCCTTGCCGTCACATTGCATTGATAGCCGCAAAGAAAAACAGTTGGGAAAATTTCCGGAAAGTTTCCGGAAATTTTCCACGGAAATTTTCCAGATTGAATTTTTCCGGAAAACCCACATCTCTAGAGATACGTGTTTTTAACATTAATTTTTCAAAATTTTAGCATTAATTATTTTAATTTTAGCATTTTTAGCTAAAATTAAAAAATCTATTTTGAGCAAAATGAAAGGATAGTGGATTTTTGGCAGGCACTAGACTCTCTAATGAAGTACAATAATACCATGATAGTAATCGCTCCTGTGAGGCCTTCCATCCGTCGTTTGTTTCTCCCAGCCCGTCTATGGGCCCAGAAACTGCCCAGAAACTGTTTTTAAAGATAAAAAGTTTCAACTTGTGTCTTTTGCTTGGAAATTAGTTGCTATTTCGCAAAATACCTACATGCAATTTTGCTAAAAAAGGTCATTTTCACTCAATTTAGCATTTATAGCAAAATAGAAAAACCTACCATTCAGATTTAAATTCCATGAACTGTAAAGAAATCAAAAAATATCCATACATTTGTATTATTTATATATTTTAGCATTTATAGTTAATGCTAAAAACAGGCATCTCTAAACATATGTCATTGTAAGTCAATGTCATTTGGCAGTCAGTTCCTCAAATTTACAGAGTACAATTCTTTTGCTGAACAGATACAACTCTTTTATGCATTTATCTTTGCTTCTATGTATTTAGGTAGAAGCAACCACCAAATACCTATATATGGCCCCTTTGGGGCTCCCTTTGACATTTTTAGTTTTATTTTATTTTTTTAAATTCTCCTGTGTCCTTGTGCCTACTACCTTTAAAATCATTATCATCATTTGGTTATTAGTTTATTTTATAGGTACGTATAATATTGTAAATATGTACCTACCGAATGTTTTAAAAAAGCTATTTTAAATTGGATTTTTAAGGCTAAACAAAAGTCTCAATAATTGCCAACTCAAAACCCATTCAATGCCGCAGTTTGAAGCAATGTGTTTGAAAGCTAGTGCCAAATATGGGCCAAGCAGACGCGAATGAAAGAAATCTAGTACCGAACCTGACATCGTTGTCAATTTCCCGCAGTTTGAAGCAATGTGTTTGAAAGCTAGTGCCAAATATGGGACAAGCAGACGAATGAAAGAAATCTAGTACCGAACCTGACATCGTTGTCGATTTCCCGCAGTTTGAAGCAATGTGTTTGAAAGCTAGTGCCAAATATGGGCCAAGCAGACGCGAATGAAAGAAATCTAGTACCGAACCTAACATCGTTGTCGATTTACCGCAGTTTGAAGCAATGTGTTTGAAAGCTAGTGCCAAATATGGGCCAAGCAGACGCGAATGAAAGAAATCTAGTACCGAACCTAACATCGTTGTCGATTTACCGCAGTTTGAAGCAATGTGTTTGAAAGCTAGTGCCAAATATGGGCCAAGCAGACGCGAATGAAAGAAATCTAGTACCGAACCTGACATCGTTGTCGATTTCCCGCAGTTTGAAGCAATTTGTTTGAAAGCTAGTGCCAAATATGGGACAAGCAGACGAATGAAAGAAATCTAGTACCGAACCTGACATCGTTGTCGATTTCCCGCAGTTTGAAGCAATGTGTTTGATAGCTAGTGCCAAATATGGGCCAAGCAGACGCGAATGAAAGAAGTCTAGTACCGAACCTGACAACGTTGTCGATTTACCGCAGTTTGAAGCAATGTGTTTGAAAGCTAGTGCCAAATATGGGCCAAGCAGACGCGAATGAAAGAAATCTTGTACCGAACCTGACATCGTTGTCGATTTCCCGCAGTTTGAAATCTTGTGCCAAATATGGGCCAAGCAGACGAATGAAAGAAATCTAGTACCGAACCTGACATCGTTGTCGATTTCCCGCAGTTTGAAGCAATGTGTTTGAAAGCTAGTGCCAAATATGGGCCAAGCAGACGAATGAAAGAAATCTAGTACCGAACCTGACATCGTTGTCGATTTCCCGCAGTTTGAAGCAATGTGTTTGAAAGCTAGTGCCAAATATGGGCCAAGCAGACGAATGAAAGAAATCTAGTACCGAACCTGACATCGTTGTCGATTTACCGCAGTTTGAAGCAATGTGTTTGAAAGCTAGTGCCAAATATGGGCCAAGCAGACGAATGAAAGAAATCTAGTACCGAACCTGACATCGTTGTCGATTTCCCGCAGTTTGAAGCAATGTGTTTGAAAGCTAGTGCCAAATATGGGCCAAGCAGACGAATGAAAGAAATCTAGTACCGAACCTGACATCGTTGTCGATTTACCGCAGTTTGAAGCAATGTGTTTGAAAGCTAGTGCCAAATATGGGCCAAGCAGACGCGAATGAAAGAAATCTAGTACCGAACCTGACATCGTTGTCGATTTCCCGCAGTTTGAAGCAATGTGTTTGAAAGCTAGTGCCAAATATGGGCCAAGCAGACGAATGAAAGAAATCTAGTACCGAACCTGACATCGTTGTCGATTTCCCGCAGTTTGAAATCTTGTGCCAAATATGGGCCAAGCAGACGAATGAAAGAAATCTAGTACCGAACCTGACATCGTTGTCGATTTCCC
Source organism: Nemoura dubitans (assembly GCA_921293005.1). Classification (NCBI taxonomy): domain Eukaryota; kingdom Metazoa; phylum Arthropoda; class Insecta; order Plecoptera; family Nemouridae; genus Nemoura; species Nemoura dubitans. The sequence continues at coordinate 11,591,454 of OV121078.1, read as the reverse complement.
GCAGTTTGAAGCAATGTGTTTGAAAGCTAGTGCCAAATATGGGACAAGCAGACGAATGAAAGAAATCTAGTACCGAACCTGACATCGTTGTCGATTTCCCGCAGTTTGAAGCAATGTGTTTGAAAGCTAGTGCCAAATATGGGCCAAGCAGACGCGAATGAAAGAAATCTAGTACCGAACCTGACATCGTTGTCGATTTACCGCAGTTTGAAGCAATGTGTTTGAAAGCTAGTGCCAAATATGGGCCAAGCAGACGCGAATGAAAGAAATCTAGTACCGAACCTGACATCGTTGTCGATTTACCGCAGTTTGAAGCAATGTGTTTGAAAGCTAGTGCCAAATATGGGCCAAGCAGACGAATGAAAGAAATCTAGTACCGAACCTGACATCGTTGTCGATTTCCCGCAGTTTGAAATCTTGTGCCAAATATGGGCCAAGCAGACGAATGAAAGAAATCTAGTACCGAACCTGACATCGTTGTTGATTTCCCGCAGTTTGAAATCTTGTGCCAAATATGGGCCAAGCAGACGAATGAAAGAAATCTAGTACCGAACCTGACATCGTTGTCGATTTCCCGCAGTTTGAAATCTTGTGCCAAATATGGGCCAAGCAGACGAATGAAAGAAATCTAGTACCGAACCTGACATCGTTGTCGATTTACCGCAGTTTGAAGCAATGTGTTTGAAAGCTAGTGCCAAATATGGGCCAAGCAGACGAATGAAAGAAATCTAGTACCGAACCTGACATCGTTGTCGATTTCCCGCAGTTTGAAATCTTGTGCCAAATATGGGCCAAGCAGACGAATGAAAGAAATCTAGTACCGAACCTGACATCGTTGTCGATTTACCGCAGTTTGAAGCAATGTGTTTGAAAGCTAGTGCCAAATATGGGCCAAGCAGACGAATGAAAGAAATCTAGTACCGAACCTGACATCGTTGTCGATTTACCGCAGTTTGAAGCAATGTGTTTGAAAGCTAGTGCCAAATATGGGCCAAGCAGACGCGAATGAAAGAAATCTAGTACCGAACCTGACATCGTTGTCGATTTACCGCAGTTTGAAGCAATGTGTTTGAAAGCTAGTGCCAAATATGGGACAAGCAGACGAATGAAAGAAATCTAGTACCGAACCTGACATCGTTGTCGATTTACCGCAGTTTGAAGCAATGTGTTTGAAAGCTAGTGCCAAATATGGGCCAAGCAGACGCGAATGAAAGAAATCTAGTACCGAACCTGACATCGTTGTCGATTTCCCGCAGTTTGAAGCAATGTGTTTGAAAGCTAGTGCCAAATATGGGCCAAGCAGACGAATGAAAGAAATCTAGTACCGAACCTGACATCGTTGTCGATTTCCCGCAGTTTGAAATCTTGTGCCAAATATGGGCCAAGCAGACGAATGAAAGAAATCTAGTACCGAACCTGACATCGTTGTCGATTTCCCGCAGTTTGAAGCAATGTGTTTGAAAGCTAGTGCCAAATATGGGCCAAGCAGACGAATGAAAGAAATCTAGTACCGAACCTGACATCGTTTTTGATTTCCCGCAGTTTGAAGCAATGTGTTTGAAAGCTAGTGCCAAATATGGGCCAAGCAGACGAATGAAAGAAATCTAGTACCGAACCTGAAATCGTTGTCGATTTCCCGCAGTTTGAAGCAATGTGTTTGAAAGCTAGTGCCAAATATGGGCCAAGCAGACGAATGAAAGAAATCTAGTACCGAACCTGACATCGTTGTCGATTTCCCGCAGTTTGAAGCAATGTGTTTGAAAGCTAGTGCCAAAGCTGGGCCAAGCAGACGAATGAAAGAAATCTAGTACCGAACCTGACATCGTTGTCGATTTCCCGCAGTTTGAAGCAATGTGTTTGAAAGCTAGTGCCAAATATGGGCCAAGCAGACGAATGAAAGAAATCTAGTACCGAACCTGACATCGTTGTCGATTTCCCGCAGTTTGAAGCAATGTGTTTGAAAGCTAGTGCCAAATATGGGCCAAGCAGACGAATGAAAGAAATCTAGTACCGAACCTGACATCGTTGTCGATTTACCGCAGTTTGAAGCAATGTGTTTGAAAGCTAGTGCCAAATATGGGCCAAGCAGACGAATGAAAGAAATCTAGTACCGAACCTGACATCGTTGTCGATTTACCGCAGTTTGAAGCAATGTGTTTGAAAGCTAGTGCCAAATATGGGCCAAGCAGACGAATGAAAGAAATCTAGTACCGAACCTGACATCGTTGTCGATTTACCGCAGTTTGAAGCAATGTGTTTGAAAGCTAGTGCCAAATATGGGCCAAGCAGACGAATGAAAGAAATCTAGTACCGAACCTGACATCGTTGTCGATTTCCCGCAGTTTGAAGCAATGTGTTTGAAAGCTAGTGCCAAATATGGGCCAAGCAGACGAATGAAAGAAATCTAGTACCGAACCTGACATCGTTGTCGATTTACCGCAGTTTGAAGCAATGTGTTTAAAAGCTAGTGCCAAATATGGGCCAAGCAGACGAATGAAAGAAATCTAGTACCGAACCTGACATCGTTGTCGATTTCCCGCAGTTTGAAGCAATGTGTTTGAAAGCTAGTGCCAAATATGGGCCAAGCAGACGAATGAAAGAAATCTAGTACCGAACCTGACATCGTTGTCGATTTCCCGCAGTTTGAAGCAATTTGTTTGAAAGCTAGTGCCAAATATGGGCCAAGCAGACGCGAATGAAAGAAATCTAGTACCGAACCTGACATCGTTGTCGATTTCCCGCAGTTTGAAGCAATGTGTTTGAAAGCTAGTGCCAAATATGGGCCAAGCAGACGCGAATGAAAGAAATCTAGTACCGAACCTGACATCGTTGTCGATTTCCCGCAGTTTGAAGCAATGTGTTTGAAAGCTAGTGCCAAAGCTGGGCCAAGCAGACGAATGAAAGAAATCTAGTACCGAACCTGACATCGTTGTCGATTTCCCGCAGTTTGAAGCAATGTGTTTGAAAGCTAGTGCCAAATATGGGCCAAGCAGACGCGAATGAAAGAAATCTAGTACCGAACCTGACATCGTTGTCGATTTCCCGCAGTTTGAAGCAATGTGTTTGAAAGCTAGTGCCAAATATGGGCCAAGCAGACGCGAATGAAAGAAATCTAGTACCGAACCTGACATCGTTGTCGATTTCCCGCAGTTTGAAGCAATGTGTTTGAAAGCTAGTGCCAAAGCTGGGCCAAGCAGACGAATGAAAGAAATCTAGTACCGAACCTGACATCGTTGTCGATTTCCCGCAGTTTGAAGCAATTTGTTTGAAAGCTAGTGCCAAATATGGGCCAAGCAGACGCGAATGAAAGAAATCTAGTACCGAACCTGACATCGTTGTCGATTTCCCGCAGTTTGAAGCAATGTGTTTGAAAGCTAGTGCCAAATATGGGCCAAGCAGACGCGAATGAAAGAAATCTAGTACCGAACCTGACATCGTTGTCGTTTTCCCGCAGTTTGAAGCAATGTGTTTGAAAGCTAGTGCCAAATATGGGACAAGCAGACGAATGAAAGAAATCTAGTACCGAACCTGACATCGTTGTCGATTTACCGCAGTTTGAAGCAATGTGTTTGAAAGCTAGTGCCAAATATGGGCCAAGCAGACGCGAATGAAAGAAATCTAGTACCGAACCTGACATCGTTGTCGATTTCCCGCAGCTCCACGCGACTGATCGACGAGCAGACGAGCGTAGCGGTGGAAACGCGCGAGGCGCTGACGGCTCAGCGGATGGCGATGAAACGCATGCGATCTCGAGTCAACTCCATCGGCCAACGGTTCCCGGCAATCAACAGTCTCGTGCAGCGAATCGGGCTGCGGAAACGCAGGGACTCGCTGATCGTCGGCGCCGTCGTCTTTGCGTGCACGCTCATCTCGCTGCTCTACGCCTTTACGTGACCGATGCTGTTTCGTTCTCTGTTAATATTGATAACTTTGTAAAATACACTTCAAATTACATGAGCTGTCGGAACCTTATTGAAAGATATTTATGAAGCATTTGATGTCCTATGTTATTAACTAATAATTATTACTATTTACATGTAGAAACTGTTGTTTGCACACAGTTCTTATTTGATTGGGAAATAAAGAGTTTCTTTTACTTTGTTTCCTTGCTGATTGTTACCTACCTTTTAAAAGCATTTGGTGCCACTATTTCCCAGCTGCATAACTTAAGCCTCATTTTGGAGACGACATGCAACATTTAATCACTCGGACTCATCTCGATGTTATACCATAAATTTGGCTTCACTGCAATGTGGCATACAATAGAACAAAAGTTGGTGCTAAGATGTAACATTCCAAACAGTTACTAAAAATGTTGCTTGTTTTGGGCCTGTCTTTTCAAGAATTTATAGGTAGGTACCTACCTACCTTTAAAGAGTAACTTAATTAACTAGCAGTACCCGATGCCTAGCGGCAGGCGCTTGACGCCGGCATCGGAAGGTCCAGGGGCCTCGGCGCAGCCCCCCCTCCCCGCCCCTGCTGCTGCTGCTGCGAGGGAACATTCTAGAAGAGCCATGACTAGCGCTGTTATTCATCAACGCAAACCAAACAACAATATTTTATGTTCAGTACACATCTCGTCTACGCTTTAGAGCCCTCAGGGTAGAGAACGTCGGATTCCAACGAACAGTGTGTAAATTGCGAATCCGTCTCGTTCTCGGCCTCTCAGAGCGTTTCGAGCTCTGACGGGCCCAGCCCTGAGGGCTCCAAAGCGCAGTGTGTATTGCGAATCCGTCTCGTTCTCGGCCTCTCAGAGCGTTTCGAGCTCTGACGGGCCCAGCCCTGAGGGCTCCAAAGCGCAGTGTGTATTGCGAATCCGTCTCGTTCTCGGCCTCTCAGAGCGTTTCGGGCTCCGACGGGCCCAGCCCTGAGGGCTCCAAAGCGCAGTGTGTATTGCGAATCCGTCTCGTTCTCGGCCTCTCAGAGCGTTTCGGGCTCTATCTACTTATAGATAGATACCTACAGGAATCCGCTAATAAATTAAATTCAATTATACGGTTATTTTCCATGCATACGGAATTGCAGTTTTAAAACGTAATTCAAATATTACAACCTAAAACCTGTAAAATTTTCTGAATATATTTAACTTGCAAACGAAAGTGTTGGTGGCGAGTTTTTGAATTAAGAAATAATCAAGATTTCAGTCCGAGCGCTCGGCGACTGTATCGATGTAAAAATAGCTCAGGAATTTGCTGGAACGAACACACATTGCATCAGTTCACTTACTGTTGTCACTGAACCAAGGATGGGATCAACACGTGTTCTTTGTTTCATTTTGAAGAGGAAAGATAAACAAAAGACACACAGGAAATTCATAATCTTTCAAATCATCCCATTCCATATAGGTCCCATTAAAACACTATCTTGCCAATGGACTACTACAGTTCCAGAGTCAATCACGATTGTTGCCAAACTGACGCCATTAGAAGAGCTGCATTGCATTAATTTGCCCACACTATGTATGTGGTTGGTTGTCCTTTTTGAGCGTAGCTCTGCATGTTAAATGCGGCTCTTGTAATGGCGTTAGGTTGGCCACAATCGTGTTCATAACGGCCATATTCCTCCAGGATTGCAACCTGCCGATCCATGGTGGTCATCTAAAGGTTTGTTCCATTGGTGGTGGCCGGTATAGATATAAGGTACCTACATGGCTACGCTCGTGGAGTGCTTACTCTGAATGCAAGGGGTCATTCGTTCGATTCCGCGTTGAGGCGAACTTTTGGTTTGTTCGAAAAACGGTTTGTTGATTCAAAACACCTTATTTACACTTATGAACACAGTCTTTTGCTTTGTATTCATGTTATTAACTAGATTCGTTGACATTTCTTTGTTTTCCTACGGACTTTATCGTATGTTTTTCGGGCGTGTACTGAAGTCTTTTTTTGTTGCCCCGAACACATTACAGTACGTTGTCGTTTTGTGTACACATAGATAGCTTTTTTTAAGGACGGCTCCGGTCAAATTGCCCAAAAAGCCAATCTAAATGTGGGAAATTTAACATTACGTCTACGAGGCACGAAACGGAAACACGCGGCCGGGCAGCTGGGGGACGGAGAGCAGAATGAGTCGGCCGACGGCGACTCCTCGGGCGGCGGAGTGCCCGACGTCGTGCCCGGTCCGAGACCCCGTCACGCTGCACCTCGCTCCTCGGGTAATTGACTGTTTTCAAAGCGATGCACGTTTGTTACATGCTGGGCTATGCATCTCTTTAAGAGATTTTCGAAATGGCATGCATGTTTCCATTTTTTTTTAAAGCGCCATTACTTGGTTCGGCAATAATCTGACACGCATTTTGCCTTGCAGGCGACGAGAGCTTGGCGGCTGCAAGCGACGGGGACAAAATGCGGAGCCAAGCACTCCTTAGACGACGGAGGCCTTCTTCGTTATGGTATGGATTTAGAATTACGTTACCTAAGCCACACCCTGCGTTGACAAAAACATTCGTCGTTACAGAGAAAAGAACGTCATGCAAGCCTAATTTTTGCGTCGAACATAGCCAGCTTTTTATTTTGCCTGTGCCCCAATAGTTGCCGTGAACGCTGCCCCGCCGGCCAATGTGGTAGTGCCCGAGGCAGCCCTCGAAGGTAATATTCTTATGTCTAACGGAATGACTGCACCTAGCTTTTCCGCAGAAATAAGCAGGTTGTGTGTAAGTTGTTGTTCTTTGTCTTTATGTGTTTTCGTTCGTGGCATCTAGATTCCCGATCATGGTTTAAATTGCAGGCTGCCTTCATACTTTACATAAGTCCGACTAGAGCTATGACCGTGGCCCAATCTAATGGTTACAACTTTCTTATTTTCCCTGGCCCATTCTAATTTTCATTTCTGTCAAAATACTAAATATCTTCCAAGTCGAATACGCTTTTGCTCTCTGCAGGGCCTGCCATTGCTGTGGAGGATCCCCCCAGTAGCTCCGCGTGTCTGGACGGCAACGTGGCGGTGGACCACATCGCTGTGCCGTGCGGTCACCTGTCGTTCTGTCGGGTTTGCGCGGGCAGGCTGTCGGCAAACCCGGGGACAGCGAGGGGCACTGAGTGCCCTATCTGTAAAACTCCTTGCCAATTTTACTGAGTTTTCAGGTAGGTGACGAAGTGTAGAATACGCGCAAATAGTAATTCATTGTATACATTAATTGGCATCTCACAAGACTGTTTCTGTTATAGTTTGGGTTCGCTATAATATACTAGTGTTTTCTTTATGCTACACTTACAGATGATGGTTGGAGTGAGAAAAAAATAAAAAATAAAAAAATTTGATTGAAAAGAAGTAAGTCATCGTTAACCCGGCGAGCCATTATGAGTGAGAGTGGTCCCAGTGCTTCACACGTCCCAAGCCCTTGCACGTTTGCCCAAAGGCCATGCTAAAGTAACGCCTACGCAATTGCAGTCCAGCCAGGCTGCTGCTGATGCTGATACTCCGGGTTTTCGTAAGCTTACACCAGCGGCGCTGGTGTCCGAGTACATGTCGGGGAGCTTTCTTCTGGACTGCCGCGATAGAATCACTTTGTTTGGTTATATCAAATAACGTTAGACACAAATTTACGTAATGACCAAAACGATTTTTCGAAGATAACGTTCGTTATCTCGAAAATTTAACATAATCGCCACCCAGCTGTGGGTAATTCCAGCTGAGGAGACTTGTGTTCAATCTCATCGGGTACTCCACCAGTGTCTTTCATAAGCTTTCAGAGAAATCATTTTCTAAAGATAAAGTCTGGTAAATGAATGTAACAATACTTAGATCGTGTTGCACCAACTGATAGTAAAGGTTAAACTATTAGTTTCATTTAATTATTGGTTAGCCTATAAGGCTTTGCATGAGTTGTTTAAGGATTTCTCCGAATTGCTTTTAAAAGAACATATAGTGTACAGAATACCAATTAAATAAACATCCCGTTAGAATCTATTTAAAAAAATATGTTGTGTAGGAATAATCGCACATTTTCGTTTTCGGGGTGGCACTTCCTCGTGACGTATCCTTGGGGAACGGCTAGCGCCAGCAGCATGCGCTACGCAGTGGCAATTGCATCTCAATGGACAGCGACGTTACATCGAATTGTTGTAAAGAGCCATTTCAAATACGAGCGTTGTGTCAGGAAGGCGAGTGCATTACAGGGCACGGCTCTATCGATGTAATTACAAAAAACATTGATGTGCTAAACAAAACAGACACCACAAGGTATTTCCTGTCAAGTAACTCTCCTCGTCTCCTTTCTGGTGGTACTCCACCAGTGTCTTTCATAAGCTTTCAGAGAAATCATTTTCTAAAGATAAAGTCTGGTAAATGAATGTAACAATACTTAGATCGTGTTGCACCTAACTGATAGTAAAGGTTAAACTATTAGTTTCATTTAATTATTGGTTAGCCTATAAGGCTTTGCATGAGTTGTTTAAGGATTTCTCCGAATTGCTTTTAAAAGAACATATAGTGTACAGAATACCAATTAAATAAACATCCCGTTAGAATCTATTTAAAAAAATATGTTGTGTAGGAATAATCGCACATTTTCGTTTTCGGGGTGGCACTTCCTCGTGACGTATCCTTGGGGAACGGCTAGCGCCAGCAGCATGCGCTACGCAGTGGCAATTGCATCTCAATGGACAGCGACGTTACATCGAATTGTTGTAAAGAGCCATTTCAAATACGAGCGTTGTGTCAGGAAGGCGAGTGCATTACAGGGCACGGCTCTATCGATGTAATTACAAAAAACATTGATGTGCTAAACAAAACAGACACCACAAGGTATTTCCTGTCAAGTAACTCTCCTCGTCTCCTTTCTTCGGCTAGTTAAACATTATTTTCCGCGATTTCTGTTTGAGAGAACTTCGGATCCATATATTACATGGAGGTCCTGCCATTTTCACTCCAAATCGACAAGTGACCCGACCGCGAAAGCTATCGGCCTAATACTAGACACTGCGTAGCGCGGCCAAGCGCATGCTGCTGGCGCTAGCCGTTCCCCAAGGATACGTCACGAGGAGGTGCCGCGCCAAAACGAAAATGTGCGATTATTCCAACGCAAGTTTTTTTTTTTTTTTTTTTATTTAAACGGGATGTTAAAATTAATTGGTTTTCTGTATACTATGTTCTTTTAAAAGCAATTCGGATGTCTCCTTTAATATCTTTTTAAGCCAACATCTTAGCGACTAGAAACCAATTTTCCAGAAATTATTGATGGTCAAAATGGTAAATTTGATACATACATCCAACGTTTCCGTCGTATTTTCGCGAAGAAAGGTTCAATTCGCTACATGGCCTAAAATATGCATTCTCACAGTTCCCACAGTCCCCATTTTTTTTCCCTTTTCGTCGTCGGGACGCTTTGCCTTGGTACATATGACGTAGAGAGCAGCCGCATATCAACTCATCGCTGTAGCATATTGCGATGTGCCTCTGCGTTCCTCTGCGTTCTCAGATCGAAACGAGTGACATCCGCAATTTTCTTTTTAGAATCGTTGGTGCACGTCTTTCTATAGCTTAATTTGTACAAGCCTTTACCTTAATGTTTGTATTGTATTGTATTTATTTATTTTCTTCTACATCACTTTTTACGGGCATTTGAAGTGTCCATATGACGTGTGAAAATATACCATAGAAAATAATACATGAAATATCTTAATTATAAATAATTGAGAAATGCATAATAATACATAATAATAGTCACTTTATTGTTTAGAGTTCGTGGGGGAAACAAGTGATTTTATCGGTATTTTGTGCACGTGTATTGTATTGTATACCCCGTTAGTGAAACGACGTTGCATTGAGAGTGTCCGTTAATTCACGGGAGTGGCTCAGGTCCCGACCTCCACATTGCGCATGACGGCTGACTTAAATTTTTGCAGGTTCTTGTTCGGGTGGTTTAGAGAGTGAAGTAGGCCCCAAAATATTATCCTAGAATGGTCCTAGTACGTTTGTCGAGAGCAATGTCGTTCTTTGATATACCCGATCCCGACCGACTTTTCCCGAGTCCCAACCCTTCACGCAAGTAAAATATTGCAAATTTCAAATGATGACACAACTCGAATAATATATTTTAGTTAAGTTTAGTTTTATTACTAAATTAGCGCATGACGGCATTGATGTGAATCAAGCCCCTAAATATAACAGTCCCTTGCACAATCTGGGAACAGCTGATCTATGACAGCAAAAATCTATAGCAAAAAATCTATGACATGTGAGGCCTACTGGGTTTCTGTTTCCGGCTATCTGCCGTGGAAGGAGTGTAGTGTCTGTTCCCGATCTTTTGCAGTCTGGTTAGGGTTAGGTTCGGCTGACTTGTCGACAGTGCTCGACGGCATTGATGTGAACCAGGCCCCTGAATATACAGTCCCGTGCACAATTGAGAACAGCTGCGAGTAATGGCGGGCTACGAGGGTTGATGGTTTGCGGTCCTGACGCACTGTATAAACCTTGGGTCCAGACTGCAAAGACAAAATAATATCGTGTGACCATTGCTAAGAACGGTACCACCTTCAAAGTGCCGCTCTCAGTCATGCACCAAACACGGAAAGCTGGTTTTGTCGTAAATTATACAGTTGCATACATTGGGAATGTATAGCAATTTTGAGCTTGCTCTTACGGAAATCAAAATGTTGAGTTCAAGCTCGTGAAGTTTAGGTGCCTGCTCTAAGATTCTTTTAATAATGTCAAATGGAAAACGTTGGAACCTATGCATTCTAATCATTATTTTGTGTTCAGATGTATTATTATTAGGTTTATAGTTTATTGTTTTTTTCCAGTAAGGTCAAAAGCAGGCCGGCGTAGAAACTATTTTTTTCGTGGGGGGGTCAGACATTCATACAAATTTGGGGGGTTTGGGGCGCAGCCCAAAATTTTTTTCGAGTTCAAGGTTATCATTGGAGCAAATCTACGCGTTTGCGGTCAATTAGGGGCTTGAGAATGGGTTGGTCCGAACTGCATATTTTATGATTGATTCCTTCTTCAAAAGGTTCCGGTACTAAATTTCTGTTTGACTTGTTAGTTCACTGACACATTTTTCGCGGTGCTGTTTAAAAAGCAGGTTCATAGTGAATAGACGTTGCTATATATAAAGCCAGCAGTTCAGCAAAGATTTTAAATACCTATCAGTAATTTTCAGTAATTCTATGATCATTAGGTAGTGACGACACCTTTTGCGCCGCAGCCGAAAATTTTAAGGTTCCTAGGGTTTCAATAGCCCAATATTTTGTCCGAATCCTGCAGAAACTGTTGCAATGTAAATATGGGCCCAATCAACCACGTTTATCAGAATAGGGAATCCAATTGTCTCAAATTTTCTATTATATTAAATAGAAAGTTTCGTAAAAACATCAATCACTGGCACGATCCAGTTACGTGACCCCGGGGGGAGTAAACAGGCCTGACCCCCGCAGTAGGGGGGGGGGCAGGCCGATGTGTGGGGGGTATTTGACCCCCCCCCCCCCCTTTCCTACGCACCTGGTCAAAATATATAGATTTGTATTATCAAAATTAGATATTAATAAATTATTGATGAGCGTAGCGAGCGAAGCGAGCGAAGCGAAATCATCAATTTCACTACTGCTAAAAAAAACACTTGGTGTGTGTTTGTTTGTTTGTTTGTTTGTTTGTTTGTTTGTTTTTTTTTGTATGTGTGTTTGCGCGCGCTCTACAGGCCAAACGCCTGCTTCGAGTGGGATGAAATTTTCAGGGTGTCTACTTTTGTTCTCAACTTAGACCCCCTGCCTTTTTCAAGAAAATCCTCCACACCGTTCACTTTCAAAGCAGAAAAAAGAGCAAAATTCGACAATTGGGCATGTTTGGAAAAGTACGGATATTTATTTAAAAGTGCGTATTTTTTTCAAATGTTCCCAATTTCGATTTGCCTATAGAAACCATCGAAACCAAATCGAAACATCACACCAGATTTTTCCCAATGAAAACCAACCCAATAAAACCCAATAAAAACCCTTGGGCATATAATACATCTATGTATTAACATGCACAATGCTTAATGATCTCAAAATGAGCATATTTCCGCTACCCGACAGCTCAGACAGAAACAAAGAATGGTCAGAATCGTTTACATTTTCAAGTGATCAGAAGTTTTGAGAAAGCAATGGTCCGGCTAGTTGCTCCATGATTTTCATATGCTTTTGTCTCAATCTTTTAATGCGCAAAATACAAACCGCTACGCTCATCTTCAACGCAACACAAATTGCGTTCGCCCTAGTATTATTATATGGGTGTGAGGCGTTGAAAGGCTGATCTGCTACGTGCATGCCAATGCGGGATGATAAATAGTTTTTGCTCAAAATAAATCTTGTAACAATAATGAGTCCTTATAATCGGAGGTTTTATGTTCCTTGGTAAAAATGTATCAAACAAAATTGATATAAAATATATTATTCGAGTTGTGTCATCATTTGAAATGTGCAATCTTTTTCTTGCTTGAAGGGCTAGGACTCGGGAAAATTCGGTCGGGATCGGGTATATCAAAGAACGACATTGCTCTTGACAGACGTAGGTTATCTTTCTGGGGCCTACTTCACTCTCCTATAACCTCTTGAACGTGAACCTGCAAAATTCCAAGTCAGCCGTCATGCTCAATGTGGAGGTCGGGACCCAGAGAAAACACCATGTGTCCCGTCGGTCGGGACCTGAGCCACTCCCGTAAATTTAAGGTAAGGAGGCCTAGGATCAGCAGGTTGCAACCCTAGTGGAATATGGCCTTAAAAGAGATATAAGGCGGTAACTTATAGGTAGGTAGGTGTGATTTGTTTTGGTCTTGTGGGAGCTTGATGTTTTGACCAGGTGGCGTGTGCGTCCATCGGGCGTGACAAGGGCGTGAGCCCGATGCGATGGCGTTCCCGGAAGCCACGGTGACATCGACGCCGGGATGTTCTCGTTTTTCAAAGTCTCCCGAACAGCATCCGAGGTCAACGCCACCGTAGACCCGAAGTAGGCACTCTTTGCTCCCGACGGATTCCACTCTGCTATCAGGGATATTTTATTTGATGTAATAATCGTTTTATTTTCTTCGTTTGCTATACATTGGTAGGTGCAGACACCCGACACAATATATTAAAGTAGTTCCAACGAATGGTCTCCGTATCCATGGTAACGCCAAATTTGCAACATAATTCTGTGCGGAAACGTGTGTGGACTTGGACAAACCCGTTTAATTGATGAGCGTCGCGAGCGAAGCGAGCGAAGCGAAATCATCAATTTCACTACTGCTAAAAAAAACACTTGGTGTGTGTGTGTGTGTTTTTTTTTTTTTGTATGTGTGTTTGCGCGCGCTCTACAGGCCAAACGCCTGCTTCGAGTGGGATGAAATTTTCAGGGTGTCTACTTTTGTTCTCAACTTAGACCCCCTGCGTTTTTTAAGAAAATCCTCCACACCCTTCACTTTCAAAGCAGAAAAAAGAGCAAAATTCGACAATTGGGCATGTTTGGAAAAGTACGGAAATTTATTTAAAAGTGCGTATTTTTTTCATATGTTCCCAATTTCGATTTCCTTTAGAAACCATCGAAACCAAATCGAAACATCACACCAGATTTTTTCCAATAAAAACCAACCCAATAAAACCCAATACAAACCCTTGGGCATGAGTTAAATCTATGTATTAACATGCAGATTGCTCAATGATCTCAAAATGAGCATATTTCCGCTACCCGACAGCTCGGACAGAAACAAAGAAAGGTCAGAATGGTTTACAATTTCAAGTGATCAGTATTTTGGAGAAAGCAATGGTCCGGCCAGTTGCTCCATGATTTTCAAATGCCTTTGCCTCAATCTTTTTATGCGCAAAATACAAACCGCTACGCTCATCTTCAACGCAACACAAATTGCGTTCGCCCTAGTTTAGTATGATTGATGAGCATAGCGAGCGAAGCGAAATCATCAATTTCACTACTGCTAAAAAAAACACTTGTGTGTGTTTGTTTGTTTGTTTGTATGTGTGTTTGCGCGCGCTCTACAGGCCAAACGCCTGCCTCGATTGGGATGAAATTTTCAGGGTGTCTACTTTTGTTCTCAACTTAGACCCCCTGCGTTTTCAAAAAAAACTCCACGCCCTTCACTTTCAAAGCAGAAAAAAGAGCAAATTCGACAATTGGGCAAGTTTGGAAAAGTACGGAAATTTATTTAAAAGTGCGTATTTTTTTCAAATTTTCCCAATTTTGATTGTTGCCCTTAGAAACCATCGAAACATCACACCAGATTATTTTACATGAAGTTGACTTCAAGATTTGACAGATATTAGAAATTTTGTCAACTTCGTGCATGCAAGTTTTTGAAAGTAAGTCCGCGGCAGAAATATATCTCCAACCTAACAAAAACCCTTGGGCATAAGTTACATCTATGTATTTACATGCACATCGCTCAATGACCTCAAAGTGAGCATGTTTCCGCTACCCTAGACGTCTCGGACAAAAAACAAAGAAAGGTCAGAATCGTGTACATTTTCAAGTGATCAGAATTTTCGAAAAAGCAATGGTCCGGCTTGCTGCTCCATGATTTAGGCTTTTTGCCTCAATCTTTTTATGCGCTATATACAAACTGCTACGCTCATCTTCAACGCAACGCAAATTGCGTTCGCCCTAGTAACATAAATTTTAATAATGATCAAAAACATGGTTTTTCTTTCATTTAATAGTAAAACTTTACTTTCATGGAAAAAAGTTTTCAAAAATGCTCCAAAAACTGCACCCTGAAACTACAATGCCAAAATTCAAATGCCATTATCACAAAAGTAAGGTCGGAGACCCAAGTTTTCTTTAGTCGAAAATTTTCAGCAGAAATCCATATTTCAAGTATAGAGAAATTTGTTAACTGTGACTTGTATTTTTTAGATTTTTCCTGGGTTATGTTCTGGTTTTAACCTGATTTCCTATACTGCCCATGCTAAATATCAAGTTTTCAAACCCTTGTATCTCCGTGATCAGTCCGGTGACCCCCCAATATTACTACACCGTTGGATGCGGCGTAACTCTTTCTATGTGTCATACAAATTTGGTACATATGACATATATTGAGAGTTCCGTTCGAACTACTTTAAAGCCGGCCAGCCACGTCTGCAGACGCTTCTCGTCTCTTCCTTCGTTCCATATATTTTTCATTTTCGCTTTCTTTTTCACTCTCTTCCTCACATTTTTCAGTGGTCAACCCCCACATCTTCTCGTTCCACAATTCCTTTCCATCCACTTCCTTCCAATCAATACCTCTCTCCTCTAAATCGTATTTTATCATTCCAATCCATTTACATCTCGGTCTATACCACCCTTCTTCGGCTCCCAGCAGCTGTTGCTTCAAACTCCCGCCTGGGGATTCTATTCGTATGCATTCTTGTCATGTGCCCGAACCATCTCCCAACTTAAATCCCAACCTTTCCACTCCTAACTGTGCCTAAATCTTTCCTCATAACACTACTTCGCGCACCTTGTCCATTCGTGACTCATATTTCTGCTTGGTCTTGCCTGAGCACTTTTCAGCATAAAAGTATTTTATTATTTTGTTTTACTTTTATTATTAAATGAGCTTGTATATTCCAATTCACATTAAGAAGAGTGGCATCTCGAGAACCCACTGCTGATAGACACAAGCTATGAGTTTCAAAACTCACAATCCATGTCTTGTGCCAGACAAAGGCTCTATGGGGAGTTTTTAAACTCTTAGCTCGTGTCTAGCAGCATTGGGTCCTCGAGGAAGATGCAAATCCACTCTCCTTCTTAACGTGAAATGGAGTTCAGTGATTTATGAACATCCCCATTTTCGGGGTCATATTTTAATGAGATCTTGGATGGATTTTTAAAATTTTGTACGGTTGTCTATAATATTATATTGGTTTTGGATCTAATTGAAGAAGAACCTAATGCATCGCTCAGAGCTAGGAAACAGTCGAGACGTCACGAGATAAATTTCAATCTGATTCACGCGTCTGTGGAGCTTCAAGTAGCACAAAAACCGTTATTACGAACGTTCGGTGGACGTCGAAAAGCGTAACGTGCGTGCAACGTTCGGGTAGAACCAAATCGAACGTTTGGCGAATGTAAACGCTGAATGCAAGTTATCCCTCGTTGCCTTTACGACGTCCACCGAACGTTCATAGCGTTCACAGAACATGGTTGAGCTATAAACTAGTCCCATCCTCGTCGAAAATTTAATTCACGATTACATTGATTTTGAATTCAACGAAACTATAAAATAGCTTCTCATTTGACTTAGGGACTACCACTCATTCATCTATGGTACTACCTACGTCTTTGCGAACTTTTTATTTTAGAGTTATTCATTCCTCGACAGCTTCTTCGTGAGAGTTACTCGTGTTCTTCAGTCGAACTCTCGTCGTAGAGGAAGCCTCGATTCTATTGCCTTCAGACTGCTAATCATATTATCAACAAGTCATGACTATAACAGTTCCGAAGACAGTGGAACCGTTGCTTCTAATTCATCAAATACCTGAGTATCGCTCTAGACTTGCAGAGAGAAGCAATCAAGCTCACAAAGCGAGATGTGAAATAGGTTTGAATTTAAAAAAAATCAGAATAATATAATCAGTTGTGCACATTGTATATAAGTAGATAGGTATACCTATCCTTATACCATGGGCTGTGCATTATAAGAATCATAATATTTTAAAAAGTGATTCACAATAATGTTTACAATAAACTACAGCCTCCGATTGACGTGTATAATTTCGATAAGAGATGAATTAAATCGTGGCAGAAATGGATACAAAATCAAGTCTAACTATCCTCATCTCATTTCATCTCAGTATCACAAGGAGAAAAGTTACAGAAAAGCGATCTTGGTAATAATATTAATGTTATATCGAGTGGAACGACAGATTCTGTTTTCACTGACTCCAAACAATCCATGGACGTCTCAATGATTCTGTCCACTTGGTTAGTTCACCAAATTCTTTGACAAGCAACGGCCGGAGAAATTTCTTGCGAAATACGGTCTTATTAATAAAAAATGTATGTGTAGGTACACGACATCGTTGTGGTATTGATATTTCTCGAGGGTCGCTCCCTTTCAAATCAAACAGCTCTCTGCATTGAGGAAATCACTCTGAACCACTCAAAACGCCCTCGAACTTCCCCATCAATTCCACCAATACATGCCAACAATTAAGATAATTGTTTAAAAAATCACGTTTGACGTTATAGCTCAGCTTTCCTGAAAAATTTACCAATCATAGCTAAGAGGATCATATAGTGGATCAAGACTTAAGAGGCTGTAACATAGCGGTTGTTTGAGCTAGAAAAATCTCATCTCTAGCTAGCGTTGATTTTTTGAAGTCTCCCTTGTGTTGACTAAATGCAGGGTGTAACTAGAGAGGAGCAGGCATACCATGTGCTCGGGGGGCCTTGGGCTCAGTGCGTTTCTAGAGGGGAGTAGGCATACCAGTGCTCGGGGGCCACGGGTTAAGGAGGGCCTCCTAAGAAACTTTTGGGGCCCGCAGAAGCCCAAGCTAAAGGCGACGAAAAGAAGGTGATGACCCATTTCCTTTTTTTTTTTGGAAATAGTTTATTTGAAGCGAGGCAGGTGACGGGTGACAAAAATCTGGAAGTACGTTTTCAATCCGCCTCGAGGGGTAAGGGAGGGGGTATCAGTATTTTCAGGAATACGAACCGAAATCAATAACGATATTTTTTTCGATCACAATAGCGATTCCGGTTCCGATTCCAGTTCCATATAAACTGAAATTGCGGTTCTGATTCCGGTTCTGATTCTCATTTTTTTTAAATAACGGTTCTGATTCCGGTTTTGATTTCATTACAATAGGGGTCGTTTCGGATTTCGGTTCCGGTTCTGGTTCCGGTTCGGATCTCTGTTTTTTTTCTGCTCTTGAAGTTACGCCACTGGCTTAACGATCGACCACTGAAGTTCTGAAGACCAGCCCGAGGATGAACTGCAATTACTCAATGAAAGTAAACATCTTCAATAAACGTACTTCAATGAAGGAAGAGGGCTAGGACTTCAAGTGAAAGTCCATTAATGCTGTAATGATTATAGTTCAGAAATCCTGATGCAAAAGTTGTTTCACGTAAAGCGATTGTATCTTTGGTCCCCTTTGTGTAATAAACGCTCTGCTTGTCGCGGCAGCGGGTCTCCCCTATTTTCTTTTAGGCTAGGCTAAGTAGGGTTTATCATTGTCCTCATAATCATCCTAAATTTCACAGTCCAGTTCGTTCCGAAAGGATCGTTTACAAAATAGTGCGTAGTTAAAAATAACAAATCGTATCTTATCTGCGACTTTGATGACCTTCAAATTAAACTAAAGACACGCAAATTAGATATTTGCCGAAAATTTCACTTTAAACTTTTATTTATGACAGGAAAGGTTAAATAAAGATGCCGATTCAACAAACTGGTTTAGCAATCATAGAAAAATTTGCATATTTCACCGTTTTCTCGCGGAAATTTCACGCGAAACAAGTCGTTCCCCTTTAAGGTCGTTCACCGGGCATCGATCGGCCAAGAAACAGATTCGCCATCAACGTGACTGACATTGGCCGAGTTCCTCCAACCCCCCCCCCCCCCCCCCCACCACTAGCGAACATTCGCCAAGGATCTTAGCCAGCGAGCTACGAGAGCTAAGAAGCACTAAGTTGGGTTTACAACTGACAATGTTCAGTGACACGATGTCACCAACGTTGGCTCTGCCACCAATCAGAGACTCTGCCATGGAGTCTCTGATTGGTCCAGAGCATAGGCGTGCGCAGGATAAATGGCTAGAAACGACACAGTACGTGCATATGAACCAAAATTATGGTCACAAAAAGCACACCGTTTTCGATGCCCGTGACCGCGAAAGAAAGTGTTGTGACAAGGCATGGCAGCCATCGACAGCACACATTGAATTTCTATCCGAGCACACAACCAGGGCCTTCTGGGTGGAAAGCAAGTGTTGTGGCAAGGCATGGCAGCCATCGACAGCACACATTGCATTTCTATCCGAGCAAACAACCGGGGCCTTCTGGGTGGAAAGCAAGTGTTGTGACAAGGCATGGCAGCCATCGACAGCACACATTGAATTTCTATCCGAGCACACAACCAGGGCCTTCTGGGTGGAAAGCAAGTGTTGTGACAAGGCATGGCAGCCATCGACAGCACACATTGAATTTCTATCCGAGCACACAACCAGGGCCTTCTGGGTGGAAAGAAAGTGTTGTGACAAGGCATGGCAGCCATCGACAGCACACATTGAATTTCTATCCCAGTACACAACCAGGGCCTGCTGGGTGGAAAGCAAGTGTTGTGACAAGGCATGGCAGCCATCGACAGCACACATTGAATTTCTATCCCAGCACACAACCAGGGCCTTCTGGGTGGAAAGCAAGTGTTGTGACAAGGCATGGCAGCCGTCGACAGCACACATTGAATTTCTATCCCAGCACACAACCAGGGCCTTCTGGGTGGAAAGCAAGTGTTGTGACAAGGCATGGCAGCCATCGACAGCACACATTGAATATCTATCCGAGCACACAACCAAGGCCTTCTGGGTGTAAAGCAAGTGTTGTGACAAGGCATGGCAGCCATCGACAGCACACAATGAATTTCTATCCGAGCACACAACCAGGGCCTTCTGGGTGGAAAGCAAGTGTTGTGACAAGGCATGGCAGCCGTCGACAGCACACATTGAATTTCTATCCCAGCACACAACCAGGGCCTTCTGGGTGGAAAGCAAGTGTTGTGACAAGGCATGGCAGCCATCGACAGCACACATTGAATTTCTATCCCAGCACACAACCAGGGCCTTCTGGGTGGAAAGCAAGTGTTGTGACAAGGCATGGCAGCCATCGACAGCACACATTGAATTTCTATCCCAGCACACAACCAGGGCCTTCTGGATGGAAAGCAAGTGTTGTGACAAGGCATGGCAGCCATCGACAGCACACATGGAATTTCTATCCGAGCACACAACCAGGACCTCCCACACGAAAATGTTTTCCATCGCTCTTATGGCGTGAATGTTACTAGGAGGCTGTGGAAAATGTCACCATTGGGTTGAATCTCACACAAGGTCAAAGCCACCTAGACACATTTTTGCCTCACGAGCAAATCGATACAAATTCATTGAGAAAGCAAGGTTCCTTTCTTGTGCAAATGCATTAATGTCTGGATTGTGTGGTGCTGTCAAAATCTTAGATAGGTCTGTTCCGTGAGGGCCGCACCGCTGCGCACGCCTATGAGCCAGAGCCAATGTTGATGACATCGTGTCACTGCCATTGCCAGCTGTAAATCCACCTATACGCTTCATGACTATTACTCCGACTATTACATGACTATTACGGCTGTACAACCAAATTTGAGCAACGCGTTGGCTGTACAGCTGTAAACAACTGAGAGTAAGACCCGATTATTCAGTAGCTGCACGTTAAATATCTAACAAACTGTTAACATGTTGCTTGCTTAACAAAGTCCAATCAGAGCCTTTAATTTTCTTGCTAATGGACCGTTAGTATCTTAACGGGCTACAGAAAACTGGCACTAAGATGATATAACTACAGAAGTATATATTCTTAACCAGACAACCTATCCGCGACCGCTCTGCAGGCTTATTGATGAGCGTAGCGAGCGGAGCGAAACCTTCAATTTCACTACCCCCAAAAATAAGTAACTTGTGTATGTTTTTTTTTGTTTTTTTGTTTTTTTTTGTATGTGTGTTTGCGCTCTACATAATCTGCAGTTTTACAACCCCCAAAAAGAGTGACTTGTGTACTTTTTTGTTTATGTGTGTTTGTGCGCGCTCTACAGACCAAACGCCGGAACTGATTTAGATGAAAATTTCAGAGGACCTACCTTTGTTCTGAATTTAGATCCTCCAAGTTTTTGGAAAGGATCGCTTCAGAAATTTTTTAATAAATCAATTTTTACGAAATTTTTCGATTTTTTCAAAATTTTGATTCTCTGTAAATGTCAAAGTTCTTTACATATCTTCACCAAAAGTTGTACACATGTCGAGCATATAAATATTTATTACGCCTGAAAATCTGAGGTTGGTAGGACTTTCCGATTGGGTTTTATTCGCATTTTTGTAGTGATTTTTCGTGATTTGGTGCCTGATTCAATAAGAGTCCGGATTCCTTCGTATCCTTGGTTACCTGCATTGTTGGTTTCAGTTCGGGCCAAGGCATAAATTTTACAGGTATGAGAAGTTCAGACAATTTCGTTTATGGAAGTATCTGAAAGTAAATCCGCGTCAGAAATTTATCTCCAATCTAATAAGAACCCTCGGGCATAAGTAATGTCTTACGTGTTTACGGTATCATTACCCAATGAGTTCATAATCTGCATTTTTTCACCATCTGACAGCTCGGAGAGAAACAAAGGAACGTCAGAATCAAACCACATTTCCAAGTGATCACAATTTTTGAGTAGGCAATGTCAGGCTTGGTGCTCCATGGTTTTCATAGGCCGTCTGCCTGCACACCTTTTTATCAGCTACCTACGCTCATCTTCAACGCATTACAAATTGCGTTCGCGAAGCCCTAGTTGCAAAGAAATTTATACTGATTGCTGAACAACATTTTATTGTTATTTTATCATGGTCAAAGTATGGAGCTTGAATTTCTTTGAGTACTAGAAGTAACTCCTTTCTGCGAGATACATCGTCATAACTAAGACATTTCGTTAGCTGCCACACACACACACATTATGTAAAATTAATAAATGTTTAACATCAGACGAAAATCAGACTTCCTAAATTGACATCAATTGATTTGCAAGTCAACTAAAATCACTAAATCTTGGACTTACTGATATCTTGGTTTTTTTCTAATCTAAGTGTTAGGGGGGGGGGGGGAGTGGTCCATTAATTTACTTTACGGGGGGGAAACGGGGGTTTTTAGTCCGTGTTCAAATCAAGTCAGCCTTTAGTCATACGCCATTATGCTTCGCTTTGGGGGAGAATTCGGCGCGGGTCACGTGGTTACCCCTTCGCTGCCCGGGCTGCGATTGGACGAACCGAAATCCGGTCCTGGGTTTTATTTCGGCCGGGTACGCCGTCCAGTGAACGCCCGCCCGCCGTGCGGGAGGGTGGTCTTCATCGCGACAAGATTGTAGCGTCTAGACCGCCACATGAACGAAGCGATAGCTCTGTTCGGGAGTGAGGTTGGAGGGATTGGAGTTAAGTAACACTGCGCCAAGTCGGGCATTGGATGGGTGACCGCCATGCACGTGTCCAGGGTAGCGATCATGTAACTTTTTTTCATTCGATTTGGCTCGAAATCATTCGATTTCAAATCACTGCCCATGTTAAACCATAGGCAGTGATATTGAAAACGAATCGCTTTGAAATCACAAAGTTACATGATAGCCCCCCAGCTCTCAAAGGGAGAGATGTTGGAGGGATTGAAGTTAAGTGACACAGCGCCATGTCATGAGTTGGATGGGTGACCGCCACACGCAAGTTGACAAGATAGGTTCTCGAGAGACGAAAGTTGAAAGAACTATTAAAACTATAATCACTGCGAGCGACAAATGTTGCAGGAGTGAGCGCTGGTTGGGATGAATGAATGCCAGATAATTAGCAACAATTGTAGTGAAGGATACCTACAATTCCTCAACAACTTGGAATTTTAAGAAGACAATGGTGAGTTGGGCTGCTTGCAGTGTGAAGTGACTTTTGCATTTTTAAATATGCTAGCAATCTAAATAACGGAGAGACGTTGGTAAAACAAATAGATTTCAATTAGCATAAAAAGTGCAGTGTTGATATTTTTTTCTGAAACCATATGTTGGAAGATAAGGGAAAGGTAGCTGTTGTGATCCAAAGAATGAAACTTCTATTGAAATCGGATACAAGTAGGGTTGGTTAAAACTTGTTGAAAGTTACTTTGTACGGTGTATTGAAAAGAATTGAAATCTGTAGTGATATTTACCTACTCAAGGATTGGTTTGTTGCATCGGCATCTCAATTAGTTTATTGGGCTCTGAAGCGGCAGACTGTGAATTCCATGAGAATTATAATTAAGAGCAAACTTTCTGTGCTTTCTTTGTCCCCGTGACCTGCAATGAAGTTTGCCAACTTCTATTGAACGGCGCGAGTGAAGACTTTTTAACGACGCCTACGGTGAAATCCAACCAATCTTTCGATTTATTTTTCGTGCAGAAATTATTGCATTCATATCAAGTTTATTAACAAGATGCGAATTTAAATTATGCAGTGAAGTGGATTAATAATGAGATTTTTCTGATGTTCAGTTGTAAATGTCATTAAAGTTATGCGAAGATTTTTATAGAAATGAGCAAATGAATAATAAAGATTTATATGGCACAATCTATACAGATATCTACCAACTCCAATACTTGGTTTTTTAATTGGTTTCATTACAAAGAGTAAAAATGTGGCAAAATTACATTAAAAGTTTAGATTGCTGCCAACATTTCAACGCACGGCAGGGAAAACCTTTCCTTCGAATTCTGGATCCTCAAAGCTCGAACCTGACAACCAATACACAACTCCTGATGGTCCGCCCCTCTGACGTCACGGCGCTTCGGTCTGACTTGCTGGACGGGCAGACTGTGGGAAACGAACACGAATAGCACACGAGTAAGGCGGGTTTTAGCCGAGCTTGGAGACCTGTTAACATCATTTTTTAATCGGTTAAAATAACATGTAGCATTGTACATCTCAGGCATACGCCAGAAACTCCAGGTGCTGCGCCATTCGTATTTTCATAATTTTTATTTTTCGTAATTTCATATTTCGGGGGAACATTCGGCCCCAATCGGGACCTTCCTGTTTTAGCCCGGTTCGGGCTCTAAACTTCCGGTCCAGTTCGGGCTCTAAACTTCCGGTCCAGTTCGGGCCGATTAAGGGCCAGTTCGGGCTCTAAACTTCCGGTCCAGTTCGGGCCGATTAAGGGCCAGTTCGGGCTCTAAACTTCCGGTCCAGTTCGGGCCGATTAAGGGCCAATTTCGATACATTTCATCGCGTTCTATTCGCTTTCTGTGCTCGTCTGTCAATTATCATCTGTCAATATCGTTACGAAAATACATCGCAACTAAACTAATCACTTGACAAATGTAAAAATTCGCACTCAAAATATGGATTATATACAATTTTAACGCATTAGCTAATGGTTGGTATATAATATAGGCATAAGGTATAGGCGTAGGTATAGGTATAGGCATAATTATAAATTACAGAATCAAAGCCAAGTGCTTTTACGAAACGGAATTGTCTCCAAACAAATTGCATTCCATTTCCTTTGCCAGTTCCCATTCACTGCAATTGCATCGCCAATCAAATCACGCTGCCAGCTGGCTGGTCCATACGCCTCGACAAACAGTGAAGTGGGGTCCCCGTCGTTCAAGAGGTCGAGGTATCCGGTGACGAATTCCAACGCACTTGAGGGGTGAGTAACTTGCCCTGTCGTGTTCGTCAGAGATCGATTCCAGGTACGACCATCAACACTTGTCGGTAATCGAATCAAGTCTATCATCGATTTATTCACCCGGATGATAATTAGATCATTCGGTCATTCGGTTATTCAAAAACCAGTCATTCGAATAATTCAATTATAATTGTATGATTCGGGAAGCTATTGTATTCGATCACAAGTTCCAAAGAGTAGCTACTAAATCTCTTGCCGTCGCACAAGCAATCGCTAAATGGCTGGGTCGCCGAGTGAGATGAACTTGGTCATTCGACAGACATAAGATGGGTCTCTCCGAAGGAAAGGTCTTTGCTAAAGCGGATGTGTTCGAGCTTTTAGACCAGAACCGCTGATGCACTCAAAGCCTCTTAACAAACGATGTTATTTTTTAAAACTAGTCTGTCATTCACCGACAGCCAATAGACCAGTGCCACAGGGACAGCGCCAACACAGTGTGTCAAAGGGACAAGGCTAAGCGGTGGCCGGCCCTTGGTGCTGTTGGACGGTAGCAGGCCTTAGTACCGGCACCGGGTCCACCCTCGGCTCTCTTCCAGGCCAGGCTAGCTTCATCATCAGCCTGTCATTCACCGACAGCCAATAGACCAGTGCCACAGGGACAGCGTCAACACAGTGTGTCAAAGGGACAAGGCTAAGCGGTGGCCGGCCCTTGGTGCTGTTGGACGGTAGCAGACCTTAGTTCAGGCACCTTACATCTCATCACTCACCTTGTTCTGTGCGGGTTGCGTTCAGTGGTGGAGGTGCCGTGCTCTGTTCTGCGGGTTGCGTTCAGTGGTGGAGGTGCCGTGCTCTGCTCTGAGGGTTGCGTTTGGTGGTGGAGGTGCCGTGCTCTGCTCTGCGGGTTGCGTTTGGTGGTGGAGGTGCCGTGCTCTGCTCTGCGGGGTGCGTTGTGATGTTAGCAAAACAACAAAATTAATTATAATTTATAATCAAGAAGACTGAATAATCGAAAGGTTTCAGTACTTGTTAAAGAGATTACACTCACCCGGAACCTCGATGTCTGTGGTTGTACAGTCTTGGGCAACTCGATTGCTGAGCGGCAAGTCTTCTAGACTCCCTCATGTAATGTTCAATTGGTAAGGAGCCATTTCCGGTAGACCGAGCGCACAAACCTGCGCACGGTAATTGAAAAGTAGCTTTGTGCAGTCAGGAAGTTGAGGGAATTTGATTGGAGACATTTTATTAGGAAGTTTGGTTCTTTATGTCGCAGCAATAAAATAGTATTTGGTTTCGATAATGTTTTTAGAGCTTTGGGCAGTTAGGAGAGAAGGTGTTTAGTTCTGTTTTGAAAGTGTTACGAAGCATCTACAGGTGGTTGCGTGCTTCATAGGAAGTGCAAGGAAAAGCCATGTCGGGATTGTTGAGAGTGACAGTGACAGAGAAAGCGAGTGAAAAGCTGAGAGGAAATGAATTTTCGCTAACGTGTTTAGAAGATGTCACTACGGAAAACGCTCAAAGTGACTTTCTTGTCGGCTACTTTTGCAAAGAGTCGTTTTGGATGAACTAGCAATAAAATAACATGATTGCTAACCCCTTACGTGCAGTTGAATTCAAAGATACAGTTTGGATTAAGTTAAATAGAAGGCACATTCCAAATTATAATGGCACTGGTTTAAGTTTGCAGTTAATTTGCTTTGGATGCAATTGCAAGTTTTAAGTCAGTGGCTTTGTTTTTCTGTTGGTCGCTTTATTCAACAGATATAATATATTTGATTTTACAACGTTCAATATACTATATCTATTTTTTCAGAGATATCAACACTTACGATTGTTTTATAAATATGCCAATTTAAATACTTCATGCTTTTTTGAAGATCACAAATCTGCGGGCAAAAGTCTTATGTACGTCACAATATTAAGTGCACAGTAAAATTGCATTTCTGTGGGTGTTTTCACAACATCCAATAATAATGACTCTCAAAACGTTTTATGCCTACCACAAGAAATTGACACGGTAACATTACTGAGAAATTCACAGTATCATTACATTTTTGTGGGTGTTTTCACAACATTCAATAATAATGACTCTCAAAACGTTTTATGCTTGCCACGAGAAAATGACATCACATTAATAACATTGGAAAAATTAAACAAACACTGATATATTATTTAACGAAACTTTCAAATTACAAAAGTTTCGGGTCCTTTTTATGGCAACAAAATCTCATCCAAAATGTACAAATAACGAAAAAAGCTTACCGTGACTTTTAAAACCTACGAAAAATAATAAATAAATATTGTTCACATTTATTTGTGTATATTATAATAGTATATTGTATATATGTATATAGTGTATTAAGTATATAATATATAATATGATGGGTTTATATTAACTATTTAATGATATTTATGTTATACTTTTCATCTTGGCAAGATCCTGCTTAAAGTAATCGGAATCTTCAAAGAAGACCCTTCAGGATCTTTCAGTTTAATGAAAGGACATGACGGTCACACCACGTAGCAGAGTACTTGGTACCATCAATTGACCTGCGCTTTGTGCAATCCGGTTTCTGTAACCTAATTGGTCCGAGCACGATTAGTAATATATATTTAAAATCTACGTGTTTTAAAATTATGATTATGGCAATTAGGGGTTGGTTTAAGATCGATTCACAATTAATTATAAGGATTAAGGATAGGTGATTAGTGTTTAACAATAAAGTTTAACAGAAATGAAAAATACGATTTGCGTGTCACCGTTCACAATTGGGTCATAGTGCTTAAAACGGTTTTCAGGCTTAGTTATAAGGATTTAGAAATGAAATAATTTCATTTTTCAGACCTTAAACATTGCGACGGCTTATGACCGACCAATCAAAAGCAAGCCAAAGTAAAATCAGCAACTATATTCATAAAACTTGACTCTACTATTTTAATGAAATTTAATGACATTCATCTGGCAAGGCAATCAAACGACCGAAAATGCGCCGCATCTGCGAACTTTGAAAGAGTATAAATATGATTTTGAGACTTTAGAAAATATTGTAAGTGTAAATATATATAACTAGGGCCTCGCGAACGCAATTTGTGTTGCGTTGAAGATGCGCGTAGGTAGCGGTTTGTGTACAGCGGATTAAAAGGTGCAGGCAGCAGTCACAAGAAAACCATGGAGCACCAAACCTGACCATTGCCTTCTCGAAAATTCTGATCACTTGAAAATATTTACGGATTCTGACGTTCCTTTATTTCTCTTCGAGGTCAACAAAGCTGGTAACCAAGGAAACGAAGAAAACCGGACTCGTATTGAATCAGGCGTCAAATCACGAAAAAAACACCACAAAAATGCTAATAACAACCACTTGGAAAAACCTACCGAACTAAGATTTGCAGGCATGATAAATATGTATAAGGTCAACATGTTTAGAAGTTTTGGTGAAGTTATGTTTAGAACTTTGAATTTACAGGGGTTCAAAATTCTGAAAAAACCGAAAAATTTCGTAAAATTTGTTTATAAAAAACGTACTTAACCGATATTTTCCAAACAGGCAGGGGGTCTAAGTTGAGAACAAAGGTAGGTTTTCTGAAATTTTCATCCATATCGATTCAGGCGTTTGGTCTGTAGAGCGCGCACAAACACAAAAAAAAACATACACAAGTGACTTTTTTTTGGGGTATTGAAATTGAAGATTTCGCTCCACTCACTTCGCTCGCTACGCTCATAACATATGAGCAGCAGAGAAGTTTCATCACAAGATTATGTCGCATTGGATACAGATGAGTTCCACATATGTGTTTGTAAAGTACAGATGGTGTGTTTTGACGTTAGAATTTTGGTAAACAAGTTGTCCATGGCAACCGGGTTATTGTCAAGAACCACTGTTTTTGGGGCATTAGAAACAGCTAATGTGAATCGCAATGAGATTTTAAATCTAAAACCTTAAACAAGAATCACTAATCCACCTTATAACCAATTGTGAATCGGCCTATAACAAGTGCCTCAACCCAGAATTAAAGTAGGAGCAAAGTAGGAGTAACGTTATTTGTTTTGGCAACCTCCAATAGGATGCCGTGGAATTCATCTGTTTTTGGGGGTTAGACGCTTAACCCAGAGTTGAAAACTTATGATGTAATACCATTTCAGAGTTCCACCTGCCTTACATTTTTTTTTATTTTTTTTTAACACGTCGATCCCTCTTTCAGGTTGCAACAAAAGTTCAACCTGAAAGTCTAAAATTTCGTTTTGTATTTTCTGAATCCGTTTCTGAAAAACTCCACTGAAATCTTTAAATCTTAAAATAACATTATACAATAAGGTGAAAACCTTATCCAATTAAATGTTGTACGATAATTTTAAAGAACATTGTGAACCATGTAAAACAGGCATCACCCATAATTGTGAGACTGCGTGCCGGTTTGTCAGAGGCCCGTTAAGATCTAACGGTCCGTTAGCAAGAAAATAACAGGCTCTGATTGGACGTTGTGCAAATAGCAAGTAAACCGACCATTAGATATCCATAAAGTGCCACTGAAACATCGGGTTCATCGTAGAACCCTTCCCATTCAAAAGCCCGAGGCTACGCCAAGCACGAGTCACTTGAGGAACTTGGCGCCTGCCTTGAGCCCAATGGCGGCGATCACGAGACAGATGAGGGTGAGCAAGGTGAAGACGACCATTCCGAAAGCAGTTCGAGTCGAGAGCGCGGCTCGGCACTCGGCAAAGAACCTCCTGGCTCGGGACGGACGCTGTGGGATTCGTGGGACCTGGATGACAAAGTCCGCTACGTGTCGTGCCGGTGCTGGCTCTGCGAATGCACGGACACAAAGTTCCCTAGTAGCACATAAACCAGGGTAGCAATCATGTAACTTTTTTTCATTCGATTTGGCTCGAAATCATTCGATTTAAATTAACTGCCCATGTTAAACCATGGGCAGTGATATTGAAAACGAATCGTTTTGAAATCACAAAGTTACATGATAGCCCCCCAGGTATTCTCGAGTTTTGGGTCAACTTTTAGTCAAAGTGACTAACGCCGTTTAAAACTTTCCTGAAAGACTAACAGCCAGCGACAATGAACGTTAGTATATACTCGGACCTTTGTCAAATGACTTGGGATTAGGAACTTCTTCCAAAAATGTCCTGGAGTCGCCACAATATAACCTAAATAAAGTGACTGAGGCATGACTTAAACTCGAGAATTCTTAAACTCGAAAACTCGAGAAACCCAGGGGCTTAAGTAGAGAGGAGCAGGCATACCAGTGCTCTAGGTCCTAGGGCTCAGGGCGTAACTAGAGGGGAGCAGGCATGCCAGTGCTCGGGGGCCTCGGGCTCATTTGCGTTTCTAGACGGAAGCAGGCATACCAGTGCTCTAGGTCCTAGGGCTCAGGGCGTAACTAGAGGGGAGCAGGCATGCCAGTGCTCGGGGGCCTCGGGCTCATTTGCGTTTCTAGACGGAAGCAGGCATACCAGTGCTCTAGGTCCTAGGGCTCAGGGCGTAACTAGAGGGGAGCAGGCATGCCAGTGCTCGGGGGCCTCGGGCTCATTTGCGTTTCTAGACGGAAGCAGGCATACCAGTGCTCTAGGTCCTAGGGCTCAGGGCGTAACTAGAGGGGAGCAGGCATGCCAGTGCTCGAGGGCCTCGGGCTCAGGGGGCCCGTCGATAAGGTTTTCGAGTCCGTAGGGCCCCAAGTTTATCCGAAATAAGGCGACGACGTTATTTCTCGGGAATGGATTAGATTTTTAGAAAAGTTAATCCGAAAAGAAAAGAAGAGCGAGATAGGGTGACGGGTGACAAAAATTTGGGAGTAAGTTTTCTTCCCGTCGCGAGGAGAGAAGCCTCTATTTTTTGTTGCTCTGGGGCCTCCGATTTGAAGTTCCGTTAAAACGAACGTTCGGTGGACGTCTTCAAGCTAACGGGGGATAACTTGCGTTCAACGTTGACATCCGCCAAACTTTCGATTCGTTTTTACCCGAACGTTGAATGCCAGTTATCCCCCATTTGCTTTTCGACGTCCACCGAACGTTCGTAATAATTATTCAATTTATTTGACTTATGTCTAGTAGCACTAGCAAGCACTAGCTTTGAAACAAAAACCCAATTTCATTTTGGTTTTGAGTGGTAAATTAAAGTATCGCTGTTTTCCCTATTTCACTGTTTGTATAATCAGTGAGGAGTTTATTTAGCCAACTTTAGTCACAAACAAATAAAGGTTGTTTGGGCTGGTGAAATTGAAGCTTTCGCTTTGCCCGCTCCGTTCGCTACGCTCTACAATTAGTTTTAATGTGGAGGAAACCTCGGCACCTACGAAAATCTACAAAATATATCCAGACAAACAGACAAACGTTTAGTGACAGCCCCAAACAAAATATATCCAAACAAACAGACAAACTACATACAAACGTTTAGTGACAGCCCCAAACAAAATAGCTAGCATCCTGCGTATCTTATAAGGCGTTTAAATAATGTGAAAATCAATTTTTTGTTATGATATGACTTGTTGCCAATTTAGAAAAACCACCAAAACATAAACAAAAAACTTTATGGCAAATGTTCTGAGTTTACAGCAAGACCAATCATAACACAAAAATTACGCAAACTTTTTTTTTTGAAAGCCTGAAAAGTCACATTGAGCACTTGCTGTTTGTTTGGGTTGGCACTAATAGTTGGTCGGTAAAAAATTATTTATATATTTTCGAAAGCCAAAGGGTTTCCCCCACCGTATGAGGCAAAAGTAAAGACAATACCATCATTATAGCTGCTGGCTCGGTGATCCTCACACGGGTCGCATTGATCTGGCTTCATGCCGATCAGGTCAAACAAGCCAGACACGTTTTGATACGTCTGTGCTCGCCTCAGTTTGGGAATCTAAAGCGAAAAAGTGGTGCCTGTTAGAATACGAGACATTGTATAGCGCCTTGTTTTGCTCCCCGCAAAGGGGCGGACACTCGCCGTCGCCTCTGTGCTGGACATTCCGTGACAGGGTGCTTGTTTCGCTCCCCGCAAAGGAGCGGACACTCGCCGTCGCCTCTGTGCCGGACATTCCGTGACAAGCTGCTTGTTTCGCTCCCCGCAAAGGAGCGGACTCTCGCCGTCGCCTCTGTGCTGGACATTCCGTGACAGGGTGCTTGTTTCGCTCCCCGCATCGGTGCGGACACTCGCCGTCGCCTCAGTGCTGGACATTCCGTGACAGGGTGCTTGTTTCGCTCCCCACAACGGTGCGGACACTCACCGTCGCCTCTGTGCTGGACATTCCGTGACAGGGTGCTTGTTTCGCTCCGCACAAAGGAGCGGATACTCGCCGTCGCCTCTGAGCTGGTCATTCCGTGACAGGGTGCTTATGCCGTCCCTTGGGGCATTTGCCCGGTCCCTAGTGGGTCAATCCATGTTCCTTTCATGTTACCTTGGTGCTAAGCTATTTTGGTGTGGCTTTCTCTAATAGCTTGCCTTAAGGAGCCAGACTACCTCGCTCCCAGCTGCTCGCAGCTGCGAGATTGCGCTAATGCAGAGTCTCACGAGTAAACGCTTTTTTACTTTACCGTAAGAAATAAAATATTGAAGTTAGCGAAGAAGTTGTAGATGAAGAATCAATTTATGTCGGTAACGGAGCCATTTTTCCATTTTTTGTGTCTAAACGGGCCGAAACCGCTTCTAAAAATGTTGTATTTTGCTATTTTTTTGCGCTTTTCCGTGAATCGATAAGGAGAAGAAGACGATTAAAATTAAGAAAAATTAACCGTTACCGACACAGATTGATTCTTTATCTACCACTCTTTCGCTTGCCTCAAAAGTTTATCTCTTACGGTTTAGTAAAACAGCGCATACTCGCGAGACTCTGCATTCCCGCTATCTCGCAGAACCGAGCAGCTGCGAGCGAGGTGGTCTGTCCTCTTAAAACAATTGTTTGGTATATATTGGTACAGGCCAAAGTGATCATTCCACCATAAAGTGGTTGCTCTGGTAACAGACTTACCTCAAAAGGGATCAACGTGTCAGAGTCAAGACGCTCGGCGCTCGACTTGGCGATGTCAATCAGCTTGGTTTTCGTCGCCACGAACAGCGTCTCGGCAGTCTCCCTGACCAGCGTCACCTCGCTCGCCCACTTCGTCTTGGTCTCACGCTTCCGGCCGGGCATTTTCGCGAACTGATCGGCCATTGTTCGCGCCAGACGATTAAATTATTTACAATTATACTTATTAAATAAATTTCGGGACGAGACTTGTTTTTCAAATTTGCAGTCCTATTGCAAATTCACCCGTTTGACCAAAAATAGTTTTTTGACTGTTTAAACTGGCTGCGATTGCTTTTCAAAAACGATTCCTTCGCTCTCTAGTGACGATAATGACCACTAAAATAATAACAATGATCAGCAGCATTGTTTTTCAGCAAATCTACGATAAAATATCAGATAGCAAGAATGATTGTAAATGAAAATATTGTATTTTCAAGAATAAATGAGAGAAAATTGAATTGAATTGTTGCTATATGTTGTTTGGTCGGTTTCGTATGTCTCTCCCGTATCCCCCGAGCGCTGCCGGCTCCAAAGACGCGTCTGTTCCCGTCAAAGGGTTGACGCCGAACTGCATGTTGCACCCTGATTGATGCACTCGAATCGGTGCAGGTGCACGTCGGGGGTGGGGGGGAGGCGATCTGCGATCGACCAGGCTTGCGCTGTACCGAACCCAGCGATTTGCTCTCGGTGGATGAGCGAGCTGTGACAATTAGATTTGGGATTAGTAGGTAAGGTAGGTATATGTTTTTGTCAATTCGTGACGGCGAAAACTTCCGTTATCGCATGGTTTTAACCATGAGCTTACCTTGGCCAACGAATATCTATACTAAACAATTGTTTATAGGCAAGCGATCAGCTCCTAGGTATAATTAATAGGCTTCCAAATAAATGAAACATACGATTTTGCTAGGATTGGTTTTATTAATATAAATCCCGTAGACTGTAACTAAGGAAAACTGTGGTAACTATGAAAACGAATGATTCCTATAGTTACGGACGTTATTTAGCCAATCATATTATAGAACAAAAATGATCCATAAATACTTTATTTGCAAGCCTTAAAAAGTTATTTTATATATTACGAGGTGAGCTGTTTTAGTGGGGCAATATAGTTTGCTTGTAAGCAATTATGTAGATGTTTAGAGGCCAAGGGTATCATATCAAGTTAAAATATGTTTGGAGCTAGAGTCAATTTAAAACGAGAATGCAAAGTATAACGTAAATCTTTTCAAATCCTTGCGTACGCCAACATGTACGCAAGGATTTTAACAGATTTGTGGATGGTTTTTTTAATGACTGCGGGTCCAGGAAAGGATCAGGAGTTCATTCAAACGACTTTCCGCATTGCTATAAAATATGTCGTCTTGAACACCTACTTCTAGCACGACGTTATACTTTGCTTTCTCGTTTTAAATTGACTCTAGCGCCAAACATATTTTGACTTTAGATGATACCCTTGGCCTCTAAATATCTACATAATTGTTTACAAGCAAACTATATTTCCCCACTAAAATCGTGGATTTCTTTGGTGTGAAAGTTTCATGCTCAAGGAAAGAATGAACCCGAAAACGAAAGTCACAAAGACAAAGTCACGAAAGACAAAAGCTTGCCGCTTTACTGTCCATTTTTAAGAAAACATTCAGGATTCCAGTCCGACCGATGGCGACTGTACGGACGTGAAAATAGCACAGGAATTTGCTGGAATGAACACGCGTTGCTTCAGATGACTTGCTGTTGCCACCGAACAAACGGTGGGATCAACACGTTTCGTTGGATCAGTGTGAAGATGAAGGTTCATCGAATGTCACAAGGGAAATGTTCTTTTTCAAATCATCCCTTAAACGTATAGGTTCCATGAGACGAAAACGCTCAATATTTTTTTCTAAACGGGGAATCATTACCATGGCTCGTCTATCCTCGAGTTTGAAGTCATCCTCCAGTAACAGTAACTATAACACCGTTTAAAACATTCCTGCAGAAAACACTAATGTAACACGTGAACCGAACGTTAATTACTGGGAGTAGAAACTCCCTCGAAATCCAAATGGAAATCGAAATCAACATCGATTGCGACATTTAAATTGAGTGATTTCGAGCCAAATCCCCAGTCGCCACAACATCACTGAAATAAAGTGACTAAGGCTCGACTTAAACTCAAGGTTTTACTGGAATCTCCTTGAGATAACTCTTATTACTGGAACCTTTCGAAAATTATTCTGATTACAGAACTACGTTTATAAGTTCCGACCGGCATCACTTGAAACAAACCTCTCAAGTAGCAGAAAACGTTCTGCGAACGTTGTTACGAACGTTCCGTGGACTTCGAAAAGCTAATGGGGGATAACTTGCTTTCAACGTTGACATTCGCCAAACGTTCGATTAGGTTCTACCCGAACTTTGCACGCAAGTTATCCCCCGTTGGCTTTCCGACGTCCACGGAACGTTCGAAATAACGGTTTTTGTGCAGCGTGGGAACTCGTTGCAATCCCTGGAACCTCTTGAAGGGAATTCGGCCGGCCTGGATAGCAGCTGCACGAAATGCCATTCGTCGCGATTATCAATTAAATCTCCAAGTTTTTACTTTTTCCTGCGCGCCGTGTCGGTCCGTGCAAGATATTCGAAGGAGAAGTCATCCGAAAGACAGCTGGCCGTCGCCATTCCGTTCACCATTGTGCTCCAAGACAGTGCAGTTGTTGAAGGAATACGTTTTTTCCTAAGAAAACATCCCCACTCATCCGCGGGTGACCCTAATATGCGATGGGCTTATGTTATTGACACCCCATTGTCGAAAGGTCCATTCGCGGAGGAATCTTATTGGCAAATTCCTGGCGATTTTATCGAGCATTATTGTGATTGGAAAGAATGTGGAGATTGAGTGCTTTAACCGGATGATACGAATATCGAATAATTACATACCGATGGCTTTTTAAACGATTGGTGACCAGTACTCATTTGTTGAGAAATGTTAAACCTCGTCTGGCCTGACCGAGAAAACAAAAAGGGCATGAACCTTAATATCATAACTACCAAATTGCATTCTAGTACCAAAATTTAGTCGTCTGTATGTCAATATGACACCATGTCTGTTCAAACAGAGTGCCACGAACCCACCCTGTCCCATCACGCCCTGCCTAACGTTGACCCTGCCCCCATGTCCCATGTCCCAGCCTTGCCTGGAGGTCGTGGGGTATGCATCACACCATGGCAGTGCTTGCAGCGTGCCAAGAACCCACCCTGTCCCATCGCGCCCTGCCTAACGTGGACCCTGCCCCCGTGTCCCATGTCCCAGTCTTGCCTGGAGGTCGTGGGGTATGCATCACACCATGGCTGTGCTTGCAGCGTGCCAAGAACCCACCCTGTCCCATCACGCCCTGCCTAGCGTGGACCCTGCCCCCATGTCCCATGTCCCAGCCTTGCCTGGAGGTCGTGGGGTATGCCTCACACCATGGCTGTGCTTGCAGCGTGCCAAGAACCCACCCTGTCCCATCACGCCCTGCCTAGCGTGGACCCTGCCCCCATGTCCCATGTCCCAGCCTTGCCTGGAGGTAGTGGGGTATGAATCACACCATGGCTGTGCTTGCAGCGTGCCTAGAACCCACCCTGTCCCATCGCGCCCTGCCTAACATGGACCCTGACCCCATGTCCCATGTCCCAGCATTGCCAAGCGTTCATGCTCTAATGCACGAAGGGTCTACCGTATCGTCTTGCCTCCTCACCCCACAAAAACATGAATGTAGTTGTTTAGCATCTTACTTTTACTCGCAATTGCTTCGTTGCCATCCTCTGCTGTTATCAAATTATCTAAAAATATTGTTGTCTTTAATTTACTTCATGAAAATAATCAGTAATTTAATAACTAGGGTAAATCTAATTTAATGTAGGTGTTTCTTTTAATTGAATAAAGCTGCAAGACCAGACCGGCTTGACCCTGTCTTTCCAAATCTGCGCGATGGGAGTGGAATCACAGGCGAATGCACTCTGCTCCTATCACAGCTAATTTCTCCACTGACCTACTGGCAACAGGATTGCCACACTTTTAGACTAATTGCAATAATTGATTAGTGTAGCGAGCTAAGCGAGCGGAGCCAAATCTTCAATTTACTACCCCCAAAAAAAAGTCACTTGTGTATTTTTTTTGTTTATGTACTTATGTACGAAACTGATTTAGATGAAATTTTCAGAGGACGTACCTTTGTTCTGGACTTAGATCTTCCATCGTTTTTGGAAAAGATTGGCTCAGAAAATGTTTGATAAATACATTTTTACGAAATTTTTTTATTTTATTTTTTATTTTAATCTCAGTAAATGTGAAAGTTCTTTGCTTATCTTTACCAAAACTTATAAACTTTTCGACCTTATATATATATTTATTATGCCGGAAAATCTGAGGTCGGTAGGACTTTCCGATTGGTTTTTATTCGCATTTTTGCAGTTTTTTTTTCGTGATTTGGTGACTGATTCAATAAGAGTCCGGATTCCTTCGTTTCCTTGGTTACCAGCAATGTTGATTTCAGTTCGGGCCAAGGCATAAGTTTGACAGTTATGAGAAGTTTAGTCAATTTCGTTTATGAAAGTAACTGAAAGTAAATCCGCGTCAGAAATGTATCTCCAATCTAATAAGAACCCTCGGGCATAAGTTATGTCTTACGTGTTTACGGTATCATTACTCAATGAGTTCATAATCTGCTTTTTTTTGCTATCTGACAGCTCGGAGAGAAACAAAGGAACGTCAGAATCTGTCTACATTTTCAATTGATTACAATTTTCGTGAAGGCAACGGTCAGGCTTGGTGCTCCATGGTTTTCATATGGCAACGTACATGCCAGGGCCTTATGTTTACTTCGTTCTGCCTTTACTACTTATCCGCCACAAGAAGCTACGCTCCTCTTGAATGCAACACAAATCGCG
Organism: Nemoura dubitans; assembly: GCA_921293005.1. Classification (NCBI taxonomy): domain Eukaryota; kingdom Metazoa; phylum Arthropoda; class Insecta; order Plecoptera; family Nemouridae; genus Nemoura; species Nemoura dubitans. The sequence goes on along the minus strand of OV121078.1, from coordinate 11,554,227 downwards.
TTCGCGAAGTCCAATTGAAAAATAATCGAGTTCTTTTGCAACACGCGTATTTATTATGAGATTTTAATGACATTGACATGTGCACCTTCTCTCAACTGTACGCTGTCTTTTTTCTCTCGCGTCTTGTTACAATTGTTACAAGATGCGCACCCACATTTGAGTCGCGCAGGATGCTGCATTCCACCAATTGAATGGACCACCTGTTGCGTGGCAACGGAGACGGTGGAAACAGCTAGCTCCGACTCGGCGAAATTCGGCTCGAGAAAATACCCTGGGCCCTGGACAACACCACTGATTATAGTCAATATTTTTTTTGGAGATTGAACCCCCCCGACCACCCATTGAGTCGTAAGCAGCATCAATTCACATAAATCATGAGTAAGTGACGATTTCCATAAGAAACTCAAAGCTATCTTGCAGATCGCGAATTTTGCGTCGAATTTCGCTTTGAAAGTCACAAATTTATCTTCTTTCAGTGGCCCTATTACAGAAAAAGATTGGTTTCCACTGCACTAAAGTAACAAGTTTGAGGTTCACTAGTCAACTTTATGTCCACTAATCAGAATCTGGATTCACGAAACAGGAGTTAAACATTTTTTTAAGCTAAAATCGGAGAAGAATATTTTTTCAGCCAATCAGATTCGAATTCCAGTGAATTATTTTGGTTATCATCAGGGTATTAAAAATGTAGCCACAGGTTTGTGAAAACCTCGATATATGGATTTTACAATGCGGCCGGCAGGGCAAACGCGAAACCATGCAGCTTTCCGACACCACAGAATATTTCAAAATCCATGCAAATCTATCGTTATCCACAATATTAATCAAAGTGCCATGAAAATTCCCTCGTACGATTCTGGTTCCTCAGGACACATGGTCATTCACATGGTCCAAATACCTAGAACAGATTCGCTACCGTTCATGTAACCATGATCAGCTGACCAGGTCAGAGGGTCAGATATGCCAGCCTTACGTTTATATATGTAAAGAGAAAGATACTTGCTGTATTATCTTCTATGCAGTTGTATTAAAAGTTAAAACTATTCTGCAAATATAGTTGTCTAAATGGAAATTGCTTCTCTTGAAGTAAGGCAAAATCCTTGGGTAAAATCCAGAACCGGATGAAATGTGGTGCCACCACTGCTTTACTTCCGAGTCCAGTGGTAAAACTTTTCTTCGGCGAAATCAGAAAACAAATTCAGTCGGATGGACTTAGTTCCAATTCGCCAGTGACCATCGCGGCGGTGTTTCTTCCGAACTCGTTTGTCTGTCGGACAAGAAGATGCATTTTTCAACTTTAAAAATTCAATATTTTCACGATAATGTAGGTGCAAAATAATTCAAAACATTGCAACCAGAATGATTTGCAAATAACCACACGACATCTTATTTTCTTGTAGAGTTTTGTCAATATTTAATCTTGATATGGATCTAGGCTATTGGATGACAGCACAGATGTCAGCACTAGTTTAAAAAACCATTTCTAACTGAAGTTTCATTTTTCGTTATCATTTAATTTTCAGTTTATTTTCTAGTTTATTTCAAAGCAGTAATATAGGCATCGTCATAGAGGTATGCTAAGATTAGTGTTAAACAATATGTAAAATATATACTGACATTGCTTCCTTGATATGGTAATCAAATGAGACTAATGATGAAGACGATGACGCTTTAATTGATTTTTAATGAACACACATAGTACAGTGCGGCAGCTGCGTATTGCATCAAGGACAACATGCACTTTGATGGTATCAATTTCATTCTTCCTCGAATAACATTTTCTCACAGGGAATTTTGTCCTCTCTTTTGATGCACTAACTAGGTCCTCATTTTCTCATGCGTCAATACTTTGAATAATAATTATAATAATTCAATTATTGTTGCATGTATGCTGCTGTTTTGTTCGCAGATACCTGGTAAACATGGGCGTAAGTAATAACAATAATTATATCTGCATCAGATCAATGATTGCCTTTTTATGTCTTCACTCATGCATACGACTCGCGATTATGAGAAGTCGCATCAGTGTGTGTTTGTGATTAGTGATGGATTGCATATGCTGAAGAGACGACGGTCAAGAAAGCTGCTCGTTATTTCAAACGAACAATATTGTCATCGGCCAGAAGATATTTGAAAAGGTAAAACGTGTTTTTCATGCACTATGTTATGTAGTTTATAGTATAGCACAAAATTATACAGTTGACTCATTTTTCCACCGTGTGAAGGCCACAATGTTAAGTTATTATTTCAATATCTCGATGCGTTGTAAACAAAAGACGTACATTTCTGTGACCTTGACCCTTTTTACGAAATATTTCCCCCCGGCATACTAGAACCACCCCGCAACTATTCATTTTTTACCATTTTTGGAGCCATGTACACGAAAGTGCATTGAAAAATAGAAAAATTCAAAATTTGTCACACAATGATGAGACTCTGGATGTGCATGACGTCATGTTCATGACTCTGCCAAGGAGTCTCTGATTGGTGCAGAGCCAATGTTGACGACATCGCGTCACTGACATTGCCAGCTGTAAGCCCAGCTGAACACTCATTCCTTAAGACTACGCGCATTATTATCTTCCTTGCAGTTGTGCAGGCACCAAGATGCGTCTAGCCAGCGCCATCTTCCTGTTCGTGGTGACCCTATCCGGGTGCGCCAGCGATTTCGTCGATGGCAGGTCCCACGGCGGCGTCCGTCCAGACAGTGATCTCTTCACCGGGATCTTCACCCACGCGATCTTTGAGCAGATCGTCGACGCCACATCGAGTGTTCAGTGCAAAAGGCAACTGGCGCGGTACAAAGAAGGCGCCAACAACTTCACGCTCTGGGCCATGCAGAGTGAGTTTACGGACCTGACACCGAACTTTGTTCATATTATCTATAGTGCACATCAGGCTAAGAAGTAGAGTGGATTTCCATCTACCAATAGGACCCACTGCTGCTAGACACGAGCCAATAATTTCAAAACTGCCCATTGAACCTTTTGTCCGGCTACCATATCAACCCAAGTAGAACAAAAACGTTGAGCGAACGTAATTTCGGACGGTCGGTGGACGTTGAAAATCTAACGGGGGATAACTTGCGTTCAACGTTCACATTCGCCAAATTTTCGATTGGGTTCTACCCGAACGTTGAACGCAAGTTATCCCCCGTTAGCTTTTCGACGTCCACCGAACGTTCGTGATAACGGTTTTTGTGCTACTTGAGAATCTGGATGTGCATGACGTCATGTTCGCGACTCTGCCATGGAGTCTCTGATTGGTGCAGAGCCACTGTTGATGCCATCGCGTCACTGACACTGCCATCTGTGAACCCATGGCTTAACTTTGCAGTGCTCGACGCCTCCGCCCCGCTGCCGTCGGGGATCTTGGGAGGCTCGATCCTGCACCTCGGCCACTTTGACGAGTGTCTGGCCGTGGACAACGGGGAGGCTGGAGTGGACAGGATCACCGGCAAGTACTGCATCGCCACCGTCGAGGTCGCGCCCAGGACGCCGCCGAAGAAGTGCACCACTGATGACGTCAGGAGATGCTCGGCGTGGGACAAACTAGCGGTGCGACATATCTATACATTTATATTTTATTATTTTTGTTATTACTATTATTTATTGAATTATTAGGTCCAGATTTATCGTGGTAACAACATTATAATATTCAGTCTCCTACCTAAATTTATTGCGTCTTTATTAAACATTGGACGCCACTAATCTGCCAATATTAAATTTGGTCACTAATAAATTCCGTCACTGAGTAATAGCAGCCTTTCATTGATTTCACTCAACCTTTTCATAAGCATTGACAATTTCATCCCTACAGAACTCTCATCACAGATAAGGCTACCCAGATTGCCCACTCCCATTCTAAAACAGCTGCGCGAAAGCCCTCCAGGCCCGCCATAATAGTTTCGCCGGCAGTCAATGGATAGAGCCACTATTTTGTGTCATATCACATGTAACCATGTAACTGTAACCACCTGTGTAACATTGGATAATTGACCTTGAGCCATGGCCTGGTAGATACAGCCAAATCTATAACCATCTAAAGATAATTGGGTCCCTTGATTACAACTGACCTTGTGCCACGGCCTGGATGATGTTAAAACCGGTTGCCAACGCACCCCAGCGATTGCCGACCAAACTGTTAGCATCAAATTTTTGCCGTAGCCATAGGTAGGTATGGTAGAACGTCGGGGCAACCTTATATCTGTGCTACTAGTACATGTTATGAAACGTTGGAAGACCAGTGAGACATTTATTTTAGCATTCAAACCCCAGTTTGAAATAGTGCATGTTCAAAACTGGTGCTTAAGTTATGACAAGTAGACAAGAGTCTAGGAAATGTAACAACCTCGACGTCCGTTGCCCCAGGTGCCTAGCGACCGGATGAAGTTGAGACGGAACCGGATCCAGACCGCCGTGTGCGTCCCCTCGGCTTGCACCGGTCGCGACTTGCAGGCCGGACTGCGACTCCTCGAGACGGAACTCCAGATCGTCTCGCTGCGCGTCACCATCGACGATCGGATGTGCCAGGTCATGAGCCGGGAGTCTAAGGGCTGGCTCTCTTGGTTTTGGTAAATCACGACACGTATTGCTTAGCCCCGGTTGTTCGATAGCTGGTTTTAAAAAAAATTGTGTGTTTGCGCGCGCTCTACAGACCAAACGCCTGAACCGATTTAAATTAAATTTTAGAGGACCTTGTTCTCAACTTAGACCCCCCTGCGATTATCGGTTCAGAACATTGTTTATAAATAAAATTTTACGAAATTTTTCGATTTTTTCAAAATTTTGGACCTCTGTAAATTTCAAAGTTCTTAACATAAATCACCTAACTCCTAAATATGTTGACCTTATACATATTTATCATGCCTGCAAATCTTAGGTCGGTTGGTCTTTCCAATTGGTTTTTATTAGCATTTTTGTAGCGTTTTTTCGTGATTTTCGGTACTTTTTGACGCCTGAATCAATTTCCTTCGTCACCATGGTGACCAAGCTTTGTTGACTGAAGTTTGTCCAAGGCAAAGATTTTACAGATATATCAGAAAAAGTAATTCTCATTTAAGGAAGTAATTGAAGTAAATCCGTAATAGATATATATATATATATATATATATATATATATATATATATATATATATATATATATATATATATATATATATATATATATATATATATATATATATATATATATATATATATTTTTTTTTTTTTTTTATTTATTTATTTAATATAATAAGAATCCATATGTATAATATGTTCAAATTACTCAATTAGCTCAAAATAACCACATTTTGGCTAGCCTTGACAGCACCAGTTATTATTCCTTAAGGGGACAAATCAGTTCGCCAGAAAGTGGCTTTCAGACCAAAAACTGCTGAGTTATCAAGGCCACAACGTTAAAAATATCATTATAATATTTCAGTATGTATATGTTGTAGACAAAATATGTATATCAGGGCGCCCATTGCTATTTTTCGAAAATTTGCCTCTGGAATGCCACCAAAGGCGAGAGAGAGTGAGAGAGAGAGAGAGAGAGAGAGAGAGAGAGAGAGAGAGAGAGAGAGAGAGAGAGAGAGAGAGAGAGAGAGAGAGAGAGAGAGAGAGAGAGAGAGAGAGAGAGAGAGAGAGAGAGAGAGAGAGAGGAGAGAGAGAGAGCGAGAGAGAGAGAGAGAGAGAGAGAGAGGAGATAGGGGGGAGGGGCGCGGGGGGAGCATGAGGGAGAAAGAGGGAAAGAGAGAAAGAGGTTAAGACAGGTACGGGCATGACAGGTACGGGCATGACAGGTACGGGCATGACAGGTACGGGCATGACAGGTGCGGGCATGACAGGTGCGGGCATGACAGGTACGGGCATGACAGGTACGGGCATGACAGGTACGGGCATGACAGGTGCGGGCATGACAGGTGCGGGAATGACAGGTACGGGCATGACAGGTACGGGCATGACAGGTACGGGCATGACAGGTACGGGCATGACAGGTACGGGCATGACAGGTGCGGGCATGACAGGTGCGGGAATGACAGGTACGGGCATGACAGGTACGGGCATGACAGGTACGGGCATGACAGGTACGGGCATGACAGGTACGGGCATGACAGGTGCGGGCACGACAGGTAAGGGTAATGATGATTAAAGCTCTTTTTGTCTTGTGTTGTTTTCATAGTGTGCATAGTTATTTCATTTTGTTTTGCAGGTGTGCAGTGCTAGTGTACGCCTGTGTCTTGCTACTGCTCGATAAGCGTCTGCTTGGGAAGAAGGCTGACGGCGTCGCTCTGTCAGGTACATTTTCTTTTTATCGCCCGCGCACTCTTTGAGCGCTCGCCCATACGAAGCTTGGCCAACACTTTTGGATAAAATTTTCAAGATATTGGGGAATACATCTTTTGTAATTGCTCCGAATAAACGGAATGAATTTCAATCCTTAACATGATAAACATTCATAAAATACGAATGTTTGAGTTCCATATCAAAACAGGTATACAATTATTCGGAACAAGACGTTTCAGCTAACAAACTATTTCAAACTGGGTTTTATAAAAAAAGTCTCACTGTTTTCCCGACTATTCGTAACATATAAAATGCAAGTTATACTTCCTCAGGGGTGATCCTTTGAGCAAGTAGCTGGCATATGTCAAGGAATTTTTGGGAAAAAGCTGAGATTTATTTTTCAAACCGTAGTTTGAAATGGTTTTTCTTTCAAAACCAGTGCCAAGCATGGGACTAGTTTAATAGTAATGAGATTATAATAACTTTGACAACGTTTCAACTTCATAATAAAACTATATTAGATTGCATCAAAACCTCAGGGGCCTTACCTAGCGCGGCCGTTTGGAGCAGCTACGAAGCGGCTAATTAGCCGGGCTGGCGGTGTTATATAACCCGGACCTAGAGCGGCCATTTCAACAATGGGAAGTTTGTTGATTTCTTAGCACCACTAGCAACCAGTATTACGGTGGTGCTACGATGACAGCATTATCTAGAAGGCAAACTGCTTTTTAAACGATCATCATTGTGCAGTGAGGTCAAATCAACCAATCTCATGACTTGTTACTAAAGTCAGAGTCGATGTGCCCCGGCTATATAACCCGGTCGTAATACTGCCGCTCTAGGTCGGGGTTACTGCTTGGTGCTACGGTGGTGTTAATTAGCCAGGGTAGATTGCTAGTAATCCCGGGACTACAAGTGGCCGCGCTAGTTAAGGCCCCAGAGCTCTTCAAGTATTATTGATTCTTCCAAAAAAAGGAAAAGGACTTGGGCAAATTTATCAAGCACTATACTCCATTTCACGTTAAGAAGGAGAGTGGTTTTGCCTCTTCCCCGAGGGCCCACTACTTCTAGACACGAGCGAAAAGTTTCAAAACTCACAAGCCATGTCTTGAGCCGGACAAAAGGCTCTATGGGCAGTTTTAAAACTCTTATAGCTCGTGTCTATCAGCAGTGGGGCTTCGAGGATGATTCTAATGCACTATTACATTTCTTTTACTCATGTCTACTGTATCCTATCTTTAGCACTAGTTTTAAAAATATTTTTCAAACTGGGATTTGAATGCCAAATCAAAATTTTGGAAGCTTAGATTAAAAAACAACTACTGGTTCTTTTGTTCACGTTTTTAACGTCAGTCGAGCTATCACCCTTGATAAAGTAACTAGCATATGTTACGAAACGTCGGGAAACCAGTGAGACTTTTGATTTAGCGTTCTAATCCCAGTTTGAAAAAGCTTTTTCAAATCCTAATGCGCTCTTCACTTCTCCCCTAACCTTCTCGTATCCCAATTATTGGTACTCCAGTACGTGAGCGGGCCTTCGACGTGCGTGCCCACTGGCACTGGCTGACGAGTCGGGAGTCCCAGGAAGGCAGTCAGGACTCCATCGACTGCATCCACGGAGGACGCGTGCTCTGCATGATCGGCGTGGTCCTAGGTCATCGTTCAGAGGCCATCGGGGCTGGGCCGCTCTTCAACGGCGACTTAGTGGAAGCGGTGAGCGCACTCTGCAATAGCTGCCGTGACCAGTTTGTTCATGTGTGGTTATCGAGCTGTCGCACTTGATAAAGTACCTAGCATATCTTACGAAACGTCGGGAAGTCAGTGAGACATTTGATTTAGCATTCAAATCCAAGTTTGGAATCGATTTTTCAAAAGTTAGACTTTTATTTAGCATTCTAAACCCAGTTTCAAATAGTTATTTTCAAAGCTAGACTGCATTTCACGTTAAGAAGGAGGGTGGATTTTATTTTCATCTTACAATGGGACCATCGGTTGCTAGACATTAGGAAAGAGTTGTCTTGATCTCAGCCAGGAGCTACAACTGAATTCACTGAATTCAGTAATTGACTTAATTCAGTTGCAACTCCTAGTTAGGATATCAACTAGTTGAAAAATTCGGTTTTACCGGGCAATGGTTATAGTTTGACTAATCATGCAAATAAAACCTTTTTCCAAACATATTTTTAACACTAAATGTGAAAAGGTTTTAGATATAGTGGACGTTCATCTGAAGGTCAAGGATATGAATGTCCTGACGTACATGTTTCAGATGTACGAGGACTTCTTCGGCATCTTGGTCATGAATGGCCACTTGGTTGTCGACGTGTTTTTCACACTGAGTGGCTTTCTACTCACTTGGAATCTGCTGAGACACTTGGAGAGGGGTGGGAAATTCAATGTGCTCATGCTGTACTTTCTTCGATACCTCAGGTACTTTTAATATTCTGTCATTCTAGAGAAAATATTAGTTACTGTAGCGGCTGTAGTTAATAGTAACTGTAACATATTTCTCAGGTAGCAAAAATGTATGTTTAAAAAAGTCAAGATCCACAAATGAGATTGTCCCAACATTATTATTTTTATTTTTGAAAACCCCCAGCGTTACAACCAAATTGACCTGCCTTCTGCAGAAATCCTCATTTTGTTCAGTACTTCAAGATCCTTGGCTGCACTATTTGTATTTCGCCTTGATTCCAGGGTATTAAACTTCAACCACTGCCTTTTTTTCCCCAGCTGGCTTTGTTTTTGTGTTATTGGCATGCTGTCATCAATGGTCACCTCTTTTGGCACCCCTGTAAACTATTTTAACAAAGTAACCAACAAACAAAATCTTTGATTTATGCCCAGGGGTGTCCAAATGTGGGATTTGAACAAATAGAATGGCGAAAATGTTCTGAGCGGCTATTATTTTCCTCGAAAACTGAAGTCTTACGATGGGTTTATAGCTATAGCAATGTCATTGACACAACGTCATCAACATTGGCTCTGAACCAATCAGAGAAACCATTAAAGAGTCGCGAACATGACGTAATGCACATCCAAAGTCTCTGATTGGTGCAGAGCCAATGTTGATGACATCGTGTCACTGACATTGCCAGCTGTAAACCCAGCTTGATTGGTGCAGAGCCAATGTTGATGACATCGTGTCACTGACATTGCCAGTTGTAAACCCAGCTTGATTGGTGCAGAGCCAATGTTGATGACATCGTGTCACTGACATTGCCAGCTGTAAACCCAGCTTTACGATTCACACAAAATGACTGTTATATTGGAATACTGAAAGCTGCATTTCCGTCATAACCAGGCTGACCCCGACGCTGATGCTGGTGGTTGCGTTCGAGGCCCTGGTTTTGTTCGACTTGTCCTCCGGCCCGCTGTGGAACTACATTGTTGGCAGAGAGAGGGACAACTGCCGGAACTATTGGTGGGCAAACCTGCTCTACGTCAACAACTATGTACACCCGGAGCAACCGGCAAGTCAAATAAACGCACAATTATATCACAAGTAACACAATATTATCGCACAATAATGTTTATGGACTTAGTGTGTGTTTTTCTGATATTCTAGTATTTTTCTAGCCAAATTTTTCTAGTCATATATCTAGTTTTTTTGTTCCAACGTCATTTTTGCAATGAAAATATAAATTAGTACCCAGAATATGCATACCCAGAATATGCAAACGTATTGATGATGAGCGTAGCGAGCGAAGCGAGAGAAGCGAAAACGTCAATATGTAACTACTGCTGAAAAAAACACTTGTGTGTGTTTGTTTGTTTGTTTGTTTGTTTGTATGTGTGTTTGTGCGCGCTCTTTAGACCAAACGCCTGCCTCGATTACGATGAAATTTTGAGGGTTTTTTCAAGAAAAAACCCCCTAGCGTTTTTCAAGAAAATCCTCTATACCTCTCCCTTCAAATCAGGAAAAATCAGCTATATTCGAAATGGGGAAAATTTTGAAAAATACGGGAATTTTTCTCAAAGTACGTATTTTTCAAAATTTTTCAAAATTTCGAATATTTCACTTCGGAACCATCAAAACCAAAGATACTATTATAAAAACCTTCGGTATCAAAACTATATCGTAACACCACAACCGGCTGTATACGACGTTCTGAATTCAACTTATCTGCCACAAACAGCTACGCTCATCTTCAACCCGAACAATTTGGCAGCGTTTCCTAGTGTATAGGAATGTCAAGTAAGTGTCTAGTTTTGCCTGTTCCAGTGCGTGGACCCGTCCTGGTACCTCGCCTGCGACATGCAGCTGTTCCTGGTAGCCACGCTGGTGGCGCTCTCGCTGCACAAGTGGCAGCTGCACGCAACGAAGTTCCTCGCTTCGGCAATCTCCGTCGCGACCCTCGTTCCGTTCGTCATCACTTACGCCGGGGATCTGGATCCGACCATCATTGCTGATCCCTCGTAGGTCAACGTTTCAACTTAGTTTTCACGATCTAATTACAGTGTGGTACTTCTCATGTTCGGGTGTCACATCAAACCGGTATTCTACAATGTTATAGCTACTGTTCAATGCCCCGAGGCGCTGTCACGGAAACCTGAGACGTACTCTACGTTTAGCTGTGTGCAAAGATCTTTTACAATTAAAACTCTGGAAAGTGGCAACGAAAGTAGATTTGAGTGAGGGGAAATTAAAGTTAATTTAGAGCCGGTCTTACAGTATTTATCAACTCTGGGTTGAGCGTCAAACCCTCAGACACTTATGAATTCCACGGCATCCTTTTGGCGGTTCCCATGCGACAAATAACCCTCTGAAACAACATAAGGAAAGAACGTGATATCATGAAGTGCGTTGCTTTTTCAGGACTTTGGGGCATTCCGTCGAGAACTTGACCTACGTGTCGGTGTACGTGACGGCCTACTGCCGCGCAGGCCCCTACTTCGTGGGCGTGGCCTTCGCATACTGGCTCAACCGCATGAAGGCGACCAACGCAACACTGTCTAGGGTAAGCGCTGCCACAATTATGTATCTGCAGAAATTCATTTATATTTAACTTTCTTTAGAATAAAAGACCGTATGTCAAGCATTCTACAGCATTATTTGTAAACTCTCCAACATTCCAGTTAACTGCATAGTAAAAATAGTTTATATTTTATTAGAAAAGATTTCATAACAGTTTAGTGTCGGTATTCTCGAAGATTCATGTGTACACTTCGCCAGGTAAGTTAGCCTGTGGGTGAGGGGAATAGCAAAATTCGATTGTTGAGCCAAACCTCATGTGGTCACTGACCATCTCTGTTGTAAAACTTTTAAGCCCTAAATACCAGCCTTTGCTCTATTTTTCAAACCAGCTAATGGTCAATCATTTAAGTGTAGGCATAATTGCCTTGAGAAAAGCATTGCGTTTAATGACTCTGGAACTGTAGTCGTCCAATTGATCGTCTGAATCAGACAATTGTAATTGGAAAATGTCTGAAAAACTCCTTCGTCCTGTGACCTTCGATTGCTCCCACCTCAGGGCACGTTATGGGCCGGCTGGGTGCTGGGACCATTGTCGCAGCTCGCGATGCTCTCGGCTGGCGGCATCTTTTACCAGCCGGACCACCAGCTGAGCAAGATCTCAGTGGCGCTCTACGCGGCGCTGCACCGAACTGTGGTCGCCGTCGGCGTCGGCTTTTACATCACTGCCAACGCGTTGGGACAAGGAGGCGAGACAATCATGTTTTCGAGACCTTAGGGCTGAACCCGTCGGATTTCAAAGCGCAGTGTGTATTGCGAATCCGTCTCGTTCTCGGCCTCTCATAGCGTTTCGGGCTCCGACGGGCCCAGCCCTGAGGGCTCCAAAGCGCAGTGTGTATTGCGAATCCGTCTCGTTCTCGGCCTCTCAGAGCGTTTCGGGCTATGACGGGCCCAGCCCTGAGGGCTCCAAAGCGCAGTGTGTATTGCGAGTCCGTCACGTTCTCGGCCTCTCAGAGCGTTTCGGGCTCCGACGGGCCCAGCCCTGAGGGCTCCAAAGCGCAGTGTGTATTGCGAATCCGTCTCGTTCTCGGCCTCTCAGAGCGTTTCGGGCTCCGACGGGCCCAGCCCTGAGGGCTCCAAAGCGCTGTGTGTATTGCGAATCCATCTCGTTCTCGGCCTCTCAGAGCGTTCGGGCTCCGACGGGCCCAGCCCTGAGGGCTCCAAAGCGCAGTGTGTATTGCGAATCCGTCTCGTTCTCGGCCTCTCAGAGCGTTTCGGGCTCCGACGGGCCCAGCCCTGAGGGCTCCAAAGCGCTGTGTGTATTGCGAATCCATCTCGTTCTCGGCCTCTCAGAGCGTTTCGGGCTCCGACGGGCCCAGCCCTGAGGGCTCCAAAGCGCAGTGTGTATTGCGAATCCGTCTCGTTCTCGGCCTCTCAGAGCGTTTCGGGCTCCGACGGGCCCAGCCCTGAGGGCTCCAAAGCGCAGTGTGTATTGCGAATCCGTCTCGTTCTCGGCCTCTCAGCTCGTTTCGGGCTCCGACGGGCACAGCCCTAAGGGCTCCATCTTGCCGGCGAAACCATTATTATAGTGGAAAATCTGGGTTACCTCGTATCTGTGCTAATAGCTAACGACCACGTCGTTTTCAGGTTATTTCAATCGGTTTCTGTCCTGGAACAGACTTCGGCCGCTGAGTCGGCTCACCTACTCACTGTTCCTGTGTCACACAGTCGTGCAGATGTACCACTTTGCGTCCCTGAGGACGCAGCTCTACGCGTCGTTCGCCGATATTGTGAGTGCATACCCAAAGCTGGGTTTACAGCTGGCAATGTCAGTGGCACGATGTTATCAACATTGGCTCTGCACCAATCAAGTTGGGTTTACAGCTGGCAATGTCAGTGACACGATGTCATCAACATTGGCTCTGCACCAATCAAGCTGGGTTTACAGCTGGCAATGTCAGTGACACGATGTCATCAACATTGGCTCTGAACCAATCATGCTGGGTTAACAGCCGGCAATGCCAGTGACACGATGTCATCAACATTGGCTCTGCACCAATCACAGACTCCACGGCAGGGTCGCGAACATGACGTCATGCACATCCAGAGTCTCTGATTTGTGGCAGAGCCAATGTTGATGAAATCGTGTCCCTGACATTGCCGGCTTTATGCTCAGCAGAACCAAATAGAAATGTTCCTCAAGTTTATAAAGTATTAAAGCTTTAATTTATTTTGGAAAAAAAGAAACAACCCCATTAATAAAAGGGGTTTTAATGCCAAATTAATCTTGTACTGATTTCCCCTGGTACCCTTGAAAGTACATCTATAGTAATTTAGACTAAATGTCGGGAAAACAGTGAGACTTAAATTTAGAGTCGGTTTTAAAATGTCCAGTAAAGTGTTTGCTGCTAGCTTAGTTAGATATCTCCAAGGGCACAGCTAAATCATCACTTCTATTTCGTAACTTTAACGTTATGCCGTTATCGGTTTTGATAGATGATATCCCTATTGTTGTCCATATAATTTTTCAACTTTGTAACCGATAACAGCAAAGTTAAAAAATTAGCATGGACAACTATAGTGATTTTATCCATCAGAACCAATAACGGCATAACGTAAAAGTTAAAAAATATCGCTATTTTATATTACCTCTATTTTCATTTAAATTTTACGGGGCTTAGCAAAAAGCCTCTTAGCATTCTTAATCCAGTTTCAAAAAGTTTTTTTACTCAAATCTAGTGCTCCGATGGCGATAGGACAATCTTTAGTTATAAATTTACACGTGTATTTGTTTGTTTTTATAACAATTCGATACGGTTTCTCTTGCATCGTTTTCAGTTGTGGTTCGGATTATCCGACTTGGTGTTCTCGTTCACCTTTGCCACGCTTCTGTACCTGGCCGTAGAGAGACCAGTCATGGTGCTGGCGATGGCACTTTTCCAAAGGAGCACTCAAAAGGACCCAAAGAGTATGATTCATTTTATACTCTTATATTTTTACAAGTTTGGTTAAAAGTAAAAAAATTAATTTCTCCAATGCTACTTACAAGGTTTTATTTCTTTCTAAAACTGGGTGTACAGCTAGCAATGTCAGTGAAAATATGTCATCAACATTGGCTCTGCACCAATCAGAGACTCTGGATGTGCATGACGTCATGTTCGCGACTCTGCCATGGAGTCTCTGATTGGTGGCAGAGCAAATGTTAATGATATCGTGTCACTGACATTGCTGGCTATATGTCTGAAGTGATTTTTTTTTATCGGAAAACAACTATAATATTCTTTTATAATCTTATTTAAATTACGAAAGCTCGTAATTGGCTAGTCATTTTATTTTTATGTACACAAATTAGCCTCCCAAAAATGTTGCCCATTCCGGGATTTGAACCCGGGTCCCCAACTTTCGCGGCTGGTGCTCTAACTTCTCTTTTTTCGTGTCTATTTAGGTCAGCGGTTAGAGCACCAGCCGCGAAAGTTGGGGACCCGGGTTCAAATCCCGGAATGGGCAACATTTTTGGGAGGCTAATTTGTGTACATAAGAATAAAAAAACTATAATATTCTTTGTGATGCTTTAACGTTGTATCAATTTTCCAGGCGATGCCATTCGTCTCAAAGAAAAAGGGAAAGCGGAAAGGTTGAATGGTGCTGACAAGCTTTCTGTCACGGCGGGTCTTGCACGTGCGCAGAAGAACCACCTTGAGTTGTCGAAGAAGAAGCAAGGGTGAACATCTCTGAACCTGCAGATAATGGCTGCAACCAGTACCACTGCTCTCAAACTTTTCTGATGTAAGATTAAATTAAATGAGGTAGATACGCTTTACTTGGCAGAGAGCGGCCATGCTTGAACTGTTTTGGACGCCATTAATTGTCCAAATGAAATGACTTCATATTTCATGGCGATTAGACAATGTGTTATGTGAAAATCATTACCAAAACTTCAGTTTTGCCTTTTTTTGTACTTAGCCTATATTTAGACTGTGTTTAGCTCAATTTAGCCTATAAGTTTCCCGGTGACAGCCCAGGTGGCCAGGTGGTTGCCCGGTTGAACAACAATGGCGTCCATGCGATTCATTAGCCGCTCTCTGCCAAATAAAGCGTCTCTAAAATGAGCGTGAGAACCTTCATTTGTTCCGTAATATGAATACATAGGTGACCTTGGACATGTCACTCTCATTTCTTGTCTTCTCACTTGGAAAAAGTTACAGAATTGGGGAACAGGGTGGTGATGACGTACATTTTTCGCCGACATACCGTACGTTATCCCTTGACACCAGGTAAAAAGTTACGTAATCTACAGCCAGTCGACGAATTACAGTGGGTGAATTGCAGAACGAAATCTTGTCATATCTATCTGTAATATCTTCAAGTTACCGCGGCAATGCCACCACAGATGTTACTTTGAGAGGTATTCGGTATGACGATGTTCCCAACTTGGCCGTGCACCACAGAGCGACACTGCAGTAGAGGTCGTAATCCCTTTCGGTCGCAATTCCAAGGTAGTTCCTTGGTACTGGTAGTTCCTTGGTAGTGGTAGTTCCTTGGTAGTAGTGGTGGTAGTTCCTTGGTAGTGGTAGTTCCTTGGTACTGGTAGTTCCTGATAGTAGTGGTGGTAGTTCCTTTTCATTGTTCCGATTTTTGATTGTAATTTTATTTATATTACGACTTTCTTTACTTGTTTATGTTTCAACATTTAAAAAAAAAACGTGTTTTAAACTCAAATACATTTTCGATTTCTTACTTCTAGCCAGCATCCAAGGCTTTCCTTAGCGGTCTTCACAATTAAGAAATAAAACACAATTTATACAAAACAATATAAATGCATCTACATTTTATGTCTAGCGATATATTATTTTAAAATAATATCATGCAATAAATTATTTACCTACCTTAAGGTAACTTGAACTATGTGACAAATAAGGAGAACAAATCTGCATTGCCCGTTTTGGACCCGAAAATGATGAACAGTCAACACAAACAGCGTTTGCACGTTTATGATGGTCATCGTTATGATAACAAGCGTACCAAGCTGGTTTTCTCCCAGCTTTGTAAATCCAAGCCCAGGGCTGTAAAATCACGTCTTTATATTGATTTTCAACACATACGTTGTACAAATAAATGTTAATACATTTGTACTACTTGTGTATTTTCATTGATGGACAAAAAATATTATAGCACATCAAACCGTACAACAAAGTGATGAATCTGAAGATGTAATTTTTGCTGAAACGATATTCTAAACAAAAAGAAACTGGAAAAAGTGCGACCAAATCGGGATAAGATCCCGGGTCGTCCTGATTGCCGGTCAGGTGCACCAACATCTGAGCCATTCGGACAAGCATTTTCCCGCTTTTCCGGGTGGAATAAGGAGACCACCTGACTGCCGGTCAGGTGCTCTACCATCTGAGCTAACCGGGCACGTATTCTCCCGCTTTGCCGGGTGGGATAAGGGGACCTCCTGATTGCCGGTCAGGTGCTCTACCATCTGAGCTAACCGGGCACGCATTCTCCCGCTTTGCCGGGTGGGATAAGGGGACCTCCTGATTGCCGGTCAGGTGCTCTACCATCTGAGCTAACCGGGCACGCATTCTCCCGCTTTGCCGGGTGGGATAAGGGGACCTCCTGATTGCCGGTCAGGTGCTCTACCATCTGAGCTAACCGGGCACGCATTCTCCCACTTCGCCGGGTAGGATAACAGGATCTCCTAGGGAGACAATGTCCACTGAACTAGTCACAATGTCCTTCTCAAACTCAAAACTGTTACTCGCTATTGCTTCGCCAGTCTAGTGGCAGACCAGCACATCGGCAAATAGCAAAGCAAGTTTGACCCACCTCTCTGTTTATTGGCCTCTAATTTCATATCATGCATTCCAGTCAAAACATCGCCATGCCTGATTTCAGATAACAATGGACACGCGCAAGACTTTATCAATAATTCAACCACAAATAAACACTGCATACCTTTCGCAACCAATCCTATTGTCATGATGAAGTATGTGACCCGAAAATACTGTGTAGTTTATTGATTTTGCGCACACGATTATTAATTAATTGGAACCGCAGTAATACGCAGATAGGAGAAGAGCAAAATTCCGGTGGTAATCTCTGGTAGCTGCAATAATATTAGATGGCAGAGTGTAATTGAAATGCGCAAATTCATAGTCGGATGCAATTTGCAAATTGAGGCACCGTTTCACCAACTACACACTGAGTCTCGCTTAAATAAGTTTTGAAGTAGTAACCCTAAATTCTTCTATCGACATAAAGACTCTGACGAGGTTATTTTTATCAGCAAAACGATATTGTTAAAGCAATGTCAATGAAGTAGCATCTGCCCAATTTGTCCCGAGACGCGCTGACAATGGCACCTGATACGTACTGTAGTTACAGAATTATGAGAGGTTATAGAAAAAGTTCTAGCCAAAAAAAAAGGGCCAGCAAAAGTAGTCATAATATGTAGGGTTTTTCGGCCTGGGTACGCTTGGGGAATCGATTAACCTTACGTGACTTTGCGGAATTACACCGTTCATGCAGGTTTGTTTTTCTTTACCTTCCCAGCAGGCTTCACAAGCTGGTATAAGCACGATTTCTGGTAGTGTTAACTAGTATGTGTTACGAAACGTAGGGGAAACAGTGAAACATTTATTTAGCATCCAAATCCCAGGGTGAAATAGCTGTGTCTCTAAACTAGTTAGCTTGTGCTAGAGATTGGACAAAGTAGACATGGATCATTAGGTCATGTCTCGAGTCGTGAGGTGTGTGGTGCAGTCGGGGGGGGGGGGGGGGGGGGATAAACCAAACAGTTGTGCGCTTTCAGTTTCAATCGCAGTGCCCTCAATTGTTCGTTTGAAAAATAAATACTCTGACTAATTCCCAGTTTTTCAGAAAAATCAAACCTACAAAGAAATTGATTACCTAAAGCCATGTATGTAGGTATTTACAGCGAAATAAAACAAATGTACAAATGTGAACACAACTTTTTTTTTTAATTACTAAGAATTTAATTTGAATCCACCTCTGACACCACTTTGTAACGTTGCTCCCAGTATCGCACTTCCTTACACAATTGTGACGTATTTATATTTTTTACTTTTAAAAGCTATGTCTAATGCCCGTAACATAACAACGATTTTTCACATGTGTTTCCCAATTCCCGGTACGGCCACGTAACATGATAATATTCAATCAAATTATATTCACCTGCAGTATTAGCTATTTACAAAGTATATTTATTTATACCTATGCTTAGGCGTGTCTGAATTAGCTGTTCCATGCGATTTCGCGTATTTGTTAGTTTTTCATGACAATTGGCCAAGTCCTGTCCGAAATGCAAAACCACTGAGACCTAGACCGCATGGCAGAGCGAGTACGCGAGACAAACTAGGCAAACACGAGACAAACGAAGAGTACGAGAGTACGAGGCAAATGAAGTCACCGAGACCAAGTAGGCATGCGCAAGACCGAGACCAAGTATAGGCAAAGACCAAGACCAAATACGCGAGACCGAGATCTAACCAATAAACTTTGAGTGTGCGACCGTCGATAAGTCCCCTTGAGCCTGCGTTTGACAGCTGATCGGCTAGGCGTTGGAAGTGACTGGGTTCTCCCCACAGGAAGGTGGGCGATGTCGCATGCACGCGTTGGGGCTAGTGTCTCGCTTCCTCGATTCCCACACGTTTCCTTCGAGTGTCGCTAGCATGACTGGCAATGGAGAGGTCTGGGAGAGGAAATAGGTTCTATAAGAGTGGTGAGAAAATTGGCGTGGAAAACCAAGGTAAAAACTTACACCTTGAAAGCTTTAGCTGAATCGTGTCGGCTAGGAAGCCTGGACCAGCTTCAATATTCTGTCTGGGAGATTTAGAAAGGAAACTCATGTCATAAAATGTTTTGACACTAATATGTGCCTTTTATTCTGTTAATTTTTACGCTATTTGTTGATCATTTCAAGGCCATCTCTTCTCCTGATAAGTTGTATACTCAGATTAAAGATTTTTAAATTTTATAACCCATGGCAAAGGCAAAAAAATTTCAAAATTTTTGAGGCGGCACACAGCATTTATGTGGAGCCAACTATGACGTCATCGTGGGTTCTGGGAATAGTTTTTTGGCCGTAATTACCTTCCCGAAGCACCGATTCGCTTCAAACTTTCGGTGCCTTGACTTTTGACAGCGATCACTTCGCAATATTCAAATTTTTAATCGATATTACAATTTTGAAAATTTATTTTGAAATTCGAAAGATTTTAGACAAAATGGCAGTTGGTTGACTAAAATGTTATTAAAACTTTAATTGCTTCTGTATTGGTTACAAAACGGCTAATTCTTTAATCTGTGCTCAACTTGTGTGATGGTGATAGAAGTCCTTTAAGCGACCAAACATGTCAATGAGTATGACATTGCATTGATTTCATTGACATTGACATTGACATTGAAAAACACATTGCACTGTCCGCGTTACGCGACGTAGAAAGGTGTCATGGCGGCGCTCGCTCCGGCGTCCGGTTCTGAGAAAGAAAATCTTTTCAATTTGCATTTATTGTTGAGAGTATTGGTTGTGTTTACTGGCCAAGGCTGGGCCTGGATTGCATCGCGCAATTTGATTTGTTTGATTGTTAAAAAGCATTCCTAGCTAAGCTGTACCCACATAAAAAGGTTTTACCTCACAGCGTTTAATGATAGTTCATGTGGATATTTATACTTTGAGTTGTGTGAGAGAAAGCTGTGAAGCCTTAAGGGCTCCAATCCAAAGCGCAGTGTGTATTGCGAATCCGTCCCGTTCTCGGCCTCTCAGAGAGTTTAGGGCTCCGACGGGCCCAGCCTTAAGGGCTCCAAAGCGCAGTGTATATTGCGAATCCGTATCGTTCTCGGAATCTCAGAGCGTTTATGGCACCGACGGGCCCAGCTCTGAGGGCTCCAATGTAACTCACTGCAGAAGGGCGCCGTGCCCGAAGTGAGGACGTCGAAGGAGCCCCGAGCCGGGTAGTGGATCGAGTCGAAACCCATCTCCGAGCACGAACTCTGGTCGCAGGCGGCCGACCAGAACAACGAGCTCATGTCCCACGTGACCACACTGTCGCAGGCACAAAGGGAAGGATTATCATTGTGTGATGAGGGCAGTCACATGATATAAGTTTTAGTTACTAGTACTTAGTTTTAGTGCTTCTTATACCACAGATCTTGTACAATGCAGTCACACAAGCTCCTAAACCATTCAAAGTATCTACGAAGGGGTAAACGTCACCTGGATACATTTGTGCCGTACGAGCAAATCGAAACAAATCCATTCAGAGGGCGCTGGCCATTGACAAGGTTCATTCCTAAGAAAATGAACTCATTTCTTGAAGATGTCCAAATGGAGAAGTAATACAAATTAATAGTTTTCGTGATAACAGCCCCTAAATTGTATGAAGGCTTTTATTGGCACTTGTTTTCTGGATATATTTCTTCTATTTCATTTGCAATAAGAAGATGAATAACGAAACTAGGTGACATATATAGTAATAAAACCCAAAAAACTGTTTAGTGCTGGAAAAATCCAATATTCTGTGCCGATTCCTAGATACCGCTGCGCACACTGATACAAAAGCACACTAAACACTACAACACACAGCCCAGTTAAATTGAGAGACTTCCATGCATGCTTGCTTCGTTTTACCTATGATAGCCATCACAATTTGGTGACATACGGAGCCATATCCAATTCTTGGTCGCTCTATTAATTTTTTTTTCAATTAGACTTACGGATCAGAGAATGCCTATCGGACAAACCGTTATATACGCAATTTGAGCAAAACAGTTCAAAGGTAAATGTTTTTCACAACAAGCCATCTCTATAATATGTTAAGTGGAATGTGGCTGAAACTATTTGTGTTCAAGATGGATACCGCATGGCACAAAAGATACCGAGATCTCATCATTTTGAGTGCTGATGCTTCTAAGCTTCCATGTTTCCATGCTTCCATGCTTTTCACAGCTCATCTCAAGAGCTGTAAAAATCCTTTGACAATTTACACTAGTGCCTCCATGTTCCCCTCTTTGCGAATGTTTGTTAATGTTCTTAGGTTCGAAACTTCTTCAATCCAAAATCGAGCTTTAGTGCACGACGACGTTCCTGGTACTCTACAGAAATGGAATGCTGGCGAAAATCTTTGCTTGATTTTACTAATTGGATGTTATTGGATTCGTTCGTGAAATTACGAGCTTCGATAAGTGGCAAGTTCGGGTTTTGAATCACATTTATTGTTCAATTAGGAGTAATTAATTTATTATTACAATTCAATTTCGCGGTTTCTTTGACGAAACACATGCTACGTCTAATCGTGAGCATATTCAACTATAGTTTGTCGCATCTTTGATATTAAATTCTGCACATTGCAATGTGGTATAATATGGATGGTGGATCCTCGAGTTAAAAGTGGAAAAAACAGACAATTGCTCAGATGCTGAAAATGTGATCTAAATCATTGCTTGTCTTGCTTTTAATTTGGCAAGACGACGGGATTTAAAATTTACAGCGATAGAAAGTTGACCAAATTGGATTAATTTGCAAAGGTTGTAATCATATTATTTCGAACCAATGTTTCTTGGAAGCTTGTGGTAAATAATATATTTAAAATGGAAACTCATGACGTAAGTTTCTCTGTTGAGGATGGAATTTTTATTACTTTGAAGATTATTTGCTAGTCATCGCAAGTATAGGAGCACAGAAACCGTTATTATACGGACGTTCGGTAGACGTTGTAAAGCCAACGGTAGATAACGTGCATTCAACGTTCGGGTAGAACCTAATCGAACGTTTGGCGGATGTCAACGTAGAACGCAAGTTATCTCCCGTTAGCTTTTCGACGTCCACCGTATTACTGATATTACTATTAGGAGATTATTCTGTGTGTGGCCTCGATCCACAATGAATGACTAGAAAAATAGGGGAAATTTTGTTATGTATCACCAAGGTGACTACCCCTGCAAATCTGCACACGCCATCTGTGATCGGCAGTTCATAAATGAACCCCGAGGGTTAAGGTTGTTAGAGTGGGTAAAAAATAATCTGGCTAAACTTTGAACTTTAACCTTTTTCTTAACAGTATTCGATCTGAGACTAGGAAGAACAGAATATCATCATTCCCTATAGAATTGTATTGGCTTTCTGCTAATGCTGGCGAAATTTTTTTTATTTTTAATTATTAAGTGCATTTTACTCAAATTAAATCATGCAGGTGGAAAAAAATATTATTTGAGAAGCATTTGAAAACTATTGAATGCAGAGCAATGCGATTGTTTTTCAGTGTTGCCAAGTTGATTGTGCAGGGAATGCATATGTGAAATTATTACCAGTTGGTGTTAATAAGGGTAAAAAAATAAAAATAAATCGATGTATCGCCACTTTTTAACTTTTGTTGGCAGTTCTAAGGTGCGAAGATTTCAAAATTAGCCAATATTTTGCCATAGTTAGCAAGAAAAAAATGGTTAACTACACGTCTACTCAAAAACCGGCAAATGGCAAATAGCGTCGATCGGGTCACTCCGAGGAGGTTTCCGAACGCTGGAGAGCGTCCGGAGTAGGTTTTCGTAAGCCTCTATAGACGTTAAGGTGGGATGATCACCTTGGTCTACGGATATCTACCAAACAATTGTTTACAGGCAAACTATAAGTGACAGCCCCATTGAATAAGCTCACCTCCTGGGTAATATACAAGGGTTTAAAATAACGTTAAAATATTTTGTTGTGCTACGATGGTTTGGCTAAATAACGTCCGTATTTATGGGAAGTATTAGTTTTCATAGCAGCCATAATTTTCCATATTTATTGATGAGCGTAGCGAGCGAAGCGAGCGAAGCGAAATCATCAATTTCACTACTGCTAAAAAAAACACTTGGTGTGTGTTTTTTTTTTTTGTATGTGTGTTTGCGCGCGCTCTACAGGCCAAACGCCTGCTTCGAGTGGGATGAAATTTTCAGGGTGTCTACTTTTGTTCTCAACTTAGACCCCCTGCCTTTTTCAAGAAAATCCTCCACACCCTTCACTTTCAAAGCAGAAAAAAGAGCAAAATTCGACAATTGGGCATGTTTGGAAAAGTACGGAAATTTATTTAAAAGTGCGTATTTTTTTCAAATGTTCCAAATTTCAATTTGCCTATAGAAACCATCGAAACCAAATCGAAAAATCACACCAGATTTTTCCAAAAAAACCAACCCAATAAAACCTAATAAAAACCCTTGGGCATGAGTTACATCTATGTATTAACATGCACATTGCTTTATGACCTTAAAATGAGCATATTTCCGCTACCCTACAGCTCGGACAGAAACAAAGAAAGGCCAGGATCGCTTACAATTTCAAGTGATCAGAATTTTCGAAAAAGCAATGGTCCGGCTTGCTGCTCCATGATTTAGGCTTTTTGCCTCAATCTTTTTATGCGCTAAATACAAATCGCTACGCTCATCTTCAACGCAACACAAATTGCGTTCGCCCTAGTGTAAGGAACGTTAATTGATGAGCGTAGCGAGCGAAGCGAAATCATCAATTTCACTACTGCTAAAAAAAACACTTGGTGTGTGTTTGTTTGTTTGTTTGAATGTGTGTTTGCGCGCGCTCTACAGGCCAAACGCCTGCTTCGAGTGGGATGAAATTTTCAGGGTGTCTACTTTTGTTCTCAACTTAGACCCCCTGCGTTTTTCAAGAAAATCCTCCATACCCTTCACTTTCAAAGCAGAAAAAAAGAGCAATATTCGACAATTGGGCAAGTTTGGAAAAGTACGGAAATGTATTTAAAAGTGCGTATTTTTGTCAAACTTTCCCAATTTTGATTGTTGCCGTTAAAAACTTTAGAAACCAATTCGAAACAACATTTTTTTACTTGAAGTTGACTTCAAGATTTGACATATATGTTAGAAATTTTGTCAATTTCGTGCATGCAAGTTTTTGAAAGTAAGTCCGCGGCATAAATATATCTTCAACCTAATAAAAACTCCGGGCATGAGTTACATCTATGTATTTACATGCACATTGCTCAATGAACTCAAAATGAGCATATTTCCGCTACCTGACAGCTCGGACAGAAACGAAGAAAGGTCAGAATCGTTTACATTTTAAAGTTATCAGAATTTTTAAGAGAGTTATGGTCCGGCTTGCTGCTCCATGATTCTCATACGCTTTTTGTCTCAATCTTTTTATGCGCTACATACAAACCGCTACGCTCATCTTCAACGCAACACAAATTGCGTTCGCCCTAGTATTGGTCCAATGACTGACCTGAGCGCCCTCTGCAACGAGTTGACCTTGTGGCCCCAGAACCGGCAGTTCGGCACGGTGAGCGAGGACACGAACAGCTCCACGGCGCGCTCGTGCGGACACCGGATGAACGCCCGGATCGCTGCACGAACATACTTCCGGTCAAACACCATGGCTTAGCACCAAGGCGCCAGGACGCCGGGATTTGTGTAATGGGGACGGGGAACTTACTTTATGTTAAGGTGATAGCTCAAGGGTGATGGATCAAGTGTGATAGCTCAGGGGTGATAGCTCAAGGGTGATAGCTCAGGGGTGATGGCTCAAGGGTGATGGAACAAGGGTGATAGCTCAAGGGTGATAGCTCAAGGGTGATTGCTCAAGGGTGATTGCTCAAGGCCCTCAAGGGTGATAGCTCAAGGCTTGATGGCTCAGGGGGGCATGGCTCAAGGGTGATGGAACAAGGGTGATAGCTCAAGGGTGATTGCTCAAGGCCCTCAAGGGTGATAGCTCAAGGGTGATGGCTCAAGGGTGATAGCTCAAGGGTGATTGCTCAAGGCCCTCAAGGGTGATAGCTCAAGGGTGATAGCTCAAGGGTGATGGCTCAAGGGTGATGGCTCAAGGGTGATGGCTCAAGGGTGATTGCTCAAGGGTGATAGCTCAAGGGTGATAGCTCAAGGGTGATAGCTCAAGGGTGATAGCTCAAGGGTGATAGCTCAAGGCTATCAAGGGTGATAGCTCAAGGGTGATAGCTCAAGCTGGGCCCCAAGGCAAGAATCCCCCACCCGGGGGGAGGGGGGGGGGGGGAGGGAGCGTCCGATGAGAATTGGACCTGATTTAATAGTTACACCAATAATTATAGGCAACAAATTTAAGAACAATTAAAATAACTACAACAGTAAATATTTAAATTATAATATTATAATTTTATTCTATCAAATTGCCAGGGGGATCTGCCGCCCTGCAGCCCCTCCTCACGAGCCGCCCCTGCCCCAGGGTGATAAACTCTAGAAAGTGTGTACGTGCCGGTAAGCTCAGCAGTCCCCAAGTCAGCGAATGAGGTGACGTTGGGCATGAGGTTGTGCGCGCAAGCAGGCTGGTCCCAGCCGCCGTTGACGAAGAAGTCGATGTGCCCGACGGGTTGGACCAGGCCGTAGCCGACGAACGGGATGGTCGGCCTGCCGTCGGTGTGGACGGCGTCGACGAAGACGGCGTCGCCGATGTCGAGACGCACCTCCTTGACGTAGCCCTCGAAACCCGGCTGGGCGGCGTCCAGGGCTGCGAGGAGTTTGTTTGTTTGTTGTCATGATAATTAATTCGAAAGTATACAGACATATTGTCACTGGTTTCTTAAAATTATATTTATTTTATATAGAACATTTATAAAAAACAATCAGTTAAGACCTAAAACAATCAGTTTAGTCTTAATTTACAAAGAATTTGTACCTTGTTTGCGTTCTGACAAAAACACACAAACTCGTCTACACTATAAAATTAAAATTCCATTACAACATTTTGTTTTAGTCTTGTTTTCAACTTTTTTGCAGTCAGGTTCTTAAAAGTCTCTGGTAACGTATTCAAAAGTTTAGAGGGCATGCGAGTGATGTCGTCGTTAGTTTTTTCGAGGTTTGGGTTCGACTTGGTGTTCACGTTTAAGGTGCAAGCTGCTGTCGCTTTTGATTTATTAACATTGTTATAACCAATTTGCTCCGAAGAACTAAAAATCAATAGGTCAACAACGATAGTGTTTTATTGCAAAATACCAGTACTCATAATACCAAGGCAAATACCTACCAAGATAATAAGCTTTAAAAACTATTTTCATTTGCCGACTGTTTCAAAACTTTGAGTACCTAAATCGGTTCCATTTTGTAAGACGTGGATTTAATTTATTAACGCATCAAATGCCACATGCGTATGATAATAATATTTAACATTATGAATTTAGACCACGTTATTTTAATAAGAAATTAAATTTTTACAGTTTGGAATAACATCGGTGACAAGATAATAGCAGGGAAATATGTAATCTCCGAATCAATGGACATAAAAATCTAATAAAACTAAAGCCAAAACTTCCCATTTCAATAATAGCAAAAGATTTGCCGATTAAAATATGTTTTTCATGGTTCAACAATCATAATATTATGGTTCACTATCTTTTGTGGGCTTTCTTAGCCAAATTTAGTTCAGGGACATTAACACTAACACATTAACATTAACATTAACATTAACACGCACAACATGGTCAATTGTGCCACGAAACTGAAATTGTGTTCACTAATCGTTTTAACCACATCAAATGGAAGGAATTGGTGGTTGAGTCAGAATATAAATTGTCTATCGATTACGCAGTACACCGGCATTTCCATACTGGTGCAGGACCAGGTTCCAGCCTCCAGCCTCGCATACTCGCCTGATACCCAGAGAAACCTCCCTTGTGTTGCTCAGGTCCAAGACAGAGGGTGGGGAGGAGGAGGGGTACACCAATCAATATTAATAACAATAATAGTAACATGACAATAGTGATAAGGTGTTACCAAGGCAATTGAAGTTTCTGGTATTAAATTGGTCCAGAAATGAGTTGGTCAACAGGCTACACAGCAAGTAGAATGTCGTGAGGCTCAACAGGTCACGCTGCTCTGGGTGGGTCCGACACTAGAGTCTGATTCAACAGTTTCCCCCGGCTTTCCCTGCAAACATCTCGGTCCCAGCACGCATTCAAAGGCAGAGGGTTCGGTGCTTTAGTCCCATCAAGTTGAACAAGACTTTAGTTGAAAAATATCAAGCTAGGCGCATGCGTGGCATTGATTGAGACAAATAACAACCCCGTTAATCTTACGAAGGACTACAGGCAGAATATTACAAAGTCCAGCCAATTTCCATACAAGTCTATGCAAATCTTGGTTTTGCTTTGATATCACATTTTGTTTACAGGATACGAGCTCTTCTACAGCAATTTCTCAGCATATTTTAGTAATTCTCCTCTTGCCACAAGTCAGAGACGTAAGAACCACCCAAAACCACACCGGTATCCTTCTACTTTTAGTGTCAGCTTATATTGACATTAATTTGATATATTTTTGTATATTTTTCCTTTATCGAATCCCTTCACCTCTATTCCATTTTAAAGGTATTCAGATAAAAATTACTCCCCACATTCCAGGACTTTTCTTGCCACACATTAGAGACGTAAAAACCTCCCAAAACCACACTGACATCCTTCAATTTTGAGTTCCACATTTTTTTTGCTATTTCTATAACTATTTTGTGTCCATGTGTCCTGTATCATAATATAGGGAATTCCTTCGCCTCAATACTCTGTTACAATGAATATTGAAACTCTTACCAGTGATCCTCGCTATGTTTGGGATGGCCTTGCCCACGTACCCACTAATGTGGGCTCCCAGACTGAAGCCGATCAAATGAACACTTGCCACGGTCACTCCTTTATCGGCGATCAGGTATTCCAGCAATCTGCAATGGTTTGGCAATCAAGTACAGTCTAGCCTGTGAGAGAATATGCCACAGCAGGAACTGCCCACTCACGAACGACCATCTCACGAATTTAAATTCTAAGGTCGGGAAAACAAACCCCTAATTCGGTTAAAATTATAAAAAAGTAACAGCATGTATATATTTAATTTTTATGAGTAAAATATCAACGAATAAATAGTTGAACGACAAAAACATAAGCTCTGGTAATTTAAGAAGGTATAATGATGATGACAGGATTTCCGTTCTGTCAAATTGGCGCTTATGTAAATAAAATAAATCTACTTAAATAAAACGAAGTATAGTACGACATATTATACAATAGTACGTATCAGGTTATTTTGTCATCAGCAAACCGGTATTCTGCAATGTTATAGTACAGGCCCAGTGCCCCGAGGCGCTGGTAAAAGAACCAGAGATGCATTTTAGACACGAGCTATGCCCACATGAGCTACATCCCATTGTGAGCCTTCTGTTTGACTCGAGACATTGCGTGTGAGTTTTGAAACTCTTGGCTCGAGGAAGATGCAAATCCACTCTCCTTCTAAACGTGAAACAGAGTTTAGTTAAAGGAGCCCTCCAAATTGCTTTTCAAAGAACTTAATATAATGTACAGAGAACCAATTAATTAAACATCCCGTTTGAATTTTTTGAAAAAAAAATTTGCGTCGGAATATCGCACATTTTCGTTTTGGCGTGGCACCTCCTCGTGACGTATCCTTGGGGAACGGCTAGCGCCAGCAGCATGCGCTACGCAGTGGCAATTTTATCTCAATGGACAGCGACATTACATCGAATTGTTGTAAAAAGCCATCTCAAATACGAGCGTTGTGTCAGGACGGCGAGTGCATTACTGAGCACGGCTCTATCGATGTAATTACAAAAAACATTGATGTGCTAAACAAAACAGACGCCACAAGGTATTTCCTCTCAAGTAACTCTCCTCGTCTCCTTTCTTCGGCTTGTTTAACATTATTTTCCGCGATTTCTGTTTGAGAGAACTTCGGATACATATATTCCATGGAGGTCCTGCCATTTTCACTCCATATCGACAAGTGACCCGACCGCGAAAGCCATCGGCCTAATACTAGACACTGCGTAGCGCGGCCAAGCGCATGCTGCTGGCGCTAGCCGTTCCCCAAGGATACGTCACGTGGAGGTGCCGCGCCAAAACGAAAATGTGCGATTATTCCGACTCAAAAAATGTTTTTCCAAAAAATTCAAACGGGATGTTTAATTAATTGGTATTCTGTACACTACATGTTTTTTTAAAAGCAATTCGGAGGGCTCCTTTAACATATATTGCATATACAATGACGTATCAGTGGCGTGCCTCACTCACTGGACTGTGGTGGCGGCGACCACCCGAGTGTTGGCGACCACGTTGAAGTAGCTGGAGTCCTTGGCCCCGTTGCCCCAGTCCACCGCGATTACATTGGCGTCCACCTGCCAGGCAAAACAGCCGAGCGAATACACACTACGCTCACTTTGTCAGTTTGACAGTTTGTAAATTTCGTGCCAATGGTGATTTCGCTTCGCCAGTCTCTATCCATTATAGGTATCAGCGTCCTATTTAAAGGACCTAGGTAGTCAAAAATTGCGTTTTTTCTACTCAAAAAATTTGAAAAAAATATGTAGCTCTATTTTTACCCTCTCATAAATATATTGAAAATATATTTGACTCTCAAATAAACATTTCAAACAATTGGCAAATAAACATTTGGCAAGAGGAGAATTACTAAAATAGAGAAATTGCTGTAGAAGAGCTCGAATCGTGTAAAAAAATGTGATATTAAAGCAAAATCAAGATTTCCATCGACTTGTATAGGAATTGGCTGGACTTTGTCAAATAAACATTACCGCCAAGCTTGATATGTAATTTTCTTCTTTGTGATCAAGTAAAATACATTTGGGACTTCATGGGTGACAGCCCATCTTTGATAAACGCATATGTGGTATAAAATATCACAAACAATTAATTATATAACATTGTATAAATTGTAAGATCACAATCTAGCAAAGAGACGAGGGTTTAAAGTTACTACTTCGTAAAAAAACACAAATTCAAACCAATTACATTGCGAAAAACAATCGCGGTTTGCAATCGTCATAATTTTATCTCACATTAATAACGTTTGTTTCCAGTGAACTTAGCATCGCCAAATCAACACAAAACAAATCAGATTGCATAATAAAAACTCACCTTGGCAACGACGGCGTCCGTGAGGGCCACGATCCCCGGGTCGTCGGCGTCCTCCATGAAGCCGTGGACCACGAAGATCGTGGGCCGATCGCTGTCAAAGTCCGAACCGTCGACACTGTAGACGCCGTCGGCAGGGTGCGCCACTGGGAATCTGAGAACCGACGCGGGCAGCGATTGCGTCAAGCGATTGCGTCAAGCGATTGCGTCAAGCGATTGCGTCAAGCGATTGCGTCAAGCGATTGCGTCAAGCGATTGCGTCAAGCGATCGACATGTTACCGGCAGCACGGCCCATTGAAATAAGCAGGCAACTTTTAGCTATCGACCGGTTACCCTTAGCTACCGATCGTTATGTTCTTAAACAATCGATCCGCTGACCACGTGACACGGACGGCTATTGGGTGACATTGAGGGCGGGTTTTACAATGTCCTGTTAAATTTTTGACTCGCCGTCAATTTGTTAACTCCAAGGTCGAAGGTAATCAGATACCTCTATTTTCATTTTAACTGACAGCTAGCTCTTTAACTGGACATTTTAAAACTGGCTGTAAAACTTTTTGATGTGATTTTTATTGTTACTTTAATCAAAATGACGGAATGAGAATTCAGGATAATATGGCAGAATGAGTGTGTAGAGCAAGAACCCAAGGGTGGACCCGGTGCCGGCACCAAGGCCTGCTACCGTCCAACAGCACCAAGGGCCGGCCACCGCTTAGCCTTGTCCCGTTGGCACACTGTGTTGGCGCTGTCCCTGTGGCACTGGTCAATTGGGTGTCGGTGAATGACAGGCTGCTGATGGAGTCTCACTTGTTGGGTGCGTTACGGGTGTAGAGGTAGTACTGGGTGTCGATGAACTCGGGTGACTTGGGCGGGGGCATCGGGCGCAGCAGCGTGGTCCAGGGGGCGCCGTTCGAGAAGCAGCCCAGCGAGCCGAAGCAAGAGTCGGCAGCGCCTGTGAAAGAGAGGTGCCGTAATGTGGGCGGGGTCGATTTAACTTTTGCAATAGCAACGTCCAAATGGGACGCTTCAATTCAATTTCGTTGCATCACTAGTCATTCGGCAGAAGCTAAACGCTGAATCTTGGGATAGGTAATAGGTATGTGTGAAAGCCACTTGGCTGTGAATATCGTTTGTCAACACATAATGTTTACATTGCTTTCCCAATGCCCAAGTACTGCTAACGAAGCATTGTATTTTAAAAAGCCCAGATATGACTCTGATCAGATTAGCACTTATTCTACAAGCAATTGATTTGAAGGAGCCAGACTATTTCCCTGATAGTAATTGACGCAACATTTGGACGTTATATCTGATACTATCAGTCTAAAATCGAATTAGTGCTCAGAAGGTTTACCTTACATTATGTTTCACACAAAAAATTCATAATTTCTAGATTATGATACATACAATGAAATGCCCTTATTACATGACGAAACTATTTTTGCTCATCCTAGCCCGAGGAGAACAATTTTACCAGGAGTGTCCCTCAAACATCTCGCTCCTAGCACGCAGCCAAAGACTTGCCACTCAAACATCTCGGTCCCAGCACGCAGCCAAAAGGCTTGCAACTCAAACATCTCGGTCCCAGCACGCAGCCAAAAGGCTTGCCCCTCAAACATCTCGGTCCCAGCACGCAGCCAAAAGGCTTGCCCCTCAAACATCTCGGTCCCAGCACGCAGCCAAAAGGCTAGCCCCTCCAACATCTCGGTCCCAGCACGCAGCCAAAGACTTGCCCCTCAAACATCTCGGTCCTAGCACGCAGCCAAAAGGCTAGCCCCTCCAACATCTCGGTCCCAGCACGCAGCCAAAAGGCTAGCCCCTCCAACATCTCGGTCCCAGCACGCAGCCAAAAGGCTAGCCCCTCCAACATCTCGGTCCCAGCACGCAGCCAAAGACTTGCCCCTCAAACATCTCGGTCCTAGCACGCAGCAAAAAGGCCGAGGGCTCGGCGCTGATTCTAGGACTCACTTGCAAAAGGAAATTATCAGACTTAACTAATAGATTCAACTGATTACCGATGCTAAAACGCCCTGGCACAATTACATTTTTTTATGGGTAACGTTTCTATCAATTAAGTGGCCATAAGAGCCGAAGTAGGCCAAGTTTATCTGAAACAAACCCCAAATAACCTACCGGCGTTGATGCGAACCACTGCACTCGAGGCTGCCACCAGCACTGCAGCAAGGACCCCTGACGACATCCTGGAAGCTGCAGGAGTGAGCGCTGATGTCGAGGGTGAGTGCCTTTTTATCCTGGACGGAACCCACCGTCGGTGACCTTGGGGAGTTCACTGATCCGGGGCGTCTGGCTTTGATGCAGTCACGTGTGAAGCGGTGTGTCACTATAAAGAGCGTTGCAAAATTTTGCGCGTTAGCAACACGAAACAAAAATGGAAATTATTTCGGAAATGGTTCCCGGTTCGATATCGCGTCTTCCCATCTTTCCGTACCTTCTTTAAAACAAATAGCTATCCATTTCTCTAACGTAAAGAATTTAGGATCGGTACAATTAACCATGTGAAAACTTAACTAATTATAATTTATTTTACACTGTAAGGGGGATAGACACTAACGTATTGTGTATAACCTCAAATTACATAGACTATAATGTGCGATTAATAAAAATAATTTTGCAAGAACGTATTTCCATTTATTTTATTTTGTTAAGGAGAAAAACTGCCTCGCAGCCAGATGCGAGCAGCTGTGAGATAGCGCGAATGCCGAGTCTCACGAGTATGCGGTTTTTTTACTTAACCGTAAGAGATAAACTATTTAAGTAAGCGAGAAAGTTGTAGATAAAGAATCAATCTGTGTCGGTAACGGACCCGCTTTTCCATTTGTTGGGTTTGAAAGGAACGAAACAGCTTCTAAAAGTGATGTATTTTGCTCTTTTTTGCGTGTTTTCGTGAATCGATAAAGGGATGAACG
Organism: Nemoura dubitans; assembly: GCA_921293005.1. Classification (NCBI taxonomy): domain Eukaryota; kingdom Metazoa; phylum Arthropoda; class Insecta; order Plecoptera; family Nemouridae; genus Nemoura; species Nemoura dubitans. The sequence goes on along the minus strand of OV121078.1, from coordinate 11,521,195 downwards.
AGGTTAACTATATATTTTATCTCGATGGACAGAACAATTCCACAAAATGTGGCTTTCAGAACAAAAGTTGCCGAGTTTCAAGGCCACATCGTTGTAGTTATCATTTTAATATTTCAGTATGTTGTTTTCAAAATACGTAAATAAGGACGATCATTGCACTTTTTTTCTAAAATTTGCCCCTGTAATGCTAGTACCACCCCAAAACTTTTCGTTCTTTACCCATTTGAGAGCCATGTTTACAAAAGTGCAAAGAAAAATGTGGAAAAAGGGTCATGGACACCCATTTTTATATATTTTACTACAATAATATATTCGAATATTGGAATGATTACTTTTACAGTGTGGCCGTAAGAACTCGGCCACATTTGGTCTTTTTCAATATTTTCCATTACCAATTTTCGACTTTGGTTACCCTGCGAAAGAAATAACACTTGAGTACTTGAATAAATTTACATTGATACATCTGGTTAGGGGTGTACAAAGTTTGAAAAAACACTTTAATTACAATCGGAACTGTCCTTGAGCCTTAAGAAGAGTGTATTTACATCTTCCTCGAGGACCCACTGCTGCTAGAAACCAACTGAGAGTTTCGAAAATTATAAGCCATGTCTGGGGTCGGACAAAAGGCTCTATGGGCAGTTTTGAAACTCTTGGCTCGTGTCTAGCAGCGGTGGGGGTCCTAGAAGAAGATGCAAATCCGCTATCCTTCTTAACGTAAAATGAATTATATTGCATATTGGAAGGTTTGTATGAAATCGACTCTACTTACACACAGGTGTTGTTTAACAAAGCGTGCATCAAGTGGTCGTTGCAAGTGTTAGTCTGTTATGTCTTGTAATTACTTTCGCAATTGCAATACTCTTGTCCTGTCAGTACAGGTGCAATAAGTCGCAGCGATTGGGTCTCGTGTGGGTGGCAACGGTTGTCAAGGCATGCCGATTATTGCAATAAAACTGAAATGTTGTTATGCAATTTTGGTTATCGTGTCTGGTGCTAGAATTACCTTTCGCGCCGTATTGCGGTGTTTACAAGGTAAACAAGTTACTGTTACCTATTATAAAGAGTAAAACACACCAGTGAAAAGCTGTGTTTACAGCTAACAATGTCAGTGACACGCTGTCGTCAACATTGGCACTGCCACCAATCAGAGACTCAGGATGTGCAAGACGTAATGTTCGCGACTTTGCCAGGAAGTCTCTGATTGGTCCAGCAATGTTGATGACATCGTGTCACTGACACTTTTAGCTGTAAACCCAGCACTTAGCAATTTAGGTTATCGTGGATGATTAATAATAATAATAATAATAAGCTATTCAAATACGTGGGAAGTGTTATCAATAAAAAAGCAACGATTGAGGAAGAAATGAATCAAAGATTTCAAAAGGCATCATCATTTTTCAATCTGTTCGGATAATGCTATATGGGACGAGGATTTCCCCAAAAAATGTAAATTAACAATATACAAAATGTATTATGTACCAATACTCACATACTCGGCAGTGACATGGAATATGGGTGGGAAAGAAGAAAGCCAATTGCAGGCAGCTGATATGAAATTTTTAACAGGTGTAAAGGGAGAGGCAAAAATGGACAAGATGCGAAGCAGTATTATCAGACAAGATGAATTTTGCCACTTGAATCTGTTCCACACCTGAAGGAGTGGAAAGGTTGGGATTTACGCGGGAAAGAGAGAGATTTCGGTGGTTTGGGCACATGAAAAGAATGCATATACGAATAGGATCCCCAGGCGGGAGTTTGAAGCAACTGTTGGGAGCCGAGGAAGGGAAAGAAGACCGAGATTGAAATGTATTGGAATAATTAAAGACGATCTAGAGAAGAGAGGTATCGATTGGAAGTAAGTGGATGGAAAGGAATTGAGAAACGAGAAGAAGTTGTGGGGGATGATGATTGAAAAATGTGAGGAAGAAGGGGAAGAAGAAAGTGAAATGAAGGAATGAAGGAAGAGACTAGAAGCGTCAGGCTGGCCGGCTTTGACAAGTCTAGAGCCTTGATAGAATGTCAGTACTTAATTTTAGTTAATAAAGACAATAAAATGAATATGTAGAAATCACTTTTACATATAACTTATTGACCGAGGAGGATCATGCTCAGAGAGCCTTATCATAAGATGTAAATGATTCTTGCTTTATTTGAAAGTCTCTTAGATTACTTTGTTCGGGCAGTCACTGATACTTTGCAATTGCATGTAAATTAACATTTTGGTTCTTGGGAGATATTCGGAGAAAAATGGGATCCTTTCACCTTAGCAACAAACTTATTGCGAAGATTGTTATCAAGCCGCTAATGCAAAGGTTTAAATATTACGTGTCTCAAGTCTGTTGCACAAAAAGATGGTAACACAAATTAGCAAATAAGCAACATTTGAATAGGTATGCATGCAAACACAACACTGCAAATGGTAGAATTTTCTAGTTTTAATCCATTTAGGGTCGGTTTTACAAGTGCCTTGACCCAGAGTTTAAGCATGAGTTAAGTTATTTGGCATGGCAACCGCCAATAGGATGCCGTGGAATTTATCTGTTTCCGAGGGTTAGGCGCCAGAATTGAAAAATATTTTACACCCTTTTTTCACCCCTTTTTAATCATTATGAGGAGAATTTCAATGCAATACGATAATTTCTTTATATTTTGTGTGTTTATCAGTATTTCCCTGTTCTATTGGATTTAATTAGGAACTGAACGAAATTAACGGATTACCATCTACACCGCTATTATTGAAAGGTTTCTTGCCTCATCTTTACATACTTCTGACGAATTACTGCATAAATTAACTAAAATAATTTGAGCATTACCATTAATCAGCGAAGATTCGAGTACCCAATTCTGCTTTCACTAGCCCACCTTTAAAAGCCCTCTCCCCCCCCCCCCCCTCTGAATGCATGACAATTTCCCTGCAGATGGCAGCACATCTCCATAGTCGCAACCTCGAAAATCAAAGCTTAGTGGCGTGCCGTCGTTCATAACAAGGCAGTCCTTGTTCCCCTGTCGATCGAGAGAAAATTCGAAAAATTTGATTTCGGAATATCATTGTTTGTGTAACATGTTTTCACATACATTTTTTGGATGATTTATGTTTCTGAAGCTGCATTTAGTTGAATGATATAACTATTTAAACGTGTTTTTCCTATTTAAATGGCATTTGACAAAATTAAACGTAGGTACGTATGTTTCTCAGAAGATAATTAAAGATCGGTGTTATTGCGTATTTCATACTGGGAGTGGGAGACGTCAAAATACAAAATTTTACGCAGGAAACGGATTGTGATCCGATATGGGATACTGGGTTGCATGATAGGTATTGACTCAAATAATGGTTTTGAAATAATTGTTTTAGTTTTTCTTCAAAAGTTAATTACAAATATTCAACGCAAAAAAACTTGATGCTTTTGTTGTAATCTCTTCTAAATAATTAATAATGAAAGCACAAATATAAAACGGTAAAACAGAGATGATCCATGACTCATGCATGTATTTTGTAATATAGGTTTTATCATAATGCTTTTTTTCTGAGTTCACTAATAAAGTAACAATGCTCTAAAAATATTTAATCTATATTAGGCCACTATTCAGAAAGTGAGTGAAACTTAATATTTGGCAATCTCGTTAAACAATAACCATGGCATAAAACAAAAATAGGTAATTTTCATCTGCAGAATAATAATGAGCAGATGGCTGATTGTTTTCTTGAATTTTCTCTGCTGGGACCAATACATTCCATTTTCTAGATCAAGGCACTGCTACGTTTTGACTTCTCTTTCGTTATTTTTTGTTTTATTACAGCTAGAGAATAGGAGTTTGTTTTAATAATTGTCATTCTCTGTGTATTTGGGAAGCGTCTTAATGATTTCAGGTGAATATGTAGATTTAAAGTCTAATGCTGGGTTCACATCTGGCAATGACAGTCACATGATGACATGAATATTGGATCTGCAACAATCAGAGGCAATGGCAGAGTCGCGAACATGACGTCATGCACATCCAAAGTCTCTGATTGGTCCAGAGCCAATGTTGATAACATCGGGTCACTGACATTGCTAGCTGTAAACCCAGAATAACATTTTCTATGATTAACATTTTGTGTGGAATTCATCTTTGGCAAGTGACTAGGATCAAGTTACTGAATTAAATTTTGCTAACAAGCAATGTGCAGCTAGACATGAGTCCAAATGAACAAATCGACTTTCCTATATTGGTGTCGTGAGTAAAGTTAATATAATAATAATCCGTCGATTATATTGTCTTTGGACTCAGTCTTAATACCATAATTAAACCATAGTACTCTTCACATAATTACAAATTGTCTAATTATTTACAACTCTATAAAGACTTGGATTACCTACATAAAATCGAATGGGTTATAATTTGTTCTAATCTAAAGAAAAATGTAACCTTAGTAAAGATTTGTAAAGATAGTTTGGAAGCTGAGTTTTGGCGGGTTGATAATATATTATTATGAAGTTGTTATTTTGTAACAAATTTCAAAGAAACGAAACACGGACACAAAATAGTCGGTAATACGATGATGTCCAATTTCTTCTGGTGAATTCATAAACGAAACTACTTCAATCCAACGAAGTTTTGAAAATACTTCAATTCATAGCCATACCATACAATGGAGAAATCTCCAGTTAAAAGTTTTTACAGAAAATGATTGTTTTTTACAAGTCACAGTAGATCTAACACGGCAATTTCTAAATCGATCAGATGTTTCAACCAATCCCCCGCCAAAAATATGCATATACCTTTCGAAAACCTCAGAAAACCTCACAGTAATTCTTTTTCCAAACATCTTGGACTTCTGGCACTTGTTCATGGACAGATTCAATGGTCAAGCTCACTTTTAGTACCACACAACTTCATTTGACGTGAATTGACTAACATGAGAATCCTTGTACAATCACGTTATAAGTTAAGTCTCATAATGCTTTGAACCTGAAGTCAATGCCTTCAGTTCACATTTGATTGTATAATTTTCACATTCCATCCAGTATTAAATGTTTCAATCACGGAGGTTTATCGACAAGAATGCAATTTGTCCTCTGCTTATTCACAACTTTTTTCAACTTCGATCTATTTCTATCGAATATGAGGCATGTAATTATCGTTTTGTAAGGTGCCTTATTCACCAACCTACAAATATTTTACTTTTTTCCAGGGATACACCACCTTGAACACATAGAATAATTAGTTTCCTCCTCGCCTACAACGAGCTGCTACTCCAGTGAATGTTTATTGAAAATATTTGCTTGTAGTAACCACATCCAAAGTACAGCAATGCTTGACATCCTTCGAAAGCAGCATGAAATTCTGTAAACCATGTGAACAAATATTGACCACAAAGAGGTTAACAAGCGCATAAGAAACAAGAATGCAATTCATTGTTTCAGGTCCTACCAAACCTTTCTTTGATCACTGAAGTAACACAGGTGGTACAACCACCTTTTACGGTCCAGTATCCCACATCTTTCAAATTAAAAACAAACTTTTACCCTCAAAGTATTGACATCGTAGCAACCAACCAGATGTACCAAATAGGTTCCAACATTGTCCCAAATTTGCTAAGATACGCAGATTTGCTGGGAGGTTTCATCAAATTCGTCCGACTCCAGCTCAGGTTGTTTTCTTTTGCGAGGTGCGCGAATGGAACCTAGAGGCGCTCCACGTAGTTGCCGGGGAAGGTGCCGAAATGACCCGATCGCTGGCTGGAGCCGACGTACCAGCCGTCGTCGCACTTTTCCATCACGAACACGGTGTCGCCCTCTTTGAGCTCGAGCTCGTCGTCGTTCTGCGGACGGTAGTTGTAGAGGGCGCGGTAGCTGGGAAACAACGCAGAGTTAGATACGATACTAATTGAGCTTTTGGCACAAAACATATTTGAAAAGGTTTCAAGCTCTCAAGTTAAGTGACAAGTGACATAATTTTATTGACAACAAATGGCTGCTCGAATGAAGCAATGTGGTAGAGGGTTTTCTTTTTCTTATATTAATAATATTATAAATGTAGCATCCATTGAGATTTTTTCAGCACTGTGATGGCATGACTCTGATTTTGCCGTTCTCGGGTTTAAAGTGAGAAAAATAACATGGAAAACAAGGGAATTCATTCATCACAAACAATAACGGCATAGAGTTAAAGTTTCATGATCCCTAGGCTGGGTGCTAGTCTACATCATTCCCTACATCATCAACCTTTTCACCGGAGCTCAGCCTAGCATCAGAATCAACCAGGATTGTAAAACTTTGTCACTTCTTTATCAATCTTTTCCGATACCACTGCCCAATTCAGTGAAAAGGCAGTGATAGAGAAAACTCACTATATTTTGGGTGATATTTTACCAAATTCGCCCCATTCTCAAACCATAGGGCTAAAAACATGAGGGCAAACACAGGGATAAGTTTGTTATCACCATGGTTACTACCCCGGGACATCAGCAAGCGCAGTCTGTGATTGCCTGTTCATTATTTTACCCCAAGGGTTAAGTGTTTACCCTGCGTTGTGGGTCTGGGCCCTGAGCTAATTAAGAATTCAAGCAGCAACTACTTACGGTATCGGATCTGAGTGCGTGTCGATGTGCAAAGTTTGATTGACTGGTGCCAGAACTTTGCTCGGCGCCTGACGAGGCTGGAATCATTGAAAACAGAAGTACAGATTCACTGATTTAAATCACTGCCCGTGTTAAACCGTATACAGTGAAATTGAAAACGAATAATTGTGAAATGACGAAAATTACATGATCGCTCCCCAGGCCCTGGAGTTCAACATTCTAATGTCATCGTTGAATAACTAAACATTAGAGGGCCTAATCTAGCGGGGGGGTTGTTGGCTATTGGTATGGCTATTGGTGTGGTTGTTGGTGATTATTTCATTAATCTTTATTTGAACTTTCAATTGGTATTTCGTGTTTATAAATCACACAATTAGTTACTAAAAGTGTGAGGATTCCGTAGACCCTGGTTTCGTCGCAATCGGACAAACGGTGTGGCCAGAAGTTAGTATCCAGTAGGAGGTAAATTCTGCGCGGGAAGCGGCCCGAGGATACGCTCAATATTTCGACGTAACAGGGTTGTTATAGAATGCTTGAAAATACTAGATGAGTGAATATTTTCGAGATTTGCAACCACCCAATTTGTTGACAAAAGTGTGAGGATTCAGTAGACATGGGTTTCGTTACGATCGGACAAAAGGTGTGGCCACAAGTTAGTATCCAGTAGGAGGTGAAATTCGAGCGGAAAGTGGCCCGAGTATGTGCTCACACCAATAGTCTTAAAGTCTCACCATCGACGAGTAGTTCGACGTCTTGGTCTGGTTGTAGTAGTTGGCGGCCGTCTCTGGAGGCACGTAGTGATGCTGCTGACTGATGGCCTGCTGCTGTCCGTTGATGATCAGCGAGTGGGCGGCGGGGGAGGCGATCGGCTTCGACGTCGATAGCGTCAACGGAGTCACTGCGTGTGGACGGAAATCGAGTTAGACGGGGGATTCAAGATCTTGATCTGTTTGCAATATGGGTGATCTGACTTTTGCCATTAATCCAATATACCTGCGTGGCGATCCCGGCATATCCCTCAATGTAATGATCCCATTCACTGCCACCAATGTAATGATCCCACACACTGCCACCAATGTAATGATCCCAAACACTGCCACCAATGCAATGATCCCACACACTGCCACCAATGTAATGATCCCTCACACTGCCACAATAGTTAATTTTCTACTGCAATTAATTTTGTGATGATTTCTACATCTATAATAATGGTTTAGTGTAGTACGGTTTTGCTCTGTTTGAAAAGACTTTCGGTCCTAAAAAGGACCTTTGTCGACGTTTCGTCGGCGGTGGCGCCGACATCTTCAGGACTGGTGAAGAGCAGCAGATGTTCGCTGCTTATAAGCCGTCAAGACGGCGTTTTTCTGCTCGGTCCGTGAGCGTGTGGGAGGGGGTGGGGGGACCGGCCACTCAGAGCCCTGACCGAACTCTCAATCACCGAGGATCAACATCATCCTGAAGAAAGCCGGCCTGAGCCTGCTACGCGACGCCATCTCCCGGAAGTACGCCAGATTAGAGAAGATTTCGAGCGAGCTCATGCTCATCCACCTCGACCTGGCTGCTGCGCTACACCCGCTCATCTTCGAGACAGTCGAACGCCTGTCCGAGGCCCGAGCGGAGGCCCGGAGAATCAAGACTGCGACCCGCCACGAGCGCAAACTCATGGCTCTCACCGAACCCGACTCCAAGCGGCCACCCGACCGAGTCGGCTTCGACCCCGACCGAGTGGTTGTCAATCACTCGTCGCTGACCCTGGACAACAACACGAAGAACGCCCTTGCCAAAGGGTTCAACTTCGCTGTCGCCCCTACCCGCCTGCCCTACGAGCGCATCATCTGCGGAGTAGAGGCAGCCGTCAAAACGCTGCCGGCCGCACTAGCTGAACAGCTAAGGCAAGACGCCGCCGCTATCATCAGGAAGGCCAAGCCGCCCCCTAGCAACATCACCCCGAAGGAGCGGGCGGCCCTGAAGGCAATCCGAGAGAACGAAGCGGTTATCGTCCTCCCGGCGGACAAGGGCAACGCCACGGTCGTGCTCGACTCGTCTGAGTACCGAGACAAGATGGCCGCGCTGCTCGACGACCCGACCTACCGGCCCATCAAGCGGAACCCGACTCATGCCCTCGAGAAGAAGACCAGGGCGCTGATCAAGGCCTCGCCCATCGACATCGAACGACATAAGAGATTGCTGCCGCAAGAACACGGCTGCCGAGTCCCCCGTCTATACGGCCTGCCCAAGATCCACAAGACCGATCGACCGCTCCGACCAATCGTGAGCGCGGTGGACTCTCCCACGCAGCCATTGGCCAAACACCTCGCCAAGCAGCTGCAGTATTTCGCTGTCAACGCCGAGTCATATGTGAAAAACTCAGCGCATCTCGTCAGTCTCCTGCACGACATGAAGCTGGACGCCGGTGACCTGCTGGTCAGTTTTGACGTGGTGTCACTGTTCACGAAGATCCCAGTCGACGAAGCCATCGCCACCATCACGGTCAACCAGAACCTCCCGAACTACACCGCCGAGCTCCTGCGACACTGCATGAAATCCACGTATTTCATCTACGAGGGCCAGTTTTACGAACAGGTAGAGGGAGCCCCCATGGGATCACCCCTGTCACCGGTGGTCGCCAACCTCTACCTGACAGACTTCGAGACCCGCGCCCTCGAGACGGCCCAGCTGAAGCCCAGCTGCTGGCTGCGGTACGTGGACGACACTTTTGTCGTTTGGCCCCACGGCCCCGACAAGCTCCGGGAGTTCCTGGTGCACATCAACAGCGTGCACCCGAACATCCAGTTCACGATGGAGACGGAAGAGAACGGCCAGTTGCCCTTCCTCGACTGCCTGATCAAGAGAAGACCGGACGGCACACTCGGCCACACCGTATACCGGAAGCCGACGCATACCGACCGCTACCTGAACGCCGCCTCGCATCACCCCGACTCGCAGCTCCGATCGGTAGCCAACTCGTTGGCCTACCGGTCAAGGACGATCGCGGACGCGGACCACATCGACGAGGAAGCCCGGCACCTGCGAGGAGCTCTCAAGAAGAACGGCTTTTCGAACAGGGACTTCGAGCGGGCCTGGCACTTAAAACCCGCCAAGGCCAAAGACACCGAACCCACGCCGAGAGCCCTCGCCTTCCTGCCGTACGTTCGAGGCACCACGGACCGCATCGCCAAGCTGCTGGCCGCCGCCGACGTGAAGACCGTGTTCACCGCGGACAAGAAGATCGGCGAGTTTCTCCGCAGCATCAAGGACAAGATCCCCTTGGAGGACCGAGGGGTCTACGAGGTACCGTGCAGTGACTGCGAGAAAACCTACGTCGGGCAGACCAGCCGCCGCATGTCCACGCGTCTCCGAGAGCATCGTCGAGCCGTGGACCAGGGGCAGAGCACGTCATCGCTGCACCAACACGTCGAGCAGACCGCGCACTCGATCAACTTCGAGGGCATGAAGTCCCTGGCCGCGGTGTCCCACCACACGGCGCGGACCATCCGGGAGGCGATCGAGATCGAGAGACGACCGCACAACATGAACAAGCGCGACGACTCGATTCGCCTGCCGCACGCCTGGCGACCGGTCACCGACAAGATCCTGGTGGCCCCCGCCAGCCGCCCCGAGTCCGAGTCTTCAGTCGGGATGCCGAGACCGAGCGGGGGCCAGACCACCGGCCCCGAGACGACGAGTACCGGCGACGATGGTCCCGCCACACGCACCCGTGCGGCGGCCGTCCGAGCCCGGGCGCGGATGGGTGACCATGTTGCTTAACCCGAGCCGACCAATCCAGTTCGGTCAGGGCTCTGAGTGGCCGGTCCCCCCACCCCCTCCCACACGCTCACGGACCGAGCAGAAAAACGCCGTCTTGACGGCTTATAAGCAGCGAACATCTGCTGCTCTTCACCAGTCCTGAAGATGTCGGCGCCACCGCCGACGAAACGTCGACAAAGGTCCTTTTTAGGACCGAAAGTCTTTTCAAACAGAGCAAAACCGTACTACACTAAACCATCAATTCGCGGCTCTGAAACACTTCGCCATTCCATCTATAATAATGGATGAAAAAGTAGGTATACTGTATTGGTCCCATACCAATGCTCCAATGCATCAATGCAAAAATGTAACAATCCCCCCCCCCCCACCCCCCATGATCCCACATCCTGCCTCCAATGTAACTCATTCATGTCAAATGCCATCATTCTATCTACTAGTTACAGCCAAATTTGTTTAAATCCCACAGCCTGCCTACAACGTAATGATTGTGCTAGCTGCAAAGAAGTATGTGATATTTGTTGGGACCATCTAAACTACAGAAGAAAGCTGTGAGAACGCTGTCGCGAATCAGTACTAAATGCGGTCATGATTGTGGACAGTAAAATGGCCGTAACCTGACTTCATTGTCAGAATTGTCGTGCAAACAATGTACCCAATCCCCTGGGGGCCAATTCTCGTACATGTACATTCGCTAAAACTCCTTATTCCCGTGGTAAACTTAAACCCGCGCTAAGCCCAAGATATAACTTTTCGCCTGTGTCAATTCTCGAAGCAGAGTTAACGAAGAATAGCGATTCCACCGTGGTAAATGCAATGGACCAATCAGGAAGCTCTATTTCAAGCATACCGCTCGGCAACCGTTCAAATCAATTGCCGCCTTCAGTACCAAGTGACGAAGCAATTTTAGGTTAGGGATGACGATCAAAGTTTACATATCAATCATTAATCACTCCAGCACTCGCCCACAATAAGTGAATCGATAACAACCTATTAAAACTAATAAACTATATCCTACAACACTTCAAAACATCGAAATGCTATTCCAAAGAGAAGAAAACGTCAAAATCCAACTCACTAAAACTGCTTAGACCTGCCCCCGAGCTGGTTTAGCTGGTTTTAAATTTGCACCCGTGGTTTAGTGAGAATTAGCGTTCGAGAATTGACATTTGGTTTCGATCTCCTTAGATCTCACTAATTCTTCTTAAAACTTGTTCGAGAATTGGCCCCCTGAGGTATGGACTGAAAGCCACGGGCGACCGACCTGGGCGTTCTCCCGGCTCGTAGAGGACGTCCACGTAGGAGACGGGGAAGATGCCCTTCCTGGTGCTGATGCGGCCCTCGTACCAGTTGTCGTCCACTCTTCTCGTCAGCACCACCAGCTCTCCTGAGGGCGGACCACGAAGAGGGTATGTCAGATACATCTTGTTTGCCGATGGTCGTGAGTGGTAGACTGTATATAGGCTTTGTTTGCCAGAGAGCGGCCTTGATTGAAACCGTTTTAGACCGTTTTAGAATTGTCCGAATGAAATTAACCCATTTTTAATGATGATTAAACAATGTTACACAAGAACATAATCATCATGACTTCAATTTTGCCTTTTAACCAATATCTAGACTATAGCTGGCCTTTCCTGCGTATAGCTTGACCACACTTTAGGTCCCATAGAAGAAAATATTCTTTTGACAAAATCAAGCAATTTTTGTATTTTGTAATTTAAATTTATCCAGCACACTGGGGATGTCACCTTCCCTACCCTAGCGAATATATTTTGATGCATGCCTTGCTGTAGACTGGCAAATATACAGTTGCAAACGACTTGCCAGCGAGGAAATTTAAAAAAAAATCATCTTTTAATTCAGACGGGAGAAGATTATAAAACACAGAAAATAAAATGTTAAAAATCACTTTTTAAAATAATCATATCAAAATTAGTGTTTCATTGTGATGTGAATCTTTTTACGCAAATGTTTGTTACTTTCGCAAAGTGAAAAGCAATTGTATTTGACAGTTTGAAATATTTTTCTCTTTCAAATGCTAATGAATGTTAAGAAAGGCTACCTAGGACCAGTGGTGTAGTTCTGGAAATCAAGGCGAGTACCTGCGTATACCCAGGACTACACAACTGCTCAGGACCATCAGTATCAAACTGGTAAAAATTAATTTTCTTTCCTTCGAATATCAGGAGAAATCACGACCACACACGTACCTTTCACCAAGGACATTTCCAGGTGAGTTTGCGCGATGAAGTTGAACTTGGCCCTCGCCTGTCCTTCGGTCGACTTCCTGGGAATCGTCCTGATGCCGTCGTACGGGATTATCTGGAAAGACCAGCATACATGCTCAGGTGAAGAAATCTCAGATCTGATCGACGTAATACAAGATCTTGATTGATATTTTCAATTTTATGATGCACAGAAGTCCAATCAAAATCAATTTTGAAGTATAGTGTGTCTCTGTGGACGCAAAGCCAACCCCTCTACTACTGAAGATGAACTGGAGTCTTGATATTGAACAGAGTTGAACAGTATGTTTTCCACTGAGCAAGTAAATTATCTTTTACCTATCTATTATTTTATCTATTATCTTTACTATCTTTTACTTTAACAATTGAAGCAATCCATATGGGTGTTTATGCTGTTGGCGTAAGCAAGAACTCCAGCCACTTCTCGCACAGAATTAACCTCGTACTGGAAATTCCTAACAGATTCTACCCCCTGTCATCCTTAATGACGTCCTGTCGTAATCAGAGGTAAACAGGGGTTAGACTCATACCAAATATCCTCCCTGTTGCCACACCTTTTGTCCAAAATCGGCAGAACCCGTGTCTACGGAATCCTCACACTCTTGTCAACAAATTATCTAGCTTAAAACTTCGAAATATCCGTTCAAAATGCAAATAAAGTTTCATACAATCAACAAACGCCCCCAAATGGAATTGTCTCCCCAAAGCAAACTCACCTCGACGTAGTTGAAGGGGAAGAGTCCGATCATGGCGTTGTGTTCGCCCTCGTACCAATTCTTGTCGATCTGCTTCCTCACGAAGATTATGTCTCCGCGACGGAAACTCAACTCCCTGGAAGAAAAGGGTCGGTTAACATCTGGCAATGGTCAATTCTAGCCCCACATGGCTTTTAAGATGGGGGAACCCCTTGGCGTAAAAATATCTATCAAATAGATATCAGTGTTCTTGTGTATCTGGTCACACTTGCATAAATCGTATCATTGCGTTTGGCGGTAACCCACACAAAAACTGAATGGACCACTTGCACTTTTGGACCATTTACCACTTAAAATTAATTTTTACCATAGATTCGTAACTATATTATGAATAGGAGTCGTAGTATTTGAAAGAATTTTCTGAAAGGATGGATTTTTAATTAATTATCTCAGATTTCTGGCGTTCCGCGCGGCGCGATCTGCGAGACGAGTATGATTCTCTTGTACAGTTTAACTATCCCCTCCCACCGTTCCTAGCGCTGTCGCTGCCGCAACGGCTCGGTCCGGCACGCTCAGAGCGGCACTGCACGAGAAATATGCAGCACGCTAATTTCGTACTTGAGGTAATCCGCTTACCGCGGCTAAACGGTTGGTCCTATCAAAGTGCCAAATTATTTCAAAACAGAGGAAGGATGGAGGACTATGCTCAAATTATTTGAATGATATTTGCCCAGAGGTTTGTCAATGTGCTAGGGGTCGAAAAAGCGCTACGGGTTAAACCTTATGGGAGTTGTTTTTCTAAGCACCTACGCCGAAAAACGCGGACTTTGGCAACTTCTGCACGGATGGCCGTAGACACAAGAAGTTTTTTTTGCTGCCCAAAGGCCTTTATTAAATCATCCTAATCGATGATGAAAATTAATTTCAAGAGGTAAATGGTCCTTTAACTTATGGCGTTTTCACTTGGTATGCTCTGAAAGCACTAGGTAACAATCTGTCATGTGACGTCATGCTCGCTCTCAGCTTTGCTGTCGGAGCGATCAGAACCTGACGTGTACGGGTCGAGCTGCTCAGATTTGCCAGATTTTGATGCTGATCGGACAAAAATCTCGGAGCAAGGAAAAGCACCTGAGGGAGAGAAACCGTACCAATCTAGCATTCAAAATCCACTCCCTGGAGGCCTGACCCTGGAAGCTGTCTTGCCCGTACCTGGAGGTATGACCCTGGAAACTGTCTTGCCCGTACCTGGAGGTATGCCCCTGGAAGCTGTCTTGCCCGTACCTGGAGGTCTGGCCCTGGAAGTTGTAGAGCGCCCTGGCGACCAGCTTGGGCTCCGGGGTGCGTTCCCTGGACTTGCTCCTGACCGGCGGCTCGTCGAAGAAGTCGTCGTAGCGATGCAGGGAGATCGGGGACTTCTGGGAGGGCCTGGAAGGCACACACAACAACTTCACAATTTCACACATTTTGCTGGATTTAAATCTTCGAGACTGTTATAAGATGAAGAAACTGATAAGAAAGTTGATTTCAAACCGCTCATTTCTATAAATTTGCTGCTTAATATGATTAGATATATTACTGTTTCTAAAAAAAATTATAGACGTTACTTTGTTTTGTAAAGGAATACAAATTTTAATTTTGCTGCCTTCTTCTCTTAGATAGCAATGTCAGTGACACGATGTCATTAACATTGGCTCTGCACCAATCAGAGACTCCGAGGCAGAGTCGTGAACATGACGTCATGCACATCCAGAGTCTCTGATTGGTGCAGAGCCAATGTTGATGACATCGTGTCACTGACATTGCCAGCTGTACACCCAGCTTTAGCTCCAAGTGTAGCCAATCTCATGACTAACAAGTGAACATGTCATATCTCCATAGTGCAATATCATGCCATATCATGCCATATCATGCCATATCTCCGTAGTGCCATATCATGCCATAGTGTATAGCCTATCTTCCCGACTCACGTGAAGTTGTCCGTGTGTCGCCGACTGTTCATGTCCTGCAACTCCTGCAGATACTTCCTCCTGCGCTCCTCCTGGTAGATCCTCCTCATCGCCTCGGCCTGGATGCGCGCCAGCTCCTCCTCGCTGAGCGCTTCCTTGGCCTCGGCGCGCACGGGACTCTTGTAGTGGATCGTCACCTCGGACTCCACGTACCGGTGCGGGGACTCTGCAGACAGGATCGACATGGTTTAGGCGTCTTAACTGAGCGAATTCGGCGTGAACGTGCATGTCTTGATGCTTTAAGACCCGCGCTCAATTGCAGGGAGAATACGAGTAGCAATAAGAATAACGAATCAACAAGTTAAAACATAGGGAAACACATGTAAGTGCACACAAATAGGCTATCTCTTAGGGTTTAGTCAAAAACTGTACAATAGCAAAGGTCTGAATCTGTGACGGCAGTGGAGGTACCCAGGTACCTACTCAGGAACCCGCCTGATTTTAGAATCGCCAACCAACAATTTGGCATTGTAACCGACAATCATCCAAAATTGATTCGACCATTGTGTCACAGAATAATATGTTTCATTCTTTTCGATTGAGTCAATACGTTTCCACGGTGATCAATTTCGGTTATGAGATTTTACGTTCTTTGATCAGGTTGAACGTCTTACAAATTTGCTCTTGAAAATCAGAGCAATTATAACGCGCGAAAACCGCTAGACATATTGTGGTGAGTTTTTCAAAATATCGAATTGAACCTCGGTCAGCGATTTCAACTTCAAAGCGAATGTCGTGAATTTGATAAAGATCGGTTTCCGAGATTTGAAATAAGCTCTTAGTAACCTCAAATACTTGCACTGCACCTTACATGAACATGATGTTTTACTGTTTTAGATAATTATATTTTTATGTTTTAGGACTTTTAGGATATTAGTTGAGAGCTTTCAAAGAGTCGTGTCATCCTTGGTTATAAGAGGTAAACAAATAAAAGGTACTTAAGAAGGGTAATAAAGTTGCAATAGGTTCTAATGCGGCAAGTAGAATGGCATGGGAATGGGGAAATTGTCATACATATATCCACGACATTCTTATTTTTAAAAGCGGCCCGCACGGTGATTTACGTCTAACGAAACGCAAAGATTTCCCCAATTAATCACCACTTTTTCGATGTCCGGCTAAGAATTACGCTGCCCATTTACTTGCAGTCAAAGCAATTTATTTCGTTTATAGAACCATGGAGGTATACTATACCTATAACGCAAAGTTTTGGCTATGTCACTATATTTGTATCATTAATTATAATATTGTTATTTTATCAACATTTTTGCCTATAGTCTTGCCATCCAGGGCCAAAAGGTCTTATTGATAATCTTCTATTCATAAAATGAGGAAATACCTTCAGCTGAAATGAGCCTTGTACAATTTTCCGTATGTTGAAATTAATCTAAAATTGTTGTTTAAAAAGTCAGTGCGCATAACAAGATGGGCAGAATATCTCGCCTTGCATCGCAATTGCTTTGTTAATTTTCTTTACAACTTCCAGAACATTATCCCTATGGTTCATTATGAACTGGTGCATAAAGTCTCCTCTTCACGGGTCAGCGCTAATTCTTGACATCAAGAATCCGAAATGTGTGCCGTTGTCATTATAGCAATTAAATTGGGTTGTACCAACTGATAGTTAAGGTTAACTATCAGTTAAATTTAATTATAAGTAGGCTCTAGTTGGCTTTGCATGAGTTGCTAACTAATAGTAGTTACGCTAAACTATCAGTTGGTAAAACCCAATCTTAGTACAATATAAACTCACATAATATCGTATCCAAAACTACGGTAGCCAAACTTATTTTCATTCCCAAACGTTGAAAAGAAGTTCAGAGCCCCAGCATTATTTTAGGAGACACAACTCGCATTTGAAACAATCACGTTGTAGCTGTCTTGGCGCCTGAAACTTGACTAACAACGTACACCCAAATGGCCCCAAAGCGAGCTTTGCCCGAGAGAGAGAGAGAGAGAGAGAGAGAGGGAGAGAGAGAGAGAGAGAGAGAGAGAGAGAGAGAGAGAGAGAGAGAGAGAGAGAGAGAGAGAGAGAGAGAGAGAGAGAGAGAGAGAGAGAGAGAGAGAGAGAGAGAGAGAGAGAGAGAGAGAGAGAGAGAGAGAGAGAGAGAGAGAGAGAGAGAGAGACCGTTTACAGCTGCAAAAGTTAATTAACAAACACGTCTATAGAATGTGTGGCGCGCGATAAAATTACACGCCGAGCAAACACCTTCCGTCAACATTGTCTATTTCAGGACAGTGCGTGTGCGTGAGCCCACGTGCTGCGTGCTCCAGTTTAGATGCAGCCGTCGGCAAGTGGCACGCACACGCACACGCACACGCACACGCACACGCACACGCACACGCACAGGCACGCAGGTATATAGGATGCGTATGACGTTTGAAAGCCAGCGCCGTAGGGACATTGGGCATAGACGTTAAGGTGGGATGATCACCTTGGTCTACGGATATCTACCAAACAATTGTTTACAGGCAAACTATAAGTGACAGCCCCATTGAATAAGCTCACCTCCTGGGTAATATACAAGGGTTTAAAATAACGTTAAAATATTTTGTTGTGCTACAATTGGTTTGGCTAAATAACTTCCGTATTTATGGGAAGTATTAGTTTTCATAGCAACCATAATTTTCCATATTTATGTAAGGAACGTTAATTAGCCAAACTAATAATGGCACAAAATTTATTGTTACGTAATTTGAGAGCCTTATACGTTACCTATGAGGTGAGCTTTTTTGATGGGGCTGTCACTAATAATTTGCCTGTAAACAATTGTGTTTTAGATATTCGTTGGCCAAGGTGATAATTCCACCTTAATGTTATAAAATACCGGTTCGTTAGAACTTGCCAATTATGTCTCGTTGCTTCCTATTCTGCGACTTCCGATCGGAATTATAACAACAAACTTGTTTGGCAGCCAGTATTTGCACGTGCCATTGTTGCTAAGAGTAATTGCGCATCTGATAAGTGGATGTGAGTAAACCTATTATGTGACTGTTTATAGGCAATTGTGTTATTGCATCCATGCATCTAGATCCTTTATGTTGGTCACCGGGTTATTAAACTTTTCTTAGTGTTTGCTACTGTTAAATCTTTGTTAAATAATATTTGTCAACAATTCAATGAATATTATCCATTTAAAAATAGTTATTACCAAGGTTACTTAAAAAATTACATTGCAACTTAAGCTAGATTTCATAATTTGTTGCACAAAGTGTATTAACATTGGCATCAAGTTTATCTCCTGTGATAAAATACCAAGTATTGGTAAGTAATTTCTTGCCTGTAAAAAGTACGTGAGGCTAAAATGCATTAATGTCCATCAGTCAATAGAAGATTCTTTCGGATTCTTTACCAAAGCACACAACAAATCGCCGCCATTAAGTGGGATAGGCTCACATTCCACAGTAACAGTCTTACATCTACCTACAACCAATTACCGCCACGCTTGAAGGAGCTGCTAATATTTACTTAATGAACAGAGTACGTGATATTAATGCATCCGTAATTTGTTGTTTGCGAAATGTTTGAGTAAACATCGTTTTAAATCCTAGACGTCATGTTTCTACGCGGTTTGCAATGTTTGCCCTGAGGGCGGAATGCTTATACACAAAGAAACTTGTGTTTAAACTTTAAATCGAAAATATCTACTGACTAATTTATCATTAGATTTTTAAACGAAATGCATATTAGATTTGTATATTTAAAAAATATATTTTGTCGTTTTATTTTACAATAATGGCTTATTTTCATTACAACTGCATTGACAATTTCACAAATTTGAAATATTCTCCCCAAAAATGTAGCGACCCTTTTGTTAACGTTAAGTTTATTTATTTATTTATTTATTTAAAACATTTCAATGCGATTACGGCAGAATACAAAGATATCTACAGTTAATTCACCCAATCGGAACTTGAACTGCCATTTGCGTAGAAACTTTTACACCACTTCAAAATAGATCATATATCCCCAAGTTCAATCAATTTAAACAACTTGACTCACCAATAATTTTCATTGCAAAGTGCAATTTAGTAGAATCCAAATAAAACCACTAATATCCGTAATTGCTCGCATCCAAAGTCGGTAAATTGTCCACATCAAGCGTCACAAGCACCGTTACATCTTTTACGCACAAACTACAATGCAAAAAAACACGAAAAACAAACCAAACCGCACAAGAGCGCAACACAAACTGAAAACAAGAAACACGAACAATCATTGAAATCAGACCGTGTGGATATCCCCACCCAAGCAGCCGCAACTATTCCATCGCTGCCAGCCAAAGCGCAACACGCACAATCGATTAGAGCTACTCTTGACTTGGCTTACGCACTACACAGGGGTCTAGTACGCAGTCCGTCCACTACGCACGACGGGCTATGCTCTACTGTAGTACGGTGTGTGTTTGTGTACGGTGACAGCTTTTACAAGTGCGTGCTTGTGTTTGCTAAGTTGATTAGCGTTTACGGTGGTATGTGGGGTATAGGTGGCCTGGTTCTGATGGGGCTTCCTCTGGGGATTTTTTGTACGGCGCAATGTGATTTTTATTAGAGAGAGAGTTTAGCGTGTTTTCTTCGAGTTGTAGAGTGCCCGTGGTGTTGACGAATTTTGTGACGATTTGATTTTTAATTGGCTTTCCGAACGGTTGATATTCATATTATACGAAATGAGCCGTGTTGACATTCCACATTTCAATTATTGGCAAGAAGCAAAGCACATTGTGAAAAAGTGCTTACCTAACCTAACCTAGCCTAGAGGGTGGTGGAGAATTGAGGGAGTTTTGTGACGATTTGATTTTAAATTGGCCCCCAAGCGGTTGGTATTCATTATTATACAAAAATACGCTATGTTGAAACTTCATATTTTAGTTATTGGAAATAACATATTATTGTGAAATTGCTAAGCAACAATTTCAACAAAAAGTGCTTACCTAACCTAACCTAGCTTTGTAGGGTTGTGGAGAAAACCGGTACCCACAGCCAACTATTTTCAAATTCAACTTGAGGACTACCGGCGTTGCTTGACAAAGATTCCTCCAAGATGATTGCGAGTTGTGACAAAAAACCTTCCTAGCAAACAGAAGTGCTGTAGGTGTTTTAATACTTGCCTATATCGCATGTTCAAATATATCAAGGCGGATCCTGAGTTACTTTGTTTTGACTATTAATTCACGAAGAGGCTGGCGGAACATCACGAATCTTTACATCCCATTATGTTATAAAATACACTAGTACTAAACTCCATTTCACGTTAAGAGGGAGAGTAGATTTGCATGTTCCTCGAGGACCAGCTGCTGCCAAAGAGACACGAGGTTTCAAAACTCACAAGCCATGTCTTGAGCCGGAGAAAAGGCTCTATGGACAGTTTTTAAACTGGTTGATCGTGTCTATCAGCAGTGGGTCCTCGAGGGAAATGAAAATCCACTCCTTTTCGTAACGTGAAATGGAGTTAAGTTATAACAGAAAACGGTCGTTGCGTGGGAGTGAAAAGGCGGCACTACGTACAGGCCGCCTTGAAATAAAGCCGTTCATTAGACCGAGGCATGCAGCCTTTGCCGTGAGTGTCCCTTGGCAGTATGCAAATTAGACGGTCGTGTACCGGATCCGGCAGGCCGCGCCAGACGAACGCCGAAATGCACGCGAGCTGGGACCGAACCCGTGACCCGGAACGTGACGTGGGCGGCTGGTGACGTCCGGTTCGATCCGATGTCCGGACGTCCGGTTCGATCGGGGATTCTCTTCGCTGATTTCTGATGTGACAGATTTTGGTTTCCGTTTGTGTCTTTGACGAAATTTGGAATTTTTCACGCTGAATGTATTGTTGCATTGGAACGATAAACTTCCTTTAGGTTTGATATATCTATCATTTCTGACGCACAATAATATATTTATAATAGGTACCTACGATTAGGAGCCAAGCTATGAATTGCTCACGCAGAATGTATTGTTGAGAAGGAACGATAAATTTCCTTTATAGGTATATTATTAAGATATATCTCTTTTTTTTCGCACAATAATACTTCTATATATTTAGGTAGGTAAGTTTAGAAGCCACACTATGAATTGTACTATATACTTATAGGTACGTAATTTATATTTGTTTCGAATGAAAATAATGCTTCAAAACTCAAAATCACCGAAAAATAAGTTTCCATCCACTAGATTAGATATTTCAAACCTTTGGTTCAGGGGCGGAATTAACGACCGAATTTATTGAAATGCGGATTAGACTCTGGGTAGAAAATTGCCTCTTACTTATTATTGCTTATTAATGCCTTGTATTTGCGGTTTAAAAGGCAAAATGACGTGTCAAATGTTGTTGCATCGCAAAGTTACTATTGTAAAATAAAAAACGAGTTTATTACAATTTTTTTTTTATAGTTAACGAAGATTTGCATCTCTCATAAATTAATTGGCACCATTTCCGGAATCCAAACATAATACAGTTTTGCGAATGCCAAATGAAAGCCACAAAATACAGAAAAACTCTTTCTTACAAAAATGAAAATGTGGATTTTCATAATTTTCCGTTTTTAACAAGTTTCGTTTTATACCTAGCACGACGGCACGAAAGCACGAAAAAGCACGAAAAAGCACGAATCCTGTATTTGAAAATCAAATGAAAAACGTACTGTAAGGAATGGGGCCATACACAAACGGCTGAGCATTTGCGATCGTATGCCGGTGAAGTCTCTTCTCCTCGGACTCCCGGGTTCGAACCCCCTTGTTCCGCATCACCACCCCGTTCATGTTAGTCACACTCATTGTTTTCGACAACGCTCTTCAAATCACTTGATTGACGCAAATAATTTCGATGTTGAAATAAAAGTTCATAACGTCATTCTCGATCTCCGCATTAAAATCTTACAAATCACATCGCGGTCAGTTACTTCATCGATCATTTCTAGCCGTGATCGAAGGTGACTAGCAACTACAGGAGCCTAGTTTAAGACAACTTGTAAACAACGGTTTATGCCAATTACGTTTCTAAAAATCGTAAAATATATCAAAAACCTATGAACACCGCACTTGCACTATTATAAACTTGCCATTCAATAATATCAGACATTTATTTCAAACGTTAAACTGAAAAAATCACAGTGAAATTAACAGTAAATCGTGTTTAATCGGTATTACGGTCACTTGCAATTATTGGAGGCAATGTGGCCACTAAAGCGGATGCGATACTTTACTAGGCCACACGAGATTGATCACTGGGCTATCACCAGTGCTATCCTTATCTCCTTGCGGCTTATCACCTTCGTTAGCCGCCCAGTGTGGTAATTGTTAAAACAGTGGATTTGACGTCAGATAAGAGATATCGGGATGACAGGTTCATATTTGTCATATTCGCAGAAAGGTGTATTTTTTAATCATGTATCGAAATAATGCACTTCACTCTTAATTAATTAAAATTTGTTACATGAATCGGGGTAAAATGTTTCCTAGGTTTCACCCAAGACCGGGTATTTAAAATCTAGAACTTAATCTGTTTTTGCATTATTTTAATAACCAAAGATATTAACATATTAAATAACGTATTACCACATACAGATAGTCTACCCCCGTGCTAGCAGGGGCTACGCGAAAGCCCTCCCCCCGCACGATTAGCGGCGCTCCCCTCTCCTACAAAAAATAGTTGCGCATCTGGACACTAGTCTCGCATACTCTCAATTATACAAACTGTTCCAAGCTCGCTCGGTCATCGTTCTACAGTCCTTTCGCACTGCTTCGCTCGTCCGCCGAAAGGAGCTTGGCGCTGCCGCTATCCTACTGTTTCCAGGCGATAGCTGCAGCAGCGTTCAAACTAGTCCGAGCATGCAGAAAAATGTAAACATATCCCCAAACAGATAACGTAATAACGCGCTGCTTCTGCAAAACCTGTCAACTACTTTAATAAATAACATAACAGAGATATATGGTCTGTTAAATTCGACATTTTAATTGCATAACTCGAGTCGACTTCGCCAATCAGAATATTTTCTTTGTGACGCTTGCAGCCTATCAATTAGTCAGTTAAAACTGCAACATTTGTGAATTCAATTGAAAGTTATCAAGCTTTTCCTGGATTTGATATCGAAAGGCGCATATGTCGCGCAAGCTTGCGTGTATGTCTGGGAGTATTGGTGATGGCTCTCTTTCCCAAATAGGGGGCACGACGTCACAAAGTACAAGCAGAAAGTGGATGAGAATGATTTGATTATAATCAAGTAGCATGGATGGCCTCGAAGATACATTTTTAAAAATGTGATTATTACTTTCCCGAATCCTGGCTAGGATCAGCCGGTCGATTTTTAGGTGGCATTTTTCTGCCCCACTCGCGAGTACGTATTCAGACTCGTATAAGCAAGTATATTCCCCGCCTCGTGTGATGACCCGAAGATAAACAATAATAATTTTTCTTCAGCCCCCAAAATGTTAGATGAGCATGACTGTTGCACTAGCCGCGGCACGGCGTTCAGATATTCCTTTGACACTGACTCCATGCCGCTCGGTACTGACCGTGAACCGAGAGCCGAATCTCATGTTGCGTCTCCATACTAGGTTGCATGGTCCAAAACGAGCGCATTGTTTTTGCTTTGCTCAGTTTAATGCGATTGCAATTCCACTTATCTAGTGACCGAACTATCATGTGACCCTGCACTGCTTGTATGCATCTACTTTGGGGTGGATCCACTGCAGTTTATTGATAGGTATATTCATTTTCGACAAGTCTTTTTAAGAAAGCAAAAATCCATTAATATGATTATTACGGCACGTGGACAGATCATCACATTCATATATTGTGGCAATTGGGTCAATAATTACCAGCGTCTGCTTAGGTATACTCTAGCAAATTGATAAAGATAAACTATGATCGCCAGAGTAAAATTCGCTGACTGAACGGCATAATGGATATAATTTCAAATTGGTTTGAAGATATCTTAGGCAATATCATAATATGGGTCCAGAGCCGGACTGCATACTTTTTATCGCTGCTGAGCTCAGGCAATGATAACATTTCCCCATTTTGATTGAGTAAACTTGTCTGGAGCTGACTTTACAAAATATTACTCGGGTACACGAATCGAGAACGTAGTGTAATGTGTCTGGCTAGAAGAAAAAATCCTGCAAACGTTCTGAACCTACATATTCCAAAGAAAAACAAACAATTTGATATAAGGATTGACCATCATCACGGAAGTTGATTTTTACAGTAAAGCACGATGAAATTGGTGATTGGCGTCATCCGATAAACTGCGGTACCCGGATGCGTAAAATGACTTTGGCGCCAGCGGGTGTATGTCTGCGTTGAGCAAAGATAGATATCAAATGATTACACATTAGTGACGTTAAAAGAAGACAAAACCAGGATACGTACAAGAACAGACCTGCCGTAATTGGCGAGTCTGGCTGCGCGATGCGCGGAGTGAGTCTGAGTGAGGCGAGGAATGAGTCTCTCGTGCACGAGAGACTCATTCCTCAGGGCGATTGCCTCGGGGTAAGAGGAGGACTGAGCGAGAGCGAGGCGATGCTATTGCAATGCTAACGCATGTAAGAGAGCTCGTTGACCGCCACGGCGCTATGGAGACCCATGCATTAGAGCCGCGGAAGCCGCTGGCGCCCGAGCCGACAAAACAAAGTCATTTTACGCTACCCATACACCGAACTAGTGCCATGCTAGAACACTGCCCAGTCTAGTATTCAAACCAAGACCAAGGCCGCAGCGTGGAGATAACATTGGATGAGCTTGGCAGCGATTGCAATGTCACAGCTAGCGTGGAAACAGAATGGTCTTTGCTCCTCTGTCTTTATGAAACATGATACTACTGTCGGTCTGTGTGATAGTCGGCTAGTGAACGTGAGGCGCTGGCCGCGATGTCAACTTCTTCCCTATAGCACTCGGATGCTTATTGCAATTCACCATTCAGAAGATATTTTCGAATGCAGTGTCTGTCCGATTTCGGCGGCACCTTTATAGCTTATGTAGGTCCTTTTGCCACTGCCAAACAATATTTCGAAGGCTAATAAAAATAACCCAGTGTATAAAATAGAGGAATATCGGGTCCTAGCTACAGTTGTAACATCGCCAGCGGCCATCTTTCAGTTGAGCAAATTGTAGTCTCACCCCACCACTACTCGTGAACCGATTGCCCTGAACTCTGGCGGCCAAATGTTCAATTTATGCCACTCACTCATAGCTAACATCGCGATGCCAACGCACCTAGGCGACCGATTGCGGAGTTACTAGCGTCAATTTTTTGCCGTAGCCGTGCCCCCGTATGGTAATAGATCTGTATATATATATTAATCTGTGGTATTACTAAAGGATTCATAAATCATGTATAAGAGTACAAGTTGAGCTTCTCGGACCATTTTTGTTCCGTAAATATCACGATTCAGGCTGAACGCAGAACATTAATATATTAAGATAAAGATAATTATTGTGGTATAACAGTGTTATGGCAAATACCTACCGTAATTAATAAAATTGATTTCTTATACATTACCTTTAAAATTACACACCTAATCTGTTATATACAAAGAGTTAAATACAAAGTATGTGTGCAAAACAGCGAAATCACTAGCGTGCTCTTTGAAGTCGATTAGCCTGGGACAAAGTGTTAGTACAGGTAGAAAGAGCTGAATGTATGACCGAGAAGACGGTTTGTGTGGTTTACCTTTTCTTTCAAGATTCCTCGTAAGTGTGTTGATGTCCCTTTGTACAGCATTCAGTCCGTTTTCCGGCTCTGATCGTAAGAGAAGGCAGGCAAACAAAACGATGAAATGGCTACGAACGAAATGGTTGTGTGCAGAACGAAATAATATAGAATACATTTTCGACTGGTGTTGATAAAACTATGAAGATGCTGTTTCAATAATAACATTGTTGACGTGGTTCTATTGTATGACTTAACATCAAATTATGGTGCGACTATAGTTATTGTCGAGCTGTGATGGTGGTTTTGATGGAAAAGTTACGCCTTCTTCCGAAGCCCAAAGAAGATTCTAAGCCAAGATCCGGATACAATCAATTTGAATTTCACTGAATTTGTTTGGATGTCTTCTTGCTATTCGAACATAAGTGCAAACTCAACTGAGAGCACAAGCTATTCGCAATTACATTCTTCACAGTTTACATGGCAATCAACTTCCTGTGCGTTTCTTTTTTCTAATTGCTATTCCTTATATCCTGTGTAGGTTATTTTGTCCAGTATTATTGTCAGTTGTGAGTAACACCTTATATTATAACCTATACTTTATCCGGTTTCACCTCAACAATCCCTTCATTGTTGGCATAAGTCTCATAGTACCAAATATAAAGAAAAACTTTACAACAATTAGTGTTTGGGATTAATAAAATTAAGAATTCATCGTCGAATAGAGATGCAACTTCACCATTCCCATCAAAACCCACACCGTCGACAGTGCAGAAAATAAAGTCGCCAACAAGCACCTTTGAACGTAACGGTCGGCCGTCCCGCAAAATACCCGGGATTGACCAGTCTCTGATGCCACCACCAATTGGGCGCCGTCCTCCAGTGTCCGTACTCGCCAACGCTCTCTGGCACTGGCGGCTGGTACCGGTACGCCGGCCGATGGATCGCCGGATCGAACCTCTGATCGGCAAACACATCCCTGCCGCTCGCTCTCTGAGATATTTTCAGGATCGACGGCCGCTTGTGTCGCACAGGGGAAGAGGACGCCGGTCTGGGACGCGTCTCGTAACGGGATATCCGGTCGGGAGACAAGGACCTGTCGGGATGCCGA
This sequence comes from Nemoura dubitans, assembly GCA_921293005.1. Taxonomy (NCBI): domain Eukaryota; kingdom Metazoa; phylum Arthropoda; class Insecta; order Plecoptera; family Nemouridae; genus Nemoura; species Nemoura dubitans. The sequence goes on along the minus strand of OV121078.1, from coordinate 11,494,167 downwards.
TGTGCCACCCATTCGCAGCCGAGATAGGGACGAATGTCGCGCATTTCGCGGACGTCGGGCGTCGACGTGTACATCTGTCCGAGCAGCGAGGTGGCGCGCTCTTTGGTCTCGAAGTGGTCGCGGATCTTTTCGACGGCGCCCTTGTGGAAGGCGGTCGACCCGTCGCCGCGGTCGCGCACGGGGCTGGTGTTCACTTTGCGCTGCAGCGACGCGAGCTTGCTTATGATGTTGATGTGCGGCATGAAGCGATCGCGCAGCGGCAGCTTCTGGACGGGCGAGGTGCGACGACGGATCCGTCCCCGCGCTTCGGCCAGCTCGTAGCGACGTCGCAAATAGTCGACGTCGCCCATCTCCTGCTCCTTGACGATAATCCGCTTCGAGTCGCGTCGGCTCAGGATGTCTCGGGCGAGTTCTGGATCGCTTCTGTACCGTTTCAGGACCTGCTGCTGTAAAGTGTGCGGCAGGTACGAGAGATCTTCCAGCGATTCGAACCTGTTCTTGAGTCGATGCACGTCACCCATTTTGACGAGCTGCAAGTAGCGGCGATAGTACTTGGTCGGGTCCGGCGACGAGCTGCGCGAATGAAGCAAGCTCTCCGTGCTGCTCGCGCTCACGTGGCGGCTGCGCGCGACGTGGCGCCGCGTCGGCGACTGGCTCTCCTCGCGCAGACGCCGCACCGGCGACAGGGACTCGAACCGCGTGCGGTACCGCTCGCCGAACAGGTCTTTCAGGTCGGTGAACGAGTGCGACGAACGCAGATCGGAGACGCCGTGTCTGCGCGGCGACTGCGGACTCTCCTGGCGCGAACGGAACGGCGGCGTCGGCTCGTCGAGGATCGTCGCCAACTTGACGGCTTTGTCTCCAGCTGCGAGACTCGTGTCGAAAACGCCGGGCGCGCTCTTGGTCCGGTGATGATCGACAACAGGCGCGGACCTGCGCACGTCGCTGGCACTGCGGCTCACCCTTCCCGTGTCTTTGCTCTCAAAGTACTCGACCTTCTTGACGACGTCGTCGCTCCCCTTGCGAACGACGGTCCGCACAGACGTCTCCGAGCTCGCGCTTTCCGTCTCACTCGACACGGCCTGCGCTCTCGACGACTCCTTCTTCGGCTTGGCCCATTCGTCGACGACCTTCGACACCGCGTGCCTGTGACTCGGCGACTCGCCCGTCGGCGTCAACACGAGCAGGAAGTCGTTCCTGTTCGACCGCTGCGCGCTCTGAGAGCCGTCCTCGGAGAACTCCAGCGAGTAGCACGTGCGCGGCGACACGTTCTCGGGACTCGACGAGTCGACGCTCGCCGACGCCGCCGCCGCCGCCACGGCGCCCCGCGTCTCCTTGCCGACCAGCGCCGTGCTGCGACCGCGCACTCTGTCCAGCACCTCTTTGCTGAGCGTCATCGACAGCCGCTTCTTCTCGGTCTCCGAGAGCAGACGCGGTCGCTCCAACGAGCGGGTCGCTCGCTGGTAGCTCGGCAACGAGCTGATGGAGTCCGCCTTGAGGCTGTCGGTGCGTCGGGCCTCTCGACGTCGCACGACGGGCGAGTACAGCTGATCGCGCGTCAACAACGAGTTGCATCGCACGTGCAACGGCTCTTTGTCGCCGCCGTCCGTCTCGCGTTTCTTCGTCACGTCGATCACGTACTTGGAGTCGTCGCCGAACTCGTCCGCCTTTCGCTGGCTGAGGTTCGTGTTGTAGATGTCAGTCAGCTGCGCCTTGAGCGCGTTCACCTGGTCGGTGGACAAGCTGCTCCAGAGGCGACCGCGGCCGTACTTGCTGCGCGGCATCGTGGCCACCATCTTGTCGACGGCCGTCTTCGGGTCGACCTTGCTGGCGGCGTCGGCCACGTCAAGACTGCCGGCCAAGTTGAGGACGGACGACCCGCGCCACAGAGGCTTGTAGACGTCTTTCTTGGCGTCGAGGTCGCGACGGCGGTTCGACTCCAGCTCGCTCTCCTCGACGGTCAACTTGCCGAACATCTGCTTCAGGTCCTCGACACTCTTGTCCTTGACGCGCAGGCCGCGGTCGCCACGCCAGCGCACGCTGTTGACGTCTTTGGGCTGGTACAACAGATCGCGCTCCTTCTGCTGGATCAACAGTTTGTTCTGCAGCAGTTTGAGTTCGTGCGCGGCACGCTCCTTCGTGCGCAAACACTTCCAGCGGTCGTAGTCGATGATCTTGTCCTCGCTCTTCATGCGCGGTCGGAGGTCGCCCGTCGACGTGGTCCTCTGCAGCTGGCCGACTCGCTCGAGACTCGCGTAGAACGACGCCAACTCCTTGAACCGCGCCGACTTTTTCGTCGCATGCATCAGCTCCAGCACGTAGTTCTGGTAGTCCTCGTAGTCGTAGATGTACGGGATGTTGAGCGAGCTGACGCTCCTCCGGTTCGCGTCGTGCACCAGCCGCTTGTCGGCGTCCTCCGCACTGCGCGCCCTCGCGATCCTCTGACGCAGTCCCGCGACGCTCTCCACCGTCCGCACCGCCGTCGCCGACGACGCCGTCCTGTTCCGGATGCGACGCGACGACGGCGACCGCGACGGCGACGGCGACGACTGCCGCGACGACGACGTCGCACTCTTGGCGACGCGCACGGGAATCAGACTCGGCGACGCGGAGCGCGCGGGCGTCGCGCGCACCAATGACGTCACGCGTCTGTCTGGCGAGATCGTGATCGTCACCGGCCGCGGGATCGTGCTCTCCCTGACGCGCACCTCGCGCGACAAACTCGGCGGCTTAGTCTCCTTCCTGTCGTCGCCGAACTCGTTCTCCGTCGACAGACTGTCGACGGATAGGATTCGCGCGGTGCTCGCTCGTCCGCCGGGCGCGAACGGCCACGTGGATCGTGCCGAGGCTTGCGACGAGACGGGCGGCGGCTCGCTGGCGCTGCGTTCCTTGCCGACGGGACTCCAGACGCACGACGGCGACATCGAGCCGCAGGCGCGCGGCTCGTGGCGCAGGCGCGGCAACGGGCTGAGCGAGCGCGGGCCGACGTAGGCGCGGTCCAAGCTCTTGAACTTGGACTCGCTCACCGCACGCCGCTGGGTCAGGTAGTAGTTGGGCTCGGCGCGGACGGGCGACGCGGGCGGCTCTTCGTCGAAGCGTTTGGCGCGTTCGACGATCGACGCCGCCCGGTAGACGCCGGTCAGCGACGGCGTCGGCGACAGGTCGCGCAGGAAGAGGCTCTGGAAGAAGCGGTCCGATGTGCGACTCACACCGCGGTTGTCCAGCGCCGAGATGTCGCCGAATTCGCTGTCGGCGCCGTCTTTCGGTTTCTCGTCCGGTTTCTCTTTCGTCTTCGTCTTCGCGCCACTTTTCTTGACGACTTTCTTCCCGTTTGCATCGCTCTTGCCATTTTTAACATTCTTTTTCTCACCGTTTCTCACCTTGCCATTCGGCGACAGCTTTTTCACGCCATTCTTCTTCGCCTCCGTTTTGATCTCGACTTTATCCCGTTTCTTCCTCGTCTCAGACGGCGATCTCTTCACCCTCCGATTCCCCTCGTCGTTCAGTCTCTCCACCGACGACTTCCTCTCCGACGCGCTCAAATTCGAGTCCACCTTGCTCCTCACCCTCGCTAACGACGAGGTCGACCCCAGCGAGCTGCTCGGCCTCAAACACCGCTCACCGCCAACGCTCGTCGTCTTCGCCACCGTCCTCTCCCCTTTGGGCTTCAACGCCTCCCGTCCTCTCAGCACGTCAACCTTCTTGACCGCCTTGACGACGACGGGCGTCCTCGTCTTCAACGGCCTCGCGCAAACGTAGTCCGGCGACCGACTCAACCGAACGCAGGCCTCTTGTTGCGCCTTCCTAGAGCGCAGCTCCGAGCAGACCTGCCGCTTCCCCGTGATCACTTCCGGCGAGCACATGCGCGGCACGCGTCTCTGGCAGACGTCCGGCGACGTGATGCGACTGACGGGCACACTACGGGACCCCGACGGCGACACGGGCGTGGCCTTCTTGGCGACGGGGCTCAGCGACACTTTGCGGTGCATGCGCAGTCCGTTGCCGGTGCCCTTCACTTGAGTGGTGACGCCGAGCTTGTGCGTCAGCCGGTCGCGCAGGTACTTGACGTTCGACTCGCCGCCGCCAGGTTCGTGGCAGGCGCGGTGACGTAGTGCGGGCGCGAAATTCAAATCGGAATAGAGTCGCAGCGTGGAGTTGTTGTAGGAGGAGCGGCGTTTCGGCGGGTATGGCTTGGGTGGCGGGGGTTTTTTCGGCGGGGTCGGTTCGGGTTCGAGCTGGACGAATGAGGGGGCGGTGCGCTTGAACGTGGAGAATACGGGGGTGGGGATTTTGGTGATGGGGTAGAAGAAGATGTCCGAGATCGGGGTGGCCGGGTGTTTGTGGATACGGATTCGGGTCAGGTGGCGGTTGAGAGGGAAGTATTCGATTTCGGAATCTGCACAAAATAAAACAATCGGAAAAATGAAAATTTTTGATTTTTTTAAAGCGTGGATTTGCCGTGATTGTGAATTTGTGCCGAAATTCAAATTGAGAAAAACACGCGTGTTTGTGCGCCATTGTTTATTAGGTGCAGTGGTTTAGTACTTGGGTGTGGAGAGGTTGTTAAGGTGACGGGCAATATACTTGCAGTTGCTCATTTCAAAATGTGACCAGCTAAAACTTTAATACCGCACCCTTAATTTTACTAATCGTCACTTACAATGCATTCGTCTATCACCATTTTATTTACCAACACCAGTAGAAAAATGCAACCAATAGAAATGCAGTCGACTATAGTTGTTCACTACTAAAGTCAGAAGTACAGTGAGTATCGTGCGTGATGAAGTTCTAGAGCAATGAGTAGTTACAAACCTCTCGCCTGCAGCTGTGAAGTGCTGTACCTTCACCCCCGCTTGCATCGCCAGAATATCATGCACATGGTTAATGTTTCGCTCAAGATTTCGCATTTACATAAATTACATCCCAAATGGGCTTTGAAAAGCGAGGAACTTTTCTACTTCCATTAAGGAGATTCAAGAAATGGTTGAATCCAGAATCTACAAAGTCCTTGCCTTCGAAGCCCTATTGAGATTATATAACTTATGTTAATGTTGACGTAAACAAAACAAATGTAGCTGAGGCGACCATATACAGTCGTCAGTTAGAAATGAAACACTGTGCGTTTTGTTTTGGTACATCTGTTAGTAAAGCTATATCAAAGCAAATAAAATGCATTTGTACAGTATTTTACCAAATCACACACTAAAGAATTTTTATAACAATTTTTTTGGGGAACAGTTTAGATAGCGAAGAGCCTTAAGACTTGATTTACACTCTTTTCGAACATTTTTTACTAATTTTCTATTCCAAGATTTGCACATTATCTTATTGTTGAAGTTGTACTGTGTGGTTTCTTAGTTATTGCTTTTATTGTTGAACAGCAATACTATTTTCCCGAAAAGAATGTTTAGCCAAACTTATTAAACTTCTTAATGTCTATTATGTCTATTATGTCCTTTCTTAAGCACCAGTTTTGAAGAAAATAAATATTTCAAACTGGTTCAATCCCAGTTTTAAATAGCTTTTCCTTGCAAATCTGTTTCCCAATGCTAAAAACACATAATTTTCAACGAGTGCCCTCCTTGTCCGGGTAGCACCGGATGAATACTCAAGACTCCTTGCTGCTGTAAGCACCGTGATCACATCACAAAAGGCGATATCGCCTGTCTTACCTTTGGGTCTCTCAGGAGCGAGCTTCCTGAATCCGTGCAGAGGGACCTCGCCCCCCTTCTGGATCGACTTGTACGCCATCTTGTGTTCGACGGGCGACAGAGCGCTCTGGTGGTCGTCGCGGCGTTTGAACACGAGTGTGGAGTCGCTGTTGTATCCAGACTCTTTGAAAGCCCTGGTCACAAGGACGAGCCAACCGTTAGAAGGAGGAACACGAGTGTGGAGTCGCTGTTGTATCCAGACTCTTTGAAAGCCCTGGGCACAAGGACGAGCCAACCGTTAGAAGGAGGAACACGAGGGGGAGAGAACAGTTAGAAGGAGGAACACGAGGGGAGAGAACAGTTAGAAGGAGGAACACAAGGACGAGCCAACAGTTAGAAGGAGGAACACGAGGGGGAGATAACAGTTAGAAGGAGGGGCACGAGGAGGAAACAATGAACTACGAAGTATTGGCACGGATTTTCCACTCATTTTAATAAAGGAGCTGAGCGAAAGCCCTCCGCTCGCAATATTTGTTTTGCGGGAAGTCAAGGGATGGAGCCACTGTTTGTTGTTATATTATCACCTATAAGATAACCAATTGGTAACTGTATATACCTGTGGAACCTTGGGTCCCTTGATTATATTTGACCTTGTGCCATGGCCTGGTAGATGATCTTATAACAGGTTGCCAACGCACCCCAGCGGTTGCCGGCGATTACTAGTACGAAATATTTTCCGTAGCCACACCTTGATGTGGAAGAATATCTGAGTAACCTTACATCTCTGGTATTGGTATTGGCAAGACAATAGAGCAAGAAGTTTTATCTGCAACCAGGTCCAGCCAGTGAAGAGTTCCATTTCGCATGTCAGTCCTTGAAACATCACCGAACCTTTCGGCTGAGTGCTGATAACTAACATTCTCTAGTTGAAACCAACTACTACCTGTAAGTACGACTGCAGGCTTTCTTAGACAATGATTATTTTGCAAGATAATGCCATTTTAATTATCTCTCTCCGTTAAAGCTGAAGTTGCTTGTTAGCTGATGCAGGTAGTACATAACATTTGTTTGGGGAATGTGATATTTTCGCTTCAAAACTCAGTTGTAACAATTTTCAATATCCCAACAGTGAATTCGACCACCGATGTGCTGTTCGATCATTTACATGGCAATATTTGATTTTATTTACAATACAAATTATGAATTGTTTTTGCAATTATTGTTGCAATAATTGCACTGTTAATCATTCAATGCTCAGACCATTCAACCCTTAGGCGGAACAATGGGACAGCCTGCGAATTTTGACACCTTTGGCTCTCTAGCAGCAGGAAAGCCTCTTTGTGAGTGAAACCCGCTCTCCTTCTAAACGTTACAGCGGGGTGGGGGGGGGGGGCTCTTTTAGAGTGACATACTGCTCTCCTTCTAAACATTAAAAACACTGTAGTATATCATGCTAAACGAGTTGTATACTACAAGTCTACTCACTGTGACATATACGACTTGCTGGTGTTTTGCGTCGACGAGTGCTTGTGCAGTTGCTGCTGCTGGATCTGAGGCAGCTGGCTTTGGTGCAGCGCTTTCTGCTGCTCGGCGGCGGCCTGCGTGCAGAAGACAGGTGAGTAAGTCATCGAACTGGAGGCATTGCTTCATATCGACTTGCATGCGAAATCAACAAAATATTTTAAATTGATGACACATATTAATGAAGGATTACGGAAGTATGTTGTATATACAATATTAGCTACGAAGGAATCATATAATCACGAAATTGTATTCCAAAATCCCTATTTAGACTTTCAAGTTCACCTTTATCGGTTCTGATTATTAAAATTTTCCCAATAGTGTCCGAAGTTTTTGTTACTATTGTATGTCTCAGCCTCGGATGTCACAGCATACCGATATTCTAAAATGTTATAGCTTTCGCCCAATGCCCCGAAGACTGACAAAAGAACTTGAGACGTACTGTAGCTAATGTAACCGTGAAAGATCAACTACGAGTTATAACTCTCTTGAGTACACTTTTATTGTAACTGTCATCACAACGAGAAGTGGAATATTAGTACTTGGCTGAAGAGTGATCCTCCCGGACAATCCTTTAGCCCCCACCCCCACTTAATCATTGAATGCTGAGGAACAAGCGAATAGAGAAATGAACCCCTTGTATTCCAATCTTTAATTTTAAGATACCAGTATATGACGGAAGAGTCATGGGATATAACCAAATTTTGATATTAGCACCATACACATTTTTGAAAAAATTAATTTTTGGTTATATCCCATGACTATTCGTTTATCGCTCTTCCTGTATGCTCTTCCTTAATCTACTGGTATCTTAAATTTAAGATTGGAATACATTTTAGGGGTTCATTTCCCTGTTTGCTTGGACCTCTGCATTCAACGTTCAAGCGGGGTGTGGAGGCCTCTTAAGACCTAGTTCGATTACCAGTAAAAAGGTAATCAAAATGAAAATAACATTGGAAGTGAAGGATCACGGGAAGCTGGAAAATGTACAAGAGTTCAGGGTCACGAAGCCTGGACCTTACCAACTGAGCTATAGTCGGTCACGCATTCTCCAGCTTTGTCGGGTGGGATAAAAGCTATCCAAATGAGAAGAAATGATGGAAAAGTGAAAGAAATGAATGAATAATAAAAATATGAAGATTAATGAGAAGAGGATGTAGCTACTAGTAAAGTGTAACGCAGCTTGCGCTTGTGATTTTGGTCCATTTTCCGATGTTAATTTCAGGTAGCATGCTGCAAAATGTCAGTAGAGGACATTATTAATGCCAATTTAATATTGTCTTCGGAATTTGGCATTTTTATCACGTGTCCACGAGAGCTACGGAAAAGTTGCAACAATAAACACTTAGATTAGGTCAATGTGCAATAGTTGTAAATTGGTAGTTTCTTGCTGACATATAAAAAGAAATCTATAGAAGTTGGGGATGCATTCACGGCGTGCTATGTTTCGTACGAAGAAAAGGGGCCACACAATGCGATTGTTATTTAAGTGGAAACATGGAACACATTTAGAGATCATCAGACCAAATCAACATCGCCAAAGTGTTAAATAATTTAACAGAAAACTGTCAAATTAAAATTAACAGCTTACAGTCATTATATTGTGCCATATTTTTGCATTGTTGAATATTTGAAATTTGTTCATATTCTTAACAAAAAGAAATTAACTCTAAATAAATTCAGTATTACATGGTATTTTGCCCACGTGGTCAAATATCGTCAGAAAAAATGCCACATAAGCAGTTTTTCAATGTCCGATTTAACCAAGTTTTTAAACTCCCAGTTGAGGTCCCAACTAGGAGTGAAAAGCTTGGTAAAACCAGGCCTCTTTTTTGAACTCTTTGCTGTGCAAAATAACTGTCACTGCCCGCTGATAGTTGAAACTTTGTGGAAATGGTCTTCGATCAACAAAGTCCCAGAAGCTTATCATCTCTGTGTCAGCATCTCGATCCTCTGCTGAGAATTCTTATCTCAATCTTGTAAAATCTTGCTACGATCTTGGCAACATCAAGAAATATTAATCTAAATCTTTCACGATCTTGTCGAAAGATCAAATAACATCCTGTCGCTAAAACCTGTAAGATCTTGGTATGAATTTTTAGCAGGGTTGTGCTGAAAATTCTTATCTCAATCTTGTAAAGTCTTGCTAAGATCTTGGCAACATCAATAAATATTAATCAAAATCTTTCACGATATTCTTGTCGAAAGATCTTATAAGATCGTGTCGCTAAAACCTACAAGATCTTGGTATGGATTTTCAGCAGGGTTGTGCTGAAGTCATGCGAGAGCGCCGCTTCCGGGACGATGTCTTTGGGAGCTTACTCGGTAGAACAAGGCTTCCGCCAGCAGGGTTGGGTATTTATCGGCGGGCGCTGATCTTTCGTCTGTCTCCAGCCACTTGGGTGAAGGGTGCAGAAAACGGGGGTCAGGCGTTAGATTGGGAAAGGCGAGATGGTTAACGGTTAACACTCATCCAAGTCGCACAATAACTGTAACTACGAACGTTCGGTGGACGTAAGAAAGCGGAACTTGCGTTCAACGTTCGGGTAGAACCTAATCGAACGTTTTAGTGATGTCAACGTTGAACGCAAGTTATCCCCCGTTAGCTTTTTGACTTCCGACGAACGTTCGCATAACGTTTATGTGCCATTTGGGACGGTGGTGAAATCCATGTTTTTACTTTGTCTCAACATTAGCACCAGTTCGGAAGAAAATTATTTCCGGGCCAACATTTAAATTGTAAAATAACCTCTCAATCGGTTGTAAGCAACATTTTGCAAACAATTAAACGCTGATTTTATTAGGTAATTAATAATGCTATGCTTATGGATAAATTAAAATTTACATTGACAGCTTGCATTTTTCAAGCTTTTGCAAAAATATGTCAACTTTGATCAAGTACCAATGACAAAGAAGCTGATAGGCACAGCATTACGTTAATAGGTTTAGCCATTGGGTGAAATTGTTGAAAACTCTTGTAGTTGGCAATGTTATTTTTAAATTCCAGCCGTTATTATTAAACAGTTGAGTAGGTATATCATGGAGAGGCAATTTGGAAGCTTCTTTTAAAACTGGTGGCAATGTTTTTTATGCTAATTGACAAACTCTTTATTAGGCACACAAACTTCTAAAGGTTAACGTTTTAATTTAACCCTAGTCCTTATTAAAATTACACGAAATTTCGAGATAGGCAATTCAGCTAATTGTGCTTAAATCAAGTAAGTACTATTAATTAAGTACAAGAGCTTCCACGAAGTGCTACTAGCGCTCTCGGCTTAAAGCGGTCTATTTTGAAGATTGTTTTAATCAGATGGAGGTGCCGAGTTGGGATTGCTCTGGGGGTTGCGTTCAGGGGCAGCATTCAATGGGATGGGACTAAGACGGTATACTAAACTGCAAGATTAGGGGAACGATGGTGCTTAAATAAGGAAACTTTCGAACCCAAAGTGTGTTCTCTTTATCGACCTCCTATCTATAGGGGTTTTCATGGTTTAAAATATTCCTATTTTATTATATTTTTTGAAAATATTTGTTTATCCTCATGTTTACAGGACAGTATTTAACTCTCTTTTTCAGCTTAAAGCTGTTTTTTTTTCAAGTAACCGCTGGCCTCTAGACACTTGGCTCTGAGAATAAAGCGTGTAAATTAGGATCATTTGCTGTTAGTGAGGCAGTTGGTTTGACCTAGGGATTCTATTTACGGTTTGAGAGTGGCCATCTCTGCGTATGGGCGCCATGTAACAACTTTAACTATTCAACAGCCCTTTCAGCAGTAGTTCATACGTTACGAACTTACCTCACCATGTACATAATACGTAGATATGCAAAGGAATATGAGAAACTCATATAGACAACTGCCACGTGCTTTGTGATCAACTAGGTAAAAACATGGCGTCCGTTTAGCATGGAATTCGAACCGCCAATAGAAAAGTGTTTTCATGTTGGCCACGTAATCTCTAGCCGTATATAGGCTCTCTAGTTTGACCTATAGGTACTCAAGAGCAGAGTTTTGTAGCGGAGATGACTTACCCCGTCAAAGATGTCTAGCACTTCGTCCCACCACTGTAAAATAAAACATACGGTTGTTTTGTAGAAATGGTTGACATTAGGTTGACATATTATCAGTCGACAAAAAAGGAAGATTCTTAAAATTGCCAATTGTCTTGTTCAGGGGCAAATAATGCACGTACCTGTTTGGTCTCCTTATCAGAGATCGACGAGTGTCCTGGCTGGTAGTTCTCGATCCTGCCGGGCTGGTTTTTGTAAATGTCAGTGGCGTACTTGATGGCGTCAGGATGAGGTGCCGTCCTGACAAGCAAACAACAGCTGTTAGATTTCAACCCCAGTTTATTCAATTTCACACAAAAACGTAGCTAGCGCTTTGGTTCCATCCTTGTAGATTATCGGTGATTAAGTTTACTTTGGTACACAAAGCGGGTGGCGTAATTATAGATTTAAATATTTATTAAAATAATTTCCCTCAAAATTAATAATTTGAAACATGATGCGAGAATGTGAGTAATTTGAAATACACATAGCGCGGTCTCTGACCTAATAACTAAACCAAACCTGGAATTGGAACCCAAAATAACCGTTATTTATAAGGAACCATTTCCGGACCTGTACTTCCGAAATTTTATTGATCAACCGGTACCGGACGTCGGGACAGTTTTCGGCGAAATATCCGTATCCCTACGTCTATGTTCCTGTAAGTTTTCACCTGTTCCTGTGAGTGCCCCACATTTTCCTGTAAGTGCCCCTCTTTATATGTAATTTTTGAATTTTTGTAATATTATTTTCTTGGATCCTTTGGAGGGGTCTGTAGGTGCAGGGTACCTGTGTTCCTGTAAGTTCCCCTTCTGTTCCTGTTAGTTCCCCACCTGTTCCTGTAAGTTCCCACCTGTTCCTGTTAATTCCCAATATGTTCATGTAAGTTCCCACCTGTTCCTGGGCAGCGTGTAGTCGTTCTCCTTGTTCTTGATGCGTCGCCTGTCCAAAGTGGCGTACTTCTGGTAGTCCGAGTCGTAGCCGCCACTGTGGTCGGGTTCCGACCTGTAGCCCCCTGCCGACGTGTACGGGTACTTGCCTACGAAACACCGCCTGCTTTAGCAGCATTCTACACTGGCTCCAGCTGGGTTTACAGCGGGCAATGTCGGGACATATTTCACCAAATCCCAAGCAGCACAAAAACGTTCAGCGTATGTTACAACGAACGTTCGGTGGACGTCGAAAGCTAACGGGGGACAACTTGCGTTCAACGTTCACGTTCGCCAAACGTTCCATTAGGTTTATACCCGAACGTCGAACGCAAGTTATACCCAGTTAGCTTTTCGACGTCCACCGAACGTTCGTGATAACGGATTTTGTGCTACTTGGGGAGTCGGGCCAAACTTGGCTTAAAACTAGTCGACAGCCCAAATTGAACTTTCCTACGTTTTCATTATTTCGGCTGATTAAAAACGGGAAAATGATTTTTATGCACAAAATATTTTGCAAAAATTAATTTAAATGTGGTGCTGAATACAGAAGGCACTGCAACTGTCACATAAAATATATTAAAGTTCATAGATGTCAATATTTTCTGTTCTTGCAAACCACCAGGAAAATTTTAATCCCAGCCTGTTAGCGGTTTCGCTTTTAAACTGTACTTGGAGTTCAAAAATGGAGTGCCAGATATAACTTAAATATAATATTTTAACATCACAACATATTATTTTTGGAATAAAAACAGTGTTACAGTTCGTATTTGTCTCGTTTTCTGTGCGTTATTAAAATCACTGCAAGAAATTTGGAAAAATGTCACATTTTTACAGAAAATCGGACGGTTAGTTATAGTTTCAACCCGGTTTCAACCATGTTTAGCTCGATGTTGGTGAAATCGGTCATCAGTGACATAGATCACAGCGGCCAGTCATGATTTTACCAGGAAAAATACCACAAGAAATCAATTTTGTAACTGAATCGTCTTGTGTTACTGTAACCACCACCGTAATCATTTCCAGTATACCATTACCAATATCAATACCATGTACCAATACCAATACAAATACACCTCCACCACAATTTTAGCCTTCACCGTCAAATTTACCCAAGTATTGGCAAAGAATTAATGCATTCGTTTAGTTGTGCTCTTTTCACTGATGAGTTACTATAGTTTATGACCTTGTGAAATTAGAGTCAAAAACACAAAGTACAATATATTAAACTATATTTACAAGTTTCATAAAAGATAATAATGGAAATCAAAGAATTACGATTTGTGAATAGTGAAATAGATTGAACTACAGAAGAAGAAAATTGTTTAATTTTGTCTGAATGATAGACAACAGTTAATTTGTGAGCGATATTAAAATTAAATGCAGAAATGGTTTTGGCGAAGCAGAAATTTGCAAGCTGCACAAGTTAATTTGTCAGTGAACTGTGCGAAATGTGATTTAATCGTTCAATATTTTTAATCACCTCTACGAGATTTGTACCGAACAGTCACGAACTCGTCTGGAAATAAAGTCACACAAGTTGTTTCATTCTCTTATAATAATGTGTATCTCTGAAACATATGCTACTTGGCGTAAGAGATAATAAGTCATTGAGGATGTTATCTCCACTTTTTGAAATCATTTAATCTTTGATCACTTCGTAGCAAATGCCATTACTAAAACCAGGAATCAAATCCTGTGCCCCTTATTGGAAATGTGACAGAGCTCTACCAAAATGAACTTTCTTGTCTACCATGAGCGGCTAGGTTTCCAAAGTTGGTGAAAAGTAAAACCATAGGCGTGCGCAGGGTAAATTATTTGATACGGCCAACTGTACACATGAAACAGCGAACGGAATGAACCCAAATGATGGCCACAAAAAATTATCCGTTTTCTCTGCCCGTGACCGCGAAACCAAGTGTTGTGACAAGGCATGGCAGCCATCGACAGCACACATTGCATTTCTATCCGAGCACACAACCAGGGCCTTCTACATGAAAATGTTTCCCGTCGCTCTTGTGGCGTGAATGTTACCAGGAGGCTCTGGGAAATGGCAGAGAATAAAACACTAGTGTTTGAATCTCGCTCAAGGTCAAAGCCACCTAGATCCATTTTTGCTATACGAGCGAATCGAAACGAATCCATCCAGAGGGCGCTGGCAAGTGGCAAGGTTCTTTTTATGAAAATCCGTGTCTTAAAAATTTAAAAATGGCAAACGAATGCAAAATTATCAGTTTTCGAATTCTCAACCCTTAGACAGTAGATTAAGCTTGTGTTATGGAAATTTTTTTGTCATTTACGTTGCAATAAGATGTTGAAATTGAAACTAAAATCTGAAGGTGCTGTGAAAATCTTAGATTGGGTCCTCTGCGCAAGCCTACGATCGAGTTTTCTTTAGAAATGTCCCCAAACCTAAGATCGTATGAAACAACTCCCGACAACTCACCATCTTTCCCAGCCCGGTGAAGGGAATCGTACATTTTCTTGTACCATTTTCCGTGGTTTTCGTCTTTCACTTCCTGTAAGGTGAGAAGAGCAAACATTAATTACGGCACGAATTGGTTTTGCTGGAACTATCAGATGCACATGTAATGACATTTCAAGCGGTGCTAGATGACTAAAATAAAAACCCTTTTAATAATTGCAAGTATTGTGAGGCACGTTGCCAGATTTGGATTTCAAATCTTACAATTCAATGTTTAAACGCGAGGTCACTTCAGCTAGTCCGGCAAAAGGAAGTTTTTGTGGTGGTACAATGCACACAATAATTATTGGTGGCAGGTGTGGGATAAAAACAAAAATATATTCGCACTACAATTGGTGCCCAGGGGTGGGATCTTCAAAATGTTCGCACTACAATTGGTGCCCAGGGGTGGGATCTTCAAAATGTTCGCACTACAATTGGTGCCCAGGGGTGGGATCTTCACATTGTTCGCACTACAATTGGTGCCCAGGGGTGGGATCTTCAAAATGTTCGCACTACAATTGGTGCCCAGGGGTGGGATCTTCACATTGTTCGCACTACAATTGGTGCCCAGGGGTGGGATCTTCAAATTGTTCGCACTACAATTGGTGCCCAGGGGTGGGATCTTCAAATTATTCGCACTACAATTGGTGCCCAGGGGTGGGATCTTCAAAATGTCCGCACTACAATTGGTGCCCAGGGGTGGGATCTTCAAAATGTTCGCACTACAATTGGTGCCCAGGGGAGGGATCTTCAAAATGTTCGCTCTACAATTGGTGCCCAGGGGTGGGATCTTCAAATTGTTCGCACTACAATTGGTGCCCAGGGGTGGGATCTTCAATATGTTCGCACTACAATTGGTGCCCAGGGGTGGGATCTTCAATATGTTCGCACTACAATTGGTGCCCAGGGGTGGGATCTTCAAAATGTTCGCTCTACAATTGGTGCCCAGGGGTGGGATCTTCAAAATGTTCGCTCTACAATTGGTGCCCAGGGGTGGGATCTTCAAATTGTTCGCACTACAATTGGTGCCCAGGGGTGGGATCTTCAAATTGTTCGCACTACAATTGGTGCCCAGGGGTGGGATCTTCAAAATGTTCGCACTACAATTGGTGCCCAGGGGTGGGATCTTCAAAATGTCCGCACTACAATTGGTGCCCAGGGGTGGGATCTTCAAAATGTTCGCACTACAATTGGTGCCCAGGGGAGGGATCTTCAAAATGTTCGCTCTACAATTGGTGCCCAGGGGTGGGATCTTCAAATTGTTCGCACTACAATTGGTGCCCAGGGGTGGGATCTTCAATATGTTCGCACTACAATTGGTGCCCAGGGGTGGGATCTTCAATATGTTCGCACTACAATTGGTGCCCAGGGGTGGGATCTTCAAAATGTTCGCTCTACAATTGGTGCCCAGGGGTGGGATCTTCAAAATGTTCGCTCTACAATTGGTGCCCAGGGGTGGGATCTTCAAATTGTTCGCACTACAATTGCTGTCCAAGGGTGGGATCTTCAAAATGTTCGCTCTACAATTTGTGCCCAGGGGTGGGATCTTCAAAATGTTCGCTCTACAATTGGTGCCCAGGGGTGGGATCTTCAAATTGTTCGCTCTACAATTGGTGCCCAGGGGTGGGATCTTCAAATTGTTCGCACTACAATTGTTGCCCAGGGGTGGGATCTTCAAATTGTTCGCACTACAATTGGTGCCCAGGGGTGGGATCTTCAAAATGTCCGCACTACAATTGGTGCCCAGGGGTGGGATCTTCAAATTGTTCGCACTACAATTGGTGCCCAGGGGTGGGATCTTCAAATTGTTCGCACTACAATTGGTGCCCAGGGGTGGGATCTTCAAAATGTTCGCACTACAATTGGTGCCCAGGGGTGGGATCTTCAAATTGTTCGCACTACAATTGGTGCCCAGGGGTGGGATCTTCAAATTGTTCACACTACAATTAGTGTCCAAGGGTGGGATCTTCAAATTATTCGCACTACAATTGGTGCCTAGGGGTGGGATCTTCAAATTGTTCACACTACAATTAGTGTCCAAGGGTGGGATCTTGAAATTATTCGCACTACAATTGGTGCCTAGGGGTGGGATCTTCAAATTGTTCGCACTACAATTGGTGCCCAGGGGTGGGATCTTCAAAATGTTCGCTCTACAATTGGTGCCCAGGGGTGGGATCTTCAAATTATTCGCACTACAATTGGTGCCCAGGGGTGGGATCTTCAAATTATTCGCACTACAATTGGTGCCCAGGGGTAGGATCTTCAAATTATTCGCACTACAATTGGTGTCCAAGGGTGGGGCCTTCAAATTATTTGCACTACAATTGGTGCCCAGCGGTGGGGCCGTCAAATTATTTGCACTACAATCACACTCAAAAACAATCGCTGATATCTGTCAAAATAGAGCTCTACAATTCCCACGGTTGGACTTCCATCTTTCAACTGCATTCGTTTGTGGTCCAAATGTAGGACCACAATGCAAGAGACACCCAAGTGTCAAAGAGTTGATCGCAACTGTAGCGTTTATTAAAGCAATGTGAGATTGGCATCCAATATCGATAGACGATATACGATAGACGATATCCAATGACCATGAGGTGCCAAAAGGTTTTCTGACAGTACTTAATGCTAATATCATTACGTAAACATGTGTGCATTACCTCAGTGTAATTTCCATTCTGCAGGCGGCGTTTAAAAGATAGAAATAGTGTTACGGTTAGAGCTGCTATGCATCAAGCACGGCGCATTGTGTACCATTCATACAATTATTATTGCAATTTTCTGTCAAAGCACACTTAACACTAACATCAAAAGAGCCTTGATTTGAAATGTAAAAGCTTGTAAAAGATTGTAAAATTTTGTTAACTCTTTCCATATTATTGCTTCATGATCACCCAATGACCCCTATTATGTAACTTTTCTTGTGTGAGATGAAATTAAGCGACCTTGGAGCTGTCACTATTATTCATTCCATCTCACATCAGAAAAGTTACAGAATAACCAGCTGGTATCGATGTTTATCGGTAGCACGGCCGATTGAAATAAGCAGGCAACTTTCAGCTATCGACCGGTTACCCTTAGCTACCATCGATATATTTTTACACAATGGCTACCCAGGACAATAAACTGTGACATTATAATGCAACATTAATATTATTACTGTGCATTCACTGATCTTAAGACAATGGGCATGCCATTCTTGGTGATGCACTCACCGATCTTAAGACAATGGGCATGCCATCCTTGTTGGTGAACTCACTGATCTTAAGACAATGGGCATGCCATCCTTGGTGGTGAACTCACCGATCTTAAGACAATGGGCATGCCATCCTTGTTGGTGAACTCACTGATCTTAAGACAATGGGCATGCCATCCTTGGTGGTGAACTCACCGATCTTAAGACAATGGGCATGCCATCCTTGGTGGTGCACTCACCGATCTTAAGACAATGGGCATGCCATTCTTGGTGGTGCACTCACCGATCTTAAGACAATGGGCATGCCATCCTTGGTGGTGAACTCACCGATCTTAAGACAATGGGCATGCCATCCTTGGTGGTGCACTCACCGATCTTAAGACAATGGGCATGCCATCCTTGTTGGTGAACTCACTGATCTTAAGACAATGGGCATGCCATCCTTGGTGGTGAACTCACCGATCTTAAGACAATGGGCATGCCATCCTTGGTGGTGAACTCACCGATCTTAAGACAATGGGCATGCCATCCTTGGTGGTGCACTCACCGATCTTAAGACAATGGGCATGCCATCCTTGGTGGTGAACTCACCGATCTTAAGACAATGGGCATGCCATCCTTGGTGGTGAACTCACCGATCTTAAGACAATGGGCATGCCATCCTTGGTGGTCGGTCCAATGCCCTCGATCTTTGGCCTCGGCTCGCCCTTCCTAATCCGTTCGGTCTCGCTGTCGTAGTCGGCCTTGGTTGCCGAGTAGATCCTGACCTCGTCGTCCTGGAGGTCCTGGTAGTCCTGCGAGTGGTCAAGGTACCGAGCACCCCTTGGTAGCTGACCCTCTACGAACAGGCGGTTAGACGCAAGGGATTATTTGGGGCATCAGGCGTTTGGACATTTCTATTAGTTGATCCCGAACTGTTTTCAGATTATTATAAAGTGTAATACTATTGAACAACATATTTTAGGATAATTTAAGAAATAAAGAAATAAACAGTGATTTGTATTATGTTACTATGAAAACAGTGTTGCCGTCTTCTATGAAAGATCTCCCATCTTCTTTAGATGGGAGACGACAATATCGGTTCTATTAGCACTGCTACCACGTTGGGAAGAGGTTACATAGACCTTTTTGAATGGCAGGTTGAAATGGCAGAGTGAGTTAAACAGATAATGAAACAGCGTCTCCAATACAGCTATCGCAGGAGCAATCTTAAAGCTTGCTGACGAAGGGTATTAACCTGCTACCCAGCAACCGAACCGGGATACGAACCCAGGACCTCCTGATTGCCGGTCATGTGCTCTACCAACTGAGCTATTCACGCACGCATTCTCCCGCGTCGTCGGGTGGGATAATGAGTTAAGAGTCTCTAAACTGCCCAAAGAGCCTTTTGTCTACCTCAAGACATGGTTTGAAAGTTTTGACACCCTTTACTTGAGTCTAGCAGCAGTGGACCCTTGAAGAAGATGCAAACCCACTCTCCTTCTTAACGTGGAAATGAGTTTATTTGCCAAAATCTCAGTCTCACCTCTAGCTTTCTGCAAAAGCGTGATGGTCGGATTCTGCGCCCGGGGAAGACTGTTGCCCGTCGACGATAGGTTGTAGAGCCCCGACGCCGGCGCGCTATTCGACGAGGTGAGGCGTCGCTCGGAGACGTCGCGCCGCTCGAGCGAGGTGCTGATGTGACGGACGGCGTTGTTGGACGTCGAGCCGGTCAGCGCCGACGTGTGCTCGATCACGGGCGGCGAGGTGTCCCACGAAGACGGGGCCGGGGGCGCCGGGGGCGTCGACGGCGTCGAGCACTCCTGGGTCGGGCAATGCGAGCATGAGTCGTGGTTGCAGTTTTAATGCAAGGTTTTACCAAGAATGTAACTCCTTTAGTTGAGATACCAGCCATGGGGTCCGGATCCACACAGCAAGTTTAGGACAAAATTGGGGGTAAGTTCGTTATCACCTTGGTTATTACCCCTGAAAATCTGCAAGCGCATGTCTATGATTGGCTGATCATTTTGCCCCGGGGGTTTAACTTGTTCACTCTGCTTTATGGGTCTTAGCAAATTGAGTTAAAAACGTGATTGACTAAATTAATATGTAATTCCTTGTTTGAGATCTGAAATTAAGATGAAAAACTTCCACTCTCCACTTTTCTTATACTCTCCTTCTTGGAAATGTAGTACAGCACTTAAAAATACAATTTTATAACTTTGAGTAACAATTTTTAAACGGACATTGTTTGAACGGTCCGCTGCAAGTCTAACCTCAGAGTTAAGAGCACCGTTGTAGTTCTTCCTCTTCAACGTGGGCGACTCGAAGGGCACCGGTCTGAACTCCTTCCGCTCCGGCTGGGGACTGGCTCCCGCACTCCTGGGCGTCCAGACGACCGGGATCACATCGTCCTTGGCGTCGACACCGCGTTCGCAGGGCGGCGGCGAGTCCTTCGGCTTCTGGTACTCGAACTTGCTGACGGTCGCCTGCACGGAGTTCGGGGTCGAAGACGAGGGAGACGACTGTTGTTGGGTCGATTCGCTGGGTTGGCCCGGCGACCAGATGCCTGGGGGTGGGGGAAAGAGAGTTAGTTCAGTTTTATGCTCTAGGGGAGGGACTTTATGGATGGGGCTTAGTTTTCATAACTCTCTTGTTTTGCAAATATGCAATATTGTTTTCATAACTTTGTTGTTTTGTCATTACGATGTACCTACTTTTATTAACTGCTACTCTACTCCTATTTTATGATGTTCGCATTTTATTGTTTATTCGTGTACAATCAAAATCGTCAGTTGTTTTTGTTCTTTTGAGGAGAAACTTTTGAGACGGGGGTTTGTGTTCATAACTTTGTTGTTTTGCTAATATGCAATTTTCAATACGATTTACCTACTTTTATTAACTCCTACTCCTATATTTGCATGATGTTCACATTTTAGGTTCACGTTATGTGACTGTGTACGGCTTGTGTCGTGTTGTGTGCAGTGACATGTGTTTTTTTAACTTCCTTGTGCACTGTGCATATGCTTGTGCTTGTGCGTTGTGTCAATTGTGGATAGACCTGAAATGTATAACGTTGTTGTGGCGATATTTTGCAAATGTAATGAAAATGTTTCAATGTTAGCTGTACTATTTCACTATTTTTTCATTTTATTGTAGCTTCGACATTCTTGAGCATAGGTGGATAAATTACACTGATAATAAACGGTGATTGAAAGTTAAAACTTAATGGGCAAAGTCATAATGTACTCCCAGAGACGAAAACAGCTATCGATCTTTGCCTTACCTAATATTTTGTAAAATAACCGTCTCTAATATTATTAATACAACTGTAAACATAAACTTGTTGCATGTCCCTTATGACTGTTACATTAATATTGTTGCTCAGAATTATGCCCGTAAGAGCCGCCGCAAATTATGTAGTGATTAGTTTTATTTAATGTTCCCATGAATAAATATGTTTGAGAACATTATTATTGGAACATTTAATCGTTTCGCTGTCCACAGTGTTGAAACTTCTCATCTCCTTCATCTCCTCATCTCCATCAAAATGCAGTGCAAATTTAGTCAACTTTCATGTATTTTTAAATATGAGTTCATTTTTAACCGAATTGACACGATATTAATTTTGATTTCTGATATTTTCTGTCATAGTTTGACGAATGGTGGAAAAATAATATTTTTAGTGCAAATTTATACAGAATAATTATATGAAACAGGTACCTATTTTACCCTACCTATTTGTGATTTTAAAAAACTGGTGTTGAGGCACCTAGATAATGTCAAATTATGTCAAATTGTAATCCTTGTCTTGTCCTCATATTTAAACATTTTACTTGCTTATAAATGAAGGACAGATATTTAATCCCTCAATCCAGAGTTAAAAGAGCTGGTTTTACAATGTCCAGTCAAGTGTTAACTGCCAGTTAAGTTTGTTATCACCAAGGTCACAGCCAATCAGATGCCTCTATTTTTACTTTAACGGACAGTTAGCAGTTTAATTATAGGCATTGTAAAGAAAATTTACAAAATATTTTTTACATGCAGTTTTAAGATTAAATTTGCTGACAATTCAGAATAACGGCCAAAAATTTATTTTAAAAAAACTTGAAGGTTTTTCTCATTTTTCAGCAAGCCAGATCATAACACAAAATTGATTATTATATTATTTGAAAGGCTTACAAATTTCCAAGTGCAATATTCATTTTCTTCTGGGCTGTCACTGATAGTTTGTCTGAAAAATATATATTTTGTACATATTTGTAACCAATGGCGATTGGATTCACAAGCCACGTTGCGTGGCCAGGGGTCGGTTCAGAGGTTCACGCGGGAACTTCCATACACCAACAATTATTAATGAAAAAACCTGGAAAAAAAACCATAGACCGAGAAAGAATCAATTGATGTTGGATGGTAGTTTTTAATGCAAGTTATGACATGCTTTTTCCATACGAGCTAAGTAAAAATGCCATTAAAAGGCACTTTAGGCACTTTTCGAAAATGCCCACCTCCGTCATTTTTAACAAGACTTGTAAAACTGTTGTAAAACTTGTTGTAACTTGTTTGGGGGGCGCCGTCAAAACTTTCGCGGGGGGCGCCGTCAAAACTCATATTCACGCTACGCCACTGGTTATTATACTACGTATACTACGTATAACTACGTACATATACTACGTATACTACGTATACTACGTATAATAACCAGTGGCGTAGCGTGAATATGAGTTTTGACGGCGCCCCCCGCGAAAGTTTTGACGGCGCCCCCCCTTCTCCCGAAATTTTCCGAGGGCAAACCCTAAAAAAACGTCTTCTCCCGAGATATGTTTGCACCCCCCAAACCTCGGCGCCCCCCAAACCTCGGCGCCCCCCTAATCTCGACGCCCCCCCCCCGCGCCGCGGGGTCTGCGGGTACGGTCGCTACGACCCTGATAATAACCTATCACATCCAACAACCCTTCAACTACACGTGTATTGTTTTTCCAAAACTCTGTGTTAGTATTTGTGGCCAAGAGAAGTTCCCGCGTGAACCTCCGCGTACGACGAAAACACCAGCGTTTTGGTTATCTTAAACAAAATACCGAACAATACGAAACGGAACAGTCAGCGCAGTACGTAACGCAACAGGCACGCATCTAAATCCAGTGGCAGGGGATCTGAGCAGTGAAAGCCACCAGATGACTTTGTTGATCACGCCACCGAGTCGACATAGCGAGGCGTGGAGAACTGTTTCTCAATCGCATTACAGCGAGAACTAGAAACGAGACGTGGACCCTCAAAGGACCTCGCTCGGGTCCGAGTTGGCGCTCGAACCGCGTCATTTGGCATGAGGCGTCGGCGTCGGCGTCGGCGTCGGCGTCGGGGACAACTAATTGAAAGTCCCCGTAGCGACAAGACGAAATGGGGAGGTGGGGGAGGAGTTTACGACCTGCGTTTGGCGCCAACGCCGCTAGGGACGTCTTGTCTGTATCAGCGACGAAATACGGCTTCTTTTCGACCGAATCTAATGATGTTATAATATTATAGTGTCTCTAAGGTCATCGGTTGTTTACTAGCGTGGAAAGCTTTGTGTGTTTTGGTCGGTTATAACTTTCTTTAAAAATTGTGGGGTGACAGATTTGAACTAATCACGCAGAGTGGATTTTGATAAGCGTCAAAGCATTTTAGTATTATTGTAAAGAGACGTGGAATTATTTTTACCGCAAATGTTATGGCACAAAAAAACGTTTTGTGATTTGGGTATTAGAGCAATTGTCTATTAAATCAGAATTTAATATTCAAATCGTGCAGCAATGGAAATATTGGAAAATGGAAAGTTGGAAGTTGGAAAGTTGGAATGGAAAGTTGTACCGATATCCTACTTTCTAAGATCTTTCCAACCCCGTAACACTTCATCGCAAGTAAATTCCATATTTATTTATATAAACCATAAATGTGCAAGATAAGTTATGTAAACATGTATGCAAATCGTCTATTAGAATGGATGTATAGACAATAAACTTATGATGATGAAAATGATGATGATGATTATTATTATTTGTATTATTAGAATTAAGAGGCAGCGGAAAAAACGCACCTTTTTTGGCGCTAGTCCGTCGTTGAATGATAAAAAGATTAACAACGTCTTTGTCCCACTCAAACGTATAAATCCTTGGTCTGGGTGGCCAAAAGAAATATCGATATTCGAAATTATTTTTAGTAAACGTGTTGGTCACCCTAGGTAAAACTTGCCAAAGTCAAGATATATTTGAAATTTATTATTGTCTCGAAACGAAGTTCAATTTTTTGCTGTCGTCAAGGATTTCAGCTCAAAAGAAGGAAACCGAGTTCGTTAGTCAGAGCTGTAGACGCTTTGGTGATAAAAATAAATCTGTGAAAACCCCACCGTTAACTTTTTATAAGGGCTTTAATAATATGATAACAAATTTGATGGAAACTTTATGATATTTGTTACATAAATATGAAACCACTGAAAATCTATATGAAACCACAAGTTGTGATGGACAAGGTGGGTTCTTGGCACGCTGCAAGCACAGGCATGGTGTGATTCATACCCCACGACCTCCAGGCAAGGCTGGGACATGGGACATGGGGGCAGGGTCCACGTTAGACAGGGCGCGATGGGACAGGGTGGGTTCTTGGATGCTGCAAGCACAGCCATGGTGTGATTCATACCCCACGACCTCCAGGCAAGGCTGGGACATGGGACATGGGGGCAGGGTCCACGTTAGACAGGGCGCGATGGGACAGGGTGGGTTCTTGGCACGCTGCAAGCACAGCCATGGTGTGATTCATACCCTACGACCTCCAGGCAAGGCTGGGACATGTTTGTTTCCCCCCCGCAAATCTGAGGATTGTTTTGTTTCTGTGTCATAACTTTATATTTGTGTACTTTTTTTGTTAATGTTTCTGTGTCATAACTTTATTTACGTACTTGTTTTTAGGTTCTGTGTCGTAACTTAATTTAAGTACCTATTAAGTGCTTTGGACCATGTTGCTGCTGTTTGTGCAGGTCAGGGGCCAAATATCCCAGTTTCCTGCTCAAGTTTTCCGAACTATGCACCAGCATGCCGTCGGTGTCTAGCGCAACGGGTCCAGAACTGCATTAAAACAGTTCCTCTAAAAGCGGACGAGGCATCTGTTAACTATCAAGGACTCGAACCCAAGATGCCGATTATGATATTTGACCGGCGCCGACACGTGGTCGCTTAACAGACTCGATATGGCCATGGCGTCGGCGTCGGCGTCGGCGTCGCGGGAGGGGGGAGGGGGGGGGGGGCGTCGTGACGCAACCCGAGGGGAAGCCACCGACGTCCGTCTCGTAGGGCGATGAGGGGAAATTAGTCAGCGTCGAATCGACAAATTGGAGGGAAAGTGCCAGGTTAATTTGATGTGTTATTTTTGGTTATGTTTTAAATGGTTGGGGGAGTTTTTTTTTCTAATTTTCGTCGTGGATTTAATTTTATACCTTTACACGTTTATGTAATTGAGTGTTGAGTTCCGTTGGTAAGCTAGACGTCTTTAGAAGCGCGGTTACAATACCTGAATACAGTTATAAACATTCGCTGTTACTAGTTCCACACATTTGATTTTTATTTCGTTTTTTTCGCTTAATTGTTTAAAGTTTTCCTCAAATAATTATGTTATAACAAATCACGTCTAAAAGCTGTTTACATAGTTTAAAAAACCCGATTTAAACTTTAAAGTCATAGCAACTAAACAATATCGTGGTTGCATTATTTAAACTATGCTCGAATAATTAAACGATCAACAATGTCAGTGGAAGGGAGACAACGCTGGAAATATGTGCACCCGAACCGGTATACGAACCCGGCACCTCCTGCTTGCCTGTCAGATGCTCTACCAACTGAGCTATTCGGTCACACATTCTCCCCGCTTCGCCGGGTGGGACAGGGGGATCTCCGAAGAGACGAAATTCCTCTCATCAATGTCAGTGTAACAAGAAACAAAATCATGTGGGCTAGATCTGAATTCTTCACTCAAGACAAGCAAACACGAAAAGAGAACATTTTGCCGGAATAACATGACACACACATGTTGTACTGCAGTTGTAGCAAGGAGGGTTACCTGGTTTTCGCGTTGCCTTGAATTGGGGCGCAAACATAGTGGGTCCTGGGACATGCATTGCGCTGTCGATGTCGATGTCGAAAGGTGATCGATTTACTAAACGAATTTGTTGAAATTCATCTACATCAAGAGTTGCAAATGGCTGAGCTCGTTGGTTTGCCTTCTGATTCAAAGTGAAATGAGTTTGACGTAATTACAAAAGCCATTATTTCTTGTCAGTTCTAGAGGCTGCTTGCTTCAGATGCAGTTCGTTTTGTAAAATTGCTAATTTCAAGTGTATAAAAAAACCAAAAATCTCAAATGCGGTATCGAAAAATACACGTAACTGTCACTTTTTGAAACGAAACACGTATAAAGAAGTTAAACAAAACGCGGTAACAGCGCCGAAAAATACACTTCAAAAATCAAAACAAAATTCCATGAAAATTTTTGTTTAAATCTCAACGAATCAAAACGAAAAACCGGAAACACAAAAGCGCACTCCGGTCCCGCCCATTCCGACGGTGATCCGAGCGGATAGCCGTGCTTCGCGCGGCGGTTTCCGTTCGACTAAGTCCAACATTGCCTCCTCTCGGAGTCTGATCGGGATGCTGGCCGAACGAATCTGTACCGTGAAGCGGGGAGGCTGTGATGCCAAGATTTCACAGCCAAGATTTCAGCGGCAGCAGACGGAAATAATACCGCGCCACGGCTTCGTTCTTCTGCTTTAGTAAATACATCATAAACTTGTCGAATCTTTAGAACCTAATGCTGGCCTCGATTGCTGCGTTTCTACGATTCAACGTTTTGGTATTTTGGTCGTGTTTCTTTTCGTTGTTGTCTCTATATACCTACGGCTAAGTGGTTTGCTGCTAAGTGAAACATCAGAGGGAATACATTCATTTTCTCCATGTTAATGTGTAAATAAAAGATGGAAATATGTAATTTGTATACCTTCACCGCAATTCATGTTGAAAATCAATGGGAATTTTCATCTCAAAGGAGTGGACATAATTTCTGCCAACGTACAAGAATATCTATACCTAGATCAAAACATAAATGTCTACTGCATATCATAACTTCTTTTTTTTTTGGCGCTTCAACCTTTTGGTCATTTGGCGCATTTATTTGTATTATTTTTAGAATTTCGAGCTTCTCCGCACGATTTAAAGTACAGTCTGCAGGGTGAGATGAGGCTGAGTCCAGACCCCCCCCCCCCCTCCCCCCCCCCCCCGGACACCAACACACCCACCGACATCATCATACAATTATTAATTACTATTGTTCCATTGGTATTCCCTGGGTTTACAGGAGCAGCGCCACCGAATAAATACAAAAATGTTCTTGCATGCAAACACTATAAGTGACAGCCCTTATCCGAATGGTTAGCGACTCGGTGATATTACAGGCTTACGAATAAAGTAACAACCATTTTTGTGCTATGATTTATTTGCTACAATATCATCCCTTTCCATGGCTCAATGGACAATACTTAAAAATTGCTTTTTTTCAGTGTCGTGGACAAGTTTTAGAGCCGGTTTTACAACGTCCAGTTAAAGTGTTAACTGCCAGTTAAAATGAAAAAAGATGTAATCTGGTTGGCTGTGGCATTGGAGATAACAAACTGACCTGGCAGTTAAAACTTAATTGGGCTTTGTTACACCGGTCCTTAGCCAGTCTATAAGCCTGCACGACACAAGGAGACGACCAATAGGAGGTCGAGTTGTGACGCCTGCGACAGTGGAGTCGGAGCTACGCTAAAAATGAATTTTATTTTATTTCAAATCCCCTTGAATTACTTAGACCCAGTTTTGCCAAGTGACACAAAACTACTTTAGTTAAGATCCCGACTGGGTGTTACCAGTTACAACTGAGTTCAGCCAATCACGTGCAGCCAATTCAGATGTAACTCCTTGTTTACCAGTTACAACTGAGTTCAGCCAATCACGTGCAGCCAATTCAGTTGTAACTTCTTGTTTACCAGTTACAACTGGTTTAAGCCAATCACGTGCAGCCAATTCAGATGTAACTCCTTGTTTACCAGTTACAACTGAGTTCAGCCAATCACGTGCAGCCAATTCAGTTGTAACTCCTTGTTTACCAGTTACAACTGGTTTAAGCCAATCACGTGCAGCCAATTCAGTTGTAACTCCTTGTTTACCAGTTACAACTGAGTTCAGCCAA
The DNA here is from genome assembly GCA_921293005.1 of Nemoura dubitans. Lineage (NCBI taxonomy): Eukaryota > Metazoa > Arthropoda > Insecta > Plecoptera > Nemouridae > Nemoura > Nemoura dubitans. Next base: position 11,466,129 of record OV121078.1, on the reverse strand, counting down.
TCACGTGCAGCCAATTCAGTTGTAACTCCTTGTTTACCAGTTACAACTGAGTTCAGCCAATCACGTGCAGCCAATTCAGTTGTAACTCCTTGTTTACCAGTTACAACTGAGTTCAGCCAATCACGTGCAGCCAATTCAGTTGTAACTCCTTGTTTACCAGTTACAACTGAGTTCAGCCAATCACGTGCAGCCAATTCAGTTGTAACTCCTTGTTTACCAGTTACAACTGAGTTCAGCCAATCATGTGCAGCCAATTCAGATGTAACTCCTTGTTTACCAGTTACAACTGAGTTCAGCCAATCACGTGCAGCCAATTCAGTTGTAACTCCTTGTTTACCAGTTAAAACTGAGTTCAGCCAATCACGTGCAGCCAATTCAGTTGTAACTCCTTGTTTACCAGTTACAACTGAGTTCAGCCAATCACGTGCAGCCAATTCAATTGTAACTCCTTGTTTACCAGTCACAACTGAGTTCAGCCAATCACGTGCAGCCAATTCAGTTGTAACTCCTTGTTTACCAGTTACAACTGGGTTCAGCCAATCACGTGCAGCCAATTCAGTTGTAACTCATTGTTGGCATCTCATCTATGAGTTGGATAACTTGGTAAAACCTGGCATTTATAAAACAGAGCATGTACCCCGAGCTATTTTGTTTAGGGTTGTCACTAAAAGTTTGCTTGTAAAACACATTTGGTAGCTATTCGGCGGCCAGCTGAGTGAATCGAAATTGGATGCAACAAGTCCTCGCCACCAAGGCGATTCCCTAGCGGTTAATCGCCGAACCATCTCAAGCAAGATAGTGTTTCCCAGCTGGCTCGGGAGGCTGGGGCGAGCGAGAGTTGTAGTGTAGACGGCAGATTTTGGCACGCGGTCCACGGACCAATCTCTGAATCGCATCCAAGACCGAGTCACCCACACGCCCGACGCGCGATCGTGACGTCACATCCTCTTCGCGGAGGGCAGATAATAAATAAATAGATGGTCGATAAATTATTGGACGAGATTTTGTGATGGAGCGCGCTTTTTAATGAAGTGGACTATTATTGGCTATGGTTTATTTTCGTAGGTAGCTTAAAGTGCCTTTACTCTATACGCGCATTCGTTTTATGAACTTTTTACTACATAGTGTTCTACAAAATTGAGTGAATTACGATAATTCTACTAAAGCAATTAGGTGGTACAAAAGGTATAAAATATAATTTTCTTATGCTTAATTCATGGCCCATATTATTATGCATATTATATTCGTAAGTAAAATGCATCAAAACCTAAAGTGAACAAGTAAAGTGCATTCTACGTGCTACTTGCATATTTTTTCCTCCCCATTCGTATTTTCGTCCATTGCGCACTTTTTCTAAAATATACTCTTCCTTCTTTATACAAATTTTTGGATTTCTTTGTAACAATTATAGCCTTTTTGTGTGCTTTTTTGATATGTGTTTACCTCAACAAACTAGGTACCTGCAATATGCATTACTATTGTTAACATTATGTAATTAATTTAACTACTTACCCATTAAACGATTTTTTTAACCTATAGAGACATCAGAAACACGAAAACAAGCATGCAGAAAGTAAAACAAAAAGTATGTGCATGCAACAAAAACAAAAAGCCAAACACTAAACAGTGCATTAATGTTAGAGCCATGCCTTTCTGAGGTAAGGTTAGTTGCATGTGGTTAGCCAAAATCCAACAACCAAATACCTCTGTGCACTAGAAAGCCTCTAGCCAAGCCCAAAGAGCGGTCAATCTCTTCCAGCAGTCCAGACTCCCGAGGTGACTCCATAATACCACTACTTGCATCTATAGTAATGTTACAGAAAATAGTGAAAAGATACAGAATTTTTTAGGGGATTATTATTGAGCGTGCAAATCTGGGCTAAATGTAGTAGAAAACATATTTTCTATGCAATTTTTTGATCCATTGGGTAGGTAGGTATAATTTTAAAAAATGGTTGGTTTTTAAGTGAAAATACTATTTCAAAAATCATGTTTGTACTGGTTTATTTCTTATTTAAAAAATTTTTGAATTTGCTTGCATTTGCTTGCATTTGCTTGCATTTGCTTGCATTTTTAAAAAGAAAGTCATTATTTATTATTTATTAAGCGTCTTCTTGAATTGTTTACGAGCTGTACTCAAAGAAGTGTCAACAAGAGAATGTACTTTTAGATCAGATCTTCTAAAGATTAAAATATGAAATGTGCTCTTGATTCGGAGCTGTATTTTTATTGAATTATCAATTTAGTCAGTTTGAAAAATTCACATAAAATGACCCATAGTGAGGAAATTCGTTCCACAATACTACTTACATTGAGCGCATTTTATTCATAACTAGCCCTTATCTCCAAAACTACACTCCGTTACACAAACTAAGAAGGAGAGAGAATTTTCATCTTCCTCGAGGACCCACTGGTGTTGGACACGAGATAAGAGTTTCAAAACTTACAAGCCATGTCGTGAGCAAGACAAAAGACTCTATGGGCAGTTTTGAAACTCTTAGCTCGTGCCTAGCAGCAGTGGGTCCTCAAGGAAGATGCGAAGACACTCTACTTCTTCGTGAAATGGAGTTTCAATGCTTACGCCTGGCCCCAAGATCTTAAGCAAACGGACCGTTTAATTCTTAACAAGCTGAAAACCTGTGCGTTTGTGTTCACTGTACAACGTCCCTATCCTTAACCAACCTGTTAAGTAACATACGAATATAATGACGTAATGTGATACTCGGGGTTTGTTTAGGTTTCTGCCACCAGGTTAATTATAGCGTCTCTGACTAAACATCTGCTTCCGAAAATAAACGTAGCCTAGTGAGCGAACAGGGAGCTGTGCGCAGGCCCGCCATTTCACGGCGGAAAGATCATGCAGAAATATTAACTGTCCTTTCATGTCAGTGACCCATCATGGTCGAAAAAAATATGTCGTATGTTTGTTGGATTTGTTCGCGTCTGTCAGAGTCACGACAAAATGGACGCCACGGTTCCAGAGTCACTTATGCGGGCAAACCAGTGATTGACTCTGGAACTGGAAGTGGTCCTTTGAAAGTTATTGCTTTGTGAATTTCGCTGAAGTGGTATTGTTTTTTTCTTTCTTTCAGGGTAGCGATCATGTAACTTTTTTCCATTCGATTTGGCTCGAAATCACTCGATTTCAAATCACTGCCCGTGTTAAACCAAAGGCAGTGATATTCAAAACGAATCGTTTTGAAATCACAAAGTTACATGATTGCCCCCATGGTGGCAGTAAATTTGAAGTAATGATGTGTGTCAAAATAAGTATTGTTGCAAAAGTGTGGTACCTACTGACTTTTGATAGATCAAATTTTGCCGCTTTGATTGATAAATTATCATTGACAACAGCTGGGAGTTTGTCAATATGATAGCACTGATACCTTTAATGATAGGTACTGTAAACGTTAAAGTTATCAGGGCACAGAAGAAGGATGGGAATATGAAGCTACCCTTATAGAGGACTAGAAAAATTGAAATCGGCAAAAAGGACGGATTTTTAGAAACAAGAAATAAACGAGAAAAAAAATTTTAGGCCCCAATTAACCATTTTCTTTCATACACCTCAGCAAATTTTTCTCGATAACTTTATGTATCAAAAAGCAAGACAAATAAATAATGCGGTTCTAGCTTTTAATTGTTTTAATTGTTAAGATATTACTCTGGGAAGACTAGGTCATTTATGCTCCATTTCACCATGAGAAGATGCCTGGGTTCTTGAGCTCAATTTAGGCGCAACAAGAGATCACAGAAAATAGAGTTGATGATCATACAGCTGGCAACTGCTACGCTTGAAAAATAAATGCTAGTAAGGGGGATAAAAAGCACATCAAATCTAGCAAGGTGCTATAGCTATATAGCTTGTTGGTGAGGGGTTGGACAGTTAGACGTCTATCTTTGTCGGATGCAAAAATATTCGAAATGTGTAAAAGTTGATTTCTAGACTAATTTTATGGGAGTGTGACTCAAGTCTAGCAGCATTAGACTCTCTTGGAAGTGTTAAAGTCTTTCTTTTCTTCTCTATATTTATTTCATTCTCAAAATGAAATCGGGTGAAGTTATGGTTCATCTTGAGAACAACAGCAGCTGCCAACAATGAGATTGCCAACGGGAGTGAAGCCAAACTAAACAAGAGAGGGGGAAGGGGGGCAGGCGCAGCTGATTTCGGGAGAATTACTGCTAGGTGTACATTCTGCTGTAGAGTTATTGGGGAAACAATGAGAATTTCAAGAGTCCAGTTTGATGCATCTGAGAAATATAGGTTCATGGAGTTTTTTGAACATGAGAGTAATCATGATATATTGGGTGGTTATTTAAATCTCTAAATATTTTATTTGAATGTCTTATTTTATTTTATTTTATTTTATTTTATGCCCCGCGCTTTAATATACCTAATCGACCAAAGAGAATTGCAGCATATACCTATGCATATTTTTAGAGGGTTTGGAAACTAAACTCCATTTCACGTTAAGAAGGAGAGTGGATTTGCAGCTTTCCAGAGACCACTGCTACCAGATACCAACTAAGAGTTTCAATACTTACAAGCCATGTCTTGGGAATGACATAAAGCTATATAAACAGTTTGGAACTCATAGCTTGTGTCTAGCAGCAGTGTGAGCTCGAGGAAGATGCAAATCCACTCTCCTTCTCAGCGTGAAATGGAGTTTAAGTACGCAACGTTCGCATATAAATTGCATTACAAAGATTATGGTCAATACTGCGCCACCTAGATTTAGTGACAGAAATGTAACACGAACGTTAGCTCGTAAATTGGTTAGATCGTTATTTCCAAAAACGAAAATTCTAAACACATAACTCTATCAATTACACGCACAAAAACAAAACTGAAACAAAAAAAAAACAGCGTGCGCGGCGACCACTCACCGTCGTCCAGATCACCGGAAGTGAGTGCAAGATATTCCTGAAGATGGGGCGGAAGTTCCGTCATTTCAACGTCACCTTCGATCACGTAGTCTTCGACCAGACTGCTCTCAAAAAACTGACTGTCCTCGCTTATCTCGCTGCACGAGACCAAATCCTCCTCGAGTCTCTTTTCGTAGCCGCCGTCGTCGTCCTCCTCGTCCCCACGAATCCCTAGCTTGCCCATGCGCTCTCTGACCTTGTCCAAGAACTCATTCTCGAGTCGAGTGATGCTCAGTTTCCTTTCCGAACCTTCGTTCGGCGAACCAAGCTCACTGATGTTATCGCTGCCTGGAATAGCCGAGATTTTCAGCACCTTTTGCTTCCGCCTCTCGACTCTTTCGGCGACTTGATTCATGTACTCGTTGTACATCTTGAGTCGGACCACTTCGCCGGGCATCGACACGACAGGCATGGACTTGGGTCGCCCGCTCTTCAACTCCTCCTGGTTGACGGCAATGTCGCCTTGTTTTGAAATCTTAAAGTCACTGAGCTTGAGGTTCTTGTCCTGTTGGTCCTGGTACGAATGGCGTCGACGTTCGATTGATTCTTGAAGCTGCGCGTGAAAGTCTTGTTGCCGTTGCTGTTTCGGTTGTTGCGCGGGAACTTCACGTGGCTCTGTTTTTGGCGGCAAATTCGAAACGAACTTTGTCTCGACGTCGTCGAGTTTTTGCACCTCTTTCAACTGTTTGTCGAATTGTTCTTGCGGGAGAGAGAGACGTTTGCGATCTGTCAAAATCTCTCTAGTTTCTTTCATTTTGACGTTTGTCGATCGAAGAAAATCGTCTTTGATCGTCTGCTTCTGCTTCTGTTTATCGTCGAGAAAGCAAGCAACTTTACGCTCTTCTTTCTTCCCGATGCAAGCGTCAAAAATGCCTCGCTCCCTTTGCGTCCAATAGGAAAACGTCTCTTTGAAATCCTTCTTGATCTCCGTCTCGTCGATGACCGCCTCGCGATTCTCCACACGCGTCGTCGACAGCCAATCGGACAACATGTCGTCCTTGAACTTGTCCCGGTCGCCATTGTCGATCCAAGATGGCGACGTCAGCACGCGGTCACGTTCCGTGAAGTGGATGGCGACCGGTCGCGGCCTTCCGGTTCGCGCGTTCATGTCGTTGTCGCCGGCGACGGTGGCCGCACGCAAGTGAATTTCCTCATTTAATGGTTTCTCGTCGTCGCCGCCGCCGCTTTGTCTTGTTGCCAAGAGCCAGTCGGCGTCGTCTCTCTCGCACGGCACGGCGGCGAGCGGCGGCGGCGGCGTCGCGCGTATTTCGGCGTCGCCCGGTGACGTCATCTCATCTGGAGATCCGAAATTTGGCTTGGCTTTTTTGTTAAACTCGTCTTCGAGATGTTTTTCCATTAGGTTGTTAGCGGCGGCGAGCATTTCGATTTGTTTTTCTAAAAGACGCAACTTCTCTTCGTCTAAATCTTGGGGTTCGTTTTGAGGAATTCCTACATCAGAAGTATCAGCATCGACAACCGATACTTGATCTTGATCTTCAGGATAAATGCCAATATCTTCTAGTTCCGGGTGGTTGTAAGCGATCATGGACTCGTATTGCCCTTGATTCATGGCAGGATCTTCAAAGCTAAGCTCTCCCGAAATGGAATCTTGATCTTTTGTAGACGACTTCGTTGACCAGAGATCGGGTAGAGAATTCCGTTTCTCAATAAACAACTTCTTTGTCGTGAAGAATCCAGCCGGCTGAGGGTTGTTGTTGACGAAGTCATATTGGTTCGTCGATTGAAACTGCTTCTTATTGTCGTTCTCGTTGTGACTGCGCCGCTCGCTGAACTTGCGGTGAAGATCGAGAAGTCGTTCGGCTTCTTCCGGCGTGGGCACGTCACCGCCGTGGTAGCTGCGCCGTTGCGACGGGGAGAGGCACACCAACAGGTTCGGGGCGCTCGTGGGCGTGCCCAGCCACGCGTTCACCCCGGAAGTGGCGAGACTGCTGTTACGGGGCGTCAAAGATGGCGAAATGCGGACACGGTCAAAGTCTTCTTCCGAATGATAGGAGTTGAAGTCGCTTCTGATGTCGAGGTGGGAGTCCACGCTTTGGGTGTCGACTTCGTTGTTGTCGTCGTCGTCGAAATTGGATATCACTATTTGATTGCTGCTTGCTGACAACTGATTTTCTAATCTGTTTTTGTATTCGGTTAAAGTGTCAACGTCACCCTCTTCGCTAGGTGCTGGTTTTTCTAGATTAGTTATCAGGGTTTGAATTTTCGCATTCACTTTCGGCGCTTCTAAAATAATTTCGGATTCGTTCGTTTCAAGAAGACTCTGACGAGGGCTTTCGAATTGTTTTGTCAAAAATCCCACTTGTTTGAGTACATCAATTCCAAATGGCATCGAAATTACTTTACTGATTGACAAGACTTTAAGAGAATTTGGATTAAGTTTCGAGGCATCTTTGATTGTTTTAGGGCTGATTGGTTCAAAGTCAATCGGCGACGGCGAGTTGTTGTTGAAGACGATTGTGTTTTGACTGGTGTTGTCGGAACTGGACGACTGTTGACGTGAAAAGGTTGGTTTTAAAGATGGCGACAGTGTCTCTTTTCTGACTTCGAAGATTGGCGACACAGCTTTCTCTTCGCTTTCTTTTGTATTCTCGTTGGTTTCGGACTTCGTGTCGTCATCTTTGAACAACGAATACTCGCCCACCCCTAGCACGTAGTCCTCGAACTCTTTGTCAAGCTCGGTTGACGATTTATTTTCTTTAACTTTCGTCGGCGTCATAGATTGCGTGAATCGCTCCATGGTTCCCTTCAATCCTGACGTCACCATAGATGCAAACTCATTAAAAGTGTCTAACATACCACCCTTAGTCTCTGAAGCATTCTTCGCTTCAAGGGTACTCTTAGCTTCTGAAGAACCCTTCGCTTCTGGAGTATTCTTAGCTTCTGGATTTTCCTTAGCTTCTGGTGTAGTCTTAGCTTCTGAACTACCCTTCGCTTCAGACATCGACGGTTGCTCGAAACGATTCTTGATCTTCGACACGTAACCCACATTACAATCTTCCATGACTTCAACTAAAATCTCCTTTTCGTTTTCGTACTTCGGTCCAATCCTCTTCTCCTCAAACGCACGTATCAAATTGGACATATCTATTTTCGGGTTAGCTTTCTCTTCGACAAAAGCATCGTCGTCTACCTTTTCAGATGTATAGATTGTTTTCACTGTACAAGTAACGTTCGCTTCCACCTCTTCGTCGGTGTCACTTACCGAGCCGGACGAGCTTGAATCGATATAGACAATCTCGACACCGTCGTGTCTTTGCGAAGTGGTCTCTACTCTCACCTCCTCTTCGCCACTGCTCTCCGGCATCTCGATCTTCGTCGGCTCCCTGTCCGAATCGTCTTCCAGCTCGTCTGTCTCCAAGATGCTAACGGCCTCTTTCCACGCCCTTACCTTCCTCACGTCTCGATCGTCCGGCAAATCTCTGTCAACATTAGCCGCTTCGACAGGTCTGCAGTTCCTTACCCACATGCGAAGTTCTTCGCTTTGTTTGTCTCTGAAATCGTCGTAGCCCATGGACCAATCTGCGATACCCTGATCAACGACCGGTATTAATTTTATGTCACTCTTTAGGTGATCGAACGCAGTTCGTTGTCTACCACGTTCGTCCTGATTGATCTGGACTTCACAGTCGTCTCTAACTTTACTGCGAACGTCATTCCTTTTGTCATTGTCGACCAAATCGTTGTTTTCTTCTAAAATGACCTCCAGATATCGCTGTTGCGGGATGTAAAAGTCTTCCGAGGGCCGTTTCGCTGGATATCGGTCACCTGGCGGTATTTCTTCGGACACCTGTCTTTGCAGATGGGGTTCTGAAGGATCTGTCAGATTAAGACTGTGTAGGAAGCTGCGGAGGGTGACTTCTTCTTGGCTAGACATCGAAGGCAGCGGGTCTAAAAGGATGACTTCTTCGGCTGTCAGATCGGAAGAGGATGGCTTGTTTTTGCGCGTGGATTTCGCTGGGTTTTGCGCTTGGCTTACTAGAGTTGGACTTGCAAGGAGATCTTCATTCGGGGACGTTTTATGTGAGCTTGTTTCGCCAAGAATCTGATTTTCTTCTTTGTCTTCAACTTCTTTAGTTACCACATCATTCGTCTCACTGGTAGTTTCGCCTCCCTCGTTTAAAACAGTGAATGGTACATCTTCGACAGTGTTTTCTTGCGGCATTTTCGTTTCTAAACATTTTTCCTCCGAGCTTGCACTGCTAACATTTGACTCGTCTACAGATACCTTGCCAATTTGCTTAATTTCAGCTAATTTTGAGTCTAGTTCCTTGACATAAGCACATATTTTAGCGTCGTCAGTTTTCAGTTTGTTCTTATTCAACACCAGTTCAAGTTTATGCGAATCTAACCCCTTTGGCACGGCTGGTTTTGATTCCTCTCTCATCTTTTCATGTTTAACGACGAAACCGAAAGAATCTTCTAGTGTCTCTTTCCTTGTTAACGTTTCATGTTTAACGACATTGGTGACCACTTCATAAACATCAACGACATGTGTTGTTGTTTCAACTTTTTCGGTGCGAATAAAACCTTGATCGCTGCAAGCTTCATTGCTTATCTTGTCGTAAGATTCTCTGACTTCTTTAATATTTTCTTCGGCCGATTGCTTATGATCATTTTTCGCATGATCTTCGTCAGTCAAGTGTTGCAAGGACATGTTCTGTGCAGCCGTCACTGACGACGACACATCAATATGTAGCTCTGCTCCTGAATCAAGGATCGGTGCCTCGTTAAACGTGTCCTGCGTCGTCGATTCCTCCTTTGTCGATGCGTCGTTCACAAATTCATCCTCGACGAGCGAACTTTTTCCCATCGATTCCATCCGTTTGCCTGCAGCTTCCGTTTCCGACCTTTTCTTCTCGTCGTTCGAATCGATTTCAATGGGAATCGATGACGTCATGTCCGGTGATGAGATTGATTTGTTCGTCTCTGGATCAACAGGTACAGTCACGTCACGAAGCTCTACATCGATGCGAGAAGTTTCCAAATTTGCTGTCGAGTTGATGACATTAATAGTAACTTCGGAAACTTCTTGTCTGTTGTTTACTTCCAAAAGTGGGTCAACTTTTAAACTACTTTCTTCGAGCTCTTTCGCATTCTGTATCCCCTTTACTTCCGAAAGTTCTTTCTGTTTGATTGTCACATTTTCTTTTCCATCTCTTTTTTCACTTTTCTGTGATTCTGTTAAACTTTCTTCAGCCGCGTGTGTAGTAGGATCAACAAGTGCATCAACTTTTGTACTGCACTCCTCAAGATCTTTCGCTCTCTGTTCTCCTTCAGCTAGTATTACTCTTACTGCACTTATCGTATTATTTGTCACTTCCTTTTCCGCAATTTTCTGAGTTTCTCTTTTAACTTTTGCACTATTTTCATCAATAACTTTAACACTTTGTTCCTCATTTACTAAAAGCGCTTTCTCTTCGCGATTCTCACTCTCATCTTCATCCCCTTTCTCAATTTTCTCTGATTCAGTCAAATTTCCACGAACTTTCTCGTCAGCATCAGCGAGCAGAGCTTCCCTTTTGGAACTTTTCTCATTTTCCCCCACTAAAACATCGCTCCGAGATAACCCGTCTTTCTGTTTCCCTCTTCTTTTTTTCTTTTGAACTCCTTTGTTCGGTCTTTCTTCTTCATCTTTATCCACACTCACATCTTTCAGTTCGTCAACCTCACAATCCCTTTCAATCATATCAAAATCCAGCTCACTTGTAACCTCCGAAACTTCCGTCGTGCATTCCTCTAAACTTTCTTCCTCGATCTCATCCACAGCCAAATGTTCCTCTTTCTCCTTGATCACTACTTGGACAGGTTCTCCCCTCCGCCGCTGGACCATCCGCGCCTTCCGCGCCCTCCTCGCTCTGCACTTTTTGCCGCTATTCGGACTGAAAACCTCCGCCTCCCGCGTTTCTTCCCAAGAGCCACCACCTTTACCACCACCCTTATCCATGGCTATCGGCACGTCTACTACTGGGACACTAGTTCGTTCTCGCTTTCCTAAATGGAATAGAAAGAGATGAAGGATTTTCATGGGTAAGAGGAGAAGAAAGAGATTTGTATGAGACTTTTTTGATGTTGGTCAATGTGAAAAATCCAAACGATGCAGTTAATTTTGTATCACGCGTATGAAATTCACGAAGATCGATCTTGTTAGTCGGAGGTTTGAGTCAAATTTGCTGCCACTTCTTTTCAATAAGCCAGCCCGGTATTTAAAAAAAGAGTCTAATACCTAAAAGCACTAAAAATAACGTCTTCAAACAGCGAGGGGGTTTGGTTACACTTCTGCAAAGCACATTTACATGATATGGTCATTTTTTTAAACGGAAGATTTTCAGCTGTTTGATCAAAACAAACCAGCGTATTGTTCGACAATAATTAGATTCTGTCTTAGAGAAGAGTAGCTTTTGATAAAGCAAACCCAAAATCCCTCCCGTATAAAGCTTCAATATAATATGCAATTAAGATACTATAATATTGTACTTTGTAACTAGTGCAAGGTGAATTAAGTTGCCATGCCATTTTCACCAGTTATTGCGGTAAAAATAAAATATCTCCGTGTGAAAGAAACCATTCGCATTACCTACACTAGCGACAGAAAGAGGAAACCCAGTGTAGCTAAACTCCATTTCACGTTTAGAAAGAGAGTGGATTTGCATCTTTCTCGAGGACGCATTGCTGCTGGATACGATCTAGGAGTTTCAAAACGCAAAAGCCATGTCTTGAGCCGGACAAAAGGCTCTATGGGCAGTTATGAAACTTTTAGCTCGTGTCTAAAGCAGCAGTGGTTTATCGAGTAAGAAGCAAATCCACTCTCATTCTTAACGTGAAATTGATGATAATAATAATGAAACAATATCAAGAAGCTGTTGGGTCGATGTCGAACTCACTTGGCAATTTGCTGGTGGTCGTTTGGGTCGTTAGGGTCTCGATCAGCTGGTCGTTTTCTGCGTTAGGCCCACCTGCAAAACGAGGTCAAAATTAGGATTTCATGTGACTTTTTTTGCTTACAACTCATGGAATAATAGCATCGTATTTTCCCCGTACCCCCAAGTAGCACAAAAACCATTATCACGAACGTTTGGTGGATGTCGAAAAGGTAATGGGGGATAACTTGCGATCAACGTTCGGGGGGGAGCTAATCGAATTTTAGGCAGATGTCAACGTTGCACGCAAGTTATCCCTCGTTAGCTTTTCGACGTCCACCGAACGTTCGAAATAACGTTCGCCGAACGGTTTTGAGCTACTTGGGCCTAAACAGTGGGTGAAAGACGTACCGTTGAGAAAGAATAACCCTCGAGAATGATTGTTTTATAGATAATAAATTGGTTTTTAAAACATCTTGATGAAAGGCAATATTAAAGCGACAACAGTGATTGAATTCACTGCCCGTGTAAAACCTTCGGTTAAACCACGGGGCAGTGAAAGTACTACGACTACACAACTAATTTGATTGAAGCAGCAGACGCTATCTGTTAGCCAGGGTTTGCGGCTTGCCTAAGCTGGGAAAAGCTTTATAGACTTACAGTTAGTTTCCAAGAGTTTGTGAATTCAAGACAGATGGAGTCACCTTGCACCTCAGCATTTTAGAACTGCATAACCAATGGAAATCAAACGTGGCGTAAAATGTAGGTTACTTTGTTGTAAAAATACTAGTTCGAGGAACAAAATTTCCAATTACATTTTAAATGCAGTGTTTCCGTGTCAACATTTTGTCAACAATGCAAACAATTATTTAAAAAGCCTGCACTTATCATCAATTACCTAGAATTCTTTTTATAACGTTGTTTGTACCTATAGCAACGCTAGAATAAATTAGTTCACATATGCACAGTAGATCGCTTAATGAGACCAATCACGCTGTCTCGTTTGAAAATAGATTTCAATTAGGTCAGTAGTGCCGAATTCATGCTTGGCGATTGCTTTGTGCTCTCTGTCACTCAAACATGTAATTTGCCATGAAATCTGCAAAATGCATATTTTTTTGCATGAAACTTGTAACAATTTGCATCGGAAAACAGTGTAGGTATTTTTAACGGTGTGGTGTCGGCCATGATGCCAGCAAAAAGAAAAACAAACAAAAACCTAAAATTAATTTGTATAATTTAAATATTACTGACTTTGACTGCCAATGAAGATCAGCGATTTAAAAAATAAGTTTTAAAGTTTAGTAAAACTGACGCGTAGGAAAATACTTATTTGTCATTGTCGAAAGGTGAAAATGAAACGCAGAAAAGCGTCAAAAAGGTAAATATCACGACAAGGTAATCAAAGACTTGTCACCACAACGTTTTTTCTTTGGCGACTTCAAATTATTTACACTTAAACAGTAAAACCATTCACGAACCGTTACACACTAAACCCTTCGATCACTGCTCCGGTATACGGGATAGGCAACTAGTGTGCCGTGCCAGCTCTCACTGCTCTGGTACGGGATAGGCAACTAGTGTGCCGTGCCAGCCCTCACTGCTCCGGTACGGGATAGGCAACTAGTATGCCGTGCCAGCCCTCACTGCTCCGGTATACGGGATAGGCAACTAGTATGCCGTGCCAGCCCTCACTGCTCCGGTACGGGATAGGCAACTAGTATGCCGTGCCAGCTCTCACTGCTCCGGTACGGGATAGGCAACTTGTATGCCGTGCCAGCTCTCACTGCTCCGGTACGGGATAGGCAACTAGTAAGCCGTGCCAGCTCTCACTGCTTCGGTACGAGATAGGCAACTAGTACGCCGTGCCAGCCCTCACTGCTCCGGTACGGGATAGGCAACTAGTATGCCGTGCCAGCTCTCACTGCTCCGGTACGGGATAGGCAACTAGTATGCCGTGCCAGCCCTCACTGCTCCGGTACGGGATAGGCAACTAGTATGCCGTGCCAGCCCTCACTGCTCCGGTACGGGATAGGCAACTAGAATGCAGTGCCAGCTCTCACTGCTCCGGTACGGGATAGGCAACTAGTGTGCCGTGCCAGCCCTCACTGCTCCGGTACGGGATAGGCAACTAGTGTGCCGTGCCAGCTCTCACTGCTCCGGTACGGGATAGGCAACTAGTATGCCGTGCCAGCCCTCACTGCTCCGGTACGGGATAGGCAACTAGTGTGCCGTGCCAGCTCTCACTGCTCCGGTACGGGATAGGCAACTAGTGTGCCGTGCCAGCCCTCACTGCTCCGGTACGGGATAGGCAACTAGTGTGCCGTGCCAGCTCTCACTGCTCCGGTACGGGATAGGCAACTAGTATGCCGTGCCAGCCCTCACTGCTCCGGTACGAGATAGGCAACTAGTATGCCGTGCCAGCTCTCACTGCTCCGGTACGGGATAGGCAACGAGCATGCCGTGCCAGCTCTCACTGCTCCGGTACGGGATAGGCAACTAGTATGCCGTGCCAGCTCTCACTGCTCCGGTACGGGATAGGCAACTAGTATGCCGTGCCAGCTCTCACTGCTCCGGTACGAGATAGGCAACTAGTATGCCGTGCCAGCTCTCACTGCTCCGGTACGGGATAGGCAACTAGTATGCCGTGCCAGCTCTCACTGCTCCGGTACGGGATAGGCAACTAGTATGCCGTGCCAGCTCTCACTGCTCCGGTACGGGATAGGCAACTAGTATGCCGTGCCAGCTCTCACTGCTCCGGTACGGGATAGGAAACTAGTATGCCGTGCCAGCTCTTACTGCATTCACGATGTATGTTGCCACTTTTACGTTATCTTAAAACTGGATAAACATTAAAACCAACACACAAGGGGATTATTTAGCTACTTCTAAAATGCAATTGTTTTATTTAGAATAGACTACTAAATATTTAATCTTTCAAATAGCAACATAACGACATAATCATGGTTATAGAGTTGATCTGACCGAAGATGACAGCTGGTATGGCCTATACTGCGAAACATACAGCGCTGAGCTAGTTGCGTATTCCGGCTAGCAATGGTCGAAGCTTAACCAACCCCATAAAATGGCAACCCCAAATGATACAAACCCAACTGAGTTCACTAACACTTATAAATCACTGCTTCGTCCACGCCGTGGTCCACCTAAGTGATGTAACTATCAAAACGAGCGACTCTTGGCCGGTGCCAAACGCGAAGCACAAGACCACCAAACACTGGGTCCGTCAATGGATGGCCGACTCACATATAAATAGACAGTCGCTCTCGCGTTCAGATATACGTGTGCCCGCATGTGCATGTGGTCCAACACATTATCACAGTCTGGCCAAGAAGACGCCGTGCATACGAACATTTGGCACAGTCTCGACCGGTGGTGGGGTTGTGTTCAAGTTCGCGTGGCGTTGTTTTGAAAATAACGGGGAAAATCGTAGATATTTGTGGGATTTTGGGATTTTGGATTTCATTGGGATTTTGGATGGTTTTTAATAAGTGGGTGTGTAAATTTATATATTTTTTTTTTAAATTGTTATTGGGCTTTGGCAGGATCATTAGAATTTAGGAAGCTAAGATTAAAAAACAACTATCGGTTCTTTTGTTCACGTTGTTAACGTCAGTCGAGCTTTCACCCTTGATAAAGTAACTATAGCATATGTTACGAAACGTCGCGAAACCAGTAAGACTTTTGATTTGGCATTCAAATCCAAGTTTGAAATAGTTTTTTTCATTGTATATATGTTTTCAAGGCGCGTTAACCTTGGGGTCATTTTGCGCCGGATGAATTTTTATATTTTTGATCACGATAAATTTATCCTTCAAATCAGACAGAAAAGTCCCAACCGCGTCAAAAAACAATAGTAGTATAACAAATGCCAAAAACCGTATAATAACTAGAAATTCTGTAAAGTTTTAGTTTGCTTTTAAAAATTTAGTTTATCGGGCCGTTCCCTAGTATTTTGTGTTTTGATCGTCGTTATGTTTGTGAGTATAGGTGTAGTGTTTAGTTTATTGTTTACGCATTTGTAACACAATCTAATGGACTTTAAATATTTTGGAATGTCCAAGAACTACCACTTACATTTCAAATATTATGTAAGTCAGTTAAGATAGTCCCAATTTTCCCCACAAAGGTTCTTTTGTTCGGAAATTTTCGTCCAAAATAGATCACGTTTATGTAAAGGTTTGTTTAAAAGTAGCTATTTCTCTCCGTGATCTCTTTCTTGAAACGTTCCAAAAAACCACAGAATCGCTTTAAAGAAAATACATGGAAATTTGCTGGGGGCGGAACACGTGAAAGTTAACAATTCGGTATTAAAACATGTGAAATAGGTATATATTTAATAATAAAAAATAAAAAAAACTAAGGAATAAAAACAACGACTTGTTGAATTCAAATGTTCTATGTATTTTACCATGTATTTGATAAGGTTACATGACCGAGCACCATCGCCAGACCACCAACATCCAGATCCGATCCGATCTCTATAGCGGAGCCAAGGGGATAATTTTGTATTGTTGGCATCTAAATATAACAAGACGATCAAAGAGACCACGTATACAACCAAAGAAACATACCGGCACATGTGGGGCAATCCAACATAACCTATAACAATGAACTCATTGCACGAATGAAATCCTAGTGCCGGTAAAACAAATTATTCGTACTGTCGTTACAGTATTACCTCCAGTAATCTTAGTTCGAATACTGGCCAGTAAACACGAATTGTATTGAGATTACTGGCTTAGAAAACCTAGCGTTCGAGTACGAGACTAACGGTCCGTTAGAAAGAAAATAACGTGCTCTGATTGGACGTTGCTAACCAAGTAACAAGTTGTCAGACCTTTCAATAAAAACATTTATTTATGTATTGTAGAAAATCTCAGATTCAGAATTCCACAGAGCTAGATATTTTCGCGAGAACCCTTGTTTTGACAGCCATTTCCTACTCTTTTTCTAACAGGTTTATCACGAGTGTTGATACCTGCCATAAAAAAATATACAAATTGTATCAATTGTATCGAACGATCAATTTATATTCTTAATTCCAGCCCGATTTTAAAACTGTAAAATCTCAATAGATAATATTTTGGCCATGATTTTGTAGTTTCTAAAAAGGGCGGCCCTTTCTTTGCCAACCTTGTTGGCAGGAGCCGTCAGAGCGTCCCTTCCTCAGATGGTCTGCAAAGTGGCAGTACCTCATGATGCTGACATCCACAAAAACGTTCTGCAAACGTTATCACGAACGTTCGGTAGACGTCGTAAAGCTAACGGGGGATAACTTGCGTTCAACGTTGACATCCGCCAAACGTTCGATTAGGTTCTACCCGAACGTTGAACGCAAGCTAGCCCCCACTACAGTCCATTTCACGTTAAGAAGGAGAGTGGATTTGCATCTTCTTTGCAACCTGTGCGGTCACATCCTCGAGAACCCTCTGCTGCTAGCATGAGCTAAGAGTTTCAAAACTTACAAGCCACGTCTTGAGCCGCACAAAAGACTCTGTGGGCAGTTTTGGAACTCTTTAACTCATATCTACAGCGGCAGTGGGTTTTTGCGGAAACTGAAAATCCACTCTCCTTCTTGACGTGAAATAGAGTATTGCTTTACGACATCCGCCGAACGTTCGTAATAGAGGGATTTTTGCTTCTAAACTCTTTTTCACGTTAAGAACGCTAGCGGTGTTTTACTGTCAAAGAGACTCATCTGCTGGTAGGCAGGAGCCAGAGGTTTCAACGTTCGCAGGCCGTCTCATTGTTTCGCTAAAGGGTTCGCAAGTAAGGGTCTCTAAATTATATTGAATGATTGAATAGCGCACTGTCGGGAGCCTGCTGAACAATACTAGCGTTCTTAACGTGAAAAAGGGTTTAGTGTAAAATACCCTTCGACAAAAACGTTTCGATAAAACGTTTAGATAAAACGTTGAAAACCGGGTCTAGACTATGATCCGAAGCTCACCCGATCACGATCAGCTAATCCCGTGCCCGAACGTCGCCTCCCCGTGCGATGACCACTGACAGAATGGGCACCCACAGGAAAGTGTAGGTGTGACGCCTGTCAGCCTGACAGGGCGGCATCCTCGTAGCGCCGTGCCGGGGAGGTGGCACGGGGGGGGGGGCGAGGTTCTGTAGAGAGGATGGGATGGATCGCGATGGGGCTCGGTCAACCGTGAACTGGAGGCATGTGGCGCATACCTTTTACTATTATACGCTGGCGGACGCATCCTCTGGCGTTAGTCCTCGTGTGAATGTATGTGCTACATTTACGCAGCTTTATGGCGATGTTTTTTTTTATTTCAGTCGTGCGGTGTAAGTGATTTTTTTTCTGGGGACATTGTTTACCATTTTTTATTGGGTTGCGTCAATATAGTTTTATTTCGTCGTCAACTGTCACTACGTATAGCACTATCACCATGTAGCACCATCATTTTGTCGCACTATCAGTATATACACCACTATCACTATGCAGCTTTATCAATATGTAGCACTAGCACTATGTCATCATCAGTCTCTATGTATAACTGATTAACGATTAGGCAGAAGCAATGAACATGTAAATGGAAAGTAAGAAATAAACAATAAACAATAAATGTGACACTGATCCAGCTTCTAAGGACCGAATGACTCAGATTTATATGATAACTTATATGTGGTGCATATTTAGTAACTCATAAAACATAAGCCCACAAAGGGTTTTGTCATAATATGTTTAAAAACGTATAACTTCTTCAAACTCGTAGGTTATTGATGTCACAAAGTTGTTATACCAAGTTTGATAGTCTAATCATGTTATGAAATATTACCTACTGTAGTAAGTCTCATGTTCGGATGTCACTTCAAACCGGTATTCTACTATGTTAAAGCACTTGTCCAATGCCCCGAGGTGCTGACAAAAGGAAATGAGACAGACCGTAATTATATCTCGTTGAATATTATTATTAAAGATACAGTTGCCAGCAAAATAATGTATAACCACTGGATTATTACATTTTAGACTTGTGTCGTCATAGTTTTTTAGTTTTAAAGAAAAATAAAGTATCGCTGGTCATCAAAATGGTATAACTTGTCCTCTTCCATAAAGAACACCTGGACATACCAATTCAACATAGCTACATTTTAACCATCCATTCTCGAAACTTGAAGTTTGCATTATTTACTGCAGATATTTAGCAATTAAACGCTTAAAGTATTGATGCATTGACGTATTGACCACGCAAAGATGTTGCATAAATAAAATAGCCAGTTGTGTAAAATGTACGACGCCAATTGTTTGTTTCCCAGACAAGCTATTTCCTGAAAGCACTGGAAGCCAGCAGTGATTGGATTCCATTTACCTAGCCCATCCATTGTGTCCAATGATTGTTATTTCAGAGACATATTAAATAAATATCTCGCAATTGAAGCGTCATTCCAAATCGGACTCCGCCTCAACACGAAATGATTGTCTGTGTTCCATTCAAGATTGATTAATTACTTGCAATCGTTTTAATTGGGTCTTGATTGACTTTTAATTTGCCAGAGTTATTGTTGTGATTCGTTTCCATGACAGTGACAGCATTCGATTGTTGCTGGATTCGGGTGGCGAGGTCATTTCGAATGCAGTTTATTACACATGGTTTATTACTGATGGCATGGTCGTTAAATCATTCAATGTCGGGCTTGACAATATGAAATCTCGCTGATTCGCACTTCGGTTAAAACTAAGCTATACGGAAAATTTTTGTCAGATGCATTGGTGAGAGATATTTCCTGTTGTTAGAAAGGTTTACTTCTAAAGCTGCAGGTAAATTCGAAATATTCGAACAATAAAATATTTCGAGCAATATTCGAAAATTGGGAAAGTGTGGAAAAGTACGGATATTTATTTAAAAGTGCGTATTTTTTTTTCCAAATTTTCCCAAATTCGAATATTGCACTACGAAACCATCGAAACATTTCACGCTTTGTTGACTTCAAGTTAGTCAAGTGCGTGTTCACTGTAAGTGCCTTGAAATGTGTTTGCGCGCGCACTACAGACCAAACGCCTGCGTCGATTCCAATGAAATTTCCGCGGTTTCTACCTTTTTTCTCAACTTAGTACCGCTGCGCTAATACGCTCATCTTCCACGCGAACACTTTGGCAGCGTTTCCTAGTAATTATAACGAGGACAGGTACTGAATCCTTCTTTCAGAGGATGCAGGCAGCTTCTGAGATGTGAAGAGAATTGAAAAATGAAGACAAGGAAGTGACAGAACGAGGAGACTTGAGCCTTAGAAATTGATATCTAAAAATATGTTCTTCGTTCTTTCCTCGATTTACTCTTGAGTCCTTTCAGAGGCAGTAGTCTCCCACCCCTGACCTGCACCCAGAGTATTGATCTCACAGCCTCCCATAAGAGGACCACGACGTCTTCGCGGTCTCTGAGCGCCTGATAGCAGTCGCAATTCCCAAGCTTGGAGAAATGGAATTTTGACTTTTCACGCAGGCGCGTTTGGATGGTCACGCCCACTGCGTGCAAAACCAGCATAACGGACAAAACGTACGTATCGAGTTTGTCTGATCTGGAGCCGAAGCTGACGCACCAGTGGCGCGAATGTATCGCAAACAGTGGCGTACTGCTGGAAATAAAGGTGGGTATGCGGCAAGGTTGATATGCAAAGTTCCCTAAGTTGCCTCGATCGGGATTTTGACTGTGACGTCACCGATGCCACCCGGCTCTCTAGACTCTCTGGCCGATGCGCTGGCTCTGCCACACAGAGATATGCAGTTTTGTTTTAGGCGCGATTTTCAGAGAGCTGTCATTGCTGACATTTGCTGTCAATTCTCAACTTTATTTCACGTTTACTGTGATGTGAATGTGATTTGATAAACTAAAGCCTCGTTGCAGTCCGTATACCTACATCAGTAACTATATGCATACCTATAAAGTGCAATGCTGGTCATACAAAATGCCGCAAGCCTTGTTGAGTTGGGGGGGGGGGGGGGGATAAAATGGTGCCTGTAACACAGTGCTTGTAACACAGAGTTTGTAACACAGGTCTTGTAGCACAGTGCTTGTAACACAGGGATTGTAACACAGTGCTTATAACACAGAGCTTGAAACACAATAATTGAAACACAGTGCTTGTAACACAATGATTGTAACACAGTGCTTGTAGCACAGTGCTTGTAACACAGGGCTTGTAACACAGTGCTTGTAACACAGTGCTTGTAACACAGAGCTGTGGACTTGTTCTAGCTTTTAACGCAGTCGATGCGATAGTCTACCAAGTTTGAATCTGTGGAAATGCTAGGCTGAAGATCCACGATTGGTGTCGGTAACAAACGAGGTAACGAACTAGAAAAGAAAACCAAAAAAGAGAACCTTAATTTTTGTATATATATATTTTTAAGCATAGCAGCTCTCGATGTTTCAAATGTAGTCGAACTTGAAAATTATATATTGTTTCACTTAAAATAATAAGACATTTTTTGGCTACATAGATTTTTCCGCCCCCCCCCCCCCCCTCACCGTTGACGACAAATTTCCTTCGCACACCCCACATTCCTTTCAAGCACTACGCCACTGGCTATGCCAAAGCTACACCTTCAATCGCCTTCGCATCACAGCATTTCTCAGTGTCTTGACAAGTAGTATTTTGTCCGTTATGCTGGTTTTGCACGCAGTGGGCGTGACCATCCAGACGCGCCTGCGCGAAAAGTCAAAATTCCATTTCTCCAAGCTTGGGAATTGCGACTGCTATCAGGCGCCCAGAGACCGCGAAGACGTCACGCTGTCTGGACGTGGTCTCTTATGGGAGGCAGTGAGATCAATACTCTGACGCAGGTCAGGGGATTGGAGACAAACCGTTCCATGAAAAAAATCTCTTGCACTTGAAACAGTGGGGGGGGGGGAGGGTTGGAAATTGTTATCTCATATATCAAAAAGTGTTTAAGATGATTCAAGATATCATTGATTGAAGATAGAAACAAAAATGTTATCATAAACAGTGAAATTTTTTATCCCAACAATTTATCAAAATAGCACCTGCAAAATAAATAAAGTTACATGCATGCAATTAAAAGAAATAAGTCATTCACGGCGCAAGCTTCTTTCAAAAGAAGTTGTCTTTCCCACAGCCTTCTGAATGAGTAAATAATTGCAGGGTCAGAGGCGCGAAATGTTTCAAAGTGGTGTTTCCATTCACGGAAACTAATTTTAAATCGGAAATATTGTAAAACCGATAGTTTAATCAATTTTGTTCGAGAGAATGGTTGAAAGGAGTGAAAAACGGGCAATTGAATACATCGCCGCTGTCTGGAATGTAATAATACAAATTAATCATACTCATCTATAATTTATACATTATACAGTTGACGTCGAAGCTAAAATAAAATCTTTATGGGAATTGGCAAGCCCAGATAAGATTCACTGGAGTTCATCAGGTTCGCTGCAGATTAAAGTTGTGTAACTGGCTTAGATCAGAAGGTGTATTATGCAATTAGATCACGCAATAAGTCAACTGACAATATGTGTTGCTTGGCGTTGTAGGATGAGCCTAGCAACAACAGACATTCCAACCCCACTTAGACAGTGGCACAAGCATCAGTAACCGTTTCTTCGTCATATGGGGTTCATTTGTGTCTACAAAGTTAAAACTGATCTTTCTCTTTCGATAGCTTTCGCCAAATCCAGTGGCGTCCGCTGCGGGTTGGCAAGGTGGGCGCCTGCACACCCAGAAATAATCAAAGGGGCGCCAAAAGGCGTCGAGGGCGCTAGGCAGGGGCCAAGCCGTTTTCTTGTTTACGTTACAATTAGCTAAAATATGAAAACGGGATTGTGCATGATTTGCGTTTGGTTTGGGTAATATCCACCCTAATTTTGATTTGAGGTACCTGGGACTACCTGAGATTTGACCTAATTTGTATTGTAAAAGGAACTTGTTGTTTTGGTGATCCTGTCAACGCGTTTATACGTCATACCGTTGCAGAAATTGCAGTTGAATTCCAGAATTATGAACCGATCCCGGTTAATCCTCCATGCTATTACCTATATATTGGCCGGGAAATTGTGATGAGCTTTTGACGCAAAAATGCTTACTCCAGTTAGGCACAACTTGGTTTTTATTTTTCGGTTTTTGTAGAGAGAGGGGGAGGGGGCTCTTGGGGGAGGGGGGGGGGGGGCGCCGGATGTCCCTTTTTGGTTTCCCCCACCCTGAAAACTGGCTTGCTAGATGCCACTGGCAAAATCGGCCCGAAGTCACGAAAAACCAATTTAATAATGCAAATAAATTGTGAGCACAAAGACAATTCTAAATGAAAAACTTTTACTATTGGACAAAATTACAAAACTCACCCAAAGAAGGCAGCGGCAACGATATGTAGCGTATCGTTCGCGGCCGATTTAGAGCCACACTTTTCACCCGACTTTTCCGACGACGCCATTGAATTTTCCCAAGCGAGCGGAAAATGCTGCCGACACTTTTCCGCTGCTTGAATCGCACTCGCTGCGTTTTCCCGGTCGCCGCGACGGGCGCCACTTTGGCGGGCACGCGACAAAAGGGCGGCGGACACGGGATGAAATTTTGAAACTTCATTTCGTGCCAATTCTGTCGCTTTTGAACCAACTTATTTCAACGTCATCTTTATCACGTCTCTGGAGGTTGTTTATAGATAAATTCCTATCATCTCACTGTTTTGTTTGTGTGTAGTTCACCGTTTATCTGTAATCACTTCTTGAAGTAAACAGAATACTAATAAAGACACGAAACAATATTTGCAGCATTGTTTTTTTTGGCCTACCAATATCAACTAAAGTAACCAAACAAATGGTCGAACTATTTGTACCATTATAACCACTATCAACATTAATTTACTTTAATTTGGAGGGAACCTCTTCTCTTTCAGTATAACTAGTAAATATCTGTTTTCGCAAACTATTAGTGACAGCCCTGAGCCCAAAACAAAACAGCTAGGGATCTACAGGTAATATTATATAAGAGACAATCTAAATAAAGCAAGAATCATTTTTGTGTAATCATTAGATTTGCTGATTAAATTCATTGGGTTGATTGGTATAATGATTAGATTAGCTATAAGGAATAATTTTTTCCATAGTTACCATAGTTACCTAAGTTTCCCAACACGATTCAGCAAATCCAAGCACAACTCATAAGACAAATGTGATTCTAGTTTTGTTTCAAAGCTTCTGAAAATACCATTGTATGCCAAGAAATTATGTTGGGGATGTCAATTGTTCGTAAATATAAACCTTTCAATAGATTTTTGTAATTTAGTACATTTCTCTATACTAGTAACACGCACTATATTTCAACGAAACACGCGTCTCACAGCCTTCTATTCGTGGACACTGCCTTCTGAAGACTGACGCAATAGTAAGATGATGTCAAGAATCAACAGGCTGTTGGTACCAACCCGATGGCCAAGAGGTTAGCCAAGCTTGACGCTAAGGGTGGGGTTTTTTCGTCGCTTCCGGTGCCTTCAACTTGTCTGCTGATGTCCTATTGATTGCTGGCCCAGAGATAATGGAACCAATTTCGAGAGGGTGTTTGTTTTTGTCTCGTCTTACAGATCTAATATAGCAGCTGGACTTTCGTTGATGTTCATTGCTTGCAGGACTTGTGCAAAGTGTTACTACTTATAAGAAAGAAAGAAAAAAGCAATAGGGAATCGCTAATCGGACTTACGAGACAGATTTTTGAGGCGTGGGTTAGAGTGGGTTGCCTTTGTTTATCTAATTTGTTATATTTTTTTATCTGCTATTAGTACATTTTGTCGTGGCAGCATTTTTTTCTTTTCCTCATATTTACGTATTTTATACATAATATACAGAGGTAAATCATTTGTAACTAGCTATCTCATCTTCATTTTAAAATGTTGACACTAAATTTGTCAGGAAACACATAAGTTGGCCCCGGAATGGAGAGAGAAGCTCCACAACTATGACTGCCCGTTACACGCAAAAAACCTTTCACCTTAATGTAGCTAAAAAAAACTTGTCAACAGTATGATATAAAAAGAAACAGATGCAAAATTTTACAAAATACCTCAATAAGTTGAAAGAATTACATTGAATTGTTAACCATAACGAGTATCAGTGTATCTGCATAAGATACAAATTCATCCTGCTTATACATATATACCAATTATTGTCAGAGGGCGTTTTACATTTTATTAAGACGTTCGCTTCCTGTGGCTAAGTAATCACTGGAACAAAACCAGCGATATAATACACTAATGGCTCCAATCATCCTGGGATATTATATTAATTCACGAGGACGCAAGCTAAGCAGCGTCTGTCAGAATTTATCAAGGAGGTCGTAGCTTTAAGAAGCGCATTTTTGTATTGTTTTTTCCTGTGGTTAAAGGTGACAGAAAAAAACACGCAACCGTTGCGTTTGTAATTTGTTGTGTTATGTGTAGGACCACCTGTCGTTTTAAACGCTGTCTCACGATTTGAAAGGTGATCAGCTGTTGATCGCTTGAGCGTTTGCGCAGGAGGTGTTGTTGCGTTGGACGAGGCGTTTAAAAGGTAGTGAGATACAAGCTCATTGAAATATTTCCATGTATTTTTCAGCGAAATTCAAATTATTACGACTTACGGTGGTGCTTTATAGACGGTTTTGATCTGGTAATATTGACCTATATTATAATATTATGTCGACGTTTCGTCGGCGTTGGCGCTGCTGTATTTTCCTTAAATAATCACGTTTAAAAAAAAAGTGTATTAAATTGACTTATATTATAAAATACTTAGACTATTGGTGTGAGCGTATACTCGGGCAGCTTCCCGCTCAAATTTTACCTCCTACTGGATACCAACTTGTGGCCACACCTTTAGTCCGATTGCGACGAAACCAGGGTCTACGGAATCCTCACACTTTTAGCAGAAAATTGTATGATTTATAATCAAAAAATACCAGTTGAAAGTTCAAATAAAGCTTCATGAAATAATCACCAAAAACCACACCAATATGCCTTACACTTGTCCTATATCTTTAGCACTAGTTTTGAAAAAAACACTATTTCAAACCGGGTTTTGAATGCTAAACTAGACACTCATTGTTTTCCCTGTTTGCCCTGTTTTCCCTGTTTTCCCTATTTTCGAGGTTGTAACAACTTTTAGATTTATGGATCTATCATATCCTCTGGCTTAATCTGAAAAGGCGAGCATACTTTATCAATGCACGCTTTATAGCTATAACGTAAGGACGCCCATCGGTTTCTTTATTTACATATTTGTACCCCTTTGGTATTTAAAAGTCCAGTAATGGTCTGATACTTTGATGAAAATCCATGCAAAGGGTGATAAAACGGTGATAACCTAGCGATGATAAGTTTGGCGAAATGTCAGCTGAGCGGTTGTAGTACAGCTTACCTTTCCGAGGGTCGGTCTCGCCTGTTGACTCCCCGTTGGAGGGGCGAGGGGTAAATGTCGAAGGGGGGCTCGAGTCTGCGAAAGGGGAACAGAACAGGAGGTGATGCGCACTGCTGAACGACTTCCTGGTTTGAGCTGCACTTTCTAGGTGAATACTAAATGAAAATGTGTGTCTAGGTTTCATGATCCACTACTCGCGACCATCTTGCCGGCAAAATCTTGTATTTTTTTAGGCTTGCACTTAATTGTAATGTTACCTGATCTTACAATATTTTAAACTCTGCGTTAAGACTTTAACATTAACTTTAACTCAACTTTAACATTAACATTAACATTAACTGTTTAACATTAACATTAACATTAACGTTCAACATTAACTTTAACTCTGGGTGGAAGCCACTATAAAACCGGTACTTCAATAATAAAAAACAATTTCAATTGCATGCCATTATTAAAGTAATCAGTTTTATACTTTTTAAAGTAAGCGTAAACCTAATTGTCTACAACAACGACGTTGATCAAAGCATCAATAAACAACTCCAAAAATCTTTTTCGAATCGAGTTTGTTGCAAACGATGCAGCGTAGTGCTGCAGGTGCGACGGTATCCCATCGTTTCGCAGCCTACTAAGTTCTAATTGATTAACCAATTGAGCTTGGCCCGACGATTAAATGTGAGCTTTAATCGTCAATTCAAATAAATTAAGTACACGTGACTATACAAAACGATGGAAAAACTCCTAAACTCCATTTCACGTTAAGAAGGAGAGCGGATTTGCATCTTCCTCGAGGATCCATACGGCTGCTATACACGAGCTAAGAGTTTCAAAACTGACAAGCCATGTCTTGAGCCGGACAAAAGGCTCTATGGGCAGTTTTGTTTGAGGCTAACTCATTACCACCCATTACTAGCGGCAGTGGGTCTTTGAGAAGCTTCAAATTCACACCCCATCTCAACGGGAAATGGAGTATAGACTTTGCTTAGCATTCAGTGTGCAGTTTAAAAAAGTGTATTTTTAAATTCTTAATAGGTTGAGCACATATAGTGAAAAAGATAAAGGATATTGTGTGATTCAAGAGTTCAAAAGCTGCCAACTCACTTGAAATCAGCTCAGTTTTGGTTTCCTGCTGATTTCTAGGTGTCCTTCGTTTGGGAGAGTTGCTGGTCTCTCTGAAAACCAACAAAGAAAACAGATAATTTTGTGCTTGTTCCAATATCTGACTAATATAGTGATGACTCCTGACAGACAAATAACTTTCCTGAATTGGTAAATTGGTCGTCAATCCATACTTCTTTGTCAACCCACTAATATTTTGCCTTTATATCTATAGGTATATATTATTGCAATTTAAAAACGGGTCCAGACAGATTAGAATTTTAACCGCCTTGTGCCACAAATATCCCCCCCCCCCCCCCCCACGCAAGCAGCCAAAAGGCTGAGGGTTCGGTGCTGATTCCAGGACTGACATGCGAATGGAACCCAGCCTGAGAAGACCAATGTCCCCCCTTTGTGCCCGGCTCAAACATCTCGGTCCCAGCACGCAGCCAAAAGGCCGAGGGCTCGGTGCTGATTCCAGGACTGACATGCGAATGGAACCCAGCAGGTGTGCTTAAATATCAGCTGACAGCCGATTCCCAAAAGATCTGTTAGCAATAACTGATAACTCGTCTTCTCAGGCTGGATCCGACAGTAGGAGTGTGCACTTTTGAAACTAAACTGCAGTCAGCTCGAGCTACAACTGATTTTGGCCAATCTGTGGCTTGCCGGAAGGAGCGAAAATACCTCAGCCTCATCTAGAATTCAAAAACTGCCATTCGAATTTAGTGGCCGGTATTACATTATTTGTCAGCTGTGGGTTAAGCGTATAACCCTCAGAAACAGATGAATTCCACGGCATCCTATTGGCTGTTGCCATGACAAATAACTGAATTGTTTACTTTAACTCTGTGTTGAGGCACTGCACACGTATGGTTTTAAATTGAGAGTGAACCTGCAAATGGTATAGTTCATTCTGACCTTTTATGAAAAATCCCGATTGAGCGCAGTTAACAATTTATAATATAACAATAAATAAAAATGTATAAAAATGAGGTACGTCTAATCAATTATCCCGAAGTGATCGACTCGGATTCATGCATTGTTGGCTGCGAGGGTCATTCAAAGCAGCTTCATTCAATGCCGAGGGTGCGGCGAGACATAGTTTCTCTCCGACCGCTCCCATCCACCAAGGCATAGTTTCTCTCCACCAAGGCATAGTTTATCTCCGGCAAGGTATAGTTTCTCTCCGGCAAGGCATAGTTTCTCTCCATCGTGGCATAGTTTCACTCCGGTGAGACATAGTTTCCCTCCGGCGAGGCATAGTTTCCCCCCAGTGAGGCATAGTTTCCCCCCAGCGATGCATAGTTTCTCTCCGGCGAGGCATAGTTTCCCCCCTGCGAGGCATAGTTTCCCCAAAGCGATGCATAGTTCCCCCCCCCCCAGCGAGGCATAGTTTCCCCCCACCGATGCATAGTTTCACTCCGGCGATGCATAGTTTCCCCCCAGCGAGGCATAGTTTCCCCCCACCGATGCATAGTTTCACTCCGGCGAGGCATAGTTTCCCCCCAGCGAGGCATAGTTTCCCCCCAGGGAGGCATAGTTTCCCCCAGCGAGGCATAGTTTCCCCCCACCGAGGCATAGTTTCACTCCGGCGAGGCATAGTTTCCCCCCAGCGAGGCATAGTTTCCTATCATGGTCATGACCGTGATGTGTCGGCAAGCTTTCATCACGGATTGGTAGTTTTGTTTGTGCAATCCGCGCACAATAACATTTTGTTTATTTTTCTCTTGAACGTGATGCATTTTAGCACAGAGGCAAGGTATACTTTTGTACAATTCAATTAGTTAAACACATTATGCTCAGTGGCGTAGTGCAAAATCGCGCCCCCCCCCCCCCCCCAAATTTATTGTTTCGATTGATTATCAATTGATTTTCATTAATTCATAGATATGATTGATGATTTGATATGTAATTTTTATGTATGCTCAAAAATGTTGTCGACCAATCGAGTACCTATCCTCAAGGCATCGCGCTCAGCAGGTCACCACCACCATGACGCGTTGACGTAACCCGGCGTAGGGCGTAATGCGAGCGTAAACACAATGCGAGCGCCCGTCGGCCGTTACACATGGCGGGGCCAGCAGAACAGAAGCGCCAAGGAATTTTGGGAGTGGACCGTCGTTGGTGTGTGCTCGGTCTGCTTGCATTCAGACTCCGATTCAAAGAGCGCCATTCGAACGTTTTACCATGTGTCTGTTTCGGAACAGAGCGCCCCAATAAACGCGGCCCATTGTTGAGTGACATGTTGACAACAGGACGCGTTAGCTCATTGCGTCCCCAGGATGTGAGCCGATGCACGTTTGGCCAGGTTGCCCGTGTTTACTGCCCGTGTTTACTGCCCGTGTTTACTGCCCATGGGCCTTACCCAGGAATGGGCAAGATACTCCAAAAAAGTATCTGAGATACGAGATACAAGATACTATTAAGAAAAGTATCTGAGATACAGATACAAAATACTTCGTTAAAAAGTATCTCAAGATAGAAGATACTTATGTATCTTGAAAATACTCAAGATACTAGATACAATTTTTTATGTAAAAAAATTAACGGTGCATTAATTTTGTTGATCAGGAAATTATAGGGGAGGATTGAGGAGGAAAACAGAATACATAATGGCATTGTTATAGCCGATTATAGCTTTTACCACGATTTGGTGAATATCACCAGATATACCTATCTGATCTCAGGCATGAGTTTCCATGGTCAATATTAGGGTGGATTAGCAGCGGCTGGCTTGATAGATGTCAAAGAATTAGAAATGTATTCTTAGACATTCCTGAATACAAAAAGATCCCAACAATAGCTTAAAAGTATCTTGTGTTCTGCAAGATACAAATATACTTTTAAATACTATCTGAGATACAATACCAAGATACTTCTCAACAAAGTATCTCAGATACAGATACCAAGATACTTTTGTATCTTGGGATACGTATCTCAGATATTTGTATCTCAATACTGCCCATCCCTGGCCTTGCCTTGCGCGGCCACTCGTAGGATTGGGATTAACTGGGACTTCACTGCACAATGATGATCGTTTAAAACGCAGTATGCCTTCTATGATAATGCTATCATCGTAGCACCATCGTAATACTGGTTGCTAGTGGTACTACGAAATCAACAACCTGCCCATTGTTGAAATGGCCGCTCTAGGTCCGGGTTATATAACACCGCCAGCCCGGCTAATTAGCCGCTTGGTAGCCGCTCCAAATGGCCGCGCTAGGTAAGGCCCCTGACCTGTAATGTACCCAAGTAGCACAGAAAACGTTATTTCGAACGTTCGGTGGACGTCGAAAAGCCAACTGGGGATAACTTGCGTTCAACGTTCGGGTAGAACCTAATCGAAAGTTTGGCGGATGTCAACGTTGAGCGCAAGTTATCCCCCGTTAGCTTTTCGACTTCCACCGAACGTTCGTGATAAGGTTTCTGTGCTACTTGGGAATATATAATAGGGACACAGATGGAAAGGGTTGTTTCTACCTGTGGCGGGGAGCTGATTGTGTGGCACCCACTTAAGCCTGATCTACAAGGACACATTTTTTTGACCAACCCTTGTGCACAACCCTGTGCTGAAAATGTTGTGGACCGTTTATTTGGCACAATTTTTCCTTGGTTGAACATGGCGCTAGTTTACTTTATCTGTGACTGTTGTTGGTTATAGGTGAGGTTATTTTTGACCACACAAGCATAATGTTTAAATGAGCAATGAGTATTTTTATTGTTGTTAAAATGACTTTTGGAATTCAAATTGAATATTTATATTAATTGGTGGGTGCTATTTAAGCCATTGTGGAAGTAGACGCAGACTTTCCGAAAGGACGTACCTGTGTCGCACTGACAATTTGACAGTCGCTTGAATACTGGGCTATGATTGGTTGGTTTCACACTAGTTTTGTTGAATTATAGAACATGTTCCAAACGAGAAAGATGTGTGCAACACTTGTGCGCAACCTTGTGCACAAGTATATATGGACAATTTTCCGTTTAAACGACACAAGTTTCATTGCGCACCAAGGTTGTGCACCAGGGTTTGTCAAGAAATGTGTCCGTGTAATTCAGGCTTGAGAGTGAACGACGAGGCCCGTTGCCTCGAACTACTTGGGTAATATATAGTAGGGACAGGGATGGAAAGGGTTGTTTCTATCTGTGACAGGGAGCTGATAGGAACGACAAAGTCCGTTGCCTCGAACTACTTGGATAATATCTAGTAGGGACAGGGATGGAAAGGTTTGTTTCTATCTGTGACAGGGAGCTGATAGGAACGACAAAGTCCGTTGCCTCGAACTACTTGGGTACTATATAGTAGGGACACAGATGGAAAGGGTTGTTTCTATCTGTGACAGGGAGCTGATAGGAACGACAAAGTCCGTTGCCTCGAACTACTTGGGTAATATCTAGTAGGGACACAGATGGAAAGGGTTGTTTCTATCTGTGACAGGGAGCTGATAGGAACGACAAAGTCCGTTGCCTCGAACTACTTGGGTAATATCTAGTAGGGGCACAGATGGAAAGGGTTGTTTCTATCTGTGACAGGGAGCTGATAGGAACGACAAAGTCCGTTGCCTCGAACTACTTGGGTAATGTCTAGTAGGGGCACAGATGGAAAGGGTTGTTTCTATCTGTGACAGGGAGCTGATAGGAACGACAAAGTCCGTTGCCTCGAACTACTTGGGTAATATCTAGTAGGGACAGGGATGGAAAGGGTTGTTTCTATCTGTGACAGGGAGCTGATAGGAACGACAAAGTCCGTTGCCTCGAACTACTTGGGTAATATCTAGTAGGGGCACAGATGGAAAGGGTTGTTTCTATCTGTGACAGGTAGCTGATAGGAACGACAAAGTCCGTTGCCTCGAACTACTTGGGTAATATCTAGTAGGGGCACAGATGGAAAGGGTTGTTTCTATCTGTGACAGGGAGCTGATAGGAACGACAAAGTCCGTTGCCTCGAACTACTTGGGTAATATATAGTAGGGACAGGGATGGAAAGGGTTGTTTCTATCTGTGACAGGGAGCTGATAGGAACGACAAAGTCCGTTGCCTCGAACTACTTGGGTAATATCTAGTAGGGGCACAGATGGAAAGGGTTGTTTCTATCTGTGACAGGGAGCTGATAGGAACGACAAAGTCCGTTGCCTCGAACTACTTGGGTAATATATAGTAGGGACAGGGATGGAAAGGGTTGTTTCTATCTGTGACAGGGAGCTGATAGGAACGACAAAGTCCGTTGCCTCGAACTACTTGGGTAATATATAGTAGGGACAGGGATGGAAAGGGTTGTTTCTATCTGTGACAGGGAGCTGATAGGAACGACAAAGTCCGTTGCCTCGAACTACTTGGGTAATATATAGTAGGGACAGGGATGGAAAGGGTTGTTTCTATCTGTGACAGGGAGCTGATAGGAACGACAAAGTCCGTTGCCTCGAACTACTTGGGTAATATCTAGTAGGGGCACAGATGAAAAGGGTTGTTTCTATCTGTGACAGGGAGCTGATAGGAACGACAAAGTCCGTTGCCTCGAAGGTCACGTGGGCAACTCACTCGTTGAGTCCGAGACGCAGCGTCTCCCCGGCGTTCCTGAGCAGCGCATGCGCGTCGCTGATCGAGATGCTGCGCGCCGACTGGCAGTTGATGGTCGAGATGACGTCGCCTTCGCGGACGCCGCGCAGAGCCGCCTTGCTGCCCGGGTTCACCTGGAACCAGCCGGGATCGGACGCTTGAAACACGGGGGGCGTTTCATTACTAGCTGAATCAGGGTTTACTATGACAGTGACGCGATGTCATCAACATTGGCTCTGCACCAATCAGAGACTCCGTGGCAGAGGCGCGAACATGCCGCCATGCACATACAGAGTCTCTGATTGGTGGCAGAGCCAATTTGTTGATGACATCGTGTCACTGACAGTCCAGCAATATTTGTGATACCGGATAATACCGGATAATACCAGGTAATACCGGGGAAGTTATGTAGGGTCAAAATGAAGAGCATTTCATTTGTGCACAGCAGCTGGAGAGCAATAGAAAAACCGGTAAAACATCCAAAATCGATTATTAATTCGATATTTTTCCAGCAGAACTAAAATAAATTATTATTATTGGTTTGTGTAAGGGTGATTGTTCCTCAACACGATTTTTAAAATTGATTAAATCGTGGAGGAAAAATGAAACATGTTAAATTTTACAAAATGCCACTTCTCGAAAGACTCCGTCGTACAACGTTGATACACGCCATAAATAAATTATTTATTCAAATAGGTAATATGATGCTGTTTACATCACTAGCCATGATTAGAAATATTATCATTTATGATGATACCTACTGAATAAACTTTGGCGTTTCTGATATCTATATATTTATTCTGAGATTTCTTTCTGAGATCTGCTAACACCAAAAGAAATATATAACATATTTCAACCTTAGCAGACATAGGTGAAAGTGCTAAAATAGAGTAGAGAATGTTTAAAAACACATAAGGGCAGCTGAAACTTGAAATTGTGGTTGAAAATTGAATCTGCGGCATTGCTGCGTACGAGAACGACATGCGGCAGTGCTATGCGGCAACATGCATTATAGACATTAACAATACGCCGTAACATACAACATGTTGAATTTCATAAGACTTTCACAACAAAAGATATCACTAACGTTCAAACCACTAACCACAAACTCCCTTCTTCGGTTTCCAACACCAGGGCAGAATTTCAACATCTCGCTGCACAGATAACGAGCAAAGGGAAGTCGCCAATTTTTCGAATTTGGATGCCAGCGCGCTCTGGCGACGTAGTTACACAACTGCCGACAGGTGGCGTTAGTTGGTTTTTTGTTCACGAGCTAGAGAGGAGAGTCTCGCCGAGACTGGAAGCCCATCCGAAACTTGTCCCAGATCGCTGGTAGTTTTTTGTTGTATTGCACCTATTTCTGTATTGTTGAAAGCACATTTAATTGCCAGGCTACAAGTCTTAATAGTTAATATAATGGCTTTAAATCTTATTTTGAAAAAAAAATCGGATTCAAGGATCAGAAAGATTATTATGTCTGTTTCGTAGAAATTAAGGGACGTAAAAATATTTTGATTCAAATTTATGAGCCATTTCTGATTCAAAGTGCTAATAAAAACACTCATTGGTGGCTTTTAACGGTATATACCAGTTCGTAAAATTATAATGCGTTTTTAAATATGCTTTGCACTAGTCTTAATTTTAGCTCTAAACTCTCTTCATAGTTTATGCAGTTTTTACGCTTGCAGTTTTATGCAGTTTTTACGAGTGGATTTGTAGCCTTTTGTCCGGCTCAAGACATGGCTTGTAGGTTTTGAAACTCTTAGCTCGTGTCTCAGCAGTGGGTCCTCGAGGAGTACGCAAATCTTCTATCCTTTACGTGAAAAATGGAGTTCAGGTACCTAAATAACCTAACGGCATTATGATAATTTTCACATTTCGAAATAAACATTCATAAATGCCACGGTTAGTGATACGCAGACTGCAGACATGTAAAATACGTTTGCGATTTGTCAGATTGCAGCTTCGGATCGAACCGTTACACGAGACACAGCTGTGAATATTGATGTCCACTTGGTATGTGTGACACCTGCACCTTACAGTCAAGGGCGATTTGGCCACCGATCATTACCGTCGCTTTTAATCGACGGCGCGCTACGCGCAGGTCATAAATTAACATTTGATTAATGTCACTACCGACACCTAGCGTTTGCACAGCTGATCAATCAAGTTTGTGTTGTGAAGACCCATTAAATTGATCCATCGTCGACGAATTTGATTTCGATTGACCATAGATATTGTCGTACTGTAGAATTTGAAGTGAACTGATTAGTTATACAAACGTAAATACTTTAAATATCATTTAAAGAAAATGTTCTTGATCCGGCCCCTATTTCGGTTCGGGATTTTGGTCTTAGTACGCAGAATAATATTAGTTAGTATTGGATACACCTATATTATTGTAATCACGCATGACGCAAGTACCAATTATAGCACTGAATCTGTGATAGAAGAAGAAATATGAATGCTGAATAATTTTCAAAATATGGAACTGACACTGATATCTTTTACTTTAAATTCACGCAGATTTTGTCTATGTTAGCATTATAAATCAAATTTTAGATTAGCACCAACACTTTTTGGACAAAAAAACCAGCCATAAATTTTGACATACGGTCCTAAGTTTAAATCCGCAAATGACAGTAAAGATATTTCTTATTATCAGGTTCTATATAGGTATACTAAGTATGTTATGTAATAAATTTTAGGTATACTTCTGCAAAATTTACAATTAAAGGAACAGAATATTCGAATTAAGGCAAAGTCAATTAAATCCACCAAACGCTCTAGAAACAAATCACCAAAATCGACGAAGCTAACCGATTGAAAGTCTGACCGGCACTACGAGTGGAAATAGTCTCGTCTCTGCAACTCCCGCGGGGGGCTGATACGCCCCCGAATGAGCGGTAACAGGCACCACTGGGGCACCCGACCAGAATATCCAGACCCCATGCGTCAAGCATCTGCCGCGTGTCCATTTGCCCTGATCGGACTTTGCATCACGCGGGAAGCTGAACACATGTCGAGCTGCTGATTCGGTTCATGATGCGACCCATAGGCGTGCGCAGGGTCCCTTAGATGGGGCATGCACACAAAAAATACACTCCCTCAAAAAACGTAATTCGCTTTTCTTTTCAAAAATGTCCAACCCCTAAAAAAACGTATCCGCTTTTCCAAAATCCCATTCCCTAAACAATAGTCACCCGCTTTTCCAAATGTGATATTCATATTATACATTGTTCTCGATTTCATGTTCATGCATGGAAACCATGGAATGATTCTTACCACACCATGGAATGAATATTTTCAACTCACAAGAATATTTTTCTTGAGGCTCGAAATGGCAATTTTACTGTTAAATAATAATAATATATGTATTAGAAAGGGGATCGTCGTAGATTCATTAGGGGGGTTCAATGCCTCCGCCGCCCCCCTCCCCCCCTGCGCACGCCTATGATGCGACTTTTACAAGTACAATGCGTTTCGTCAATTAAAATATAGATTTCATTTTGATGTGCACCTATATACCTGCCTAGCGATTTTGTAACTTTTACGTTATGTCGTTATCGGTTCTGATGGGTAAAATCCCTATTGTTATCATGTTAATTTTTTAACTTTGTAACCGAGAACGGCGGAGTCTGAGTTATGAAATCGCATTGCAGGTAATACCTACTACGTGTATTTTCATATTTTATATTTTAAACTTTGTTCTCGGTGAAAACTGGGCTGGCTTTGAAAGTTAATACAAAATTAAGGTTTTGGTTTTAATGGTGGTATAAGGTGTTCGTCATTCCATCATTCGCCTATTTGGGTTTAAGTTTGTTTTTATTTTCGTAATGCTTTACACAATTTGTGGATTCTGGTATTTCGGTATATTACTTGGAAATCGCTTTGGATGTTTGTATTGTTTATTAAAAAGCATTCTTTATTACTTTTATTCGATAATCGGATTCATTAATACCTAACTGTCCCTTGACAAAATAATACATGCACATTATTTTATAACTGCGAAGTGCGGATGCATGGAACTTTATCAAAACAATCGATTTCACAGTACTTTATACCGGATGATAAAGCAAAGTTTACAATGCAGTGATTTATTGTGACAGGTTCATTAACTAAT
This sequence comes from Nemoura dubitans, assembly GCA_921293005.1. Classification (NCBI taxonomy): domain Eukaryota; kingdom Metazoa; phylum Arthropoda; class Insecta; order Plecoptera; family Nemouridae; genus Nemoura; species Nemoura dubitans. The sequence goes on along the minus strand of OV121078.1, from coordinate 11,429,179 downwards.
TCATCGAAATGTTGAAAAACGTTGAAATCCCTCTCCCCCCCCCCCCCCCAACCAATCAACCGCCAATCCAAAAAGTGCCCCTAGCCCCAGTGCACCCCGCCCGCTAGTTATTTGCCTCCGAAATTAGCTGAAGCCCTCGTACGATGGCCAATAGCGATTAGATTGGACAGATTAAGCACTCAGTTCCAGCGTAATGTTTTGCTAAGTTCATTACTGGATCCATTAAAACTAATCACACGATGTCAGCATGGCTAGTTCACAGATTAATTAATTGTCGTTGTATCTGATTAAATTCCGGGCCATATTATATCTACTATCCAAAGCCTCGCCATTGAGATGAACGAGATTCCAGGGTCGCTCTTTATTGATCGATGCAGGAGCCAGTCGTTGCCAGCTGATCATTAGACTTAATTGGAAAAATATATGACATCATGATAAAATAATAAAATATGTTTTTAATTACTTTTCCTATATCGTACACCCATTTTGACCAATCGAACCATTATATATCGGGTCAAACTTATAGAGTGCCTATACACACTAAGCTTTTTCCACGCTTTGGAGCCCTCAGGGCTGGGGCCGTCGGAGCCCGAAACGCTCTGAGAGGCCGAGAACGAGACGGATTCGCAATACACACTGCGCTCTGGCGCCCTCAGGGCTGGGCCCGTCGGAGCCCGAAACGCTCTGAGAGGCCGAGAACGAGACGGATTCGCAATACACACTGCGCTTTGGAGCCCTCAGGGCTGGGCCCGTCGGAGCCCGAAACGCTCTGAGAGGCCGAGAACGAGACGGATTCGCATACACACTGCGCTTTGGAATCAGACGGGCTCAGCCCTAAGGGCTGGAAAGCGTGGTGTGTATTGGCTATTATGGCCGTATTCCCTTGTTTCCTGATTATTAACGCCAATTTTATTTTGTATTCATGTAATTAACATATTATCTCGTTCTGCCAATGTAAGTACACTTCAAGAAGTTCATTTTATCAGAGCAGGCGCTGAAGCATTCATGTTCTAATATACGTAAGTTAATAGTGAAATAATGTGAAATGAGTATCTTTTGTAACAATTGACCATATCCATTTAAAAAACTCAGTCACTGCAATTGGATTGGAAGCTAACGGGGGATAACTTGCGAACAACGTTGACATCCGCCACACGTACGATTAGGTTCTACCCGAACGTTCAGCGCAAGTTATCCCCGGTTAGCTTTCCGACGTCCACCGAACGTTCGTGATAATTACTGTTGGTATATATTTATGACAATTTGAATCACTGTATATTTATATAGATGGATGCATACAGAAGACCTACCTTTGTTCTCAACTTAGACCCCATGCGTTTTTGGAAAATATCGGTTCAGTACTCTTTTTAATCTTATTTAAATTACGAAAGCTCGTAATTGGCTATTCATTTTATTATTATGTACACAAATTAGCCTCCCAAAAATGTTTTTGTAAATGTTTTTGGGAGGCTAATTAGTGTACATAATAATAAAATCGGTTCAGTACATTTGTTATAAATCAATTTTTACGAAATTTTTCGATTTTTTCAGAATGTTGAACCCCTGTAAATTTCAAAGTTCTTAGCATAACTTCACCAAAACTTCTAAACATGTTGACCGTATACATATTCATCATGCCTGCAAATCTTAGTTCGGTAGGTTTTTCCAAGTGGTTTTTATTAGCATTTTTGTGGTGTTTTTTTCGTGATTTGACGCCTGATTCAATACGAGTCCGATTTCCTTCGTTTCCTAGGTTACCAGCTTTGTTGACCTCGAAGAGAAACAAAGGAACGTCAAAATCCGTATATATTTTCAAGTGATCAGAATTTTCGAGAAGGCAATGGTCAGGTTTGGTGCTCCATGGTATTCTTGTGACTTCTGCCTGCACCTTTTAATCCGCTATACACAAACCGCTACCTACGCTCATCTTCAACGCAACACAAATTGCGTTCGCGAAGCCCTAGTATACAAATAAATAGAACAAATAACATAGCAATCATCAAACGCATCACATCTAGGTATAACAGTGAAGTCGAGCCACAAGACGATGAAGTCGAGTCACAAGACGATGAAGTCGAGTCACAAGGCGATGAAGTCGAGCCACAAGACGATGAAGTCGAGCCACAAGACGATGAAGTCGAGTCACAAGACGATGAAGTCGAGTCACAAGACGATGATGTCGAGTCACAAGACGATGATGTCGAGTCACAAGACGATGAAGTCGAGTCACAACACGATGAAGTCGAGTCACAAGACGATGAAGTCGAGTCACAACACGATGATGTCGAGTCACAAGACGATGAAGTCGAGTCACAAGACGATGAAGTCGAGTCACAAGACGATGAAGTCGAGTCACAAGACGCAGAAGTCGAGTCACAAGACGATTCATGAACCTTAAATAAATTTCCGTACTTTTCCAAACTTGCCCAATTGTCGAATATTGCTCTTTTTTCTGCTTTGAAAGTGAAGGGTATGGAGGATTTTCTTGAAAAACGCAGGGGGTCTAAGTTGAGAACAAAAGTAGACACCCTGAAAATTCCATCCCAATCGAAGTAGGCGTTTGGCCTGTAGAGCGCGCGCAAACACACATACAAAAATCAAGACGATGAAGTCGAGTCACAAGAGGATTAAGTCGAGTGGTCCAATCCGTCACAACACTGCAGAGATCGATGTCGCCGCGAGGTCCAGAGGCAGATCAGAGAGCATTGCACAGCATCGCGACGCCAAGCCAGACCAGACCTAGCCAGAGCAGAGTCGATGGAGGCGACGCCAGGCGCCGTTAAAGGGGATGTCTTCGTGCGGGACACGCGCGGGGATGCTCGAGGGTGGAGTCGGGGGGGGGGGGGGGGGGCCGGCCGTTTGGTTGGAGGTAGGGAGCGAGATGTCAATTATTTAGCAATGTCATTGACATTGGGTCGATATTGATTTTGGTTGTTTGATATTGGTTTTATTTGAAATGTGGATTTATTTCGTTTTGAACCATGAAAATGTTTTGGGCACCCATTTTCAAGCCGTGAGACTGAGGAAGTGAAGATAAGTCCGCGGCCAGTTGGAGGTATTGAGTGTGAAATCAATTGTTTTTGGCAATGTCTGTGACAAAGGCAGGTGAGCTCTATTTTGTATAATATTGATTTGATTTCAAATGTGAATATTTGACGGTTCGAACCTGTGAAAACGGAGTTGGTTACTCGTAATTGTGCTTTAATCTGTCAAGCCAAAGACTAAGGAAGTTGGAGTTAGGTTGGGTTGCACCAAATGGTAGTTAAGGATTAAATTTTAACATTTAGTTAGCTCTATGGCTTTGTAAAGTTGCTAATTAATAATTAAATTTTAACTAATAGTTAAGGTTAACTATACAGTTTGTGCAACCCTTGGTATAAGGATAAGTTGACCAGTCCAATCCTAAACTAATCCTAAGCCTTAGAGGTAAACCAATCCTTATACCATGGGTGCAGACGGTTGTAAGTGAGTGTAAAATCAATTTTATAGCAATGACGTTGCCATTGAACCAATGAAATCAATTTGGTATTTCATTTCATTTCATTTATTTATTTATTTATTTATTTGGTCCGATTGATCGTGGTAACAATATTAGACCAGTCCTACAATATAATAAGTCTCATACCTACAATCATTGAGTCATGATTAAAATTGGACGCCACTCATCTGCCAATATTAAAATTGGTCATTAATAAATCCTATCACTGAGTACCAGCCTTTCATTGAGAAAGATTTTAGCATATTTTCAAAACCTTTTTCATTTGTCATCCTCTTGAATATGCATTGTCAATTTATTAAATATTTCAATACTTGTGATAATAGGTCCCTTTTTAGACAAGCATTCTAACGTTGTCGATGTTAAAATGTACATTTTCCTGTTCTCATATCATATGTACCTATATGTTTTACATCCGAGCTTGAACGAGATGCTTAATACTGTTTACATAGGTATTAGATATCGAGCCTACTTAAAATGTGAATTTCTGAAGTGTTGAACCACTTTAAATGCAATTCGTTAATTAAACTCATTTTAGGGGTTACATCTGTTTATCCCCAAGACTTTGAGAGTGAAGACATAAATAATTTTGCATAATATTGATGATTTATACAAATTTAAATGGCAGCTCTTGGTGTGTGATGTATGCCTGAAAGCTAATTTTCTACCTGTCAGGAATTGATAGAGGAAAAAATAAACGATATAACAAAAATTGATAAAGATTTTTGCATATTTTAAATTTTCTAGACGTAATTGTTAACGATTGCTCTATAATATAGATACAATGTTGAACGATAACTTTGTGGTGTTAGTTTCCACAACACTATTTTACTCACATGTGAATAGCGTCACAAATAGTGATAATGAGTGAGATTGACAGCAATTATTATATCATAACGAGTTTTGTTCTAGGTGGCTTATTAAGTTGACAGCTGAAATTGCATGGCATGCTTATCACTGTCAGATTATCATAATAACCTCCTTTACGTTTATGTAAACGGTAGAGGCAGTTTTACCTCCAAATATCATCCCTCTACCGATTGGTTTTGCTTGATAAATTGGTCGCTGTCACTAGCTTTAAATTCAATTTAGCTCTTATATAGGAAGTCAAAAATATACGCTTTGCCATATAGATGTTTCGAACGTTGCAAATGATTGCATTCAAATGCCATGCAACTCATGCAACTTTCAACACCAACATTATTATTGCTGAAAAAATCTGGGGAAAAAGCCACAAGCCGAGAAAGAAACAATTGATGTCGGATGGTAGTTTTTAACAGAAAGTACATTATGCTTTTTCCATACAAACTATAACGTAAAAATGCAGTATAAAAGGCACTTCAGGCACTTTTTGAAAATGCACGCACGCCTCTGTCAGTTTTCAAAGTAAAATAACCTTACGCACCATCCAACATCAAACAACCCTTCAACTTCACGTGTATTTTTGTTCTGTGTTAGTAATTTTGGCCAGGAGAAGTTCCCGCGTGAACCTCCGCGCAAGTGTTCTGCCTTGGCAAGCAATTCTCTGTGATAAAATGGCCATCACATCGGGGATATTATAACGTATATAGCAAAGGTGTATGCGGTTTCACCCTCGTCTTACCCATTTCCACCCCCGTCTTGATCGTCCCTTCCCCATCGTCGTCGACACCCCGAAAGGGGGTGACAGTCTGCTTCTTGACAAGCCCCATTGGGGTGCGATGGATGTACTTTGAGGGAGGGAGCGGTGAACAGAGTGTAGCAATATCCGCTCTCAATAATACGCTCGTAGGTCAGGGGAATGACTTTCAACACAAACGCTTTGAACAGGCGAACGATTTACTCTTTTGGCTGTAACTTTTCGTTGTAGTAGCTTCGTGTGTAAATTATGGTGGTGAAAAGAACAAAACTTGCTACAATTTTTACGTTTTGGGTTATTTTTAAGCCGCTTAATTTTCTGTTGCATTCTTGTCCAGTTCACTTTTTATACATGGCATAATTTTCCGTAATTTTCTATAATATAAATGAAGGAAAGTCTGTATACTTTATTACCTACCTATCATGGTATAAATTAGAGGCGCACTATATTGATCAAAATACCATTGTAGATTTTCTTGGCTTACTACTGCATAGTTTCTTGAAATACAACTGTATGTATTTTCTTGACCTTCGACCTATCTGTCCTATAACTGTTAATTTTCTAGAAACTATAACAATGGTGTTATACTTGTTTTTGTTGTATCTAGGGAGGTAACCATCCTTCCCTCGACTGCAGTTGAGATGGGCAAGAAATAAGTCAACCACTCATAAATTTCGGTCAAATCTCATTTCGCACAGATTCCAAAAAAGCGTGCATCTCTGAGCTTTTTGATGTCTGAATCTTCATCCCACATTTCCTCAAGATGGCAAACGTTGAAATTTGCGCCGAGATACGAAAGTCAAAGACCACACTCAAATACCGATGCTGCAGTACCAATTGTCTCGGATGAAAATTAAGTCTCACAACGCAAGGTCGCTTCCACCAACATTGAGCTAATCATCAATCAAGTTGTAATCCTAGGATGGTGTATAGGCTTGTCATTTAATCATCGATTAGAGTCTAGCATTAACATTAACTTTAACATTCATATATGTATTTCTGTATCAAAATGCATTCATATTTGGAGTAAAAACGATGCTGAAATCAATATTTTAGTAATTTATCAAGTGTTATCAACTTTATGCGTTCTAAATAATGATAAATGTCAGTTATTCAGCGAAAATCGAAAGGTTAGATTAAACCTAAAGCTGAATCAATTAATTTTGTTTCACGTTGATGCAATGGACGACTAGGTACAGTTCCAGTGTCAATCATCAAGTGGGCAAATAATTGCCATACGAATAGCATTGCATTTATGGGCAAATAATTGCCATACGAATAGCATTGCATTTATGGGCAAATAATTGCCATATGAATAGCATTGCATTTAAGGGCAAATAATTGCCATACGAATATCATTGCATTTATGGGCAAATAATTGCCATACGAATAGCATTGCATTCATGTGGACAAATCAGTGATTGAGAATTAACATTGCCCACAGTGGTATAGTCCAGGGTATTCGCTGGTATACGGCGTATACTCACGTTTTATTTTAGAAATTAGCGTATACTCGCATATATTTTTAAGAAATACGCTGGTATACGCTGGTATACCTATACGCGAAGTTCTCTTTTAATTATTAATGTCTTGCTTTTGAGGGTTTTCCAAACTTGTCCTATTATTTCACACTTTATCCATTCCCCTTATCGTACCCGTTTCCCACCCACCCATAGCACATCCATTTACCCACTACCCATTTATCCATTTATCTTTTAGGCGCAATTCAAGTTATGCGGACGTGTTTTAGTGAAACCCAAGCAAAAATAATCGTAAGCGCCAAACAACAATGCTTGACATGTAAAATTAGGGTTTGATGGTAATGACGAAGATATGCAATTAAGAATTCATTATACCCTCCTGCACTATCACAATTTTATCCCCCTCCCACTCCCCGGTTGACGAAATTTGAGCGTATATATACGCTAATTTTTCGTCACCCGTGGGGGGAGGAAGGGGGGGCACCCACCTTTATTTCCAGCACTACGCCACTGATTGTCCACCATTACCACTGCCCACCAGTGAGTTTAAATACGGCGGCTATTGCAGGTGCTCTAGGCAGCCAATTCGCGCCTTTAGTATTCAAAGTACAAACCATCGCCCACAATGTATCAAATATTCAAATGTTACAGCAATTATCACTCGAAACGAAGTGATGCAGGCAGCCCGCGATGAAGCTATCATGATTGGCTGGGATCATGTGTCAACTCAGAGTGCAGCCGAGTCGCCATGAGGTCACTTCTTGACCCGCGACATGAAGCATTGAGACTGTGGCAGCTGATGACAGCTGCATTGGTCTCTGTTCGGGTCTCATTGACGGGCACAGGGGTCGGCGTTGGGTGCATTGGGCTAGGCCAAGAACCGTGTTTTATTGCTGTTAATCGCCGCTAGTATGTCTCGGAAGGAGACGTACGTATTTTGTATTTTTAAAATTTGTCTGTTACCTACGTTAGTGTCTCAGTTAAGTTATCCTCCCACTACCACTGGTTTGGAGAGTTTGGAGGGTTTGGAGGGTTTGGAGGGTTTGGAGGGGTGGTTTGGAGGGTTTGGAGGGTTTGGAGAGTTTGGAGGGGTGGTTTGGAGGGGTGGTTTTGGAGGGGTGGTTTGGAGGGTTTGGAGGGGTGGTTTGGAGGGGTTGGAGGGGTGGTTTTAGGTGGCAGGAACCCCTTGGCCTACCAATAACTTCAAAATATTAGTTTAAAGACAAACTATCAGTGACTTCCCAAAACAAAATAGCCAGTGCTCTAAGCAATTTATAAGGCTTTCAAACAATGTAATAATCAATTTCGTGTAGTTATTATAGCTTGATGAAGGTTAATAAAAACATTTAAAACTTTTTTAAATCATTTTTTGGCAGTTATTCTGAATTATCAGCATATCTATTCATAAAATAAAAATTATTCGAGAGTTATTTATTCAAGAGCTTTGCAAATTGCCTAGTGCACTAGCTTTTTTGTTAATATAGCCGAGTACATTTTGTATTTCAATTGTTTTATTAACTGCTGGGTGGTTTTTTTTGTGGAGTGTTCAAATAAAAGACGTTGCAGTTTGAATAATATTTATTTTTTGGTTGGTTTATAGAATACGTGTTGACATATGAACCTGAGACGTACTATAGGTCAGTGCATTTCAAATTTGAATGTCATCTGAGACAGATTCATATATAGCCAGTAGCATGTTAATTAGAATTAATATGTAAAAGATTTTAATTCCATGACATAGGGGCTGCATTTAAAGTTGTTCTGAATTGCATTCGGAACCGAATCACCTACAGCCAAGAATAATATGCATTGTGGGTGGTCTATAATGTGATATACGATATATAAAGACAAATTTTTCCTTGAGCGTTATGCTGATTTAAGCAAACCATCGCCTATAGGATCTTCAACGGAATGCATCTTAATCTAAACAGAATTACATTTCTTACATTCTTGTGTCTTGTCAACTTATTCTATATTTGGGACTAGTTTTGAAAAAACTATTTCAAACTAAGTTTTGATTTTTGAATGATAAATAAATCTTATTGGTTTCCCGACGTTTCGTAACAAATGCTTGGTTGCTTCTTCAAAGGAGATAGCTCGACTGCATTATTTATTTTATCAAATTTGAAAGATAATTCAGACTCTTGGTTCGTATAATAAGAGGACATTTAGCTCCATTTCTCCAACTCCAGAGGAATCTTGGATAATTTAGCAGTAGATCGTAAATTTGGCCTCAATTTCATTGTTTGAATACCTGTGCCTCACCTTCACCGAATGACGGTCATAATTCTCAGCAAACAACAAACAAATCCGTCATCACGTTTAGACTTTTACAAATAGCATTTAACTAAATGCGGTCAATGAAGTTACAAATTAGGTACTCGCGGTATGTCATCAAAACTCATTGTCTTGTAATCAAAATAAGTCGATAGCTATCAAACATTGCTACTCTGTGCATTTATAGCGTCATATTCTGTGAAACTAAATTATTTGGGGCGTCGTCTCCCCTTTGCATTTTATAGAAAATTAGCAGCTGGCTATAAAATCGATTGTGTTTATAGGTCAAAGCCTATATAGGCTTATATAGGCTTTATAGGCTTAAGCCTATATAGGCTTTGGTTAGTTATATAACAAACCAAAGTTTGTCAAACAGGATCGAGGCAAATTTCAGTCTTAACATCGTTTTCATTTTTATTTAAGGGGGGGGGGGGGGGACCCCTTTGGCCTATTCTAATGTCTACAAAATATTTTATTGCAGGCAAACTATATTGGTGGCAGCCCAAAACAATATAGCTATAGCACCATAGGTAAAGTTAACAGGGTTTTAAAATAATGTAAGACTCAATTTTGTGTTTTGAATAGGCTCGCTGAAAATTTCGAAAAACCTTCAAAAATGATTGAAATTACTCTTTGGCAGTTATTCTGAACTCTCAGAAATCCTAATCAAAACACACACAAAAATGACGCACTCTTAATTTGAAAGCCAAAATAATTACGGGGTGTAAGCTATTTAGTTTTTGGCTGTTTCTAATTAAGGCTTCCGTAAAAATTTTTTTTTTAAATATTCGAAAGCTAATTGGGGTTCCCTACCATTAAAGTCGTTCTTTTAGAGTGAGAAAAAAAATTATCTAATAAATTGACCTTCATTAATAGAAGTTCAAATCAGATAGCCACCTATAAATACGAAGACTGAAAAAAGCTACTTGAATAGTTATCTTGGTAAAAGGTCATCTGGAATGTTACCTACTGACTACTACGCACATCAAAACGTGAATAAATTTCACGCTCAGCATTGAACACGAAATTAAAAAGTGAAAAGACTGAATCACTGTAAAAAAAAGAGTCCGCAAAATACTTGAAATTCTTCACTGTGTATTCGTGCATTCATAAACTACTGAATCGACTGGGTCTGTTCGACTCGGTCATAAAAGTAATTAGGAACTGCAGCGATTAACGAAAGGCTACACACTTGAGGCCGATGGGAATTCGTCGAGCGACTGCCGGCCTTTTCATAAACGAAATGCATTATGAATAACTCTCATCCTGTGTGCACGGACTTGCCCGATGTGCTCGGGCACAGTGCGTGCTTGCAAGTACACTGCGTGCTATTCAATTCAAGAGAGAAGTCCTTTCAATTTGCTTCCCCACATTAGATATGAATTCGCAATTTTTTTCGCTGCAAAGTGTCTGGAGATGGTTATCATCTTCGTCCATTTTGGTTCAAGTGCAGAATGCAGAATTGACCAGATATTGCCATTTTCAGCAATTCAATTCCCAGCGCATGTCAACAACAAAATTAATTGATTGATTGCAATTTACAGTAGATAGTGTACGGGAACAGCGCAAATATCCTTATTTGCATTTTTTGTACTAAACCTACAGTCGTGTTAGTCAAAGATTACCACAGCCTGGAGGACTTTGAAGTAAAGTATCATTTGACTTTTTTACGATTTGTAAAGAGTCAAATGGTAAATAATTGTAACGATAAAAAACCCTTTTTAATGGTAATGACAACAACTTATCATTTGATTCTATGGTATGGTACTCTATGATATGAGATCCCCAAAAAGTGGCAAACTCAAAATAATTCTAGTGTAGATAGACTTTTTATTTTTTGCGATTATAATGAAATTTATTTTAGTTTGCGGTGTCGTGTTTGTCTTGATGGCGATATTTGAATAAGCTTGTCTGTGTTTGCATGAAAGAACTTCCGTTGAATAAAACCAGGGGCATTATATTTCGGGTTTGCAAATATTAACAACGGCCTGTGCCCCAAAGCGATGCTAAAACTTGAAAGTAAACGAAGGGTCATTTTCAAATTAGCCGATTCAATTTATTGATTTTTATAGAATTCTAAAAATGAGAATTCCAACTATCTTACAAACTGAAATTCGTGTTCACAAAATACTCATTTCAATGAAAAGGAGAAAACTTTCGTCTTTGACCATACAATGTCCAATAAATACAAAACACTACAAACACTACACTACGAAACAATACAATACTAAATACAAATACAATACAATAAATACAATGCAAATACAATAAAAATACAATGTGCAATGTACAATGTGTATGTACAATGTAAATACAATGTCCAAGCCCATATTAGCAAATCGAGACATGGAACACCTTGAGATAATGCGCCGCTTCCTCATTTGAAACGATTAAATTCCTAGACATGCTGGGGAGCACTTGCTGTTTTGACATCTCCGAAGTTAAGCAACACTGCTCAGGATCCGGTATTGGTTGGGTGACCGTATATAGATAGTTTAATCTTCATAGTCATCAACACGCTGTCATTCACCCACGCCTTTAGACCAGGACCACCACAGAAACCGTCATCAAAACAGTGCGTCCTTTAAATAACATAACTCCATCCCAAAACTGACTTCCGAAACGCCAACTTCTGTCTCCAAATGGTCCATATAGTGAAGGGGGAGCCGCTTCGTTATTTGCTAATCAATTTTAACAACACATATCCCAAGTTGAACCATTAACTTCCCCGGAAACGCCAGGCAGAAAATAGAGTAGGTCAACGACTTATTAGTGCACATGGCTCTGGTGTGTAGAGTCAAAGGGCCGGGGAACCTGAAAAAACGGTTGATTGTTCGAATTGCAAGCTCACATCAGTGTAATTCACACACTCATTATTTCCGCCAGCTTCATACACGTAGGTACTTTACGTTGGAATTAGATGATCCGTCTGGTCTGCAGGCAACTGCATCTCGTCATTCCATTCGCGTTTGGGTCAGGTAAATTCAAGTTCAACTAATTAAATCACAGCGTCTAAAATAGTGCCTTAAATATCGGGTTCTTTTAATTTGGCGTGATAGCCCCACTGCATATAGCACACTACCAGGGGTGGGATCTTTAGACAAATATTCGCACTACAATTGGTGCCCAGGGGTGGGATATTTGAAAATATTCGCACTACAATTGGTGTCCAGGGGTGGGATCTTTGAAATAATGTTCGCAGCCTCTTACTGAAGCTTCTTCCAAATTAAACACTGCACGCTCTAGTGAGGTATGTACGAATAATAGCACAAAATGACCTGATATAGTTGACGCGCAAAAAATATAAAAATAAAATAATACATAAAGTGAATTGATACACTATCCTTAAAATGTTCGCCATCTAAATGTATAGGGCCTAAACTCTAAGGATGTCATCTACTAAACGTACCAAAACTCCACGCTATTCAGTGCATCGTGGCATGTCCAGCAAGCGTCTTCCCTTGTTCACTGAACGCGTAAACCTAACTCCCCGTTGCAGTGTACAAACTAATACTACAAGAACATCGCAATAATACTAGCGTTAAGAATAGTGAGAAGATAATTTTCATAAACAGGTACTGCAAATAAGCTTCGGCATATATTTTAAATCTCAACTTATTCTAAAAATTTTCCGAGTGCCTGCACACAGACCTTATTTCAGGTACTACTGATTCAAGCGGCTATCTCGAGTGATGATGCTGCTGGCGACTAGTGAAAGATGTTGGCACCGCGACAAGAGCTAAGAGGCTGCGCCTCTGTACCAGCCTCACACCAGCATCGCGAGTGCGAGCGTATTTTTAACCGCTTGTCTGACTTCATTTAGCGAATAACATTTCGACTCGACGACGGAATGCGCGGATTTCGCGTCAGATTTCGCGAGTCGATGAAATCGTGGTTCCGATTCTGTTTGCACTTCACTACAGTATTTTTCACGTTAAGAAGGAAGTATTGTGGACTGTTGTGTATACTCCAGACATAGCGCTGTCAATCATTCGATGCTCAGACCATTCAACCCTTTAGCAGAACTATGGGACGGCCTGCGAGTGTTGACACCTTTGACTCTTCTAACGGCAGGGGAGCCTCGTTGAGAGTGAAACACCGCTCTCCTTCTAAACTTGACAGTTGGGGAGCCTCTTTGAGAGTGAAACACCGCTCTCCTTCTTAACGTGACAGTGAGTTTAGGATAAATTTCACTTTGCCAACTCACAACCTTCATGCATTGGATGCTATGGCCTTTATTATTGCTAGAAGACACAAATTCTACTGTCCTACCGGTGGTGATGGGTTTTCTCTCTTCCATCGCTACTTCAGGGATTGTATTGGCGAAATCGATTTCAAGTAAGACTTTCCAGATGCGACGGCTCGGAGTCGCAGGAAACTGTTCAAGGACAAGTGAACTACGAGAGGAAAACTTAGTGAAAATGTGCTGGTCGTACATTTCTGCATGCAAGCCAATAAGGCACAAAATGTATAACAAAAGCCGCCTACAAACTTCATGCGGTTTTCAACGCTCAATAACATGGCCAACAACAGGATTAAAAAGTAAATTAAATAAACTTCACAATTGTTCTGCTAGTAGCTTTGAACAACAGATTATAACGACTGAAATGTACGTTGTTGTGAAATGCCATTAAATACAACATTTGATGGCATTGCTTATGGCACAGCCACGCATATAATGAATAATAAGCGATAATTCGGCGTGCCAACCCCCCCCCCCCCCCTTTCAACCACGGGTGTGCATTTCTATTGACCTCCTTAGAGGAAAATATTGGTATATAGCTAACTTAAGACAAAATTACACATATTTATAAAGTAAACATATTTATTTAAAAAAATATATGCGTTTCATACTAGGTTAAGGATGAAAAATGGCTTCTTGGTCTTGTTAATTTCCCATCATCAATAAAGTAAATTAGTAAGATTTCATTTAGCAGTCAAATATTATAAGATTAGATCGAAGTTATTAATTTTTATTTAGTTCTAAGGATAGGACGAACCGGTATTGGAATTTGATATTTAATAAATACAAACAATACGGATAATATGGGGGAAATGCGTGTGGCAGTTTTCTGTGAAGAAACATAGTTTGTTCTTCTTGCAGTTTCGTTCGTTCGGCTGGTAATTCGGATGTCTCAGCAAACAGATGTTCTACATTGGTACAGTGTGTGCCCGACGGCCCGAGGGATGACAAAAGATCATGGGACGTACTGTAGCATGCAAATGTGGTGCTTCTGAGATTGGAACAGATATTAGTTATGTCCACCATTGGGGAAGATCGTTTTGAAATCGATCGTTTAAAAATATTAAGATCTTCATCAAAAAAAAATCGAAGCTCGCAATATTTTTTTAGAAATTCGAACTCAACTTCCGAGAGCTGGAAAAATGGCCCCTTGTTGTCCGCCAATAGACCACTAACATAGAAGATCAATTGCCTCTGTTTAGGCTTATCCCGAAATATATTGACGGTCAAATAGGAAGCAATGTTGTTGGCTGAAATCTCATAATATTTGTATCTCTGCTAAACACAGAGAATTGAATAATAGTGCTTCTGAAACACATCTGTAGGCATTGGGAAACGATCTTGATCTTTTAAAACGATCTTTTATCGTGGAAATAATCGCGATCTTAGATCCTTCCCCAACTCTGGTTGTGACTTCTTACCCTGGAGATCTTGATCTTTTAAAACGATCTTTTATCGTGGAAATAATCGCGATCTTTTCCAAAGATCCTTCCCCAACTCTGGTTGTGACTTCTTACCCTGGATATCTTGAGCGGCAGACCACTGTCGGCCCCGCCGTGCATCCGGAAGCCCCAAGGGGACCCGCCGTCCAGGAGCACCTCTCTGGTCGTCATTTCCGGTCACTCGAAACTGTGCGCTGCGGGCTGCATTTCTCTCCCCTGCTGCGATGGCATGACGTCACTAACGTGTTCTTCTTGGATGCTGCACTCGAAACAATTGACCATGTGACTCTCTTGTTTGTGGAAAGATATCACTGAAATTGGTGATCGAATCCATGTAACTTTGTTTAGTGACACTCCGTCGATTGTAGATTTAAAATAAAATCGTTGACGATTTAATAAATAAAATGAGATTGAGATGTAATTAACTTTTGATTGCAAGTTAGTTCACTTCGTAATGCAGTCATCACGCCTGTCCGCTTTTTATGCACATTATGGCCATTGATGAAATTGTAATATTCGCAGCTATTTTGTCTTCTTTCTCCAAAACGAAACGTTGAAAGGAAAAACGTGACAAGACCCAACGTCACGTTTATTTACAACAATTTCACATGTTTTCACCTAGCCAACACGCAGCCAGATATTTTAATAAAGTCGTAAATTCAGCAAATCCCGTTTCCTTCTAAACGATTTATTTGAAAAAAGTAGAGAAAAAACATCACCGCCGACATCAAAAACACGTTTCTGCTTGCGGCACGACTGGTTTTATGAAGATGGCTAATTATTATTTTACATCACTTTCGGTGCCGGAGACCCGCGATGGATTTCCAGAAAGGTTAAATCACTTCCGTTACGCTGAATCAATACGAGCTTCGGGAAATTTGACCTCGCTTCATTTGAAAAGCGAGTGCACTTCGCTTCGAGACAATAATTCGAGATTTCGGAGTTCGTTTTCGTTTTCTGAAACAGAAGCAAGACGAAACCAATTAGAGTTGGATGGAAAACAAGGAAGTCCTTTTTAGACGTTTTAAATGTTAACGGGATGGCGTTGAAGAATAAAAGGTCTATTTACTATTTCACCATGGCGTAAAGTGCTGAGCTCTTTGCTCTGCATGTTTTAGCTCTACTTTATAAACTATAGATATTTTAACTTTTGGAAAGACTATAGCGATGCCGATGGTTCATCTTGGAACGTTATGTACAACTAGGTAGGTACATGAAGTATACAAAATGCCGCAACCTTTCTGAAATTCGAATGACAAAATATAATAATTGATAATATATAAACAAATATCGCTTTAATCCAAAAACAAATAATATAATACATACAGTAGTATAATACAATAGTAATATAATTTCTTAATAAAGAACAATTTTCGCTCTGTTTACCAAATTGTTTATTGTTTTGCTACATTTATCAAATAAATAAAATAGGAAGCCGCAAAATTGCAGGCTTTAGGGTGGGGGCAACCCCATATGGTCTACGATTATTCACAAAATATTGTTTTACAGATAAACTATCAGTGACAGCCCAAAACAAAATAGCTAGTGCACTAGGCAATTTAAATGGCTTTTCAACAATGTAAGTATGTATATTTTTGTTATGATAAGGCTTGCTGAAAATTGAGAAAACCCGTAAAAACATTTAAAATTAAACTTTTGCAGTTCATACTTAATTTGAAAGCCTAAATAAGAACTTAGAACACCGCCTACATTCTTTTGGGCTGCCACAAATAGTTTGTCCTTAAAACAACATTTTGTAGATATTCGAGAATTTCGAATTCCAATTCAAATTCCCGTTGGCCATGGATTACAGGGGCTGCCAATCAGAAACTCGGCCCCACGATTTTGCGCATATAACCCAAAAAGAAGACCTTGGGGTGTGTACATAAAAGGTCCATTACTCGCAATGCGCAATTTGGGCAATGCAGTGGCGTCCGTTTGTCGGCGAGTCTTGAGCCGTGGGTGTAACGATCGAGTGACCTCGCACCGGGGAGGACGTCTGGGATCGAACCGGGGACCTTGCAATGTCAGCCCCCCCCCCCCCCCACCACACCCCACAGCTTCATCGCGTCTCGCTGCAGATAACTTGGACGAATGGACTGGGCTGGATTTTTTAGCTCCTTCATTTTGTAATATTCTACCCCAACTAATATCCTTACTGTATACTGAAAAATGTTATACACGACGCAAGAAAGACATTTAAAATTGGCTCTGTGAGAATGGTAGAGATTTCTATGACGTCATACTTGAGAAATTATAATTTTAGAGTCAGTCGTGCTATCACCCTTGATAAAGTAACTATAGCATATGTTACGAAACGTCGGGAAACCAGTGAGACTTTCGATTTATGCATTCAAATCCCAGTTTGAAATAGTTTTTTTCAAAATTATAATCTAATTTATATTTATAACCTATATCGAAAAACTAATTTTGTGTTATCTTTTCCTACATGCAGCCCACGCACAAGCTTTGGCTTATGTGGCCTTCATTCTTGCACTATATTATCTATCTGTTTTGTTATCAATTACTCATGTAATCGAAATGAATCAAATGTATCTAAAGTAAAATGATGCACGGGGAGACGTTGAGGGTTGCGGGGATCATGTTAGCTTTCGCTTTATAATGTGAGTGAATTTCAGCTGAGATTTGAGAGTCTTTTTCCATAACAGTCCCTTATTTTACGACTATATACTACATTTCCAGTGTCAATCATTATGTGAGCAAATAATTGCCATAAGAATAGCATTGCATTTATGTGGGCAAATAATTGCCATAAGAAAAGCACTGCATTTATGTGGGCAAATAATTGCCATAAGAAAAGCATTGCGTTTATGTGGGAAAATAATTGCCATAAGAAAAGCACTGCATTTATGTGGGCAAATAATTGCCATAAGAATAGCATTGCATTTATGTGGGCAAATAATTGCCATAAGAAAAGCACTGCATTTATGTGGGCAAATAATTGCCATAAGAAAAGCACTGCATTTATGTGGGCAAATAATTGCCATAAGAATAGCATTGCATTTATGTGGGCAAATAATTGCCATAAGAAAAGCACTGCATTTATGTGAGCAAATAATTGCCATAAGAAAAGCACTGCATTTATGTGGGCAAATAATTGCCATAAGAATAGCATTGCATTTATGTGGGCAAATAATTGCCATAAGAAAAGCACTGCATTTATGTGAGCAAATAATTGCCATAAGAATAGCATTGCATTTATGTGGGCAAATAATTGCCATAAGAAAAGCACTGCATTTATGTGAGCAAATAATTGCCATAAGAAAAGCACTGCATTTATGTGGGCAAATAATTGCCATAAGAATAGCATTGCATTTATGTGGGCAAATAATTGCCATAAGAAAAGCACTGCATTTATGTGAGCAAATAATTGCCATAAGAAAAGCACTGCATTTATGTGGGCAAATAATTGCCATAAGAAAAGCACTGCATTTATGTGGGCAAATAATTGCCATAAGAAAAGCACTGCATTTATGTGGGCAAATAATTGCCATAAGAAAAGCACTGCATTTATGTGGGCAAATAATTGCCATAAGAAAAGCACTGCATTTATGTGAGCAAATAATTGCCATAAGAATAGCATTGCATTTATGTGGGCAAATAATTGCCATAATAAAAGCACTGCATTTATGTGGGAAAATATTGCCATAAGAAAAGCACTGCATTTATGTGGGCAAATAATTGCCATAAGAAAAGAATTGCATTTATGTGGGCAAATCAGTGATTGCCTCTGGAATTGTAGTTGTCCAACATGCGCATTTTTATTGTTTTTGCCTAGTTGTATGATTAGTTACATCATATTGTATACTGTAATAATAAATAGCTCTAAACAAATTATGTCATGAACCTGGTAGAGGCATGTAAATTTTTAAAGCATATAATTTTAAATTATAAATTTTTTTATTTTTTCTGCAATTACACGTGAACTTGTGAACGACGTTTCTGGAAAATCGATATTGCAATAAATTACACGTCACGGAAATAATAATTAAATTATGGTAAAACGATACAATTAACAAATATTGGCGTTATACAATACATGCTTGGGTATGCTGGCTCTGTCACTTATACCTCACACTGTGAAGCGATTTGCAGGTCGTGACCTCTAATAATAAAGCTAGGAAAGAACTTGACCTTTCGCATGCCAGTGTTAATAATTTAAATGCAGTTAATTTTATGTCACACACATAAACAGAGTCGAAATTTAGCCGCGTCGAGCAAAACGCTGCAGCAGCTTTCGACTTTAATGAGTGTAATTTTCGAGTCGTAACAGCAGTCAGTCATGCCATCGATGCCGAGGTGATGGGTGGGCAACGAAAGGCCCGAAACGGAACGGGACGTGCCCGATTTCAGCACCATTTCACTCTCTAACAACGTCTAGATCCCATGTGACCATCGGCAAAACTTTTAGGGAAGGTTTATCACCTATATCAAGATTTGCACAGATACCTATTGACTATATCCAGATAACTCATCTTATCGAGCAACGGCGGCAAAAAGAAACGAGAGGTGCCCAATTTCAGCACCATTTCACTCTCTAACAACGTCTAGATCCCATGTGACCATAGGCAAAACTTTTAGGGAACGTTTATCACCTATATCAAGATTTGCACAGATATTGACTATTCACAGATAGCTCATCTTATCGATGGAGGTGCCCTATTTTAGCACCATTCCACTCTGTACCAACTCAAGATTCTCTGTGCTATTCCGTTTTTACTCCACCTGCGACCCGGCCCTCTTAGCGGTCAGCCTCCACATTTTTTGTTTCATTTAAAACACCTACTTATGTTTGCGATTATCAATAACTTGGTTTGAAATTTCCACAACATCCTTAAAGTGCGTATTATTAAGAAACTTCCCTGAAGCGCAAAGTTCAGATAGTTCCAGGTAGGTAGTACATCTAGGTAAACAGTTCCAGGGCCAATCACTGAAATGTTGGGCAAGTAAACGTCATAAGAAAAGTACATTGCGAATATTTCCCCACAAAGCGATTGACTCTATAGACTGGAAGTCGTACATTGCTGATAAGGCAATTTCCACGCCGTCTTCACATTAACACCTTTACCACGCTAATTTAGCTCTGACTGTCAGTGCAATAAAAAAAATTATAGAAAAAAAACGACATTTTACTGATAACACTAGAAGACTTTTGAGATTTGACAACAATAAACATTTTCATTTCAATGGGAATGAAGATGGAATTGAAAGCCGTCAAAAACATGAAACCTATACAGATATACAACAACAATAATACATAATGACATCATAGGAACGGAGTAAACTGTAGAGACAAACAAAACAGCTATAAGAATACGGAACCTTCAGTGATCCTCGTACATACAATCCGTGCAGCACACCCATTAGAGCCCTTTCATCATCGGCGACTTACCTCTTATAAGACGCCTAAACCATTCGCTCGATTCGCTCATAGCTACGAATTAGAGAACATCCCATTTATAAACGTCCGACTGGTTTCACTAATATGTTTGTGACGAACGCAAAACATTTGCGGTGATGATTAATGTTTGATTGACAACCTACACCGAATGCAAGAATTACTATCAATACTATCAACTAAAACCATAAAAGACTTGTTGTCAGTTTTGAAAAAAAATGTTTCAAACTGGGATTTGAATGCTAAATCAAAAGTCTCACTGGTTTCCCGATGTTTCGTAACATATGCTAGTTACTTTATCAAGGGTGGTAGCATGACTGACGTTAAAAGCGTGATAAAGTTACTAGCATATGTTACGAAACGTCGAGAAACAAGTGAGACTTTTGATTTAGCATTCTAATCCCAGTTTGTAATAGTTTTTTTCAAAACTAGTGCTAAAGATAGGATATAGTAGACATGCGTATAAGAAATTTAATAACTTGTTATCGCTAAAAGGTCGTTTGGCATCGTCTAACATAATTTGTCAACCAAGTTTGTTAATTTCCAATAGCATGTCATGGGCTATATATTTCACCAAGTTTTACTTAAACGGGCGTTTAAGGCCAATTTAGCCGGTGCCTTGAAATTCACTAATTTACTGACTTTTTGAGAAGTTCAAAGCAGAAATTTGAGACAGATCACAAAAAAATACTTGAATTTTGATTTTAAAGTGGAAGTGATTCTAGAAGGCATTGTTTTGGCATTGTTTTGGAAACATATTTTATTTTGTAAATGTCATTATTAATTATACCTGGCTAAACCATCGTCCATTATTTGAGCCCCCAAGGTTGGGGAATTAGCTTTTAAACCGTGTTTAGTGGTGAAAGAAAGTAGTTCCAGACACAACATGTAAGTGTTTTTAGGTCACCAAATATTCCTATTTGTTATCATCACGGAACTAAAAGTCGAATTAGCAATTTTCTTCGAGAGAACTCCAAATTCTCCACTTGAATTATTGAAGAACTGAGTTTTGTAAAGAAAACGAATACGCCAGTCAAAATCGGTCTTAAACTACCGTTTAGGGGGTATTAAACCGACGTTGGTGAAATAGCTCCTCAGTCCTCGAACCACTACCGAACCTTTGGCCTTTTGGCTGCGTGCTGGGAGCAAACATTTGAACTACACGCCAGTCAATGCCTCGTCTTCTCTGGCTGGTCCCGACTATAGCGACGAATTTAGCCACCTTACCAATCTTTACGCACGTGCATCCCAAAGGCACGTTACAAACCTATCGGTGACGTATACCAAATCGGCATTTTTCTCAACTCTATTGTAAATTGTTATGTCTTCTAGTTCCATTGCTAAATATACACTGATATTTCTATATGTTTTTGTACATATTTTGTATAATCTGTACCTAATAGATGCAACAAGTGATAGCGAGTATCAATAACATCTCGCGTAGATATTTCAATGCTCGTGAACGGCCCGAGGCGTCCGTGTCAGATCTTGAACCTTGTCAACCGCATCGTCGTGCTACCGGCGATAAACAATAAACATTCCACACTAATATTGATTTAGCATGCGTGCATGAAGGTGAATTGGTAAAGCGTCTATAGCTTGCTCTCTATCTGCCTCATATGAACTTGTTTCGGAAGCATTTAGCATAACTATGTACCTACATCTACTATACGCCTACCTGACGCAAATCACCCTGACAGCTCCCGAAGCACGTGGAGTAGGTAGACATAAAATACCAATAAACTGAATTCTACGCCATAGCAGCGTAAATGTAAGAGTTGATTATATGCAATACTATGGATATAGTATATAGGTAATAAACTCTTTCATTTTCGCTGCTATGGCGTAGAATTCATTTATTCCTTTACTATATTATATTATATAGTAAAGGTATACCTATAAAAAAAATATACGTACGGTCGAGTTAGCCTAACTTTACCACAGTCTGGTGGGCTTTGAAGTAAAATATCATTTGACTGTAAAATGGTAAGTACCTAATGGTTATGAATAATGATAAATAGCATTTTTAATGGTAGGTAAAGATAAAAACATAATCATTAGATTATTTTCTGTACTCTATGATCTTCTATGATTCTATATACTCTATTATATGAGATCCCCAAAATGTGGCAAACTCTCATTAATTCTAGTGTAGTGCAATTGTGATTAGCTAAAATACATACATATAACCTGCGATCATTAATAGCCTATTAAGATCCGAACATGAATAATGAATTGAACAGAATAATCTGCAGCTAATGGTGAATTTTCTATCTTCGGAAAATCGTTAATACCTCTACCCGCTAACTACAAACCATGTCAACGTTATGGTGTCAGCACTTTTCCTTTTGCTATGCACGAATAAAAATTACGTTCAATGGAGTCTGAATGCAGTACAGCACAATATAGCCACCCCTTAATGAAGCCTTTCACGTCAGATTTAATGACGTCACTAATAAGAGTATTGCCCCCGTAGATTCCAGTGTTCTAGTAGAGGACATTAAATTCGCCTCGTAACAAGTCAGCTGGCCACCCTCCTTCGTCCTCTCCCAAAATAATGGCTCCACGGTGTTCACTTTGAAATGATCACTCGTCACCCTTTCCGACCTAGCACAACCGCCACACATGTGACTTTTAAATACGAGCTCTCCGCTTTTTGAATCATGGCTTCACAAAAACTGTCGATGCATATAAGTTTCCTTTCCCACATTTTTACACTGAAACTATGTCTTTATATTGAAATCGGAGCTCTATGATTGTAATCTGATCTTTGTAATGGACGACATGCTCGGTATAGAATTTCATAACATAACAGTTTACTGTGGCACTGGCAATGTAAAGTTTTGTAAAATGTTCAACTATAACGCATGTCATTGACACGTGTTGTCATTTGAAAGTGACTGGAAATGTTACTTTTATTTAAAAAATCGATTCCATTTCACCATGAAAACAACTATCACAGCAGTTTGAGAAATAGGTATAAATACATGTAGGTATAAAGGCATATTTCTTACATTTTTTGTTGTACTTCTCGTGAACTTCTTCAAAATATCATGCAATTATATACTTACATACTAACTGTATTATTAAAAGCTGTTTTAGATGTACGCCATGTAAAAATAATATTTGTCAATTACCAAAAATATTACAAACCAACTATCCCTTACTTTACCCACTTTCCGTTATCCTTTCCTAGTTTAATGTTTTTGAAATGTTCCAATAGTATTCGAATGTTTGCCAAATATTTGGCCCATGTGTATCGCCTGATTACATTTAAAAATTGACCCCAAAAGTAAACACGTCTTTTAAAACAGGAATAGCCCATGCTTGCATCACAAAGTCCACAGTTGTAGGCGACGACAGGAACATAAAACAAAGCGTAAACAGGAGTCGGCCATAAAACAAAATTTCGGGAGCACGCGTGCACTTTTTCCAAACATCTCTGCAGCGGGTTTTGCACAGAATCGATCAAAATCCACAAATGTATAATAAGACAAAGCTAGATCACTATCACTACGACTACCTATCTCTAATTGATCACCACTTATGAAGGTTACGGTAATTTATTATCAATATCGCGTAATTCATTTATCGAAGGCGTCAAGGATTACCGGCTATTAACAATTTTTAAGCAATTTCTCAGTTTATGAGCACAACGCAAAGCACCAAAACATTTTAAGTAAAACGCGTACGACATCGTGAAGTAGGTAAGTTACAAAACACAAACTCCCCTTTCATTTTCAACCACCATACAAAATTTAGTAAACATCAACATACCTTAAAAAAGTGTATCCACCATGCCGCGTTTTATCCAATTTATATTCGAAAAATCCGACGAACTGTCACTATGTCACCAATTAGCTAAACGCATGCCGCTAATCAACTAAACTATTGAAGCATTACAAAACAATCCGACTGATGTTATCTGTGTTATCTTCACGCGGGAGTGAACGTAGCACGCAGCCCGACCTTCCCCGTTCGCACACGAGCCGCAAGTGAAGTGAGAACTGAGAAGCCAAAGTGAGAAACGTGTCGCAGCCAGTCAATTCCGCGAGCATGCGCTCAACTCAGAGATGTTCTTCGGGCTTCGTCGAGCAGTCTTGTTCCTTGTTTCGTTTTCACACGAACAATTCGTATTTATACAGTAATTAACGCTAATGATTAGACGTTTGTTTAATTAGGGATAACTAGAGTAAATTGTTTATAGGTCGGGCAGTGCAATAGATATGATGAATGTTTTTAAAAACATCGTTGCGTAATGTATTTAGGAGCAGTCGAGTTGTTGGTGGGATGGATGTTTTTGCTGGGGAGTGCTTGGGTGTGTGGGATCAATAAAATTGATGTTGAAGACGATAGCGTTGGATTGCGGGTGGATTTAACGGTGTGTTAAAGGAGGGCGGGAATTCGTTCAACTTAGAATTGGACTCCTTTCGAAATTTTGGTAACGGATTTTGAAGGGGAGGTGGAGAGAATTTTCGAAGGTCGTTGGTTCATTCTAATCAACCAGAATTCAGGATAGCCGGCCACCAGGATCGAACCTAAGACCTCCCGAATGCAAGGCAGACATGACGCTTTCACTAACAGGATAGCCGGCCACCAGGATCGAACCTGGGACCTTACGAATGCAAGGCAGACAAGGCGCTCTCACTACCAGGATAGCCGGCCACCAGGATCGAACCTGGGACCTTACGAATGCAAGGCAGACAAGGCGCTCTCACTACCCGAATAGCCGACAACCAGGATCGAACCTGGGCCCTTACAAATGCAAGGCAGACAAGGCGCTCTCACTACCAGGATGGCCGGCCACCAGGATCGAACCTGGGACCTCCCGAATGCAAGGCAGACAGGGCGCTCCCACTACCAGGATAGCCGGCCACCAGGATCGAACCTGGGACCTCCCGAATGCAAGGCAGACATGGCGCTCTCACTACAAGGATAGCCGACCACCTGGATCGAACCTGGGACCTCCCGAATGCAAGGCAAACATGGCGCTCTCACTACCAGGATAGCCGACCACCAGGATCGAACCTGGGACCTCCCGAATGCAAGGCAGACATGGCGCTCTCACTACCAGGATAGCCGGCCACCAGGATCGAACCTGGGACCTCCCGAATGCAAGACAGACAAGGGGCTCTCACTATATATCAGAACAGCGCAGCCACCAGGATAGAACCTGGACCGCCGAATGGCATGCCAAATCTCTTCTATATACCTACACAGCTTGACCGCTCACGTCAGCTCTATTATTTTGTTCTTGGACGCGAGAAAAAAGTCTGTATTAACTTTCGAATTAGGAAAACAGAGTGACTTTGCATCAATGGCTAAAACTGCAGACAGCGATTGGCATGTAATCTTTCGTGATCTTTTCCCGTTGACATCTTGCCAAATTGCCTTTTATAATGCATGTATCAATGCTTCAACAGATTGCAATTTTACACATATTTTATAATTACCATTCCAGTAGATTATGATGCGGGCAATTTTCCAGCGCAGTCGCTGCCAAGAATGCAAACCCGATGCCGATTTTTAAACGTTAGTAGCAGATTTGTTTTTCGCGTCCACGAGACGCAACAATTGGATGGCGCCCGACTCGTTATAGGGGGCCGTTTTCGCAAGGGCGCGTTTGCTAAATAGGTTTGTTTGTTGGACGCTGGAACCCATCATTCGTTTTGAATCTGTTTCACTGCCCGCAAGAACGAGGTTCGACTTCGAGGTAGGTACCTAATGCTCAATGAAATTCGAATTTCTAAAGCAATGTGTGCAGCCCATAGGTGGGCTCAGAGTTAATGATTAGATACTGCTCAGAACAGGGGGGGGGAGGGGGGCAATATTCTGATAGTCACAAAAAGTGTACCGTTTTCGCTGCCGGTGACCGCAAAAGCAAGACTAACAAGGCATGGCAGCCATCGACAGCACACATTGAATTTCTATCCGAGCACACAATTCCAGGGCCTTCTTCATGAAAATTTTTCCCATTGCTCTTATGGCGCGAATATTGCTAGGAGGCTGTGGAAATGTCAGAGTCAAATAATACTAGGGATGAACTTGAATCTCGCTCAAGGTCAAAGCCACCTAGATACATTTTTGCCGTACGAAAAATCGAAACAATCCTATCAGAGGGCGCTGGCAAGTGGCAAGGTTCCTTGAATTTGAAAAGTCCAAGTGGCAAATTAATCAGTTCTCATTATCACAATTCCTAAATAGTTATAATATTTCTATTTAACAGGTATTCTGGTCTTTTGGAAAGCTAATATTTTCTATTTCCACTGCAAGGGGTTTAATAAAACGAAAATATCAACTTATATAATAAGATACGATTAGGATAATTCCTACAGTGATGTGTCCGTGTAATGCATGCCTTCTGTTATCTGTATAGTTTTCTACAGTACCTATTGACTAGAAAGACGTTTCAACCAGGGCAGTGGGCAGTGGGCATTAAAAAGTGGGAAAACACATTGCTTTAGTGGGTAGGTAGGTACCACTGATCTCAAATAGTAATAGCTTGGAATCCTGGATGGACCATCCAGCTAGCAGCTAAAAATTGACGTAAGGTAATCAGCAAGTAGTTAGCATTAGCAAGTAGCCATTGTTAGAAAAAGATAGGAGTCCCAATATCTGAAGACTCCCTGTATAACGGCAATGCTAATTTGAGAGTTTTTAAATCATGTTTCCAGCGATATTATTACATCAATGTTAAAGCCACCGGCACTGAAATAATGCCTGGTTATTGGAATTTGATTTTGAGAGGCAGCCCTGCTCTAAATTCACTACTTTGTGAATTTTTCTTTAGTTTCTTGGAGCCTGTTATCGGCATTGACTTTTCACACTGTTTCACAGCGTGTAGGTACATTATTATATGATATTCTCGCACATATTTCGAGCCTATAAGCATGCTATACCTAAGCATCAAGCAGGGACCATAAACACATCTAAAAAGCCTCTCTGAATGCTACACACCTACATTTAATGTAAATATCTGGTAAAAGCTACGAAAATTGTTAGTAAAATCACTATGGGATATTATGGGGAGACTCAAAATTTGGGGCTTAGGACTCCCACTTGACGATTGTTGACTTCAAAACCGCACCATGGCAATATAGCTATCGAGGCAATTTGAGATCAGTGGTTAGGTACCTACCTACCTACCTATCGATTCATACATAGACAAGTTGAAAAAATAGTTTAGTGAGATTTTCACTTGGTTATTTTTATTTGCTTGGCAATGCATATAATATAATATCAAACTAACAAGTATAACAATCATACATGATACCTATAGTATAATTTGTTTACCTAGCTGTGAATATTTGTGTAGCCATGAATGAGCAGTTAACAAATTTAATTATGAATTGAGTGACATGGTAGTACAATCTGCAGTGAATAAGTTCAATAATATATTGATTCAAAACAAAATACACATAAATTAACAAAAAAGAAATACACAAAGTTCCAAAACCAGAACCCAGGAAGAAAGCAATTTTTCATCTGCCGCAACCAGCCAAGACAAGCGAGCAAAATTTTACTCTCATTCTAGCTTCCCACAACTCTTATGTAGCAAATTGAGATTATTGAAACTGTTGTTACTGAAATAACTTCCAACTCCTGGAATAAACATTGCCTCAAATATCCAGTTAATTAATTTACAGCAGCACTGGTAGCAGCTTATCAGAAAACTTTAAACAAAACAAGAAGCAAAATCATGAATTAGGACCACAAAATGATCGATAGTAATTTCACGATTTTGCGCAAGTAGGTACGAAGTAAAAAAAAACAGCTCGGCTGTTATGCATTTTATTCACTTTTACATGCTTATAAACCCTAGTTTAAGATTGCAAAATGTATAGATTAATCAGGCACCCAATCCATTTAGTAGCAGCAGCGAATATCTAACAAAAACAAACATCTAGTAGTTAGGTACCTTACTTTCTCTCAATGAAGTACCAGATCAAAGGGAAATTAATTTAAAAATAATAATAATCCTTGCCAAAAGCCCAAGGGTTCAAAGAAATCTTCCCAATTTTAGAGTAGACAGAAACGGAACTTCTCCGGTATGGGACAGGCAACTAGTAGCTTTCAAATAGCAATACGTAACGACGTAACCTTGGTCACAGAGTCGATCTGACAGCGTGATGACAGCTGGCAAGGCTTGGGTTTGTCCCACGTGAAAGTTGCACGGCATATAGCCGGCACTTAAGCCTGAATTACACGGACACATTTTTGACAAACCCTGGTGCACAACCCTGGTGCACTATGAAACTTGTGTCGTGTAAACGGAAAATTGTGCGTATATACTTGTGCACAAGGTTGCTCAAAAGGGTTGCACACAACTTTCTCGTTAGGAACCTGTTCTATAATTCAACAAAACTTGTTTGAAACCAACAAATCAGAGCCCAATATTCAAGCGCTCAAAATGTCAGTTCGACACAGGTATGTCCTTTCGGTAACAACAGGCACACGGAAAAGCGAACATCAGCTGTTTTAGCACCAATTTGAACCAAGGAAAAATGTGTCCGTGTAATTCTGGCTCCAGCTAGTGCATATCCCGGCTAGCAATGATCGCAGCTTCCTGCTTCTCCTCGTTTTCCATCATCCCAACTCAAAGCCTAACTGCTACCGACAATCTGCCCGACTTTAACGTAGACGGGAACGGAGAGCTGCACTTTCTGCTTCTCCTCGTTTTCCATCATCCCAACTCAAAGCCTAACTGCTACCGACAATCTGCCCGACTTTAACGTAGACGGGAACGGAGAGCTGCACTTTCTGCTTCTCCTCGTTTTCCATCATCCCAACTCAAAGCCTAACTGCTACCGACAATCTGCCCGACTTTAACGTAGACGGGAACGGAGAGCTGCACTTTCTGCTTCTCCTTGGTCTCGGCTCCGAGCGCGACCATCGTGTTGGTGTAGACGTAGCGCATGACGAAGGCCACCACCACCGGGTCACCGACGCAGCCTCCCGAAGGAGTCACGCTCATCTTCACCATCGCCTTGTTGCCCTTGCGCCAGACCACCACCCTGCCGGAACAAAGGGGCACGCTGTTAAATCTCTTAGGCTCATGTCTACTATGTCCTATCTCCAGCACTAGTTTTGAAACACAACTATTTATATCTGGGATTTGAATGCTAAATCACAAGTCTCGCTGGTTTACCGACGTTTTGTAACATATGCTAGTTACTTTATCAAGGGTGATAACAGGATCATTAGAATTTAGGAATCCTAGATTAAAAAACAACTAGGTATTGGTTCTTTTGTTCATGTTTTTAACGCCAGTCGAGCTGTCACCCTTGATAAAGTAACTACCTAGCATATGTTACGAAACGTCGGGAAACCAGTAAGACTTTTAATTTAGCATTCAAATCCCAGTTTTAAATAGTTGTTTTTCCAAAAGGGGCACGCTGGTTAGCGGGAATCAATGCCGACGATTCGGTTGACGGTACGGCTTCTCGAAACGATCATCGATAATGATTTGATTGTTTAAGAAGTTTTTCTCGGTTTTGAACAGCAATTTCCTCCTATTGAGCAAACCCGAGAAACACTTCTTAGCATCCACACATTAATCCAGGGAAACCTCCATCAGACCAATGATTTTGTTATAGAAATGATTGAAAACACAGATTAAACAGCAGAGGGTTTTCTAGCCGTTTTTAAATTTGTTAATGATGGTGGGGATCTGGTTTTACATCTTTCTGCTAGGAGCCCCAACAAAAATTTGAAAATGGCTACTGCAGAGCCATCTAGGAGAGAAAAATGAAGCTAAATGGCATATTTATTGAGCACATGTATCTGAAACATGCAACATTTTTCCAAAGCGATAATATCAAATCCTAATTTCGATAATATCGATCTAGGTATGATAACTAAAATGTGCACACGATTATCTACGATTTCATTATCGTCGAACACTCCTACAAATATGATCCTAAAACGGGACCCAAGCTATAGCCTGGTAAGTCTTTGGGGATTCTGATGGACTTTTTTGAACTTGAACCAGTGTTTAAGTTTTTTGAACCCGTGAGACCGACCAGACGTTCCATATTAATACCTTTGAAAAGATAACGAGGCAGCAAAGGTTATAAAAAGTCTACTTCAGAAACTAAAGCTCTAAATGAGATAATTGGTCAATTGAGCCAGAATTTGAATTTAAAAAAAAATGTTTTTGAAGAATTAAATGTGAAAAAACTTAAAGTAGGTAGAGGGAGAAAAGATCTGCTATACCTCGATAGCCATCAATTTCTTGGCCATTGGTGTGGTTGTTGGTGACGATTTCATGAAGCTTTAAATGAACTTTCAACTGGTATTTCTTAATTATAAAACCCACAATTTGTTGCTAAAAGTGTGAGGAATCCGTAGACATGGGTTTCGTTGCAATCGGACAAAAGGTGTGGCCACACGTTAGTATCCTGTAAGAGGTAAATTCTGCTTGGGAAGCTGCCCAAGAATACGCTCAATAATAAGACGTTATAGGGTTGTTATATACAATGCTTGAAAATATTAGACGAGTGAATATTTTCGAGACTTGCAAACACACAATTTGTTGCCACAATTCGTGACGATTGGACAAAAGGTGTGGCCACAAGTTGGTATCCAGTAGGAGGTAAATTTGAGCGGGAAGCAGCCCGAGTTTACGCTCACACCAATAGCCTTAAGAGAAACCGATTGCAATTGCACCGAATCCAAGCAACAAAACCGAAGTAGAAACCGAATCGGAACGTCGCCACGTACTTGGGGTCGTCTTGCACGGCGTGCGCATCGCCAGAGTCGTCGTACTCGGCGGCATCGTCTCGCTGCGGCAGGGTCACCGAACTCGAGGGCAGAGCCAACGAACCCGTGACCTTGGCGTCCGAAGGTCGAGGTGCCTTCACCACCGGCGACGGCTTGCTCGGAACCGAAGCGTCGCCCTGCGACAAAATGCAACAAGTTGGGGCACGATCACACCATCACAGATAAGCTAGCCCACGTTATCCACTCCCATACTAAAGCTGCTACACTTAAGCTCTCCGCTTGCAGGAATAGTCTCGCCGGCAATCAAGGGATGGAGCCAATGTTTGTTGGTATAATATCACCTGTAACCGAGGTAACTGTAACCACCTGAGGAGCATTGAGTCCCTTGATTGTAATTGATCTTGTACCATGGTCTGGTGGATGAAGCCACTGTAACCACCTGAGGAAAATTAGGCCCCTTGATTATAATTGACCTTGCTCCATGGCCTGGTAGATGAAGCCATAATTGTAACCACCTGAGGAACATTGTATCCCTTGATTATAACTGACCTTGTGCCATGGCCTGGTAGATGAAGCCATAACTGTAACCACCTGGGGAACATTGGGTCCCTTGATTATAATTGACCTTGTGCCATGGCCTGGTAGATAAAGCCATTACTGTAACCACCTGAGGAGCATTGAGTCCCTTGATTGTAATTGATCTTGTACCATGGCCTGGTGGATGAAGCCACTGTAACCACCTGAGGAACATTGGGTCCCTTGATTATAATTGACCTAGTGCCATGGCCTGGTAGATGAAGCCATACCTGTAACCACCTGAGGAACATTGGGTCCCTTGATTATAATTGACCTTGTGCCATGGCCATCACATTTTAGCTGTAGCTATAGCTAGGTATGGTAGAATTTCTCGGTAACCTTTATGTCTGTGACGTAGCCATTGCTAGGTATGGTAGAATGTCTGGGTAACCTTATGTCTGTGACGTAGCCATTGCTAGGTATGGTAGAATGTCAGGTTAACCTTATGTCTGCGACACTGTTGAAATTGGCTGCGCAAATTCTTGTTGGAATGGAGTCTTGTGTGTTTCCTACAAATACAAGTTGAGAAGGACATTTACGCAATGGATGGATGGGAAGCGAAGCTGGAGAAATGTGCAACCGAACCGGGATACGAACCCGCAACCTCCTGATTGCCGGTCCTGGGCTCTACCATCGGAGCTGGGAATGTCATCTGAGAATGACATTAACAAATCTTAAAAATTTAATCCATGTTCTACATGCAATGTACACCTCTGGACTTTGAAAGCGTGCCAGTCGAATTTCGGTTATATGCTCATGAAGGTTTGTGTGAAAACAGCCTAGGCAGGCCAGGTACCGACCACGTGCAGATGAGCACATGGAGGAACCGTATGACGTGCTTAGAGAGTCCAAATCTCGTTATGACAAACCAGTTTTCTTATCAGCAACTGCCTTGCGCTGTGAAATGAGAATCGACCAAACTGATATCGGTCCACTTTCGAGTTTTGCAATGGAATTCACCAAAGCGGAAAGCCTAATGGTCTAAAAGCCGCAATTTTTAAGCTAGAAGAAAATTCAAAAAGCCTCTAGCTACCGCTCTGTACGAAAAGCTCGTAAATGGCATCACTTTTTCTGTACTTGCAAAAAAGTTGGTATTCACAATGTGAATTAATCAATTTTCTATAATTGCTTTTGTTAATAGTTATCACATCAATTCCGACCCGACTGGGCGAGGTAACCGCGTAAAACCACCGGAAAGGTAGGGTATCGGTAATAACTAATAACTTATAAGAAATCACCACTAACTTGGAAATTAAATGGAATCTGAATATGGAAACATGCGTTTTCTTTAATATTAACATACCTAGTGACATGTGTGCAAGAGAAGATGCAAAGAGAAGATGCGTAGAGTTTTTTTATTTCCTTTTCTGACTATAAAATTCGGTGTTCTAGGCCAGTGGGGTGAGCGAAATCGGATACAAAACTTGCAAGAGAACAAATTTGTGAGTTTTGCAAGGCAGGTACCTACTGATAATAAAACTGGTTTGAAAAAATAGATTGAGACAATCAAAGAATATGACATCCCCTGCCACCATGTGTTCATCCACGTGGTCGGTACCTGGACTGCCTATGCTTTTTTCAGACAAACCTTCATGAGCAGAGAGACGAAATTCGACTAGCACGCTTTCAAAGTCCAGAAGTGTACCTAGTGTTCAAAGGCTTACCCCAGCTTTAATGTCAACCGCATCATCTTCCGTTGTTAACGGCAAGAACTGAATGCTGGTGAGATGTTGAGTTGGGTTGGACAACTTCAACATCAACTCGCTGGCAGTACCGACCCTCAGTGGCTCGCACGTGAACACTTTGATGTCGGGAACATGGTTGCTGGAATAGACACATTGCAACACTTGTAAACATGTAAAAATTTCTTGTAGGTTAAGCCATTATCTTACAAGGAACAATGGAAATCCATCTCCTAAAACAAACACTAAAAAGCTTAAAATATATACTCACTATGCAGAGAGCTGTATCTTAAACTTGATGGAAGCTGGGTTGAACTCTGGCTTGCTAACGTTGTGTTCGCAAAATCTGCAGCGTTGAGATCGCTTGATGAAAAGTTTCTTGTGAGTTGGAATCAGCTTGCTCACTTCCGTCGGCTGCCAAAGAAAGAAAAGAGCAAATTTAAGGTGTCAAGCACCACTAACAAGATAGGTAAAGGTCAATAACAAGTGATCCAATACAAATTGGAAGGAGACTTTAGCAGGAAGGCAAAATGACAAAACATCTTTACCTGGACTGCCGGTTCAGCCAGTCGCTGCATCATTGTTGTTATCAAATTGAGATCAACCTCCTTGTCATAAATATCACTTGGTAATTGCTCTACTTCCTCCAAAGCAGTGTTAGCAATATTAGGATCAAAAACCATTTCTTTTCGCCTGGGATCTGCTGTTGCTGGTTTAGTACCCGGGCGATTTCGAAGCATCGACATAGTGATACCATATTTGTCTTTCAGCGACATATAGTTGGTTCGAGGCCTCGGCTGTGGTTTCTTGCTCTCCTTATCCAGCCGCTCTTGCATTGCAAATACCTCATAATACTCCATGAGTGTAGCAAAACGTGCTACATTTGGGTTCTCAGCTTTGGGCCAACTACCGGTAGGTTTCTTCTGATCGGGAATGCCAGCATCGCGTGTCGTCCAGCGGCAAAAGGCACAAGCCAAATAATAAAACTTTTGCAAGCTAGACTTGGCTGGATCATCAGGATGGGGTACAGAAATGGTTGTAGCTCGTACCGACAGCGTATGCGAGCAGCTAGGGCAGTCGTAGCAAGTAGCACATCGATTTTTCTTCAACCTAGCTTCTAATGACGGTAGGTTTTCGAGACAGTTTGCACAGTAATTGGAGTCTATTTCGTGAGAAACGCAGTATCCACATCTCACTTCCAGGCAATGCCGACAAAAATAGATTCTTGAAATCGGATTTAATGTACCACACGTACAGGAATATCGCACAATATCTGGGTGAAGTATGAGCGACATTTTCAGCCTAGCACAAGCACACTCATCACAGACAGCACAACTTCTGGCAGATACCACGCCCACTGCCAGTGTCACTGCCCTCGAACTGTTACGGAGTTTACCGAAAAAACTGTACGAAGTTAAAATGAGCGGCGAATTAATTGCATTTCGAAAATTTGGACAAAATTTAGTAGGTAAGATAATATCTGACTTATTTGCTTTGAGTACGAGTTTTCTTTTTTTTTGTGGTTTGTGATTTCGAGTATACTTCTTTCTTAATTTAAGATTTGGTTTAAAAACTGTTAGTGACCTTTGTGTTCAAGAACCAGACGGCTTTCTACGAAGGAAGCCAAAAGAGACAATCGTAACTAGTTAGCTATCGTTAGGAACCTTGTATCTGTGATGTCACAATAAGACAGCTTGGCGTTTTGTAGTTACTGCCGATTCAGTTAGTGCGGCTGAATCAGGCACAAGCACTTTTTCCAGTCCGAGTCTTGCACTGATCAATATAAATACAGAACATATTATTATTATTCCTATGTTGGGTGAACTGATTGTGGAGAAAAGTTTATAGAGGTTTGAATTTAATAAATCCGATCTTCAAAAGAAGTGTAATGAACTTGAACAATGTTTGTAATCGTAAGATATGTGATGGTCTTTCGTTATTTCTGTTTTCTATGTATAACACTCCTTGAAACAAATCCGAAATAGAAATATGGTTGGTAGAGGTAGTACCTAAACTGTTTTTCACATTAAGAACGCTAGCAGTATTTTACTGTCAAAGAGACCTTGCTGGTTGGCAGGAGCCAGAGGTTTCAACATTCGCAGGCCTTCTCATTGTTCCGGTAAAGAGTTCCCAATAAGAGTCTCCGGTCCTGAACCGTAAATTCTATTGAATGATCGACAGCGCACTGTCGGGAGTCTGCAGAACAATACTAGCATTGAGTGAAATTGTTACTAGTGTAAGCAGTTACCAGTATGCAATTGATGGAAGGGAGGCGATGCTGGAAAAATGTGCACCCGAACCGGCATAGCAGGGAGAATGTGTGGGGAGCAGGGAGAATATGTGATGATAGAGCACCTGCCCGGCAAGCAGGAGGTCCCGGGTTCGTATCCCGGTTCGGGTGCACATTTTTCAGGCATCGCCTCCCTTCCATCAATTGCATACTGGTAACTGCTTACACCAGTAACAATTTCCTCTCATCCACCTCGTGTCTCTTCATCTGAGAACGGGACAAAGGGTCTAGTGATTGCGCCATCGCCGTCCTGGGGCCGAGTCCGTTCACCCGTCCGATGTACGGGTCGCTCGGCCTCTCGTCTCCCTGGAGATCCCCCCCTGTCCCACCCGGCGAAGCAGGGAGAATGTGTGATGATAGAGCACCTGCCCGGCAAGCAGGAGGTCCGGGGTTCGTATCCCGGTTCGGGTGCACATTTTTCCAGCATCGCCTCCCTTCCAATACTAGCATTCTTAACGTGAAAAAGAGTATAGGTACCTAGGAGGTAGCATACACAATATTTTGAATGTTGATGATAATAATTGATAATTTTATGTGCATTCATGGATTTATTTTTTAATTCAATTTCAGACAAATCATAAATACAAGTTTATATTGTGAATGTAAAATACATTACAGCAGGTATGTTTCAAATAAGACTCTTTCAGAAGCTTGGCGTTACAAGAAGCTTGATTAAATATTACACTCCTTGAACACTTTTATCTTGTAGAACTCTCCGTTGAATAGGAATTTCTTTAGTGCTCCTGCGTATTTGATTCTGCACTCTTCAGTCTTTACGCTCAGTGGCATACTGTTGTAGAGTCTTTGTGCATGCTGGACAAGACACACTGCAAGCTAGTCTAGTTCGGCAGAAGTTTGTTCCGATGTGATCGGCAGCCCCGGTTAGTTGTCGAGGTGTTGCCCCCTTAAGCCGGTCAAGGTTGTACCAAGCAGGCATGTAATTATAAGCATTTTAATAAGATTGCAATTTATAGAGAGGTACCACTTGGTACATAAGGTACCTTTAGCGTACAAGCAGAATCTGTATGAATTCAAATTCTTTCTAAAGGACATTAAATACAGCTCAAGACTCAGGTAAAATTCAATCTGAGACCAATCTAAAATTGAGTCCTTAGAATAATTGTATTCTTGTCCATACACACCCATATAAGGGAGCTCACATTTGGTACTGAACACCCTTTGAGAACATGCCGTATACGGTATGCTACAAGTTGTGAGAGATCACATTCTGCTCGGCTAGCTGGAGGCTGTGGTTCACTTGGGCGTGAGCTTGTGTATATCCGACTTACCCACCTATTTTTCAAGGGTTGTCATGAGCGCTCGTCTATTTACCATGACATCTGCAATTTCTCATACTTAGCGCTCTCTAAAAAGAAAAATTTAAATTTTTGTTAAAGATTTCTAAAAACCAGCTGAGTTCTGTGAGTGTAGGTAGATGCAGTCTTATACATAGGGTGGTTGATTTGTGCAGCAAAAGGGGCCAAAGCTCTTTGCAAGTGGCTTCATCAAAGGAAGAAATTGATAATGGAAAACTTGCAAGAAATATGTTGCAGCGTGACGACTTGTATTTTCTTTTTAATCCCAAAATCTCATGGTTTATATAAAATAGAAGTAGGCACCAAGCTTGAGACAAGCTATTTATTGTCAAAATAGACGTATCCGTCGATAAATTTGTTATAGGCTTGGCTTGGTTACTCTGCTCTCCATGGCCAAAAATTAGTCAAGAAAATATATTATTTATTTGCTTAGTTCGAAAAAAATGCATGAAATTATACTAAAAAAAGTACCCAAGCTCAATTGGCAATTAATTGCGCCTAAGAAAAAGGTGTACGCTGAGCTTACACACGAATTAACCAAGCTTGAAATAGGTACCCACACGGACATTTGGAATGGTAATTTTGGCGTGGCCAGAAAAAGCCGGCAAAATTAAGTCTCATTCTCGAAAGACTCCTTTTGTTCTATTGCTTTTGGAGGCGTTGCTAATTATTTACAAGCGTTTTCAGTTGGTATGCTCCGAGAGCAGTGAGTAATCTGCCTCGTGACATGATCGCTTGCAGATTCGCTGTCAGAGCGATCCGTAACAAGCGCGCACACGTCGCTCTGCTCAGATTTGGATGCTGTTCTGACAAAATTCTCGGAGCTAGAAAAATCACGCTGAGAGCTAACAACTGTACCAACTGATCATTCAAATCCCACTCTGGTTCGACCAACCAAACACACGGGCCGCTCTGCTCAGATTTGCCAGATTCGGGTGCTGTTCTGACAAAATTCTCGGAGCAAGAAAAATCACGCTGAGAGCTAGCAACCGTACCAACTGATCATTCAAATCCCACTCTGGTTCCACCAACCGAACACAGGACTTGCTCTCAAGCACTCTAGGGCAACCAACACGTTATGGAGGCACACCCACCTATTTTGACACAAATTAACAACAGGGGTGAGCCTGGCATATAGGTCAACTATACTAAAGCACTAAACCAACGTTTATCTAAAATATATATCAGTGTTTAGCAGATTCGACGTTTTCACAATGGATTTGACCGGAGTTGACAGAAACGGAGGTTAAAATATACATCAAAAAAAAATAATTCATAACATTTTGAACATTTTTATTGAGTTGTTATAGATGACATTGCAAGCGACAGCAACGAGAACCTAAAGCCTGCGACCGCGTCGACCTCCCTTCCTGCGGGTCGAGTCCGAAGGGATCGGAGTGACGTCTTCAATGCGGCCGATCTTCATGCTGGAACGTGCCAGCGCTCGCAGGGCGGACTGAGCGCCCGGTCCCGGAGTCTTGGTCTTGTTGCCGCCCGTAGCACGCAGCTTGATGTGGAGAGCCGTGATGCCCAGGGTCTGGCGGAGGAATAACATCGTTGGCATCGCGTTTCACAGGTTTCATTTGCGGTCATTGCGGCTGGGATTTGCCACCACGTTATGTTATGTAACTAGCTTAGCAGAAATCATAGGGATGCCGCCGTACGGCGTTCGAGTAGGACAAGCCTTCGATCATTGCTAGTCGGGATGTGCAACTTGCTTCGCAGGCTCGAAATCAAATGGATGCCACAGTAGGTACAGGGTTTAGACAAACCCAAGCCATACCAGCTGTCATCACGATGCAAGATCAACAACGCGACGAAGATTATTAATATTATACATTGTTATTTGAAAGCTGAACTTGAAGACTAATTCTGTTGTTGAAAAAATTGTATTGAATTTCAAATGACTTTCTTGCATTCTGGAAAAGCTTTTGCTTATACTTCATCATTGGGTACATGGCTACAGAGTAACCATTCAAACAACACTGTTTTCTGACAAATCTTACTTCTCCTAGGCAGAGTGGCAGGTACTAGACAAATCTGAACTTGAGCAGTAGCATTGAATTTGGATTGTATGCTAGGGAGTTGTTACTGGGAAGCGTGCTACTCATCTGCAGTCAAGGAAAAACTTGTCGAAATTTGCAAGGGCGCCAAAGCTGCAAGCAGGCGTCACGTTTAAATATGTAGTACTCTTAGAGCTACAAAAGCCATTCAAACTTGTTGCCTGGCAGCGTC
This sequence comes from Nemoura dubitans, assembly GCA_921293005.1. NCBI lineage: Eukaryota > Metazoa > Arthropoda > Insecta > Plecoptera > Nemouridae > Nemoura > Nemoura dubitans. The sequence continues at coordinate 11,390,382 of OV121078.1, read as the reverse complement.
AGTAGCCCCCTCATAAAAGCAGCGAAGTTTAGACGCGACTACAAATTAACGGCAACGACTGTCAAAATCTCGGATGCGGACTGAGCTGCGCCTATATCCGTATTTATAATTGAAGACAACCAATGATGACCACATCCCACTCTGTCACTGGACCAGTGCAAATAGGCACAATTTTGCTTGTGGAATGGATGCTTGTGGCTTGCAGCTCGGATGCTTGTGGCTTGGATGCCCCCTAATGCCTAGTTAAGAAACCCATGTTCATTGGATAGCTGGCTCTAGGCCCCAAGTCGAGGCATAATATTGAACGCACGGCTCTCTACACCCTTCCAATGCAACATGCTGATAGCACCTGCCTAGGCAAGTGTCACCGTAACGCATGAAAGATTTTTTACACCGTTACTCACTTTGCATTTCTCCGCAACATCTTGAGCGGCCAACATGGCAGCGTAGGGTGATGCTTCATCTCGATCAGCCTTCACTTTCATGCCGCCGGTGACACGAGCGATGGTTTCCCTGAAAGGAAACATTCAGGATCAATGGAACAGTCTACGAGCAAGAAACGTATGCAAACCCCATGGTTCTATAGAAGTATGTATCCTAATACGACAATAATTAAGAACTCACCTGCCAGACAAGTCTGTAACATGGACGAAAGTGTCATTGAAGCTGGCAAATATATGAGCAACGCCGAAAACAATCTCTCCTTCGCGTACTTGGGGTCCAAGAGACACTTGAACTTGCTCCTGCTGTACTTTTCCTTTGCGTGGTGCCATGATTTTTAGAGACCTGCAATTAAGCGAGCTATCAGAATACACGCAATGTGGTGGAACATGAGTGACAACAAGGTGAGAATAATCAGAGTTTGGTCCGCGATCATCCGGCTCTACTTCACACCAAACTCGAAAAATGTCGCTTTCTTATACGCAAAAAATTATCCGTAATATCTTTAATTTCAGTTCGTATCGTATTTGCATGTATGTATTCGTATTTTAATTAAAATACCTACCCCTGCGGTCAATCCTTGGAAATACAACACGAGAATCTGATAAATGGCCGTCAAGCACTTCGTTGATCTCCGGCCGAGTTCGGGTGTTTGAAAACGTTCGGAATAGTTGATCATGCGCAGAAGCAAGTAGGCGCCAGGCAGCGAAGGTAGCCATGTCGTTTGTTGTTCCGTCTGTCGTGAAAAGGACTGAAGGGATTAGGGCAAGTTAAATAGACCAATATCTTGCCAATTGACGTGCAGAAGTGTTTTAATCGATCAAAGTGATGCAACGAGCGTTGTCCCGTAAGCGTTTCGTCTCACATAGTGCTCGAATCATGTCTTGATAGCGTTAAAAAGTGAATTTTCTCTCAGGTAAATCCTTGTCCCCGATTGAACCCGAACTTTGGGTCAACTTATATTTACTGTCAGTGTGTATGACGGTATACGTGTGAATTATTTGTGTGTGATCTAGTGTTTCAATCTGGCTGCTAGGCCTGCTGGTGGGGATGAGCCCAGTGCAATGTTGGATTGGGAAGGCGAGGATAGGTTTTCATTCGAAGACTCTGAACGATTTGAGGAAGATTCCCTTTGCAGTTGGAGCAGTGAACCCGAATCACTGTGTAACAACTGGAGAGGATGGAAACGACCGACTTTAGGATCCCTTGCATTCGGTTCTGCTAAAAAGACCACAGATGGTGAGGATGGTGTGATTTTACAATATTGGTGGTCGATGAATGTGGTAGCATGTGCTTCTTTGTTTCTCTGCGTGTTGTGGGGGGTTCTTTGTCTGCATCTGTCAAACGGGTACAGTAACGTTCAAAAGTAAAATTTTTATATTTTGCTGGTGGTTAAATTCACTGCAACTATTGTTTGGTTCTGGTATGCATGACTAGTTTACCTTATTGTTTCTTAATGTTGTTTGTTTGAAGGTGTTTTGAAATATATATAGGTAGTACTTGGTTTTGTAGGTTGCATGATGCAAATTAAAACAAAGAGTTATAGGTAGGTACCAACCTACCTAGGATTTTCTGGTCTATTTCAGTGCATTATGTAGTTCAGTGTAGGTGTAGGAACACTGTGCTTCATGTACAAGTTTTTTTACAAACTTTAAAAGTAACCTACCTATATGAGCCTTCAAATTCAATGCCTATATGCTCTTTAAAAACGGTGGTCTTTAAAAACCAGACATGCTTTTTAAATAACAACAAACGATTATAACAATGAAACAGAGGGAACTGCAAACTGTGATACAACCCAAACAAAAAGTTCATATATTTTACTGAAATTTCTCGGCTGAAGCCAAAAGCTCTGAATATTTATACAAAACAACACAAATATGATGTTACACATTACATTCCTACTGTAATGAACATCTGTAGATAACTAAATGAGGCACTGCTGTTCTCATGAAGATGTTCAAAAATTTGTTTTGAATTTAGATTTCTCAATCCCCTAATTGCAGAAACCTACCTTCCTTTGCTATTTTATCACGTTGCCTACTTACCTACCTAGTTGTATGGTTAGGGAATGTCCCAATGTAGCATTTCATTTACTACATAGAAAAAAGGAGTAAAACATGTCTCATTTTGAGCCCTGTTCCAGTGATATTATTATAAGTTATAGTGGATAGGCCTAGGTTCTGGCTATTCTCCCAAGTCGTGTTCAGATCAGAGGATGAAGAAAATTTATATCCAATACAAACTGCGCCTTAAGATTCCAAAGCACAGTGTGCATTGCAAATCTGTCTCGTTATCTGCCTCTCAAAGCTCCAGGCCCAGCCCTAAGGGCTCGTGCAACAATCGTTTAAATGGGTACCTATTGGCTATTAGTAATTCCAGCACTAGCTTTTAAGCTTCCATATTTACCTTTTAGTAAATATGTATGTTCTACAGTTCAGTTTAGGTAGTAGGTATTTAGGTAGTAGGTAGGTTACCTAACTAATTTTAAGAATTGACCTTAATTGATAGAGCCAGCTTGCACTGATTTGTAATGGAATTTATTGGTGTTGATTAGATGAGATTTGAGCAGAATTATAGTTTACCTAGAGCCAGTACCTATGCTGATAAGAGCCAGGCCTATCCATCAAGGGCCATCAAGATAAATAAGTTGTCAGTCATGTAACTAAGTAGGTACCTACCTTTGTACCCAGGAACCAATTGGTTAAAGGAGTGCTCCAAATTGGTTAAAGGAGTACTCCAAATTGCTTTTAAAAGAACATATATAGGTAGTGTACAGAATACCAATTAATTAAACATCCCGATTTAGTTTATGAAAATAAATTTGCGTAGGAATAATCTCACGTTTTGGCGTGGCACCTCCTCGTGACGTATCCTTGGGGAACGGCTGGCGCCAGCAGCATGCGCTACGCAGTGGCAATTGCATCTCAATGGACAGCGACATTACATCGAAATGTTGAAAAGATCCATCTCAAATACGAGCGTTGTGTCAGGAAGGCGAGTGCATTACTGAGCACGGCTCTATCGATGTAATTACAACAACAATGATCTGCTTAACATAACAGACACCACAACGTATTTCATGTCCACCCTTCAAATAACTCTCCTCGTCTCCTTTCTTCGGCTAGTTTAACATTTTTGAGAGAACTTTGGATCCATACTACTTATATATGGAGGTCCTGCCATTTTCACTCCAAATCGACAAGCTACCCGACCGCGAAAGCTATCGGCCTAATACTAGACACTGCGTAGCGCGGCCGAGCGCATGCAGCTGGCGCTAGCCGTTCCCCAAGGATACGTCACGAGGAGGTGCCGCGCCAAAACGAAAATGTGTGATTATTCATACGCAAAATTTTTTTTTTCAATTAATTGAAACGGGATGTTTAATTAATTGGTTTTCTGTACACTATATATGTTCTTTTAAAAGCAATTCGGAGGACTTTTCTAAAGGTAGATAGGTACTCACAAGACCTTCATTACCTGTTAAGAATGCACCAAGTAGGTAGGCCTACCTATAGTACATCAGGTTCTTTTACCAACAGCAAACCGGTATCCTCTTTTAATCTTATTTAAATTACGAAAGCTCGTAATTGGCTATTCATTTTATTATTATGTACACAAATTAGCCTCCCAAAAATGTTGTCCATTCCGGGATTTGACCCGGGTTCAAATCCCGGAATGGACAACATTTTTGGGAGGCTACTTTGTGTACATAATAATAAAAAGCAAACCGGTATGCTAGGTACAATGTTATAGTATCTACCTAGTGCCCCGAGGCGCTGACTAAATAACCTGAGACAAGCTACCTATTTAGGTACCTACCCTACCTAACTAGGTGTTAAGTAGATACCTACATAATTCTACTAATAGGTACCTTATATTGTTATGACTTGGCACTGAGTATAAAACCATTTTTTTTAGGAGATCTTTTAATTTATCATATTGGCAGCTGCTTAATTTCCGTGCTTCTAGAAAAGTTTCAAATGTAGACCGGTCCTTGCTAGAAAATCATTCAGGATAGCATTTCAAGAAACCAAAGCAGGATTATAGATTGGTACTACCTTAGTCTAGCTGGATAATATAATATCATAATATTATACCTACCTACCAACTAAGAAGGATAAATTACTAAAACTACTAAATTACTAATTACTATTAAAGGACTAGATTGTACAGGTATAGGTAGTAGTAGTATTCGTTAGGTAGGTAGGCACTTTTTTTGCTCACTCCAAAAATTAAAACACCATGAAAATTTTAGAGAAAGTGATGCATGCACGTATATCTAGGTACTGCCAGTAGGTAGGTATTATATATATATATATATATATATTTTTTTTTTTCTTCAAAATTTTACGTCAATGTTTGTAGCCAAGAAAACCGTTGAGTTCTCTCTTAAAATCCTAAATGCATGTGTGATGTGTCACGTGTTACGTTGCATGCTCTCACAGTGGCTGAACCTGCTGAAGACTGATGCTCTGGGCGCTAAATTTAGACCAGTGTTTTATGCAGCTGTTACACTCCGTTAGCGTACAAACAGAAATAATATAAATGTCACTTGTACCTCTAGCTGTAGACAGACCTAGCATTACAACAGACATGTGCTTTGGGGCACTGACCTTTTCCAAATTACTACCTTTGCTAGAAATGTATTATGATTACTGATTGGTAAAGTTTGCCTTTCGGGTTACTTTTAATTTTTTTACTATGCTAGATCGTATATATTATGTATATTTTTAGGTAGATAGTACTCCAAATGAAAGAATCTAGTATTTGCTTATGTTTGCTGTGGTAGTATTAAAATATGTGTTGTAATATTGTACTCTGACATTATACTACCCTGCTACTATGAATGTCAGTTATTATAATACTCCATGTGCTTATCCACACGCTCTGTGCCTACTTGGCCTATCTAGATGTTTTTTTTAACTTGCCTTTCTTAGGACTTATTGAGCTCTAAGGCATTTGCGCAACTTTTCGAAAAATATGATCATATACTACGTAAATTGTGAGCAGTTCAAAAACTTTCCAACCGATTTCCCTGAAAGCGACAGGGGGTCAAGTTGCGAACAAAGGTAAGTCCTCTGAAAGTTTAGTAAATTTATTGGAAGAAGTCGTTTGGTTTGTAGAACGCTCATCATTAATTTATTACTACCGCAGCAAACTCAAATGTCCAGAAATGCCCTCACTAACTGTGTCATCAGAAACACTGGTTTTACTGTGTCATCTCAAACATTTATTTTAAGCTGGGTTTTCACGGTAAAATTTTTCCCTCGATGCATTGAATTGGAGGTTGAATTCAATATATTGATACAAGACTTGTTTGCTCAAAGTTGTTTACAATTAATTGAAAATGGTGGCACAGCCGTCCAAAAGCATTGTTTCCAGAAGGCAACTTGACATACCCTTCCTTCTCTTGAATGGAAACTTGAACAATATTTAGAACCCATCCTAAATTAGAAAACATTGAATTCAACCTTGAATTGAAGCGTGAATTCAATGATTCATTGAATACAATTTTGCTTTAGACGGTTCAATTCATTGAGTTCAACCTTGATTTGAACGCATCGAACGAAACATTGAATTCAACCTTGAATTCAAGCGTGAATTCAATGATTCATCGAATAAAATTTTGCCTTAGACGGTACAATTAATTGAGTTCAACCTTGATTTGAACGCATCGAACAAAAATAGAACCGCTCCACCCAGTGTTACTGTGTCGCCTGCAACAAACAGCTGACCGGGTCGTTTGAACCGATTCCAGAAGGCAGCAAAGTCCCGTCGCTGGGCGAACTCACCGCGCGGTGCGTGGCCGCCCACATCCCGTTCGAGCTCGTCGAGCACGTGTTCCCGCCCGTCCCCGAACAGCTGCAGCTGCAGATCGCGTTCTGGTCGTTCCCGGACAACGAGGAGGACATCCGGCTCTACTCCTGTCTGGCCAACGGCAGCGCGGAGGAGTTCCAGCGCGGCGAGCATCTGTACCGGAACAAGGCCGTCAAGGAGCCGCTGCAGATCGGTGAGTGGCTCCAGAGATCTGTGCGATCGATGGGATCGAAGCATCTGTACCGGAACGAGGCCGTCAAGGAGCCGCTGCAGATCGGTGAGTGGCTCCAGAGATCTGTGCGATCGATGGGATTGAGAACCGAAATTGATAATTGGTTTAGGTTCGGTTCGGGTTTTTCGTTCGGGTTCGATGCTCTTTTGTCGCGCTATTTTGTCGTCGGGTTCGGGCCGGTAAAAAATTAATGTTCTGCGTAAATAAATAAATAAACATGATATTACGATGATACATTACCTAATCGAATAAAATATGAAATACAGCCAATAACCGTGTTGTTTTGACCGCACAAAAATGCAGTGGCAGGCTTTTGTCGAAAACACTCCCATGCAAATGGGGCTTATGAAAAGAAAAAAAAGTGCATGTATAAATAAGGATGAAAACGGCAATCAGCCTAAAAACTTGATAAATGCTAATATGTCAGTGCTGAAGCCAGTGCTGAAGCCAGTGCTCAAGCCAGTGCTGAGGCCAGTGCTCAAGCCAGTGTTCAAGTTATTGCTCAAGCCAGCGCTCAACATGCTGGCCCTTCTGCGCAGGGTTCCACCTGAGCGCGAGCGTTTGCCCGCCGCCCAACGTGAGCCAATCGCGCGGCCTGTACAACGTGGCGGTGACGTTCGACCGCCGACGCATCACCTCGTGCAACTGCACGTGCGTCTCGGTCGCGTACTGGTGCTCGCACGTCGTGGCCGTTTGTCTGCACCGCATCCATCTGGTGAGTCGTCCTCGAACCTCTCTGCTGGGATCTTGTCTGCTGGGATCTTGTCTGCTGGGATCTTGTCTGCTGAGATCTTGTCTGCTGAGATCTTGTCTGCTGGGATCTTGTCTGCTGGGATCTTGTCTGCTGAGATCTTGTCTGCCGAGATCTTGTCTGCTGGGATCTTGTCTGCTGGGATCTTGTCTGCTGGGATCTTGTCTGCCGAGATCTTGTCTGCTGAGATCTTGTCTGCTGAGATCTTGTCTGCTGAGATCTTGTCTGCCGAGATCTTGTCTGCCGAGATCTTGTCTGCTGAGATCTTGTCTGCTGAGATCTTGTCTGCCGAGATCTTGTCTGCTGAGATCTTGTCTGCTGGGATCTTGTCTGCTGGGATCTTGTCTGCCGAGATCTTGTCTGCTGGGATCTTGTCTGCTGAGATCTTGTCTGCTGGGATCTTGTCTGCTGAGATCTTGTCTGCTGGGATCTTGTCTGCTGAGATCTTGTCTGCTGGGATCTTGTCTGCCGAGATCTTGTCTGCTGAGATCTTGTCTGCTGGGATCTTGTCTGCTGAGATCTTGTCTGCTGGGATCTTGTCTGCTGGGATCTTGTCTGCTGGGATCTTGTCTGCTGGGATCTTGTCTTCTGGGATCTTGTCTGCTGAGATCTTGTCTGCTGGGATCTTGTCTGCTGGGATCTTGTCTGCTGAGATCTTGTCTGCTGGGATCTTGTCTGCTGGGATCTTGTCTGCTGGGATCTTGTCTGCTGGGATCTTGTCTGCTGGGATCTTGTCTGCTGGGATCTTGTCTGCTGGGATCTTGTCTGCCGAGATCTTGTCTGCTGAGATCTTGTCTGCTGAGATCTTGTCTGCTGAGATCTTGTCTGCCGAGATCTTGTCTGCCGAGATCTTGTCTGCCGAGATCTTGTCTGCCGAGATCTTGTCTGCTGAGATCTTGTCTGCTGAGATCTTGTCTGCCGAGATCTTGTCTGCTGAGATCTTGTCTGCTGGGATCTTGTCTGCTGGGATCTTGTCTGCCGAGATCTTGTCTGCTGGGATCTTGTCTGCTGAGATCTTGTCTGCTGCGATCTTGTCTGCTGAGATCTTGTCTGCTGGGATCTTGTCTGCTGAGATCTTGTCTGCTGGGATCTTGTCTGCCGAGATCTTGTCTGCTGAGATCTTGTCTGCTGGGATCTTGTCTGCTGAGATCTTGTCTGCTGAGATCTTGTCTGCTGGGATCTTGTCTGCTGGGATCTTGTCTGCTGGGATCTTGTCTGCTGGGATCTTGTCTTCTGAGATCTTGTCTGCTGAGATCTTGTCTGCTGGGATCTTGTCTGCTGGGATCTTGTCTGCTGGGATCTTGTCTGCTGAGATCTTGTCTGCTGGGATCTTGTCTGCTGGGATCTTGTCTGCCGAGATCTTGTCTGCTGAGATCTTGTCTGCTGGGATCTTGTCTGCTGGGATCTTGTCTGCTGGGATCTTGTCTGCTGAGATCTTGTCTGCTGAGATCTTGTCTGCTGAGATCTTGTCTGCTGAGATCTTGTCTGCTGAGATCTTGTCTGTTGGGATCTTGTCTGCTGGGATCTTGTCTGCTGGGATCTTGTCTGCCGAGATCTTGTCTGCTGAGATCTTGTCTGCTGAGATCTTGTATGCTGAGATCTTGTCTGCTGGGATCTTGTCTGCTGAGATCTTGTCTGCCGAGATCTTGTCTGCTGAATCTTGTCTGCTGAGATCTTGTCTGCCGAGATCTTGTCTGCTGAGATCTTGTCTGCCGAGATCTTGTCTGCTGAGATCTTGTCTGCTGGGATCTTGTCTGCTGAGATCTTGTCTGCTGGGATCTTGTCTGCTGAGATCTTGTCTGCCGAGATCTTGTCTGCTGAGATCTTGTCTGCTGAGATCTTGTCTGCCGAGATCTTGTCTGCTGGGATCTTGTCTGCTGGGATCTTGTCTGCTGAGATCTTGTCTGCCGAGATCTTGTCTGCTGGGATCTTGTCTGCTGAGATCTTGTCTGCCGAGATCTTGTCTGCTGGGATCTTGTCTGCTGAGATCTTGTCTGCCGAGATCTTGTCTGCTGGGATCTTGTCTGCTGGGATCTTGTCTGCTGAGATCTTGTCTGCTGGGATCCTGTCTGCCGAGATCTTGTCTGCTGGGATCTTGTCTGCCGAGATCTTGTCTGCTGAGATCTTGTCTGCTGAGATCTTGTCTGCTGGGATCTTGTCTGCTGAGATCTTGTCTGCTGGGATCTTGTCTGCTGAGATCTTGTCTGCTGGGATCTTGTCTGCCGAGATCTTGTCTGCTGAGATCTTGTCTGCTGGGATCTTGTCTGCTGAGATCTTGTCTGCTGGGATCTTGTCTGCTGGGATCTTGTCTGCTGGGATCTTGTCTGCTGGGATCTTGTCTGCCGAGATCTTGTCTGCTGAGATCTTGTCTGCTGGGATCTTGTCTGCTGGGATCTTGTCTGCTGAGATCTTGTCTGCTGAGATCTTGTCTGCTGGGATCTTGTCTGCTGGGATCTTGTCTGCTGGGATCTTGTCTGCCGAGATCTTGTCTGCTGGGATCTTGTCTGCCGAGATCTTGTCTGCTGGGATCTTGTCTGCTGGGATCTTGTCTGCCGAGATCTTGTCTGCCGAGATCTTGTCTGCTGGGATCTTGTCTGCTGGGATCTTGTCTGCTGAGATCTTGTCTGCTGAGATCTTGTCTGCTGAGATCTTGTCTGCCGAGATCTTGTCTGCTGAATCTTGTCTGCTGAGATCTTGTCTGCCGAGATCTTGTCTGCTGAGATCTTGTCTGCCGAGATCTTGTCTGCTGAGATCTTGTCTGCTGGGATCTTGTCTGCTGAGATCTTGTCTGCTGGGATCTTGTCTGCTGAGATCTTGTCTGCCGAGATCTTGTCTGCTGAGATCTTGTCTGCTGAGATCTTGTCTGCCGAGATCTTGTCTGCCGAGATCTTGTCTGCTGGGATCTTGTCTGCTGGGATCTTGTCTGCTGAGATCTTGTCTGCCGAGATCTTGTCTGCTGGGATCTTGTCTGCTGAGATCTTGTCTGCCGAGATCTTGTCTGCTGGGATCTTGTCTGCTGAGATCTTGTCTGCCGAGATCTTGTCTGCTGGGATCTTGTCTGCTGGGATCTTGTCTGCTGAGATCTTGTCTGCTGGGATCCTGTCTGCCGAGATCTTGTCTGCTGGGATCTTGTCTGCCGAGATCTTGTCTGCTGAGATCTTGTCTGCTGAGATCTTGTCTGCTGGGATCTTGTCTGCTGAGATCTTGTCTGCTGGGATCTTGTCTGCTGAGATCTTGTCTGCTGGGATCTTGTCTGCCGAGATCTTGTCTGCTGAGATCTTGTCTGCTGGGATCTTGTCTGCTGAGATCTTGTCTGCTGGGATCTTGTCTGCTGGGATCTTGTCTGCTGGGATCTTGTCTGCTGGGATCTTGTCTGCCGAGATCTTGTCTGCTGAGATCTTGTCTGCTGGGATCTTGTCTGCTGGGATCTTGTCTGCTGAGATCTTGTCTGCTGAGATCTTGTCTGCTGGGATCTTGTCTGCTGGGATCTTGTCTGCCGAGATCTTGTCTGCTGGGATCTTGTCTGCCGAGATCTTGTCTGCTGGGATCTTGTCTGCTGGGATCTTGTCTGCCGAGATCTTGTCTGCCGAGATCTTGTCTGCTGGGATCTTGTCTGCTGGGATCTTGTCTGCTGAGATCTTGTCTGCTGAGATCTTGTCTGCTGAGATCTTGTCTGCTGAGATCTTGTCTGCTGGGATCTTGTCTGCTGGGATCTTGTCTGCTGGGATCTTGTCTGCTGAGATCTTGTCTGCTGAGATCTTGTCTGCTGAGATCTTGTCTGTTGGGATCTTGTCTGCTGGGATCTTGTCTGCTGGGATCTTGTCTGCCGAGATCTTGTCTGCCGAGATCTTGTCTGCTGAGATCTTGTCTGCTGAGATCTTGTCTGCTGAGATCTTGTCTGCTGAGATCTTGTCTGCTGAGATCTTGTCTGCTGGGATCTTGTCTGCTGAGATCTTGTCTGCCGAGATCTTGTCTGCTGAATCTTGTCTGCTGAGATCTTGTCTGCCGAGATCTTGTCTGCTGAGATCTTGTCTGCCGAGATGTTGTCTGCTGAGATGTTGTCTGCCGAGATCTTGTCTGCTGAGATCTTGTCTGCTGAGATCTTGTCTGCCGAGATCTTGTCTGCTGGGATCTTGTCTGCTGAGATCTTGTCTGCCGAGATCTTGTCTGCTGAGATCTTGTCTGCTGAGATCTTGTCTGCCGAGATCTTGTCTGCCGAGATCTTGTCTGCTGGGATCTTGTCTGCTGGGATCTTGTCTGCTGAGATCTTGTCTGCCGAGATCTTGTCTGCTGGGATCTTGTCTGCTGAGATCTTGTCTGCCGAGATCTTGTCTGCTGGGATCTTGTCTGCTGAGATCTTGTCTGCCGAGATCTTGTCTGCTGGGATCTTGTCTGCTGGGATCTTGTCTGCTGAGATCTTGTCTGCTGGGATCCTGTCTGCCGAGATCTTGTCTGCTGAGATCTTGTCTGCTGGGATCTTGTCTGCTGGGATCTTGTCTGCTGGGATCTTGTCTGCTGAGATCTTGTCTGCTGAGATCTTGTCTGCTGGGATCTTGTCTGCTGAGATCTTGTCTGCTGGGATCTTGTCTGCTGGGATCTTGTCTGCTGAGATCTTGTCTGCCGAGATCTTGTCTGCCGAGATCTTGTCTGCTGGGATCTTGTCTGCCGAGATCTTGTCTGCTGGGATCTTGTCTGCTGGGATCTTGTCTGCTGGGATCTTGTCTGCTGAGATCTTGTCTGCTGGGATCTTGTCTGCTGGGATCTTGTCTGCTGAGATCTTGTCTGCTGGGATCTTGTCTGCTGGGATCTTGTCTGCTGAGATCTTGTCTGCTGGGATCTTGTCTGCTGGGATCATGTCTGCTGGGATCTTGTCTGCTGGGATCTTGTCTGCTGAGATCTTTTCTGCTGAGATCTTGTCTGCTGAGATCTTGTCTGCAGCTGTGATGTCTGCAGCTGTGATGTCTGCAGCTGTGATGTCTGCAGCTGTGATGTCTGCAGCTGTGATGTCTGCAGCTGTGATGTCTGCAGCTGTGATGTCTGCAGCTGTGATGTCTGCAGCTGTGATGTCTGCAGCTGTGATGTCTGCAGCTGTGATGTCTGCAGCTGTGATGTCTGCAGCTGTGATGTCTGCAGCTGTGATGTCTGCAGCTGTGATGTCTGCAGCTGTGATGTCTGCAGCTATGATACCTGGAGCTATGATACCTGGAGTTTTGATAATGATATTCTTGTGTCACGTTGTTTCATCGCCATGAAATATGAATTCATTTCTTGTGGACGGTTAATGTCGTCCAAAACGGTTTTAAGCAAGCCCGCTCGCTGAGAAATGCAGCCTCTAATTGGTGGAGGTTCCGGTAATCAATTGCACCATCGGAGTTTTATATGTTTATTTTCCTTTGTAAAAAATTACATGCCATAAATGTTATCACTTAGAAACAGTAAAAACAGGCAATCAATGAAAAACTCGTACATGAAGGCCTTAGTTGTGTTCGTCTGTCCACGCATAACCATTTACGAAACTAGAAAACTAGTTTCATGGCGTTCGTTTGTCACAAAATGGCTACCTGGTTCCGGTTACGAAGTGTTCGTTTGTCCCGCAGTTTTGGTTGTGAACTGGTTTTGAACTAGATTTCTGGTTACGGCTCCAGAGATGTAACTGATTTGTGTAACTGGGCGCCGATTATGATTATGATAAAGGAAATTGATGACATATCATGATGGCCATTATGATATTAGTGTTTGATAGATGTCTGATTCTTAAAACATTGCAGAAAAATCTTGCTTTAAGAGCCGTGAAACTCTAAAGTGTGTAATAAACTCTTTTCGCTGTAATGCGGTAGGTGACTACCGTGTTGTGTACATAACCTACAACGCAGGTTCTACGTTCCCTTGAGTATAGTAGCTCGACCGGTTAATGTATATAATTCTCATCAAACGAATCAGACTCAGTCAAATAGGAAAAAATACACTGAATATCAATTTCTGATTTGGTCAGAAAAGCGTTTTAAAATGTCAGTCATTCGCCGCCATTACACTGTTGGTTTGCTTCTAGTACCGAAACTTAACCCGTGACGTCATGCTCAAAACCAAATCTAGTATCGTCAAGTTTCGTGACTACACAAACGAACATAACTATTTACTCATTCACTCAATATTTACAAAATTACAATAATTCATAGGTACCTACTCTTGAAGCTTTCCCTGCAACTGAAGGTTATTATGAAAGTATCTTTCTTCCCTGCCATGTGACGTTTCCTTTATCTGGAGGGGACAGACACACAGTCGTGTACAGACAAACGGCGACTCTAACCGCGCTTCCCCGTTCCGCAGCCGCTGCAAGTGTGTCTGCGGGCGCCGGTCTCCGAGTCGCTGTCCCGACTCGGCCGCGACCAGCTGCAGAAGTTCGCGCAGTACCTCATCAGCGAGCTGCCGCAGCAGATCCTGCCGACGGCGCAGAGGCTGCTGGACCAGCTGCTCAGTCCGCAGTCCTCCGCGATCAACACGGTAAATCCCGTCTTGTGACGAATAGTAACTACAGTCGGAACCGGAGTCGGAAGTCTAGGGAAACAGAGGCACACGTGACGCTCGGCTTAATCTTTTACACATTTGCTTTATTTCACCGAAGCAATGTACATTGCGCTAGTACTGATTCCTGTATTGACTGACTCTCACAACCAATTAGTTTAGCAGGTAACCTCGCACAGGTCAAATTACGGACTCAAAATGGAGATCGTTTCAGGCTGTAGATGGGTTTGATCGTATGTTCGATGTCTACGACAGTGGTTGGCAAACTTATTGGATCCATGATATGAAACAAATGAAGTCAACAAGACCAAGTAGGCAACTAGACCAAGGCCAAATACGCGTGACCGATGCCGAATCAATTCAGACACGTCCCGAGACGAAACTGTCCTCGGTGGGAGAGTTAAAAAAATAAAATTATGGATCGGTACGCAAAAAGCCAAGTCTTTGATTCGAGCTCAACCGTGTCAGGGTGTGTGAAGCCCTCAAAGTAATCGGCCGCTGGGCAGGGTCTCTGTCGCCGAGGACGCTCTTTATAATAATAACAATAATAATACCTACCTACGTAATAATAATAATACATCAACATTGGAAAGTCAGTTTTACAAATATCTTTGACTGTGGAGTTCGTGCAGACTATAAAAACAGTGATGCAGTAAAAAGTTTTTTAACAGTTTCAAAAAGTCTTTGTCGTGAAGTTTACATTTTAAATTATACCTATGGCAGTTTGTTAAAAATGTGCACACCTTTAGAGATGGGCCCTTTGCAACTGGTTATTGTCCCAAGATCGTACAAACTATTATCACATCTTAAAACATGCTCATGGTGATTGTCGTTTAAATTCTTCGTCAAGTGTTAATTATTAAATAATAACGTACGAAACGATGCTGGAGATATGATTGCGAAAACGCCTGACCTCGATCCCATCGCGTGCCGCAGGTTTGCGGGGCTCCCGATCCGACCGCGGGCGCTTCCGCCAACGAGCAGACCTCGTGGTACCTCGATGACAAGACGCTGCACGACAACATCAAGAAGATCCTCATCAAGTTCTGCGTGCCGGCGCCCATCGGTGAGTCAAAACAACTCTGCGTGCAAACGCAAGGAACCAAAGGTCGACCGGACATTCTACCGATCCATAGCTGTGGCTGCAGCAAAAAAATTATGCCAGTAATTTCGCCGGTAATCGCTGGGGCGCGTTTGCAACCTGTTTTAACATCATCTACCAGGCCATGGCACAAGGTCAATAATTATAATCAAGGGACCCAATGTTCCTCAGGTGGTTACAGTTATGGCTTCATCTACCAGGCCATGGCCAAGGTCAATTACAATCAAGGGACCCAATGTTCCTCAGGTGGTTACAGTTACCTTGGTTACAGGTGATATAACAACAAACAGTGGCTCCATGCCGTGCCTGTCGGTGAAATTATTTTAGCTTGCAGGTGAGGGGAACTCCTTGAATCTTGCAGGGAAAGGACTTTTGCGTAGCTGCTGCTGTTAGTATAGGAGTTTAAATAGTCTGGGCTGGGTAGCACTTCTATCTTTGCTGTTAGTATAGGAGTGGATGGGTAGCCCTTCTATCTGTGCTGTTAGTATAGGAGTGGATAATATGGGTAGCCCTTCTATCTGTGCTGTTAGTATAGGAGTGGATAATCTGGGTAGCCCTTCTATCTGTGCTGTTAGTATATGAGTAGATAATCTGGGTAGCCCTTCTATCTGTGCTGTTAGTATAGGAGTGGATAGTCAGGGTAGCCCTTCCATCTGTGCTGTTAGTATAGGAGTGGATAATCTGGGTAGTCCTTCTATCTGTGCTGGTAGTATAGGAGTGGATAATCTGGGTAGCCCTTCCATCTGTGCTGTTAGTATAGGAGTGGATTATCTGGGTAGCCCTTCTATCTGTGCTGTTAGTATAGGAGTGGATAATCTGGGTAGCCCTTCTATCTGTGCTGTTAGTATATGAGTAGATAATCTGGGTAGCCCTTCTATCTGTGCTGTTAGTATAGGAGTGGATAATCCATGGGTAGCCCTTCTATCTGTGCTGTTAGTATAGGAGAGAAATAATCTGGGCAGCCCTTCTATCTGTGCTGTTAGTATAGGAGTGGATAGTCAGGGTAGCCCTTCTATCTGTGCTGTTAGTACAGGAGTGGATAATCAGGGTAGCCCTTCTATCTGTGCTGTTAGTATAGGAGTGGATGGGTAGCCCTTCTATCTGTGCTGTTAGTATATGAGTAGATAATCTGGGTAGCCCTTCTATCTGTGCTGTTAGTATAGGAGTGGATAATCCATGGGTAGCCCTTCTATCTGTGCTGTTAGTATAGGAGTGGATAATCTGGGTAGCCCCTTCTATCTGTGCTGTTAGTATAGGAGTGGATATCTGGGTAGCCATTCTATCTGTGCTGTTAGTATAAGAGTGGATAATCCATGGGTAGCCCTTCTATCTGTGCTGTTAGTATAGGAGTGGATAATCTGGGTAGCCCTTCTATCTGTGCTGTTAGCATAGGAGTGGATAATCTGGGCAGCCCTTCTATCTGTGCTGTTAGTATAGGAGTGGATAATCTGGGTAGCCCTTCTATCTGTGCTGTTAGTATAGGAGTGGATACTCTGGGTAGCCCTTCTATCTGTGCTGTTAGTATAAGAGTGGATAATCCATGGGTAGCCCTTCTATCTGTGCTGTTAGTATAGGAGTGGATAATCCATGGGTAGCCCTTCTATCTGTGCTGTTAGTATAGGAGTGGATAATCTAAATAGCCATTCCACCCAGCATTTGAAAATAATAGGTTTTCACGGATCTAGAGCCAAGTCCCTGGCCTGGAATGTCGCTGACCGCGTTGCTTGCAGTTTTCAGCGACGTCAACTACCTGAGCACGACTGCGCCCCCAGCGGCCTCCGAGTGGATCAGTCTCCTCCGGCCGCTGAGGGGCCGCGAGCCCGAGGGAATGTGGAACCTGCTGTCCATCGTGCGCGAGATGTTCAAGCGCACCGACCGCAACGCGATTCCGCTGCTCGAGATCATCACCAAGGAGTGCATGGCGTGCGAACAGGTACCGGCGCGGGTTTGTTGGCCGCGGTGTCTTTCGGTTTTATTTTACAACGTTCTGCCATCTCGAAAGCTTTCTTTGTTTTTAAATCTCAATGCCTACCTTCAACCCTTGAAATTTCTCGTCCAAACCTACTCGCAAGTGCAAATTTCCACTCGCTATAAAATAAAGGGGGGGGGGGGGGGGGGTAGAGAGGGGGTAAAAAACTAAAGTGCATCTAACCTACAAATCCGCGACAGCCCACTTGCGCTTACGGCCGTTAGCATGTCCCTTGCCAGCTGCACTAAAATAGCACTTGTCAATGGCACTGGGGTCATAAATCATAAAACCACTTGGCAATGGTTTAAATAGCACTGGGGTCATAAATCTCCGGCGGGGGTCCGTGTACAGCCAACTGCAGCAGGTCACGCAGTGCTTCAGTGCTGAGTGACAGTCTCTGCTTTGTTGTGATGCGATTGACGCAGCTGTACCCTCGTCCACAAAAGGCGGTGGACACGGCAACACACGCCACTGCTTCTTAAACTTGGGGAAAGATCGCGAGGCGGACGCTCCGGAATTACGCCTTGGCAATTCCGCGCAAAGTTTGAATTTGGCGGCTTGCACCACGGTGGAAGATTAGACGTAGAAAAATACATCTTACCACAGGATTTTGCTGACTCGCCAGGACCTGGTTTCCACTCGCAAATTGCGAGCTTGCGAGTGGGATTTTCGAGGGTTGCCTACCTTAATTGGTTAATCTAACAGCTTCGTTACTTGTTGGATAAAAAAATTGAATATCTATTTGTTATCATTCATGAAATCAATAGTAGTGATTTTTCGAACATCCCAAGCTTCCGTTGTTTTTGAAATCGATAAAATCAATATTTTGAACATCTCCACCTGTGACTCTGTCCTAACTAAATTTGCCAAGAAGCTTTCTTCTCAATGACTTGAATGAGATGCCCAAATTCTAATTGTGATATCTGTAACAGAAACACTATTTCCTTTGCTGTTTAAACATAGTTTCCAACGGTTTCGAAATTGATAATATGGCTAACATCGTCTAACTTTTGCCATCTGATAGTCGAGCTATCACCCTTGAAAAAGCAACTAGCATATGTTACGAAACGTCGGGAAACCAGTGAGATTTTTGATTTAGCATTCAAATCCGAGTTGGAATATTTTTTTTCAAAACCAGTGCTAAAGATAGGATATAGTAGACATGAGTCTAAGAAATTAAATCACATAAGGTTACTTTCCTTCAGCCAGCAGGATGACTCCTGTGCCAAAGGGGGGCAGGGGGGGGGGGGGGGTAGCTCAAGGGGATTATAATGTAATTTCCAGCTCTTTCACCAGCAACCTCAGAGATAATTACGATTTATTACGATTATAATTATGTCTGACTTCGGGTTCTCGGTTCCTACCCGATTCCGACAGAAACCGACTCCAATTTCAGGAACCGAGTAATTTGATTTTTGAGCCAGACATAAAATACGAAATTTAAACGTTGCCACAAGTTGTAGGTAGATGGCAGCACGATATTGCAGTAGTGCTAACTGTGCACGTTCGGAGCGCTAGCGTCGCACTTGGCGCTAAATTTTGAGCCCACAAATTTCATAATTGCTTTTTCCACAGATTTTAGATTTTTCTTGGTTGAGGGTAGGTACTGGATATTTTTCAGGCAAAAATGCTTAAAAAGTCTCTCTTACGATTGGTCTCCGTATCCATGGCAACCACTGTGAAAGAGTTATTTAAATGATTTCATCAAAATTAATAACCTAGGTAGGCAGTAAGGTACCCTACAATAAAAAAAAATAACACGATTTTAACACAAAAATTTATGAAATAAAACATTTTTAACGCAAAATCTTTTTTTGTGGTTTTCTGGGTTGTTGATTCGAGTTTTTAGGAACCGGTCCCGGAACCGGCTCCTGGCGCCGAGATTTCGGCTCCCAAAACAACGGAATCGAGATCATCCCCAACTCGAATTAGATTAGGTAACGAGGTTTTTCGCGAACGTCTGCAGATCCTGGTGTGGTGGGTGAACACCAAGGTGGCGCTGCTGAACGGCGGACACGCGGGCAAGCACGGCGTCAACAGCAACAGCCACGCGTCCCAGCACGCGTGCGCCAGTCTCTGCGAGGAGATCGTCGTGCTCTGGCGTCTGGCCGCGCTCAACCCCGGACTCTCGCCCGACGAACGACTCTCGTTGCGCAGACAGTTCAAGGAGTGGCATCTCAAGGTCGTTGAGAAGGTAATGGGTCTGTTGCCGGGAGTTTTTTTTACTTTGTTTTGATGGTCGTACATACCTACTACCCAGACGGAAGTACATACAAAAAACATATACGATACATATATGGAAGGTTCAAATTTTTATAAGAAACATATAAGTTTCTTATAAGATATTGCACTTTCTCAAATTTTCCCTGTATGTATCACATATGTTTGTTTATGCTTTTCCGTGTGGGTAGGGGTGTGCAAATATTCGAAATGGACCCTGCTGAATCCATGTAAGCTAACTTTTTTGTCATCTTTCTAATTTTAAATAAGAAGTAATGTACATTGAATAGCGATTTACACTGTTGACGCAGTGAATTTGGATTTCTGTCAGAACTCACTCCCAAAAGTTAGGAGTGAATTGCTGCTAGAAGGGAAGGTGATTTTGGGCCAAAAACAAATCACCATGCCCTGTGATGTCATCGAGGGACGTTGCTATTTGTGGGCCTTTAAGAGGCAACGAAACGCTAGTGTTTTCGTCTTACGCGGAGGTTCACGCGGGAACTTCTCCTGGCCACAAATACTGACACAGAGTTTTGGAAAAACAATACTCGTGTAGCTGAAGGGTTGTTTGATATCGGATGGTGTGTTAGGTTGTTTTACTTTCAAAAATTACAGAGGTGTGCATTTTCAAAAAGTGCCTAAAACACCATATTTACGTCATGGTTACGTAGCTCGTATGGAAAAAGTTTACCATCTTGTATTAAAAACTACCATCTGACATTAATTGATTCTTTCTTGGTCTATGGTTTGTTTTCCAGATTTGTTGGTATAGGAAGTTCCCGCGTGAACCTCTGCACCGACCCCAGGCCACGCAGCGTGGCTCGTGAATCCAATCGTTTTCAACGCTCTTAAATAATACTAGGGCTTCGCGAACGCAATTTGTGTTGCGTTGAAGATGAGCGTAGGTAGCGGTTTGTGTATAGCGGATTAAAAGGTGCAGGCAGCAGTCACAAGAAAACCATGGAGCACCAAACCTGACCATTGCCTTCTCGAAAATTCTAATCACTTGAAAATGTATACGGATTCTGACGTTCCTTTGTTTCTCTTCGAGGTCAACAAAGCTGGTAACCAAGGAAACTAAGGAAACTGGACTCGTATTAAATCAGCAGTCAAATCACGAAAAAAACACCACAAAAATGCTAATAAAAACCAATTGGAAAAACCTACCGAACTAAGATTTGCAGGCATGATAAATATGTAGAAGGTCAACATATTTAGAAGTTTTGGTGAAGTTATGTTCAGAACTTTGAAAGTTACAGGGGTTCAAAATTCTGAAAAAATCGAAAAATTTCGTAAAAATTGATTTATAAAAAATTTACTGAACCAATCTTGTTCAAAAACGCAGGGGGTCTAAGTTGAGAACAGAGGTAGATACTCAGAAATTTTCATCAATGTCGGTTCAGGCGTTTGGTCCGTAGAGCGCGCACAAACACAAACACAAAAAAAGAAAAAAAAAAAAAAAACATACACAAGTGACTTTTTTCTGGGGTAAGTGAAATTGAAGATTTCGCTCCGCTCGCTTCGCTCGCTACGCTCATCAAATACAAGATTTATCTTTGCTTCTGCCATGGGCTAGGTATAATTATAAAACATCGGTTAAAAAATGTTGCAATAGTTTTGTGATAATCAGTACTAAAGAAAGGACAGGCAGAGGTACAAATCTAAACACGTGCGATTCCGTCTCAGGTGACCAAGACGCGACTGGGCGCCATCTCTGCCGGGACGCCCGGCTCCGCCGCCAACAAGAACGCCCTCTTGTTGCGGAACGACGTGGAACTGTTCACGGGCTTCAAGCCGGCCGCGGAAGCCTCGCTGCTCGACTGGAACGACTACGTCATTCCGGGCGTGACGTACTCGGACGGAGTCAGCCGACTCTACTTCTGTCCCTTCACCTGCTTCACTACGTCGGGTGAGAACGGCTCGCGCTCTTTCGGCCGCTACCAACTGTGCACGTTATCTTTTGGAATGCTTTGGAGCCGGAAACGCTCTGGGAGGCCGAGAACGAGACGGATACACAATGTAAACTGAGAGGAAATTGTTACTGGTCTCCCCGGAGATCCCCCTTGTCCCACCCCGCGAAGCAGGGAGAATGTGTGACCGAATAGCTCAGCTGGTAGAGCACCTGCCCGGCAAGCAGGAGGTCCCGGGTTCGTATCCCGGTACGGGTGCACATTTTTCCAGCTTCGTTTCCCTTCCGCAATGTAAACTGCGCTTTTGGCTCTCGAGCTAGGTACCCGATCTTTCCGAACCCCAATTTTTTGCTTGACTGCTCGCCCAGACAGATTGTAAATGAAAATAACTGGCGAATGCACAAATTACTTCAATACATCGGGACAGGATTAATTGGATGGACTGTCATTTTGAGCCTTTTAACAAAGGTTAATCACATAAATTAATTCGTATCATTATTCATCATATTCCGACGCGTAATATGTTTGGCATTATAGCTATTATTTGATTTGCCTGTTCGATAAAGCAGATCAACCCGAACCAGTCATGGGCTGAATCTAGATAAGCTTCTACCTTTTGGCTCCACCATGCAATTTTTGGAGCGTGGGTCTTTATAGAGCCCTAACCAGTTTTAAACTACCTACAATGTTTTACAGCCAAGCCCATACGCCTGGACTCGTAAGATTTTGCTGGCTCATTTATTGATTTCAGAAGAGTAGATTATAGTTTTTGTTTGAAATGCAACAAGGCATGTCTCGAGTAGCACAAAAACGTTCAGCGAAGGTTATTTCGAACGTTCGGTGGACGTCGAAAAGCTACCGGGGGAAAACTTGCGTTCGACGTTCACATTCACCAAATATTCGATTAGGTTCAACCCGAACGTTCGGGTAGAGGTTTCGACGTCCACCAAACGTTCTTGATAACGATTTTTGTGCTACTTGGGGTTGGGGCAATAATGCCAGTCAATGAGTAATACAACGGCGATCGGTGCTGGGATTCGGCCCGCTAACGCGTGTTTCCGTGCAGGAGACGCGAAAGGCGACGGAGTCACGCAGGTGAATTCGTCGCTCGCCGTTTTGAACTGCGAGCTGACCACACACCACACGCACCACCACAACCCTCATCTGCACAGCCATCATCCCGGAGGTGGGTACAACTCTTCGTAGGGGTGTCATTCGATTATGGTAAATCGTTTGATTAATCGATTATGGCCTCCAAAATTATTCATAGATGTTATTTGAAAAAATTGAAAAAATTGCTAAACTAATGCTAAAGATAGGACATATTAGACATAAACCTACTTAGAAATTTAATAACCACCTTATTAGATCAGCCAGGTTAATTAGTGCCATGCTGACCACACCAAATGGCAGTCAAACCAGTGAGACTTTTATTTACTGTCGTGTTAGCCTTACTTTACCACAGCCTGGTGGACTTCGAAGTAAAGTAACATTTGACACTTTACCATTTGTAAAGAGTAAGATGGAAAATAATTGTAATAATGAATACTATTTCTAATGGTAATGATAAAAACTTCATCATTTGACACTTGGGTATGGTACTCTATGATAAGATATCCCCAGAGAGTGGCAGACTCAAATTCATTGTAGTGTAGCAATCAAATCCGACTTGTCAATAGTCTTTGCAACGAAGCACGTCTCTCGATCGCAGGCCTGCCGAAACGTCGACTCAGCGGCATGGTGGAGTTCTCGTACCAAGACCGCCGGCTGCTGACCAGACGCGACTTCCCCGCGCTGAGTCCCGCGCCGCCGCGCCGCGACGGCAACCGCTCGAGCGTCTCCAGCGAGGGATTCTGCGAGAACGACGCAGACGCAGACGTCGTGCTGATGCCGACGCCGCCCGCCAGGGACTCGGACTCCCAGGTGATTTAACGTGATCGACTCAAAGAAATATCTACATGACTTGTGCCTGGTCCTTGAGCTGATAAATGCGATGGCTGCCTTTACCCCGTACGGTATACACTTTCCGGGCCACACCTTTGGTCGGATTGCTGCCTTTACCTTGTACGGTGTACACTTTCCAGGCCACACCTTTGGTCGGATTGCTGCCTTTACCTTGTACGGTATACACTTTCCAGTCCACACCTTTGGTCAAATCGCTGCCTTTACCTCGTACGGTATACACTTTCCGGGCCACACCTTTGGTCGGATTGCTGCCTTTACCTTGTACGGTGTACACTTTCCAGGCCACACCTTTGGTCGGATTGCTGCCTTTACCTTGTACGGTATACACTTTCCAGTCCACACCTTTGGTCAAATCGCTGCCTTTACCTCGTACGGTATACACTTTCCAGGCCACACCTTTGGTCGGATCGCTGCCTTTACCTCGTACGGTATACACTTTCCAGGCCACACCTTTGGTCGGATTGCTGCCTTTACCTTGTACGGTATACACTTTCCAGTCCACACCTTTGGTCAAATCGCTGCCTTTACCTCGTACGGTATACACTTTCCAGGCCACACCTTTGGTCGGATCGCTGCCTTTACCTCGTACGGTATACACTTTCCAGGCCACACCTTTGGTCGGATCGCTGCCTTTACCTTGTACGGTATACACTTTCCAGGCCACACCTTTGGTCGGATCGCTGCCTTTACCTCGTACGGTATACACTTTCCAGGCCACAGCTTTGGTCAAATCGCTGCCTTTACCTCGTACGGTATACACTTTCCAGGCCACAACTTTGGTCGGATCGCTGCCTTAACCTTGTACGGTATACACTTTCCAGGCCACACCTTTGGTCGGATCGCTGCCTTTACCTCGTACGGTATACACTTTCCAGGCCACAGCTTTGGTCGGATCGCTGCCTTTACCTCGTACGGTATACACTTTCCAGGCCACACCTTTGGTCGGATCGCTGCCTTTACCTCGTACGGTATACACTTTCCAGGCCACACCTTTGGTCGGATCGCTGCCTTTACCTCGTACTGTATACACTTTCCAGGCCACACCTTTGTTCTGATTGCTGCCTTTACCTCGTACGGTATAAACTTTCCAGGCCACACCTTTGGTCGGATCGCTGCCTTTACCTCGTACGGTATACACTTTCCAGGCCACACCTTTGGTCGGATCGCTGCCTTTACCTCGTACGGTATACACTTTCCAGGCCACACCTTTGGTCGGATCGCTGCCTTTACCTCGTACGGTATACACTTTCCAGGCCACACCTTTGGTCGGATCGCTGCCTTTACCTCGTACGGTATACATTTTCCAGGCCACACCTTTGGTCAGACCGCTGCCTTTACCTTGTACGGTATACACTTTCCAGGCCACACCTTTGGTCGGATCGCTGCCTTTACCTCGTACGGTATACACTTTCCAGGCCACAGCTTTGGTCGGATCGCTGCCTTTACCTCGTACGGTATACACTTTCCAGGCCACACCTTTGGTCGGATCGCTGCCTTTACCTCGTACGGTATACACTTTCCAGGCCACACCTTTGGTCGGATCGCTGCCTTTACCTCGTACTGTATACACTTTCCAGGCCACACCTTTGTTCTGATTGCTGCCTTTACCTCGTACGGTATACACTTTCCAGGCCACACCTTTGGTCGGATCGCTGCCTTTACCTCGTACGGTATACACTTTCCAGGCCACACCTTTGGTCGGATCGCTGCCTTTACCTCGTACGGTATACACTTTCCAGGCCACACCTTTGGTCGGATCGCTGCCTTTACCTCGTACGGTATACACTTTCCAGGCCACACCTTTGGTCGGATCGCTGCCTTTACCTCGTACGGTATACATTTTCCAGGCCACACCTTTGGTCAGACCGCTGCCTTTACCTTGTACGGTATACACTTTCCAGGCCACACCTTTGGTCGGATCGCTGCCTTTACCCCGTTCGGTATACACTTTCCAGGCCACACCTTTGGTCGGATCGCTGCCTTTACCCCGTACGGTATACACTTTCCAGGCCACACCTTTAGTCGGATTGCTGCCTTTACCCCGTTCGGTATACACTTTCCAGGCCACACCTTTGTTCGGATCGCTGCCTTTACCCCGTTCGGTATACACTTTCCAGGCCACACCTTTGGTCGGATCGCTGCCTTTACCCCGTACGGTATACTCTCTCCAGGCCACACCTTTGGTCTGATTGCTGCCTTTACCTCGTACGGTATACACTTTCCAGGCCACAGCTTTGGTCGGACCGCTGCCTTTACCTTGTACGGTATACACTTTCCAGGCCACACCTTTGGTCGGATCGCTGCCTTTACCTCGTACGGTATACACTTTCCAGGCCACACCTTTGGTCGAATTGCTGCCTTCACCTCGTACGGTATACACTTTCCAGGCCACACCTTTGGTCGGATCGCTGCCTTTACCCCGTTCGGTATACACTTTCCAGGCCACACCTTTGGTCGGATCGCTGCCTTTACCCCGTTCGGTATACACTTTCCAGGCCACACCTTTAATCGGATCGCTGCCTTTACCTCGTACGGTATACACTTTCCAGGCCACACCTTTGGTTGGATCGCTGCCTTTACCTCGTACGGTATACACTTTCCAGGCCACACCTTTGGTCGGGTCGCTGCCTTTACCTCGTACGGTATACACTTTCCAGGCCACACCTTTGGTCGGATCGCTGCCTTTACCTCGTACGGTATACACTTTCCAGGCCACACCTTTGGTCGGATCGCTGCCTTTACCTCGTACGGTATACACTTTCCAGGCCACACCTTTGTTCTGATTGCTGCCTTTACCTCGTACGGTATACACTTTCCAGGCCACAGCTTTGGTCGGACCGCTGCCTTTACCTTGTACGGTATACACTTTCCAGGCCACACCTTTGGTCGGATCGCTGCCTTTACCTCGTACGGTATACACTTTCCAGTCCACACCTTTGTTCGGATCGCTGCCTTTACCTTGTTCGGTATACACTTTCCTGGCCACACCTTTTGTCGGATCGCTGCCTTTACCTTGTACGGTATACACTTTCCAGGCCACACCTTTGGTCAGATCGCTGCCTTTACCTCGTACGGTATACACTTTCCAGGCCACACCTTTGGTCGGATCGCTGCCTTTACCTCGTACGGTATACATTTTCCAGGCCACACCTTTGGTCGGACCGCTGCCTTTACCTTGTACGGTATACACTTTCCAGGCCACACCTTTGGTCGGATCGCTGCCTTTACCCCGTTCGGTATACACTTTCCAGGCCACACCTTTGGTCGGATCGCTGCCTTTACCCCGTACGGTATACACTTTCCAGGC
Organism: Nemoura dubitans; assembly: GCA_921293005.1. Taxonomy (NCBI): domain Eukaryota; kingdom Metazoa; phylum Arthropoda; class Insecta; order Plecoptera; family Nemouridae; genus Nemoura; species Nemoura dubitans. Next base: position 11,364,143 of record OV121078.1, on the reverse strand, counting down.
CACACCTTTGGTCGGATTGCTGCCTTTACCCCGTTCGGTATACACTTTCCAGGCCACACCTTTGTTCGGATCGCTGCCTTTACCCCGTTCGGTATACACTTTCCAGGCCACACCTTTGGTCGGATCGCTGCCTTTACCCCGTACGGTATACACTCTCCAGGCCACACCTTTGTTCTGATTGCTGCCTTTACCTCGTACGGTATACACTTTCCAGGCCACAGCTTTGGTCGGACCGCTGCCTTTACCTTGTACGGTATACACTTTCCAGGCCACACCTTTGGTCGGATCGCTGCCTTTACCTCGTACGGTATACACTTTCCAGGCCACACCTTTGGTCGAATCGCTGCCTTCACCTCGTACGGTATACACTTTCCAGGCCACACCTTTGGTCGGATCGCTGCCTTTACCCCGTTCGGTATACACTTTCCAGGCCACACCTTTGGTCGGATCGCTGCCTTTACCCCGTTCGGTATACACTTTCCAGGCCACACCTTTGGTCGGATCGCTGCCTTTACCTCGTACGGTATACACTTTCCAGGCCACACCTTTGGTTGGATCGCTGCCTTTACCTCGTACGGTATACACTTTCCAGGCCACACCTTTGGTCGGGTCGCTGCCTTTACCTCGTACGGTATACACTTTCCAGGCCACACCTTTGGTCGGATCGCTGCCTTTACCTCGTACGGTATACACTTTCCAGGCCACACCTTTGGTCGGATCGCTGCCTTTACCTCGTACGGTATACACTTTCCAGGCCACACCTTTGTTCTGATTGCTGCCTTTACCTCGTACGGTATACACTTTCCAGGCCACAGCTTTGGTCGGACCGCTGCCTTTACCTTGTACGGTATACACTTTCCAGGCCACACCTTTGGTCGGATCGCTGCCTTTACCTCGTACGGTATACACTTTCCAGTCCACACCTTTGTTCGGATCGCTGCCTTTACCTCGTACGGTATACACTTTCCAGGCCACACCTTTGGTCGTATCGCTGCCTTTACCTTTTACGGTATACACTTTCCAGGCCACACCTTTGGTCAGATCGCTGCCTTTACCTCGTACGGTATACACTTTCCAGGCCACACCTTTGGTCGGATCGCTGCCTTTACCCCGTTCGGTATACACTTTCCAGGCCACACCTTTGGTCGTATCGCTGCCTTTTACCCCGTTCGGTATACACTTTCCAGGCCACACCTTTGGTCGGATCGCTGCCTTTACCTCGTACGGTATACACTTTCCAGGCCACACCTTTGGTCAGATCGCTGCCTTTACCCCGTTGGGTATACACTTTCCAGGCCACACCTTTGGTCGGATCGCTGCCTTTACCCCGTACGGTATACACTTTCCAGGCCACACCTTTGGTCGGATTGCTGCCTTTACCCCGTTCGGTATACACTTTCCAGGCCACACCTTTGGTCAGATTGCTGCCTTTACCCCGTTCGGTATACACTTTCCAGGCCACACCTTTGTTCGGATCGCTGCCTTTTCCCCGTTCGGTATACACTTTCCAGGCCACACCTTTGGTCGGATCGCTGCCTTTACCCCGTACGGTATACACTCTCCAGGCCACACCTTTGGTTGGATCGCTGCCTTTACCCCGTACGGTATACACTCTCCAGGCCACACCTTTGGTCGGATCGCTGCCTTTACCCCGTACGGTATACACTTTCCAGGCCACACCTTTGGTCGGATCGCTGCCTTTACCCCGTACGGTATACACTTTCCAGGCCACACCTTTGGTCGGATCGCTGCCTTTACCCCGTACGGTATACACTTTCCAGGCCACACCTTTGGTCGGATCGCTGCCTTTACCCCGTTCGGTATACACTTTCCAGGCCACACCTTTGGTCGGACCGCTGCCCTTACCTCGTACGGTATACACTTTCCAGGCCACACCTTTGGTCGGATCGCTGCCTTTACCTCGTACGGTATACACTTTCCAGGCCACACCTTTGGTCGGATCGCTGCCCTTACCTCGTACGGTATACACTTTCCAGGCCACACCTTTGGTCCGATCGCTGCCCTTACCTCGTACGGTATACACTTTCCAGGCCACACCTTTGGTCGGATCGCTGCCTTTACCTCGTACGGTATACACTTTCTAGGCCACACCTTTGGTTGGATCGCTGCCTTTACCTCGTACGGTATACACTTTCCAGGCCACACCTTTGGTCGGATCGCTGCCTTTACCTCGTACGGTATACACTTTCCAGGCCACACCTTTGGTCGGATCGCTGCCTTTACCTCGTACGGTATACACTTTCCAGGCCACACCTCTGGTCGGATCTCTGCCTTTACCTCGTACGGTATACACTTTCCAGGCCACACCTTTGTTCTGATTGCTGCCTTTACCTCGTACGGTATACACTTTCCAGGCCACAGCTTTGGTCGGACCGCTGCCTTTACCTTGTACGGTATACACTTTCCAGGCCACACCTTTGGTCGGATCGCTGCCTTTACCTCGTACGGTATACACTTTCCAGTCCACACCTTTGTTCGGATCGCTGCCTTTACCTTGTTCGGTATACACTTTCCTGGCCACACCTTTGGTCGGATCGCTGCCTTTACCCCGTACGGTATACACTTTCCAGGCCACACCTTTGGTTGGATCGCTGCCTTTACCCTGTTCGGTATACACTTTCCAGGCCACACCTTTGGTCGGATCGCTGCCTTTACCCCGTTCGGTATACACTTTCCAGGCCACATCTTTGGTCGGATCGCTGCCTTTACCCCGTTCGGTATACACTTTCCAGGCCACACCTTTGGTCGGATCGCTGCCTTTACCCCGTACGGTATACACTTTCCAGGCCACACCTTTGGTCGGATCGCTGCCTTTACCTCGTACGGTATACACTTTCCAGGCCACGCCTTTGGTCGGATCGCTGCCTTTACCCCGTTCGGTATACACTTTCCAGGCCACACCTTTGGTCGGATCGCTGCCTTTACCTCGTACGGTATACACTTTCTAGGCCACACCTTTGGTCGGATCGCTGCCTTTACCTCGTACGGTATACACTTTCTAGGCCACACCTTTGGTCAAATCGCTGCCTTTACCTCGTACGGTATACACTTTCCAGGCCACACCTTTGGTCGGACCGCGACAAAATCTACATGTACCAGTACTTCACACTCCTGGCAACAAATTGGCACCCTTTACATTTTCAAAGATTTCACCCGTTAATTACATCAAGAGTTTTAAAATTACCCTGTTTGGCCGGCTTAATTGAAATATGTACTTAGGGGCCAATTCCAGCCAAGAATTTACCTCTTACCGTATATACTTCCCAGGCCACAACGGTTATCCGATTGATACGAAACAAATATGTACAGAATCCTCACACTATTGGCAACCAATTGCATAGGTACCTCAGAACCTTGAAATTGCTCATGTAAATTCAAGGATAGTTTCATTCAATTTTCCTCAACAACCATCAATGAATGGCTTTAGCATATTTAGAAACTATGATTAATTTTATTAGCTATTTTCTAATATTCTTTTCAACAAGTACCTACCGTGTTTGAATGTGAAACAAAAGGATTACACAATCCTCGGCTTGCTTATCTCACTTTCACATCACAGATTCAACTTTTTCAATTAGCAATAAACATCAGAAAAAAAATTACCACAACGACCAAATTATTATGGGAAAAAACTCATTTCAAGCTGGGTTTTCAATGCTAAATAAAATTCACACTAAAAGTGTGTTAATTAAGGATTGAAAACACGGTAGGAAATAGTGAGATGTGCTAAAGATTGTAAGCAGACACGAATCTAGAAATGTAAGACTTTATTATCATTATTACCTTGCACGACCGGCCGTTTGGCCAAGCCTTCACAGCCGTTTGGCCAACCCTTCACAGCCGTTCGGCCAAGCCTTCACTGCCATTTGGCCAACCCTTCACAGCCGTTTGGCCAAGCCTTTACAGCCATTTGGCTAACCCTTCACAGCCATTTGGCCAAGCCTTCACAGCCGTTTAGCCAAGCTTTCACAGCCGTTTAGCCAAGCATTCACAGCCAATTGGCCAAGCCTTCACAGCCATTTGGCCAAGCCTTCACAGCCGTTTAGCCAAGCCTTCACAGCCAATTGGCCAAGCCTTCACAGCTGTTTCGCCAAGCTTTCACAGCCAATTGGCCAAGCCTTCACAGCCGTTTAGCCAAGCCTTCACAGCCAATTGGCCAAGCCTTCACATCCGTTTGGCCAAGCCTTCACAGCCAATTGGCCAAGCCTTCACAGCCGTTTGGCCACGCCCTCATAGCCATTTAGCAGAGCCTTCACGGCCATTTGGCCAAGCCTTTGCGGCCGTTTGGCCAAGCCTTCACAGCCAATTGGCCAAGCCTTCACAGCCATTTGGCCAAGCCTTCACGGCCGTTTGGCCAAGCTCTCACAGCCAATTGGCCAAGCTCTCACGGCCGTTCCAACTTCTTGTCCTTGGAGAGGACGAAGACGTCGGGGTGCATGCCGCACTTGACGGGGCCCTCGTCTTTCATGCAGTCGCAGTCGGTGGCGCTGGTGCAAGCGTCGGCCGAGAAGTTGTTGCAGGACGGGCCGCAGTCGCAGGCCATGTGGTTGTTGCAGTTCACGCCTGGACAAGCGACGGCCACGCCGTTTACTTTCGGAATTATTGTGTGTCACGTTTTCTGAGTTATCACTTGAAGGCCATATCTCATATCCTGACAAGCTGTGCTCAAGAGTAAAGATTTGTACTTTTTGTAACCCATGGCAGAGGCAAAAAACTTTTTCAATATTTTTTGAGACCGCAAACAGCATTCATGCACCTCTATGACGTCATCGTTGGCTCTTGGAATAAATGTTTGGCCGTAATCACCTTCCCGAAGCACCGATTCGCTTCAAACTTTCGGTAGTGACTTTTGACAGCGATCGCCTCGCATTGTTAAAATTTTGAATCGATATTACAATTTTGAAATTATATTTTAAAATTGGAAAGATTAGACTAAACAAAAATTGTTTTTTCAAAATTTCATTGCTTTTAACTGTATTTGGTTATACAAATACAAAATCTTCAATCTGAGCACAACTTGTGTGAAGGTCATTCATTGATGATAGATGGTGATAGTTGAATGATAGGGATTAATACGGTGGCAATTGGCTGTTATAAGTGCGAAGATTTTGTGGATACCTGTAACGTTGCGACACAGATGTAAGGTTACCCGGATATTCTACCAATTATTGCAGGCGAAGGGCTTTCGCGTAGCTGCTTTAGTAGGGGAGTGTAAAACCTGGGTAACCGCTTCTGCTAGTGGGTTATAAAGAGTAAAATCTTTAATCAGAGCACAGCTTGTGTCACGATGAGCCTGGCTGGATGGGATGAGATGAGCCTGGACCCCTATTCTGTACAACTTTTTGCAAGTGAGATGACGAGAAATGAGAGTGGCAACTCCAAGGTCGCCTAGGTTATCATATGGAACAAATGAAGGTTCTCACTCATTTCATTTCATCTCACATCTGAAAAGTGACAGAATAGGGTTCCTGGTTGGATGGGATGAGATGAGATGAGATGAGTTGAGATGAGTCTGGCTGGATGCAGGGGCGTAGGAAGGGGGGGGGGGGGGATAGAACCCCCCCTCACATCGGACTGACCCCCCCCCCCCCCCCCCCCCCCCCCCCCGCTGGTTGGGGTCAGGCCAGTTTACTCCCCCCGGGGGCACTTAACTGGATCGTGCCCGTGATTGAAGTTTTTACGAAACTTTCTATTTAATATGATAGGGAATTTGAAGCTAGGATTCCCCATGGTCGATTTAACCCAAAATTACAGTAGCATGCCCATTGTAACGTTCTGCTCTGCGGGAGATTAGAAGGGGGGGGTCGTAATAATAACAACAACTTGACTCACCACCAATTCCTCCCGAACTTTTCTTCTCGGAGTGAACAGCCATGAAGATCTTGTTCTTCTAGTTCTTCGAAGGGCAACTTATCTTTATCGAACTACAACTAAACTAACTCTATAGAGGATGAGCAATAATATAATAACCATAGACGATGACCCCAAGTTCCCCCACCGAAACTAAAACTACTAATGGCGCCACGCCATTCTCTCGCCGACAAAACCTCTTCCAAAAATGGCGAAAACAAAGAGGGGGCCTAGCAATCCAAACCCTATCGACACTTAAACTCGAACAAACGATATACTCCCGACCCAACTCAATTCTTCCTCCCAACGCACTCGCCGGCCAACCACTACTGCATCACCACACTCTCCGAACCCGATCCCGACCTTCCTCACCTAAACTCTCGCCTCGACTGCCCCAGCCCGTCTCTCCGTCCGCGATAGCCGACAAGGCAAAGCCGGTGGTGGATGAGTCACCCGGCTGATACACCTGAACGACGCACCAGATATCCAAGCCCTGACTCATCAATGTCAGCGGGAGAATTCCGGTTACACCATTAGCATGCAGCAGTTGCTAGATTCGGACAAAATATTCGGCTATAGAAACTCTAAAAACCGTAAAATTGCCCCCTGCGGCGCAAAATGTGTCTTCAATTGGTGGTAAAATTACTGAATTAGATTTTTATTCATAGGTATGAAAAGTCTTTGCTGAACTACTGGCTTCTCTACTGGCTCTAGTTATAGCAACGCCTATTAGCAATGACGGACCTGGTTTTTGAACAGCTCCGCGAAAAATGTGTTCGGTGTACTAACGAGTCGAACAGAAATGTAGCACGGGAACCTTCTTGAAGAATAAATAAATAAATAAATAAATATGCAGTTTGGACCAACCCATTTTCAAGCTCCTAAATGACCGCAAACGCGTAGACTAGCTCCAATGAAAACGTTGTACTAAAAAAAAAATTTTTAGGCTGCGTCTCAAACCCCCCAATTTTTATGAATGTCTGACCCCCCCACGAAAAAAATTGTTTCTACGCCCCTGGCTGGATGGGATGGGATGAGATGAGATGAGATGAGATAAGATAATCAAGATGAGATATGTCAAGCTCGGTGCTTGCATCGTGCCGTACCGGTGCAGTAGCAAGTGCGTCTGATGAAGGAGGGCGCGATGACGAAGTACCCCGGCTTGTCTTGCACCACGACGTCTCGCCCGGTCCTCGTACGCTCCCAGTAGCAATCGCTCGGGCGGCCTGCGAAAGTCTCGTGCTTGCGGTCGGCGATTGCGGAAATCGGACTGTCACCCAGTTTCACCCAGTCTTTCACCTACCCAAGTAGCACAAAAACCGTTATCACGAACGTTCGGTGGACGTCGAAAAGCCAACGGGGGATAACTTGCGTTCCACATTCGGCTGGAACCAAATCGAACGTTTGGCGAATGTGAACGTTGAACGCAAGTTATCCCCCGTTGGCATTTCGACGTCCACCGAACGTTCGAAATAACGTTCGCTGAACGTTTTTGGGCTACTTGGGTAGGAGTTATATATTGGGTTAACTGCATGTTGTACCTCGTTGATATATTTGGTAAAACCAGGCAATGAACTAATGAACTTTTGGCATGGGTAAATTTTAAAAAATAGCAAACTTTCTTTAGATTTTTTATTAATTTAAAAACTGTGTAGTTGATTTTGCTGAAAATAGCAGGGGTTCTAAGTTTGAACCCAGCAAGGACCTCTATTTGTATTTAAAAACAAAATCGATCGGATTTTTGGCCAGTTGACTGCGAACAAACACATGAAACACGACTGACTCTTTTTTCGGGCAAATAGAAGTCAAGATTACAAAATATCGCCGCTCACCCTCATCCTTGACTTTTTCTGCCTGACGCTATTGTGCTTCCATCTGTTGGCAAACTTGAGAGAACTTAAATAATTCGATTTCGAACTAATAATTCTTCGAGCTAATACTTTAAAAACATTAACGAATCATTGACGAGCTGATACGAAATAGTATTTTGTTAAATGGCATCAATAAATGGAATGTCACTAAAATAAAAATCCACTATTCGTCGTAGGTAGGAATCGAATTATTCGAAACGTTATTCGTCGTGCAATTGAACAATTTCGATTACGCACACGCCCCGAGATTGCCGAAAGACGGCCGCTCACCTTCGACCAGTTCCGACCAGTTCCGACTCGTCCGCTCACCTTCGACCAGTTCCGACTCGTCCGCTCACCTTCGACCAGTTCCGACTCGTCCGCTCACCTTCGACCAGTTCCGACTCGTCCCCTCACCTTCGACCAGTTCCGACCAGTTCCGACTCGTCCGCTCACCTTCGACCAGTTCCGACTCGTCCGCTTACCTTCGACCAGTTCCGACTCGTCCGCTCACCTTCGACCAGTTCCGACTTGTCCGCGCAGCCGTACTTGTAGAAGTGTTGCGCGTCGTTGCCGGGGGCACCGAACACGTTTGGCGTGCACGCGGTGACTTGCACGACCTTGCACAACGGCTCCACGCCCTTGGCCAGACCGCAGCTCATCTCGGGGTACTCGATCTCGCCCTCGGGGCTGCAGCCGTCGGTCACCACGTCTCCTGCAGGCGGTGGAGATTACACACTGCGCTTTGGAGCCCTCAGGGCTGGGCCCGTCGGAGCCCGAAACGCTCTGAGAGGCCGAGAACGAGACGGATTCGCAATACACACTGCGCTTTGGAGCCCTCAGGGCTGGGCCCGTCGGAGCCCGAAACGCTCTGAGAGGCCGAGAACGAGACGGATTCGCAATACACACTGTGCTTTAGAGCCCTCAGGGCTGGGCCCGTCGGAGCCCGAAACGCTCTGAGAGGCCGAGAACGAGACGGACTCGCAATACACACTGCGCTTTAGAGCCCTCAGGGCTGCTCCCGTCGGAGCCCGAAACGCTCTGAGAGGCCGAGAACGAGACGGATTCGCAATACACACTGCGCATTGGAGCCCTCAGGGCTGGGCCCGTCGGAGCCCGAAACGCTCTGAGAGGCCGAGAACGAGACGGATTCGCAATACACACTGCGCTTTGGAGCCCTCAGGGCTGGGCCCGTCGGAGCCCGAAACGCTATGAGAGGCCGAGAACGAGACGGATTCGCAATACACACTGCGCTTTGGAGCCCTCAGGGCTGGGCCCGTCGGAGCCCGAAACGCTCTGAGAGGCCGAGAACGAGACGGATTCGCAATACACACTGCGCTTTGGAACCCTCAGGGCTGGGCCCGTCGGAGCCCGAAACGCTCTGAGAGGCCGAGAACGAGACGGATTCGCAATACACACTGTGCTTTAGAGCCCTCAGGGCTGGGCCCGTCGGAGCCCGAAACGCTCTGAGAGGCCGAGAACGAGACGGATTCGCAATACACACTGCGCTTTAGAGCCCTCAGGGCTGCTCCCGTCGGAGCCCGAAACGCTCTGAGAGGCCGAGAACGAGACGGATTCGCAATACACACTGCGCTTTGGAGCCCTCAGGGCTGGGCCCGTCGGAGCCCGAAACGCTCTGAGAGGCTGAGAACGAGATGAATCAGCCACAACCTATTGGGACCACCATGCACTTGGGCAGGTGATTCTGTTATTCAGTGGATCCTTCTACGATGTCACGGCTAGAGCTATGGCTGTATTTGGCCGAGAGCGGCCATGCTTGAAACGGTTTAAGGTCGCCATTTAAGGTAGGCATCAATGAAATGGAGCTGGCGTAATTTCAAATGGATCTAATGACTTTGGTCTCAACTCTTTTCTGAATACACTGGCGAAATGTGTACATAATATTAATATGGTTTGCTTTTCTTGCTTCTATGTACGTACCTACACAGTACCTTCTGTTTACCCTGGGGTAGAATTAACAGGGTGCCTAAACATACATATTATGCAGATTTGATTAGCTAACAAAGTAAAAGAAAACTTGCCCCTTCTCTTCATTGTAGTTATTGTGGCAACTGCTCTTTAAAAAAATGAATATGACTGGTTCTTAATTAAATAAGCTTTTAACCATAACTTTGTGAAAACAATTTTCTTACGTTGCATAAAAATTATTTTCTATTTGGCAAGATAAGTTTGTACCTATGTTCTTCAAAGCAACTGTTATGGTCCATCTACAACCAACATATCCATAAATATTAACATAATGCTAATGTTGTAATGTAATCCTTACGTAAGTTGTTCTGTTCAGAACTAAAAGCCCATCTTTAGGCAGCCGTAACTGAATATAGACGATTTGATTTGTTCTCGCTTACGGGAAAAATGTACCAGTAAACAACAAGTTTGGCCTAGTCAAATTTAATGTTAACGTTACGTCAACATTACGTTACATAGAGTTATGTTTGTTGTAGCTAGGCTTATGGAAACCCATGTGGCAAACTTTACGCTCATTGCTATTTTTATGTTATGTTCACGGCTACGTTGGTTGTAGTTGGGCCTTTAAACTCTTACTCAGATCGCAATAGTTGCAAGAATCCGTCAGGGCTTCGATCTTGCAAATAACAATGAGATTGAAAGCTAATAAAGTAGCGACAAACGGTAGCGACATTGTTAGCGATGTCATTATGGTTGGCAGTGCAAATCTCTTCTATTGGGAAACAGATGAAGGCCATACTGAGATTTTATTTCACATGAATTGGTTTCAAAGGGGCCGACAATGCCAACAAGCTTCTTAGATTCTACAGGTTTTAAAAATTATCTTCGTTAAACTTTGAATCCTCGCCTTTTGGTAATAATATTACGCTGTCACAAAACAGGGGTTTTTGCAAAGGAGACAGTGCATAGTTACGGTATGATCTTAAATCTAAACGGACACTATATCTATAATAATGCAGAGCATTGGCAATGCTGTAGATGGCTATATGCTGAGACGTTGATGCTGTTAGCTAGGAATGGTCGATGTCTGCAAAACTTTTTTGTAAACCATCACTATTTTTTCCCTCTAAAATTGAATCCCAGAACATTGTTTACAGCTTAGCGTTTTGCCGATAAAACTTGGGCTGTCAATGTTATCGACTTCAAAGTTGAGAACGGGAAAATAATAATCGCACAGGAGGTCCAAAAAAAATACTTGGCCTTTTGATGCCTGATTTTACAAAGTTTTTCATCTCCTAGTTGAGATCAACCAGGAGTTTCTTGACTGAATTTGGTGCTTCTGATAGGCAAACTTAAGTTGTACCTAAACCCTTTTATAATTTTAAACTTTGTAAACCCCTTTTATACCTGTTTTAACATTTGCAAACCCTTTGCAACCCTTTGAAACCTTATCAAACCTTTTCTAACCATTTTAAAATCTACAACCTTTCTCATCTCTTTATAAACATTTTCTAACCAATTTTAAATCTACTTATACTGATTTCAAGCCTTTCTCATCTCTTTATAAACCTTTTCTAACCATTTAAAAATCTACTTATATTGATTTCAAACCTTTCTCATCTCTTTATAAACCTTTTCTAACCATTTTAAAATCTACTTATATTGATTTCAAACCTTTCTCATCTCTTTATAAACCTTTTCTAACCATTTTAAAATCTACTTATATTGATTTCAAGCCTTTCTCATCTCTTTATAAACCTTTTCTAACCATTTAAAAATCTACTTATATTGATTTCAAACCTTTCTCATCTCTTTATAAACCTTTTCTAAACTCGTCGCGTTGTATTCCAGGAGGGCGGCGGCAGCGACTCCGCCTCCAGCAGCGGCGCGAGCACGAGCCGCGTTCCGCCGCTGACGGAGAAGGCGGTGGCGGGCATCGGCGGGCAGTACGCCGGCCCGGCGGGCATGTTCGACATCGCCGGGTGCTTCTCGCCCGAACTGCCCACCACTTCCAAAGGGGCGGACAAGCTAAAAAGTGAGTCGCCGGGTTTTGACTTTGCACTACATTTAATGTCAGGCCTGCAATGAGCTTTCCAGTAGGTACTACCTAACTATTTCTAGCTTGGTGCGTCTCTAATTACGGACGTACAATAGGATTGTAGGTAATTAGTACCTAACAATAATTAGAGTCAATATCGTGCTATCAAGTGACCCCAGATGATCAAGTCTAGCCTGGGCTAGCCCGAAACAAAAACCAAGTCCTAAAGCAGTTTTTTTATGGGTATTGAAAACTTAAAAAGACCCATACCCCCCAGGAATTTTCATGAAATACCCAGGTCTTGCCCACCCTGCCTCTAGCAGTCGCCTACACCAACTAGGTGATGATGACGATGATCATATTGATACCATCAGTTCACCAACGGTCCACTAACCCTTGGTCCATGTTCCGGCAGACGAAGACGCCGATTCGGACGTGTCGTGCGTGGGGACGCCGGAGAGCCGCCGGCCGTCCAAGGACGAATCGTCGTCGTCTTCGGACTCGCAGCAATCGGGCGACGAGTACAACGTCTACTTCTACGACCCGAAGGCTTTGCTGTCGAGCGCGGGACAGCAGCAAGCCAAGAAGGCAGACGCCGCGCTAGGTACGTACTTGTGTTTGGATGTGTGTTAGGGATGTCAATCGATTATTTTTTTCATATCGATTATCGAATCGAAATGAAAACTGATAATCGATAAATTTACTTTTTTCTATTTTCCCCCAAAAAAGCAGTGGAATTGAGGCAGGATAAGATGTATATATTCTGTAAATCGGAGGTATTTTCACGCTTCAGGTTCACATTTGCCCCGTAAGAAATATCTAAAACGGCGCTTTCTTATTTTTTCTGAAGGGGCGCACTGTCAAATTTGAGGTTAGAGTCACGAGAATGATTTCCTCCATTGCTACAAAGCTTCAGATAAGCCAGCGCTACACAGCTGTGAGGGATTTTGTGAAACTAAAATTTAAATAAGTGCGCCTTCTGCAAATATTCGCGTTTCCGACGATTTTGTTGCAATTTCGATGTTTTCGATTAAATTAGTGAAATCGGTTAATCGTTTTTTTCTCATAATCGATTAATCGAATCGATTAATCATAATCGCTCGACACCCCTAATAAATTGTATAAGTAAACTAATAATTTCCCCCGTCTGTGCAGACTCGAGCGGCGTGTTCGCGCACCTGTCCCTGACCGAGGACCCGTGGGACGTGCTGTTTGCGCGGGCCGAGGGCTTGCACGCTCACGGACACGGCCGCGAGGCTTGTCTGCTGGGCGTTCGTCTCGCGCAGGAGCTGCTGGCCAATCCGCCCGATCTCACCCTGGACGTGCCTCCCCAGCCGGTCAAGGGCAAGAAGAAGAAGGTGAGCTGGACACGGGCTTTCCGCTTTACATTGTCGGGCTCATTTTAATGGATACTTGATCGACTCCTCTCATATCCAAACGAGCTGTGCTAGGATGTAAGATTTTTGCTTTTCATAACCAATGGCTGAAGCAAACAATTATTTGAAGATCATTAATTTGTAAAAAACTTGTGCTAAAGATAGGACATAGTAGACATTCTGTTCCTCTGTTCCCCAGCTCAACTCTGCGTCGCACCAGCTGAGCTGTCTGGCCTCGGCCACGCTGGCCAAATGCGCCTTCCTGTGCACGCTGCTCGCGGAGAGTCTGGAGCACTTCCAGCTGGCGTTCCGCGTCGGGCTGTTCGGGCTGGAGATGGCGCGGCCGCCCGCCAGCACCAAGCCGCTCGAGGTGAGTCGGTCTGCGTCCGTCGCGGCCCGAGTGGCACGGAAAACGTCGTCTCGAACGTTCGGTGGACGTCGGAAAGCTGGCGGGGGATAACTTGCGTCGACGTTCGGGTGGAACGAATTCGAAAATTTGGCGAATGTGAACAATGAACGCAGGTTTTCCCCTGTAAGGTAATCCCCCGAAAAGCCAACGGGGGCTAACTTGCATTCGATGTTCGGGTAGAACCTGATCGATCGTTTGGCTAATGTGAACGTTTCACGCAAGTTATCCCCCGTTGGCTTTTCGACGTCCACCGAATCGAAATAACGTTTGCTGAACGTTTTTGTGCTACTTCGGAGAGATGTTAAATTACCGTTAGGAAAAAAATGTGGAAATATCGCCAAAATATGGTAACATTGGTAAGATTTAAAATGTGTTCCAAGAAATCTTTGTGCCATAACCTTGTATTTGTGTATTTTTTTATTTTGCAACTCACCTGGGAGTTGCAATTTACATGAAATTACTGAAGTGCCGACGAATGGAGGAATCACTTGAACAGGGACAGAACAGCCCTTTGCCCTTTGCATGGGCAAAAAAATCACAGAAATCATGACTGAAAAATCCAAATTTGACTAGGTACTTTTGCCAAATAATTGAAAAAAGTGGCATGTCACCGTAAAATCGCTAAAAAATATAAACGGAAAATTCGCGGTACCTAACGGCAATTCTAATGGTTCCGTTCCCGGCCAGGTCAAGCTGGCCAACCAGGAGTGCGAGCTGGTGAGCCTGCTGAAACGCATCCCGCTCGGCAACTGGGAGATCGCCATGATCCGGGACCGGGCCAACCAGCTCAAGGCCGGCACGCTGCGATCGCGGGGCGAGGCCCTGCTGCCAATCATGCTGGCCAGCTTCATATTCGACGCTCTCTCCGCTCCAGGTAACGTCTCGGCCACGTTTTCTCAGACTGCGAAACTATTTCCCCTAAAACCATTGCCGTATTCCAGATACCGGGGCATTCGGTCGATAATAATTCTTACTGAATCCATTCGGAAAGCGTCTGGGCCTATTGGGCCTGTAATAACGCTTTATGGATTCATTCTGTAACCAGTTGGACTATTGGGTCTGTATAGGTTTGCACGGCTCAATGTTGTGCTCAATGCATTGAACTCGAGGTCGAATTCAATAAATTGAACCATCTATACCATAATTGAATTCAACGGATTATCGAATTTAAGCTTGAATCCTGGGTTGAATTCAATGTTTTCCCTATATATAGGACGTGTTCTTAATATTGTTCAAGTTTCCATTCAAGAGAAGGAAGGAAATGCCACTGCCTTCTAGAAACAACGCTTTTGGAAGGCTGTGCCACCATTTTCAATGAATTCAAAACATTGTAATCGGCACCTGTAAGAGCAATCAAGTTTTGTGTCAATGCATTGAAGTCAAGGTTGAGTTCAATGCATTGACACAAAACTTGATTGCTCAATGCATTGAATTCAACCTTGACTTCGATGCATTGAATTCAACCTCGACTTCAATGCATTGAATCCAACCTCGACTTCAATGCATTGAATTCAACCTTAACTTCAATGCATTGATCTCAACATTCCGCTCAGCGGATTGAACGTAACATCGAACTGTGCAAGTCTAGCGTAAGAAATCCTACTGGTTCCGTTCCCACACCTACTGCGGCTACTGGATCTTTAAATGTAACAAGGGTGTAGCTCTGTAAACGTGTAACACGTGTAACACGCCAACGTTACGCTGTGCCAGCCGACCGGCTGATATGAAATCCTATCTATCCTATCTATCTTTACTGAAATTAATTTTATGTTTCAAAATTTCCCTAGGTATATTTCCTATAGGTATTTCTGAAAAAACAATCCTTTAAAAATCCTATATTTTCAGGGAAAAAATCCTATAAATCCAAAAAAGGTAGCTGTGAGCCCGCATCGAAAGATTTTGCATAGCGCTGTAAACATTGTGATAATCTCGATAAGTACGTCGATCTGTGATTGAACCGTTTAAACCCAGCGTAAGAAATCCTACTGATTCCATTCCCATACCAACTGTGGCTACTGGATCTGTAAATTTAACAAGGTTGTAGCTCTGTAAACGTGTAAGACGTGTAACCCACCAACCTGACTTTGTGACTTTGCTTGCAGCGATGAGCCAGCGCGACCTTCGCAGCCAGCTGACGAGTCCCGGCTTCCGGCTGGCCACCGACGAGATCCTGGGCTTCGAGGCCGCGGTGGCCGCCCTGGGGCTCAAGGCCAACGTGTCGGAGGCCGACCACCCGCTGCTCTGCGAGGGAACGCGAAGACAGCGGTGAGTCTCGATGCTCGGTCGTAGACGGCCGCTGGGGCTCGGCTAGAGCCTAGTTCAATCAACTTAGGGGTTACACTATTTCGTATCTGAAGGACATTGTTACTGGTTTAGGCTGATACTAGGATGCAATGGGTAAAAGGGAAGCAAAGCTGGAAAAATGAGGAACCCTTACAGGAAATGAAGCCCGAACCTCCAGATTGCCGGTCAGGTGCTCTACCATCTGAGCTATCCGGGCATTCATTCTCCCGCTTCGCCAGGTGGGATAAGGGGACCTTCTGATTGCCGGTCAGGTGCTCTACCATCTGAGCTATCCGGGCATGCATTCTCCATCTTTGCTGGGTGGGATAAGGGGACCTCCTGATTGCCGGTCAGGTGCTCTACCATCTGAGCTATCCGGGCTGACTTTCTCCTGCTTTGCTGGGTGGGATGAGGGGACCTTCTGATTGCTGGTCGGGTGCTCTACCATCTGAGCTATCCGGGCTGACTTTCTCCATCTTTGCTGGGTGGGATAAGGGGACCTCCTGATTGCCGGTCAGGTGCTCTACCATCTGAGCTATCCGGGCACACATTCTCCCGCTTCGCCGGGTGGGATAAGGGGACCTTCTGATTGCCGGTCAGGTGCTCTACCATCTGAGCTATCCGGGCATGCATTCTCCATCTTTGCTGGGTGGGATAAGGGGACCTCCTGATTGCCGGTCAGGTGCTTTACCATCTGAGCTATCCGGGCTGACTTTCTCCTGCTTTGCTGGGTGGGATGAGGGGACCTTCTGATTGCTGGTCAGGTGCTCTACCATCTGAGCTATCCGGGCACGCATTCTCCATCTTTGCTGGGTGGGATAAGGGGACCTCCTGATTGCCGGTCACTTGCTCTACCATCTGAGCTATCCGGGCACGCATTCTCCCGCTTTGCCGGGTGGGATAAGGAGACCTCCTGATTGCCGGTCAGGTGCTCTACCATCTGAGCTATCCGGGCATTCATTCTCCTGCTTTGCTGGGTGGGATAAGGGGACCTCCTGATTGCCGGTCAGGTGCTCTACCATCTGAGCTAACCGGGCACACATCCTCCCGCTTTGCCGGGTGGGATAAGGAGACCTCCTGATTGCCGGTCAGGTGCTCTACCATCTGAGCTATCCGGGCATTCATTCTCCTGCTTTGCTGGGTGGGATAAGGGGACCTCCTGATTGCCGGTCAGGTGTTCTACCATCTGAGCTATCCGGGCATTCATTCTCCTGCTTTGCTGGGTGGGATAAGATGACCTCCTGATTGCCGGTCAGGTGCTCTACCGTCTGAGCTATCCGGGCTCGTTTCACCCATGTATTAATGTCTTCACAAACCTGGATAAATAAAATAAAAATTAATAAAAAAATTCTCTTGCTTCTCCGGGTGGGATGAGGGGACCTCCGAAGGAGACGAGAGGGCATCAAATTTCTTAGACTCATGTCTACCATATCCTATCTTTAGCTTTAGTTCTGAAAACAACTTCTACTAAGACATTATTAAACTATTAAAACTTCACGTTTTTAACGTCAGTCGAGCCATCACCCTCGACGAAGTCAGGAAACCAGTGAGACTTTTGATGTGGCATTCAAATCCCAGATTGAACTTTGAAATAGTCTTTTCCAAGACGAGAGGTCCCGGCTAACCCTCGTATCTCTCATATCTCAGTATTTTACTGTGTCTCTGACGTATTCTATAGCAAACTTTGTACAATATAATGTTTCTTGGTTTTGTTCCTGGAATAAAAACATATTATTATTATTATTATTATCTCGACTCAGCGGCGACCTGGCGATCTCGCTGCTGGTCCACTACAAGGACGACTCCAACAAGGTGGCCCGCACCATGGACAAGCTGCCCACGACCCTTGCCACCCCGCTAACCCTCGTATCTCCTCGTCTCAGCGGCGACCTGGCAATCTCGCTGCTGGTCCACTACAAGGACGACTCCAACAAGGTGGCCCGCACCATGGACAAGCTGCCCACGACCCTTGCCACCCCGCTAACCCTCGTATCTCCTCGTCTCAGCGGCGACCTGGCAATCTCGCTGCTGGTCCACTACAAGGACGACTCCAACAAGGTGGCCCGCACCATGGACAAGCTGCCCACGACCCTTGCCACCCCGCTAACCCTCGTATCTCCTCGTCTCAGCGGCGACCTGGCAATCTCGCTGCTGGTCCACTACAAGGACGACTCCAACAAGGTGGCCCGTACCATGGACAAGCTGCCCACGACCCTTGCCACCCCGCTAACCCTCGTATCTCCTCGTCTCAGCGGCGACCTGGCAATCTCGCTGCTGGTCCACTACAAGGACGACTCCAACAAGGTGGCCCGCACCATGGACAAGCTGCCCACGACCCTTGCCACCCCGCTAACCCTCGTATCTCCTCGTCTCAGCGGCGACCTGGCAATCTCGCTGCTGGTCCACTACAAGGACGACTCCAACAAGGTGGCCCGCACCATGGACAAGCTGCCCACGACCCTTGCCACCCCGCTAACCCTCGTATCTCCTCGTCTCAGCGGCGACCTGGCGATCTCGCTGCTGGTCCACTACAAGGACGACTCCAACAAGGTGGCCCGCATCATGGACAAGCTGCTGGACCGCGACGTGCACCAGCTGATCAAGTCGCCGATCGTGGGGGCGTACTACGCCAACCACGCGGCTGCCAAGAACCTGCCGGCGCAGCGCAAGAAGGCGGAGACGGCGACGACTTCGGCCGCGGCCGAGGCGGTCGACAAGTCTGCCAGCGGTCAGTATCGAGGTTAATACACGCGCTGGCTGGATTTCTTTTGTGTGTTTTTGTTAGTTTGTTGCGAATTTGGCTTGCCGGTCATTGAGGGTTGATGGAATCGGTGATTTCAAGCGTTTCAATTTTAGCAAATCTATCGACAAGAAATGCATCCCAACGGGGGGTAACATATCTAACACTAATCATTAAAAAAACTCATCTAGGTATCTAGAAGCTTGAAAAAAATTGCCAAAATTGCCAATAGTGCCAATATTACCAAAATTGCTTCAAAATCTCAAGTTAACCCAACTGGCTAGTCATTATCTGGCCTTTCTGTTTGAGATAAGTGATTTCACAAGCAGTTTAATCCATTTTGGTTTCAAACAATGTAAAAAATTGCTCGCTTCATTCACACTATTCATCGTCTACAACTCTCTCACTTGCTGCATCAGGTTATCCTTTGGTTTCATCATCTAGTGGCCCAATTGGGGCCAGTTAAATACCTAGTTGTGGCCAGGAACACTGTCAAAACGTGTACTTGGATTACCTGCTTGGAATTTGAGACGTGCCAATCTATTTCAATTAAAGAGGAAACGAAACGCCAGTGTTTTCGTCGTACGCGGAGGTTCACGCGGGAACTTCTCCTGGCCGCAAATACCAACACAGGAGTTTGGAAAAAAATACACGTGTAGTCGAAGGGTTCAAGATCGTCTTCAATAAAATGTCTTTAAAAAATATCGAAGTTTGCGTCCCTATTTTACTAATTAAAACTCAATATAGTTTTATAAAAGGATCAAATTCGTTTTAAAGATCGTTTTCAGAAGAAATAACTGGGAAAATGGTCCAATTTTGTCCGTCAATGCCCATGGACCACTAATCGAAGATTCATTGCCTCTGTTTCGGCTTGTCCCGGAATAAACGGTAAAATTTTGAAGTAATGTTGTTGGCTGAAATCCCATATTAAAAACACACAGAATTTGATACAGTGCTTCTGAAACACATCACTTTAGGCATTGGGAAACAATCTTGATCTTTTAAAACGATATTTTTAAAATGATCGTAGAAAGAAGATCTCGATCAAATTTAAAGATCATTGTATAAAAAACGATCGCGATCAGTTCCAAGATCACTGAAAAAGGATCTCGATTGCTCGATCTCGATCTCTTGAAAGGATCCTTCCCCGACTGTGGTTTGACGACGTCTTGCTTTCAGGGAGCGGCGGAGGCGGCAGCGGACAGAGCTCGGCGGGCGGCGATTTCGAGCCCCACATGGTCACCGTGGCGATGGGCAATCCGCCCCCCGCCCCCCAAGTCACCACCACACGCACCACCAAGGTACGGCTCTTGCTCTAGTTTGGTCTTTCGTCGATTGATTCTCTTGATTACTAATTGATTACTTTTCACAAATTTAAGGTTAACCATTGCGTAAGGCTGGGTATACTGCAGGCAATGTCAGTGACTCGATGTCATCAACATTGGCTCTGCACCAATCAGAGACACCAAGGCAGAGTCGCAAACATGACGTCATGTACATCCAGAGTCTCTGATTGGTGCAGAACCAATGTTGATGACGTCTTGTCACTCACGTCACATTGCTTGATTTAAAACCAGCTTTTGTCAAACTGGAGATTGAGCCGTTAGTCCAACGTATCCTAAACAGTGAATCTATAGACTCTAGAATTGTCAAGATTTATAGAGTTGAAGTTTTTGTTTAGACTTCAGAGTTGTTAACTGTGGTGAATTTTACAACTGATTTTCTGGCTGATGGTGCCTTTAGTCCTCCGTATTTATAAGTTTGCAGAGAAAAAAGCTCAACATAGTTGAAGTTTGAATATACTGTTTGAAAGCTTTTGATTGGCTGAATTCGGCGCAGATTTCGTCTGCGAATTTATTTGCGGAGCACTATACTCACAGTTAGCTTGTACCTGAGGCTGGGCTGCTTCGGAGCGCAGAACCTCAATTGTTCTCTATCTCGTCGCTTCCAGGAGGCTCGTTTCAAGAACAAGCGCATCTACCCGTCGATCCCGAACCAGCCGTCGGAAGCCGGCGCTCACTTCATGTTCGAGCTGGCCAAGACGGTGCTCACGAAGGCGGGCGGCAACAGCAGCACTTCGCTCTTCACCCAGGTGAGCGCCGGGTCCAGTCTCGGCTCCCTTCCAGGCCAGGCCTTGGTGCCGGCACCGGGTCCACCCTCGGCTCCCTTCCAGGCCAGGCCTTGGTGCCGGCACCGGGTCCACCCTCGGCTCCCTTCCAGGCCAGGCCTTGGTGCCGGCACCGGGTCCACCCACGGCTCCCTTCCAGGCCGGGCCTTGGTGCTGGCACCGGGTCCACCCTCGGCTCCCTTCCAGGCCAGGCCTTGGTGCCGGCACCGGGTCCACCCTCGGCTCCCTTCCAGGCCAGGCCTTGGTGCCGGCACCGGGTCCACCCACGGCTCCCTTCCAGGCCGGGCCTTGGTGCTGGCACCGGGTCCACCCTCGGCTCCCTTCCATTTTCGGTTCCCTACATAGAATATGATTGATGATGCAGATAAACAAACTTATCAAATATTTGAAATCATCCTCGGTTCACGAATCCAGATAGCTTATTTCTACTTTCAAGGGCAACAATTACTCCTTTGAAGGGAAATGACGCAAGGCTAAGAAAATAAACATTGCAAATTTACACAACCAAAGCAAGCTGTTTAGTTTTAACATCGTCATCATCGACTATCCAATTTTTGAGACTTGTAGTGATACAAATTTTGGAGAATACTTATAGGCACAACCTTCTAAGAACAGACGATTTTTATAGTTAATGTTTCCCGTGTAGAAATCAACCAATCGAATGGCCATATGAGCCAATGTAACAGAGCTCCAGTACGAAGAGTACCTATTAAAACCTAGGCATCAAACACCACCTAAGTGAAGACTCCTGTGTCCCCTCCAACCTTGCTTCCTCTCGACGTGACGGACGCTTTCCGTTTGCTTCGCAGGCTTCGACGAGTCAGAACCACCACGGGCCGCACCGCGCGCTGCACATCTGTGCGTTCCAGATCGGTCTGTACGCGCTCGGCCTTCACAACTGCGTCAGTCCCAACTGGCTGAGTCGGACGTACTCCTCGCACGTCTCGTGGATCACTGGTGAGCTGCCAGCGCCCTTGTCTGGCTTAGTCTGGTCTCGGAGCTGTGGACTCGGGCCGCTGAAAAAACCTCCAAATCTCTCAGTTTTAGTTGGTAACTTTACTGCACATTCAAAAGTTAAATAATATTGGGGGGGTCACTGGACTGATAACAGAGATATGAGGGTTTAAAGCTTGAATTTTATCTTCGGTGGCTTTAGGAAATCAGGTCAAAACCAGCACATAAACCAGAATAGCTCTTCATCGACCTCACCATAATGTTTCAACAATTTTCTATACTACGCTATACTAAAAAGATCATTATCTGCTGTCTCTCGTCTTAAGAAAAACTGGGATCATTGAACTAACTTCTAAGATAAGGGCATTTCATTATTGACATTACTGTTTGAGGGGGAAATTTTTGGCGAATTTTAGCAATTTGTTCCACGAATGTAAAGCTGTACATATTTAAAAACTAATAAACAAAGTAAGATATGATTTAAATTTTAAATTAGGGATGTCAAAAGACTATTTTTTTCAAATCAATTATCGAATTGAAAAGATAACTGTACCTAACTGATAATCGATTAATTATCGGTCATTAATCTAGTGATCGATTTTTTCGATTTTTTCCAAAAAGAATCGTGTAATTGAGGCAGGATATGATGTATTCTGTAAATCGGGGTTTTTTTCACTTTACAGGTTCACATTTGCACTGTAATAAATATCTAAAACGGCGCTTTTGCAATCTTTCTAAATAGTAGCACTCTCTCAAATTTGAGTTTAAAGTCCAGATAATGATTTCCTCCATTGCTACAAAGCTTCAGATAAGCCAGTGCTACACAGCTGTGTGGGATTTTGTGAAACTAAAATTTAAAAAGTGCGCCTTAAGCAAATATTCGCATTTCGGACGTTTTTGTTGGAATTTCGATGTTTTCGATTATTTTAGTGACATCGATGAATCGTTTTTTTTTCATAATCGTAATTGATGAATGGTAATCGATTGACACCCCTAATTTACATAGATGTAATCACGTTAAATCAACGAGGTTTACACTTTCCTCACGCACTGCGGCGCCTTTCCAGGCCAAGCGATGGAGATCGGAGCGCCCGCCATCTCGTTCCTGATCGACACGTGGGAGGGCCACCTGACTCCGCCCGAGGCCGTCAGCATCGGGGACCGGGCTTCGCGCGGCTGCGATCCCAACATCGTCCGCGCCGCCGCCGAGCTGGCGCTGTCCTGTCTGCCGCACTCCCACGCGCTCAATCCCAACGAGATACAGCGCGCCATTCTGCAGGTAGGCGGGGCAAAGTCTCTTAGTCGATATTCAGTTGTCTATCGAATAGGATGGTGTTGCCTATGGCGTAAAAATGGTTTATGCCTTAGTGGCTATCTAATTCTATCTAGGAAATAATGTCTTCACTTTTCTGTTCTTAAAATTTGTTTCACACGGGAGAACAGTCGCATTGGCGTTATTAAATTTCTTTGACTCGTGTTTACTACACTAGAATTAATTTGAATTTGCCACTTTTTGGGGATCTGTTATCATAGATTAGACCATAGACCATATACCATAGAATCAAATGATTAAGTTTTTCTCAAATTTCCAATAAAAAATGTATTTATCATTACCTACAATTATTTACCATTGACTCTTTACAAATGGTAAAGAGTCAAATGATACTTTACTTCGAAGTCCACCAGGCTGTGGTAAAGTAAAGCTAACACGACTGTAGGTATGTCGTTTGCATCGTTGGCGTTATTTACTTTATTTTAGCTGTTTTGTGGCGTCTTCAGGCCATTTACAGGAGTAGTTTTTACTCCCTCCAGGGCCTGGATCCACCAAAGGAGATTCTGTGGATTCCTCTGGAGTTTTCACAGAACCCCCAAAAGTTTACCCCATTTCGTTTTCACAAAGCGGGATTCTGTCTTCTTTGGGAGAGTAATTACCCCATTGAAAACCTCTGCTACTGAGCAGGGTTTTGTCAATCTCCCAAAATCTTGAACTCACCTTGTACTTTTATCACTATTTTTTTAAACATTTTCTTGCAAACATGCAGCAGCATTTTACACCAATAGAAAAGTATGTGTTGACTGATTATGTAAGTACTTGCATTTTAATTTGCAAGTGGCAGCTAAAATTTGGCAATTTAAAGTTAGTCTACGTCCAATTTAGGCGTTATTGATTTCCGAGAAAACTGTCTTTTGATTTCGGAATGATGAGTTCCAAAATTGAGGAACTCTGATTGGTCAATTTCATTTTACCTCCCCACCAATTACCTCTTTTGAAATCTCCTTTTGAGAATACGGATAGTTGAGGGAATATTTTTGGTGGTTTTGCAGGGAGAATAAAATCTCCTTTTTGCCAAAACCCCCATTTCAAAATCCCTTCTTTGTGAATCCGGGCCCAGAACGCTCTTGCCCGTGGATGGAGTATACTACAGGTTTTTTGTCAAATTTCAGTTTCACATGACTCTGGGACCTTTTTTTTCACTCTATCCCGTGATTGAACATGCCACGGTGAATGCTGCCATCTTGAAGATGCAATGCAAAAGGCATGCAAAAGTGACATGCAAAAGTGACTGCTAGCGCTGCAGTGGAAAGCGTGTTCTCTCATGGGACAGAGGATCAGGGGTGCGATTGTGTGACTTTTGTGGGTTCTAAATCATTCGTTTTCAATTATCACTACAGGATGGTTTGGTCAGTGATTTGATATCGAGTGATTTCCAGTCAAATCAAACGAAAATAATGTACACATTTTCACCCCAGGTCTGCAGTGCAAGGTCAGGGCCATCAGAACATATTTCACTTTCCCACCAATCGACAGATATTTCACGTCCCGAGTTAATTCTAAATGTGGATGTTGCATTTTATGACTGCTGATTTGTTCCGTAGGTATATCCACAACAAAAAAATACAAAAACCCAAGTCATATCTTGCAGCATGGCGAATTGACCCAATGCATTGTATGAAGCCAATCTGCTGTCTTTGCAGTGCAAGGAGCAGAGTGATCTGATGCTGGAGCACTCCTGTCTGACCGTGGAGAACGCGGCCAAAGGCGGGGGCGTCTACCCAGAGGTGCTGTTCCAGGTGGCCAAGTATTGGTACGAGCTCTTCGCCAGGGTGAGTCCTTCTCGGTACATCTTGGGACAGGAGCGGTTGGGATGGGATAGGCCTAAAGCTGCGAGGGAGCTTTTTTGACAAAAGGCTGCCACGGCAGTTTTATACAGTTAAAATAACATGGCTCTAATTTTAATACAATATCGATGAGGTATTAAATAATATCTTTCTATGTTACGTTAATCCATCTTGCATCTTCTATCTTCCATCTTGGAGATGCAAGGCAATAATGGAACAGAGCCGTGCAAAAAGGATGGAAAATTGCTGTCTTTATCGGATTCATTGAGGTTTCATGGGCTGTTTCCCTTACAGTGTTTACCTCGTACCGGATACATTTTACATGCCATTCTTTTTGTTGGATTGCAAAGAAACTTATGTCTACGGAATCCTCACACATTTGACTACCAATTTGCACTCTAAAGCTGTGTTTACAGGGTTCAATGTTTCGTTCAATGCATTGAACGAAACATTGAATGCTCTTGAAGGGACGTTTACACGACTCAATTTTCTAAATTCATTGAAAATGGTGGCCTAGCCTTCCAAAATCGTTGTTTCTAGAAGGCAGTAACATACCGTTACATCTATTGAAAGGAAAATTTAATGAATAAAATTGAGAAAACATTGAATTCAACAGTGTTTTAGACGGTTCAATGCATTGACTTCCACCTTGAACTCAATGCATTGAACGAAACATTGAGCCGTGTAAACACGGTCCCAGCTTTAGAAGCTCGACAACCCCCCTTTAAATTCAAAGAAAGAAAGCGATCCAATTTCCCCGCGTCTGCGAAACGAACCGCAACCGAATCCGCCGCGTTCCTCCCTCCAGAGCGCCCCCGGCGGCATGGACCAGCTGATGGACAACGAGGGCTGCCACGACGACGGCGGGCCCCTGATCGCGCTGGTCGAAGGGGGCCCCGTCATGGAGATGGGCCCCCCGCTCAGTGCGGGGCCCCCGTCGGGCGTGGTGATGGCGACCACCCCGCCGCCGCACTACCAAGGTCATCCGGCCATCACGACCTTGGCCATGGGTCACGTGCCTTACACCACGGTGAGCGAACTTTCATGGCCCGGTTAGCTTTTCGACGTCCACCGAACGTTCGAGGTAACTTTCGCTGAACGTTTTTGTGCCACTTGGGAGAGATGGTAAATGACCTTTAGGAAAACAATTTAGGAATATTGCCAAAATATGGTAAAAATGGTAAGATTTAAAATGTGTTGAAAGAAACGTTTGTGCCATAACCTTGTATTTGAGAGAAAATTGTAACTGGCCTCTGGTCTCCCCGGAGATCCCCCCTTATCCCACCCAACGAAGCGGGAAGAATGTGTGACCGAATAGCTCAGTCGGTAGAGCACCTGCCCGGCAAGCAGGAGGTCCCGGGTTCGTATCTCGGTTCGGGTGCACATTTTTCCAGCTTTGCCTCCCTACCAACCTTGTGATTGTATATTTTTTTTTGCAACTCACCTAGGAGTTACAATTTACATCAAATGAGAGCTTAGCAGAGCTTAGCAGAGCTTACAAGAGCACTTCCTAACCCAAAATATGATGTGGTTTTGACTAGGGATGCCGCCAGTTAGTTTTTTCGTATCCGAATATCCGTCCAAACTATCCGGATACTATCCGGATATCCGGATGTCCTGATGTCCGGATATCCGGATGTCTTTTGTTTCGCCAACCCCTCAATTGTATTTTTGGTAACTCCATGGGATTTCAGATGATTAATCATCGATGAGGTAGAGGCTCCAGTAAACACAAGTTTATTGTTACATTTTTTACACAACCCTTTTGATTCGCCGGCTCCAACACTGAAGTAATCCCACGCAAAAGATGTTTTTTTACTCGCATTCGCGTCCGCCATGTTGCCACTCAACCGCTACTGGTTAACCACCAGCTGATTGACCGTGGCCGGGTGTAAAGGGGGGGGGGGAGGGGATGACGTCAGCAGCGTTGCCAGAGCCTGGAGAGGCGGAGAAGGCATGCCTTGCAGTGTACTCTCGTAAAACAAAAAAATAATTTTTTCCCCCGGATATCCGGATAGTTTGAATTGTAACCGGTTTGGAAACTATTCGGTTACTATCCGGATATCCGCCGGCATCCCTAGTTTTGACCAGTAATATGCAAATTTACTATATAAGTAGACACGAATCAGAAACATCTAGGTAACGACTTTCCCCCCAAAATCGCCAGTGGTTTTGACCTAGTAATTTGCTAATGTACTGTACTATAAAAGTAGACACGAATCAGAAACATCTAGGTAACGACTTTCCCCCGAAAATCGCCAGTGGTTTTGACCTAGTAATTCGCTAAT
Organism: Nemoura dubitans; assembly: GCA_921293005.1. NCBI lineage: Eukaryota > Metazoa > Arthropoda > Insecta > Plecoptera > Nemouridae > Nemoura > Nemoura dubitans. The sequence continues at coordinate 11,337,157 of OV121078.1, read as the reverse complement.
GTACTGTACTATAAAAGTAGACACGAATCAGAAACATCTAGGTAACGACTTTCCCCCGAAAATCGCCAGTGGTTTTGACCTAGTAATTCGCTAATGTACTGTACTATAAAAGTAGACACGAATCAGAAACATCTAGGTAACGACTTTCCCCCCGAAATCGCCAGTGGTTTTGACCTAGTAATTCGCTAATGTACTGTACTATAAAAGTAGACACGAATCAGAAACATCTAGGTAACGACTTTCCCCCCGAAATCGCCAGTGGTTTTGACCTAGTAATTCGCTAATGTACTGTACTATAAAAGAAGTTAACTACCCCCCCCCCCCCTTTCCCCCCCGTTTGTTCCAGATGCCGTACAGCCTGGTGGGGCTGCACCCGCACCGCCTGATGGCACACACGCACCCGCCGCCGCCCAACCTGCACATGTTCCTGGCGCCGCCCGCGTTCCAGTACCCGCCGCACACGGCCAACGCGGCGTACGCGGGCGGAGGCGTGCCCGGACATCCGGGGCACGGCGCCAACGGCATGCCGCCCATGCAGTACCTCACGTTGGCGCCGTCCCGGGTCAACCAGGGGCATCCCGGGTACCACATGCAGCCTCCACCGGCCATGCAGGTAAGGGGCCACCAGGGTATCACGTGCAGCCATGCAGGTGAGGGGCAACCAGGGTATCACGTGCAGGTGAGGGGTCACCAGGGTATCACGTGCAGGTGAGGGGTCACCAGGGTATCACGTGCAGGTAAGGGGTCACCAGGGTATCACGTGCAGGTGAGGGGTCACCAGGGTATCACGTGCAGGTAAGGGGTCACCAGGGTATCACGTGCAGGTGAGGGGCAACCAGGGTATCACGTGCAGGTGAGGGGTCACCAGGGTATCACGTGCAGGTGAGGGGTCACCAGGGTATCACATGCAGGTGAGGGGCAACCAGGGTATCACGTGCAGGTGAGGGGTCACCAGGGTATCACGTGCAGGTGAGGGGCAACCAGGGTATCACGTGCAGGTGAGGGGTCACCAGGGTATCACGTGCAGGTGAGGGGTCACCAGGGTATCACGTGCAGGTAAGGGGCCACCAGGGTATCACGTGAAGGTGAGGGGCCACCAGGGTATCACGTGCAGGTGAGGGGCAACCAGGGTATCACGTGCAGGTGAGGGGCCACCAGGGTATCACGTGCAGGTGAGGGGCCACCAGGGTATCACGTGCAGGTGAGGGGCAACCAGGGTATCACGTGCAGGTGAGGGGTCACCAAGGTATCACGTGCAGGTGAGGGGAAACCAGGGTATCACGTGCAGGTGAGGGGTCACCAGGGTATCACGTGCAGGTGAGGGGCCACCAGGGTATCACGTGCAGGTGAGAAGCCACCAGGGTATCACGTGCAGGTGAGGGGTCACCAGGGTATCACGTGCATGTAAGGGGTCACCAGGGTATCACGTGCAGGTAAGGGGTCACCAGGGTATCACGTGCAGGTGAGGGGCAACCAGGGTATCACGTGCAGGTGAGGGGTCACCAGGGTATCACGTGCAGGTGAGGGGTCACCAGGGTATCACATGCAGGTGAGGGGCAACCAGGGTATCACGTGCAGGTGAGGGGTCACCAGGGTATCACGTGCAGGTGAGGGGCAACCAGGGTATCACGTGCAGGTGAGGGGCCACCAGGGTATCACGTGCAGGTGAGGGGCCACCAGGGTATCACGTGCAGGTGAGGGGCAACCAGGGTATCACGTGCAGGTGAGGGGTCACCAAGGTATCACGTGCAGGTGAGGGGCAACCAGGGTATCACGTGCAGGTGAGGTTTCACCAGGGTATCACGTGCAGGTGAGGGGCCACCAGGGTATCACGTGCAGGTGAGGGGCCACCAGGGTATCACGTGCAGGTGAGGGGCCACCAGGGTATCACGTGCAGGTGAGGGGTCACCAGGGTATCACGTGCAGGTAAGGGGCCACCAGGGTATCACGTGCAGGTGAGGGGCCACCAGGGTATCACGTGCAGGTGAGGGGTCACCAGGGTATCACGTGCAGGTAAGGGGCCACCAGGGTATCATGTGCAGGTGAGGGGCAACCAGGGAATCACGTGCAGCCATGCAGGTGAGGGGCCACCAGGGTATCACGTGCAGGTGAGGGGCCACCAGGGTATCACGTGCAGGTGAGGGGTCACCAGGGTATCATGTGCAGGTGAGGGGCCACCAGGGTATCACGTGCAGGTGAGGGGCCACCAGGATATCACGTGCAGGTGAGGGGCCACCAGGGTATCACGTGCAGGTGAGGGGCCACCAGGGTATCACGTGCAGGTGAGGGGCCACCAGGGTATCACGTGCAGGTGAGGGGCCACCAGGGTATCACGTGCAGGTGAGGGGTCACCAGGGTATCACGTGCAGGTGAGGGGCCACCAGGGTATCACGTGCAGGTGAGGGGCCACCAGGGTATCACGTGCAGGTAAGGGGCCACCAGGGTATCCCGTGCAGGTGAGGGGCCACCAGGGTATCACGTGCAGGTGAGGGGCCACCAGGGTATCACGTGCAGGTGAGGGGCCACCAGGGTATCACGTGCAGGTGAGGGGTCACCAGGGTATCACGTGCAGGTTAGGGGCCACCAGGGTATCACGTGCAGGTGAGGGGCCACCAGGGTATCACATGCAGGTGAGGGGCCACCAGGGTATCACATGCAGCCATGTAGGTGAGGGGCCACCAGGGTATCACGTGCAGGTGAGGGGCCACCAGGGTATCTTGTGCAGCCGTGCTGGTGAGTGGCCACCACTTGCCCTTTTTAATTACCTTTTCAGTTAGATGACAGTTTTGTACAGGGACCGACACCGGAACCCAGAAACCCCCATTTTAAAGCTTGAACTGTTATCGTGACCCTAACACAGAAAGTAGTAAGAACTAACTGGAAACGAAATAAATATTAACAATTTTGTTTCGGTTCCAAAGGGTTCTTTTCGGTTCCAAACTTGGCTGACCTTTTTTTTTTATGCGATGCTTAATTAATTTTTTGAACACTTGATTGATGAGCGTAGCGAGCAAAGCGAGCGAAGCGAAATCATCAATTTCACTACTGCTAAAAAAAACACTTGGTGTGTGTTTGTATGTGTGTTTGCGCGCGCTCTACAGGCCAAACGCCTGCTTCGAGTGGGATGAAATTTTCAGGGTGTCTACTTTTGTTTTCAACTTAGACCCCCTGCGTTTTTCAAGAAAATCCTCCACACCCTTAACTTTCAAAGCAGAAAAAAGAGCAAAATTCGACAATTGGGCATGTTTGGAAAAGTACGGAAATTTATTTAAAAGTGTGTATTTTTTTCAAATGTTCCCAATTTCGATTTGCCTTTAGAAACCATCGAAACCATATCGAAACATCACACAAGATTTTTCCCAATAAAACCAACCCAATAAAACCCAATACAAACCCTTGGGCATGAGTTACATCTATGTATTAACATGCACAATGCTCAATGATCTCAAAATGAGCATATTTCCGCTACCCGACAGCTCGGACAAAAACAAATAAAGGTCAGAATCGTTTACATTTTCAAGTGATCAGAATTTTTGAGAAAGCATTGGTCCGGCTTGCTGCTCCATGATTTGCATAGGCTTCTTGCCTTAATCTTTTTGTGTGCTATATGCAAACCGCTACGCTCATCTTCAACGCAACACAAATTGCGTTCGCCCTAGTATAATATATGGTATTTATTGTAAAACTTAAAAAATTATGTTCATTTTGATATGTAAAAAAAAGTATTTTGACAAGTTCAGCTGATACCAGCATCATTCTTGAGCGATATACTTTTTATTTAAAGTTTGTGTAATCTGCTAAACAGCAGGAGGATCTTTGGCAGCCACTATAAAGATTCGATTTCAATCGATTAATCAAAAAATTTATTTTATGATGTACTACATGAGTGCAAAATCAATTCCTAGTGGACACGAAAGCAAATTCAATGTAATGGTGGTGACCGTAAGTCTTGTTCTGACACTTCGTTGTATGCCCAGGGCCAGCTGACGGTGATCCAAGGACCCAGCCAGCCTCCGCCCAACGTGGTCTGTCCGCCCGGCATGGTCCAGCAGCAGCAGATGAACGCGGCCGGTCTCCAGGGCCAGCCCCGGCAGCAAGCCCAGGTACGCGACCATCTCTCAGGCCGGTCTGGTTGCTGGCGTCTGAGCAAACGTTTCATGCAGCCGGGGGCCCGGTTTCATGCAGCTGGGGGCCCAGTTTCATGCAGCTGGGGGCCCGGTTTCATGCAGCTGGGGGCCCGGTTTCATGCAGCCGGGGGCCCGGTTTCATGCAGCTGGGGGCCCGGTTTCATGCAGCTGGGGGCCCAGTTTCATGCAGCTGGGGGCCCGGTTTCATGCAGCCGGGGGCCCGGTTTCATTCAGCTGGGGGCCCGGTTTCATGCAGCTGGGGGCCCAGTTTCATGCAGCCAGGGGCCCGGTTTAATGCAGCCGGGGGCCCGGTTTCATGCAGACAGGGGCCCGGATTTGTGAGGGCAAAAGTCTGCACCAATAGTTTTATGCTGTCAAAATAACATGTCTCTGATTATTTTTGTATTGAGAAATTATACGTACCACTACTTTGCGCAGTTTGTTGACCTCATTTAATTTTTCAGTTTAGCAGTATGATTTTTTATAGCTAATTTATCTTACAATTAAAAACCATACAATATCTAATAGTACAATTTAAAATGTAATATTTTAGTATGTTTGATACCTTCGATCACTGCTCCGGTACGGGATAAGCAACTAGTGTGCCGTGCCAGCTCTCACTGCTCTGGTACGGGATAGGCAACTAGTGTGCCGTGCCAGCTCTCACTGCTCCGGTACGGGATAGGCAACTAGTATGCCGTGCCAGCTCTCACTGCTCCGGTACGGGATAGGCAACTAGTATGCCGTGCCAGCTCTCACTGCTCCGGTACGGGATAGGCAACAAGTATGCCGTGCCAGCTCTCACTGCTCCGGTACGGGATAGGCAACTAGTATGCCGTGCCAGCTCTCACTGCTCCGGTACGGGATAGGCAACTAGTATGCCGTGCCAGCTCTTACTGCATTCACGATGTACCTATGTTGCCACTTTTACGTTATTTCAAAAGTGGATTAAAGATTAAAACCAACACACAAGGGGATTATTTAGCTATTTCTAAAATTATATTTTGTTATTTAGAATGGACTAGTGTATATTTCATATTTTAAATAGCAATACACAACGGTATAATCATGGTTATAGAGTTGATCTGACAGAAGAAGACATCTGGTAAGGCCCATACTTTAACATTGCACGGGATACATACAGCGCTGAGCTAGTTGCTTATCCCGGCTAGCAATGATCCAAAGAAACAATTTGGACAATTGGCTAAAGAAACAAGAAATACCGTTGAAGAAGTCACTACCTAACTTGCATGTTACGAAGCATCAGGCACTCTGTGAGAACTGAGACTTGTTTGTTGAGCATTTGAAAACCCACAGAAACATTTTTTTTTCTGTATATTTGGTTTATTTACTCATACAATTTTTTAAAATATTTACACTTGCCGACTTACGGTGTGTCTGAATTGGCTATTTCATGCGGTCTCGCGTACTCGTTCTTGACAAACGACGTCACAAGTCCTGTCCGAAACGCAAAGCCACAGAGACCAAGACCGCATGGCAGAGCGAGTACGCGAGACTTGGACGATGCAGTCTCGCAGACTTGGTCTCGGTGACTCGCCTGTTATCAAATGGCGGTCGGTACCGTGATTATGTCAGGTAGCAGAAGTTATCTGTATGAACATGTAACAAATTAAGTCACCGAAACCAAATTCGGGAGACTGAGACCGAATCAATTCCGACACGTCCTGGTGCAAGGCTAGTGATGTAAATTGCTTGAGCATAATCGTTTGGAGAATTGGCTCGGTTCGAGCATTTTTTTTTTTCAAAATGTTCCTGGATATGATTTATTGAACATAATCTCATTGAAGAGTGATAATTTATGTTTAGGAAATAAAAGGAAATGGATCCCACTTCCACACATGCGTGACATTTTCGTAGGTAACAAAATTGGTTCACAAAATCCTAAGACATGCTGATAGTGGCAGCCATTGAATGCCTGTGATGGATGACTGATGAGTGTGAACATGTGGCACTCGGAACAACAAACAGAGCAGGCGAATGAAGTAGGTGCTATATGCTATGATGGTCAAAGGGCCCCAGAATTCAAATTTCTAAGCTTTTTTTTTAGAAAATGTTTGTAGCATAATCTTTAGGAGAAAATGCTCGAGAATATGCTCGATTCACATTACTACGCAAGGCTGACACTGGAATCGCTCGTCGCTCGCAGGTCCACCGTCAGGCGCACCAGTACAGTCAGGCGCAGTGGCGCTATCTGCTGGCGGCGTACCGCGTGGGCATGCTGGCGCTGGAAACGCTGGCGCGGCGCGTGCACGACGACCGGCCGCAAGCCAAGTACGCGCGCAACCCTCCGTACGGCGAAGACGTCAAGTGGCTGCTCAGAGTCGCCAAGAAGCTCGGTGAGTTTGCGTGGGGGGCGGCCGAGACTGGACCCGGTGCCGGCACTAAGGCCTGCTACCGTCCAACAGCACCAAGGGCCGGCCACCGCTTAGCCTTGTCCCTTTGACACACTGTGTTGGCGCTGTCCATGTGGCTCTGGTCTATTGGCTGTCGGTGAATGACAGGCTGATTATGAAGCTAGCCTGGCCTGGAAGGGAGCCGAGGTTGGACCCGGTGCCGGCACCAAGGCCTGCTACCGTCCAACAGCACCAAGGGCCGGCCACCGCTTAGCCTTGTCCCTTTGACACACTGTGTTGGGTCCCTGTGGCACTGGTCTATTGGCTGTCGGTGAATGACAGGCTGTTGATGAAGCTAGTCTGGCCTGGAAGGGAGCCGATGGTAGACCCGGTGCCGACACTAAGGCCTGCTACCGTCCAACAGCACCAAGGGCCGGCCACCGCTTAGCCTTGTCCCTTTGACACACTGTGTTGGTGCTGTCCCTGTGGCACCGGTCTATTGGCTGTCGGTGAATGACAGGCTGATGATGAAGCTAGCCTGGCCTGGAAGGGAGCCGAGGGTGGACCCGGTGCCGGCACTGAGGCCTGCTACCGTCCAACAGCACCATGAACTGGCTATTGCTCAAACAATGTATTTTTTTTCTATGAGCATATAGGTATGGCAAAATGTGGTTAAATCACGATTTGCATGAAAGAAATCGAATCAAAACAGTATTTTATTTGTGTTTAAAAATAAACCAACAAATTTAACATAAGTAATGTAATTTAATATGAGGGTTAATGGTCCAAAAGATGGAGTGAAAGTTTCGACGTTCGGCAATAAAGTCGGTGTCCTCCGATGGAAGGGTCGAGTAGAGTTGGGACAAAGCCGCTGGCGTTTGCGCCTACAAGAAGAACAGCGGCACCGACTTGGTGGTGAGCGTGATCATGAAGGCGTGGGTCTTGGCCCGTTCCGGCAGGCACTGCCCCAAGAACTCGAGGTTGTTGACGTTCTTGTGGACGATCTTCAAGTAGTCGGCGTACTCGATCTTGCCGAAGCGATCGCCGTCCGTGGACTTGATCACCGTGTCGGCCAGCTCTTTCACTCCTGGCGGGGAGGCGGCGGAATTAGTTTGGCGCGGAAGTCAACGACTCCGCTTACCTCTGGAAACGTCCGCGCTGCAATTGATTCGAGGAGCAACTCAAAGCCTTTTAATAACTGGAGCTGTTATGCATGGCTCTTACGGTCATTATACGGTGCAACAAGGCTGTGGGACATTTGAACCTCAAAAAAATCTACTCTTTTCAGTCTGTTACTTTATGGTCGTTATTTCTGATCTTTATTCAGTTCCTACATGATTATTGATCACACTGCAGTTTTATGCTCTAGTGGTTTGCAACTTTGGTTCTGCTTTTGGAATAGGATGCCATCCTATTTTCAATTCTCACAGCTCGTTCCCTGATGCAAAAAAGGATGAGTTTGGACACGCCACATGTTCTAAAAAGTCGTGGAGCCAGACAAATTTTGCCAATGTCTAGTCGGAAGCTTTACTGGAGGAAACTACTGGAGTTGCTAGAGACGAATGGTTATGGTGGGTTTGGTTTTCGGTCCAAAAAGAGACGATGGCTGGTGCCAAAACACTCATCAGGGGCTGAATGTTACCATTTCTAACGTTCACCCGTAGCTCTTAACCTCTTTGCAGCACTGTACTGGAGTTTTACCAATGGAAAAATTTCCGACATTGTTATAGGTAGGAAACTTGGCTGATATATTGACGATATTTTTTAATTTTCTTCAAGTCCTTTCCAAGACGGTCCAATATCGAGTCGGAAGCTGTACTGGAGCTAGCGAAGGCCGAAGGCTAGAGATTCATGTAAAAAAGTCGACGTACGTTCCACCTGCTCTTCCTCCCCCATGGCGTTAGACACAATGATGGATTCCTTGAGGAGCGAAATCATCCGACGCTTGATGAGGAAGCCCTCGTTGTACAAATCGTACACCGTGAAGCAGTGCCGGGCCTTCTCCTCGATCGTGCTGCGCAGGAACAGCGTCATCAGCTGCAGCCTGCGCGGTCGAGGAAAGGAAGTCAGGCAGCAGCCGTCGATTTCAAATCTGGGTCGTGATTGCTAAAAAAATTACTGGGTGTTTTGAATTCGATGCCGTCTTTTATTAGGAATTTTAATGGGTAGGTAATTCAAATGTAGTGCAGATTGCCTTTTCTAGTTTTCTACTCGTCATTTAGAAAGCCAACAACGGCAGGATCATTCGATATTAGAATTCTTGTGACAAATTGTTGAATATATGTGTATTTTTAAAGCAGTTTCGAAGTTTGTCATTAAACTTCAGTTAGTCACGGAAGAGCCCGGTCATAAAATGCTAACGTGCAATGCCAGACCACTTTGTAATTCACGTTTCTGTGGAAAAATACCTCATGGCGTTGATTTGTGAGCAGTTCTTCTGGGAAGTTGGTATTTAAGTAGATGGGTGAAAGCTCACCAGTCCTCGACGGATATCACTTGCTTTCCCTTGTCGTACATGCGGAAAATCTTGTCGTTGAGCAAGTCGTTGGTCATGTTGAACGCTTTGTGCACGATGTACTTGTACCGGTAGATGTCCATCGGGCCTTTCTCGTTCAGCTGCAAGCGTCTCTTTTTTACTAAACCGTAAGAGATAAACTATTGAAGTAAGCGAGGGAATTGTAGATTGAGAATCAATCTGTGGCATTAACGAACCCATTTTTCCTTTTTTTGGGTCTAAAAGAGCCGAAACTTTTCTAAAAATAATGGTTTTTGCTCTTTTTTGCGCATTTTCGGGAATCGAGAAAGAGATGAAGGAGATTAAAATTGGGAAAAAGGCTCCGTTACCGACACAGATTGATTCTTTATCTACAACTTCCTCCCTAACTTCAATAGTTTAACTCCCACAGTTTAGTAAAAAAGCGCATACTCGTGAGACTCTGCATCCGCGCTATCTCGCAGCTGCTCGCATCTGGCAGCGAAGTAGTCTGGCTCCTTAAGAACTCGCAACAATAAAAATTAGCTTCTGTAATACAGTTTGTTGTAACTTTTAGATAAGACAGCTATTTACGCTAAGTTTTCGATCTGTAATTCGCCCCCCGCACTTCAGTCGAGCTCAACCTGAGTTTACCCGTCAAATGTTTCCTTCCGGCACGCAGCCCAAATGCCCAGGGCTAGACGTGTGGATTCGTGGACTGACGTGCAACTCATTTACCGATTGACACAACGTTACCGTTGTCCATTCGAGCTTCACGGGAAATGACTGCATTTGTTAAACGAGCAGAGGAACCATTGTAAAACAATCAAATACATTTTATATGGTTTTATGTGAAAGTATTTCGAGATTCCAGTCCTCAGTTTACCAACGCTACTTGTGTTTGTTCGCAAATCAGATCTACGAAAGACGTCTCACGAAGCCCCGGCCGTACAATAGCTAGGTGAAAAAAACGGTTTGCTATATTGTTCTACAGACCAACGGATGCATTGACCGCCATTTAATGGAGATTTACTTAATTCCTTTACCTGCCATTAGTCATTCATCATTATTCATTGCTTATCATTATCATTGCTTAGTAATTATTTTAGTCTATTTGAGTCACATGTCAGTCAATACGTTTAGCCGTAGCTAATGTGTTTGACCGACAGAGATAGGGTTGACCTTGTAGTAGAGGATGAGCAGATTCTGCAGCTCGTCGGCCGTGAAACGGCCCTCCTTGGTGAGCGCGGCCAAGGTGTCTGCGTGCTTGTTGGTCAGACGTCGTTGTAGCGATGGGTTCCATATCAAGTCCCAGTACGTCATGGTTCGGCCGGGCTCGGTGGGGGGGGGGGGGGGGGGGGGGCTGGACTCGGGGAAATACTGCGGATGAGCTTCGATCGAAACGAGCTTGTAAATTGGAGAGTTTTTATTTTTGGAGATTATAAATAGGGGATGTCAATTGAATACAATTAATCAATTAGGTATGAGAAAAAAACGATTAATCGATGTCACTAAATTAATCGAAAACATCGGAATTCCAACTAAAACGTCAGTAATTCGAATATTTGCTGAAGGTGCACATTTTTTAATTTTAGTTACACAAAGTCCCACACAGCTGTGTAGCGCTTATCTGTAGCTTTGTAGCAATGGAGGAAATCATTCTCGTGACTCTAACCTCAAATTTCAGATAAGCGTCATTTTAGATATTTATTACAGAGCAAATGTAAACCTGAATGTGAAATTAGCTCCGATTTACGGAATGCATCATGTCCTGCCTCAGTTCCACAAATTTTAACGAAAAAATTGATTAATCGATTAATAATCGATTATTAATAAATTATCAGTTTTTATTTCTTTTCGATTATCGATATGCAAAAAATAATCCATTGACATCCCTAATTATAATCATAATGTTGCGTACCGACCTTTATAATTTTACTTGCAGGATTTTACTGCAGTATACCGATATTTTGCAGCCTGGTTTCTTGTAATTTTCTTTATTTAGAGAAGATTAGCGTGAGCAGTGGTTGATTTTATGAAATGGTGTACGTACAGAAACGGGTAAATGTGGTGTTTCCGTGGTTACGAACTATTTTAACCGTGATTTCATGCGGTTTCGATGTATACAATGAACGACACTAATGGTTTTGTTCATCATTGTTATTTTTAGCTCATTTATTTGCCGTCACCTGTAAAGAAAGATGTTGTCTTGGTAAATTTAATTTCCTAAAAATGTTTCAATTTCTCTAACTTTTGCTAATTTGTTGAATGAATTGTCTATTGTACAACTGTTTGCTTGTAGGCTGTTTTGAGTATACCTTCGGCTTCAAGCCACTTAGCAAAATTAGGTCATTAATATAAAAGGGCCACCTTATCCTTAATGATTCCAGTCACTTAATTGCCGAGTAGTTGCCCTAATTATCCCCTGGCTTCATTTGTAAATGGAGTTAGCAAATTACTTCCCGGGGGTCATTTAACTTGAGTAGTATATAATTAACATTCACTGTCTAAAGCGGCAGCTGCCAAATTCGTGGTGTTTAATAAGAATAATAATAATACAAAAAAAAGGTAATAGATTTTTTGTGTGTAGATGACATGGTTAGTCCAGGTAGGTAGGCTCTTAAAACACAAAATGATCTTAGAAATCTGGAAAAAAGGTAGAAAGATAAGGGCTTTTTAATTGCTTAACAATCCTTGCTTCTATATTACACAGTGCCTTATATTATACAGCCCTTTTCTACACTCTGACAGACACTTATCGACACTAATCGAGCGATAACTCTGGCGTCCCTAGTCACTAATCAAGCGATTACCCTCTGTCCGCCAGGAACGCAGTACTTGCACCAGCTCACTTATCGATACTAATCGAGCGACTACCCTGTGTCCGCCAGGAACGCAGTACTTGCACCAGTTCTGCGTCTGCGCGGTGAACAGCATCGTCTCGCCGTTCGTTCTGCACGACGTCGCGCTTGAAGCCGCGCACTTCCTGTCGCGCAACAACCCGGCGCTGATCATGCAGCACCTGCGCTCGGCGCTCACCCCCCTCGTGCAGAAGTGCCAGCAGATGTAAGGCGCTAACGACTGTCTTAACTAGTTTTAAACGGGGTTTTGAGTTCCTTATATGAGTCTTGCTGTTTTCCTGTTGTCAGTGATGCCTAGAAACCCTTGTTTAAAATACTGGGTTCTTTCAAAACTAGTGCTAAAGAATAAAGATAGGAAAAGTTGAAATGAGCCAAGAAATTTAGTACCTAACTAACTTTCTTATTGTGTTTTTAAAGAAATTCTCTAATTGTTCAGATATGTAAATAAGGTTTTGCCTTGTTATAACCCCATGGCAGAATTAAAAAATGTATATATTATTTAAGTCAGCAAAGCCTTTAAATATCTAATCTTTTAAATTTCCAAATTGTAATATCGATTCCAAATTTCAATATTGCAAAGTTATCGATGTTAACAGTCACCAGTGGAAGTTTGCAACGATCAGTGGTGAGGAAAGGTTCATACGGCACACAAAAGCTGTTTGCGGCCTCAGATAATTTCCGCCATGGGTTACAAAAAAGTAAAAAACGTAATCTAAGCTCAAAATTGTTCCAAGATGATACAGGGCTTCAGACTTCAAATGTCTTCTTCTCTCTGGCAACAGTTATGCATAAAACATTCACACTACCTTGCTGTGGGTCGAAGTCTAACTTTTTTCGTCACTGGCAACGAATCAAGTGGGAAAAGGACTCGAACTTCACAGCGCCCAGGTTAAAAGTCAACTTGTTTTGAGACCTACTGTACCGACCGGTCCCGCGTTGCGTTTGCAGGTACATCCAGTGCATGCACCAGAAGCTGTACCACCTGACGTCCGGCGACTACGAGGACTTTGTCAACATCGTTCTGTCCGCGAGAGCCGCGTTCCAGATCACGCCCGACGGCAACCAGCAGTTCAAGGAGTGGCTGCAATCGATACGAAGGTGAGTTCCCCATTCGTTACCTTCGCGTTCCCCTCCAATTCCCCTCGCATTCCCCTCGTGTTCCCCTCGCATTCCCCTCGCGTTCCCCTCGAATTCCCCTTGCGTTACCCTCGAATTCCCCTTGAGTTCCCCTCGCGTTCCCCTCCAATTCCCCTCGCGTTCCCCTCGCGTTCCCCTCGCGTTCCCCTCGCGTTCCCCTCGCTTTCCCCTCGCGTTCCCCTCGCATTCCCCTCGGGTTCCCCTCGCGTTCCCCTCGCGTTCCCCTCGCATTCCCCTCGCGTTTCCCTCGCGTTCCCCATGCGTTCCCCTCGCGTTCCCCTCGCGTTCCCCTCGCGTTCCCCTCGCGTTCCCCTCGCGTTCCCCTCGCGTTCCCCTCGCGTTCCCCTCGCGTTCCCCTCGCGTTCCCCTCGCGTTCCCCTCGCTTTCCCCTCGCGTTCCCCTCGCATTCCCCTCGAGTTCCCCTCGCGTTCCCCTCGCGTTCCCCTCGCATTCCCCTCGCGTTTCCCTCGCGTTCCCCATGCGTTCCCCTCGCGTTCCCCTCGCGTTCCCCTCGCGTTCCCCTCGCGTTCCCCTCGCGTTCCCCTCTCGTTCCCCTCGCGTTCCCCTCGCGTTCCCCTCGCGTTCCCCTCGCGTTCCCCTCGCGTTCCCCTCGCGTTCCCCTCGCGTTCCCCATGCGTTCCCCTCGCGTTCCCCTCGCGTTCCCCTCGCATTCCCCTCGCGTTCCCCTCGCGTTCCCCTCGCGTTCCCCTCGCGTTCCCCATGCGTTCCCCTCGCGTTCCCCTCGCGTTCCCCTCGCGTTCCCCTCGCGTTCCCCTCGCGTTCCCCTCTCGTTCCCCTCGCGTTCCCCTCGCGTTCCCCTCGCGTTCCCCTCGCGTTCCCCTCGCGTTCCCCTCGCGTTCCCCTCGCGTTCCCCATGCGTTCCCCTCGCGTTCCCCTCGCGTTCCCCTCGCATTCCCCTCGCGTTCCCCTCGCGTTCCCCTCGCGTTCCCCATGCGTTCCCCTCGCGTTCCCCTCGCGTTCCCCTCGCGTTCCCCTCGCGTTCCCCTCGCGTTCCCCTCGCGTTCCCCTCGCGTTCCCCTCGCGTTCCCCTCGCGTTCCCCTCGCGTTCCCCTCGCGTTCCCCATGCGTTCCCCTCGCGTTCCCCTCGCGTTCCCCTTGCGTTCCCCTGGCGTTCCCCTCGCGTTCCCCTCGCGTTCCCCTCGCGTTCCCCTCGCGTTCCCCTCGCGTTCCCCTCGAGTTCCCCTCGCGTTCCCCTCGCGTTCCCCTCGCATTCCCCTCGAGTTCCCCTCGCGTTCCCCTCGCGTTCCCCTCGCGTTCCCCTCGAGTTCCCCTCGCATTCCCCTCGAGTTCCCCTCGCGTTCCCCTCGCGTTCCCCTCGCGTTCCCCTCGAGTTCCCCTCGCATTCCCCTCGTGTTCCACTCGAGTTCCCCTTGAGTTCCCCATCCGTTACCTTCGCGTTCCCCTTGAGTCCCCCTTGAGTTCCCCTCGCGTTCCCCTTGAGTTCCCCTCGCGTTCCCCACGCGTTCCCCTCGCGTTCCCCTCCAATTTCCCTCGCGTTCCCCTCGCGTTCCCCTCGCGTTCCCCATGCGTTCCCCTCGCGTTCCCCTCGCGTTCCCCTCGCGTTCCCCTCGCTTTCCCCTCGCGTTCCCCTCGCGTTCCCCTCGCGTTCCCCTCGCGTTCCCCTCGCGTTCCCCTCGCGTTCCCCTCGCGTTCCCCTCGCGTTCCCCATGCGTTCCCCTCGCGTTCCCCTCGCGTTCCCCTCGCGTTCCCCTCGCGTTCCCCTGGCGTTCCCCTCGCGTTCCCCTCGCGTTCCCCTCGCGTTCCCCATGCGTTCCCCTCGCGTTCCCCTCGCGTTCCCCTTGCGTTCCCCTGGCGTTCCCCTCGCGTTCCCCTCGCGTTCCCCTCGCGTTCCCCTCGCGTTCCCCTCGCGTTCCCCTCGCGTTCCCCTCGAGTTCCCCTCGCGTTCCCCTCGCGTTCCCCTCGCATTCCCCTCGAGTTCCCCTCGCGTTCCCCTCGCGTTCCCCTCGCGTTCCCCTCGAGTTCCCCTCGCATTCCCCTCGAGTTCCCCTCGCGTTCCCCTCGCGTTCCCCTCGCGTTCCCCTCGAGTTCCCCTCGCATTCCCCTCGTGTTCCACTCGAGTTCCCCTTGAGTTCCCCATCCGTTACCTTCGCGTTCCCCTTGAGTCCCCCTTGAGTTCCCCTCGCGTTCCCCTTGAGTTCCCCTCGCGTTCCCCACGCGTTCCCCTCGCGTTCCCCTCCAATTTCCCTCGCGTTCCCCTCGCGTTCCCCTCGCGTTCCCCTGGCAACGATGTTTGTGGCAAAGCCGACCTCACGCTGGGTTCACAGATAGCAACTTCAATGACAAGACGTCATTAACATTGGCTCTGGACCAATCAGAGACTCTGGATGTTCATGAAGTCGCGTTTGCGACTCTGCCATGGAGTCTCTGATTGGTGGCAGAGCCAATGTTGATGACATCTTGTCACAGACATTGCCAGCTGTAACCCCAGCTTATAATTCTTGGAATTGCGGCAGGATATGATGAATTCTGTAATTTGGAGGTATTTTTACTTTCAGGTTCATATTTGCACTGTAATAAATATCTAAAACGGCGCTTTTTCCATTTTTCTAAATAGTAGCACTCTCTCAAATTTGAGGTTAGAGTCCCGAGAATGATTTCCTCCATTGCTACACAGCTTCAGATATAAGCCAGCGCTACGCAGCTGTGTGAGACTTTGTGTAACTAACATTTAAAAAAGTGCTCCTTCAGCAAATATTCACATTGGAAGGGAGGCGAAGCTGGAAAAATGTGCACCCGAACCGGGATACGAACCCGGGACCTCCTGCTTGCCGGGCAGGTGCTCTACCAACTGAGCTATTCGGTCACACATTCTCCCTGCTTCGCCGGGTGGGACAAGGGGGATCTCCAGGGAGACGAGAGGCCGAGCGACCCGTACATGGGACGGGTAAACGGACTCGGCCCCAGGACGGCGATGGCGCAATCACTAGACCCTTTGTCCCGTTCTCAGAGTTCGTATCCCGGTTCGGGTGCACATTTTTCCAGCTTCGCCTCCCTTCCATCAATTGCATACTGGTAACTGCTTAAACCAGTAACAATTTCCTCTCATCCACCTCGTGTCTCTTCATCTGAGAACGGGACAAAGGGTCTAGTGATTGTGCCATCGCCGTCCTGGGGCCGAGTCCGTTTACCCGTCCCATGTACGGGTCGCTCGGCCTCTCGTCTCCCTGGAGATCCCCCTTGTCCCACCCGGCGAAGCAGGGAGAATGTGTGACCGAATAGCTCAGTTGGTAGAGCACCTGCCCGGCAAGCAGGAGGTCCCGGGTTCGTATCCCGGTTCGGGTGCACATTTTTCCAGCTTCGCCTCCCTTCCATCAATTGCATACTGGTAACTGCTTAAACCAGTAACAATTTCCTCTCAAATATTCACATTGTTTGTGTTTTTGTTAGAATTTCGATGTTTTGGATTATTTTCGTGACATCGATTAATCGTTTTTTTCTCATAATCGATTGATAGTAATCGATTGAAACCCCTAGTTGATCAGTCCTTTTTAGGACTAAAATTCCTTTAAAAAAGAGTAATTACCGTGAAACCACTCGACGATCTCAATGTAATAACCGTTTCCGTTCGCCCGTTTCCGCAGATCGAAGTCGTGCAAGAAAGACCTGTGGACGCACATCAACGACGCCCTCCAGGCGAGCAGCCAATGACAACGGCCGGACGTAGCCGCTACGTGGCGTAGCCAATCCAACCCTAGAGACGCAATTTCACCGACAACTAGTTCACCAAAAGACTGCAACCGAAGGGCGCTGCCGCAGACTTGGCGCGTCGTCGCCGAGCTGCTCGCGCGGCTCCACTTCGAAGCGACGGAAGTTAGGTTAGGGGCGGGCGGCGACTCCCAGTTTCTCGTCTGGCAGCGACGGACTTCGGCCGCTCGGCTCGTGCCGTGGGTGGAGTGAATGGGTTTCACGTCGTCGCCTTTGTTTTAAAAAAAAAAAATGCTTTTGCGATTTGTTCCGTTTGTCGCGGTTCTTTTCTTTTAGTAGGCGTGCACTTTTGTTTTCGTAGTTCGATGTTCACGTCGGATCGATTTTATTCTTGACGTTTTTGGCCTCGGGTTTGTGGGGGCGGTTTCGGTCTTGTCAAAGTTGAGGGCCGTATCGCTTTGGCTAATCGACTCGATTGCTGAAATGCGCAGTTCACGTAAAAACTTTTAGCTGATTCGCATAACAACCGTGACTTGACGCAAGTATTGAATATCTGGGCTCATTTGGTTTACGGGCTGGGACTGCCCCTGCAAAAAACGAATGATTTTCTATGTCGGGAACCAAGTGATCTGATGGTCACGAGTTTAGCAAACGCTAAACGCTTTGGAAAATGTGTTTTGTTGTCTGTATTATACTCTCTGACATTCAGACCAAGCAACGAACTCCGCTGCTGTTATCGTGGCTAATCGAATAATCAGGAAACTCGTTGTTCGTTTATGGTTGTATTTTCAATGGTTTTAGCAGGTGAAATAACGTAACCGTTGATGTTATGTCAATAAAATTTGCAGATTAGCCCCAGCTGATTCCGGGCTGAGCGGTTTTTGAGAATAATATCGTAAGAACGGGTTCGATATCAATTCGATTATTTCTGTTTGTTGGGATCTCAGAGAGGGCGAACCCTCGGCGAAACGTGTTTCGAGGGTTCTCTTCTCAGTGTACGGGCCCATTCGATTTGGATCGTTTTTGCATAGAAAAGTGTTTGTACTGAAGTGAACACATGCAATATTTTACAGACTCCAAATGACCAGACTTTCGATCGGAAATTCAAGTTCTTCGGTCACTGGGTCCGATCTGACGGTTTTACCTCAACAAGTCGGTAATTTGTTTGCTAAAAACTAACACAATAATAAGAAACATCATTCTAAAGTTTGGTACGTGTTCATACATTACGTGTGCATTTTGTCTCGCTGTTTTGTGTGGTGTCAACTTTTCGGAACAGCCAACAACAATATCGATTTCTCGCGATGGCAGCTTGCTGGTCTACGCAACAGCATTAATCGAATTCGATTAGTTTAAATCAATTAAAAATCCGTTTTTTCGAAGTTTCTGTGGGTCTCGTAAGATTTCTTGAATGGTTGACTGCGTTTGGCATGTCAGCAATTGACATCAGTTAGTGAATGTGCGGTACGGGATCTGCTTCGAAATATCGCAGAGGGACGAGAATATTCCTCGACTTTTCAACCTGCTTGACAGTTATTGGATGTTTCTCGAGGAATTCGCTTCTCTGTTCCGAAATTGAAATGCCAGTTATATTTTCACACCAGGGGGGTGATTGTGTAAAGCATTAAGCAATGTTGATCAATTCTACTATATATGTATTTATTTATTTATTTCCTTGTCTCGTTAGCTCCGAAGCCACTCATCAGAGCGTCAGGCAATCTTTAGGGA
The DNA here is from genome assembly GCA_921293005.1 of Nemoura dubitans. NCBI lineage: Eukaryota > Metazoa > Arthropoda > Insecta > Plecoptera > Nemouridae > Nemoura > Nemoura dubitans. Next base: position 11,318,790 of record OV121078.1, on the reverse strand, counting down.
TACACCAGGTGGGCAAACTGCGTCCTTTATGACAGATAACTAAAACTTACTATTCAATATTATATTTGTGAGGGAACAATGGAAATCCATTAGCAGAACAACTGACCTGAAAGGTCAAACCTGGGACCTCCCGGATGCAAGGCAGACATGTCATTCCTCCCACCGTTCTTAGCTTCCTTAGACATTGATCGATATCATTTAGTGCCTGAGTAGAGGGGAGGGTCCCTCTCCCTCTACTTGCCTGTATTTCGATTGGATGTCGAAGATGTCCGATAACGATCGACAGCTCGTTAAAGGAATTCTCTGACCTTCACACAAGTTGAGCTCGAAGTAAAGATTTTGCCTTTCTATTACCACTAAAGAAGCAATTAAAGTTTAAAAAAAATTAGCCCACCAATTGCCATCGTGTGTTATCTTTCAAAATTGTAATATTGATTCCAAATTTCAAGCAAATCAGCATTTCAGGAAGGTAATTACGGCCACAAAACTATTCCCAGAGTCCACAATCACTTCATAGAGGGCTCCACATTAATTGCTGTTTGCGGCCTCAAAAAATTTTGACATTTTTTTTTGCCCCTTCCATGGGTTATATAAAAAGTAAAAATCTTTAATCTGAGCACAGTTTGTCAGGAGATGAGCTAATGCCTTTAACGATTTTACACAATCGCCACCCTAGTTAGAAGATTCCGAGATTTGCAAAGCATGGGCAGTTCAAAAACCTTGGGGTGACATTAATATTATCATCACATTGGAGGCATTTTGATCAAATCAATGACAGCCAACGAATGATTATTATTTGCTGCACATAATTGGGAATCTTTGTTTGTACTTGATGAGGTAGATTTTGGAGCTAGATGGTGCAAACTTTGTCATCGTATGGTTGGGAACCAATGATTTTGCTCCTATAAATTTGAACTGGTAATGATTCTGAGGTTCCCCTTTAACGTCGGGCGGTTTTAAGGCATGCTTTGTGAATCTCAGAGCAAGGAGATTACTCTCAAGTCTCAACTAAAGCCTGGATTTGTTGATTTCTGCTCCTAAAAGGACACACCCTGAAAAAAATTCCATTTGTTTTCATAATCGGTAATTGTTGGACAGTGCCTGCAAACTCTGCTAGCCAAATTTGGAATTACGCTTTGCATAACGGTTTAGGCTTGAAAATACATTTCCTCTAAAATTGTTTCAAAAGGCTTCAATTTCATTACCGAACTTGGCTACCAGCGCAGCGATTACGTACCTAACTAACTCTGATTTCGCAGTTCTCGGTTTCAACGTTGTCGTTGGAGTTATTACATGGACAACAATAAGGATTTTATCAATCGAAACCAATGGCGCCCAACTTATAAGTTACGTAAACGTAATGTAGGTGGTGTCTATAGCTATGTTCTAAAAAATGCAAGGTCGATATGACAAAATTCATCAACGAGGGAAGTGACTTCTCCTTTCGAGGGATCACCTTTTTTTCATCGTTTTAAACGATATCCGTTGATAAGCTAACCAACTACTTTATTAAATTTATTAGTGAACTTATTTTTTACTCAATGCTCATTAGATCTCAGCATCTGCCCCAAACTGCAGCATTTCAATTATCTCCTGACAACTGGTATTTGATTTCAGAAATGTTCTTACCTCTGACAAGCAATGGTAGTAGCAATTCGTTGCTGAAATATTCTGGTTACGAGAGTAAACTTCTAGCGTCTTTTGGTGAAATGAAAAATTTGTGAAGCTTGCCTGGCTGAAAGATATCTGAAATATTGAAGATGTGTGTAAGTTGATTGTATAGAAAGATGTTCGGATGGTTCATAAAGTGTTGGTGTTGTCAGCGTTACAAGAAATCGTTTCAAAATCATGCGTTATTTTGATATCTCTAATTTGGGTAACCACTTGTGCTCAAACTAAGACATTTGAAAAGTTTTGCAAATAATTGCAAAAGTAATTCACATCCTCATTGCTTGGTTTGTTAAAATCTGTGCCATTTTATTTGTATTATGCTTGTTTTGAAGCCAAAATCAACAAATTTACGGTAGCCAAAAATCTGCCATCATAATTTGATACAGAAGGACAATCAGTTGAAACAAGTCAAAAGCAATTTCTGTTATAAAGTCAGGAATTATCACATAGTGCCGAATTTTTTATTTAGTTTCGTCCTTTTTTTGCCCTTTAGTAATTTATTTTTTCTTGTAATGTAATGTAATGTGTGGGCCAACTTCATAAAAAGAAAATTTAGATAGCCTTTTAGAGTAAATGGAAAAAAAAATGCAGAAAAAGTGTCATGATAAAAAGAAAAAGCGATAAAATTAATGGCATAAGAAATCGTTACATCTCTGGACAGGATACCTCTGCTACGGAAATGCATCTAAAAAATTCGCAGATTCAAATAAAATGAGATCTATTTTTCCACTACGACATCTCACCTCGTTCCCCACGGAAACTTTGTGTTTAAATTTTTAGATCATTCGTATGTTTTCTTCCACAACGGTTTGGACCTAATATATTGTTGAAACACCTTTCCAGCAAACCCGTTTTACAGACCCTGAACATTTTTACGCGTTCTGTAACATACAAAAACACACAGTTTTAACGTGCATTCTTATGAAAAGTCTCACTAGCAAAGTTTTAAAGGAATTTGAGACTAATGTAAGGTTTCAACAAAGCGTGTTTATTAATCCTCAAGTATCAACTGTGAGGATTGTTGTTCATTGCCCGCGCTTCCAGCCGAAGCTGGAGAAAAATCTGTGCAAGAAAACAGCTCCTCTGAACAAGGTTCATGTTGTGTTTGTCTTTTTTTCAAAACATATTTTCGAGATAAAAATTAAAACGTATCATTTTCTGCATTCATACATCTTTCACAGATTGGCAGCTACATTTTCCATGAACAAAATCACTTGCAATTTCTTGACTGAAAACTTGCAAATAAAATTTAATCTCAATGCAAAGAAATATTATTTGCAGCATATTATGCTCTCAACAACAACTAAACCTATTGGCCATAAAAGAAAGAGTACATTGTCATCGTACAGGTTATAAATTCTCTTCGTACTGCAAACAGTGCAATATATTGTAGAGTTTACAGTAAACAGGCTGCTATTTGCTTCTTTAATACCGCTTTATACGACTCAGAAGTATTAACATCTCATGTCAACCCTGTGCGTGCAAATTTTTTGCGGTTTTACGCGATCTGATCTCCCAGTCATTGTTGTTCAACAATCAGACACGTAGTTTAGTAGAAGAGCTTTAGACTCAAAGTCTAAGTTGTGTTCAATTTCTATGTTATCAATTTAGTTTTGAGAACTTACCTACCTACCCCAATCTAGTTCATTTTGCACCTAAGACAAGATTTTTACTATGGATGTACATAATCAAAAAAATGCATAGCAGTATGCAAATACATTTTTAATTTGATATGGTAGACCTTGTGGAAAGATCATCTATTTATTATCTTTATTGAAATATCTCTGATAAAAACCCACGTGCCTACTTTAATTCAGTCTACACAGAAAATCTGATACGTTTGGTTGCTTTTCTTTTTATATTATAATATACCTACCGTACGATGCTATTGCACCCCCTGTTAACAAAATAATATCATACGGCTCTGAGTATCTGAGATGTCGAATCTTGCTCGCCTCGTGTATCTCGGTATAATATTAATATCTTAAAGAATATTTAAATTTTAAAATTACATCGCTTAGTAATTAAACATCGTGTTTGTAGCTTTAGGTCATATAATAAAATATCGTATTTCGTGTAAATTTTTTTTTCTCGTGAAAAGTGCCTCATAAGTGTTTTTAACTTTTTTGTCGAAACAGTTTTACCGGCTCACTCGCAAGGTTCGTAAATTAGCAATCGAGTTTCCATTAAGCTTTTCTGGGACTCGTTTTCCGGCAGGAAAATTATCAAAAGCGCCGAGGTCCGATTCCAAACATTTCCTATCGGTCCGCGGTATTACATGTTTCCCCTCATTTGTAAACGCAACTTCATGCATTAAATCACATAACATATACTCACACACTCATTATATGAGAGTAAATATTTCAGGTATTTTTGACAACCGCATAATATGTACATTGTTCGTAACCTAGAACGTGGCATTTTATTAAATCCATCGTAACAAATAAGTCTCGTAGACGTGAAATCTATCGTAGGTCTTAGTGATTTTTTAGCTTATTTTCATTTAGCTGTTCTAGGATAACATAAAATTGATTAAGAGATTTGGATTTATTAATAGGAATAAGATTCATTATAAATTGAATCCAAACGCAGGCAAATCTAACTCAATTTAACGAGAAATTATAACAAATCTAGTATCTTTAATTACTAAAGCCCAATTCTTGTTGGCACTCTTGAACGTATTGCGATATCGAATCGGGTTAAGTTTGTAGTTTAGATGTGGCTGCGTTGGGGACTTTGTGGTCCCTTAGTTTGTAGATGAGTGTAAAGAGGTTCCGCTTTGGTTCTCGTTAAGAAATGTCATTACCGGAAGGCATCAGTAGGTGCCGTTTGAGAGATCGTGGAAAGCGGACCATTGCTACCCGTCAAAATCTCATGTCTTCGTCTCTGATTTTACTAAAGCTTTCTTGGTTGTGAACGTTTTATGAAATCTCCACGATGAAGGAATGACTGGAATTTGATGTACCTACTTTAGTTGTAATAGAGAAGAAAATATTATATTTTTTGACGGGTAGACACTTTTTTGGTATTGCAGTTGATGCTTTTCATATATCTGTAGAAATATCAAAGCTCAGTCTATGCTCAATTAATGAAATAAGTATAAATGCCTAATGTCCCTTAATGTGGTAGAATTTAAATATTTGCTAAGCATGTCGGTTTGTTTTAAAAAACTGCAATCCACAGTAAAAATACCGGATGTATTTCCACCGCTTTCCACGGCTTGTCAAAGGGAGTGCCGAAAATGTGATGAAACTTTGTTTTAATTAGTTAATAAGATCATTTTCTCATTGTCATTTTATGCCAACTTTATGTCGTACAACATTTAATGCTCTTAATAGCGTTCGTCAATATCCCATTGGATTTTAAACGATTTGCAAAGAACCATATTCTAGATATCATTCTTTAATGGATCTCGCATAATTCTGTTTGTGGATTTTTGGATTTATCCCATAGTGAAATTGAAACGTGAATGTTTAATCCTGCGATTCCAATCAAATCCAAGAATTCCAAACCTTCAAAGCGATTGAATCGTCAACCAAATTTGTAATTCCATCTGAAAAAGGAATTGCCACCCATCTACATTCATACAAAACCATGTTCGAAGAGGATCGAGCATCAGCGATTGCTCAATTGTAATAAGTTTTCGTTTACTTTTATCGTCTGAAGATGCCTGTTTCGATTACCAATCTTATTGTTTTCTAATGTACGTTCATTTAGTTGTTTCTGTACCAGTGCCCATTGGTTGTCTTTGCTATTTGTTTTCTTGTTCAACTCAGCTCATTGTTGAAATGACAAAATTAACTAATACATACACAAATGTGTGGAAAGAAATCAAATATTTGTTGTCTTGTTTTATTTCGTTTACATTCCCTTATAGATGAGCAAAGCGAAATCATCATTTTCACTACTGCTAAAAAACACTTGTGTGTGTTTGTGTTTGTGCGCGCTCTACAGACCAAACGCCTGCCTCGATTGCGATTAAATTTTCAGTATGTCTACTTTTGTTCTGAACTTAAACCCCTGCAGTTTCAAGAAAATACTCCATACCCCTCCCATTCAAATCAGAAAAAATGGCAATATTCGAAATTGGGAAAAATTTTGAAAAGTTCGGTAATTGATCTGAAAATGCTTTTTTTTCCTAATTTTCCCAATTTCAATTATTTATCTTCGACACCATCAAAACCACATCGAAACATCAAGACCGGTTGTTTACGACGTTCTGAATTCAACTCATCTGCTACAAACAGCTACGCTCATCTTCAAAGCGAACACTTAGGCAGCGTTTCCTAGTAAATAAAGTAGGCACCAAGTATCCACTCAGACTCTGTAGGTTTAACTTGCTGGTTTGCAAGTGATGGGTGTGTTGTGTTTATAGTCTGTTCCCAGGCGGGAACATCAAAATGGGGAATAATTAAGCAATTATTATGATAGCAAATTTGTTTTTTACGTCGCATCACCTTTCCCAACAAAAATTTTAATTAAATTTTTGGTCGTGATGAGAGCTTGAAATTGTTCAGTGAGAATCTGATTTTCAGTGGCTCTGATTGGTCCAGAGCCACTGAAAATCTGATTTTCAGTTGCTCTGATTGGTCCAGAGCCAATGCTGGCTCGAAAAAGCCCGGATTGCTGTACAAACTTTAGGCCCGCAAAATTTTAAATGCATAGGGGAAAAAAATCGGCCCGGGCATTTCAGAAAATAGATCGCCCACGAGAAAATCCATTTCCTAAAAAAATGTCACGAAATTTTTCCCGAGGCAATCCCTAAAAAAAAACGTATCTCAGATTTTCTTTTTATCTTATTTAAATTACGAAAGCTCGTAATCGGCTATTCATTTTTTTTATTATGTACACAAATTAGCCTCACAAAAGTGTTGTCCATTCCGGGATTTGAACCCGGGTCCCCAACTTTCGCGGCTGGTGCTCTATTTTTATATGATTTTTATTATTATTATTATTTTTATTATTATTATTATTATTTATTATTATTATTTATTAATTAATTATTATTATATTATTATTTACTATTATTATTATTATTTATTTTATTATTATTTTATTATTATTATTTTATTTATTATTATTATTTTTATTATTATTTAGTTTTATCATTATTATTTTTTTTATTATTATTATTATTATTTATTTTTATATTATTTTTATATATTTTTATTTTTATATTTATATTTTTATATTAGTTATGAGTATCTATGTTTATAGCACCAGCCGCGAAAGTTGGGGACCCGGGTTTAAATCCTGGAATGGACAACACTTTTGGGAGGCTAATTTGTGTACATAATAAAAAAAAAAGTATCTCAGATTTGTTTCTAGGCCACCGCCAATGGTATGACCGGCAGGGGGCCGGGCCAGTCCGCCCCTGCTGCCAGCTGTTAAGTGTAAACCCAGCATAAGACTGTCCATTTATAAAAGCCATCAGACTAGACACAATCTAAAATTAAGTTTTAGGTTTTACACATTCCTCACATTTACATTCACATTCTTTATCTTCAGTAGGTACCTAGGTAGGTACCTATACTATGAAAACAATGTGTCATTAAAAAGTTCTTAATTAATGTCGTGCTTAAAGCTATCGCTGCTTGCATGTGATTTCTTCAGCCGCAGGGCTGAAGTAGAATTAGTATAATCTTTAAGTAAGTACCTAATGCCATTTCAATTCATCTAATATGGCATAATCGTATAACTTTATTACATATGTAGATACCTACGTAGCGCGTCATAGTATTTTGATGCGCTATCAGCTGTTATGCTATTTGCTCGGTGTTTGACTTGGATTTTCAGCTAGAAGGTAAGGTCGTCATATTTCTGATTCTGCTAGCTTCGCCTGACATCTGTGCCTCAATGACTTTACACGTCCCCATGGACTTCTATCTTCCAGCTCATTTTGAGATTGAGAGCACATTGAGAGCAAGCTCTTTCAAACGCTCGAATGTGATGTGTCTTGCGGCACTGACCACAACATAGGTCAGTGGTACTCTATCTACTCCACATTTAATTTTATTAAATTTTAAATTTTAACTTAGCATGCGACTCTCTTTAAACAACAAATTGATTTGAAATTTCCTCAGCCTCATATGAAAGTGCGTAATTTCACGGTTCTGTTTTTATGGTTAAAACTGCCTGAAACGAATAGATTTTATCGGGGATTGAACCCCTATACTTCCTACTGTGTCACTCATACGCAGAATCAATCTCCATTCATCAAGTTCAAGTTAGTAGTTACTAAAGGAACACAAGTAGGTACACAACGCTTCATATTGCGATTCGCGAGTGTGGTATTAAATTAGTAATTACCCTTTGCAGTCCGCTTATTTTGCACATTTCATTTAGAAGGCCCGATGCAAAAAAGGTTGAGTATAGGTACTTCCTATCACTCGCATAGGTGGATGGGGTGATAATGAATACGAAATACGAATGATGAACAGAATAGGGAGGAAGGAGGACCTGATGTCGGTATACGTCATCCTTTTACCACAGATACTTTTGCCCCTGTAGAAAAGTATACCAAACTGTCGAGAGATTGATAAGTGGTTTAGCGAGTGACGCTATTGACTTTCAGTCCATTCAATTCAAACTCTCTCCCGAACTAAACGGCCATGTTAGTATGTTGATATATTGTATAGTGGTGAGCGAATAAATCGCCTGGCTCGGCGCATTGTTGCTTAACTTCGGCTATCGTACCTATTATTCTTATGGTGCCCATATTCGATATCACAAACGGCTAGGAAAAAAACTATTTCACACTGGGGTTTGAATGCTAAATAAAAGTTTCGCTGGTTTCCCGACGTTTCTTTTTTACTTCTTCAAGGATACAAGTCGAGCCATCACCCTTGAAACTACATTTCTTTTGTAACTAAATGTCGGGAAACCAGTGAATCTTTTATTTAGCATTCAAATCCCAGTTTGAAATAGTTTTTTTTCAAAACTAACTTGCGAAAGATAGGACAAAGTAAACATGAGTAGGTACCTATAAGAAATTTAATCACAAACGGATATTTTCCTACAGCCGGCAGGATTACTTCTGTGCCAAGAGGGAGTAATATAATTTTCTGCTCTTTCCAATATAACGATAAAGTTGAATAGGTATAGGTAGCCAACAATTGTTTATTTATATATTTATCTATTAATTCATTCCCGAATTCAATTTGGTATTTAAAACTATCGTTTGCTGTGCAAAGGCGAGAATTTGTTTCGCAAAATTAAGCACAAACTTTGACATTCCTTGAATAGAATCACTGAACTCTGCGTGCATGCTACCTTTCGACGTGTGCTCATGTGTACGAATGTCAAAATACTAGGGCTTCGCGAACGCAATTTGTGTTGCGTTGAAGATGAGCGTATGTAGCGGTTTGTGTATAGCGGATTAAAAGGTGCAGGCAGCAGTCACAAGAAAACCATGGAGCACCAAACCTGACCATTGCCAATTCTCGAAAATTCTAATCACTTGAAAATGTATGCGGATTCTGACTTTCCTTTGTTTCTCTTCGAGGTCAACAAAGCTGGTAACCAAGGAAACGAAGGAAACCGGACTCGTATTGAACCAGCCGTCAAATCACGAAAAAAACACCACAAAAATGCTAATAAAAACCAATTGGAAAAACCTACCGAAATAAGATTTGCAGGCATGATAAATATGTATAAGGTCAACATGTTTAGAAGTTTTGGTGAAGTTATGTTCAGAACTTTGAAATTTACAGGGGTTCGAAATTCGGAAAAAATCGATAAATTTCGTAAAAATTGATTTATAAAAAATTTACTGAACCGATCTTTTTCAAAAACGCAGGGGGTCTAAGTTGAGAACAGAGGTAGATTTTCATCCGTGTCGGTTCAGGCGTTTGGTCTGTAGAGCGCGCACAAACACAAAAAAAAAAAAAAAAAAAAAAAAACATACACAAGTGACTTTTTTTGGGGTAAGTGAAATTGAAGATTTCGCTCCGCTCGCTTCGCTCGCTACGCTCATCAACTATACATCACACAATTATTTACACTAACAGTATATTATATCGTGCATTAGACCATAGGTACACACATGTGTCGATATGAGAAAGGACCAATCATATATCTTAGCATTGAACGTAGACATGATCACATTGACTCGGCATATATTATGTAAAAGATTAGCGATAAGAAATTTAGGAAACAAAAAAATGTCGATACATTTTAGTCAATTTTATTCAATGGCATGAACTAAACATGACCCAGTGCTGGCATGCAGCCCTTCGAAAAAGCAGCCCATTTTATATACAGAGAGAGCTAATCAGGAAGTCTCTTATATAGAGCACCAAATTGATACTCGTTGATAAACATGCACATATGTTTCTCCCATTGCAATTATTAATTGTAATTGGAGGTCTATTGAATAAATGTAAAGCCTGTTTGTATAATGTTAAGATTTCTGTGTCTATTCCTATTTGACTTGCATAATAAGCATTTATAATAAGAGTCTTGCGTTGCATCTTGCATTATAATAAGCATCTTGTTTTCGATAAATAATGCTACCATCATAAATGCACATTTTATTTTATCAATATTATGAAGTACAGGTAGGTATATATATATTTTAGGTGTGTACTTTATTTTTTTATTTATATTAATTTTGCTTAATTTTGCTTTCATATTTATATGTATTAGTTTGCTTGTTCATGATAAGAATGTATGATATACCAACATGTTATAATTTATAAATAAACATTGGAAAAAAATATTTGGAACTAACAAGATCGTTTAATATGAACCAAAAACAACAAAAAAATATCAACACCAGAAATCTAACTCTAGCAACAAGAAAACATATCCATAGGTATATTAGATATTTTTATTTTAGATCTGTAAGTGATTTCATATAAGTTCGCAAATATTGAAGACGCCACTATAGTACGTATCATGTTCTTTTGGCAGCGCCCCGGGACATTGGTCAGGTACTTGAACTTTGCACAGCCTTTGCTAAAGGTAGCAGAGGTTCGCTGCCAGCTCCATCAAAAAGGTTCGGAAAAAAGGGGCTGCTACCTGTTTCGCAATCAATTTGCACGTTTTTACTAAAGATAATTCGCACTGATTATGTGACGTTAAATGCGAGGAATATTAATCCCGGCCAAAAAATGATCTGATCATGACTGATAATGAAGCTGAATTAAGATTTCGTAAATCACTAGAAATATTATTTTGACTACTGATCACTTAGTTTATTGATCGTCCATTTCATTTGTATAGGTATGCCATGATATTATGTTTAATGACCAGGCAGCAAAGACCGCACCGAACCGATTACTGATTAGAAAACAAGTTATCCAGACCGACATCGGCCAACTCTACACAATGGGAGATAGTAAGGCGTATGCAAAACGAGGGTTCTTGTTCTTGCGGAAATATAAAAAACGCTCAGTGGTTTCCAAACCTGAGACGTACTATAATATTGTCATCTCTCAAATTGAATGACTTCCCACCGCGGCAACCTGCTTTGACCGGCAGAAAACCCCCCGATGTCGAGTTGATTGGAATGAACTTCGAGACTTGCGCACTGCGTCCGCTGGGACGCCGCCAAAGAGATCTCTACTCTGATGGAGGGTCCCAGTTACAGCTGCGTTCGCTGCCAGAGAGGAGCTGATCGATCCGGGCAGGCGGCGAGGGCGAAAGTGCAACGTGTTCTAGCTGTGCGCGTTTAGTGTTTTAATGCCAGCACCCAAATCGGACCCTGCTTTGCTATAAACCAACACACTCTAAATCACCGGGGCGTTGAGTTTTTTAAACTTCGTTTGTGTTTTTTATTTGAAATGAAAACATATACTAAATGCTTTATTAACTTTTGACTTCTATAAATATTAAAGAAGTTGTGTTGTTGACATTCAGGCATGTGCACTCATCTGACATGAAACTAAATGACATCAAATTGATTATTGCGTTTCAAAGTGAAACCATAGAACAGAGCTGTCAGTTGCACACGATATACTAGGTGATATTTATTGTTACCTACCTGTATAATATTTATATGTTATAGCAATAATTAGTTTCTCGTACGTGATAATTGACTTTTTACAAAGCACCCAGCCAATTTGACTTGTTGTCAGACGACATGCTCGCAAGTGGAGTTAGAATGGTATATTATTCCAGCTGACCCGGTCTGAAATAACTGTAACGTTTTTGAAGTGCTTTGAAGTGTTTGTATCATTTTCGTTTTGCGCATAAGGAAAAGTGACCGTCGCCATGGGTGATCAAGTAGAGCAAATGTCCAAGAGCGAGACGTTATCGCTGAGAAAACGACATATTGGGTAAGAATGCTGCCTTCCTAAATAATTCACACTGTGTAACACGTAACATAAAGTGTATATACGATTTCTCTACTGTGTAACAATCGAAGTTTATAATTATATTAACAGTTCTTCTTTTGCATGTTTGGGTATGGCCATACACACACACGCGGATACTGGTGATATTTGTTTTGACTTGAGAACATTTTATGGTTATTCGTTATGGTTTTGTTTTTGGAAGAAATCCATCTGATCTCTGAGAGAATGCTGCAGAACATTTTTTTAAATGGTCGTTTATTTTACAAGAAGAGTATATTATAGGTATACGCTATAGAGGTATACATCCGACTTTCAAGGTGGATTGTGGACATCCAGATTCTAGTGTGTATATAAGACACTAGCGAAATACCACACGAGCCAGATAAATTTAGAACGCCTATAAAATAAATTAGCACAAAGGTCTGAACTTGATCAACCTTTTGCACAGCAACAAATTAAATCACTACGTGCGCTGAAGTGTTTCCACGGCCTCAAGGAGATTTTGCTATCAGCGATCAGATTCAAATAATTGGGTCGCAGGGTCGACACTGATAACATTATCATCAAAATTCAATGCCACGCGTAAAAAATTGTTTTTCTAGCTTATACTGTACATTTTTTTCTGGGTGTGTAGCGATGTACCAAAAATAGATCGACCATGTAACTTTGTTATATTGTATGAACAGTATTAATTTCGTGAAGTGCATATTTTTTAAATAAATTAATCTTTTTCTAAAGTGGATATCCGATAGCGGGCTAGGACACAATTTCGATATCTTCCTTCATCTTCGCTGCGGAGAGAATCAAAGTGATTGATTGCAATTGTTGACAGCGATCTGAAAGTTCAATGTTTTATGATGAGAAATTGAAAAGTCTTCGATCCCTATGACCTAATTGTTGAAAAGAACGTAACATCATGTTGCTTTGTGTCTTACTCGAGTATTTGATTTAGCATTTTGTTGATGTTTGCTGTTTGCTCTTTAATGAGCACTGATAAGCTCATACAAATGTCAAGATCAATGTTGACTTCATCTTCAAAAACGTCCTTGCACACCTCATCTTCTGTCTGAGTTTCAGCTGTTCATTAGCTTCTTAAAAGTTGAAATAATAACAGACGAAACTTTAACCATAATTTCTACTAAATGGAAATGATATTGTGGTGTAAGAAATTAAAATTTCTACTCAAACCACAAAATCAAACTTCATAGGTATTAGGTAATAAAGATAGATTTTCCTAAACTGTGAATTTGCATCTTCCTCGAGCGGCCCCACTGCTGCTAGACACGAGCTACGAATTTCAAAACTGCCCAACTGACTCAATTAGCTCGTGCCTGGCACGTGTTCCACGCTCCTTCTTAGCGTGAAATGTGGTTTAGAAACATGTAGACCATATCATTACATTCGCCATGTCTATAATCTAAGCCAGTCCAGTACCTAGACACCTGTATTAACATTCACGTCACGTTGGCGCCGGCGACTGCCACGAAATGTACCTAGCGCCTCTCGGTCATGCAACCCGTCGGTAACACGCCTGGCCCAACAATCGATCCCGTCCTTCACCTTGCCTCGTTCACTTCAAGTTAATGGGCTAAAAAGCTCACTGCCTGCGACCTTCTAGTCACGGAATTGTAGCAACTTTCATGTCAAAATGACACGATAACTTGTAGTGTCGCAGGTCGCTTCTATTTTTAAACGGTTAGCGAGCGAAAAAACTGTCTGCATTATTAAATCTAAAATAAAGTAATGAGCTGATAGTTAAATGTAAGAGTGTGCTTTTAAGAGTGTATACAAGACAGATTTTCTTGAAATTATAAATATATCTATCTCCCAAATGCTTTTGTGTTCTAATCGGTTAGTGTATTTCAAATTCTGGGTTTAGTTAGCAATTTCAGTGACACGACGTCAACATTGGCCCTCAACATTGGCTCTGAACCAATCAGAGACTCTGGAAGTGCATGAAGTCATGTTCGCGACTCTGCCATAGAGTCTCTGATTGGTGCAGAGCCAATGTTGATGACATCTTGTAACTGATATTGCCAGCTGTAAACACAGCTGGAAAGACAAATAATGACTTGGACCACTTGGCTGTTTCAACTGCTATCAATCTGAAGTAATCAATCTGTTGTAACGCCCACCCCTCGCCCTTTGTCTTGCAGCCAGTCGTGCAAGCTGTTGTAACGCCCACCCCTCGCCCTTTGTCGTGCAGCCAGTCGTGCAAGCTGTTGTAACGCCCACCCCTCGCCCTTTGTCTTGCAGCCAGTCATGCAAGCTGTTGTAACGCCCACCCCTCGCCCTTTGTCTTGCAGCCAGTCGTGCAAGCTGTTGTAACGCCCACCCCTCGCCCTTTGTCGTGCAAGCTTTTGTAACGCCTACCCGTCGCCCTTTGTCGTGTAGCCAGTCATGCAAGCTGTTGTAACTCCCACCCCTCGCCCTTTGTCGTGCAAGCTGTTGTAACGCCCACCCCTCGCCCTTTGTCTTGCAGCCGGTCATGCAAGCTGTTGTAACGCCCACCCCTCGCCCTTTGTCGTGCAGCCAGTCGTGCAAGCTGTTGTAACGCCCACCCCTCGCCCTTTGTCTTGCAGCCAGTCGTGCAAGTTGTTCTTCCGTGCCGACCCGTTGAAGATCGTCCGAGCGCGCGGCCAGTACATGTACGACGAGAAGGGCAACGAGTACCTGGACTGCATCAACAACGTGGCGCACGGTACGCTTCAACTAGACCACGTGGCTTCGGCCATCTTGGCCGCGCTGTTGGTTTGTTCGTTAAAGACCCAGATCCACAGTGCAGAGTTTTCACTTGTAACCCTCAGGGTAAAATGACGAACAGCCAATTACAAACGGGCATTTGCAGATTACCATGGTGATAACAAACTAACACTGTTTTTACCCTAACCCTGCTTGGTGGATCCGGGCCCAGAAGAGTACCCTTATTTTGAAAGAAATGTGATCATGCGTTTCGTAAATCTGCACAAACAGCATGCTGGAACTCTCTCTGCTACAGTAAACTGAATAAATAAATTGAAAGTAAGTGCAAGAAAATAAGGGTGAGGGTGGACCCAGTGCCGGAACCAAGGCCAGCTACCGTCCAACAGCACCAAGGGATGGCCACCGCTTAGACTTGTCCCTTTGACACACTGTGTTGGCGCTGTCCCTGTGGCACTGGTCTATTGGCTGTCGGTGAATGACAGGCTGATGATGAAGCTAGCCTGGCCCGGAAGGGAGCCGAGGGTGGACACGGTGCCGGCACTAAGGCCTGCTACCGTCCAACAGCACCAAGGGCCGGCCACCGCTTAGTCTTGCCCCTTTGACACACTGTGTTGGCGCTGTCCCTGTGGCACTGTTCTATTGGCTGTCGGTGAATGACAGGCTGTTGATGTAGCCAGCTTGGCCTGAAAACCTATAAAATGTCCGAAAATGCCTAAAACTTTACCAGGCAAGTGCAACGGTAGTGTCTTGTCAACTGGGCACAAGCGTCTCCCTATACCATATCCATGTCTGTTTTCCAGACCTTTCCGCGGCTCTCTGACAAAAGAAATCCCAAATCTAACCAAGAAATGCACCCTTCTTTCAGTCGGCCATTGCCACCCGGACGTGGTTCGCGCCGGCGCCGAACAGGCCGCGCTAGTGAGCACCAACAACCGCTTCCTGCACGACAACCTGGTCACGTGCGCCCGCCGCTTGGCGGCGCTGTTGCCCGCACCTCTCTCCGTCTGCTTCCTAGTCAACTCAGGGTCGGAGGCCAACGACCTCGCGCTGCGATTGGCCAGGGCGCACACGGGCCGCACTGACGTCGTCACCTTGGACCAGTGAGTGCGTCTGGGGAAGGACGGGAACTGTCTGGGGTTTCTTCGGGGCATTTTGATATGAAGAGAGGTAAAGATTCGGCGTGCAAATTGTTCATTTTGTTTCATTGCATTTGTGGCAGAGAGTGGGACAATTACATTGGTGGCAGTGTGTGGGACAATTACATTGGTTACAGAGGTGGGATCATAACATTGGTTACAGTGGTGGGATCATTACATTTGGTGGCAGTGTGTGGGATAATTACATTGATTGCAGTGGTGGGATCATTACATTAGTGGCAGTGTGTGGGATAATTACATTGGTGGCAGTATGAAGGATCACTACATTGGGGACAGTGTGTGGGATCATTACTTTGTGAAAGAGAAAGATAGAGGTCAGTACATTGGTGGCACTAGCAATTGTGAGATTCTTTTTCAAAATATCTTCACGAAATCAGCAATTTGAAGCTTGAAGTAATAAAATTGGCAAACGATATCAGCACAACTCAAGTATACGAGTTGATTACGTGAAAGTACCCTTTCACGATGATGATGATGATTGTGGTGTTTAACGGCACGTCAGCACCGCGTTACATCAGCCACATATCGACGTACCCTGATATATTATCATATGGGAGCCAAGGCTACGGCAAATACATAGGAGCTAGTAGATGAGAAAGCCGTGGCTGGAGGGCGCTAGCAGTGATAAGAGAGAAGGCTGTATAGAGCATATGAAAAGAGAAAGTGAACTAGCAATTGGAACAGCATGGTGGCTCTATCATCCAATCGCTTTCTGAGTTATTTTAGCTTGTGGGTGAGGGGACTGCGGTGATTATTGAGGAAAACCGAAAGATTTCGCGTAGCGCTGTTAACATCGTGACGGACAATGTGGGTGTGTCGATCTGTGGTCAGCGACGTCTCCATCTTTGCCCCGGCAGCGCCTACCACGGCCACGTGACCTCGATGATCGACATCTCGCCGTACAAGTTCGACCTGCCCGGCGGCAGCGGGCGGCCCGCGCACGTGCAGGTCGCGCCCTGTCCGGACACGTACCGCGGCAAGTACCGCACGCCCGCGCACTCGGTGGCGGCGGCGAGCGAAGCGTACGCCGACGAGGTGCGGGCGGCGTGCGACAGGGCGCGCCAGGGGGGGCGTGGAGGCGTGTCGGCGTTCATCGTCGAGAGTCTGCAGAGTTGCGGCGGACAGGTGCTGCCGCCGCCGGGCTACCTGCGCGACGCCTTCGGGTGAGTCGGTGATTGGTGACTTCAGTCTCAGAGTCAATCATCTCATGCGGGCACATAAATTCCAAACTCTTCGTATTATGGATTAGAGAATACCACGGTTTCTACCGTGTGTCTAGCGTCATCAAAAAGGCAAATGTATGTGCACTCGATAGCGTGAAAAAAGCGTATTTGTGTACTGACTATAATAGCTTGTACTCAGTACGTTTTATCCACGCTTTGCAGCCCTCAGAGCTTGGCCCGTCGGAGCCCGAAACGCTCTGAGATGCCGAGAACGAGACGGATTCGCAATACACACTGCGCTTTAGAATCCGACGGTCCCAGCCCTCGGGCTCGAAAGCTTAGGTGTGTATATTGGCTATTAGATTCGAGAGAGCTCGAAAGTTTATAGCCAATAGACACCTATAAACAATAGACAATAGCCCGTCGGATTCCAGAGCGCAGTAAGTTTTGCGAATCCGTCTCGGTTTCGGCATCTCAGAGCGTTTCGGGCTCCGACGGGCCCAGCCCTGAGGGCTTAAATGCGTGGAAATATCGTATGTCTACCGGCTATTACGCTTTTTCCACGCTCTGGAGCCCAAAAGCTCAAAAGCCTATGTGTGTACTAGCTATTTGGTGTGTATTGGCTTTCAATGGCGAAGACTCCCATCTAGTGCGTGTGTCCCAACCCTTTCCAGCCACGTTCGCGCCGCGGGGGGCGTGTGCATCGCCGACGAGGTGCAGGTGGGCTTCGGCCGGGTGGGCACCCATTGGTGGGCGTTCCAGTTGGGTGGAGAGGACGTGGTGCCCGACATCGTCACCATGGGCAAGCCGATGGGCAACGGACATCCGGTGGCCGCGGTCGTCACCACCCCCGAGATCGCCGCCAGCTTTCGCGACACGGGCATCGAGTACTTTAACACGGTGAGCGCACGGATATACGTACAAGGTTATAGTTCGTCTCATGTTCTTTTGGCAGCGCCTCGGAGCATTGGGCCTATACTATAACATTGTTGCAACGGTTTGTTGCTACCATCAGAACCTGAGACGAACTAT
Organism: Nemoura dubitans; assembly: GCA_921293005.1. NCBI lineage: Eukaryota > Metazoa > Arthropoda > Insecta > Plecoptera > Nemouridae > Nemoura > Nemoura dubitans. The sequence continues at coordinate 11,300,766 of OV121078.1, read as the reverse complement.
ACCCAGATTTACCACTGCCTTACTAAAGCAGCTACGTGAAAGCCCTCCTTCCGCAATAATATAGTTTCGCCTGCAGTCGAGGGTTGAAGCTACTGTTTGTTGTTTTTTCACCTGTAACCAAGGTAACTGTAACCACCTGAGGAACATTGGGCCCATTGATTATAATTGACCTTGTGCTATGGCCTGGTAGATGAAGCCATAACTGTAACCACCTGAGGAACATTGGGTCCCTTGATTATAATTGACCTTGTGCTATGGCCTGGTAGATGAAGCCATAACTGTAACCACCTGAGAAACGTTGGATCTCTTGATTATAATTGACCTTGTGCCATGGCCATGGTAGAAGATGTTAAAACAGGTTTCCAACGCCGGCGAAATTAGTAGCATCATAAATGCAGTTTGCTGTAGCCATAGCTATAGTTGTGGTATGTGTTGTCAAGAAGTAAGCTTGAACATTTGGTTCTGTTTTGAATGCCGTGTGAGAGGCGAGCCTGTTATTTTAGTACTTAAGTATGGTTTATTATTTTTGGTTCGTTTAGGAATAAAATGAATTTGATGCCAAAAACAATCAGGAAAATACAGACGACCATAACACCCTAGCCCCAAATCTCACGCGCCTCATCGCCCCCAGTACGGCGGCAACCCCGTGTCCTGCGCGATCGCCCTCACCGTCCTGGACGTGATCGAGCGCGAGGACCTGTTGCGCCACGCGCGCGTCGTCGGCGCCCATCTCCTGGCGGCGCTCGCCCGTCTCGCCGATCGGCATCCGCTCGTCGGCGACGTCCGCGGCGTCGGCCTCTTCGTCGGCATCGAGTTGGTCGCCGACAGGGAGGCGAGGACGCCGGCCACGGCGCAGGCGCAGCACGTCGTCTCGCGGTACGTGCGTGCAGTCATACAGTCTGGTGTACTATCCAGTGAACTAAACGATGCTACTTTATATTTATTGTTTCTAAGACTCATGTCTACTCTATCCTATCTTAAGCACTAGTTTTGAAAAAAAACTATTTCAAACTGTGATTTGAATGCTGAATTAAAAGTCTCACTGGTTTCCCAACTTTATCTCTCTTGTTAATTTCTTACATTCATTTGCCTGGTGTACAATGGACTTCATTGATGGTAATTAAGGTAAATTTAATGAAACCATTTTTTGATTTACAGGAGATATTTCGAGATTCTGATATATTCAATTGGTTGTCAAAAGAGTGAGGATTCCGTAGGTACTTGAATTCCGTAGGTTCTGATTCCGTAGGTATCAGAAAACAGGGGGGGGGGGGCCTGGAAATTGTATCCAGTAATAGGAAAATTCTTGGCTTGAATGGACCCGTACATCTTTCAATTAAACAGCTCAACAGGGTTGGTTCACATCGCTTGGAGGTAATTCACGGGTGAAACTTTCGAGATGCATATTGTGTCAATTTGTTGCCGGAAGTTAGAAGATTCCGAAAATATAGGGTTCGTTGTGATCCGACCAAAGGTGTGGCCTGGAAAGTGTATACCGTACGAGGTAAAGGCAGCGATCCGACCAAAGGTGTGGCCTGGAAAGTGTATACCGTACGAGGTAAAGGCAGCGATCCGACCAAAGGTGTGGCCTGGAAAGTGTATACCGAACGAGGTAAAGGCAGCGATCCGACCAAAGCTGTGGCCTGGAAAGTGTATACCGTACGAGGTAAAAGGCAGCGGCCCAAGTTCACAGCTCAATGAACAGGCTTTTCATTTGTATGTTAACAATGAAACAAAATCGTGATACGCACAACTATGATTAACCCATTTTCTTAAAATGCATGGGAAGAATCTAAATCAACAGGTCGACCACATGAATCTGACTAGTTCTCCACAGAGTTTTACAGCAAAGACGCTTTAAAACCATCGGCTAAAGAACCGGTGTTTCTGGTTCAAGCTGGAAATTATGCTAAAATTTGTGTCGGTAAGATCACCTTACCGGCAATCAGGAGTTGCTAAATTCGCATCCTGACGGTTTGCACATTGTTTCAGCTTCACTTCCGTTTCCAAACTAACCTCGGAAACATCTTGACCACCATTTGTCCTGGCTCGACTTTCCAGGATGAAGGAGGAGCGCATCCTGGTGAGCTCCGACGGCCCCGACAGGAACGTCATCAAGTTCAAGCCGCCGATGGTGTTTAGCGTGGAGAACGCGGACCGCGTGGCCAGCGTCATGGACGCCGTGCTGTCCGAGCTCGAGGAGACGCCACTGGTAGGAATCCGCCACTGCCACCAATCTAGTGATCCCTCACACTGCCACCAATGTAATGATCCCACACTCTGCCACCAATGTTATGTTCCCACACACTGCCGCCAATGTTAAGCGTGTTGTTTTCTTTGCTCACTGTAAAATAGGTGATAAATTAAGTGGCAATAAAGTACTTTTTTCTTTAGCTGAACGAGAAGGGACACACGTCATAGATCGACGAAATCACAACGCATGTGAATTCTACCTCGCCTCAGAGCAAGACGATCTGAGCGGCACCAGGTCAACAGAGAAACACAATAAAGTAGCAGCCCCGATTGCCGATAATACTTCATTTGTGGTGTAAATTTAAGACGCGCTGTTTCGACAACGTGCATTGATGGTGCTGGTGAAAATGGCGTCGATTTTCACATTGATAGGAGAGTGATAATTGGGGTGACAGGTAGTACTATTTGGCCTTGTAGATGCTAATCTTCCTGTTGAAGAATGTCCGTTCTTATATTCCCTTTTGACTTTCATCCCTTAAAGTGTTAACACTCTGAACCCCTCAATGTCGCTATAATATTGTGGCTTGGGTATGTTACACTTTGAGCTGCTAACAACTTGGGAACAATAAGAGGCATTTTTCATGTTGGTATAGGCTGCATCCAACTTAACATTGATAACCCTTATTTCTTGAAAGGTACACAAAGATTATTAGGTATCTTTCAAATACATCGAATTGGCCATTTGATCATCCCTATTCCTGGTCTACCTACTGGAGTAGGTTATGGATTTCTGTTAAGGTTTTTATTGTGGGTAAACAATTGGAATAATGTTTCTGCAAACCAAACACACAGCTAATTGTTTTTCACAACCAACAATTAGGTTTTGGCATTAATTCGTATAAATTACAATGTCTTCAATTTTGTTCTAGAAAAATTATATAGGTAAGCGAATGAAAAATTAGTAACTGCCAAAGCAAGAGATTTGTAATGCTGGGTTCAATGTTCATTATAATTATTATTGACCTCGGCAGCAGTTATTCGACACAAATGTGATCTACAAGAGCTATTTTTATAAACTGGGTGCAAGAGTTTGGTTCCATCGTAGAAAATGATGTCATAGCTTCATTTTATGGTTATTTATACAAATACCTTAATATTTAATGATTGTTTCAGTAGTTGTCATTCATCTATCTATAAAATTCAGCTAACGGGGACAGTCGTAGAATTTGCACAAAACTTCCGCCAAAAGTGCCTTCTGCACATTAGCTTTTTAAAATATGTAGGTATCATAAACTATGAACGATCTACCTACCAATGCTTGCACATACTTTTCGTGAGTGGCTCAGGTCCCGACCTCCACATTGCGCATGACGGCTGACTTGAATTTTTCTAGGTACTTGTTCAGGTGGTTAAGAGAGTGAAGTAGGCCCCAGCATTTTAACCTAGTACGTATGCAGAGAGCAATGTCGTTCTTTGATAGACCCGATCCCGACCGACTTTTCCCGTCACGCAAGAAAAAAATATTGCACATTTCAAATGATGACACAACTCGAATAATATATTTTATATAATTATTGTTTGATTATATTTTTACCAAGGAACATAATATGTTCCTTGGTATTATATTATAATACCTACCTTCGGACATAATAAGGACTCAATATTGTCACAAGATTTATTTTGGTCAAAAAATATTAATCACATCAGATGGCATGCACTTAGCAGATCAGCCTTTCAACGCATTTCAATTTTATTAATTAAAATCTAATTTTGATAATATAAAGCTATATATGTCGCCCTTACTGGAAAAAAACACTGAAAGACAAACCTAATAATACTTCTGGACACAAAATAATGATTAGAATATGAGAATAATCGTTTGGCACTATTAAAAGAATCATAATAATTCAGTAGGCGTGTAATAGTGACGAGCTCCTGAACTCAACATTTTGATTTCCGATACAGCCAGTTTAAAAACTGCAATACATTCTCAGAGTTGGCAACTATAATGCATAACATTTACGACAACCAGCTCTTCGCTGCTGGTGCGTGGCTGAGAAGGTGCTACCGTTCCAAGCAATGGTCACACGATATCATATTGTCCTTGCAGTATCTACCGCAGATCATCAACCCTACTAGTTACAGCCCGCCATTACTCGTCAGCTGTTCTCAGTTGTGCACGGGACTTCATATTTAGAGGCTTAGTTCACACTAACTGGCTTTATATGTCATACATTTTTTAGTATAATCCAATATATTTGCCTCAAATACCTCAGTGCACCCCACTGACCCTTAACTCTTTCGGCCGCCATTACTCATCAGCTGTTCGCTGATAGTGCACTTTACAAGTGATATTTAGGGGCTTGATTCACATCAATGCCGTCTTGCGCTTATTTAGTAACAAAACTAAAATTATTTAAAATATACTATTCGAGCTGTGTCACCATTTCAAATGTGCAAACTTTTTCTTTCGTGATTAAGGGTTGGGACTCTTGAAAAGTCGGTCTGGATCGGGTCTTTCAAAGAACGGCATTGCTCTCGTCAGAAGTATACTAGGTTAACATTCTGGGGCCTACTTCACTCTACTTTCTACTTGAACAAGTACCTGCAAGAATTGCAAAAAGTCGTGGGTCCCGTCGGTCGGGACCTGAGCCACTCCCCGTACTTTCACATCAAGTTCAATGTAGCCTCGATTACCAAAATTCAGTAGTTATATACTTCAAATTGAATTTTTTGGCAATTCCAAATTATTTTGTAAAATTTTGGAGAGAAACTAATATGATGCGTGTATGAAATATATATTTGATTATGTTGTATATTAATTGACAAACGTGTTAATAATATATTCTAGCCGATGTATTTATTATATATTAACTATGGTTGTCCTATGGTTACTTAATTCTGTATAGTAATTTACATTCGAAAAATGAAATTTCCCTCAATTGCGTATTCAATGCGCGAGTATCAACGCCATGTATTTGGAGCCATGCATAACAAGGTTCTTATATCGCCTTTCATATTCCCAATTTAATAACACAATATTATTTACAAAGATACCATTCACGATTTTAGGGATGTATTCCTGCCCATCCTGCTGAAAATACTTAGCAAATCATGGAAGATTGTGAAAAGATTCAAGATCTTGACTAACGTTTCTTGGTAAGATCTTGGTAGATAAGATCTTGCAAGATCTTAGGTAAGATTTTTCGGTATGGCATCTAAGACCCCAGTTAAAGTGCTTGGTTGAACACGAAGCTTGCCTAGCCTTGAAAGCAGCCGAGGATGCATTCGGTACCACTTGGCCTAATCTGCTCATGCAAAAGACGAAGGTTACCTATATATTTTGAAGGCAGCGTTGGGTCCGTATAGTCGCAAGATGATCGTCCGCCATTGCAGAAATCTGCCGAAAGGCCTCGGCGAAATTCTAATGGCCAGCGGCCGGTGGTACCATGTATACACTTTTATTCATTTGTGTGTTTATTTGTGGCATGAGCATACTCATTTATTAAATAATAAGAATAATAAGAAGAATAATAATAATACGTTTATTGTCACATGAAAACAAATACATGTTATTAATTTTCTTAGACTCATGTCTACTATATCCGATTTTTAGCACTAGTTTTTAAAAAAACTATTTCAAACTGGGATTTGAATGCTAAATGAAAAGTCTCACTGGTTTCCCAGTGAGAAACCAGAGGGAAACCAGAGGGAAACCAGTGAGACTTTTCATTTAGCATTCAAATCCCAGTTTGAAATAGTTTTTTAACAAATACATGTTATTTGGACAGTCAATACTAAATAGTAAATTATATATATATACTTCTTACAATTTAAAATTTACAATTTACAATTTACAATTTGCAATATTCTTTTACTGAATAGAAACAGCTCTCAATAAGAAATTCTTTTAAGCTTTTTTGAAGTGCTAGTCCGTTTATTTCTTTGATGCTTTTGGGCAAAGCGTTATAGAATTTACCACCTGCATATTTTGGATTGGTTTTAGACATTTGAAGTTTAATACGGTCAGTTAAAATATTTCCCTTTGTTCTTGTCCTAGATGATAAAACCATGTCGTCATTTGATAAGTTATTCAGCTTGTACATTATAGTGCTGTATATATACAGACAAGGTATTGTCATTATTTTAAAACTTTTAGAAAGTGGTTTGCATGAGTCCTTGTAATAAAATTCCGCTGTGGGGTTGTGCTTGCCCTTACCATATACCTTAGTGCTCGTTTTTGGAGTGTGAACAGCCTTTTAGTTTCTTAAATACAACATGCCTACATTAAAGGAAAATAAGACTGATCTGACTAACAAATTGTAAAAAGTCCTCATAGGAGAACAATTTTGTGTGAGGGTTTCAAAGATTCACCGTTTATATTAAGTCGTCCAATTTGTGGTCTGTCGCGATAATAAAACACGATCTTGTACAAGGTACAGGAAACAAATCACTTGATAATGAGGAGAGCAAATCTTTATTTTCGTATTTGTAGTGTTGCAAGCCAATTGACTGACTTCAGAAACGGGATGATCCATCCCGGATAACAAAATTGAATGAAAACGAAAATAAGCGAAACATAAACGAAACGAAATGCAAACGAATGATTTAGACACCACACAGTTACACGAAAGCCCATTGGAACGAATTCAGAACACTATCGAATGCTAACAATGCAAATGAAAATGTATCTTCACTGGATTACTCTAACACAATGCTGTGTCCTTTTTTGGAGATGTATGATATGCGATTGACGATTATTGCCTACTCCATGATAGCCATGTTTGCTTTGTACCAAAATGTCGGGCATTTGCTTAATGATATCCATCATTCCAGAGTTGGAAAGTTGAGCGACCAAACCCTTTGGCGACAGGTTTTAATAAAAAATCTGAAACAACTGTGAGAACCCGACTTCCAGTTCCGACGAGCATGGCTGCCTGGTCGGGTTCCGGCTAAAGTAAAGTTAGTTGAATACCCAGAAGCTTCGTCCGGGCATTATCGCGACAATGCTCTGTCGCATATCGGATTCCAAGAACTGAACTGTTGTTGGTGGCAACCATAGGCGTGCACAGGGTCTGAAATTAGGTGGGGCCAACATGGTAACCTCGGTGGGGGGATTTTTCCCCAAATCGTTAGGGACGAAAATTTTATTTCTCGAAAGTGTTTAGCCAAACATTTGCGCGGAATCAGGGGCGTAGGAACTATTTTTTGAGTGGGGGGTCAGACATGCACAAAAGAATTTTGGAGTTTGGGGCGCAGCCCCGAAATTTTTTTGGTTCAAATCTAGGCGTTTGCGGACATTTTGGGGCTTGAGAATGGGTTGATCAGAACTGCATATTTTATGATTGATTAATTCTTCAAGAAGGTGCCATACCTACCTACTTAATTTCTGTTTGACCCATTACTCGACTGACTCATTATTATCACGGTGCTGTTCAAAAACCAGGCCCGTCACTGCAAATGGCGTAGCTATAAATATAGCCAACAATCCTGCAAAGATTTAGTATCTTTGAAACTATCTTCATAATTTAGTAATTTTACCACCAAATTGACGACACCTTTTGTGCCGCAGGCGAAAATTTTACGGTTGGTAGGGTTTCTATGGCCAAAATTTTGTCCGAATCCAGCAATTGCTGCATATTGGCATGATAATAAAATTTGGGCCAAATCAACCATGGTTGACGAAAGTTTAGTAAAAACCCCATATTTTCGCATCAAAAGTTAAAACACAACTAAAAAATATGAGCAGGCTGGAGAAAGGGTTTTATGTACTCTACCAGCAAAAGTTTAAGGAAACTGAGTTCTTGGGCGTGATATTAAGAGGCAAGTGTAGAACATTTGTGATTTTACTGACTGCCTTTTGAGCCTTAGATCCGCCCCTGCTGGCGAGCGAGCGAGCTAGTTGGTCATCAGTTCACAATGGACTTTTTTTTTTAAATCGTGGATTCATTAGGTGGGGCGAGTGCGTACACTCGCCCCCCCCCCTGCGCAAGCCTATGGTGGCAACCGTGATGCGTAACAATCCGAATGAGCTGCCGCTCTGCACTGTGTTCTGTTACAATACATAAAATATCCCTGATTTTGCCTTTGTTATATTTCTTATTTCCAATTATAATATTGCAATAGGTATAATTTGATTTAATTTGCTATACGTAAATATCAGCTTATTCAATGCATTGCCTTATTTTGGGTTTCAAAGTGAATTGATTACGAGATCACGAGTTCACAGCTGTTGATCACAAGATCAGTTAGATCACAGTTGATCTAAGTTTCGACCAAAATTCCCATAGACGAGCATCGAAAACGAGCACAATTTCAGATCGTATCTTCGACTTGCCATTTCGAATGAAGGTAATGTAGGTTAACAACATGTAAACCGAACGAAGTTTGCAGTAAAACCCAAAGGCACATGTTTCTTAAAATTTATCGGATACAAAGTAAATTTTGGTGCACTTGCCAAAAGTACTCGATTTGAAAGCGAGAGATAGCATCGACATCGACAGCGCTATCTTTATTTATTTATTTTTTATTTAAGTCTTAGGAATCCCATTGTTGAATACATGTTCAACGGAACGTACAGACTATAAACTAAATCTAAATCATTTATAGTTTCTGGTAATAATAATTAATAATATGATGACACATTATTTAAAAGATGAACATAATAAAGGACAAAACATATTGTGAAAGCTTAAACTATGTGTAAAGATAATATGTAGATTTGACTAACATCATAAAAAACAACAACCTATACATATCTAAGTTAGGATTTCTAAGTGCTAGTTGGAATTCATCTAAATTATAAAATACATTCTTAACAAGGATATGCCGAAATCAATTTGAAGATTAATTACTTTGCTGGACTACAATGGACGACTGCTTACAGTTACAAAGTCAATAACTGTTTTGAACACATAAAAGAAAGTTGTTATTCATATGGCAATGAAATGCAATCACAATGATTGACTCAGGAACTGAAGTCGGATTAGCGAATTACCTTAGCAGGGTTCTCGGGTTCAGCTGTCAAGGCAGTATCTGCCGAGTTATAAAGCGAAAGCGGACCCAATTCTGCAGGACAAATAAAGACGGCGCTGTGCAGGAGCTGTGGTCATTGGATGGCTTCGAGGTTCCTTTGTCCACCAACCTATGCTAGCGCTCATTGGAAGGGATGATATCGTCTCGCCTTGTGGTCAGGCAACCAGCGCTGCATTGAAGTGTGGCGTGGTAGCATTAGAGCACCCGCAATACATGTTAACTCACTGGTGGACAGCATTCTTGAATTTGTATTTAAATGGGAATTAACATAAAGGTTGTCCACCGGTGAGTTTGAAGAAGGCTGCTGTTGCAGGTGCTCTGTACCGAACTTTCAGAAGTAGGGATTACTGGCTCTGTATAATGGATGATTTGTCACCAGGATAATTTATGGGAAACTTTTGGCGATCTTTGCCGCATGTCAAGAAACTTGCTTTCACACCAAATTATGCATGGACTGTGCAAATACGATTGTATTATCATTGATATGTGGGTAGAGCAGCTGTAGTAATAAAGTGATAACGCATTCCGAATTTCGGGTGGGTCAAAAGCTTTTTTTAATGACATTTCAGATAAGTGATATCAATTTCAAACACTTCAATAAATCAACACGTGGTGCAAGGCAAACAGAAAAACCGCATGGTTTTTAGGATTGTGCTTTTCACAAGGAAACGACAATAATCGAAATTATAGAACGTTTATTCAAACAAAACACGTGTGTGCTTCCGTCTCTGCCCGCTGGAGTTCGCCCCTGTCGACGACGGAAGTGGAGGAGCCGGGTTGGCAACGAAACACCTGCAAATATCACACAAGCGTAAATGACATGGACCAATGCTGAGGCACAACCGTTTGCAGATGAACTTTTGTGAATAATTCTTCTTGCCGACCACATTTTGGGGAGACATTTAGACTATTTTCACATTAATATTTAAAAATAAATGGTAAAAATATAATAATATTCAATAAGAATAGTTTAAAAGTATATTGAAATATGAAGAATAATATACAGATAAGAATTTAATAAGGATGATAATATAATAATATACGAAAACGTTACAGGTACAAATGTTTGAATAGACCCAAACAATATTCATATATATTATTTTTTAATTTGACAAAAAGGCGTAATGAATCAATAATTGTTCAAGTTTCCATTTTTAAAGTCACAGAAAGCATCTAGGTATATTAAGTAAAAAAGATAGCCGTTATCTGAGAAGGAAGAAGCTGGCACGGCATACTGTTGCCTATCCCGTACCGAAGCAGTGAGAGCTGGCACGGCACACTAGTTGCCTATCCCGTACCGAAGCAGTGGTCGAAGATTCCTACCTGGATGTCTAAAAGCCAAGTCCACAAGATGTCAGGCGTGAAGACAACGGCTTCTCGCACAAGAACGCCATGGTTGTCGCGCAATTGTAGTCGTTGAGGGCGTCAGTGTGCTGGAAACCGAAGCCGACGCAGTCCTCGTTGCCCCCGTAGTTGTCGGGCTGGTTCGGGGCCCACCGGACCAAGGGCAATTGGCAACTCGGTTGTCCTGTGCATGAAGACAATCTCGTTAGAGAGATGTTTTTTTTACGGCCGGTGAGACTATATCTAAATCATATATCAGTGGTCGAACAAAGAAAATTGCAAAGTTTTTAACATAATTTTAGCAAACAGTCCATGCACTTACCAAAGACGGTCACGAATTGACCCTCGACGGCTATGTCGCTCATGCCCACCCAAAAGCCGAGCTGTTCAGTGGGAAGCACGGTGTCCCTCATGGTCTTGACAGCCGCGTACTCGGCAGTCGTGCTCGGGATGGCCAGGCTGATGCCTTGTCCTTCGGCTGCGCAGATCGCCTTGGCATCGGCCCACGTCTTCTTCTCGGTGTGCATCTTGTAGTAGCCCACGCCGGAGAAGTAAGTGTAGCCGGAGGGGGCGGCGGTGAACGGGTTCAAGACGGCTGAAGAAAAAGAATGGAAATTATGTAAACGTGGTCCTGTTCCCTGGCACCGATCACTGTTAAGTTTCTATCCCACACACTGGCACCAATTGTAAAGTTTTTTCCCCACATACTGGGACCAATTGTAGTGCTTCTATTACAAACAATAGAACCAATCTTAGCACTTTTATTCCACACAAAAGAACCAAATGTAGTGCTTCTATCTATGTACACTCTAGCAATAATTGTAGTGCTTTTTTTATTCCCGGTTTGATCTCACATTGGTCCAGCTTCTCTCCCACTTCCCTAAAATCTCTTAAATATTACACTGACCTTGGTACGCGTGAACGGCAAAGTTCAACACTGCGTCGCAGAATTCGGGCATCCTCCAACCACATCCGGTCGGCGTAGTTCCAGCGAGCCCCGGAAACGCGTTGATGGTAACGCAGTTGGTCTGGCCCTGAGGCCCCGAAGTGGACTGGCATTGCCAGGCGTTGTACTGCGTGCAGGCCGGCGGCATTACTGGGCTCGCCGCGAAAAGGGAGTGTTATTAATTTCCCATTAAGTGAGGTGGAAACTTATCGCTGGTGTTGGCGCAGTGCTCGGTGGTCGCAAATACAAACACAGTGGTTTTTACAAAACTACCAAACGCTTAATAAAAAACAGTTCACGAAGCAAACCGTTGAAGGGTTGTCTGATTTCGAATGGTGTGTAATGCTGTTTTACTTAAAAAACTGACAGAAACATGCATAGTCAAACAGTGCCTAAAATGTCTTTTTACTGCATCTTTACGTAGATCGTAAAAAGAAAGTGTGCTGTTCTCTTTTAATCTTATTTAAATTACGAAAGCTCGTAATTGGCTATTCATTTTATTATTTTGTACACAAATTAGCCTCCCAAAAGTGTTGTCCATTCCGGGATTTGAACCCGGGTCCCCAACTTTCGCGGCTGGTGCTCTAACCGCTGAGCTAAATGGCCATTAAATTTGGGAGAAGTAATTTGCATACAGGGTGAGAATTGAATGTCCCCAGGGGGGTATGGTCCAGAGTCTACGAATACTCATAGTGGCTCTGGTACCGCGTGATGCTATACTGCAACCACATTTTACATTCAACCTCGAATAACTCCAAATTAACGTTGGATGCGTTGAATTCTCTTTTAATCTTATTTAAATTACGAAAGCTCGTAATTGGCTATTCATTTTATTATTATGTACACAAATTAGCCTCCCAAAAGTGTTGTCCATTCCGGGATTTGAACCCGGGTCCCCAACTTTCGCGGCTGGTGCTCTAACCGCTGAGCTAAATGGCCATTAAATTTGGGAGAAGTAATTTGCATACAGGGTGAGAATTGAATGTCCCCAGGGGGGTATGGTCCAGAGTCTACGAATACTCATAGTGGCTCTGGTACCGCGTGATGCTATACTGAATGTCCCCCCTGGGGACATTCAATTCTCACCCTGTATGCAAATTACTTCTCCCAAATTTAATGGCCATTTTATTCAATTCTCACCCTGTATGCAAATTACTTCTCCCAAATTTAATGGCCATTTAGCTCAGCGGTTAGAGCACCAGCCGCGAAAGTTGGGGACCCGGGTTCAAATCCCGGAATGGACAACACTTTTGGGAGGCTAATTTGTGTACATAATAATAAAAAGTGTGCTGTTATTTCAATAAAAACTTCCGTCTGCCATGAATTGAGTTTTTCTATCCCTAATATGGTTTTTTACCAACATTTTTACAATAATAACTGGTGTTGGAAGTCCCCTGCCACGAAGCTAAGAGGAATGAATACAAACAGAGTATAAGAAGAGTAAAATTCGGGTTTCAAACGCTCTGAGAGGTCGATAACGAATTTGATTTGGCCCTGTAGGAGTCGTAATATTGTTAAATTCTACTGCCTGTACCAATTAATATAATAGTTGTAATACGTTTACTTATCTTATAGTGCCCTCGCGATACCTGAAAAGCTGCGAAAACTGCTAGTTATGTTACCTGTAATTGCATTTTATTGCCTATACTTGTTATGTTACCTGTAATTGCCTGTATTTGCCTGTACTTGTAATGTTACCTGGGAACAACGAGCCTAGAAAAGGAGATGCAGTTGAGATGGGGACCGCATCGAAGATCATCACAGCCATCACAGTTCCTGCAATGGAACAATGCACGTGTGTTCGTCATGGCCGATACGCCAAAAACTCGATCGCTTCCTTTAAATCGCCAGGATAAAAAAATCTGATTCAGATTTGCATTCTTCGCTGAGAATGCAGACTGGCATATTGGCAGTGTGTAGCCTAAAATGATGTGCTAGGAGGGTCGTCAGAATTTGAAGTGAACTTAAGCTTCACGTGTATTTTGCAATGTTGGTATGCCAGCGTTGGTACTTTACAAATTTTCAAAAATTTTTGATAATTTCGTAAATTTTGATTGCTTCAAAAACTATCGAGCAGTTGAAATCGCATGGGGTATACATTCAGAACAAATGTAGATCCTCAGGAAATTGCATGTACATAATATCATCCCCTTGCTCTTTAGAGCGCGCACAAACACACAAACAAGCAAACAAATAAAAACAAGAAAAACAAAATACATAAAAAACTCGACAAGTGACTTTCGTCAGAGGGTAGTGAAATATAAGAATTCGCACCACACATCAAAAATACAAATACAAATACAAATCCAGAACCTTACCAGCAATCACAGCAAAGCGCGCCATCTTGTGTCTTCTTTGGAAGCTTGTCGACTGATTCCATGAACTGGCAACAGCTGCTTTTATACAGAATTTTGTCACCGAACCTCCCTTCGGTGTGACACAACGCGCCATCCTATTGGCTACAACGAATAATCGTCCAAAGGCAGGGCAGAATGAGTCACCCGGATTATATAACTATACCTTTATCAAGTAGAGTCGGCCAAGGTGAGAGCCAAATTTGGAGCCGCAGCATTTGTTAAGCCAAACGTTATTTCGTGGCGCCGGACGCAAAGAATGAAAGATTGGAATGTTGTCTTGGATGTTGTCTGGTTTGTTGCCTAGAAGCGAGAGAGATCGGCAGGGATGCTTTCCCGGTGTCCGAGCAGCTTAAGGCCATTCATTGAGGGTTGTTGAGGTTAATTGAATTCAACTTTTTATAGATTTCCAAGATATATTTCGAGGTTCTAAAATATTCAATTGGTTGTCCAATGTGTGAGGATCCCGTAGATATTTGTTTCGTAGCGATCGGATAACAGGTGTGGCCTGGAAAGTGTATACGGTAAGAGGGAAATTCTTAGCTGCAATTTACCCATTAATACATCTTTCGATATACCGGCTAAACATGGTTATTTTAAAAACTCTTGTAAGTAATTGACGAGTGAATCTTGCGAAATGAAAATGGTTCAATTGGTTGTCCGAAGTGTGAGAATTCCGAAAATATTGGTATCCAACAAAAGGTGTGGCCTGTAAAGTGTATACGTTACGAGGTGAAGGAAACGGCTCGACTCCGGAGCTCATAAAACAGACTTAAGGATAGCTGCTACCAAAAATCAATTTATTACTACTTCGCTTAAACGTCATATAAAAATCATCAATCGCGAGTTATGCTGGACAATGAAACATTGATTTCGGCATATTCAATAATTTCCCATTTCCCAAACTGTTTACAGATGAATTTAAGATTAACTGTTATATTACTAGTGCTTATTTTGTACCGGAATGCACCGGAACGCCGTTGCCGGACTTCATTTCGGTACACCAAAAAAAAAATGAATCATCGGCGCGAATATCTGCGCTCACCGATTGCTGGAAAAATCCAACACTCCATTTTATGTTGAGAAGGAGAGTGTATTTTCACAATACCTCATGGGCCCTCAGCTACTAGACATGAGCAAGGAGTTTGAAAACTTACAACCCATGTCTTGAGCCAGACGAAACTGAAAGGATTTGTCGACATGGGCAGTTTTGAAACTCTTAGCTTATGTCTAGCAGCAGTGGGTCCAGGAGGAAATTGCGAAGACACTTTCCTTCTTACCGTGAAATAAGGTTTAGTGAGTCCATGTGGTTTTTCGTTTTCCCGCTTGGTTACTAATACTCGACCCAAAGTAGTAAAAGGGCACATGCAGGTGATAAAGTGAGTGTGAGACATAAAACGAGTGTTAGTGGAACTCCGAATTGTGGTCCTGAGAGCGAGATATCAGGAAACGTACCGGGCGGTGATCTTGAAGAGCAGCCTCTGGCTGACGACTGGCCTATGAAGAATGCATTTTACTAGAAAAAAAATTAGCTCTGATATCAAACAAGAAACTCGGCTGCACTGCTTGCGAAGATATGGGAACTCTAAGCAGGGATGAAAATAATTGTGAAGGAATGGGCACACGCAGAAATATCTTTTACTGGGAAACTAGAAACTGAATGACCACAAAGAATCAACCACTGGACACAGTGTTATTAAATCACTGTCAAATGAAAGAGTTGTCACTCACTGGCAAAATTTCTCGTTCCGCGTACAAGCGGCAAAATAAACCCAGTAGTTCATCAATTTTTGAATCGAAAGAATTCTACAATATTTAAACGGTATAGAGATGAGAAGAATTCTGCACTCACAGCTCATCACAGCTATAAGAACGGCGTCCAGTATGAACAAAAAAAAAAAAAAAAAAAATATTGTCGTTATTGGTGGAGGTGAATGGTAGCGGGGGTAAAGGGTCATTTTCTGTTATGAAAATTGGCGTTCCGGCATCTATATCTTTACAAAAAAGCACTGTATAGTTGTGTGTATAGTTGTGCTATAGTTGTGCGATTTCCTGGCTTGGTGGGAAGCTGTTGATTGCTAACCGTGGTGTGTTTAGGTCCTTGTCGGCCAGTCCTTTACCTGGGGTGATTCCCTGGCTTGGTGCTAAGGTGTTGCTTGCTAACCGTGGTGTGTTTAGGGTCGTGCCAGCCAGTCCTTTACCTGGGGCGTTTCACTGGCTTGGTGGGAAGCTACCTAGACCACCTAGAGACATTTTTGCGTTACGAGTGACTCGAAACAAACCATTCAGAGGACGCTGTCAAGTGGCAAGGTTCTCAAATATGAAAACTAATTCAACTCGAGATGTCAAAAAGTAAATAATCAAAAAATTTGTTTTTCCATTACAAACGATCTGCATAGGTATAATATAAGGGTCGTCCGGTCTGGACCGATCTGCATAGGTGTATAAGGGTCGTCCCAGGCCGAGATGACGTCACTTGAAAGACCCAGCTGTTCATAGTCGTGTGAGTGATGCTAAGCTAGTGAAATACACAACACATAACAGCACAAAAAGCTTGTGTTTTTTAAGGGATAGCCAGAGGGTGGAAATGTGTTAAATGATAAGGTCAAAGGGTCATACTAGGATTTCTGACAACTCGTTTGCCTTTGGGAATCACGACCAAGCCGTTCAGGTTTACGATGATAAGCTTAGCTGTTTTGAAAAGAATCGCCTCGCTTCAAACATTATTTAATCCAAATCTAAGGTCAGGCCATGTAGATTGTCGTTATGTGAAATACTGGTATATATTTCAAAACTCACTCGCTAATTACCCACTTATTTAGAGTGCCCTTATATATAACTATATTTCATATCGCTTCGCAATTATTGAATTAAAAATTTGAGTTTGATTCTGGGCTGAGTGCTACTGTAAAGCACTTTGGTGTGTGCCTATTGCTCGTTAGCCCATGATATGTACGTTATCCCAGGGTCACTTATCAAGGATACGTAATTAATTATTAAGAACTACAATTAAAACCCAGCAAAAAATATTTTGTTTTGTCAAATTCATATTTTTGGTTTTCTTATAATCCCATGTCAAAAATGTTAAAACAATGTTTAAACCTTTGGATACATTTCCTTTAATGCTCGTATTGGGTTTGTTTGTAGTATTCATGGTAAAATAATTTGATGCAGATCGTATTCAAGACGATAATACTGGCAAAATGCGGACAATAATGCCAACAATAATTAATAAAGGAAAAAAAAAAAAAAAAAAAAATATATATATATATATATATATATATATATATATATATATATATATTTTGGATAAACTGTGGTGTTTTATTTTTCATTTTCCCAACGTTTTGACCAAATTGTTTGGTCTATATATATATATATATATATATATATATATATATATATATATATATATATATATATACTTATATATATATATGTAAACCCACCCCTTCCCTGGGGCCTACAACACGAAGCAAGACAGCATCGAAACAGAATCGACCTTGACCTTCTCGCTATATGTTTCTTGTCAAAATGTGTTTTTTTTTTTTTTTTTTTTTTATAACTTTGGTTTGATTGTTGAGATCTCTGGTACCTTTTGTCCAATGTTTTGTTTTTTGTAGTTCATTGATTGACCCTTGAGAAAGACCAAACAATTTGGTCGAAACGTTGGGAAAATGAAAAATAAAACACCACAGTTTATCCAAAATATATATATATATATATATATATATATATATATATATATATAGATAGATAGATAGATAAAGAAATATATATATATATATATTTTTTTTTTTCCTTTATTAATTATTGTTGGCATTATTGTCCGCATTTTGCCAGTATTATCGTCTTGAATACGATCTGCATCAAATTATTTTACCATGAATACTACAAACAAACCCAATACGAGCATTAAAGGAAATGTATCCAAAGGTTTAAACATTGTTTTATATATATATATATATATATATATATATATATATATATATATATATATATATATATATATATATATATATATATATATATATATATATATATATATATATATATATATATGAAGATGAAATTTTCAGGGTGTCTACTTTTGTTCTCAACTTAGACCCCCTGCGTTTTTCAAGAAAATCCTCCACACCATTCACTTTCAAAGCAGAAAAAAGAGCAAAATTTGACAATTGGGCATGTTTGGAAAAGTACGGAAATTTATTTTTAAGTGCGTATTTTTTTCAAATGTTCCCAATTTCGATTTGCCTTTAGAAACCATCGAAACCAAATCGAAACATCACACCAGATTTTTCCCAATAAAAACAAACCCAAGAAAACCCAATAAAAACCCTTGGGCATGAGTTACATCTATGTATTAACATGCACATTGCTTTATGACCTCAAAATGAGCATATTTCCGCTACCCGACAGCTCGGACAGAAACAAAGAAAGGTCAGAATCGTTTACATTTTCAAGTGATCAGAATTTTTGAGAAAGCATTGGTCCGGCTTGCTGCTCCATGATTTGCATAGGCTTTTGCATTTTTTTTTTTGATTTTGCATTTGCCTTAATCTTTTTTTGCGCTTTATACAAACCGCTACGCTCATCTTCAACGCAACACAAATTGCGTTCGCCCTAGTATTTCTACAATACAATCGCTGTTATAAAACTAGGGCGAACGCAATTTGTGTTGCGTTGAAGATGAGCGTAGCGGTTTGTTTTTAGCGCAAAAAAAGGTTGCGACAAAAAGCATATGAAAATCATGGAGCAGCAAGCCGGACCATACTTTCTCAAAATTTCTGATCACTTGAAAATGTAAACGATTCTGACCTTTCTTTGTTTCTGTCCGAGCTGTCGGGTAGCGGAAATATGCTCATTTTGAGAACATTGAGCATTGTGCATGTTAATACATAGATGTAACTCATGCCCAATGGTTCATATTGGGAAAATTCTGGTGTGATGTTTCGATTTAGTTTCGATGGTTTCTAAAGTCAAATCGAAATTGGGAACATTTGAAAAAAATACGCACTTTTAAATAAATTCCCGTACTTTTCCAAACTTGCCCAATTGTCGAATTTTGCTCTTTTTTCTGCTCTGAAAGTAAAGGGTGTGGAGGATTTTCTTGAAAAACGCAGGGGGTCTAAGTTGAGAACAAAAGTAGACCCTGAAAATTTCATCCCACTCGAAGCAGGCGTTTGGCCTGTAGAGCGCGCGCAAACACACATACAAAAAAAACATTAAAAAAACAAACAAACAAACAAACACTCACCAAGTGTTTTTTTTAGCAGTAGTGAAATTGATGATTTCGCTTCGCTCGCTTCGCTCGCTACGCTCATCAATAATAATATAATACATCAACTTAACAAGACAAAAGTTTGGAACGCATACTTCAGTTATTTATGAGCGTAGCGAGCGGAGCGAAATCTACAATTTCCCTTCCCCCAAAAAGAAGTCACGTTTGTGTATGATTTTTTTTTGTGTTTGTGTTTGTGCGCGCTCTACAGACCAAACGCGTAAACCGATTTGGATTAAAATTTCAGAGGATCTACCATTGTTTTTTACTGAGACCCCCTACGTTTTTAGAAAAGATCGGTTAAGAACATTGTTTATGAATCTATTTTTACGAAATTTTTCGATTTTTTCAAAATTTTACACTTCTGTAAATTTCACAGTTCTTTACATAACTTCACCAACATTATAAACATATTAACTTTATACATATTTATCATGCCTGCAAATCTTAGGTCGGTAGGTCTTTCCAATTGGTTTTTATTAGCATTTTATTAGTGTTTTTCGTGATTTTCGGTACTTTTTGACGCCTTTATCAATTTCCTTCGTCACCTTGGTGACCAAGCTTTCTTGACTTGAAGTTTGTCCAAGGCAAATTTGACAATTATATCAGAAAGAAAAAATTCTCATTAATGGAAGTAATAATGGAGTATATATTTCATATGCCTTCTGCCTCCATCTTTTAGTCAACTGTATACAAACAGATAACTACGCTCATCTTCAACGCGACACAAATTGCGTTTGAGAAGCCCTAGTAACTAGGAAACGCTTCCAAATTGTTCGCGTTGAAGATGAGCGTATGGGCGCAGCGGTACTAAGTTTAGCTCAAAGGTAACACCATGAAAATTTCATCGCAATCGACGCAGGCGTTTGGCCTCTAGAGCGCGCACAAACACACAAACAAACACACATAAACACAAACAAGCGTAGCGAGCAACGCTCGCTACGCTTATCAATGATTTTTATTTCTTTTATTTAATGGAAAAACTTATAGTACCTTAAACACAAAATTGGAAATGAGTGAAATGATTGTTATCTGTGATTTTGAGAAAAATAATTCCGTTAAAGTTTGACACAGAATTAAATGTTTACAGAAAATTCATTTTTTATGAGCGTAGCAAAGCGGTGCCGGCAGTTGGTTTCTTGTCCTTAAGCTCCATTCCTGTTTTCCATGCCCTGTTATTTTATTTGTTTATTGAATGATATATGTAACTTAATGTTAGGTCAAAATTTGCTCTGCTTCATAATATATAACAGCGGTCTCCTCTAATTGGCAGAAGGAAAGTGACGCTAACCCTAATTGGACGACAAAGTAACGTGGTACTCTGGTCTGGCGGGGAACGAGAGGCACCGCGAAGGCGAGGGGAAGAAGCACCGAGGGCGCGAGTACGAAAAGTGAGGTCGGAGGAATCGCCATCTAATGGCAAGGACCGCTCTTCGACGTGGTCCAGAGAGAAACTCAAAAGGTCTCGCACAATGGGACTTGGGAACGGCGATGACTGCAAGACGCTGGCTGGACGTTGGCTGCAAATAGACGCCTTCACGTTCGACCGACCGCCGGCAAGTCTGCCGGGTGTCGACCTTTGAGAGCGCTGCTGTGACCGCGTGCTGCGAACGAGGACTCATCGACGCCGCAAGTCTGCCGCCGTCGATTTCGTTGAGGTGCAACCGACGCCTTGTCCGACGGCTCGTCCGGCGTCATCGCAGCGCCGCCACTTCGCCACCAGCGCCGCTGCCATCGCATTGTGTCACTAGAGTAACTTTTTATGTTCTTTACTTGCCAGTATATTAGGAGCTATCAATGGGGCTTTAGGACATCAGCTGGTAAAACATTGTTTCGTTTTTTGTCTAAACGTTCAGTGCAGTGTTTATCGTGTATGTTGTTAAGAGTACTGGAGATCGTTCCCGCCATTCTACACCTCTAGCACCACATTGTAGGCGTCGTCGGGAACTCCGGGAAGATCCGAGTATTTAAGTGATGCGCTGGGTTTTCGATAAGTTAGGTGGAAGCTTATCTGTTCAAACACCAGCTAATTTGCGGTGAAAAATCAAGTTTAATTTGCTTAGAAATGGACAAGGAAATCATCATAACCTTACCACATCAACTCGACTACTAAAAGTAACAAATCAATTAGGTATATAATTGTGATATTTACCTTTCATACATGTGACCTTACTTTCTCTATCGTTCATGAAAGAACTCTTTTACAAAAACAACTCAGAATCTCAAGATAAAAAGGAAATTTCTTTGACAACTACAGTTTGTCCAGGTTGGCTTGTTCAACACCATTGCAGAAAACTAGTTTGCTGCACACAAGCCCACGCGGTTCAGACTGAAAACGGTAAGTGCATGTAGTAGTAGTAGTAGTAGTAGTTTATTCACACGTTTGGCCAAAGCATGAGTTTCGTCAAAATACAATAAGAATACAGTAAAAAATATAATAATACAAAATATAGTCACATTTTCAAAAGTACTAAATACACAATCACTTACTTCACCACGTTTTTGTACTGCAAAAATTCTTCCACAGAGTAAAAAGCATTCTCAATTAAAAAGTGTTTGATTACCGATTTAATTTTATAAATCGTTTCCATATTTACATTTATTCCCTTACTGTGGCAAATTGACACAGCTTTGTTGAAAAATTTAGTTCCATTTATTATTGGATCCATTTTGTTAAATTTCGAAATTTGCTGATTATGAATTAAAGCCTTTTTGTTTCTAGTGCCGTAGCCGTGAAGTTCCTTAGCATTAGACGTGAGCTGTTTGTTCTCCAAGATAAACACAATAGTGGTATAAATGTATAAGCATGACAGGGTCAAGATGTTAAATTTTATAAAGTATGGTCGACATGAATCTTTAAAATACATTCCAGGGGTACAAGGGTTAAAACTAGCCTGTGCAAGATATCTGATAGCTCGTTTTTGAAGAATAAAAAGGTTTTTGGTTTTCTTACTATGACCCCACAATAAAATACCATAAGAGATCCTAGAGTGGACGTACGCATGATAGACAAGCTTCGCGGTTTCCAAGTTACATATTTTGATAATTCGTTTTATTAGGAAACAGCCTGAAGCCATTTTCTTATTTACTTCTGTGACATGTTCGTTCCAGTTCAAGTTGGAATATACGGTTAGACCTAGAAATTTGGTAGAACATTGGGGTATGATACTTTTACTATTCAGATAAATAAGAGGGCTCGAATTTAGGTGTAGGTCATTTTTAGGATGGAATTGTAATAGAACAGTTTTTCCATTATTTAAACAAAGGGAATTCTCAGCAACCCACGAGGATATTGTATTTACCGCAGCTTGATTAGACATGCCGTTTGATTTGTCGTTGTTTAAAAAAAAATAAGTGGTATCGTCCGCAAATAAGGTTAATTGGCCCTTCCGGATAATTGACGGAAGGTCATCGGTGAATAAAATAAATAGTAGCGGCGATAAGATAGAGCCTTGAGGCAGTCCAATGTTTACCATTGCTTCATCCGAATAACATGACAACCAAGGTTCAAATTTCGACACCAAAACTCGGGCTCCGCTGCTGCTATATCTTGGCAATTGCGGGTCCTAATGGAGCAACTAAAATATGTATGCTCACTGATGGACAGCATACCTGCCTTTTGTTTTTAAACGGGAATTAAAGGGGAACTGACCAAATTATCCAGGCGGTGCAAGGACGATATAAATATTATCGTTATTTGCAAAGCTGCTGTTGTACATAATAAAATGCGTCTGCATCCTAAATTCGTGGTGAATGAAAATCTGTCTTTATTTTGTTTTGCATTTGTATGAGACTTTATTACACTCTTAAATAATTCAAGACAAGTGGAAAAAAATGACCGCAGTGCAAGGCAACAGAAAAACCTCATGGTTTTTAGGAATTTGCATTTCAGAAGAATACGTCAAAACTCAAAATGATAATGCGATTATAGAAACAAAACACGTGTGTGCTTCCGCCTTTGCCCGCTGGAGTTCGCCCCTGTCTACGACGGAAGTGGAGGAGCCGGGTTGGCCAAGACACACCTGCAAACATCACACATGCATTTTTGGACCACATTTTTGGATAACATATGGATTATAATCAAATTATATTAAAAAAAAAATCGTTATAATATAAAAATTTTAAGAAGCATAGTGTAATAGTACCTATCATGAAATGTGAAGAATATTCTTACGAATTTGATAAGAAAATGTTATTATATACTAAACGGTAACGCTAACAAAATATTTGAACGTGCCCAAATTTTTATTTAAAAATATGTTACATCATGTCACATCAACACGTCTCTGCTCCTTCTGACAAGATGTCGAGTAAAATAATAAGAGTGAGAGCTTGTATGATAAAGCATACTAGTTGCCTATCCCGAACCGGAGCAGTGAAAGTTAGAACGGCATACTAGTTGCCTATCCCGTTCCGGAGCAGTGAGAGCTGGCACGGCATACTAGTTGCCTCTCCCGTACCGGTGCAGTGATCGAAGGTTCCTACCTGGATGTCTAGTAGCCAAGTCCACAAGATGTCAGGCGTGAAGACAACGGCTTCTCGCACAAGAACGCCATGGTTGTCGCGCAATTGTAGTCGTTGAGGGCGTCAGTGTGCTGGAAACCGAAGCCGACGCAGTCCTCGTTGCCTCCGTAGTTGTCGGGCTGGTTCGGGGCCCACCGGACCAAGGGCAATTCGCAACTCGGTTGTCCTGTGCATGGAGACAATCTCGTTAGAGATATGTTTTTTATACGGCCGGTGAGACTATATCTAAATCAAATATCAGTAGTCGAACAAAGAAAATTGCAAAGTTTTTAACATAATTATAGCAAACACTCCATGCACTTACCAAAGACGGTCACGAATTGACCCTCGACGGCTATGTCGCTCATGCCCACCCAAAAGCCGAGCTGTTCAGTGGGAAGCACGGTGTCCCTCATAGTCTTGACAGCCGCGTACTCGGCAGTCGTGCTCGGGATGGCCAGGCTGATGCCTTGTCCTTCGGCTGCGCAGATCGCCTTGGCATCGGCCCACGTCTTCTTCTCGGTGTGCATCTTGTAGTACCCCACGCCGGAGAAGTAGGTGTAGCCGGAGGGGGCGGCGGTAAACGGAAGCAAGACGGCTGAAGAAAACGACGGAAATCGTGAAATCGTGGTCCCATCCCTTGGCACCAATAATTGAAAGGTTTTGATCCCACACATTTTAATCAATTGCAGTGCATCATTCCTGCACACTGGTACCAATTATTGTAGTGCTACTTGTCCACACACTGGCACCAATTGTAAAGTTTCTCTCCCACATACTGGTACCAATTGGAGTGCTTCTATTCCACACAAAAGAACTTATTGTATGGCTTTTATTCCACACAAAAGAAGCAATGGACGTGCTTCTATCTGTGTACACACTGACACCATTTGTAGTGCTTCTATCCCACACACTGGCACCAATTATTGTAGTGCTTCTATCATACCCGGTTTGATCTCACATTGGTCCAGCTTCATTCCCACTTCCCTAAAATCCCTTAAATATTTCACTGACCTTGGTACGCGTGAACGGCAAAGTTCAACACTGCGTCGCAGAATTCGGGCATCCTCCAACCACATCCGGTCGGTGTAGTTCCAGCGAGCCCCGGAAACGCGTTGATGGTAACGCAGTTTGTCTGGCCCTGAGGCCCCGAAGTGGACTGGCATTGCCAGGCGTTGTACTGCGTGCAGGCCGGCGGCATTACTGGGCTCGCCGCAAAAAGGGAGTGTTATTAATTGCCCTTTCGGTGAGGACGTAACTTATCGCTTGTGTTTTCGTCGTACGCGGAGGTTCACGCGGGAACTTCTCCTGGCCGCAAATACTAACACAGAGGTGTGGGCAAAAAAAAACTGTAGTTGAAACAAAACGTCGAAGGATTATTTGATTCTGAATGGTGGGTAAGGTTGTTTTACTAAACTTACGGAAACTGCCTAAAATGTATTTTTACTGCAGCTTAACGTAGGTCGTATTAAGGATATTGGTGTGGTTGTTGGCGATTATTTTTTGAAGCTTTTCTTGACTTTCAGTTGGTATTTCGTGGTTATAAATCACGCAATTTGTTCCTAAAAGCGTGAGGATTCCGTAGACCCTGGTTTCGTCGCAATCGGACAAACGGTGTGGCCTGAAGTTAGTATCCAGTAGGAGGTGAATTCTGCGCGGGAAGCGGCCCGAGTATACGCTCAATATTTCGACGTAACAGGATTGTCATAGAATCTTTGAAAATACTTGATGAGTCTATATTTTCGAGATATGCAAACACACAATTTGTTGCCAAAAGTGTGAGGATTCCGTAGACATGGGTTTCGTAACGATCGGACAAAAGGTGTGGCTACAAGTTAGAATCCAGTAGGACGGAATATTTGAGCGTGAAGTGGCCCGAGTATACGCTCACATCAATAGTCTTAAGAAAGTATGCTGTACTTTAAATAAAAAACCTGTAATTGCCTGTACTTGCCTGTAATTGCCTATAATTGTCTGTACTTGTAATGTTACCTGGTAACAATGAGCCTAGAAAAGGAGTTGCAGTTGCGATAGAAACCGCATCGAAGATCATCACAGCCATCACAGCTCCTGCAAGGAAACAATGCACATGTGTTTGTCTTGGCCCATTCCTTTCAAAGCTTGTGTTACAACCAGGTATCCGAACCTGAACCAGAACCGGAACCGGAACCCGAAAGAACCCATATTTTATTGGAACCAGAACCGGAACCAGTACCGTTATTTAAAAAAATTGAGAACCAGCACCGGAACCAGAACCGTAATTTAATTTATATGGAACCGGAATCAGAACCGGAATCGCTTTTGGGATCGAAAACATATCGGTACCGCTTAAATACATACGGGTACCACAAACTCGAAACAGCAACAAAAATTCCAAGTTGTTTCCTTCAAATTTGAAATATTTAACATTTCAGTCGTCTGTGGGAATTCGTTACAGGGATTGTGTGAGCAGAGGCAAACAAGTTTAATAATATCACACAATTTTTGTCACTTCGAAGAAGACCGCGTTCAGTAATGAGCCAGCATTTGTGATTGTGGATTGTCATGACGGACCTACAGTGTGGGTGTGAAATTGTTACCAGTAAAATTTACTAATAAGCCCTCAAACGAATTAAGGCGTGTTAAGGCAGCGACGGAAACAATAATCTTTAGAGGAACAGTTACCGGTAAGTATCGTTATTTAAAATTTGGAGGAAAAGTTCAAATATTTTTTTCTCATTTGCACCTTTATAAGAACCGTTATTTTTTTTGGAACCGATATTGGAACCTTAATATTGATCCATGAAACCGTAACCAAAATCGGAATCTGATTTCATTGTTTCAAGAACCGGAACCAGAACTAGAATCGTTATTAAAAAAATCACGAAACCAGAACCCGAACCAGAACCGTTATTTGAAATAATTAAGAACCTGAACCGGGACCCGCACCGATATTTAAAAAAAAATTGGAACCAGGACAGGAATCGGAACCGTTATTGATTTCGGTTTGGATCCCTGGTTACAACTCGATAGCTTCCTTTACATCGCCAGGATAAGAAATTTGCTTCGGGTTTGCATTCTTGGCTGAGACTGACTGGAAAATTGTCAGTGTCTAGCCTGAAATGACGACCAATGAAGGTCGTCAAAATACGAAATAGACCCAAACTTCACGTGCATTTTGCAATATTGGTATGGCAGCGTTGGTACTTGACATTTTTACACCAAGTGTGAAATACCAAAACATTTTCAATAATGGGTCATGGAATAATGGGCTTGAATTTCCTGTGATTGCTTCAAAAAAATTTGTATTTAAATAAATGCAAAAATGCAAAAAAAAGGAATACCTACGCATACTTGAAACTTTCAGGAAATCATTTTTTTGGATGCTACACATCCCTACAAAGGTTCATCTACAAATATTCGGAGCGTTGACAAAATTTCGAAAGAAAATATGAAAAAGATCGCTAATTTTGATTGCTTCAAAAACTATCGTGCCGATGAAGCTAAAATACGCATGGGGTTTAAATTTTGAAAGAAAGGTTGATCCTCAGAAAATTGTGTGAAAATCGGAACAAGTGCCTGCGCGGTAGAGCGCGCACAAACACACATCAAAACAAACAATAAAAAAAAAAAAATAATAATAAAACAAACTATCTCAAGCGAATTTTGTATAGTGGTAGTGAAATTGATGATTTAGCTTCTCTCATCAAAAATACAAACACAAATCCAGAACCTTACCAGCAATCACAGCAAAGCGCGCCATCTTGTGTCTTCTTTGGAATGTTTGTCGACTGATTCCATGAACTGGCAACCGCTGCTTTTATACAGAATTTCGACACTGAACATCCCTTCGGTGTGACACAACGCGCCTCCTGGTTGGCTAAGACGAATACTCGTCCAAGGGTAGGGTAACCAATCAGAATGTAAGTATGTCATAACAGCCTTTATCAAGTTGTGGCGATGGCCAAGGTGAAAGCTAAATATGAAGTCGCAGCATTTGTTAAACCAAACATTATTTCGTGGCGCCGGACTCAAGGAATGAAAGTTTGACATGTTGCCTTGGGCCTGTTGTTTGGAAGTGAGGGAGAGTCGAAGGGATGCTGTCCCGGTGTCCGATCTGCCAAGGGTAGCTGCTACCAAAAATCAATTGATAATAACTCAATTGAGACCATACTTAATTGATCATCAATCGCGATTTTATGCTAGACAATGAACTGTTGAGTTCGGTATATTCAATAATTTCCTATTTTCCAAACAGTTCCAGAAGTATCGAATATCACCGAGTCTAAAAAAATACGGGAAATGCTATTTGCACACATAGTGGGCCGCTCTTTTAAGAATTCAGTATTCAGTATTTAGTATTCTATTCAGTATTCGAAGAATCGAATGTTACAGGGTGTTTTACTTGTAGGGCGATTCCCTGACAAGATGGAACGCTATTGCTGGCTAACCGTGGTGTGTTTAGGTCCATGCCGAGCTGGCCTTCGATTGCAATCCGGCCAGTGACATTTTAGTAAAGCTTACACGTATCTATAATATTATGTCAGAGTAAAAAAAAAATACTTAGAAAGAATCCAGGGTGCTCTTGAATCTCGCTCAAGGTCAAAGCCACCTAAATACATTTTTGCATACGAGCAAATCGTAACAAATACAATCAGAGGGCGCTGGCAAGTGGAAATTCGTTCTCAATTCCAAATGGAAATGGAGAATTCTCTGGTAGTAATAGCATCCACTAATAAGTCCCTAGATTTTTATTTGGCTTGTATTCTGCGTATTCTCATTTCAATTTGAATAAAATGCTGAGTCACAAAACGTACATACAAATATATTTATACTATACAATTATATAGACGAATAAACGTTGAAAAACTGTACCGTGGTAGCAAAATCTTGGATAAACGATCTTAGCTGTGCCGGCCTCACCGCTGTCCACGCCCTGGTATTTGGAATAAGATATTTTTGGAGTGCTAACTTGAATACTTGTAAACTTTCATAATTTAAAATATATTTTTGGAAGCGTAGCTGCACTACGACAGGAATTAACCGCTGCAATTGCAAGTTTTATTGAAACCTGTAAAAAAATATTTTCTGTACCTACAGTCAGTCAAATATGTAGATTTGAAAAATCTACGAGGTAATAACATATTATATCCAGCTCCTGCTCGTTTCCAAAGACATGTTTACTCTGAAAAAATGATATGTATGACAACTTTCGTTTCTGTCCGGTCATCCAGTGTAGACCGATCTGCAAAGGTATCTAGGGGTCGACCAGTTTGGACCGATCTGAATTAACCTTATATAAAACCCTTAAATTAACGATGTTCAACTTTTTAGTCTGTGCTGGCTGGCTGGCTGGCTGGCTGGCTGGCTGGCTGGCTGGCTGGCTGGCTGGCTGGCTGGCTGGCTGGCTGGCTGGCTGGCTGGCTGGCTGGCTGGCTGGCTGGCTGGCTGGCTGGCTGGCTGGCTGGCTGGCTGGCTGGCTGGCTGGCTGGCTGGCTGGCTGGCTGGCTGGCTGGCTGGCTGGCTGGCTGGCTGGCTGGCTGGCTGGCTGGCTGGCTGGCTGGCTGGCTGGCTGGCTGGCTGGCTGGCTGGCTGGCTGGCTGGCTGGCTGGCTGGCTGGCTGGCTGGCTGGCTGGCTGGCTGGCTGGCTGGCTGGCTGGCTGGCTGGCTGGCTGGCTGGCTGGCTGGCTGGCTGGCTGGCTGGCTGGCTGGCTGGCTGGCTGGCTGGCTGGCTGGCTGGCTGGCTGGCTGGCTGGCTGGCTGGCTGGCTGGCTGGCTGGCTGGCTGGCTGGCTGGCTGGCTGGCTGGCTGGCTGGCTGGCTGGCTGGCTGGCTGGCTGGCTGGCTGGCTGGCTGGCTGGCTGGCTGGCTGGCTGGCTGGCTGGCTGGCTGGCTGGCTGGCTGGCTGGCTGGCTGGCTGGCTGGCTGGCTGGCTGGCTGGCTGGCTGGCTGGCTGGCTGGCTGGGATGCATGTTTCACCGAGCTTATTAACTCTTTATAGAAATCGCGAAACTTAGTTAAAAAAGGGTGATGATGGTTTATATTGTTTCAGAATTCAGGTTTACAACCCGAAACGACATTCAAAAAGCGATGTGAACGTTTTTTATTGGTGAAATATTGAAATAACTGATTGCATTTAGCTGGCAAGATTGACTTACTTACGTCTTGCAGCCCAGCTTGATTTTTTAATCGTTTAAATCTAATCTTTTACTGATCCGCTGCGTCTGCCCTGCAAGCTTTATGAAGTTACTGATCACATTTAGCGAAAACGCTTCTTTTTGCGATCATATTACGTGGAATTGAAATGATTTAACATTCAGTGTGACACTGACAGGTGCATTATTTTGTTTTGTTTTCATACCACTGCAAGGTGAACGAATTTTTTTTATTTTCTCTTGCGCAGTGAATGGAGGATATTCACACGTCATCGGGTACAGAAAGCAAAACCCATTAGAAAAATATCCAAAACAGACTAGAAACACACGTAAAAGATTTTTAATTGCATTAATTGTAAGGAATTGATTACGGACAACTTTCAATCGGAGTTATATACCGTTTAGCTTCTCAAATGTTCAATCGACTATTTTTGTGTAGTCAGCAAGAAAAGTTTTGCGCAGTCTTGCCAGATCTAGGTAATTAATAATAGGTTATAACTAACTATAATTAATAATAGGTTTAGTTATAACCTGGCTCTCGGGTATTCCCGCAGGGCATAGGGCACTAGCGTCTAAGGAAAGGGCTTTATCATACAGCTGAAGGTTAACACTGAATGATCTTAATATTTTCTTCATGTTCTTGGTGATTGTGAGTTTTTTCCGCTAATTTCATCGGGTTCTCTAAGTGAAAAACATTTCACTTTGTGGACGGGTGGCGATTTTGCCCTCCACCACTGATATAAGCAAAGAGTTTTAATAAATATTAATTTTGATAAATAATAAATATTTAAAGCCATGAACTGGAAAGTACTAACATGCCCTCACATGCAGTGCACTACACGTGAGTAGCACGGGCCCATACTGCTAGTAGGTATATAAGGGTCGTTCAGAGTGGACCGATCGGCATAGGTCTAGTTGTCCCAGCGTGGAAATGACGTCATTTGTAATACCCGGCTGTACTTGACAGGTGGGTGATAATGAGCTAGTGAAATACACAGCACATAACAGCACAAAAAGCTTGTGGTGTGTAAGGGACGGACAGAGGGTGGAAATGAGTTTAATGCCAAGATCACTGGGTCATAAAGGGATTGCTGACAATTTGTTTGCCTTTGGTCAATCACGGCCACGCCGTTCGAGTTAACTTTGATAAGCATTTTAAAATTATGCTTGTTTAAATAGATGCGCTCCGCTTCCTACACTAATTTCCCTTTATCTAAGGTATCGCGTCGTCGTTATACGAAATACTGACATATATTTTAACAATCGCTATCGTTTTACCCACTTATTTAGAGTACGCTAAGAAAATAAACTATTATGTCCTATCTATTTTTCAATAATTATTATATTTATCACCTGGAAATTAAATCCGGGCTAAGTAAATGCAGTGACTCGAGAGCCATAATTATAGCGTTCGACTGAAAATATTTCAGGTTTGCGTCAATTGCTTGATAGCCCTTAATAGGTACATTATCCCAGGGTCACTCGCCAGGGCCACTCAAAGAATAAATTAGAAAAAAATTAAGAACCAATTTAAATAATACTTAATTACCAAATATTTATAATTGTTTGCTGAGTTTATTAGGGAAAAAAACCTGTTTTACTGTATTTACTCATTACTTGGGCTTCGCGAACGCAATTTGCATTGCCTTGATGATGGCCGAAGTAGTTGGTATCGGATAAAAGGGTTGAGGCAGAGGTCCAGTAGCAATTCGTTATGCGTGAATTACTGTTTCTTCCGTAATGGGCTTGAAATCGGAATTACAATCTAGTTTTATTGAATTTCGCACGAAAACAAATAAAAAACCAAAAATCTTTTTGAGCTACAACTTTCAGAGATGCTTTATCTGAATATTCAACGTCTTTGTAGCAAAGTTTAGTACAAAAAAATATTTAGAACTTTCGGCTTTACAGCGCTAGTAAATTTCCAAAAATTTTGCAATTCTCCCTTAGCCATGCCAGGCAAGGTGAAATATACCAACATATTCCACTATCATGGCTGTTTATCATGGAGGTGCCGGTGCTAAGTCATGCAGGAGAGAGAACTGTCTAACGATGATGGCCAGAACGAGTGAAACAGAATGTAATTACAGTAGTGCTGGCATCCCTTGTTTGTATTCTCATCTATCTTTTTTCTTCTACTTAGGCCCACGTTTGTTTCAAGAAATCGGTGCAGTTACTTTTTGATAAAACACGATGTAATGGTATTTTTCTAATTAATTATATGTATACGCTACTGAACAAAGGAACAACGAAATTAAGATTTTATAGCCTACAATAAACCTGCATTTGTGTTGATAAGATTTTCAACCATAGGACAAACACTACAAGCATACAAATTATATTAACATGCATGTTTGTAGTAATAATTGTTTTATTATACCTACCTACCTACCATAAAAACTTACAAGATATAATGTGTAACGACTATTTAGTTGATATCGCTTTGTTCTTTAGTTTAAATTTTTAACATTGAGTAACTTGATATAAAACCTTAGAAGAAATTGAAAAAAATTATATTAAGTCGATATAAAATTATATGAAAACGAACAACGGGTTGATACATAATAATTTCTGACTGTGTTATTGTTCAGTACTGTGATTGAGCTAGAAATTAAAAAAAAACTATTATATTATGAAACGCTTCACAAATTTAATTGGCTGGTTATCAGGGGAATAATATCAGTTACCACTAAAACACTCAGCCTGCAATCATGGTTTCAAAAGTCAATGTTACAGAACTAAGTATTCGATGCATGGTGCGATTGGCTTTAATTGTCGTGGCTATCAACAAAAGTCCATTTCACGTTAAGAAGGAGAAAGGATTTGCATCTTCCTCAAGGACCCACTGCTGCTAGACACGAGCTAAGAGTTTCATAACTAACAAGCCATGTCTTGAGCCAACAAAAGACTATACGGCCAGTTTTGGAAATTTTGGTACTCTTAGGTCATGTGCTAGCAGCAGTGGGTCATCAAAGAAGTTAAAAATCCACTCCTCTTCTTAACGAAGAAACTAGAGTAACTCGTCATATTACGTCATCAGCAAATGACAATATTCTTACGGCGGCGACTAATTCGTCCCCGTCGTTTCATTTGGCGCAAGCACTCCACCTTCGGCTGGAAGACCGGAACGCCTAGGCAACCCGCCTAACACCAAAACACCATGGGTTGCCTAGGTGGCAAGGAGTAGATCCCGCTGAGCACGCATTTCCACCTTCGTGCGCTCAGGCGGACTGTTCAATCGCTCTCTTGACTCGCGACCACGGAAGTAGCAAGACCCCTCGCGCAGCTCACCCATCTGACGGGTACTTCGAGCGCCCACAGCTTCGCGTGTTTGCCGCCCCGTGTCGCTTCTAGTGCCAGTAGCTCCGGGTAAGTCCAGCGTTTCCTACGTTGTATCTTCAGTGGGGGAACCCGTCACGATCGGCCGGCAGGCACACGGTGCGAGACACGAGCGTAGCTTTGTCTGTCCAATAAACGGGATCCACAATCCACATAGTGAAGGTAGTCTTGCGTGTGAGGAGAACCCTCTCCCCAATGTCACCCCTTGGCCAACGAGTGATCCCAAGGCGGTTCCCTCTTCCAGCTGCGCCCCTACGCAGGAAAGGACCTGAATCGCCACAGTGGTGCCCGGCGCCTCCACCACTGTGGCGCTACTGGTCGCGAGAGATTCCACGGTCCCGCTGGGCGCACGAAGGTGGAAATGCGTGCTCAGCGGAACTACTCATTGTCGCCTAGGCAACCCATGGTGTTTTGATGATCGGCGGGTTGCCTAGGCGTTCCGGTCTTCTAGCCGAAGGTGGGGTGCTTGCGCCAAATGAAACGACGGGGACGAATTCCCCATCGCAACAATATCGTAACAAATTTTGAACATAAAACGTCACCCGAGGCCAATGGTATGACCGCAAGGGGCCCTGAAAGTCAAAGGCCCGGGGGTACGATAACACCCCCGCACCCCGGGCCAGTCCGCCCCTGATACCAACTGTAGAGAAAACCGGCTTATCAGATCACTATTGGCTAGCAATCAATCTCCAAGTTCTAAAGGAAACGGAGAAAGATAAGATAGTAAGAAGTGCTTCAATATCACTGATCTGTTTGAAGAGATTGTCGGCCCTAAAACGGGCCTTGGTTCTCGACGTTTCGACGAGACACGGCTCGTCATCTTCAGGAGACTGCAGCTCAACTCGTTCTCGTCGATGAAATCTCAGGCACGTAGCCGATGGTTTTGAAAGATTTTCCGCGTTAAGAGGAAACTAAACGCTGGTGTTTTCGTCGTACGTGGAGGTTCACGCAGGAACTTCTCGTGGCCACAATTAATGCTGACACAAGGTTTTGGAAAACAATACACGTGTAGTTGAAGGATTGCTCGCTGTCGGATGGTGTTTTAGGTTTTGTTACTTTCATAAGTGACAGAGGTGTGCATTTTCAAAAAGTGCCTAAAATGCCTTTTTTACAGCATTTTTACGTAGCTCGTATGGAAAAAGCATGTCATGACTTGCATTAAAAACTACCATCCGACATCAACTGTTTCTTTCTGAATCTATGTTTTTTTTCCAGATTTTTAAATTAATAATTGTTTGTGTATGAAGTTCCCGCGTGAACTTTTGCACCGACCCCGGGCCACGCAGCCTGGCTTGTGAATCCAATCGTTTGCAACGCTCTTAAGCGATATTCTTAGCTTGGCGGGGTGGTGTGTTCACGTGGGGTTGGGTGTTCTTGGAACCAGCAAGCTGGCGACGCTAGAGGGGCTGAGCAGCGTGGGGCCTCGGGAACTTGTCGTGAGGCATGGTGACGTAGGCCGTCTGGCCGGCCATCAGTGGGTTCTTGTGGGATGCGATTCCGTCGGAAAAGTCCACGTTTAGCCGGTTCAGGAAGTCCTCCAGGGTTTCGATTCCGAGCTCTAGGTGCATGTCTGCTGGGCCGGCGACTGCGCGGAGTGCTCACGTTGCAGCCTCTCGAAGAGACTGCACTTGCACGAGCACCAAACCGATGACGCGTACGCGATCGTCGGCCTGATCACGGCAACATAAAGCTTCCTTTTCGCCTCGATGGACATCGACTTCGATTTGAAGAGGGGCATCAGCGATGCGATCTTTCCGGTTGCTCGGTTCCTGGTTGTTTCCACGTGGGGCTTCAAACTCAGCTTCGCATCCAGGACGACGCCTTGGTACTTGCTGGAGTCGGACCAAGTGTTCGAGTGCCCTTGCAGCGTGATACTCGGAGGGGTGGCTTTGACGCTTCTGCTCCTGGTAAACAGGGTAGCAGTGGTTTTCGCGGTGTTGAGTGCGATGCGCCAATCCTCGTACCATGCTGCCAGTCGGTCGAGCGACGACGTCAGGTTTTTCACGACAAGCCGCACGCTGCGCGACTGGACCAGAATGGCCGCGTCGTCTGCGTACAGTGCCAGCTCGGTCTTGGGCAAGTCCACCGGGATGTCGTTGGTGAAAACATTGAACAGAAAAGGGCCAATCAAACTCCCTTGCGGCACGCCGGCTGCAATCGGGCGGGAGGAGGAGCTCTCCCCGCCCGAGGTGACATGGAACGACTTCCCGTTGAGGTAATTCTCCACCAGATTTACAAGATAGGAGACTGATTGGGCGGTAGTTCGCTGGGTCCTTGAGAGACTTCCCTGGTTTGGGGAAAACAATCACCTTGGCCTCCTGCCACGGCCTCGGGAAGTGCTGCAAGCGAAGGCTGGCGTTGAAGATAGCGAGCAGTCTGTCACCTGCGGATGACGGGAGTTCTTTCATCACAAGTCACAACGTTGGTAACACCATCTGAACCGGGCGCTTTGCCGTTGGTGAGGTTGCGAAGATAGAACAGCACCTCCGAGGACTTGGTCGGAACAACCTCGGCTGCGTGCGAGGCGGCTGGGTGCGCGCGAAATGATCTGCAACTTCCGCCTCGACTTCCGGCGTAATTCGACACGGGGAGTTTGGCTCAAATTGCGCCTCGAGAGACTCGGCCAAGACCTCCGCTTTGTCCCTCTGGCTGCAGGCGAGATGAGTTTTTCCCTGGATAGGCGGATTTGGAGTGGCTTTGTTTAGAAGCTTTCGCGTCATCCGCCATACCGACTTGTCGTCGAACCGGAGCCGACCTACAGCTTCTTCCCAGAGGTCTTGCCGGTGTTGCCTGATCATGTCGTCGACCGCTCGCTGCTTCACTTCCCAAGAGAGCTTCAGGTGTGCGGTGCCGTGTCGATTCCATGCCTGGCGCGTCCGGTTCTTGACGGCTATCGCTAGCTGGATGCTCTTAGGCAGGTCGAAGATGGAAATTCGAGTCTGCTTTGCGAGAGGCACACTAGCCCCGATTGACTCGTGGATCGCCGTCGTGAGCTGGTGAACAGCTAGGTCGAGATCCGCGGAAGATTCAATCGGGCAGCTCGCCAGACGCCTGCCTAGTTCCTCACGGAAACGCTCCCAGTTCGCCCTCTTCCAGCAGCGCCGGGGCGGGGGCCTGGTCGTGTCCAACTCGTCGCCGACCGTCAGCAGGAGAGGGCTGTGGTAGGACGACAAGGCTGTCAGCGTCTCGAGTTACAGCGACTGCGTCATGTTTTTCGACAGTGCAATGTTTAGAACTGCCGGCCGGTGTCGGGCTATGAAATTCCTGACAAAAGCCACGACGAACATTCATGCGAAAGTGCACCTTGACGGCCACTGCATCACGGCACAGAGTGCACCAAGCGATCGACGACAATCCGAAAGCGAGTAAGTCTAGACCAATCATGATGTAATTATTCAATTAAAATTCAGACTGCTGCATTATTTCGAGCGGTTCTATCTAAACCCCACGCACAGACTTGGGCGCTTCACGCCCAATCGAAGCGTGTCAATGCACCTGTGTTGCAATCATTGACAGACGCATCAACTTGCACGTTCCCCATTCCATGGGTAGTGCGTAGGAACGTGTCATAGATCGTGAGACAAAGCTCTGTCTCACAGGCCTCGAGGGCATCACCCCCGCCGTGACGACGCGGTACGTTCCCGCGCTTTCTGTTGGTCACGTTGGCGTCCGAGTGCGCTAGTCGCACTCGTGGCACAGCCTCCCAAAACAGTGGGAGGAAAGAAAGATTTGAATGTTTACTCACATTACTAAAAGATGACCGAATCAATGTGTCAAGAGAACAGATTCCGAGCGAAAAGTTTAAATTTTTCGCGCTCTATTCAGCTGGCCCGAGATCCGCCGGCTAGCTTTCAGCGCGAGACGCATCGCGAGCCATGGCGCGAGCCTATGTCTTGGTCTAGCTGGTGGGGGAAGGAGGCTTGAAGCAGACAGCCACCGTCAACTCCATGGTGAGGGGTACTGAGGGTGGCCGAGTGTATTCTTCTCTCACTCGCTCCATATGCTGAGAACGCTGAGTCTGTGACGTCATGGCAGGGCCAAGGGAGGCTTCTCTCCTCTGTGTTGGCTGCTGGTCGTGGCCCGAGCATGGACCAACAATGCGTTCATGAATGACGGGAGGGAAATGGGATTGACAAGAAATTGACGATAGGCTGAAAGGGTGAAAGTGTAATTGTAATGTGAATTACACGCGTAAATGTATTAAAAACTAAATATGTCATGTAAAGCCACTCCCATCACTTTGCTAGACCCCAATGGACGACTTATTACAGTTCCAAATTCAACACATAAATGCAATCCTATTCACATGGCAGTTATTTGCACACGTAATGATTAACTCAGGAACTGTTGTCTTCTGTTGAAAATTAAATAGAATAGCGGATACATATGCAGGGTTCTCGGGTTAAACTTTAAGGGCAGAATCTGTCGAGTTTTAAAGAGGACCCAATTCTGCAGGACAAATAAAGACGGCGCAGTGCAGGAGCTGTGGTCAGTGGATGGCTGATCTCGAGGTTCCTTTGACCACCACCCTATGCTAGCGCTCAATGTAATGGATGGCTGATCTCGAGGTTCCTTTGTCCACCACCCTATGCTAGCGCTCAATGTAATGGATGGCGTCATCTCCCCTTGTGGTCAGGCAACCAGCGCTGCATGGATGTGTGGCGTGAAAGCAATAGAGCATCTGCAAAACATGTTATCTCACGGGTGAACAGCATTCTTGAATTTGTTTTTAGATGGGAATTAACATTGAGGTTGTCCACAAGTGAGTTTAAAGATGGCTGCTGTGGCAGGTTCTCTTTACCCAACTTTCAGGAGTAGGGATTACTGGTTCTGCATATTGGTTAATTTGCCACCAAATTTTTATGGGGATGATTTACTGGGAAACTTTTGTGAAGTTTGCCTCAATAATGACAAAAAAAGCTTTCACACCAAATTATGCATGGACGGTGCGAAGACGATAGTATTATTATTGTTGTGTGGAAATAAAGAGATTCCGCATTCCGAACTTCGGGGTGGGTCAAAAGCTTTTTTTTTAATGACATTTCAGATAATTGATTTCATTTTCAAATACATCAATAAATCAACACGTGGTGCAAGGCAAACAGAAAAACCGCATGGTTTTTAGGAATCTGCATTTCAGAAGAAAATGACAATAATTGAAATGATATTGCGATTAAACAAACAAAACACGTGTCCGTTTCCGTCTCTGCCCGTTGGAGTTCGCCCCTGTCGACGACGGAAGTGGAGGAGCCGAGTGGGTCAAGAAACACCTGCAAATATCACACGAGCGTAAATGACATGGACCAATGCTGAGGCACAACCGTTTGCAGATGAACTTTTGTGAATATTTTATCTTGCCGACCACATTTTGGGGAGACATTTAGACTATATTCACTTTTATATTTAAAAATAAATGGTAAAAATATGATAATATTCAATTAGAATAGTTTAAAAATATATTAAAATATGAATAATAATAATAATATACAGATAAGAATTTAATAAGGATGATAATATAATAATATACGAAAACGTTACAGGTACAAAATGTTTGAACAGACCCAAACAATTATTTATATATATATACATATATATATAATTATAATTATTTATATATATATACATATATATATATATATATATATATATATATATATATATATATATATATATATATATATATATATATATATATATATATATATATATATATATATATATATATATATATATATATATATATATATATATATAATTTTTTAATTTGACAGAAAGAAAGCATCTAGGTATATGAGGTAAAAAATATAGCCATTATCTGAGAAGGTAGAAGCTGGCACGGCACACTAGTTGCGTATCCCGTACCAAAGCAGTGATCGAAGATTCCTACCTGGATGTCTAGAAGCCAAGTCCACAAGATGTCAGGCGTGAAGACAACGGCTTCTCGCACAAGAACGCCAGGGCTTTTGCACATTCGTAGTCGTTGAGGGCATAAGCGTGCTTATAACCGATGGTGAGGCAGTTCTGGCCGACCCCGCCATTGGGCTGGTTCGGGGCCCACCGGACCAAGGGCAATTCGCAACTCGGTTGGCCTGGGCATGGTGGAGAACTTCGTTAGAGAGATGTTTTGTTTACGGCTGGTGTGACTCAATCTTAATCAAATCAAAGTGGTCGATCAAAGAAAATGGCATAGCATTTAAACATAATTTGTGCAATTCTCCCATGCACTTACCAAAGATGGTCACGTATTGGCCCTCGACTGCTATATCGCTCATGCCCACCCAAAAGCCGATCTGCTCGGTTGGCAGCACTGTGTCCAAAATAGTTTTGACAGCCGCGTACTCGGCAGTCGTGCTCGGGATGGCCAGGCTGATGCCCTCGCCTTCGGCTGCGCAGATCGCCTTGGCTTCGGCCCATGTCTTCTTCTCGGTGTGCATCTTGTAGTAGCCCACGCCGGAGAAGTAAGTGTAGCCGGAGGGGGCGGCGGTAAAGGGAAGCAAGGCGGCTAGAGAAAATGACGGAAATCATGAAACTATGGTCCTATCCACTGGCACCAATAATTGTAAAGTTCCTTTTCCACACACTGACACCATTTGTAGTGCTTCATTTCTGCACACCCTGGCACTTATTGTAGTGCTACTTCCCCTCACACAAGCACCACTTGTAAAGTTTCTTTCCCACATACTGGCACCAATTTGAGTGCTTCTATTTAACACAATAGAACCAATTTTATCGCTTCTATCCCACACAAAAGAGCCAATTGTAGTGCTTTTATCTATGTACACACTGGCAACAATTGCAGTGCCTCCGTAAATCCCGGTTCGGTTGCACATTTGTCCAGCTTCTCTCCCACTTTCCTTAAATTCTTTATATATTTCACTGACCTTGGAACGCGTGAACGGCAAAGTTCAACGTTGCGTCGCAGAATTCGGGCATCCTCCAACCACATCCGGTCGGCGTAGTTCCAGCGAGCCCCGGAAACGCGTTGATGGTAACGCAGTTGGTCTGGCCCTGAGGCCCCGAAGTGGACTGGCATTGCCAGACGTTGTACTGCTCGCAGGCCGTTGGCATTACTGGGCACAGCGCAAAAAGGGAGTGTTATTAATTGCCCTTTTCTTTCTATTGCTTCTATATTGACCCTGCCCTTAACTTCTCCTGGCCGCAAATACTAACACTGAGGTTTGAACACAAGGCCTCCTGTAGTTGCAGCAAACTGTTGAAGTGTTGTTTGATTTCGAATATAGTGTTGGGTTGATTTGCTTTAAAAAATGACTGAAACATGCATTGTGAAACATTGCCTCAAATGAAATTTTACTGCATCAATTTTACTTTGTTCGTATGAAGAAAGTATGCTGTTCTGTAAATTAAATCTTCAATTCGACATTAATTGAGTTTTCCTATGCCTCAGGTTTTTTCCCGATAGTTTTACAATGTTAACTGGTGAAGGAAGTTCCCTGGTCACGAAGCGAAGAGAAAGAAATACCAACTGAGTTTAAAATAAGTAATTTTTCGGATTAAAACGCTCTAAGAGGTCGATAACGATATGGATCGGGCCCCTTTAGGGCTCGAAATATTGTGAGATTAAACTGCTACCACTAAGTAATTAAATAATTGTGTTACTAATACTTATAGTTCCTACGAGGTAACTGAAAACAGCGAAAAACTGCTAGTTATGTTACCTGTTATTGCATTTAATTGCATGTAATTGCCTGTACTTGTAATGTTACCTGGTAACAATGAGCCCAGCAAAGAAGTTGCAGTTGAGATGGATACCGCATCGAAGATCATCACAGCCATCACAGCTCCTGCAAGGAAACAATGCACGTGTGTCCGTCATGGCCAATAAGTCTCAACGCTTGTGTTACAACTCGAACGCTTCCTTAACATCGCCAGGATAAGAAATATGATTCGGGTTCGCATTCTTGGCTGAGACTGGCTGGCAAATTAGCACTGTCTAGCCTGAAATGACGACCAATGAGGGTCGTCAGAATCCGAAATGGACTTGAGCATTACTTGCGTTTTGCAATATTGGTTTTCCAGCGTTGGTTGATGAGCAGAGCGAGCGAAGCGAGCGAAGCGAAATCATCAATTTCACTACTGCTAAAAAAAACACTTGGTGTGTGTTTGTATGTGTGTTTGCGCGCGCTCTACAGGCCAAACGCCTGCTTCGAGTGGGATGAAATTTTCAGGGTGTCTACTTTTGTTCTCAACTTAGACCCCCTGCGTTTTTCAAGAAAATCCTCCACACCCTTCACTTTCAAAGCAGAAAAAATAGCAAAATTCGACAATTGGGCATGTTTGGAAAAGTACGGAAATTTATTTAAAAGTGCGTATTTTTTTCAAATGTTCCCAATTTCGATTTGCCTTTAGAAACCATCGAAACCAAATCGAAACATCACACCAGATTTTTTCCAATAAAAACCAACCCAATAAAACCCAATAAAAACCCTTGGGCATGAGTTACATCTATGTATTAACATGCACAATGCTCAATGATCTCAAAATGAGTATATTTCCGTTACCCGACAGCTCGGACAGGAACAAAGAAAGGTAGGAATCGTTTACATTTCAAGTGATCAGAATTTTTGAGAAAGCATTGGTCCGGCTTGCTGCTCCATGATTTGCATAGGCTTCTCGCCTTAATCTTTTTTTGCGCTATATACAAACCGCTACGCTCATCTTCAACGCAACACAAATTGCGTTCACCCTAGTACTTAACATGTTTACACCAAGTGTGAAATAGTAAAACATCTTTAATAATGGGAGAAGGAAATGTTAATTTGAAAAATGTTGCTTTAATTTTATGAAAAAGCTGCAAAGAAATTGGACTCAAAAAATGCAAATTTGCATAGAAAAAGAGAACAAGCCACGCTTATTTGAAACTTTCAGGAATGCTTTTTTTGTATTCTATAAGTATATTTAAGGTTCCATAAGAGAAGGTTCCATCAACATATTATATTCAAAGCGCTGACAAATTTTCGAAAAATTGTAAAAAAAATCGTACAATTAGATTGCTTCAAAAACCATCTTGCCGATGACGCTGAAATCCGCATGGGGTTTCAATTCAGAACAATTGTAGATCCTCTTACTTGCATGCAAATCGAAACCAGCGCTTGCACTTTAGAGCGCCCACAAACACACAAAGAAACACACATCCAAACCAAGGTTTGTATAATATACTATTATAATATAGTATTTATACAAACCTTGCATCCTAACAAACAAAAACAAAAAACAAACAAACACACTGTGACAAGTGACTTTCGTCTGGCGGTTGTGAAATTAAAGATTCCGCTTCGCTCATCAAAAATACAAATACATATCCAGAACCTTACCAGCAATCACAGCAAAGTGCGCCATCTCATGTCTTATTTGGAAGCTTGTCGACTGATTCCATGAACTGGCAACCACTGTTTTTATACCGAATTTCGACTCTGAACCACCCATCGTTGTGACACAACGCGCCTTCTTATTGGCTACGTCGAATACTCGTGCGGCAGGGTAACCAATCAGAATGAGTCACCCGAATGATGTAATAACATCCTTTGTCAAGTTGATACGACGGCCAAGGTGAAAGCTAATTATGTAGCCGCAGCATTTTTGTTAAGCCAAAAGGTATTTCGTGGCGCCGGACGCAAGGAATGAAGGTTTGAAATGTTGCCTCGGGCCTGTTGTGTGGAAGTGAGGGAGAAACTTAGGGCTGCTGTCCCGGTGTCCTCCCTTCCCACGGATGGGCGAATCTCCCGGCGGTTGATGGCTTCGACGCGCTGGCTTGGTTTCTCACGAGACGTGCGTACTGGGCCTGGTGTAAGGCGGCGCCGTCTCCATCTCCTGCCAGCAGCAGCAACTGATGCAAAGTCTTAAGCAAAGTCTTATTTAACCACAGGTTGCCTCGATCGGGATTTTTCCAGTTACGTCACCGATGCCACCCGGCTCTCTAGACTCTCTGGCCGAT
Organism: Nemoura dubitans; assembly: GCA_921293005.1. Classification (NCBI taxonomy): domain Eukaryota; kingdom Metazoa; phylum Arthropoda; class Insecta; order Plecoptera; family Nemouridae; genus Nemoura; species Nemoura dubitans. The sequence goes on along the minus strand of OV121078.1, from coordinate 11,257,686 downwards.
GCTCTGGCTCAACCGCACAGAGACATGCAGTTTGTTTTAGGACGTTTTTCATAGAACTGTCATTGCTGACATTTGCTGTCACTGCTCAACTTTATTTCTTGTTTACTATGATGTGAATGTGATTTGGTAAACTAACAGCTTCATTGTAGTTCATATACTTCAATAACTAAATTTGTTTATCCTATGTTAAGTGCTGAGCAGGCTCGTGCAAAATGCCAAAAAACAGAAATGCATCTTAAATGACGTTTGTAAAGGGTCAGTCTTGTGATTTCAATTTTCTAATAGCAAAAATCAGTTGTGAGAGTGCACATGAGGGCGCAATTGCCACAGAATTGATGACACCTATGTTTACAAGTTACTTCCCTTTTTTATGGACGTTACAATTAGCTCGACGTTTCAAGCTGTTTTCATTTCTATCTAAATCTGTCAAAAATATTACTGGCTGTTTCAAAATGTAATCCATTCCAAAAACATAGCCACGCTTCTTATTGTATACGATAGTTTCACACCGAAAATCTCAGTTAACAGGAAGCAGTGATGCACCACTGAATTTACGTAAACCTAAAAACTTGAGACAATGAAAATGCCCGATCGAGCCAACCGTGGTAATTAAGTATGTGAAACCTTTGATCTAACGCGTAAAATGTCGCTGAAGATGAACAAAAATGGACAAAACATGCGTGAAATATCTCCCAAATAATAGAACTTTCATTGTGAATGGTCACAAGGAGGATCTAGATCGTCAATAGAAAGTTTACAATAAGATTAATAAGTATTTACCAAAGTCATGAACGGCAAATTCATCCTTGCCAGCTGGAATTAGCCAAATTTTACCAACAAAACGTCATAAAATCGCTGGGAAAGTGTCGTCTCGGGCTAATCTCACTTTTGAGTAAGCCATTTGAGGCTTTTCCAGCCGTTTTAGATTAATTTTCGCAATTTCTATTAATATATTTTTTGTAAGAGACGGGCAGAGGGTGAAAATGTGTTTAATGCCAAGTTAACCGTTTAAAAAAAGGATTGCTTAGAACTTGTTTGCCTTTTAAGCATCACGACCAAGCCTTTCAAGGAAACGTTGATAAGGATTTTATAATTATGCGATTATAAAAAGAATCGCTTCGCTTCCTACACCAATTTTCCAATATAATATAAAGTGACATCGTCGTTATGCGAAATACAGACATATATTGTAGCAATCGCTGTAATTTGACCCAATTATTTGTAGTATGCTTTTAAAGTGAACTATATTTCCAATCTCTTCTTTCAATAATTAAATTTTTCACCTTGAAATTAATTCCGGGCTAAGTGTGCACCGTGACACAGAGGGCCGTTATGGCGTTCGACTGAAAAGCTTTCAGGTTTGTGCCAATTCACTGATAGCCGTTCTTAGGTGCATTATCCCAGGGTCGTACTCGCCAGGGCCACTCACAGGATAAACCTAGTATTGGACAAATTATTTATAATTGGTTGCTGAATTTATAAGTTACTTGTAACAGTGTATTAACTAATGACTAGGGCTTCGCGAACGCAATTCGCAATGAGTTAAATATGGGCGTAGTAGTTGGTATCGGATGAAAGAGTGGAGCAAGAAATCCCGTTGCAATACGCTATGCCAGAATTATACTGTTTATTCCAGAATGGGTTTGAAATCTGAATTAGAAACTAGTTGGTGTGAATTTCGAATAAAAGCAAATGAAATATAATAATACACAGAGAACGTGAAAAAATCCGAATATGAAGGGAACGAAAAATCTTTCAGAGCAACAACTTTCAGATATGCTTTATCTGAATAATCAACGTCTTAGCAATGTTTGGTAAAACAAATATTCAAAACTTTCGGCTGTACAGCACTAGTAAACTTCAAAATTTTTTGGAATTCTACCTTACTTAGCCATGCCTGTCAAAGTGAAAAGCTTATACCAACACATTCCAGTATCATGGCTGTATCAAATAGTAGCCGGTGCCAAGTCATGCAGGAGGGAGAACTGTGTAGCGATGATAAGTTGAGCAGAACTAGTGAAACAGATGTAATAACACTGTAGTGCTGACATCCCTTGATTGTATTCTCACCAATATTTTTCATACTATTTAGACCCACGTTTATTTCAGGAAATCACTGCATTTAACTTTTGATTAAACACGTATATGTAATGCTATCATTCCAATTAATTCTATCTATAAGCTACTCTTCAAAGAAATAACGAAATTCAAATTTTGTAGCCTTCATTGAACCTGCATTGTGTTGATAAGATTTTCAACCATGTTACAAACACTACAAACATACAAAATATATTAACCGGCATATGTGTAGTATTTATTGTTTTAATTTATACCACCTACCAACCATAAGAACTTACAAGTTATATGAAACGACTATTTAGTTGATATCGCTTTGTAATTAAGTTAAAAGTTTAAACATTAAGTAACTTGATGAAATAAAACATTACATAGGATTGAAAAAATGAGAAAATGAAAATGATATAAAAACGAACGGCAACAGGGTTGGTTTGATACATTTCAATTTCTGTCTGTGTTATTGTTCACAGTCGTGATTGAATAAAATTAAATGTGGATTTAACTGTGCTTTTTTTAGTGCCGGAACGCACCGGAACGCCGTTTCGGCACCTCATTTCCGTATACTAAAATAAAAATAAGGACGGGTGGGAATATCTGAGCTCGCCGCTCGCTGGAAAAATCCAGCACTCCATTTCATGTAAAAAAGGAGAGTTTATTTGCACCTTCCTCATGGGCCCTTTGCTACAAGACATGAGCTAAGCGTTTGAAAACTTATAAGCCATGTCTTGAGCCAGACAAAAGGCTTTATGGCCATTTGCAGTTTTGAAACTCTTTTCTTATGTCTTGCAGCAGTGGGCCCAGGAGGAAAATGCGAAGACAATTTCCTTCTTACCGTGAAATAAGGTTTAGTGCATCCATGTTGTTTTTCGTGTGCCCGCTTGGTTACAACTTTTCGACCCAAATTACTAAAAGGGCTCGCACAGATGATAGAGTGAGTGTTAGAGATGAAACGGGGTGTGCGAGTGTTGTGGTCCTGTGATATCAGGAAACGCACAGGGCGGTGATATGCATTTAGCTATAAGACAAACGTTGCTGTTACTGCTAAGTTTACTCTCGGAGCGTTTCGGGCTCCGACGGACCCGACCCTAAGAGCTCGAAAGTGTGGGGTCTACCGGTCATTACGCTTTTCCACGCTCTGGAGTCCAAACGCACTTTCGTACGAAGATAATTCTCGATTATGATTATTCTCGTCGGCAGTGGACGATTTGCGAGTCCCGACGAAACCGTGACTGATATACTCGTGTTATGGTGAACGACTATTATGACTAGGGTCGGAGCGGATGAGAATGGATTCTCGTGACGACTTCGTGTTGCATAACCTCAAAATGGACGTCGAATAGTGCATCCTCCAATTGTTATAAGTTGAGAAGAAGGCGGAATATAGCAAGTAGGATCTACATGGTTGACCTACGAGCTCTGGAAATGGCAAAGTTTGTTTTCATGGCAAGGTTTAGGCTAAACGAGCTGTTGTCTCAACTCTAATCGAGGATCTTCGAGTTCGAACCGTATTGTCAGTGCAGCGACTCCCTTCTGCCTGAGAGTGAAAGTGATAGTAAGCTTGAATCTAGATGTGGTGGATATATTTTTCACTTTATTTATCTAAAATTCAGTTAGTATTCTTATAAAACGGTGTTCATTTGTTCTGACAGCCCTGCGATTTTACGTAGTCGGAAGCTACCAGCGATGAAAAGGTGCGGAGCGAACATAATCGGTCAGTTAGGAGTCCGTGAGTCGCTGCAAACAGCGGGCGACTTTTTGGCAACAGCCTTTATATTTCTCTCCAAGACTGAAATTATTGTACATGGTCGGTGTGGTACTAAAATGTTTTAATAACATTTGAGTGACAGTAAGTTAGTTGTACTCTTTGTAATCCTATCTCACCAGTATTACTCCAATCAAATTTCCTCTTACAAGAATATTTCATTTGAAACCAATTGCTGTGCATATTTTTCGCTAGTTACTCCTGTAAGTCTTTCCGGTGTCTTTCAATGCGCCGCGGGTTTTCTTGCACCGACACAAACTTGGAGGCTGTCAATCATTTGATCCCATAAGGCAGCCTGGTCAATTTAACAATTTAAGGGCTCTCCTCAATGAACAACATCATAATTAATATCTGTTTTCCGGTACTATTCTTAGCGAAAACCACGATTGAATTTAATTCGGAATTTCGCGCAATTTTGATGGAGGATGCAGAGACCTCTTCCCATTGGCTAGTTGTGCTCAAGTTGTGTCGAATGTCGTGCGCATAGACTCGTATCCGAGCATTTCCGAACGTGCGACGAGAACGAGATGGTAACCTTCTTAACCGTCTCGATTTCGTCCAGACTCGCTGATTCGTTTTATCAAAACCGTTGACGACATTGAGAAACGAGAACTTTCGTAATACGAGTACTCTCGTGTATTTTCGAGACTTCGCACCCCAGAGGCTGTGCTCGATGGCGTCAGCGACATGTACACAGACGGCAGTGGAGAGGACAATGCTGCCGGAGGAATTGATTTGACGACCGTAATGTTTTTTAAATAATAATTGTGTTATCTTAGATAAATCGTAAAGATGACAAATTATTTTTTCTAGATAAAGATAAAAGATAACGTGTGCTAAAAATTTTTGGATCAGATAAAAGGTAACAAAAAGTATCTTGATAATTTATCTAGATAAAATTATCTAGATAAGACACAACTCTGTTGGCCAGCACATAACGTCAAAAGGCTCTGGACGGCCTTGAGCCATGGTATGAAAAGTGGCGTATTTAGATGAATGTCACTAACAGCTGCGCAGTGCTATTTACCAAACGGAGAACACAAGACATCATTAGCACTGTGAGGTTCATCTAATTTCACCCATGCTCCTGGCCTCCACGTGCCAATTTTAGTTAATCTTTGATAAGACGACTCTTGGGGCGCCAGCTTTCTTGCCGTGGTGTGCATATTGCACCATAGTTGCGCAATTCGTAATCTCTGGTAGCCGACGATCGCGGAGGGGGGGGGGGCCTGCCGACGCTTGCAGTTTGGTCCGGTCCTATACTCCATCCTGAACTGCCGAGGTCCTGATTTTTTGAAATGTTAAATTTAGTAGAAATATAACTAGATATTTGTAAGTTAGAGAGTAGAGCGCCATCCAGATTCCATAGTCAGCAGAAATTCTTTCCGACCATATATGGTAATTTCAAGAAACGCGCGACCTAATTGGCCGGCAAGATCACGCGGTATGCCTGGAGGGGCATCGCCTGGAGGTCCGCCTGGAGGAACGGGCACCAGAAGACCAGAGGGCCACGGAGCTTCGAAGCGGCGAAGTGCGTCTGCTCGACCACGCGGGTCCGCACGACGCACGCGACAAACGGAAGACCTCGGAGCTTCGGAGGAAGAGGAGCGGCTGCCTTGTCAATTGTGGTACGCACGACTCCTCGTCGACGCGCCTCGTTGACGCGCTCTCGACGCCTCGCTGTCGCCCAGTCCGACGCCTCGTCGACGCACTCTCGACGCCTCGCTGTCGCCCAGTCCGACGTCTCGTCGACGCACTCTCGACGCCTCGCTGTCGCCCAGTTCTACGCCTCGTCGACGCACTCTCGACGCCTCGCTGTCGCCCAGTCCGACGTCTCGTCGACGCACTTTCGACGCCTCGCTGTCGCCCAGTCCGACGCCTCGTCGGCGCACTCTCGAAACCTCGCTCGACACCTCGTCCGACGTCTGCTAGACCCCGCGGTCATCACTACTGTACTTGAGTACCTTTATATTTTTAATCCTGGCCAGATTCTAGCTAGCTCAGGGACATAGGGAGTTGTGTACCTTGTTTAAATCTAAAGTGAATTCGCGTTATGTTAGAAAATTGTATTTATATGTAAGTTCCCTGCCTCCAAAAGTTCCCCTTTTTGGACCCACACGGTAGGCTTCGGCAGTCGTCGGGCGGATCGGGAGTTGGCGCCCTGGTGGTTGGGAGTAAGAAAGTACGTGACGTTACAGCACAATAGAAATCTCATTATTTGAAGAAGTTATGCCTTGGGCAAAGGGTGCGAAATACCTTGGTCTAACAATGGATAATAAACTCATACGGCGCAAACATATCTAAATCATAAAGTGTAATGTATCTAACAGACTGAAGATGCTAGGACCAATCCTTGACAAAAAAGCTCAATATGTATTAGCAATGGCCTACTAATATACAAATTGGCACTAGTGTTATCAATGATGACCTACACATACCAATTTGGGGCATCGCCGCCAAAAGCAGTATTGCCGGGCTCCAAAGGGAACAAAACAAAGGGCTTAGAGTGGCAACAAAAGCCTTTGGTTCGTGAGAGACATGGATATTCTCAGACAGGCTAAAAAACCTCCTTTCACATCGACAAGAGTAAATCTTGCAAAAAGCTGTAATGAAACATTACCGAAGGTCCCAAATGACCTTTACTCATGCATGGGGAACTACAACCCTCAAGAGAAAACTAAGTATAAGCGACATAAAGCCATTTTGGCTTAGGCCATAGGCTTAGTCTATCTCCCTGGTTTAGTAATAATCTTTTACATTATAACTTAACAACAATCAGCTTCAAATATCCATGTTTAACAAACACACGACTTAAAGGTAGGAGCCCTCTGGAGCTCGACCCTATAATCAGACCTAAAGGGGACTTCTTCCCCTCTTGCCAAATCATCTTGGTCATGGTCTTGGCTGCAGCATCAGTCTCCTGAAGATGACGAGCCGTGTCTCGTCGAAAGGTCGAAAACCAAGGTCTTGTTTAGGCCCGTCAATCTCTTCAAACAGAGCAGTGACAGTGAAGCACTTCTTACCATCCACTTGCGGCTCTGGAAACCTACACCAAACCTACGATAAGATAGCCCTTACCGAGAGAAGAACCATTACAGACGAGAAGCAACATGCATTTGCATTGGACATGGCATGCCAAGACAAGACCGCAATTCAGTCAGAAGCATCCTTGCACGAGAAATTCGGCGAATTTCGATCACTTTTCAAGAAACACTTCAACAATCACTTTCCAAAGAAAAAAATTAGGCGTAGGAATAAAGTCCCTCTTAAAATGAAAAAAAAAAAAACTCCTGATATAATTGTCGAGAGCAAAATACAAGTGCTATACCATCTGACAGGGATGGGCAGTATCTTAAATACTTCGATGCATCTTAAGATACTGATACTGATACTGGTACTATCTTGTATCTTGTATCTCATACTGATACTATCTTGAATCTTGTATCTCATACTGATACTATCATGAATCTTGTATCTCATACTGATATTTCTTGTATCTTGTATCTCATACTGATACTATCTTGTATCTTGTATCTCATTCTGATACTTTCTTGTATCTTGTATCTCATACTGATACTATCTTGTATCTTGTATCTCATACTGATACTATCTTGTACCTTATATTCAGATACAATCATTTGAAGGCATCTTGTATCTTGATTCAAGATACAATCTTCTAGGAAACTGTTTTTTTTCCATCATAAATGATACAAGATACATTTTTATATATACATCAATTACAGCAAAAACCCAGCTCTCCGGAACAGAAACCGGGATAATGTGGATTAGTGGCAGACAGAAGGTTCTGCCCGCGAGGCTCGAGCAGACCGCGCGCCCTAGATGCGTTGCACTTACTCGTTCGTTCGAGTCACTCGGCCTCTCTTCTTCGGAGGTCCCATATCCCACGTCAGGCAACCAGCGAAGCATGGATGTGTGGCGAGGTAGCAATAGAGCACCTGCAATTCATGTTATCTTACTGGTGGACAGCATTCTGAATTTAATTTTAGAATGGAATTTACATAGAGGTTTTCCACCGGTGAGTTTGAAGAAGGCTGCTGTTGCAGGTGCTCTGTACCGAAATTTCAGGAGTATGCATTACTGGCTCTGTATAATAGTTAATTTGTCACCAAATATGTATGGGGATGATTTATGGGTAAATTTTTGGGGATGTTTGCCTCATGTCAAAATGCTTCCTACCAAACTTAATAAACGATAAAAATATTATTTTTATGTGGGTAGCTGCTGTAGTAATAAAGTAATTCCGAATTCCGAACTTATCGGGGTGGGTCAAAATCTTTTTTAATGACATTTCATATAATTGATTTCAATTTCAAATAATACAATGAATCAACACGTGGTGCAAGGCAAACAGAAAAACCGCATGGTTTTTAAGAATGTGCATCTCAGAAGGAAATGTCAATAATCGAAATGATATTGCGATTATTGAAACAAAACATGTGTGTGCGTCCGTCTCTGCCCGTTGGGGTACGCTCTTGTCGATGACGGAAGTGGAGGAGCCGGGTTGGCCAAGACACACCTGCAAATATTACACAAACATAAATGGCATGGACTTAAGATAATTGGCACAACCGTTTGGAGGTAAACTTAAGTGAATACTTCATCTTGCCGACCACATTTTGGAGAGACATTTAGACTAAATTCACATTAATATTTAAAAATATATGGTTGAATATTTTCACATTCAATACGAATAATGTAAAGGTATATTACAATATGAAATATATACTTTTAAGAATTTAATAAAGATGGTATAATAGTATACGAAAACGTTACGTTAATAGAATATTTGAAAAGGTTCAAATTTTGATAACTCGTTTTAAAGATTTATTAGGAAGGCGTGAAGAAGCTTTCAGTTTTCAAGTTATATATCAGTTATAAAGTCACAGTAAGGTTTATAGGTAAACCTATTTATATTTCACTTAAATATCCATATTTAAGTAAAATAGGTAGCCGCTTTCTGAAAAGGAAGGAGCTAGCACGGAAAAGGTGCCTATCCCGTACCGAAGCAGTGATCGAAGGATCCTACCTGGATGTCTAGAAGCCAAGTCCACAAGATGTCAATCGTGAAGACAACGGCTTCTCGCACAAGAACGGCAAGGTTTTCCCGCAAAAGTAGTCGTTGAGGACGGCAGTGTGCTGATAGCCGAGGCCGAGGCAGTCCTCGTTGCCTCCGTAGTTGTCGGGCTGGTTAACCAGCCACTTGACAAATGGTAATTCGCAAATCGGTTGTCCTGTGCAAGGAGAAAAATTTCGTTATAGAGATGTTGCTTTTAAGGAGGTGTGACTTAATCTTAATCAAATCAAAGAGGTCGATCAAAGACAATTGCATAGTATTTACGCATAATTTTTCCAAACAGTCAATTCTCTTACCATAGACAGTCACGTATTGGCCCTCGACGGCTATATCGCTCATGCCCACCCAAAAGCCGAGCTGTTCTGTGGGAACCACCTTGTTCATCATGTCTATTGCAGCCGCGTACTCGGCAGTTGTGCTAGGGATGGCCAGACTGATGCCCTGACCTTCGGCCTCGCAGATCGCCTTGGCATCGGCCCATGTCTTCTTCTCGGTGTGCATCTTGTACGAGCCTACTCCGGGGTAGGAGGTGTAGTCGGCTGGGGCGGCGGTAAACGAAGGCAGGATGGCTGAAGAAAATGAAGGAAATCTAGATATCGTGGTCATATAACCTGGCACCATCAATTGTACATTTTCTATCCCACACACTGACACCAATTGTAGTGTTGTTATCCCACACACTGGCACCAACTGTAGTGTTTTTACCATACCCGGTTCGGTTGCACATTTTGTTCAGCTTCTCTCCCACCTCCCTTAAATCCTTTTTATAATTCACCGACCTTGGTATGTGTGAACGGCAAAGTTCAACACTGCGTCGCAGAATTCGGGCATCCTCCAACCACATCCGGTCGGCGTAGTACCAGCAAGCCCCGGAAACGCGTTGACGGTAACGCAATTGGTCTGGCCCTGAGGCCCCGAAGTGGACTGGCATTGCCAGGCGTTGTACTGCTCGCAGGCGGGCGGCATGACTGGGCTCGCCGCAAAAAGGGAGTGTTATTAATTATCCATTTATCCAATTAGCCCTTCTAGGGCAGGTAATATTGTGAAAAACTGTAGAAATGCTAGTTATGTAACCTGTAATTGAAGGTAACTGTAGGCTTAGAAAAGGAGTTGCAGTTGAGATAGAAACCGCATCGAAGATCATCACAGCCATCACAGTTCCTGCAATGAAACAATACATTTGTGTCCGTCATGGCCGTTAAGTTCAAAGCTTTTGTTACAACTCGATCACTTCGCGGTTGAGACCGACTGGCAAATTGGCAGTGTCTAGCCTGATATGATGGCCAAGGAGGGTCGTCAGATTTCGAAATGGACTCGAGTTTCACGTGCATTTTGCAATATTGGTATGCCAGCGTTGGAACTTTACATTTCTACACCATGTGAGAAATACCACAACGTCTTCAAAAATGGGCGAAAGATATATTAATTTGAAAGATGTTGCTTTCGTATGAAAGCTGCAAAATTGTAAAAAAAAAGGAAAAAACTAATTTAAAAGAGAACAAAGAGCCAAGCACACTTTCAACTTTTATTAATGCATTTTTTGTATGCTATACCTGCAAAGGTTCCGTTTATAAACAAATATTAATAACGTGAACGAATTTTCGAAAGAAATATGAAAGGTTTTGTTAATTTGTATTGCTTTAAAATCTATCGTGCCGGTAGCGCTGAATCCCGCGGGGGTTTGATGGGGCGTGGTCATAAGTGACACTAACATACACATTTTTAAAACTTACAATATTAGTTTATTAATATATCCTTGAATCTTTAGATGAATATTGAAAAGTTTTGTGAGGTACCTGAACTAACTGCTGAGAAATGCAAAGATAAAGTTTGGCTATTTCCCTATACTTTAACATATGATGTTCAAAAACACAGCTTTTTTTCACCGCATATCTTTCAATTTACACCAGTTCCTACGGCAAGAATTTATATGAAAACAGATACAAAGGAAGAAAAGATCTGAGTAAACACAATGCTAACAAGAAAATACACCCTTGCCGAACTAATTCAAAAGATATATTCAATTTAGTCTCGGAATTATGTAAAAAGGGCGGCATATTGTCGTCGACAAAATTCAATATTATGAAGATAAACAATAAATATATACAAAAATATGTATATAATTAAAACGAATTTCTCGTTGAGACAAATAAAATCGAATAACCAACCTTGTTTTATTATTTCCTTCTTTAATTTACATTTTATTTAAATACTCGAGTCTATTGTTTTTTTGTATGAAAGTAAGTGCTCTTTATATACCATAGTGGTTGTTATGACCACGCCACTTCAAATAGAAAAAAAAAATAGTTTTTACACATATTTTATTGCAATCGGAACAAGTGCTTAAGATGTAGAGAGCGCAAAGTCACAAAACCAAACAAACAATGAAAACAAACAAAAAACAAAAAACTGTGACAAGTGATTCTCGTTTGGCGGTGGTGAAATTGAAGATTTCGCTCCGCTCATCGAAAATACAAATCAAATCAAATCCAATACCTTACCAGCAATCAGAGCAAAGCGCGCCATCTTGTGTCTTCTTTGGAAGCTTGTCGACTGATTCCATGAACTGGCAACAGCTGCTTTTATACCCAATTTCGACACTAAAGCTCCCTTCGGTGTGACACAACGCGCCATCCTATGGGCTACAACGAATAATCGTCCAATGGTAGGGTAACCAATCAGAATGAGTCACCTAATAATGTAATAACAGCCTTAATCAAGTTGAGGCGACGGCCAAAGTGAAAGCCAAATATGTGCCGCATCATTTGTTAAGCCAAAATTTATTTCGTGGCGCCGGGCGCAAGGAATGAAAGTTTGAAATATTGTCAGGATGTTGGGCCTGTTGGGAATGCTGTCCCAGAGTCCGATCTGCTGTGGATAGTTGCTTCCAAAAATCATTTGATTGTCACTCCATTTAGGCAATACCAAAAAAACATCAGTCGCGATATTATGCTGCAAAATGAACTATTAAGTTCAGTATATTCAATAATTTCCCATTTTCGAAACCGTCCCAGAAGAATCGAATATTTCCCACCGTATTACTGGTAGGGCGATTCCCTGGCTTGGTGGGAAGCTGTTGCTTGCTAACCTTTGAGTGTTTAGGTCCATGCTAGCTTGCCCTCGACTCCATTCCGGCCAGTTACACTAGAGTAACGCTAACTCAAATTTGAACCCTTGTGTTGCGACTTTCACACCAGCGTGTCATGGCGTGAATCAATAAGTAAATCAGCAGTCAGTCAGCAGTCAGCTTCCGAGCAGAGAGACCCTAAATAACCGGCCCCTACTCTGGAGCATATACCTTCGATATAACCCATGCACTTTGGCAGTAGTATTTCACAATGTTGTGTGTTAAATGCAACATAGAGACAGATGAAGAATACGTAACGTGCCAGGGGTGCAACCTGAAGTTGCACTTCAATTGTGCGGGAGTTCAGAAGAAGATATATCAAGGGATATCGATTGAAAATCAAGTGAAGTCCAGGTGTTCCGTCTGCAAGAATGGCGATACTCCGCCCACTGGAAAAACTTGTACTAACGATCAGCTGAAGTTACTACTAGCAGAGTTAATTCAATTCAAAAGTTTATTTTGCTCGAATATCACAATGTAGTACAGGATTTGAGCTCGTCAACATGTCTAAAACAAAACTAAAATATAGAGAAATCACCCGTACAATTATTTAAAACTATTTACAACTCTCCCATTCATTTGTCGGGATTTCATAAAATTCATCAATATTATACAATGCTTTTTGTAATAAAATACTCTTTACTTTGTCCTTAAAACAGTTGACATCTTTTATTTTAAAAGTTAAAGATGCTGGCAGCTGGTTAAAAAATTGTACACCTTTATAAAATACAGTGTGCTCAAAGCTGTTCAGTCTATGTTTTGGTAGGCAGAGCATGTGGCTATTTCTCGTATCCAGAGTATGAATGTCTGATTGAGTTAAAAGAAAGTGCTTCTGTCTGAATATAAAAACAATTGATTCCAAAATAAATACACTTGGTATAGTTAAAATACATTCTTTTTTAAAAACATTCCTGCAATATTTTGTCTTTTTCATCTTTAATATGGTTCTTAAGGCTTTTTTTTGAAACAAGAACACTCTTGCAAGTAGCGTTTTTGAGTTACCCCATACCGAGATGCCATAGGTAGCCTTAGCTTGAAAGTAAGCGTGAAACACTTCTTTTAGCTTTGCTTTTGTGATGATATTTCTTAGTTTATAAAGCGCACTGCATGACGATCGAAGTATGCCACTCATATACTTTTCATGTTCATTGAATTTTAAATTTTCGTCAATGACAATACCCAAAAATTTGGCATGGGATGTCGTAATAATTTGTGCCTGGTCAGATTCAAGCAAGACATCAGGTCCCATTTGTTTTATTTTAAATTGAATTACGTTTGTCTTGTTAACATTTAATGTCAGTTTGTTGGCAGCAAACCAGTGACCTAACCGTTTCAAAGCTGCTTCTCCCTTCGATTTTAAATCATTCCTATTTGATCCTTTTATAAATGCAGTTGTATCATCCGCAAACATAACAACCTCGGTATCACCCATATTGTCTGGCAAATCGTTAATATAAACTAAGAATAACAGGGGGCCTAAAATCGAACCTTGAGGGACGCCAATGTTTGAACTTGCCCAAGATGACCTTGGGTTTTCACCACCTGTGGTTGCAGCCAGTTCTACAATTTGTTGACGGTCTTTTAAATAAGAAAGCATCCAAGAGTTAGCAATTCCTCTTATGCCACATTTAGTTAGTTTGTTGCTTAAGATCGTATGGTCAACACAGTCAAATGCCTTAGAGAGATCACATGATATCCCCAAGGCTAAATACTTTTTATCTATTGCCGATAATATAAGATTAACGAGATGATTCACAGCATTTGTCGTGGATTTACCACTTTGAAATCCGAATTGGTATTTGGATAATACCTCGTTCTTGTTGAAGAAAGTGTTTACACGATTAAAAACTGCTCGCTCTAAAACTTTGGAAAATGTAGGAAGTATCGAAATGGGTCTATAATTCGAGGGGTCACATTTTTGCCCTTTTTTAAATAAGGGTATGACCTTCGCTTTTTTAAAGAGATCAGGAAATATGCCACTTTCTATTGATTTGTTACAAATCAGAGTTAACGGCCTAAGTATTTCACGACTTACTCCTTTAAGAAGCCGCGCTGATAATTCGTATATGTCTTGAGTTGCTTTAGGTTTTAGCTCAGTTATCAGTTGTAAAATCTCTTTTTCTGTTACCGGACTCAAAAATATTGATTTTCCGATTGTTTTTACTTGAATATTACTATCATCTACGGCGGGAATATTTTTGGTTAAAGTTTCTGCCACATTGCTGAAGAAAGTGTTCATTGCATTAGCTATGTCATATTTATCTGTCAACACACGACCGCTTACATTCATTGATTTGATACACGTTGATGGCCTAATCATGCCTGTTTCATCTTTAATTATGTTCCACGATGTCTTTGAAATATTTTTTGACTTTAGAATGCGTTTTTCGATTGATCTGACTTGTGCGTAACGCAGAGCCTTCCTGTAGTCTAATTTTATCCCTTTTATTTCATTACAATTCCGAGGGTGCGCATTCGCTTCATTCAAGAATTTCCGTTTCTCCCGCACTTCATCTGTAAACCAATGTGTTTTTACCTCTCGAGAACGCGTTGTCTTTTGAGGGAAGCACTCGTTGTACAAGTTGGTAAAACAGCTGATGAAAATGTCGGTCATGAGGTTAACGTCATGGAGCTCACTAATACAGTCCCAATCACAGCATGACAACAAATACTTAAATGAGTTCATATTTTCGTCATTAAATGTTCGCCTTTTCACATACACAGCCTTGGCTTGCCTACCAACTTTAATGTCTATTGTTATGTCAATTAATTGAGCCGTATGATCAGACAAATTAAATTCACGTACCGAACTGTTAATTTGAGCCGAAGGCACATTTGTTAAAATATTATCAATGCATGTTCTCGATACATTCGTTATTCTAGTGTGCTCACTGATGGTGACTTCAATAAGTGATATTGTAGAAGAAATCCGTACAGACATTCTAAATTAAGTCAAAGGTTTCCAAAGCCGGAAAAAGAACTTCGAACTCGACAACATAGAGCAGATCGGGGAAGAGAACATTGAAAAAATAGTTCTGAAACTAGCTGGTAAGCTGAACATAGACCTGGAAAAGGAAGACATAGACGCCGCTCACCGTCTGAGGACACGAAAAGACCAGGGCGTTCAGAAGATAGTTGTACAGCTCACCACAAGGAAGAATCTTCAAGATGTCAGACGGCGGTCATCACTAGCAAACAGTTAGTTGGAGGAAACAACTCGCGAATTTATTTGAACGAAAACCTCTGCCCATACTACAGAGAATTACTTTGGAAAACTAAGACGTCTGCAAAAACTCCAGGGGCCCCGAGGCCCTTGCGATAGTGAGTTCTGACCACTTTTTGAACCTTAAATCCGCGTCTGCACGTTAGGCACTCGCCAACTCGCCATGCAATTGTGCATGAAAATTGAAACTTGTAAACGAATAAAATACGGGAATCGGGACTTTAAGGGATTTGAGTTTAAATAGTAAAGCACAAAATCCATACATTTTCAATTTTTTAAGTTCACTCCCCAGTTGACGAAAAACACCCATGAAAATAGCCATTTTCGGTTTTTTTCGAATTTCATGATTTTTTAAAGGGATGAACCCTTATCGAAACCAATATTTAAACATTCGTTTACATAAAGGGTACCTACAAAAAATTTTTGTTTCCCGTTTTTCATCCCTTGCTGTTCAGAATGCACCCTGAAGTTGAAAAAATTTAAAAAATTTACCCTCCGTTTCGGCCTTCTAATTACCCTACAAAAAGTAAAAATTATGACTTTTGAGCTACAGTTCATAGTAAAACAAACTCTTATCTCCCGAACAAATTATCTCTCTGAAGTTTTTTGATATCTTTAACGGGTAGAATCGGCATTGGATTTTGTGACACACTGCAACTGCCAAATATTTGTTTTTCTCCGAACTTTGAGGGATTCTTTCTGGAGAACAGTTCGTCGCAAACTTTTTTTTTTAAACGTTCTGAACTCAGTAAAGGTAGGGGAATAACCATGAATTTTCCTAAAAAAAATGAAAATCCACGAGCACACTCTTGGTCGAATGGGCTTGTTCTGACCCCTCTATGAATTATTATCCTGCACTGGCCAAATACAATTGAGTTTAAACAAAGCTTGATGATTTCTAAAGTTTGATGCTGATATTTCTATATTTCAATACAGATTCCCATCCCCCAAATAGTTTTAAATCTTTCAGAAATTTCCAAAATGAAAAAAAAACACTGCTAGTTAGATAATTTGCAAAACTATACACTACAGAAACAATTGGGAAAGGTTCAAGAGAATATGTCAAACTTTTATCTAAAGCGTAAAATATCGCTGAAGGTAAACACTAATGGATAAAACATGCGTGAAATCTCTCCCAAATAATTAAACTTGCCTTGTGAATAGCCACAAGGAGTCGTCTAGAGCGTTAATAAGAATAATATTTATTTACCAAAGTCATGAACGGCAATTTCGTCCATGCCACCTGGGATTAGCCAAATTTTTCTAACAAAGCGTCATAAAATCGCTGGGATAGTGTCGTCTCGTGCTAATCTCACTTTTGAGGAAGCCTTTTGAGGCTTTTTCAGCAGTTTTAGAATAAATTTCGCAATTTCTATAAACAGTTACAACCTAATCACAGAGTAGAAATCCCCAGATCTCCAGATAGTCACTTCTACTAATCCTTTTTTCTTGACTATGCTCAAATCACAGAACTAAAAATCTTGCCCCCTCCACAAACAACAAGTGCCGTTAGGCATCGGGTAACCATAGAGGGCCAACGCATGAAATTTGTGGGCGGGGGGGGGGGGGGGGGGGGGCGGGCGATTTTACTCAACACCACTGATATGAGCATCGAATAAAAAATACATTAAAATTCATATTTAGAGCCATAAACTGAAAAGTACAAACATGGCCAGTGCCCACACCCTCAGTTCACTACATGTGCGTAGCACGGGCCCATACTGCTAGTAACACATCACAGCACCAAAAGCCTTTATTTCAAGAGACGGACAGAGGGTGGAAATGTGTTGAATGTCAAGTTAACTGGGTCAAAAAAGGATTGCTGATAACTTGTTTGCCTTTTGGGAATCGCGACCAAGCCTTTCGAAGAAACGTTGATAGGGATTTTAAAATTGAGCGATTATAAAAAGAATCGCTTCGCTTCCTGCACTAATTTCCCTATATAATATAAAGTCACATCGTCCTAATGCGAAATACTGACATATATTGTAGCAATCGCTGTAATTTGACCCAATTATTTGTAGTATGCTTTCAAAGGAAACTATATTATCTATATTTTTTTTCAATTTTTACATTTTTCACGTTGAATTAATTCCGGGCTAAGTGTGCACCGTGACTCAGAGGGCCGATATGGCGTTCGACTGAAAAGCTTTCAGGTTTGCGCCAATTGACTGATAGCCGTTCATAGGTGCATTATCCCAGGGTCGTACTCGCCAGGGCCACTCACAGGATTACCTAATATTAGACCAATTATATATAATTAGTTGCTGAAATTATAAGTGGGTAAAACATGGTACACTTTATTAAATTTCTTAGACACATATCTACTATATCCTTTCTTTAGCACTAGTTTTGAAAAAACTATTTCACACTGGGACATTGACAGGAATATTAGAATTTAGGAAGCTTAGATAAAAAAACAAATATTGTTATTTTGTTCACGTTGTTAAAGGCCATATTCCACTAGGGTTGCAAGCTGTTGATCCTAGGCCTTCTTACCGCAAATTTACTATCACCACCAATGGAACAAAACCTTTTAGAGATCCATGGATTGGCAGGTTGCAACCCTAGTGGAATATGGCCTTAACTTCCGTCAAGCCTCAAGTTTTCACCCTTGATAAAGTAACTTGCCAATGTTACGAAACGTCGGGAACCAGTGAGACTTTTGATTTAGCATTCAACTCCCAGTTTGAAATAGTTTTTTCCAAAATGTAACACTGTATTTACTAATGACTAGGGCTTCGCGAACGCAATTTGCATTGGGTTGAAGATCGGAGTAGCAGTTGGTATCGGATAAAACCCGTATAGCAATACGCTATGCCTGAACTACTGTTTCTTCCGGAATGGGCTTGAAATCTGGAAAAAAAAATAGTTTGTTTGAATTTCGAATGAAACCAAATAAAATAAAATAATACACAAATAACGCGAAAAAGTCAAAATATAAAGAGAACGAAAAATCTTTCAGAGATACACTTTTTAAAGATGCTTTATCTGAATATCCAAAGTCGTACAGCAAAGTTAAGTAAAAACTTACATTCAGAACTTTCAGCTTTAGAAGCACTATAGGTAAATTTCAAGAAATTTGGAAATTCTCTCTTACTTAGCAGTGCCAGATACTTCAAGTATAAGGCTGTATCATGGAGGTGCCGGTGCCAAGACATTCAGGAGAGAGAACTGTGTGGCGACGATGGGCAGAACGAGTGAAACGGATGTAATTACAGTAGTGCTGGCATCCCTTGATTGTATTCTCACCCATCTTTTTCATACTACTTAGACCCACGTTTATTTCAAGAATTCGGTGCAATTAACTTTTGATATACCACGTATATAATGCTATTATTCCAATTAATTATATCTATCCGCTACTGAACAAAGAAACAACGTAATTAAGATTTTGTAGGCTACAATAAACCTGCATTTGTGTTGATAAGATTTTTAACCATGGGACAAACACTACAAACCTACAAACTAAATTAATTTATTCATAGTTGTAGTTTTCATTGCTTGATTATAATATACATACCCAGTTCTTTTAAAATAAAAATAAAAGTGCCGGAACCCCAATTTTCATAATAGAACATTACTATCTTAACTCTTAACGCTCCCCCCCCACCCCTCGATTCCCCCTTGCCAATAAACGAGAATCTGCGTTGTTTTGTTGATACTGAACACCTTTCTTAGCTGTTATGAGCTGTGAATGCAGATTTATTCCTGCATTAGGGCATTCGGGCACAATAAAAACAACACGGACGAACTAAACCTAATTTCACGGTAAGAAGGAGAGTTTCTTCGCATCTTCCTCGTGGACTCTCTGCTGCTAGACAGGAGAAAAGTGTTTCAAAACTTCCCATAAAGCCCTTTGTCTGGCTCAACACAGTATGGCTTGTAAGTTTTGAAACTCAGCTATTGTCTAGTAGCAGAGAGCCCACGAGGAAGGAGCATATACACTCTTCAAATACACTCTAACCTGAAATGGAGTATACGTTTCCCCAGCGATTAGCGTTCGAAGATATTCCGGCCTATATTTAATTTTTTTCAGAGTACCGAAAATAGGTGCCGGAAAGGCGTTCCGGTGCGTTCCGGCACAAAAAAGCACTGTACCTACCCACTATAAAAACTTACAAGATATACGCAACGACCTTTTAGTTGATATCGCTTTGTTACTTAGTTTAAATTTTTAACATTGAGTAACATGAAATTCAACCTAAAAAGAAATTGAAAAATGATATATTGTCGAAATAAAATGATATAAAAACGAACAAGAGCACCAGGTTTGATACATTTCAATATCTGTATGTGTTATTGTTCACAGTCAGGAAGGATTAAAATTATAATGTGGTTTTGAAAATAAATATTGATTGTATCAAAAATAGCGCCATCAATTTAATTGCGTGGTTATCAAGGGATTAAAATCAGTTACCAAGAAAACACCAGCAATCATGCAATCATCGTTTCTAGACTCAATGATACAACCATGATACATTAACTAAACCATTATATAGAGTTGACGATTTTTTTGCAATGTCATTTATTTAATTTTCAAATTTGAGTTATTTTTTGTAATTATTTTAGCGCTGACGAGCTCAATGTCCAAGTCTTGTATATGTTTTGTACATGTTATCTTGTGATTTGACGAGCATAAATAAATTGAATTGAAATTAACTATAAAATGCATTGTGCGATTGGCTTTAATTGTCGTGGCCATCAACTAAAGTCCATTTCACGTTAAGAAAGAGAGTGGATATGCATTTTCCTCGAGTACCCACTGCTGCTAGACACGAAATAAGAGTTGCATAACAAACAAGCCATGTCTTGAGTCGGAGTAAAGGCTATACAGGCAGCTTTGGTACTCCTACGTCATGTTCTAGTAGCAGATGGGTCCTCAAAGGGTAAAAATCGACTCCCCTTATTAACGTGAAATGGAGTTAAGAGCGCCGATGGATACATTTTAAAGGTAGTCACATGCCTATGGCCATTGAAATTAGCAGTAAATTCCACCTCACATCCCAAAGATTCAAAGGCGAAAAATACAAAAAAGCTGAAATGATATTTTGGGTATGAAACGTTTGTGAGCAAACAAATAGACTTACGATGGGAATGGGAATAATTTTCTCGAAAACTACACATTTATAACGTAGGAGATCGACTCACGATATAGGTTAGTTCCTCTTGGTTGGACCCACAGAGCAGAGTCATATTACTTAACCCTGGGGGAAATGATGTATGCCAACCGCTGACGGGCATTTGCGGGTTTTTAGTGGTTGTAACCTACGTTTTTGCACTATGATAGTTTTGTGGCTTGGGAAAGTGCTCAGAATCAGGAGGTCTTCCATTGATCATAAAAGGAGATATGATGTTGGGATAGAATGGCGAAGCGGTTTAGAGCCGTGGTTAGATGGTGTAGTGTAGTGCGGTTTTGCTCTGGTTTGAATAACTTTAGGTCCAAAAAAGGACAGAGGTTGACGTTTCGTCGGCGATATGGCGCCGACATCTTCAGGACCGTGAAGTTGGGATAAGTATTTAAAAGACTCTGAGAAGAAGAAAAAAATGCTGAAATATGTTTTCTTTAATATTGGATCAAGTAATATGTTTTCTATAATATTGAATCAAGTAATATGTTTTTATTAAAATAGGTATATCTACAAGATTACATGGTAGAATAATCGATATTTCTATAACAACGGTGTCATCGGATTTATACTCATGAAAGCTGTGTATCTTTTCATAGTTGATACTTTGAATTGCATAGCTCACAATAATTGAATTGATAGTTAGAAAAATGCGCTGAATAACTCTAGCTTACTTTTCTTAACGCATTTTTGACAAGTTCATCAAAAATTCTTTAAAATTGCGAAGATTCAGGCTGAGAAAGTTGAATCTTTTGGTCTTTGTGTGCACTTTTGTGGAATTCTTTTGATGGAAGCATTTTGTTTTGGCATTTAGAAATATTTCAAATAAATTTAATTAGTGTGTTGAACATTACGACCTATTGGTTCAGACCTGTTTATATTAATTCAGAATGTCAACTATTTGGTTCTTAAATCTAATCCCACCGTCCCACGTTTAGGTTTAGTTAATAACATTAACATTTTTAAAACATTTAATTCAGAGTCAAACTTTAACAGAATTTCTCGTCCCAAAATAACAGACAACATAAATGTCTCCAATTTCCATGTGAATCTTTAAGAGATTAGACTTTTCATAAGAAAAATTAGTTACGATAACTGTTGGCAATTTGCTATAAAGTTAAACAATCAAGGGCGATCACGTTTCATTTGTTAAAAAATAGTTGTTTTTAAAGTATGGGCCGGGTATATATCATTATTTCATTCTTGCCCTGTATACCAGATAAGTTTGCAAACGAATTTGAATACCAATCAAGTTCTACTAATACTTAGGCCTATTTGTAGCCGATCTTTAGACCATGACGTGCTATGGAAACATATGGCAACAAGTTATGCTAAGAATATTCAATGGAATAAACAATGGGAATGGAGATTCACGATTTTTTTTCAGATTTGCGAAAAGTAATTGCCTATTGGTCGCTTGTGCTGAAAAAATTCATATATTCTTCATTGCGTTCATATAACCTCCCTAGAAAAACTTCGTTCAACTTGGCCTGGACATTTACGAATACGTACGTCAATTTTTACAATACAATAAATAATGCGATGGTAAAACGATCCGCCCAGCAGTTAAAGCAGTCAATAAAGACATTTATTTACTTAGGTATTAAAAGCTTTGGGCATCAAATCAAGATGTGACTGTCACTTTTGAATTTGAGAAATGCGTTGGTCCTTTTATTATGTACAACATAACTCTGGCATATTTTCTGCATGGTCAGAGGTGTCTTAGAAGGATCGACACTATAAAGGGGGAGGGAATACCATCAAAAGCCAACTTGTTGACAAAAGCGTTGCTAATCTAGAATTACAACTTTGTGATTGAAGAAAAGAAGTCGTAGGCCTGAATTTTATGTAAATTTTCGCAAATATTTTGCACCATTTATGTTTTAAAACCCCCCGCTCTTTAAATACATCAATTGTTTGAAATCTTTCGACTTAATTTTGACATTATATTATTATTATTATTATTATTATTATGAAAGGCAAGTAAAGTTTTATTTACTTACATATGGTATGATCATAAACACATTATCGATGATAATTAATAATCATCGACCCAAGCTTTACTTCAGAACCCCACTTTGTAAATGTTATCACTAGCCAGTACACATTACGCTTTTCCACGCTTTGGAGCCCTCAGGGCTGGGCCCGTCGGAGCCCGAAACGCTCTGAGAGGCCGAGAACGAGACGGATTCGCAATACACACTGCGCTTTGGTGCCCTCAGGGCTGGGCCCGTCGGAGCCCGAAACGCTCTGAGAGGCCGAGAACGAGACGGATTCGCAATACACACAGTGCTTTGGAATCCGACTTGCTCCGTCCTGAGGGCTTGAACGCGTGGGTGTATATTGGCTGGAATAAATTTAATAACATTAACGTTATATATCAACTCCAACATTGAACATCCCCCCCCCCCCCAGAAATCCTTACACTACGACGTCGTTAAAATCAGCGCGATCGAGTACGCCAACGCCAGCTCCAGCGCCAGCGCGATCTGAGAGGCGGCGCCTTTGCCGAAGTTGCACAGATCTTTCTCGCAGCACTCTGTGCACGAGTAGAGTTTGGTGCGCTCGCCAATGATGATGCAGCCGGCTTCACACTTGTTGGTGCAGTTGCGTTCCAGTGCCCAGAGTTGCGGCGTGGAGGTCGTGTTTTCGGTGCTGGTCGTGTACAAGTAGCGCTTGATCTGTGGCGAAATAACGGCGTTATTGGTCCTGTTTCGCAACCTGCTGAAGCTACTGCGCAGTGACAAATCTGACTGAGATCCATTTCGAAATCTATTACAGTAGTTATGTTTGGTTGTCCAGTTCATATCAAGATGCAATGTAGTTTTTAACTAGATTTCGGTGTTCGTTGTGCCGTCATAATAGGCAATCATGCAGTAAACGAATTCTAGCCTGGACAAACAAACGCAAGAAATCACGTTATCATCTTGATTTTAGTGGACAACCAAACAGAGCTAGTGACTGAGCTGGACCCTGCTGGCCGTTCCGTAACCTGCTGACAGCCACGGAAGTTGACTGGAGGTTTCGGCCTCTGTCAATCCTACTGAGCTCAGTCAATTCAAATTTTAAGATTGCGGGCTACAAATGAGATCTTACGTGTGGTGTTTGCGAGGTTACTTATTGTTGAAAGTTAGCAGAGAAGGAAAAGATTGTCTATTAACAAGAAGCCAATTATTATTTCATATTTTTCTTAAGTAATTTGGTTGTGTTATTGAAATTTAAGAAAACTCGGCTACTTGAGAGCTTAAAAACTTGAACGTTGCCGCAAAAAAAAATCAAACAAGCTGAGCTGAGATCGCGTATTGCGTTCCGCTACTGAAGGCAGCAGACTTGCTGAACTCGAATGAGAGACTCCTGGAGCTCCGTAGCTTCAGTTGCTACCACCGACAACAAATGTCTGGTTTAGGCCTCTTCCCTCTTAGCATATAAGAGGACAGGGGTGTACAGTACCCACCTTGCAAGTCCTGTGCTCGTCCCTTGTGGTAATAGGACAGGGGTGTACATTACCCACCATGCAAGTCCTGTGCTCGTCCCTTGTGGTAATAGGACAGGGGTGTACAGTACCCACCATGCAAGTCCTGTGCTCGTCCCTTGTGGTAATAGGACAGGGGTGTACAGTACCCACCATGCAAGTTCGGCGCTCGTCCCTGCACGGACTGACGAACGTGTCCGTGGTCGTGTTGGTGACGTTGATGCAGCGAGGGTCTTCCATCGAGTGGCAAGTGAAGCAGGTCAGGGTGTTGGGGTTGGCGTTTGCCTTGCGTGTGGCGTGTGGCGTGTCGGTCAGCTGCACACCTGGAAACATCAACAACGACGATAACTATCAGGGTGAGATCAAGGTTTCTTTGTAGATTTTCTTTTGTCAGGTTTTACCACTGATCTAGAATAGCCTGGATGGAGCATAGTATCCAGCTAGAAGCTAAAAATTGAAGTCAGATGACAGCAAGTAGTTAGCAAGTAGTCATTGTTTGAAGCAGGTAGGAGTCCCAAAATCTGTGGACTTCCTATGATTTCAATGCTAATTTAAGAGTTTTTACAACGTGTTTCCAGCGATATTATTGCATCATAGTTGCAGAAACCGGCACTAAAATAATGCCAGGTTATATGAAATTTGATTATGCGAGGCAGCACTTCTCTAAATTCACTACTTTGTGAATTTATCTTTAGTTTATTGGAACCAGGGTTCGACATTGACTTTTCGCAATGTTTCACATCGTGTATACATAATTTGTTATTCATGCGTTTATTTCGAGACTAAGCATCAAGCAGGGACCATAAATACAAATAAAAATCCTCTCTGAATTCTGCAAACTTAAATTTAATGTAAATATTTGATTAAAGGCTACGAAAATGGTTAGTAAAACCGCCAAAATTACTATGAAATCTTATGGGGATACTCAAATTTTGGGACTCCTGCCCCTTGTTGACTCTATGGCAACAGTTATCCAGGCTATTTGAGATCAGTGGGGTTTACTATATTTTTTTGCGCTTCAGCCTATTTGTCATTTTGCTACTATTTTTTTAATTTGAGTTGAGAGTACAAATGTTTTAACTCCGGGTTGAGATCCCAACCTGGAGTTACAATTGAAATAAGCCAATCACATGCAGAGAATCCAGCTGTAAATCCTAGTTGGAATCTCAACTTGGAGTGGAAACACTTGGGGAAACCGAGTATTGGACTCATATCTCATTGACTATAAATTTTGCAATAGGTTTTAACAACAACAACAACAACAACGACGACAACGACGACGACGACGACGACGACGACTACAACAACAACAACAACTAAAAGCTAATTCAAACTGGAGGTCGAATACTAAAGTAACACCAGGAATTTTCGTAAAATATCTAGTGGGTTGGGTTTCACCGGTTAGGTAGCTTCCATTGGCAGGATCATTAAGCTGGGTTTACAGCTAGCAATGTTCATGACACGATTTCGTCAACATTGGCCCTGCCACCAATCAGAGACTCCACGTCAGAGTCGCGAACATGACGTCATGTACATCCAGAGTCTCTGATTGGTGGCAGAGCCAATGTTGACGACATCGTGTCATTGACAATGCTAGCCTTAAACCCAGCTTTAGAATTTTACGAAACCTATGTCAGTTAAACAAGATACATCAGTTAGGCCCAGTTTTCACACAATTTGAACTCATACACTGATCCCAATGTACTAGGAGTTCAAACACTTGGTAAAACCGAGCATTCTGAAAAACCGGGTCTAAACGCCGACTTTTCAGTGGCCCGTTAAGATACTAACGGTCCATTAGCAAAAAAATTAAGGACTCTGATTGGACGTTGCTAAGCAAATAACAAGTTAACGTACCGTTAGATATCTAACGAGGCATTGAAAACGAACCATTAAATTTCCAGTTTGAAACAGTTTTCTTGAAATGATTGATGAAAGTACCCGAACGCTTCAATTTGAACTACCCTGAGTGCCGAATCTGAATGCTAGAGCAGATTTTATAAATTTAAAAAAAATACATCTGCACGAACAAACGATACACATTTTTAGACTCCAAAATGTATTTACTTTTTGCCTACTATAGATGACGCTAAAATCAGACCGCCAAAAGACACGCATAGTTTATAAATGTCAAAACTCTGAAGTGTGAAACTGTAAAGAGAGTTATTCAATTCCTTAGACTCATGTCTACTATGTCCTATCTTTAGCACTAGTATTGAAAAATACTATTTCAAACTGGGATTTGAATGCTAAATAAAAGTTTCAATGGTTTCCAGACGTTTCGTAGCTTATCCTAGTTACTTCTTCAAATGTGATAGCCAGACTGACTGAGACTGACGTCAAAAACGTGAAAAAAACAACCAATTATAGTAAAAAATCATTCAAAATAATTAATTGGAGAATTAGATAAAATAAATTATTATCCTTATCAGTATTCAGTCCTATCAGCCATCCGTATTAGTCAGAAAATATCATGCGGTTATCAAACTAAAATATCAGTGGTTAAATGTTACTATATTTGCTCGTACTATCTTGTGAAGGAATATCCTGCCATAGCCAGTTGCATATTTACAAATATATGTTAGAACTATAACTGATTATTAAATGTGTTTAAGACCAGAATTCTAGGTTGCTATATTTTGTAAGGCTGCTGTAAAAAATTAAACATTTGCAAAACAGTATTTAATTTTCATTATAAAACAGAAGTTTCTGTTTGGAATAATATCTTAATGTTCAATGATAGATTCGTTATGTTATGCAAAGATTCGTTTACGATAATAATGTAAATCTAATGAGTGGTAGAGCGATTTAACAATAAAGTTGTTTCGTTATTTAATATAACGCATCGAAAATTGATTTTTAACTATGCAGTTTGAGGAGGACTAAATTTATTGTTGTATATCGAAGACTAGGAATCTATGAACTTGTAGGTTTATAGTCACAGAGAGCTGATTTTAGTAAATTTTGTATTTCATTTGAATCCGACACAGTTTCTTTGGGTATGAAGAGATGATTTGCCATACCTGACAACTTGATCGGTATTATGTCACAAAATGCTCCAATAAAATAATTTTGTATAATTGTTTGTATATTTTACAGATCAAAATTCCGTATTTTCATAATAATAATTATTTTTATGCATTATTGTTATTGTAATAGAAACTGTTATCAATAGAAGAGTGCGTTTCTACCAATTTTATTTAAAACATACATGTAAAGTTTATACAACACATTTTTATTTGGAAGCTGCATCTCTGGTGCTAAAATGCGGCTTCATGCAAATACGTGATGAATTTGACGACCAATCACATACGTTTTGTGTAACATCAAGACATCAATTCGGCTTTCATTTCAATCGGATTTCAGGAATGTATGCATCTGATTCCGTTTCAAATCCCATCAAACCGGAAAAAATACCTCGATTAAAAATTAAAATTTGTTGCGTAAGCTTTTGTGGTAATAATATATTGATGTTAGGTGCGTATGTACATGACTTTGCAAACTTTATGACTTTATTGCATGACTTTATTGTTAAAGCCAATTTTCTTGCTTACGACTGCAAATAAGATGCTATGGAAAGAAGATTAATGAAATTGAAAGAAATGGCAAAAAGAAAATAAATGTTTAAAAAAGCTAAAATATTTAATGGAATTTGGAACGGCGAACCAAGAAGTAATTGGAATGATGAATCGGTTCCGAGCCATGGTTGACGGTGGTGTAGAGTAAGGTTTTGCTTTGATTTGTTTATATTATGCACAGATTTGCTCTGAAATTGTTTTATTATAAAGTTATTGTTAGCCCAAAAAAACTCTACATGCTATAAATTTCACTGCAATAAAGACAAATTGAAGTAAACAAAAATCAAGTTTGTGTATATACCTTCGATAGATGTAAGCCCAGTGACACCAATCAAAACAAGGAACAGAATCCGTTCCGTTTCCAGTGGTATCATAGTTCAGCGCTTAAAACTGGCAACGGCATTTGCGTTCTCGCCGAGTCTTTAACCTCAACAACACATCTTTCTTATCTTCCATTCTCGAAGTCTGTCGCGGTTTTCTCATCGCTGCATAACTACAACAATCCTTGACAAGTTCACCATTGAAACGAATAATCTCGATAAAACACGTTACAAAGGATGTGGCTCACGATATCACTCCCAGATAAAGTCTTCAAACTCTGTAATCTTTTGACGCCAAACGCTTTTAGATGTCGTTGTTTCAATCCATTTTATAGAACTCTTTTAATAAGATAAAGTCAAGTCGTCGGTCATGACAAGACGAATACACAGCGTGAGAGACGACGACGCCATTGTCGACGCCGCTACTGCGTCGGCGTCGGCGTCGGCATCTGATCGATAAACGACAGCGTCGGCGCCGAGATTGTCCGAAGACGCACGAAGCTGCCTAGCGCTTCGCGATGACCAGTGCTGCCACACGATTTGAAAGTTTGGGGGGAAAGTAAACGGTGTTGAAGCCATATTTAGGACCAGCGATACCATGGTACGTCACAGAATCAGATGTCTCAGCTAATCAGTATTTTACAATGTTATCTCAGACCCACGCTGTTATAGGCTAAGAACCGTGATTTGGTTGAACTTATGTTTATGTTGCAAACAAAAATGAACCATATAAGTTCAAATTCCTTTCGTTTATTTACGCGCACCTTTTGTTTAATCTACTCTTTACGAAGTGCACTGACAAAGTTATATGTAGTAGTGTTGGCATTGTTTTATTTTTTATTGAATCCTTGACACATCTGTATCGTTTTGCAATGAAATACACTTTTACTGTTACTGTTAACATGTACTGTTACTGTTAACATGTACTGTTACTGTTAACATGTACTGTTACATGTTTTTATACTTATAAGAAATGCAATGCTTGTGTGGGATTGGACCGATGAATGTTGAAATGTTTTTGTATTTACGTAAATATCGTAATTGGTGTATGATATGTATACATATTATTTATCTTTCAGATAATGACCACGTATCAATGTCAAGATCGATGTATAGAAATAATAAACAAAACAATACAATTCAATAATGGTGACATATTCCTTTCAATAAGATATAAAATTATGTTTAATGTTCAGATCATATCGATGACTTCCGGGAAGAAGGTCGAAGGCGCTAAAAGTTATAAATGACGGTATACACGTTTCCTGATCTTGGTTTTGTACTTACTAATGTAATATTTAACCAATAAAATATGTTATTTTTTTCCTGACATTTTATCCGAGTGATAATTGGGCTGTTTTACGGATGAATTATGAATATGTGTTTTAAGTGATATTTGTCACTTACGAATTTTTGCCACATGCCCATCTGTTGTTACCACCATCCTTTAACGGGCTATCTTTCGCAATTAAGACTTTTTGATACCCAACAGTAACGATGTTTTTCCTGCTAAGAACTTCCAATCAAAACAGAAAATGCTGGTGCTGACGACTTTTGTGCCGGGAACCATCGAATTGTAACTAGTAAATGATTCACTATACGATCTTTTGACTAGATTGAAAATGCAATTTAACCCACTTTAAATTTTTTCTCAGTTACGTCGTTTTGCCAACTACTGCTCAATGGTATCTAGTTTCCAAATCCACCATAACCCCACTTTCGAAAATGTGGCCATGGTTTCGAAAATATGGATGATGGTTAATTGCTTTCCTCCAGGGTAGAGAGTAGCGTCTTCGGACGTAGCTAGCTGAACCTTGTATCTCGATTCCTTCAAGTTCATTCCGTTGATGGCAGGTCATGGTCATGGTGCGGACCAATATATGAATAGTATACATACTTACATTTATCTACGGTGATGCATAGATTTTTTTCGACAGCATCGTTATCATCTAGACTCTTTATTTGCTTCAATAACCTTTATCAAATTTCCTTATGCCTTATCAGCTAAATGGACAGCTATAACATGGATGCATCACCACACTAAATATGTTAGTACAGTAATTATTTTATCTCCAATTGCGAAGATCACTTTAGGAATATGAAGCGAATTGATAGTCAAATGATAGATATTATTTCATTTTTTATCAGGTACGGAAATACATTTTGATATCTTGACTAGTCAGTCTTCACTCAAAAGGAAACACAGTCGCACTCTAAGCTCGCTCTTTGCGACAGCTGACAGCAAGGCTAGTTTTGACAGGTAATGATAATTCGATTTCACATTCTACACAAACTTTCGAAGCTATGCTCGTTTGACACTTGCTCCGTTTTCTTTTTTTCTTTGTGTTTGTGAAATCGCACAGTCCCATTTTCTATATATGGTGCATCTAGCATGCCATTTTTGTGTGTACTAAACTCCATTTCACGCTACGAAGGAGAGTGGATTTGCATTTTCTTCGAGGACCCGCTGCTGCTAGACACGAGCTACAGTTCCAAAACTGCTTATAAGCCTAGCCTTATGCCAAGCTAATATGGCTAATGTGGCTTGTTTTTAATATGGCTTTTAAGTTTTGCATCTCTTAGCTCATATCTAGCAGCAGTTAGTCATCGAGGAAGATGCTTATCCACTTTCTTTCTGAATGCGAAATTGAGTTTAGGAATGACTGATATGCGGAAAGAAAAGAAAACTCGCAAACAGAATGAATTTGAAAGCAAAGATTTTTTTTTTTTTATAATTTAAAAGTTTAATGGAGCTGGTGATATGATTAATGCGGAAATATCACAAGAAATCTCAAATATCTCAAAATTATTATTGCTTCTCTCACAATAAACAATAATATCATATAAACATAATATTGAAGAGGAATTATTGATTTTGTGACATCATCCTTCATTAAAATATCGAATAACTATCGATAAATCGTCAACTTTTATAATAATCCTGGCTAATACAATACAATGGTTCTGGCGTTTTTTTATGTCAAATCAATTTCAAATGAAACGAAGAAAAAAACCGACTCTACGATTTGGAGCTTTTTGTAGTCTGTCCTTTTAGGTATATTATTAAATATAATAATTCATATCGTTTCCAAATTGAAAAAAACTACGGATCAATAGGTAAAAGCTGCCCTAAGAAGTGATTATTTATAATGTTAAATATTGGTGACACCAATATATATTAATATTACATCAATATAATGCAACATAACACCAAGGAGATTTTGTGACACCAGATCTCCTACAACTGTAACGTTTTCCGTTTGCAGACAAGTTGTTGTTTTGGGAGAGAATTTTACCCGAAATGTGAGGCTTTGGTGCGTGGAAAGCTTTTCCCTTATTTTTCACGCATTTCGCTTGAAGTCTTCGGAAAAATGGTAACTAGACAATTAATTATATTTGTTAAAGAAATATTTAAAAATGAAAAATGTTTTGTTGTTTTAACGTCATGCATAGCAGTCATTTTTTTGTGATCGATTCGATTGGAACTATCATACTGTTTACGTGCTTGAGTTTCGCTCTTGGTTCATTATCTTGATCTTATCACGTAATTCGATTGCAGGAAAAAAATTTATCTTTAATAAAGGGCCGGTTTTACAATATTTGTCAACTCTGGGTGAAGCGACCAACCCTCAGAAACACATGATTTCCACGGCATCTTATTGGTGGTTGCCAAGACAAATAACCTATCCTTTAACTTTGATTGAGGCACTTGTAAAACCGGCCCTTAGCTAAATAAAACAAAACAAAACAAACACTAACGAAGCCTGCCATGGCACACTTAAGGTGCGTAATACGCTGAAAACATGATTTATTTCAGGAAAAACTAGAGACTTTCTACACGAATCAGGGTTCTGACGATTCTGAACTCTCGGGATCAGAAGAAACGATAGAAACACAACTCTTGGATGCCGTGGAGAACAGGGACGTAGACAAAGTCTGTAGGTGGGTACACATGTCTTATTTTCGAAGTATTTTTTTATGTCTCTTGACCATAATGCATTTTAGCAAGGTGGCAATGTCTGTACATTTCAATTAAGTTAATAACATTAAATTATTTTAGGATATTTTTTTGCTTTGCATACTTCAAATTTTCTTCTATACTACTTTACTGCTTTAGGCAATTCGTCCATTATTCCATCCTTTTGTCCATTCCATTCCATTATTTCAAAGTACTGTTCCAAAACAGTTTTTGCTAGTATCTCTCATCTTTGCTTTTCTTCCATTTCCCATTTGTGGCCATGTAAACTGTACAACTAGGTTATTAATAAATTGCTGGTTGAGCGAGCGAGTCAAGAGGATGCGTCATTTTGAAAACGTTTTTCAAATCTGTGCGTTTGTTATAACGGTCTTCGGCCCAAACGGCTGAACCGGTTTGCATGAATTTTCAAGACAGCTTTGATAGCTTTAAACTTAGACTAACTTCATTTTTTGCTCTTTTATGAATCTATTTTAAAGAAATGTTACACGATTTTTTAAATAATGTGTTTCTCAACAAAATACATACCTAACTCCTGAAAATCTTATAGGTCCACCAAACTATTTTGTTTCGCATTTCACTGTGATTTTTCAATGCAGTTTTCACCAGATTAAACGAATTATTGTGCCTGTAGATTCTTTTTTCAGAAGAATTAGGTACAGTACAGTTCAGGTAATTTTAAACAAGGAATGTGTCTTTTGATGCTTTCGTCTTTCAATGCGAACCCTTGTATGCAATTTTAAAGTTGTCTTTCTCAGCAGTTTAAAAACTTCGAAACTTTTCAGACTGTGTCTGGAAACCGAGGTGGACGTCGCTTTGAGGGTGAGATGCGCACGGCTTGCGATTGAGTCGAACTCCAAAGCGGAAAACGCAGACAAAGACACGGTGGAAATCCTGCGTCTGCTGCTCGAGGAAAATCTCGGCAAGAAACGCTTTAACGAGAAGGACGGATTTTCTTTGCGCAGTGTTGCTGTTCATGAGAAGGAGATCGACTGTCTCAAGGTAATTCGATTATTTAAAAGATTTTTGACAGATCGCAGTCCGGGCACAGTTCGGCTATAACGTGATTTAATCTGTCTAAACTCAATTTCACGTTGAGAAGGAGAGTGGATTTCCATCGTCCTCGAGGACCCACTGCTGCTAGACACGTGCTAAGAGTTTCTTGCAGAAATTTCTTGTGCATATCATAAGATTGTGTAGGCAGTTTTGGAACTCTTATCTCGTGTCTATAGCAGCAGATGGGTTCTCTTCGATGATGAAAATCCACTCTCTTTCTTAAAGTGATATGGACTTTACAAGAAATTTTGTTAAAAATATAGTTTCTTCCAATGCTTCTCATATAGCTTATATTCTATGTTTTTTATAACATTGGCGATTTTTCACGTGTAGAACATGTGTGTAAATATTTAAATGTGTTTTACAGTACCTGGTAGAGAGGCTAGCGCTGGACGTGAACCTCAAGGACAAGAACGGCTTCACACCCCTCTTTGACGCCGTCAAAACAGGATGGGCAGAAGGAGTGGAGTATCTGCTTGAGGAAAAAGCTGACATGACGATCGTCTGCGGCGTTGAGGCTTCTGCAAATGAAATTGGAAACCCTGGCACTTTTCCTGGTAATTTAGAATGCCGTGCAAAGAGGAAGAAAAAGAAGATATTAGGATCGAACACCACGAAGAAAAAAGATGAACCCCGAGATGATACCAAAACAGTTCTCCAGCTAGCCGTTGGTCTGAAGCCGTCAAAGGATTCTGGAAGAACAGCGGACGATCTGCTGAAGATATTCAACTCACTAGTTGAGACCGCCAGGCGTAAAGACGATCGAGACAAGGTGACAAAAATGTTACTATATTTTTTTTCAATAAACGCATCTTTCTCTTCCCTACAAAGTTATTTTAAACATTACGAGATAGGCAACTGGTATGCCGTGCCAGCTCTCACTGCCCCGGTGCGGGATAGGCAACTAGTGTGCCGTGCCAGCTCTCACTGCTCCGGTACGGGATAGGCAACTAGTATGCCGTGCCAGCTCTCACTGCTCCGGTGCGGGATAGGCAACTAGTGTGCCGTGCCAGTTCTCACTGCTCCGGTACGAGATAGGCAACTAGTATGCCATTCCAGCTCTCACTGCTCCGGTACGGGATAGGCAACCTGTATGCTGTGCCAGCTCTCACTGCTCCGGTACGGGATAGGCAACTAGTATGCCATTCCAGCTCTCACTGCTCCGGTACGGGATAGGCAACCTGTATGCTGTGCCAGCTCTCACTGCTCCGGTACGGGATAGGCAACTGTATGCCATGCCAGCTCTCACTGCTCCGGTACGGGATAGGCAACTAGCATGCCGTGCCTGCTCTCACTGCTCCGGTGCGGGATAGGCAACTAGTGTGCCGTGCCAGTTCTCACTGCTCCGGTACGAGATAGGCAACTAGTATGCCATTCCAGCTCTCACTGCTCCGGTACGGGATAGGCAACCTGTATGCTGTGCCAGCTCTCACTGCTCCGGTACGGGATAGGCAACTAGTATGCCATGCCAGCTCTCACTGCTCCGGTACGGGATAGGCAACCTGAATGCTGTGCCAGCTCTCACTGCACAGATTATGTTATGTCGGTTTCCAGCAACTTCTTAAATTCAATTTACTTATTTATAATGAACTAGCATGTATTTCCACTTTCAAATAGCAATACTTAACAAAATAATGATTGTTATAGAGTTGATCTGACAGAAGATGACAGCAGATATGACTTTAACGTTGCATGGCATTCAGAGAGCGCTGAGCTATAGTTGCATGTCCCGGCTAGCAGTGATCGATGATTATCTAGTGTTAACAATGTATTTTTCTCTGTGGGCAGATTCTAAACGATTGCAACCTCGACAAAAAGACACCGCTGTTCATCGCGGTTCTACGTGAGAACCTGCAGTACGTGAAGATTCTTCTCGAAGCCGGCGCTGACATGACGCTGCTGGACAAAGACGAGCGCAGTGTTCTGCATTGGGCTTCTGAACATCGTGCACCGAAAATCATGGAAGCGCTCTTGAAGCACAGAGCGAGGGAAATCAAGCGAATTCGAGGCGAAACTAAAGAGAAAATGAAAAAAGCCCAAACTGAAGCCAAATCAAAATCCGAAAGGGAAGCTAATGCTGCAACTGAAATTGAAGCAAACGCTGAAGTTCATTTGCAAAAGTTAGAGTGTCTTCCCAGGAAAAAATGTAAAGGTAAATTTGTGGGTAACCCTCTTCTGCTTGCTGTCTATTGCGGCGACGTCCAAAATACCGTGCTCCTGATGAACGAAGGCAGTGACTCGATTTTTGATGTAGCAAATGTTAAATCTCATGAGGGATGCAATGTTCTACATTTGGCGTCACTCTCTAAAAATGCAGAAGTTATAAACTATATCTGCAGGAGTATAGGTGATAAAACACCACCAAAATGCGCAAGGAAGAATCTGTACGGCGATTTAAGACGTCTTGTTCGTAACAAAACCAAATACCATGAATACACACCGTTGCATTTGGCTATAATGGCACAGCAAGTTGATTTTGTTTACGCTTTGATAGCTGCAGGCTCCGACCTATCAGCAGAGTGTTATAACGTAACAACGCAGAGTCGTAACACTGCAATGTACATGCTAATATATCAGATGCCACCCTCCTTGATGATGATGTCTGGCATTCTAGACCGTGCGATCAAAAAGGACAAAAGAAATGTTTCTGTTGTCATTGACTTCACTGTTCTGATGGCTGCTAGCCAAACCCAGGTTGTTTGTGAGTGCTCCAGTAATTCTTTGAGTGAAGAAGACGCTGAGAACACCATGCAAAATGAATACCAAAGTTCAACACCTCCCGTTGATAATTTGAGTACTGCAGGACCATCTTCTAGTAACGAAGGCGATGTAGGTAACTTCCCTCAAAGTGAGAGCCATAGTGAAACAGCATTTAACGGTGACCCTAGAAATACAGAACGCTCTCACGCAGTTGACATCGACGACGAAGCTGGAGATAGAAATCCTTTGTTGGATGCATGTCCCCCAGCTAATAGAAACAGGGCACGTATTCAAGTAGGACCAAAACTTTGCGATGAATCCCCGAGTCTTCTTTCAAAACAACAGGAAAACAAATTTGCCGTTTTGAATGCGCTCCAAGAGACAGGCAACCTTCTTGAACAGAGGCAACATCTGCAGCATCCTTTGGTAGAGAGTTTCCTCTACCTCCACTGGAAAAGATTGCAGGGTACATATGCGATTCTAGTTTTTCTTCATGTTGCCTTTGCTCTTCTTATCACTTTGACGATCGTTTTCAATCTTGTTCATGAAAACTTTGCCTTGGCGCGAGTCCTTGGCTTCATTGCACTCGTGATCATGACCATGTTATATTTTCAAAGCGTGCAAAGTTTGAATGCACAAGATGCTTGTCAATTGTATCTGGCAGAATCGTTGATGAAACTAGCTGGGTTTTATCTTGCAACGAAAGTGGTGCGCCATTCATGCTCTAGCCACCTGGTCCAAGCGTTCTATGACGTAGCATTGTTTGGGATGATGGTGTTATATATAATGCTACTCGTTTATACTCAGCGCAAAAAAGCACAGCTGGTGTGGGGCTCGTGGCAGAATTTTCTGACTGCCATGCTCGTTGGCTGTTTTCTCTTAGCGGTCAACTTTCTCCTCCCGTACTCCCCGCATGACATCTCTGCTTTTGCCATTCTCCTATTGTGGTTCGAAGTCCTCCTGCACGTTTCACGAATTCCCCACTACGGCTACTACATGTTGATGTTTATTGAGGTGGCGTTCAGCTACCTGAAATTGTTACTGTCATTTCTCTTTATTATTGTCGGATTCACTTTGGTGTTTATGTTGATATTTCGTGTCCATCCACCCTTCGATGCGTCGTTACCTGCTCTGATGAAGACCATCGTCATGATGAACAATGAGTTTGAATACGACTCTCTTTCTGGGACAATTCTTAGCAATAATCGAACAGTGGCAAGCGAGAGTTCTGTAGCTGGAGCACCTATTGTAAATCTCAATATTTCTGAAATCTGTGATCTTAATTCCACTAACGATAAACCCTCCACTCATCTAAATCTCTCTTCTTTTTCACAAATTACGGCTATGGTGTTTTTCATAATCTTCATTGTGTCTGTCGGGCTTGTTATGACAAATATATTTGTCGGTGTCGCCGTCAACGACATTCAGAAGCTTCAAATCATCAGCAAGCAGATTGAGTTCCTCGGTTCTTACGACCAGTTTCTGCTGGGAAAGCCTTTTGTTGGTTCCCGTGGGTTAGTTAGTGCAATGTTTAAAGGTCTGTGCAATATTTTGGGTAGACTAGGCATGAAGGACACGGTGAAACGGTGGAAATCTTACAAAACTCTCAGCCGAGTTTACTGTTTAGATGATTCCAAACTCCAAAAACAACCACAGCAACCGGCAAAAAATGAAAGTCCATTGGAAAACGATTCGGTTTCTGGGTGCTCAATAGGGAATACTCAAGAAAGTGAGACAAAATTCCTACCTAAAATGAAGTTTCCAAAAAAGCTAAAAAGTGCAATAATAGCTAAGGGTTATGCGAATAGAGAGCAGCTTGAACAAAATATCGCAATCAAAGAGAGAAAAGTAAAGGATGAAGAGCGAGTTAAAGCAAAACAGAAAGCGAAAGCGCAAGAAATGGCGGACATGGCAAAGATGAGCAAGGATATAGTAAGGTTGTCGGAGCAGACGTTGGAAGATCGAGAAGAGGATCGGATACAGACGGCGAAGATGTTTGCTGAGCTTAGAGAGCAGTTGTTTAGTTTGTCTGCTCTGACTTCTGAATTATTGTTGATAAACATGAGACAAGACAATCATGAAATTGTTTCCTCCTTTTAGCCGTAGGGGACAAATTGGAGAGAAAATATTTAAAAAACAAGAACTCTATGTGTACACAAGTCATTACAGTACATGCATAAGTCATGTCTGGATTGAATAGTTTATTGGGAAAATGCAAAACAGAACATCAACGTTAGATAATTCTTGGTTTTAGAGATTATTATCACTGGACACTTGGTCAACAGCGGACCTGAATGTTATTGATGAGAGTAGCTAGCGATATATTCAGTTTCATTACCCCCAGAAAAAAAAATCACTAGTGTTTGTTTTTGTTTTTGTATTTTTTTGGATGTGTGTTTGTGCGCGCTCTACAGACCAAACGCCTGAACCGATTTTGATATAAATTTCAGAGGATCTACCTTTCTTCTCAACTTAGACCCTCTAAGTTTTTTGAAATATCGGTTTGGAACGTTGTCAATTAATCAATTTTTAAGAAATTTGTTAATTTTTTCCAAATTTAGAATCTCTCTATATGTCAAACTTCTTTACATATCTTCACCAAAACTTGTATACATGGCGAACTTATAGAAATGTAATATGCTTGAAAACCTGAGGTTGGTAGGACTTTCCAATTGGTTTTTATTCGCAATTATTAAGTGTTTTTTGTGATTTGATGCCCGATACAATAAGAGTCCGGTTTCCTTTGTTTGCTGGGTTACCACCTTTGTTTACTCCAAGTCTGGCCTAGGCAAAGATTTGACAGTTATCATAAATTTAGTCAATTTTGTTTATAGAAGTAATTGTAAGTTAATCCGCGTCATAACTATATAATATAATAATGTGTACGCTCGGGCATAAGTTATGTCTAACTTATTTACGTTATAACTACTCAATCAGTTCATAATCTGCATGTTTTCGCTCTCTGACAGCTCGAAGAGAAACAAAGAAAGATCAGAATAGTCTAAATTTTCTAAGTGATTGAAATTTTCGAGAAGGCAATGATCTGGCATGGTGCTCCGTGGTTTTCGTAGGTGGTCTTCTACCACCTTCTAACTTCACCTCTTTATCTGCTTTACAAACCGCTATGCTCATCTTCAACGCAACACAAATTACGTTCGCGAAGCCCTAGTGTTATTAATTTGTACGTGCACACCAACAATTTAAACTGATTAGAGAAACTACAAATTATCGCGTTCAGACGTCGAATATTATTCCTAATCGTATATTCCGTAGTTCTAAAAATTACATGCGCAGATATTGAATTGCGTTTGATTTTTGTTAACAGCTAAGAAGTACAATGTTTTTAATTGTGTAGTGGACGTTTTGTTTTGACAGACTTGATGTTCTAAAAATAATCTACAGCCTGTCTCATGTCCTTTTGTCAACTTCTCGGGGCATTGGACAGGTACTATGCCATTGTAGAATTGGGAATGTCACTCATAGGTACAGAGTAAAGAAAATACGACAATTAATGCCTTTATTTCGGAAGTTACAAGTCTACGCAAAGTTTTATAAAATTGGGTAGGTACCGATGAAGTCTTCGTTAAAGATGTTATCTTCTTGTTGCTCTAATGACATTAGTGGAAATAAACAATGGAAATTGAAACGTACAAATATGTTGCCAGAAAACATTAGCAAACAATAGCCATGTTATGTCAGCTCATAGGGCTTTCAATAGTGATATGTACGACGACTTGTTTCATTTATATTTTAATAAAGATTAGGAATTTATACGTAGTAGGTAATTTGTCTTAACCTATAAAGCTGTCAATGGCAACTCTTTCCTTTTGTGGAACCTGCCTCTAAATAAAGGGTTCTGAACTACTTTAATACAACATTGCATTACCACTCCCTAACAGAGTTGTGACAGATAATTTTAAAATTGATCTAGATAAAGATAACGATAACGATAATATTTTTAATGTAGATAACCAAAAAAGATAACTTGTAGCAAAACTATCTAGATAAAAGATGAAGATAACCCAAATTTATCTAGATAATCCAAAAAATATATAATATCAAAAAATATTCATCCATCATGAAAACATTAAAATTGTCGATTTCGAAGAGAGACCTTCTTTCCCACTTTCTGCACGCTCCCAAAGAGGACCACCGCATTCTGACCAGGCTGTGCTCAACGGCGCCAGCGACATGCACAGAGGCCGTGTTGCCCGTGAAATTGATTTGACAACCGTTTCTTTTAGATAATAATTTTGTTATTTTAGATAAATCGTAAAGATTACAAATCTTTTTATTGATGAGCGTAGCGAGCGAAGCGAGCGGAGCGAAATCTTCAATTTCACTTACCCCAGAAAAAAGTCCCTTGTGTATGTTTTTTTTTGTTTTTTTGTTTGTTTGTGCGCGCTCTACAGAGCAAACGCCTAAACCGGCATGGATGAAAATTTCTGAGTATTTACCTCTGTTCTCAACTTAGACCCCGTGCGTTTTTGAAAAAGATCGATTCAGTAAATTTTTTATAAATCAATTTTTACGAAATTTTTCGATTTTTTCAGAATTTTGAACCCCTGTAAATTTCAAAGTTCTGAACATAACTTAACCAAAACTTCTAAACATGTTGACCTTATACATATTTGTCATGCCTGCAAATCTTAGTTCGGTATGTTTTTCCAATTGGTTTTTATTAGCATTTTTGTGGTGTTTTTTTCGTGATTTGACGGCTGATTCAATACGAGTCCGGTTTCCTTCGTTTCATTGGTTACCAGCTTTGTTGACCTCGAGGAGAAACAAAGGAATGTAAGAATCCGTATACATTTTCAAGTGATCAGAATTTTCGAGAAGGCAATGGTCAGGTTTGGTGCTCCATGGTTTTCTTGGGACTGCTGCCTGCACCTTTTAATCCGCTATACACAAACCGCTACCTACGCTCATCTTCAACGCAACACAAATTGCGTTCGCGAAGCCCTAGTCTAGATGAAGATAAAAGATAACGCTTGCTCGAATGATCTAGATAAGATAAAAGATAACAAAAAGTATCGAGATAATTTATCTAGATAATTTTATCCAGATAAGTCACAACTCTGCTCCCTAACATGAAAAGTTCCTTCATAATTTGAAATACCTATGGAAATATTATCATAAGGAAAGAAAGAGGGAACTGGAGACAAGGAATAAGTCCGGTCTTATTAGGACATTCTTATAATTTAGTGTTGCATTTTTTTTAAACACACAATTTGTCTGCTAAAAATAGGGAGCCTAAGTTTGCAAAGGTTTATGAGGCTGTCTGTGTTATAATCTTGTGTCTTATGCCTGGGTTTAAAAATAATTGGCACAAAATTAGGAGTGAGAGGAAATTGTTACTGGTTTAAGCAGTTACCAGTATGCAATTGATATAAGGGAGGCGAAGCTGGAAAAATTTGCACCCGAACCGGGATACGAACCTGGTAGAGCACCTGCCCGGCAATTCAGGGGTTCGTATCCCGGTTCGGGTGCACATTTTTCCAGCTTCGCCTCCCTTCCAAAATTAGGAGTGATAAACTTGAAACTCTGATGGTAGGATTGAACCTGGTTCAGCTTCGGCGATACGAGGAAGTTATAGATTGCTTTGCAGGTGTGGACTTTGGAAGTGCTGACTGAGCGGTAGTGGTCGAATGAAGAGATACAGTTTGGTAATAGTGGCTGAGAAAGTCACGTGTTATGTGTTGGTTTGACAGATGTTATATAGGTCAGTGAGACAAGGAAACGTCAGTCAGTTGGCGAGTTAGTTGAGGCTAGAGAGCCTATATACGGTTAGAAAGTGGCCAACATGATGACACTTTTCTATTGGCTGTTCAAATTCCATACTAAGCGGACGCCATGTTTTTACCAAGTTGAACACGATGCACGTGGCAGACTGTTGTCTTTATGAGTTTCTCATATTCCTTTACATATCTACGTTCGTAACGTATCAATTACTGCTGCAAGGGCTGTTGAATAGTTGAAGTTGGTAAAAACATGGCCATAGGCAGAGATTGCCACTCCCTAACCGTTTATAGGCTCCTAGTTGGGGCGAGTCGAGGAGTTAGCTGGACGCGAGAGAGACCGGACGACCTTTGGGCGAGGGCGACTGTATGTAGCACAGTATGTCATTGCAGTGGTCAAAACGTACGGACCAGTGGTTGTTTGCCATTACGCAAGGGGCGAACTTTGGCGCAGTGTACCTGTCGTGTGCGCGTAGGTTCGAAAGTCTGGAAATCGTGCAGTAAACATTGGTTTGTCCACAGTGTGCTTTTGTCGAACTGTAAGTATCCATGTGGTCAAAATAAAGGAATGTTTGGGTTTAAAAAGCAGTGTCCTTTTGGTCCAAACGATCCCCAGGCGACAGGTACCTCTCACACAGATAAGCTAAGCGAGTCGAGCTACGTGAGCGCCCCGAAGGTAAAGTGCGAGCGAAGCGAGTGAAGAACAACGCGCGTTTCTTTACCCCCGTCACAATATTGTGTATCCAGCAAGACTGAGTATCTACAGTAGTGTCCACAAATCCTTATCCTCTGCCTCTCCCTCCAGTTTGCCAAGCATCGAGGTCAGTGCCTCTGGTAGCTTGGCAATCCAGTGCGAATCAATACACCTTCCCTTGTCCCAACCCATCCTGTATTTATCAGACGCGAGATAGACACACAAAGTATCGGCAAACAGCATATTATGTTGCAAGAAGGGGTCAACATTTCAACCGGTAGATTTCAACGTCAACGATAACGCTGTGTGCTCTGT
The DNA here is from genome assembly GCA_921293005.1 of Nemoura dubitans. NCBI lineage: Eukaryota > Metazoa > Arthropoda > Insecta > Plecoptera > Nemouridae > Nemoura > Nemoura dubitans. The sequence goes on along the minus strand of OV121078.1, from coordinate 11,215,425 downwards.
GCACGATGGCACTCGGCCATAACGGTCACATTTCTCCTTTACACGAAATATGCAAAAGCCTAACATTCAATGGAAGGCTTCAAAAATGTTTTTGTTACGATTCGATATCGCATATTAATGTAATTAAACTAAAACAATTTAATATTCATATCTAATTGAATATTCTATGATTCTGGATGTTTGAAAAACAAATTAATTTTAGTTGAATATTTTCCTGAGTTTTGGAAACGAAATCATAAAGAAATCGTATTATACTTACTATTAAATCTAATTATATTCCTACCTTTTAACCCTGACAATGTAAATCATAAAAACATAGTATTATATTTACTATTATATCAAATTATATTCCAAAAAAAATAAGAGTATTATATTATACTATAATATCAAATTATATTCCTACCTTTTAACCCTGACAATGTAAATGTCGCAGCTATCTGAACTTGGGTCAAAATGATAACAGAATCCGGAATGATAAGTCATACAGGAGCCGTTCCCAAACACCGGTTAGTTTAAAAAGCAAAACGAACTAACTCACAATCTAATGAGTCACATCAAAATAGTGTTCAAACAAAGGATTTATAGTAAAATTTTAATTTTTATATATATAGGATGATTAAGAAAAAATTGACAGATGTGCAAGCGAACTCTCTGTGTTCCCTATGCTAATATCAAGCATTTTATATTCGAGATTATTGCTATCACCGTTGTGTACAATGAGATAAGCCATTGCGTTATCTTACCCTGGGCTCTGGGCCTCTGAGGATAACCGCGCTATTTTCCTTAACACGGGCTTGTCAGAGTTGGCACAAAGTCTGTGTCATTTCCAGGATATTCTTCCTGTTTCCTGGACGATGAGGGACTGGCCGATCCCAGTAAGCACGTCATTGTCGCTAGACTAAGTTGGTGTGAGAGTGAAGTGTGGTGTTGAATTGTGTTTCAAGATGGATTATTGTGTCAAAATGAGCCGGGTTTCAGGTGGTTCCTTTAAATTGTGCGAAGGAAGTGCGTGGTGTTTTAGTGTTACGTGTTTTAATAGTTAGTGTGTGAATTGAATGGTCTTCGTAGAAGTAGTGACTTTAATTAGAGGATGCTAAAAAGTTTATTTTAAGTTTTGTACTTGTTTTGTTACAAAATGTTCAGACGCATAAGATAAAATTTGAATCTGATTATGGAGCTGATGATTTGTGTTTTTCTGTTGGTTGCAACAACGGGTGAGTTAAAGTTAATGGCCGTTACAATTTGAAACCAATAATTCGTGTTTAAAATGAATGGATGATATTTTGTAGCCCAATTTTTTTTAACTAAGATTAATGTTCAATAATATCGATGTGCAGCGCAGAAACTGCCATTGTTCAGTGGCAAGGTTAGGGTCAAGTTTATGTCCAATATCACAAAAGTTGGGCAAAATTTGGTACAAACCTATAGTTTAAAGACCAAATTGACCTCTGCTCAGTTTTCATTATGAAAGATTTAAAATTTTTAATTATATTTACACACAAAGAATATTCAAAAAATGTATTTTAACGTGGTGTTCAATACGGAAAGCACAGTTCTGTCCCATAAAACATAATATTTTTGTTCATAGCAGTCAATATTTTCCGTCAATGCCAAATTTTAAACTTATCCTGTTGGCGGGTTCACTTTTAAACGGTGCTTGAAATTTAAATAAAGTTGTGCCAGAGAAATCCTTAATATATATTTACACTAGGAAACGCTGGCAATGTGTTCGCGTTGAAGATGAGCGTATGGGCGCAGCGGTACTAAGTTGAGTTCAAAATTTTTTTCCGCAAATTTTCGTCTGTGGATCGCGCAAACACAACCACACATACAAACAAAAACACATAAGTGTTTTTTTTTTACCAGTAGTGAAATTGAAGATTTCGCTTCGCTCGCTACGCTCGTTACGCTCATTAAAGTCTCTTGGGGATGTGTCTATCAAATTTCCCTGGATGAAATTGGGAAAAATTTCCTTAATTCAAAAGGTTTCTTTGGCCTGGTTCAAATCTGGTGAGCCAAATTTGGCCTCCACCCCTCTACCGCTACTTCCCACAAGTCAGCATCATTACCTGAATTTGGACAGCAGGCGCGAATTACATGCTGAGTGCTGACCCCTTATTATGTTGTACGATCGCATCTACAAATTATACGCACGATGACGGCAGGTTCCAAAACGTGCAGGAGAAATCGCAATCGCATGATCTGAGAGAATAATGATTTTCTTGATCATTACAGGTGTGACGTGTTTAGAACTAACAGCAACAAAGTATGTGCAAGCAGATCTAAAGAGTAACGTCACTCTGAAATGCAGCACTAAACAAAGCAGTGTAACCTTGCCAATCGCCAGTTGTCAGTTTCGAATCTGGTACAACGGCAAAAAGGAAGCTGGAGACCTGATTGACATCACCGAAAGCAAATATCCTGCACTGATAAAGAATCTTCCAATGCCCAACACGACCTTCACTGCAGTCTCCAGTGGAACTAGCTTCAAGGCAAGAGATTGTGGAGTGACCTTGACAGGCGTGCTAGGAACTCAACTTCTTGTCGGGTGCAAGCTCACCACCGACACACAAGACTCTGCTCTCAAGGTCATCCCACTCTTCTTTACAGGTACTTTTCTAATGACATGTAATTTTGTTGGTAAAATCCTTAAATTATTCACACGGGTTAAATTTTAAAATTTTAAAAATAGTAAACACAAAAATGACATGAGGAGGCGAAGAAGTTTTTGATGATTTTTTCAAAGCCTGGAAACTCTGTTTTTATTTTAAACATTGTGCAGTGAAAACGATTGATTTCTGGCGCCCATAAAATTTTGTAATTTTGTTTTCATTATTTCAGCCATTAAAACGATTCACACTTAGCATTATTTCCTCGTTTCAGCCAAAGACAAATTAGAGCTGATTGGCAATAGCGGGGCCAAGAACGTGACTCTCGGCGAAAACGTCAGCTTTGGGCTGAAGACGAAAGACGGAAATAAGCTGCTGAGCAAGTGCTATATTACGAAGTTGAATGGTGTGCCAGTCACTGTGTACAACACGTCTCTCCGCAACAAACCAGCCACCTTAGGAAAAGGTCGCTACGAGGCGTGGCTGGAAAAAGGGGAGTGTGGCGTCACCATCATGAACCTTACCGAATCGGACGACCGGACCATCTACCTCGTGGCGGAAGCCGATGGGGGGACGACCACCGGCGCTAAGGTCGTCACGCTCATCATAAAACGTGAGTAATTACTATTCGAGGTGGAAAAACCTCTTATCATACATTACTAGCATCACTTCATGCACCCTGCAATAGAAATGGTGCCAATCGTCACTAACAGCGTTCTCTTGTAGCACACGAATATAATCAAATCATAATTAGAGAAAAATCTTTGTTTTGTGTTGTCTAGTAGCTTTCTGATAATATACCTTTTAATTGCACCATTGAGTATCACTGAAAGCTGAGGTGATTTACATGCAATACAAGAACAAGGTTTGCACAGTTTGGGTTCCGTTAAAAAAAGAAATACGTTATTGACGACGAATAATTTTTTTTTATATCGACTTCCTTCTGGTTCATGATAATTTTTTTCCATTACAGCTTACCTACCTATAATATAATTTTATGTCAGTAAAATACAATTTACAATTATGTCGTTGATTTAAATTTAAGAGAGAAGTAAACGGTTGTCGTTTTGGTCGAGTTTCGCATAAATTTCACATTCATAGGGAACGTCTCCTGGCAACAAATTATTTACAAAAATTTTGAAAAAAAATACACGTGTTGGGAGCTGCTGAATGGCGGATCCAATTTTTATTCGTAGTATTTTTGAAACTTGCAGCTGGGGGATTTTTTTTTAAATGCCAAAAATGGCCTAAAATGGCACTTTTAGAAAATTCCCCCAGCTGCAAGTTAAAAAAAAACGACGAAAAAAAATAGTATCCGCCATTCAGCAGCTCTTTCACAACACCTTTATTTTTTTTCAAAATGTTTGTATATAATTTGTATTGTTGTATTGTGGTATAATACATATTGTATGAATTTGTATTGTTGTGTATGTTTGTATTTTTTTTCAAAATGTTTGTATATAATCGATTTGTACCATCTTCCTTTGCTGTGGTCCTACAAACGGCTGTTGTCAGCCATACCAAAGCTCTAACGAATCTTTTGGCCCCACAGAAGACCTTGAGATGGAGCTGGACAAGAGGGCGGAGGATGCCAATGTAGGTGATCTTCTCAAGGCCACGTGCACCGCACGTGTGGTGCCGGACCAGGATCTGGTTTGGTCCTGGCGCCTTGGAACTCAAGGTTACGGTATCGACAAAACCGTCCTTGCTTCCAACGCTACCTGGCGGTGGCCTTGGGAGACAGCAGTCATCTCTGGCAGCAGGGAATTTAATCTGACCGAACAAGACCGCAACAAAGACGTCACTTGCACGCTTGGAAAGTTGAACGAGGAGACAAACAAGAAGAAGGAAGATCGGTCAACATCACTGAGACTCAACTTTAAAATGCCGACCACTTTTTCAACTGGCAAGTATCAACAACTAAAGCTGGGCTTATATAGCTAGCAATGTCAGTGACACGTTGTCATTAACATTGGCTCTGGACCAATCAGAGACTCCATGGCAGAGTCGTCAAGCACATGACGTCAAGCACATCCAGAGTCTCTGATTGGTGGCAGAGCCAATGTTGATGACATCATGTCACTGACATTGCCAGCTGTAAACCCAGCGTAAGAAAAAAAAAATTACGCATTGCCATTTATTGTATAGCATGAAGCGGTTCATATACATATAAACATTCGACTAAAGTGCGTCTCAGGTCTGGAAGTCAGCGCTTCGAAGCATCGGGCGTAAACGTCAACTTTGTAGAACCGGTTTGTTTTGACTTACCATGCTTAGCCGTACTATGGTTTAACGACATATAGACATTGGTGTGTAAGCTTAGTTGTGGTGTAGTGACGGTGTGCTGTTGTTATAAGTTGGGCGTACGCATATTTTTCATCAATTGAAGGGGTTGGGGGGGCAATTAATATGAAACTGAATTCTTATTTCCACATTTTCGTCGTTACCAACACACCCTACTTTCACATATCAAACATTGTTGTTTGGCGCTTACGACTATTTTCGTTTGGGTTTTACTAAAACACTTAAACATATCGCAGTATTCGCCTCAAAGGTAAATGGATGAAAGGGTAGTGGGAAAATGGGTGTGCTATGAGTGGGTGGGAAATGGGTAAGATCATGTAAATGGGTAGGATTGGAATCATGATCTTTGTGTTCAGGCTGTTCATGGACAAAAGAGACAGACATCCGCAGAGTCGATAAAGGCATCAGCTTCAATTCCTAGCTTTCACTTTCATTTAGAGAAATTGGTACACTATAATTGCAGATTATGCAAAGAGAGAAGAGGTGTGTGAACAGGTGGGTGAGAAAGGGGTGGGGGTGGGTAAGATCGTTCCTCTATACTAGGCGCGGATTAAAGGGCAAGCAAGTGGTCAGCACACACCATTTCATGAGCTGTGACTTGAGGTGGGCCGCTGAGGGCATGGGATCCCCATCCCATGCCCATGGCATGCGATGCCATGGGATCCCATGGGATGCCATGGGATCCCCCCATGGGATCCCATCCCATGGGGGGGAGGGGATGGGGGACATGGGGGGAGTGTTTGTTTTTGTGCACTTTTTTTTTACTCGCTGCAGGCTGGTAAACGTTGCTCCCGTGCCGCCTTTTGGTTTGCGAAAAGTTCGACCAAATTTGAGTAGGTAAATTAAATACAAGAAATCAGTATATTAAAAAAAGGAGATACAAGCTATGCGAGGCCCCCGACACATGACCCCAAAAACAAGGCCCCAAACACAAGGCCCCAAACACAACGACCCAAACACAAGGCCCCAAACACGAGGCCCCAAACACGAGGCCCCAAACACAAGGCCCCAAACACAAGGCCCCAAACACATGGCCCCAAACACAAGGCCCCAAGCACAAGGCCCTTTAAACAAGGCCCTTTACACAAGGCCCCTAACACAAGGCCCTTCACACAAGGCCCTTTACACAAGGCCCCTAACACAAGGCCCAAAACAAAGGGCCCCAAACGGCCCCAAACACAAGGCCCCAGGCATAAGGCCATTTACACAAGGCCCCAAACACAAGGCCCCAAACGCAAGGCCCCAAACACAAGGCCCCAAACACAAGGCCCCTAACACAAGGCCCTTTACACAAGGCCCTTTACACAAGGCCCCAAACACAAGGCCCACAAAAGGCCCCAAACACAAGGCCCGTTACACAAGGCCCTTTACACAAGGCTCTTTACACAAGGCCCCAGGCACAAGCTTGGCCAGGGGCCTGGTGCACCGGGAACCTTTAATGTGGTGAGGGTGGGGGGGGGGGGGGGGGGGAAGGGGGAGAATCGTGTTCTGCGACCAATATTTTAAAACTTTCCCAAACGCTGTCGGTCATGCCAATCTAATTAGGCATAGTTTTAATTCATATCAAAAACCTTGCCCGTACGAACGGGGTTGTGGTAAATGTCAGATTTGGTGTCGTTATTAATCTTTTCGAAGAAAATTGCAAGAAACAGACAATTTTTAAAATCAAATCTGGATTAATGGAGTTTTTCATTATCATATTTTCAATTAATTTTACAGTGATTATTTATTAACAATATCTGCTTTTGGCAATTTAAAATATATCACATATTATCGGTTGTTATCCAAAGTTAATCTGCAAAGGCAAGTGACTTCATGTCAATTTATTGTAGCAGGAACACCAACCAAAGTAAGAGTGCTCTTCACATATAATTCACCGCACATTTAACCATGAAATTAAACCTAATATAGCGCAAGTGCAAAGTTGTAAAGAAAAAACAATCTGCGAGATGAACGCAATAAAAGTGTTTCATGAATCGCGATATCAGCATAAACACATGCAATAAAAATTGAAAACCATACACTTTTGACAGATTTTCATCGATGTTTATTCCAAGTTTTCGTGCACCAAATGGCGATTCTACGGAATTTTCTGACAGCAACAAACTTTTCCCTTGGAATCGTAAAATTTAATCTGTGCTCCGAACTTCTCCGAAACTTTGGCTATAGTCCTCTGCATCCGTCTCTTGATGCAACTAACAACAAGAAATCTAAATGGTTCTTGTTTGCAATTCCGTAGAGGGCGATCGCTAAAAATTAGTGGCGCACACCCTTATACGCGACGGATAAAAAGGCCAAACTGTGATCGAAAATTTCGTAAATAAAAACTGTGTTAAGTTAAAGAGATGCACGTTCTCAAGGGACTCAACCATATTCCGAAAAAGAACGCATAGATGTCGTTTCACAATCGATGCTAGAGCTCATTTAGGCTATTTTTTAAAGTTTGCATCAACACATTTTTATAAACATAAAATTGAGATGATATACTTTGATTAGTTTAGTTAGATATACCCTACCTTGACCTTAATGTAGTACGTTGAATTTACGATTGAAATACACTTAGGTGTTCATATCCTGGTTTAGTTAAACATTCATAGTTTCAAGTGAAGTTGGGTGTAAAAAAATTAACCGTTAGGAGCGCTCTTAAGGAAATACTTCACATTTTAGCTGATTTATTTTCTTTAGCATTAGTTCATGTTGGATGTCTAACAATTGATGAATGAATGAATGAATGAATCTTTATTTTTTATGCATTGAAATGATACATTTTTCGGTGGCATATTTCTCAACGTATAGGTACAAGAAAATGCTTATGTCTAACTTAATTCTAATACTCTAGTTCTAAATAATTTACATGAGGACATGTTCTCGAATGCCTCCTGAGGCATCCCGTTCCACTCTACCGTCCCCCTATCTACAAGCGTATCAATGTTTTTTACCGTCCCTATTCTTTTGATTTTATGGGAATGGTCATTCCTGCTCTTGAATTGATGTGTTTCTAGTCTTTTGCTGATGTCCTTCCATGCCTTGTCCCCTCTGTACGCTTTGTAAATAGCAACCATTCTTGCCGCTTTCCTCCTCTTACTCAGCGAATCCCATTTCAGAGATTTAAGCAGTCCCGTTACACTCCTGTATTTTTTGCTTGTAACTGTTACCCACCCTGTCTCCTCTCCCTCTTCTTCAGCCAACCGCTCGAGATTTTTAACTAGCTGGGCCTTGTTACCAGCGGTTTTGCCCTTTCGCTTGTTCAGCTCTTCTTTCAGCTCCACTTGTTTCATCTCGCAAATTAGACTCCTAGTAATTATTGTCTTTACCCCTTTACCTCCGCTGACAAATTTGGCCGCCTTTCTTTGGACTTTCTCCAATTGCTTTTCTGTTCCTGTGTTAACATTCCAGATTGCATTCGCATACTCCACAATTGGTCTGACAAGAGCCATATACGCTTTCGCCTTGGCTTTCCTACTGCTTTTTTTCAGAGTTCTCATTATAAAATACAGTCTTTGGTTCGCTCTCCTTGTGACGGTGTCTATGTGTTTGGCCCATTTTAGGCCCGAGTCAATGATGACTCCTAAGTACTTTACTTCTTTTTTACTTTCTACCGCCTGTCCTTGGATCTTATACTCAAAGATATCTTCTTCCCTCTTTCCTTTCCCCACCGTTATTGCGAGACTCTTTTTGCTATTTACATTCAGTCCTATGAGCGCTAATCTTTCTACATATATCGTGATATCTTCTTGCAGCTCCATGCAGTCCTCTACTGTCGCAATGGATCTGTAGATTATTGCATCATCTGCAAAGAGTCTAACGACTGATTTCAGTCCTGCAGGGAGATGATTGATCAGTATGATGAACAGGAGTGGCCCTAGTACACTGCCTTGCGGCACGCCTGATGTTATGATTGTGTGTGGTGACAAAGCCTCTCCTACTTTTACCCTCTGCTTCCTGTCCTGAAGGAAATTTCCCACCCAATTCACAACTCTTTTGTCGAGTGGCAGTGACTTGAGAGTTCCTACAATCTTTTTGTGGCTGACTGTGTCAAACGCCTTCCTAACATCCAGTGAGATTGCGTCTACCCTACCTCCTTTGGCCTTTTCTTCCGAGAGATCTTGAATTAGGGCTGCTAGCTGAGACTCACATGAGTGCTTGCTACGAAACCCATGTTGTGTTGTAGTGAACCATTCTTGTGATTCTAGAATATCTCTAATGTATCTCGCCATCAGTCTTTCTAGTATCTTACAAATTACTGAGGTAAGACTGATTGGTCTGTAGTTACCTGGAGTCTTTATTTCACCCCCTTTGTATATCCCTATCACAGTAGCTTCCTTCCATTCATGAGGTAGTTGACAGTTGTTGAGGGACACATTAAATAGTATCCGAAGATACGGAACTATTGCCCTACGTGCTAGCTTTATGTAATCTACCGTTATTCCATCATCTCCTCCCGCTTTGTGTGGCTTCAGTTCCTTGATTATTCTGTGAATATCGTTATCTGTGAAACAAAATACTTTGTGGTCTTCCTCGCTCTCTCCCTGCTCTATCTTTCCCTCGTCAAGCACCAGTACACCTTCCCTAGTGAATACACTTCCGTATGCCTTATTTAATATTGTCGCTTTCTCCACATCTGTCTTATACGTCTTGCCAGTCTCCTCTTCCACTAGGTCTGGAATTTCGTTTTTGTTCCCGCTTTTCCTTCTAATGTAGCCGTAGAATTTATTGATAACGTCTTTACTGGTCCTGTTTTGGTCATCTGTTTCTAATAGGTTTGCCAAGTACTGCTCCTCAGCATGCTTTTTTCTCCGCTCTAGCTCTCTACTTGCTTCCTTGAACCTTGCTTCCTCTATTGTACTATCTTTCCTAGTATTGTAAAGCAGCCTGCACTTTCTCTTAAGTTTTTTGATAGGCTCATTATAATAAATTGGGTCAGGGTTGTTGCTCAATTTTTTACTTGGAATAAACGCTTTACTTTCCTCTACGATTCCCCTGAACTCCTTCCAGATGCTGTCAATAGTGTCACCTCCTTTCTCTGCCCACTCCCTAAACCTACTAGATAGCATTTCTTCAAGCCCAAGTTTGTCGGCTTTGGAGTACTGCCATGTAATTTTGTCTTTACAGCTTTTTCTCTGTAAGCTTCTGTTCACCTCTAGTATAACCATTTTGTGATCACTAATACCCTCCACTATTTCTACCTGTTCAACCATTTCCACCGGCCGTACTAGGTACACGTCTAGTAAGTTGTCAGCCCTTGTAGCACCTTTAACACACTGAGTTAATCCCGCTTCGCTCACTAGAGTCGAGACCATGGTCTGTGCTTGACCTCCATCTTTATCAATACCCTCCCAACTCACTTTTGGTAAGTTAAGGTCCCCTCCTATTATTATTTCACAATTTCCCAGTTCAGGGGCAGTCGTCATCTCCGTCAGTACGCGTAAGATGGTCAGATCAGTATTTGGGGCTCTATAAGCCCCGATAATAAGCAATGGTTTTCCTGCTTTTGTCTTTCTTACTTCTATTGCCAGTACTTCATCCCTATCTCCTCTCCAATATTCACTGGAGAGGAGACTGTCCTTCACCCCAATCACCACTCCTCCACCCCGTGCTGTCGTCGCTCTATCCTTTCTATATATTGTATAACCTCCCGGCATCACTTCATTATCTCCTATATCTACGTTCAACCATGTCTCTGTGCCTATAAATATATCCGGATTATATGTATCTATTTTGTTGCTAAATAACCTAGATCTAGTCTGACTTCGCAGACTTCTACAATTGACCTGTAGCACCCTTATATTCCCACAGTCTCGGCCTAATTGCTATGCATTGTTTCTTGGCTTCTTTGCTTCAATCATCTCCGTAACTGCGTTGTTATATACACTGCATATATTGTACTCCGTTGCTTGGTGGTTCGTGTCCCTTGTAGCCCCATCTGCTAGATTAGCCCTCATGCAGTTTGTGCATTCGGGCACGTCGCTTACACAGGTATTGATAGCATGATGTCCTGCACAGAAACTACAAGATAACTTGTTATCACACATTTTCCCTATGTGGCCAAAGCCATTACACTTATAGCACCTAATTATGTGGTATGGCTCATCAACAACTTTGCAAGTATAGTATCCCATATATAGACCATACTGTGTCACGCTTTCTTTTTCAGTTGCAGGCACTTCTAAGATAATGTTCACAGATTTCCCGTTGTAGTTTTTTCTAACACTGACAATTCTTATTTCTCCTACCCTGAAGTCGTTTTGCCTGCAAATCTCCGTTTCCCAATCTTGCCAATTGGCTGACACTTCGTCGACATGCACACCGATTACCTTCACTTTTGTAACTTCGTTTAGTGTTTTCGACTGCTGCTTAGTTTCTTTTTGAGCTTTCTTCTGTTTCTCTGGCTTGTGTTGCTTCTTCCTTTCAAGTAGATCATTCTTACTTTGCTCTTTCTTCTGCTGCTTCGTTGATTTTAAATCCACTGTCTCCATCCTCTTGTTGTATGTGAGTTTTTGGCGCTCTTGATATTGCCTTCGCTGGTCTTCAAAGCTGCAGCTGTTTCCCCCCTCATCACCCTCGCTCAGCAAGGCAGCTGTCACAACCACCCTCTCGCCATCTGTAGATGAAGGTCTTTTGGCAGAGCCCTCTCTCGGCAATTCGCAGGAAGTAGTTGGACTGGCAGAGTCCTCTCGCGGCAAGATGGTTGAAGTGCGGACACGGTCGCCATCTTGAACGATTCCCACCACTGTCGGCCCCGCCTTCTTATTATTGTTACCTTTCGCGATTTCTTGCAGAGCTTCGAATTTCCTTAGTAAATCTTTGTTCCTGTCTTCCTCCAACACTAGTCTCTTTTCCATTTCACTGACCAATTTTATAAAAAGTTGTTTCTCGTCATCCTTGGCGTGAATCGCCTTCTCCATTGCTACACACTGCATGCATCGCCCAGGTTCCACAGCTTCAATCTCCACATTGTTTTCACCACTATTTTCACCAGATTTAACTATCTTACATAGTCTCTCAATAAGCACCTGTTTTTTGCCCGTCGTATTTTCCCCCAGCTTTTCAAGTTCACTTCTAAGTTCACTTATTTTGAGGTCGTTTATGTTCCGGAGCTCTTTACACACTACTTCACTATCCGCCATCTTTGGGTACAAAAAATCTGACATCTCGGCCTCCTTTTTGTCGCCGTGGCTGGCTTTTAGTCTTTTAAGAACTCTAGCGAGGGAACTAACAACATAGACACGGCAATATTTGTAAAATTTTCCTAACATAATTTTGTGGTGATCCATTCTTTATGCATTAACTTCATAATCCGGCAGCCACTTCATTGTAGGAAGCCACCATTGGCGCTAGGCACCTATCTATGGATGCGTAGTGCCGTTGAACGAAGTAATAGCCGGGGAAGGGATCAAATGTAAAATATATTATTTATATTTGTATAATACTTCTTAGTATTTAGAAACACAGCAAATCAACTTTATATTTACAGCAAGTACCACTATAAACCAATCTCTACCATCTCCACCATCATCACCACCACTACTAACAACAACAACTGCAACCAAAACAACAACAGCAACGACGACGACGACGACGACGACGATAGCACCAACAGCAGCAGGGCAAAAGAGTGCAGAGACAAATAATGCCGCAACTTCTGCAACAAAAGAAAATTCAGTTAAGGAAAGTAGGGCCTTGCCAATGCCATCTCGAGGCGTTCCAGTGACTGAAAAAGGCGCATCTGCAGCAGGTTTGTTTATCTTGAAATAATATTTGACACATGGAAATTAAATAGTTGTTTCGATGGTGGCTTCTTTAAAAACAGGTAGTTACATGATAAATGGGAGAATCAGTTCTTCTCTCATTCTTAAAATGTTGCACACCTACTTGTATCTTTCACAGGCCGTTACACACCTAAGCGTCAATGTCCCTAAAATGTATTCTTTAAAGGAAACAAATCAAAGCAATCATTGTTATGTTTGAAACATCAGTTGTTTAATAATTTTAAAAAATTAAGTTATGGTCTGTCTAAGGAATTAATAATAGCAGACAGCAACCTTCCGTTGCAGGTGAATCACAGGGATGGAAACTGGTCATTTCCCCTGCAGCGGATTTTACCATCGCAGGTTTGGAGACTAAAACGGTGATGTGCAAATCCGACCCTGGCACGAGACTAGCAGACTGTGGGTTCAGCATGGACACAGCAGACCAGCCAGTCTACTTCAACGCCAGTCTGGGCTCGATGAGGGGAGACCCGATTAGGTTTGGTGGTTTTACTGTGAAATATCACGGACTCGGACTGCACAGAGGGGAATGTGGCATCAAACTGACTGCTCCTGTTGGTTACAAGCAGGACACCTTCCTGTTGGGATGCAGAGCGCGCACAGAGAACAGTGGGTGGAAGTACAACTACACTTACGTTGTAGATACATGTTAGTACCAATCATATTGCATAACATAAACTGTACATGATCAGGTTACACTGGCATCTTATACACATGACTTGTCGTTTAAGCGTGGCTTCCTGACCGAATTAGACTACGGACGGAACTAAGCTGGCCGTTTCTTCTTCCCGGCTCCAGCCTGACGATGCAGTGCGATCATTTTCTGGGAACTAAGGTGGAGAAGTGCAGCTTCACTTTGCCGGGCCAAGAGCAGTTTGACATCGCCAAGAATCACGTCCCAAAAGCCCCACACTTCTACCAATACGTGGGCGAGGGACTGGACAAGGGCCAGTGCGGGATCTTCATACCAGATGTCAGCACTCTGGACTCAAGCAAAGGAAACAAGCTCACGTGCGAGATTATGATTGACAGGAGGACGTTCTCAACGAGAGAGGCACGAATATTTGTTGCTGGTAAGTTTTCTTTCAGTTACATTGATGGCACTGGGTGGAAAGCATAAGGAAATGGGAAGCTACAGTTAGCAAAATATCGATAAAATAAACCCCCAATGTCCACGACTCTCAAAATTGATTCAGAATTCAAAGTGGCATACCAACCTTGGCATGGTCATGCCATGTACGGCTGTGATTTTAGTACCGTGCTGAAAATTCTACCAAGGTCTTGCAAGGGATTTGACAGAATCTTGTCAAGACCGTATTCAGATTTTATACAAACGTTATTTTAAATCGTGGCACGATCTGGCATGATCATGTCACATATCTCACGAGATCTTGCCACGACCTCCCACTATATGATCTTGTAACGTCTTATTTATGATTTTAATGTGTTGGATAAAAATTTGTAGCAGGTGTCAGACCTTTGGCTGACACAACTGAATGGTCTGGTCCAGACTGTACTAGTTTGCCAATCGCAGATGCGCGAAGGGTTGAGAAGGGAAAAGAACAAAGGGATATCACTGTCCTGAGATTGTGCAATCTGAAGGAAGCAACCAAAGTAGTTGAACAGCTTTGGTTCTTGGCACGCTGCAAGCACAACCATGGGGTGCTTCATACCCCACGACCTCCAGGCAAGGCTGGGACATGGGACATGGGGGCAGGGTCCACGTTAGGCAGGGCGCGATGGGACAGGGTGGGTTCTTGGCACGCTGCAAGCACAGCCATGATGTGATTCATACCCCACGACCTCCAGGCAAGGCTGGTACATGGGACCTGGGTGCAGGGTCCACGTTAGGCAGGGTGCGATTGGACAGGGTGGGTTCTTGGCACGCTAAAAGCAAAACCAGGCAAGGCTGGGACATACATGGGACATGGGGGCAGGGTCCACGCTAGGCAGGGCGCGATGGGACAGGGTGGGTTCTTGGCACGCTGCAAGCACAGCCATGATGTGATTCATACCCCACGACCTCCAGGCAAGGCCAATTAAATAATACATTTCCTCTGACAAAGCGTATTTTCTTTATCACCAGCCCCGCCAGCTGGAGACCCCAAACTCATCACCACGCCACCTGATTACTCGAACGGCCCCCTGGTGACCTTCAAATGCACCGCCCCCGCCAGCCGTCCCCCCGCCTCACTGTCCTGGTACCTGGGGGTGGACCCCGTGTCCACTTCCAAGGTCACCGAGGTGCCGGTGGACAAGTGGAGGTGGTGGAGGGACCTGGAGGGGACCACGCACACTCTCACCTTCAACTTGACGGAGGCTGATGAAGGGAAGGAGGTTTCTTGTGTCATGAGTCACTTGGCTTTGAAGGAAACTAGACGCTCGTCTCTCACAATTGAATTTCCCAAATGTAAGTAGATTATAAACTATGGTATTGTAACGATAAATATGGCATGAAAATATGATGGTGTTTTACGGCTGTTTTGTGATTTGAAGGACTCTTGGTCGTATATCCTAAAAAGGCAATAGGTTCAAAATTATTAACGGACCCTCGTCGGGGGTCAACGTTTCGAATGGGATGGAGAAGTTATCACAATCAATCCTCACAGTCAATCCTGAAATTGACCACGCCATCGGGTAGTCGACTATCATTGGTATTTTTTAAGACCAAATGTTTTTCAAATCAACGTCCAACTGACCAAAACATCAACATGCTTTCTCTACTCTGAATCACTTCGCCTTGCTTTAGACACATTTGGAAGAACCATTGTATTGACTATTACAAAATGGATTTCTTGATATTGGGATTGTGTATTTGCATAAACGCAGTCATTACAATGCGTTTGATTTCCTAATGCACTAGTAGCACACTCCAAAAAAAAAAAACTGCATATGCACTGCCAAATACTCATCATATTTAGTAGTTAAAATCAAGTTCAGGAAAATCTCCCGAGAGATCGCAAGTGTTACCTGATAAGCAGAGAAAATAGCATACCTAACCCAACACTCGTCTCGTCGTCGTATAATCATTATCACAAGAATACATTTGCACATGTTATGTTTAAGATTGGTAAAAGTATCGTCACATTTCGAAATTTTACATAAAAGTATAAGAATTCAACATGAATATAATTTATGTTTAGTATCTAAAGGACTATATATAGATGGTGGTTGCGCTAACATACAGTCTTTGTGCAGACAAAGTATAAAGTATTGTTTTGTAGCAAACTTCAAATATGGCATAAATGAGGCCGCGAGCTGCATAACTTATCATTTTTAAATGACAATTTTTTTAAACGTAATAACGTTTTAATTTATTACACGTTTAATCGTGTTTTATTGTTTAACGACGACATATGTGTAGCTTAGTTTTCAGTAATCAGGTTCTGCGTAACCCCTCTCTGTGATTCGACCTATTATTATGATCAGTGCTTTTTTTGTACAGAAATATAGGTGCCGGAATGCCAATTTGGTAGATAATTAGTAACCAAAAACAACGTGGACGCACTAAACCTTATTTCTCGGTAAGAAGGAAATTGTCTTCGCACTTTCCTCCTGGACTCACTGCTGCTAGACACAAGCAAAGACTTTCAAAACTGCACATGGCCATCGAGCCTTTTGTCGGCTCAAGACATGGCTTGAAAGTTTTTAAACTCTTAGCTCATTTCTAGTAGCAGAGCGCCCATGAGGAAGGTGCAAAAACACTCTCCTTCTCAACGTGAAATGGAGTGCTGGATTTTTCCAGCGATCGGCGAGCGCAGATATTCGCGCCGATGATTAATTTTTAATAGTGTACCGAAATGAGGTGCCGGAACGGTGTTCCGGTGAGTTCCAGCAGAAACAAAGCACTGGTTATGATTGAATCCAACACTTTGACACCCCGGTATGAGTATAAACTCTCCACATTCCAGACCCGCCGGTTGGGGACCCTACACTCACGATCACACCTGAAAAGTACACTTACAACTCCACTGTGACCTTGGAATGCGTCGCCCCCACGAGCCAGCCTCCTGCCAGCATCACAATATTCAAGCACTCGAAGGGAGACGAACCTGGGACTCCTGTCAGGATCAGCCAGGATCCTGTTGCCAAATCCAAGTGGTGGGGGAAGGCAGAATCAACCACACGATACGCCACTATTGTCTTGACGGAGGCTGACGAAGGAAGCAATATAACATGTGTCATGACTTACGTGACTAAGAATGAGAATTATACTAAAACAGCGGCGTTGGTTATTACTATTAAAGGCAAGTTATTAGAATGGCTATTTTTCATGTTTTACTATAATCAAGCCACTTTCTATATTGACTATATACAAAAAAAAATGCGTACGCTTTTAGAAAGTGATTGAGAGTGGTGATAAATGCCAGCAGGTTTTCAAAAGGGTTTAAAGGGTTGAATATAATGCATAAAGGTATCCATGTTACTGTTGTTTCGTTGGCATTGGCTGTTCGTAGTAAAGGTATTATAGGTAGTTAAGGTAGTAGGTTATTAGTAGGTATTTAGTATAGAGATAAGTTAGGTATTTCATATAATAATTAAAAACATCAATTGCACAAATTTGTAACAGAATCGCATACAAACGTTTTGCGAGTAATGGCGATAATGACACGTAAGACATAGTCTAACTATTTGTCTTTTACCGCAGACACCACAAAACCACCACCACCACCACCAACACCACCACAACCACTACAACCTAGAAAACCTCAACAAAGTCCGGCCAATGCTGGTCCCGTCTCTGATGTCGGGGAGGGCAGGAATGTTGGAGAGGACAGGGCTACAGATAACCGTAAGCAACAGTGATTTTTGCTTGCCCTATCACACGCTTCATGCACTTAGAAGTTTTACAACATTTTACAACATAATTTTCATAAATTTCTGCTAGGCTGTAGGGATAAATAATTGTTGGCTGTATTATTCTTTTAGGAAATCCATCAAAATTGAATAAGCACTTAGAGCGACTGTTAATTTATACGCTTTAACCGTTTATACTTGCATCATTATTCTAGAAAATTAACATCACTCGAATTTATCGAACCTATATTTACCACACAGAATACAGATACATCGCAAGAAACGATTCCAAATTAAGTGAAATAAAGTGAAAATATCTTGTTAGATACGTAAAAACATGGGTTTAATTTACAGTTACACACCCCTGTGTGAATAAACCATTTAAATGAGATTAAATTTAACAAATGTTACATATAAACCATTTTCAATTATTTCGAAATAATTGTGAAGGCATTTAACTCTACTTTAATTTTCACTGCGTGGCTGATATGTACATAATGATGATCCGTTTGATATCAATATTGAAATTCCTTGCAACTACGATTAGAAACAAACCTTTGAAAAAAATTTAAAAAAATTACTTTAAATATTAGAAGTGCATGCGGTTGTGCGTTGGTTAAGAGAACACATTATCAATGGCATCCGGTTTGGGTGTTATGAAAGTATACCCGACTCGGGTACCCGACGGAAAAACATGCCATTAATACTGTTATGTCCACAAAATGAGCCAAAATTTGTCCGGAGCTGGCCTTAAAAAAATTACCCCAAGTACACGAATAGAAAACGCACTATAAAGAGTTCGGGGCTGTCCTTTAAAAAAATTACCCCAAGTACACGAACCGAAAACGCACGGTAAGAATCAAGAAAAAATTAAACCTAAAATAGAAAGGTTCCCTAGTCTCAATAAAGTATATGTACCAAAAAAGGACGGAGAAATAAGAGGTTTGGTGCGGTTCATCTGGGTTTCGAAAAAAAAAAAGGTGGCACCCGATGGGATAGGAACACGGAACCTACGGCACGTGGAGCAAGCGACAATACCACTTGACCACCGCACTGCTGGCCGCTCGTCGTGCTATTACAGAACGTCCCGTGCCTAACAGCAAGCATTAGTACTATGGTACCTCAGTCGGGTATACTTCCATTACACGCATCCGGGAAGAAGGTCGTAGACGCCATATTTTCGAAAGTGGGGTTATGGTGGATTTGGAAACTAGATGCCATTTAGCAGTAGTGGGCAAAACGTCGTAACTGAGAAAAAATTGTAAGGGCCAGTATTACAAGTGCCTCAACCCAGAGTTAAAGGAGTTAAGTTATTTGACATGGCAACCGCCAATAGGATGCCGTGGAATTCATCTGTTCTGAGGGTTAGGCGCTTAACCCAGGGTTGACAAATATTGTAAAACCGGGCCTAAGCGGGCTAAAATGCACTTTCAATCTTGTCAAAAGGTCGTAATACTCGATGGTTCGCGGAAAAAAGGTCGTAAGCTCCACCATTTTCTGTTCTGCATAGGATTTCCGAACAGGCCAAACGTCGTAACTGCCGGCGAAAGATAGCCCGTTAAAGGGTGGTGGTAACAAAAGCTGGTCATGTCGGTAAAAAGTCGTAAGTGGCAAATGTCACTTCAAGCGCATAGTATTCATAATAATTCCGTAAAACAATAATGATCACATATTTTCATATTTTGTAAGTACAATACCAAGATCATGAAACGTTTATAACGTCTCCTGAACAATTTGACTGTTGGCGCTTTTACGATCTTCTTCCCGGAAGCCATCGATATATTGTACATTTTATTAAAATAAATTGATAAACAAATGGTAGAAAGTGTAGTTAAAAATGTAATGGCCGTAAAATGCTTTTACATACATTCGGTTGTGCGAGTAGATGCCAATCCCCTGGCGGCTATTAATGGTGGAAAGTACCAAAATTAGAAAGGTACCAGCTAGAAGTTGCCACATAGATTGCAAGATCTCACTGCCAATCACATTCTTTTATTTAAAAGTTATATTCCAAAGTCCCAGTTTCTTCCAGCTAAGCTCAATTTCACGTTGAGAAGGAGAGTGAATTTGCATCTTCCTCGGGAACCCACTGCTGCTAGACACGAGCTAAGAATTCCAAAACTGCTCATAGAGCCTTTTGTTCGGCTCAAGACATGGCTTGTGAGTTTTGAAACTCTTAGCTCGTGTCTAGCAGCAGTGTATCCTCGAGGAACAAACGTACCCACCTTTCTAAAACATGAAATGTAGGCTACTGAACCTAATCGGCAACTTCTGCACGTGCATCTCCAGACGATTCTGACTTCAACACTGGCACGGTCATCGGCGTGCTGGCGGCTGTCCTGGTGGTGATCGCCATCCTCACAGGGATCGCCTTCACCTTCATCAAGAAGGTCGCCTGCTTCCAGGGTGAGTGCCAGCCGTGGTCCCAGATCTCCATGTTATTACATGTTTAGGGAATTCATTGTTGCGAAAACCGTAAAATTTATGAGAAAATCGGACACTAGCTGAATTCATGTTTTCTAAATAAATAACACAACAATACCTTAAATCGAAATAATTACATAAAATACAAAATGCAACATTACTCCGGAACCTTCTGCACTGTATTATGTTTTCTCTCTAAAAAAAATACTTACATATCTTCTGTTATATTTAAACTGCCTCTACTAGTTAGTATATTCATCAGCCCCTCGCCTTTATCGCCTTTACTAGCCCCCAACAAAAACTAAATTTTAAGTGTTCACGAGACTGCAACAAAATCTTTGTGCTAAAGTTGGAAAAAAGTGCTACCGCACATGAATACGAACCAGGGATTCCCGATCCCTACCACTGAGCTTTATACTATGTCCTTTCTTAAGCACTAGTTTTGAAAAAAAAACATTTTCAAAATGGGATTGGAATGCTAAATAAGTTTCACTGGTGTCCCAACGTTTCTTAACACATAATTGTTTCTTTTTCAAGGGTGATAGCTCGACTGACGTCAAAAACGTGAATAACGATGCAATTGTTATTTTTTAACCTCTTCATAGATTCTAAAGATCCAACATTAGCAAATTCCAGTTTGAAATATCAATTTTTTGCAATGGGTCCAGCAGTAGTTCCAAAAAAACCAAATCTTGCAACGGAAATCTTTGCCCGCAGAACACGGATCCGAAGAAGCCGCGCTCAACCCATCCCGCATCCCAGACGGCCACTCCGCGCCCCAGCAAGCCCGACGCCCCCACTCGGGTCGCGCGCGTGCCGTCCCCACGCAGCAAGTGCAGCCGCTGCGTGAACGCCGTCCTACCCCGCCCGACGAGCAGGAGCTGCAGCCGATGCGCAGCGTCGAGGAGCCCGACGAGAAGGTCGAGTACGCCGAGATCGTGAGGGCGCCCGACGCGCCGGCGGTCGTGGCGCCTGCGCCGACGCCGACGCCGCAGATGGAGGAGGTCGAGTACACAGTGCTGTCGTGGGACCATAGGAAGTGATGTGGTTGGTTGTGAAAGGACTTTTGAGCACTTACATTTGTTAAGTTGGGCGAACAGCTGGTAATGTCAGTGACACGATGTCATCAACGTTGGCTCTGTACCATTTAGAGACTCCATGGCACAGTCGCAAACATGACATCAGGCACATCCAGAGTCTCTGCGATTGGTGCAGAGCCAATATTGATGACATCGTGTCACTGACTTTGGTAGTAGTAACCCAGCTTTAGACTCGCATGTCTACATGTCTTGTTATCTTAAGCACTAGTTAAAAACGATATGTTTCAAACTGGGGTTTGAATGTTTAATAAAAGTCTCGCCGTTTTCTCTGTCAGTGAAAACAGAGAGGGATAGTGAGATTTTCATTTAGCTTTTAATGCCCTATTCTGAAATAATTTGTTGAAGGACTTTTGGGGGCGTTTACTTATTAGTTACGCATGTACTTATTTCTAATATGTTTCAAATACACAAATATTTTTAGGGGACACATACCTTAGCCTATAGCGTTAGCTTTTAGCATAAGCATTAACTTTAGCATTTGCTTGTTTAATTACGTAGGGTGTCTCAAATACAGAAGTCAATTTTGTTTTTCTTTCAAGACTTGATCGACACTTGATTTCCGGGATCTCATTTTCAGTCTTTGTACAGGACTACGGTCTTATTCTTGACTTTAGCCCATACTTCTTATTTAAGAATTTCCAGCTCATATCTATAACTATAAGCTCTCTTGATAGGTACCTAAATAGTGACTTTCATTATTGCATGCGAATGCATTGTTATAGCAAAGAACAAGGATCTTTTTAGACCTAGACGTAACAGATTTCATGAACGGTCCTAAAGTCCATCTCTTGATTGCTATGTCTTTGTGCTGGTTTAGTGGAACCACAAATGGTAGTGCTGGATAAAAATGCTTTTCACCATGGTCTTGGCCGAGTTCTGGACCAGACGGATTATCATTACAGGCGTAGTGATTGTACCAGTCGGAGGAAAATCGAATGACAACGGAATTCAGATGAGAAAGACATTCCTTGTGAGGGAGTAGCAATTTTTGCAAACAATTCTTGTGACCCGTGTGACAGTTTAACGCTGTATAAGGCGGAGATGAAAATAAATTATGTCTCCATTCTCGGATTGAATTGTGTTCACCTGTTGCCAGCACTGTGATTAGCCTGTTAACGAGAAGGACGAATGGGCTTCTAATTAAGGGTCCTCCACACCCCCTCTAAAACGTTGAATGCAGAGGTCCAAGCGAACAGAAAAATGAGCCCCTAAATATGTTCCAATCTTTAATTTTAAGATACCAGTATATAAAGGGAGAGTGTATCTAGTCATGAATAACCACCAATATTCGATATTTAAAAAAATGTGTACGGTGCAAACTTTCAAAAATCGATAAAATGAGCTCATTTATACGACTTTTGAAAGTTTGCACCATACACATATTTGAAAATATCAAAATTTGGTGGTTATCCATGACTAAACTCTTCCTTCATATGCTGGTATCTTAAAATTAAAGATTGGAACATATTTAGGGGTTCATTTTTCTGTTCGCTTGGACCTCTGCATTCAACGTTTAATTGGGAGTTGTGGGTTAAAGGTTTAACTGTGAGGAGCTCTCTTAATACGAACCAAATATTAGAAGTGGACACACAAAGACAAGGATACACAATTATTTGGGTGAAACAAAGTTGGACCATCAATTAGTTTGTCGAAAGTCTTCCTCGGACATTATGTAATTTGTGAAAGTGTTCGACCAGTCAGCAATATAACTCAGCGCTTCGCCTTGGATCCTGAAGCTGATGCTGAATCATTGCTGATCCTGAAACTCACATCGAAAATAATTGGTTGACATATTTTTGGTTGGACAAAGAAGTATGTTTGTAGATGTATAGTAAACCAAACTGTGTTCTGTCTCCAATTTAATTACATAATCATAATACCATGACATAATCTATACACAGGTAAATTCCTTTTATGTATTGTAAGTTTGCTCTAAGAATGATTTTTTAATACAATTTATCTAGTAAACTTATCTAATTTGTTTGAAGTTTGTAGATCTAGACACATGGATACTTAATTGTGTTGGAGTAAAAAATAATTGCAAGAAAGTAAGAGTTATTTTTTAATTGCATTAATAATAAAACAATCGACAAATAAACAGTTAAAGATATAACGGTATAATTTAGCCAAATAGTGATACCAATGCAAATTTCAGTATTGAAAGAATATTTCATTACTATTCCTTGTTTATGTACCTAGGTTAATTTAAGGATACATAAATACAAACATAATTTATTAAAGACAACCCATTTGGTCATAATGTCTTTATCATAAATTTATGTTCAAATGTTATCAACTGTATGCATAGAGGTGTGGGTATAAATGTTTTTTTTTAATATTCTGTGTTTTTTACGCTTATTTTATTTTAGGTAAAAGGTTTGTGAGAGTGAATGCTTTTTTGACTGCGAGCAAAGTCGATTTGTGACACAATAATGGTTGTTCAAGTGTTGTTTTTATTTACTAACCATTACTCACTCGCTGCATAACTACAACCTAACATACCGTTCCACATGATTTCGAAAGTTCGTGTTTCACTTCTGTTGTATTTTACAATCTCACTTATATTCCACCAAACTTTAACTTCTTTCGCTACCTACTGACAACCAATTCCAATAAAACTACGCAAAATAAATTATAATTGTTTTCTTTCTGCGCAAAGAGAGATGTTACTGACAATAAATTACTACAAATATCTCTATATTTTATTTCCATATTCGCCACTAAATAATGCTTTCACTTATCATTACTCTTACCATTAGTCAAGTGCTTATCATATTATTATTGTTATTATTATGCAGAAAGACAACAAGGCCATGGAGATTTTTGATCCGAGAATGATATCAACAATTATTACTGTACCTTGTCTAAATAGGCAGGTTCAACTGACATAAGTCTTAAACAGTACGACCATTAAAACCATTTTACATGGATTGTGAATTTTTCATTTATTCTATGGCTTTCCTGTATATATTATCACTTGCTAGCAGTGGAGGTGCCGAGTCAGCTAGCATGCTGCTATAATTATTACTGTATGCTGTCAGTGGAGGTGCCATGCCGGCAGAAAATTAACTATCGACTTAACATACCTGTTAATATACGGTATATATATACAGGTATACCTGTAACCCTGCTAACATAAGGGAGTCATAGCATATCGCTAACATTATAAACAAAGTTAAGAAGTGCAGGAACATCAAAGTAGACTGTTCTAGAAAAACATAAAGGGGGTCGTACTTCCTACATGCTTCGTATAGATATTATTATAAACCTTTTGTAGAAAAGGACAGTGTTTATTAAAGACAAAAACTAAAACTATTGTAATAAGAGCCGATTCTAAATTATTGTTTAACTCTAGGATAAGCATCTAACCCTCAGAAACAGGTTAATTTCACGTCATCCTATATTGGCGGTTGCCATGACAAATAACTTAACTCCTACTTTAACTCTGGGTTGAGGCACTTTTAATACTGGACCCAAAGAGTTGTAATACACGTGTTCTAGGACAAGATTACCAATAATGGAATAATTCATTGAAAGTAAAACACAAACAGTCTCTTTCATTTCAGGAAACACAAATCTTTGATTAGGTACATCTTTTATCGAAATATTTTTAGTGGTAAAGTTTGAGAGAGGTTTCAAGTTTCAAAAGATAATGGGTTTAAAAACGTATTGCGTAAAATGTCTGTTTTACTGACTGTTATACCTTCGACCATTGCTAGCCGGGATACGCAACTAGCTCAACGCTGTATGTTTCCCATGCAACGTTAAAGTATAGGCCTTACCAGCTGTGATCATCGGTCAGATCAACTCTATAACCATGATATGTCGTTATGTATTGCTATTTAAAAGAATAAACATTTACTAGTACATTCTAAATAAGTAAATTGAATTTTAGAAGTAGCTAAATGATCCTCTTGTTTGTTTGTTTAAACGTTTATTCAGTTTTAAGATAACGGAAAAACGGCAACATACATGTTGAACGCAGTAAGAGCTGGCACGGCATGCTAGTTGCCTATCCCGTACCGGAGCAGTGATCGAAGGTTATATACGAACCTTCGCAGGTAAATCAATATTCTTATCTCGCTATGTGGTAAATTCCAATGTTGACGCGAGTCGTTTTCCTCATAGCCGAGCAATGGGCGAAGTTGGTCCGACGAATTGCGGGTGACGAATTGTGTTTTTTTGGACTGATGGTGTAATTGTGCAAAATAGTTTTTCTACTTTGCAAAACTGAATAATTGGACAAATGGTTTTGACTTATTATAATTGTAATTGCCGGAAGGGGGACGATGATGGTAAAACGAGCAACACAACCGAGAAACGAACCCGGAACGCTTCGGTTGCACATTTTTGCAGCTTTAATAATTATGCTGTTAATTAGCTTAATTTTAATAACATTGTAAATAATATTAATAAAGCTTAGGAACGGTTTAACAATATTTTTAAACTCTGGGTTATGCTTCTAACCCTCAGAAACAGATTAATTCCACGGCATCCTATTGGCGGTTGCCATGACAAATAACTTAACTCCTACTTTAACTCTGGGTTGAGGCGCTTGTAAAATCGGCCCTTAATATTGTTAAGGAGCGAAATGTAATAAGCTTTCAGGAGCAGATAAATAAGCATCCATCCCTGATAGTTCCAGACAAATCAAACACTTGCATTATTATAAAGGTTGTTGTGATCTAAGCATGTAATTATTTGTTATCTAGCATCAGCCAAATCTTCTGTACAAAATATTGTGCATTATTACAATAAATCATCGTGATTCAACATTATTACATTGTTATAAATTACCGATGTATTTATTAATTGTTTTGAATTTGATTGATTGATTTGATTTATTTGACTTGTTTTGAATGTTATTAAGATTATTTACTACATTAAACTGTACTTTGAAAAAAAATATGAAATATAAAAATACGTTTGAACAGTCTGTACTACCGCTCCACATAGGGCAGGAATTTTGAAAACTCTAACACAAAATTGCAAAATATTCATAATGTTTGCAGTCTTACAATCTGAACAAACTCCGTCTATGAGCCTGCCGCTCCCAAGTCCCAAGGTCTATTTACAAGACAAATGCAATCTTATTTGTGCAAGAGATATTCTCGGTGATATTTCGAGGTAGCATGACTCCGAATTGCCCGAACCCTTTTCTCCACCACGATTTTATCGATAGCGACTCACAAAGCAGGGCTCCAGTCTTCGCGTTATTGCCAGGATATTCCGCCTGATATTCTATTCCTGGCGTGTTTCCGCTTTCCTGTTGGCTGCGGCAGTAACCGCTAGCAGTTTGATAGTCTTTTGATCGAAGAGAACACGCAAAGTTTTCGTGTGCAGTGTTTTTTTTTGCTTGTCATATTTTGGCTGCAAAAGAGACAAGGTGCGATTAAGGGATTTTGAAGGATTTCCGTCAATCAAATGAAGGCCGGGCCAAAATAGTAAACACCATGGTATACTGTTTTTTCTTTTTTCTTTTGTGTTCAGCTGCATTAGGTGAGTCTGGATAGACAAAAAATTTGTGTTGTTCAGAGACACCTGTTGGGTGTCTCTGTAATTTAATGGATCCGAAATATCTCCAGCAAAATCGAGCAGAGATCTCACAAGTGATGCAAAATAATTAAGAGAATCAGGTCTCTCATTCAGTAGGTGTTGTAACGACATGTATCTTTTTAAGGCCATCGGACACCTTACTGTCATTGACCTCAAAATGTATTTTAAACGAAGACAATTAGTTTTAACAATAATTGTCTTGTGTGAAACATCAGTCGTAAAATTAATGTTAAAAATAATGTTATGGTGTGTCTATAAAATTTATAATAGCAGACAGCAACTTTCCGTTGCAGGTGAATCACAGGGATGGAAACTGGTCATTTCCCCTGCAGCGGATTTTACCATCGCAGGTTTGGAGACTAAAACGGTGATGTGCAAATCCGACCCTGGCACGAGACTAGCAGACTGTGGGTTCAGCATGGACACAGCAGACCAGCCAGTCTACTTCAACGCCAGTCTGGGCTCGATGAGGGGAGACCCGATTAGGTTTGGTGGTTTTACTGTGAAATATCACGGACTCGGACTGCACAGAGGGGAATGTGGCATTGAACTGACTGCTCCTGATCGATACAAGCAGGACACCTTCCTGTTGGGATGCAGAGCGCGCACAGAGAACAGTGGATGGAAGTACAACTACAGTTACGTTGTAGAAATATGTTAGTACCAATCATATTGCATAACATAAACTGTACATGATCAGGTTACACTGGCATCTTATACACATGACTTGTCGTTTAAGCGTGGCATCCTGACCGAATTAGACTACGGACGGAACCAAGCTGGCCGTTCCTTCTTCCCGGCTCCAGCCTGACGATGCAGTGCGATCATTTTCTGGGAACTAAGGTGGAGAAGTGCAGCTTCACTTTGCCGGGCCAAGAGCAGTTTGACATCGCCAAGAATCACGTCCCAAAAGCCCCACACTTCTACCAATACGTGGGCGAGGGACTGGACAAGGGCCAGTGCGGGATCTTCATACCAGATGTCAGCACTCTGGACTCAAGCAAAGGAAACAAGCTCACGTGCGAGATTATGATTGACAGGAGGACGTTCTCAACGAGAGAGGCACGAATATTTGTTGCTGGTAAGTTTTCTTTCAGTTACATTGATGGCACTGGGTGGAAAGCATAAGGAAATGGGAAGCTACAGTTAGCAAAATATCGATAAAATAAACCCCCAATGTCCACGACTCTCAAAATTGATTCAGAATTCAAAGTGGCATACCAACCTTGGCATGGTCATGCCATGTACGGCTGTGATTTTAGTACCGTGCTGAAAATTCTACCAAGGTCTTGCAAGGGATTTGACAGAATCTTGTCAAGACCGTATTCAGATTTTATACAAACGTTATTTTAAATCGTGGCACGATCTGGCATGATCATGTCACATATCTCACGAGATCTTGCCACGACCTCCCACTATATGATCTTGTAACGTCTTATTTATGATTTTAATGTGTTGGATAAAAATTTGTAGCAGGTGTCAGACCTTTGGCTGACACAACGCTTGACTGAATAGTCTGGTCCAGACTGTACTAGTTTGCCAATCGCAGATGCGCGAAGGGTTGAGAAGGGAAAAGAACAAAGGGATATCACTGTCCTGAGATTGTGCAATCTGAAGGAAGCAACCAAAGTAGTTGAACAGCTTTGGTTCTTGGCACGCTGCAAGCACAACCATGGGGTGCTTCATACCCCACGACCTCCAGGCAAGGCTGGTACATGGGACCTGGGTGCAGGGTCCACGTTAGGCAGGGTGCGATTGGACAGGGTGGGTTCTTGGCACGCTAAAAGCAAAACCAGGCAAGGCTGGGACATACATGGGACATGGGGGCAGGGTCCACGCTAGGCAGGGCGCGATGGGACAGGGTGGGTTCTTGGCACGCTGCAAGCACAGCCATGATGTGATTCATACCCCACGATCTCCAGGCAAGGCCAATTAAATAATACATTTCCTCTGACAAAGCGTATTTTCTTTATCACCAGCCCCGCCAGCTGGAGACCCCAAACTCATCACCACGCCACCTGATTACTCGAACGGCCCCCTGGTGACCTTCAAATGCACCGCCCCCGCCAGCCACCCTCCCGCCTCCCTGTCCTGGTACCTGGGGGTGGACCCCGTGTCCACTTCCAAGGTCACCGAGGTGCCGGTGGACAAGTGGAGGTGGTGGAGGGACTTGGAGGGGACCACGCAGACTCTCACCCTCAACTTGAAGGAGGCTGACGAAGGGAAGGAGGTTTCTTGTGTCATGAGTCACTTGGCTTTGAAGGAAACTAGACGCTCGTCTCTCACAATTGAATTTCCCAAATGTAAGTAATAGTGTCATGAAAGGGAAGCGAATTTGGGGAAATGTTCAGCCGAACCGAGTTCATATCCCGGTTTGGCTGCATATTTTTCCAGCTTTGCTTCCCTACCATCCATTGCATCCTGATAGCTGAACCAGCAACAAAGTCTTTCCTAATCGTGAATTGTTTCTCTTCACAATGAGTGACTTGGTTATTCATAAAACTGGAAACTGATCATTGTTAAAGCCCCATTTACATGGAAGCATTTTTGACCAAGTCTGCCACATAATTTGTATGACGTCAATATAACATGCCTATATTTCATATTGTCATCTTGGAGTATTTAAATTTGTCAAATTTTTTATTGTTTTAAATAAAATAATACAAGTTTAACATAAAATAGTGTTATACTGTGATATTTGTCAATACAACATTGATTAGAATCAAGTTATTTTAAGAGCGTAAAATATCTTTGGTGGCAGACTTCTGTCAAAAACGCTGCCGTGTATAAACAGGGCTGACGGTAGATATTTGTTTTCGCGATGATCTTGCTGTGATTGACACAAGTCGTGCGAATGTCATCCACATATCTGCATTTCCGCATATTGGTATGGATTTTGAACACAAAAGCACACACCTTTCTTTATGGTAAATTAATCGGAAATGAGAACAAATTTTCCGAATGTACCATTAGTCTCTCTTCCATGCAAGAAAATTTACTAAATAAGGACGACACCAGTGACTTTCTGAGATACGACCCTTTGATATGCCGGGATGAATCACTTACATACCCCGGTAATGAACTCAACTCATTCCAGCCCCGCCAGTTAGATACCCTACACTCACGATCACACCAGCAAAGTACACTTACAACTCCACTGTGACCTTGGAATGCGTCGCCCCCAAGAGCCAGCCTCCTGCCAGCATCACAATATTCAAGCACTCGAAGGGAGACGAACCTGGGACTCCTGTCAGGATCAGCCAGGATCCTGTTGCCAAATCCAAGTGGTGGGGGAAGGCAGAATCAACCACACGATACGCCACTATTGTCTTGACGGAGGCTGACGAAGGAAGCAATATAACATGTGTCATGACTTACGTGACTAAGAATGAGCATTATACTAAAACAGCGGCGTTGGTTATTACGTTTAAAGGCAAGTTATATTAGAATGGCTATTTTTCATGTTTTACTATAATCAAGCCACTTTCTATATTGACTATATACCAAAAAAATGCGTACGCTTTTAGAAAGTGATTGGGAGTGGTGATAAATGCCAGCAGGTTTTCAAAAGGGTTTAAAGGGTTGAATATAATGCATAAAGGTATCCATGTTACTGTTGTTTCGTTGGCATTGGCTGTACGTAGTAAAGGTATTATAGGTAGTTAAGGTAGTAGGTTATTAGTAGGTATTTAGTATAGAGATAAGTTAGGTATTTCATAAAATAATTAAAAACATCAATTGCACAAATTGGTAACACAATCGCACACAAACGTTTTGCGAGTTGCGGTAATCATGACACGTAAGATATAGTCTAACTATTTGTCTTTTACCGCAGACACTACAAAACCACCACCACCAACACCACCACAACCACTACAACCTAGAAAACCTCAACAAAGTCCGTCCAATGCTGGTCCCGTCTCTGATGTCGGGAAGGGCAGGAATATTGGAGAGGACAGGGCTACAGATAACCATAAGCAACAGTGATTTTTGCTTGCCCTATCACACGCTTCATGCACTTAGAAGTTTTACAACATTTTACAACATAATTTTCATAATTTTCTGCTCGGCTAGGGATAAATAATTGTTCGCTGTATTATTCTCTTAGGAAATCCATCGAAATTGAACAAGCACTTTGAGCGTCTGTTAATTTAGACGCTTTAACCGTTTATACTTGCATCATTATTCTAGAAAATTAACATCACTCGAATTTATCGAACCTATATTTACCACACAGAATACAGATACATCGCAAGAAACGATTCTAAAATAAGTGAAATAAAGTGAAAATATCTTGTTAGATACGTAAAAACATGGGTTTAATTTACAGTTACACACCCCTGTAATGAAATGAAAAATAAACAGACAGGGCGGGAACAGTTGTAACGGGGGGGGGGGGGGGGAAATGAAGCGCGTATAGAGCCTAATGTCTGACATAAACAGCTGCAGCAGCTGACGAAGTAAGCGTGCACGGTATTGGCTTAAATTCCTTGGGTCTGTTATCTGCAATCCCATTGGCCGAGTGGCACGGGCTCGGGCCTGAGTTTTACAGCTGAGTTCTAAACGGCGGGCTTGCTCGAACGCGCTCGCACGGGCTGAAATCGCGACGGATTCGCAATACACACTACGCTTTAGAATCCGACGGGCCCAGCCCACGGGCTCTAACGCGTGGAAAAAGCGTTAGTGTGTACCGGCTATTACCCTTCATAATCACGGCTTTTCCAAAGACTTTATACCAAACCCTTGACAATTTTTCCAACCCAACTGAAAATTCTATCCAAGATTTTGACTCAAGGGTTTAAGATATTGCGAGATCTTGGTAAGGATTTTTAGCAGGGCATCGTCAACATATCTTGTCGACAAATCGCAAGGTTTAAAATTGGTACCAAAATGTTTCAGCTTCAGCTTGTCCACGGGACCGTGCCCTGTACACCAGCATCACATTCGCAGTGGTCGTGACCGTACTGCTGGTGATCGCTGTCACCGCTGAACTCTTGGACAAGGTAATCACGAGTGTACATTCATTAATTTGCTGTTGCACGCTGAACTCTTGGACAAGGTACACACGAGTGTACATTCATTAATTTGCTGTTGCATGCTGAACTCTTGGACGGTACACACGCGTGTACATTCATTCATTTGCTGTTGCATGCTGAACGATTTTACGAAGAGCAAACACTACTTAGGATGAGCTGAATGCTTTATAGCAATTAAACAAATAATTTTTAATTTGATATGAAACATTTTTAAACATGTTAATTGTTTATAAAGGCCTATGTACAAGCAATCTAAAAACAAGAGAGAGATAACACACTTATTTCACATAAACAGACAAATTTATCAAATTTCTTAGACTTGTGTCTACTTTGTCCTATCTTCAGCACTTGTTTTTGAAGAAAAAAAGCTTTTAAACTGGGATTTGAATGCTAAAAAAAGTCTCATGGCAGTTTCCCGACGTTTGTAACATGTACTTGTTACTTTTTCTATGGATGATAGCTCGACTGTCGTTCAAAACGTGAACAAAAGAACCATATTATCGTTAAAAATCTAGGAATCCTAAATTCTGGTGATCCTGTCAATTCCAGAAAATTATCCAAAATAATTTGTACTACATTTCAAAAACCATCCAAATACCCAGTGTTCTAAATCTGTTAAAAAGATAATTACATTGTATGTACGCTTTTCTACTTTATCTGCCTGCATTACGCATACCAATAAATCTAATGAATTGGTTCCCTTGGTAATTGATCTTTCAGCATCCGCCGCAGAAGAGCAAGGCCAAGTCTGTCGACCAGTCTTCCCGGCGTCGATGACTCGAGAAATACGACGCGTAGCCTCCTGAAAGGGACATGCCTAGACTCCTGACAGGGACCAGCTTAGCCTCCTGTCAGGGACCTGCCTAGCCTCCTGACAGGGACATGCTTAGCCTCCTGACAGGGACCTGCGTAGCCTCCTGAGAGGGACCTAATTAGCCTCCTGAGGGGGACCTGCTTAGCCTCCTAACAAGGGGCCTGCGTAGCCTCCTGAGAGGGACCTGCGTAGCCTCCTGAGAGGGACCTGCTTAGCCTCCTGAAGGGGAACTGCTTAGCCTCCTGACAGGGACCTGCCTAGCCTCCTGACAGGGACCTGCCTAGCCTCCTGAGAGGGACCTGCCTAGCCTCCTGCTAGGGAACTGCTTAGCCTCCTGACAGGAACCTGCTTAGCCTCCTGACAGGGACCTGCCTAGCCTCCTGAGAGGGACCTGCTTAGCCTCCTGCTAGGGAACTGCTTAGCCTCCTGACAGGAACCTGCCTAGCCTCCTGACAGGGACCTGCCTAGCCTCCTGAAAGGGACCTGCGGAGCCTCCTAAGAGGGACCTGCCTAGCCTCCTGCTAGGGAACTGCTTAGCCTCCTGACAGGAACCTGCCTAGCCTCCTGACAGGGACCTGCCTAGCCTCCTGAAAGGGACCTGCGGAGCCTCCTAAGAGGGACCTGCTTAGCCTCCTGAGAGGGACCTGCTTAGCCTCCTGAGAGGGACCTGCGTAGCCTCCTGACAGGGACCTGCGTAGCCTCCTGACAGGGACCTGAGTAGCCTCCGGACAGGGACCTGCGTAGCCTCCTGACAGGGACCTGAGTAGCCTCCTGACAGGGAGCTGAGTAGCCTCCTGCTAGGGACCTGAGTAGCCTCCTAAAAGGGACCTGAGTAGCCTCCTGAGAGGGACCTGCGTAGCCTCCTGCTAGGGACCAAAGTAGCCTCCTGACAGGGACCAAAGTAGCCTCCTGACAGGGACCTGCTTAGCCTCCTGGCAGGGACCTGCGTAGCCTCCTGACAGGGACCTGGGTAGCCTCCTGACAGGGACCAGCGTAGTTTCGCCCATGGAGGTTGGACGATGGTCTTTTTGATCACACCATAGAGGATTTAGCCATAGAGGATTAGCTTCATTCTAGTTCTTAATGCTATAATATTATCATCTGCATGAATATATTGTAATCACTTCGTGGTGATACTGAGGGTGATTGCTATGTTAGTATAAGAAGTGGTTCAGTATAATATTAAATAAGATTATTAAGATTATTTAAAAAGTCCTTGGTCATAATATTTTAACTACAGAATTTTTAAATAATCTCAAATTACTTTTGTATGATTTAAGAGAAAATATTATTGTTAGCGGAAAACTAACTGGAGTTTAAAGAAAATAGTAATAATTATTTACATATTACATCACCACTACATAACATCACTACCGTAATCACCACAAACCACTACAATCACGCATTACATTTTACGTAACAAGCGAGAAAGCGTACGTTTTGCAGAAAATGCATAATATGGTTTGTGTGGGTTTGTTGTGTGGGTGTGTGGGTGTGTGGGAGTTTTTTAGCTCATAGAATTGATAATTTCTTCTTGCTTGTGCAGAAAACTAGCCAATTATTGTCAGTTGAGCCGAAAGCATTTTATTTAACAGAGCCAGAAACTTAATTTGCTTAAAGTTTCTCAAACATTTTATGAAACTTAATACAAAGAAACGCATTTAATATTGAAAGTATGTTGATTTGTGTGAGAGTTGTTCATATTTTTCAAGATTTGCGCGTCGGTCATAATTATAAAAGTGGCTTATGTAACTTCATTTCGTGTACAAATTATTTGAATCTGCTGAATACTTTACGAACTCAGTGCGTGATCCATTTTTTGTTTAACCTGTGTAACACTTAAATGATTACTTAAACTTCAAACATAATTGAAATTGTAACGATTAATTAATGATAGTTGACAGAAAACTGCCAAAAAACAGCCATATTCTGAACTATATCTAGAAGTGACATCATTATTGGGCTTATTTTGTTATTACAACTAAGTAATGTAATAATATATCAGTCTATTATAATAACGGTTAAATTATAGGCTCATGCTATTGATGAGTAGATGGAATCTGCTAGATAGATGATCTATGATGGCCTATGATGATCAAGATGATCAAGATAAATCAAGTAGATGAAAAAACAGTGCTCTTACTGTGGAATTAATATTATTAAAAATTGTATTACTGACGTTACCATGTATCTTCTTTTAGTAATTAATGATTAAGGATTAGTAATCATCAATCAATAATTAACGAGTAATTAATTATTATTATGAAAAAATAAATTGTCCACAAGATGCTTTGTATTTTATATTAAAAAGCTTGCCCGGTGTTTGCATTAATTCTCGAAGCATTTGTCTTCTCTACTAGAACCTATCCGAAGCACAATCCAAACCATTTTTTTTTTAATGCTATCACGTGCACGAGACAGCTTCACTAATGGCATCCTGTCCCTTTCCTCGTCTCGAGTTTTTTTTTAGCGTTAATACTCATCAGACATTACCAAACTGCTATCACGTGCACGAGACAGCTTCACCAATGGCATCCTGTCCCTTTCCTCGTCTCGAGTTTTTTTTTAGCGTTAATACTCATCAGACATTACCAAACTGCTATCACGTGCACGAGACAGCTTCACCAATGGCATCCTGTCCCTTTCCTCGTCTCGAGTTTTTTTTTAGCGTTAATACTCATCAGACATTACCAAACTGCTATCCTGGGTGATCGGTTCTAGGATATTCCTCCAGATTATATTTGTCCGTTCCCGTTTTCCTGCCGTCTTCGACGTGGTCACGGCCAGTGTGGCAGGCTCGTGCTTCATGAGAAGTTGCGTGAAAAGCTGTGGTGTTATCATCTTTCTCGAGAAAAGGTGGCTGCACAAGGAAAATAGAAATAAGACGCGAATTGATTTAACTAGAAAATATGCATAGATCGACTCACCAGTCAACAGTGAATGACAATATGAAACTGGCTACTGTGTTGCTTTTGTATGTTCTGTCGTATTCAGCATCAGGTGAGGTTGGATGATAATATATTTGTTTACGTTACGTGAATCTGAAGCTGGGTTTAAATCTGGCAATTTCGGTGTCACGATGCCATCAACATTGGCTCTGCACCGATCAGAGTCTCTGGATGTGCATGACGTCATGTTCGCGACTCTGCCACATGGAGTCTGATTGGTCAGAGACAATGTTGATGACATCTGTGGACCCAGTTTCTGGCAGCCTCAATCAGTTTCAATGGTTTCGGGAATGCAAATGTTATCAATTTGCAGAGAGAGTGGGTGGAAAGAGAGAGAGAGAGAGAGAGAGAGAGAGAGAGAGAGAGAGAGAGAGTTAGGTATAACTGTGTCCACTTAAAAGCTGTTCATCATATGACTAGAGAATAAAAACCAACCCCAAAGAAAGAATCAGGATCGCATGCTTTTATATATACTCATGAACATTGTTGGTCCATTTTAGTTGTGACGTGTTTGGAACTGAGAATGACCCCAAAGTATTTGCAAGCAGAGCAAAAGAGTGGAGTCACTGTCAAATGCAGCACCAATCAAAGCATTCCACTCGCCAGTTGTCAGTTTCGAATCTGGTACAACGGCAGGAAGGAAGCTGGAGACGTGATAGACATCACCAGAAGCAAAGATCCTGCACTGATCAAGAATCTTCCAATGCCCCACACGATCTTCACTGCAGTCTCCAGTGGAACTGACTTCACGACAGGGGATTGTGGAGTGACCTTGACGGGTGTGGTAGGAACTCAACTTCTGGTCGGGTGCAAGCTCACCACCGAAGCTGAGGACTCTGCTCTCAAGGTCATCCCACTCTTTTTTTCAGGTATGTATTTGATTATTGCCTTATAATTTTATGTGTGTAGACAATATCCCTTGTGTGGGAGTATCTGACAAATTGGTATTCGAATATCAATAACTAATTTTTTTACAGGCAAACGATTAGTTACTGCCTCAACAAAATAGCTAGGGTCCTAATCTATATACAAGGCTTTCAAACCAAGTGAAAATAACATTTTTCTTTTTGTACATTATCTGTAACACTATAGAAAACAAGTTACACTTTGAAAGTTGCGAATAATTATCAGCAAACCTTGAATGTTCGTCTGTGTACAAAGATGTATTTGGTTATAATGGCGGAGCTTTGTAGGTTTGATTATTGTTATTAGATGTGATAATGATTCATGAACGGCTACAAAATTTACTTTGAAGTTAATTATTTTTGACCTTTGATGTCGGTACAAAGAAAAATATAACTTGAAACAATTGAAAAGTACAAAATAATCATGAAAATTTTGCCGAGAAGCATTCGTAGGGTGAGTCGAAGAATTGATCATAGAACATTTTGAAACAGACCAAACGTTGCCGAGTTCTTATGGCCACACCGTTAAAGTTATCATTCCAATATTCGAGTTTCTTATTAAAGTGAAATATATTCACATCGGTGCCCATGGCCCTATATCCCATTTTTCTTTGTCCTTTTATGTACATGGACCTAAAGAAGGTAAACAAAGAAGAGCTTCAGGGTGGTTCCAGCATATTATCAGGGGCAAATTTTCGAAAAAAGGGCCATATGCAGTCAATTTCACGTATTTTGTCTACACCATACTGAAATATTGAAATGAAAACAGCAGCGCTGTGACCTCGAGAACTCAGCAACGTTTGGTCTGAAAGCCACTTTCTCACGAACTGATCTGTCTCCTTAATTGTTAGACAATTCAAATTTCTGCATTTTTGTGCCGTTTGTTTGATTCAGACAAAGATGCTTTGAAACTTATTGACAACAGTGAAGACAAGCACGTGAAACTCGGCGAGAACGTGACCTTCGGTTTGAAGACCAAAGACAAAACAAAGATGCTGGACAAATGTTTTGTAAAGGAGAATGGAGTGACGCTTTTCACTGTCGATGACAAACCTGGCACAAACCAAACCACAGCTGGTCGCTATCAGGCGTGGTTACGAAACGGGGAGTGTGGCGTCACAATCTCGGACCTCGTCGGAAAGGGTGCTCTCTATCTTGTGGCG
This sequence comes from Nemoura dubitans, assembly GCA_921293005.1. NCBI lineage: Eukaryota > Metazoa > Arthropoda > Insecta > Plecoptera > Nemouridae > Nemoura > Nemoura dubitans. The sequence continues at coordinate 11,178,000 of OV121078.1, read as the reverse complement.
GAAGCCGATGGTCTGAAATCTACTGGCGCCAAAGTCGTCACGCTCATCCTTCAACGTGCGTTGTAACCATTTTTACTCTTCTTTAGATTTAAGACTTACTTTTCTAGTCGAAGCGCTAGTTAAAAATAAAACTATTTCATAAATATTCATTGTATTGAATGGACAACTGCAACGTTTCAGAGTCAATCACTGATTTGCCCACTTGATTATTGACTCTGGAACTGTAGTGTCCATTGAATGTGTAAATTCTAACTGAAAGCCACGCGTTTTATGTTTACTTATTGTCTTTATTTATTATAACATTGATCATAAAATTATTATTTTTATAACATTTAAAATGTTTATTAATGCAAATATTTTTACCATTATTCAGTTCTTATTGTTCTATTTTATTCTTTGTTGACGCTACCCAATTGTTTCGTAACAATTGAGACTATTATAAAAAAAATATGAAGGAATAATTATGGTATACAGGTAGACAATTTTAAGCTAGAAAAAGTATTATAAGAAAAACAACCTGAATGACGTATACTCGTTAAAAGTTAAAAAATATAAACATTGAGAGGTAATGTAAATAACTTGTTAACCGTACCAAAGCCGTTACTAATGTATTGAAACTTTCTCCCGCCCACAGAAGACCTTGAGATGGAGCTGGACAAGAGGGTGGAGGATGCCAAGGTCGGTGATCTTCTCAAGGCCACGTGTACCGCACGTGTGGTGCCGGACCAGGATCTGGTTTGGTCCTGGCGCCTTGGAACTCAAGATTACGGTGACGACAAAACCGTCCACGCTTCCAACGCTACCTGGCGGTGGCCTTGGGAGACAGCAGTCATCACTGACAGCATGAACTTCACACTGACCGAGAACGACCGTCACAAAAACATCACTTGCAAGCTTGGAAAGTTCAACGAGGACAACACAGATCTTTCGACATCAAAGACATTCAACTTTAAACTTCCGACATCCTCGTCAACTGGCAAGTTGTAATAATGGAGTGCCGGTTTTTTACTGGCTCGTTGAGATACTAACGGTCCGTTAGCAAGAAAATAACAGGCTCTGACTGGCCGTTGCTAAGCAAATCACAAGTTAACGTACCGCGAAATAATTAACATTCCACTGAAAAACAGTGTGTTTGAAAGACATTTATTTGTATTTCAATGATAAAATGCGTTAGCACATGGAGTTTACATTTTTAGTTTTACAAACATTTTTTATGAGCGTAGCGAGCGAAGCGAGCGGAGCGAAATCTTCAATTTCACTTACCCCAAAAAAAAGTCACTTGTGTATGTTTTTTTTTTTTTTTTTTTTTGTGTGTTTGTGCGCGCTCTACAGACCAAACGCCTGAACCGATATGGATGAAAATTTCTGAGTATCTACCTCTGTTCTCAACTGAGACCCCCTGCGTTTTTGAAAAAGATCGGTTCAGTAAATTTTTTATAAATCAATTTTTACGAAATGTTTCGATTTTTTCAGAATTTTGAACCCCTGTAAATTTCAAAGTTCTGAACATAACTTCACCAAAACTTGTAAACATGTTGACCTTATACATATTTATCATGCCTGCAAATCTTAGTTCGGTAGGTTATTCCGATTGGTTTTTATTAGCATTTTTGTGGTGTTTTTCTCGTGATTTGACGGCTGATTCAATACGAGTCCGGTTTCCTTCGTTTCCTTGGTTACCAGCTTTGTTGACCTCGAAGAGAAACAAAGGAACGTCAGAATCCGCATACATTTTCAAGTGATTAGAATTTTCGAGAAGGCAATGGTCAGGTTTGGTGCTCCATGGTTTTCTTGTGACTGCTGCCTGCACCTTTTAATCCGCTATACGCAAACCGCTACCTACGCTCATCTTCAACGCAACACAAATTGCGTTCGCGAAGCCCTAGTCTAATATAAGTTCAGATCCCAAATAGGAGTTGCAACTGAATTCGCAGCATGTGGTTGGCTAAATCCAGCTGTAACTCCAAGTTATGATCTGCACTTGGAGTTGCAACACTTGGTTAATCCGGGAATTACTTTTCTTGAGCGTTATTTGATAAGTTTTGCATATTATGTACGATGCTCGAAACACAGTAAAATACCCTTTATATTACAGAACCACCACCAACAGAAACAACTAGAACAACAACAAGTCTGGTAACATCTGCGCAAAAGCATAACTTGCCAGGTACTGTTAGTAGCACATCTTTCTGACGTTGCCTCTTCTTGAAACTAATCGTGCTCTTTGATTGATTTTTCAAAGAAACAGATTATCTTTGGATGTATCATGCCGAATCCTAATGCCGATTGCTGTTTTTTTTTATAGCCGTTTTTAACACCCAGTTGTTTTTGATTTATACATATTTGGCCAATCCACCTTCATCACGTTTGCCTTATTTATTCATTGTATTTATCATATTTATCTATTGGTTCATGCCGAGGTTTGAAGTGATGAAAAAATGTTATAATGAAGCGAATTTTAAAATTCGTTGTCTGCTAAACGTTGGGTCAGGGGCTGGGCTACTTTTAAACGCAGCGCCTCAATGGTAAAAATACAGAAATTGTAGGTTTTATCTGATTTTGCTGTAAATCGGATGACAATTTCGTAATCGTTAAATGTAATATTTTATATTTGCGCTATACTTATTGTTATTTAAAATCACAGTGAATCAACTAAATATTTTCAGAAAGTACGACTGCAGTATCATCTAAGACATCAACAACGCAAAAAATGGCACCAACAATCATGGCCGGAACTACTGTAATCAAAGATGATTTCGATGCAGAAAGCAATGCCTTGCAGCCTCAAACTCGAGACATTCCAAGGACTGAAGAGAAAGCATCTTCCACAGGTTGATTTTCTTGAGAGTTTGGCTCAATTTATGAATACATTTTTTTGAAAATTTAGTTGATTTGACAGTGGTTTCCATCTTGTTGATGAGCGTAGCGAGCGAAGCGAGCCAGTTGTATGTTTTTTTTTTTTTTTTTTGGTTTGTGCGCGCTCTACAGACCAAACGCCTGAACAGAAAGTCCTACCTTTGTTAACAACTTAGACTTCCAGCGTTTTTGGAAAATATCGGTTCTGTACATTTTTTATAAATCAATTTTTACGAAATTTTTCGATTTTTTCAGAATTGTGAACCCCTATAAATTTCAAAGTTCTGAACATAACTTCACCAAAACTTGTAAACATGTTGACCTTTTACATATTTATCATGCCTGCAAATCTTAGTTCCGTAGGTTTTTCCAATTGGTTTTTATTAGCATTTTTGTGGTGTTTTTTCGTGATTTGACGCCTGATTCAATACGAGTCCGGTTTCCTTCGTTTCCTTGGTTACCAGCTTTGTTGACCTCGAAGAGAAACAAAGGAACGTCAGAATCGTATATATTTTCAAGTGATCAGAATGTTCAAGAAGGCAGTGGTCAGGTTTGGTGCTCCCTGGTATTCTTGTGACTGCTGCCTGCACCTTTTAATCCGCTGTACACAAACTGCTACCTACGCTCCTATTCAACGCAACACAAATTGCGTACGCGAAGCCCTAGTGGTAGTTGCATAATAAAGTGGAGAAACAGTTTTCTCTTACTGACATAGTATTGTCTTCTTGTTTGTTTCTCAGGCTATCGCACACGTAACTCTTAATGCCCATCTACAACCAACATACCCGTTTTTTAACATAAACTTAGCAAATAAGCGTAAAATCTCCATCAGACTCTCCATAAGACTAGTCACAACAAACAAAACACTTCAACTTAACAAAGCGTAGACGTAACGTAAACATAAAGTAAGACAATAGGTCAAACTTGTTGTGTACGGTTACGTCAAAACTGAGTGGAGAACCAATCAGGTTCATTTGGTCAGCCTGTTGAATGAGTGCCTCCCATATTTAAGAAAAAATTATGTAAGTCATTGTTGATTTTGTCACGGACTTATTGGCTAGAAGTAGGGAATAAAATCAATAGTTGTCAATGTCATTATAGACGGATAACGTAAGAATTATGTTAACATCAGCATTACGTCATGGTAACGGCCATGTTGGTTGTATATAAGCATGTATTGTCCAAAAAAAACTACAACGGGCTATTTTACAATAACTATTTTTGTGTGAAAAATCATTTCGAAAAAATGTTCTGGCTTGAAAATGCGTATTAACATCACAGGCGGTGAACAGAAGGAATGGAAGCTGAACGTCTCCCCTGCAGAGTTCGTTACCATTTCAAGATTGGAGACTAAAACGGTGATGTGCAGAGCCGACCCTGGCACGAGACTAACAGACTGTGAGTTCAGCATGGACACAGCAGACCAGCCAGTCTACTTCAACGCCAGTCTGGACTCGGTGGCCCTAGAGGCTAAGTTTGGGACTTTGACTGTGAAATATCACGGACTCGGACTGGACAGAGGGGAGTGTGGCATCGAACTAACTGCTCCTGATAGTTACAAGGAGAAGACGTTCCTGTTGGGATGTAGAGCACGCACAGAGAACAGTGGGTGGAAGTACAACTACATCTACGTTGTAGATACATGTAAGTTGACTGTATCAATATAGCACTTTCATTTAATTTTTTTACCACAATTAGGCAACTTCAATAATGCTGACACTTAAAAAAATTATAGACTTTTTATCATATTTCAAGTGTATTTATAATTGTTAATTATTGTGAACTCCGTATGTACTTGTTTTTCGGCCATGACCCAAACATACTGAATGGATTTGACGATTAAATTTTATCGCATTCCAATTATTTATAACTGCCTTTGCTCTTTAAAAATCACCTTTATTTGACAGACAATTTCTTTTTCTGTTCAATGATAATTGTTGTAATATTACTTGATAATATCGAGTAAGTATACTTTTATTTTATTTATTTTATTAACTGCAAATAGTAAATTTGAACAGATGGCATATTTTTCCCCCTCTTTCTTCTTACACGCATGTTATACATAATATTATATATTATATAAATAAATGTTTGTTTTTTTAATTTTCAGCATGGCTGCACAAGAATATACAACTACGAACCAAACCAAGTTCGACGTATCTTCCCCCCGGCTCCAACCTGACGATGCAATGTGACTATTATCTGCCAACCAAGTTACAAAAGTGCAGTTTCACTTTGCCAGGCCAGAAGAAGGTTGACATCGCCAAGAATCACGTCCCAAAAGCCCCAGACTTCTACCAATACGTGGGCGACGGACTGGACAAAGGCCAGTGCGGGATCTTCATACCAGATGTCAGCACGCTGGACACAAGCAAAATGAACAAGCTCACGTGTGAGATTATGATTGGCAGAAATATTTTCTCAACGAGGGAGATTCAAATAGTTACTGTTGGTAAGATAAGACTGGATACCAGATAAGACTTAACCAATGTCGTTAAACTTTGTTTCGACATTGATTACAGGATACTTAAGGATGTCTTAGCGTTCGAGTACATTTACATTTTATAATTTGACATACTTTTGACGTTTTACGTACATATATTTATGTCAAAACATATAGGTTTTAATGAAAATTGAGAGTTTTATGAGATTTAATGATGATTTTTGAGATGTTCCATCGCAGTTCGTCCTTGTGGTGGTCCAGAGCTGTCGATCACGACCATTGACTTCACTCCAAGCCTGTCGTTGACCTTCAAATGCACCGCCCCCGTCAGCCGCCCCCCCGCCTCACTGTCCTGGTACCTGGGGGTGGACCCCGTGTCCACTGCCAAGGTCACCGAGGTGCCGGTGGACAAGTGGAGGTGGTGGAGGGACCTGGAGGGGACCACGCAGACTCTCACCCTCAAATTGACGGAGGCTGATGAAGGGAAGGAGGTCACTTGTGTCATGAGGCATATGGCGTTGAAAAAAACAAGACGCTCGTCTTTGACAGTTAACCTCCCGCGTGGTAAGAGATTGTTGATAACGAAGATAAGATGTTTTTATAGTTAACAGAATGCCCGTAGACATTCTTGAATTTGGGGTTTATTTCAGCTGGATAGGTAGGTACTTTTAGCTATTAAATCTCTGAGATTCATGTAAAGAAATGTAAATCTGTTACCTTACCGTGGGTATATTATCGCTACCGGTGATATTACGGTACTGTTACCGAGAAACCTTACAGTAAATTTGACCTGAAAATAATATTCATATTCAATTTTAAGATTAAGTTTACTATGCCCCAGTTGAAAACAAACACAAATTAAGTCACTGGTATCAAACAAAATACACACACACATTTTTGTATTTTTTGTATTTGATATCATGTTTATTTTTCTTCACATTTCTCGACAAGCCCATACTATTATAAAGCACTAACGCCAAACTAACATCTTGCAGGTCAGCCCGGGACTACGAGGTCCAGACCAGACCAAAGCCTCTACCCCAGCATCACATTCGCAGTCGCGGTTACCGTAATTCTCGTGGTCGCCATCGTCGCTGACTTGTGCTATTAGGCCTGGTTTGCAGTTAACATGGCTTTAAGAATAAGCAGTGGCTGTAGTGTTACTTAACGCTAACAAAATGTTAAGCTATTTTGAAAGGTAAAATTTATAACTCTTTAGAGAGCCAATCAGATTCGTTTGGTCGACCTCATCAATTTCTCCCATAATTGAGAAAAAGTTAAGTTATAAGCATTTTAGATATTTTCACGATTTTGGTTGGCTTAACGAATACTGAATAAAGTTACATTTTTATACAGTTTGATTAACGTAAGAATTAGTGTAAGATATTATATAGTTTAATTAGCAGTACTTAGCAGTACTGCTACGTTCGGTGTAAACCAGGATTGAGTATCGCGAATCCAGTACATTATTTCAAAGTAGATTCTTATTAGATAGATGTGATGAGATGTCCACAAACTACAACTGCACAATGTATTGTAGCCGTCAGATTGGCGAAAACGTATTTTGGTTTCAATATTATTAACTCTATTAATGACAATTAATAAGTTAATGTGCTTTTTTATAGTTATCTTCACATTGTGTATGTCATACTTTGATTTCTGCTGAGAACATATTATTGTTTTTAATAATGTTTATGTGTGTCTTTTGTGTCTGATATCAATGTTAAACAATGGAATGAAATACATTACGAATAAAACAATTATTTACATTGTATATTAACTTATTTGTGGAAGTGACAAGCTTTAAAGCGCAGAGGTTACATCAACATTCGCCATTATGCCACTATAGCAATATACTTCGTTCGACACGCAGGGGTCGTGATAAGGAAATACAACGTAATGATAAAAATGCAACAAAACTTGCCTCGAAGAAATGAAAGACATTTTGTTATGACAGCGTAATTTTGATATGACAGCGTCCATGATGGAGAGAAACTCTCACATCGCAGACTTAACCATACAGTTTAAACAACATGGAGCAACTTTTACGCAAAATAAACAAATCGATAAGCTCTTAGGTGACTCTACTTGATGCTGCATTGCGATGATTGGCACAGCGAGTGAAACTATACTTTTTAAAACTAGAATCTCTGCATCCCAAAATTGAATTATTTGCTTAGAGTGTTGAGGGGAGCCGGAATACAAGTTTGGAGCTCCTCCCCTCAAAGTTTCGCGTAGCCAGTGTTAACAAAGGCATACACAATCTGCGTTAGTGTGTGTCTGAGACTGAACTCATTTCCATCAACTTTTCCATGAACTTTTAATCCATCAGCGAATGAATGTTCCTGTATTATGAATTATTGTAAATATTGTATATTTTTATATCACCTTGACGCACCAATATCATGTAATGATGATTAATCTGGGAATAAATTATTATTATTATTATTATTATTATTATTTCGCTAGTTTGGGCACCAAGAGTGCAACAACGAGTGCAAACCCCAAAAGCGGCAAATACACATGCAAATAAAAATACCTTTCGCCCGAAATCAATCTTTGATTGGAACAGTTTACCACTTAAATAGTTTTGAGCAGATTGGAAAAATTCGACCGTTTCGTTGATCATTTTTATAGATAGATTTCGTAACATTTTATTATAAGACTTCTTTTCTGATTTTCCCCTACAAAGGGTACAAGAAAGTATTAAAAAAAAACACACACACACACATACACATACATTTTACGTGATTTAAGGATAATCCGAAGCTATAGTCGTGTCTAGCCAGAGAAGGTGAGTTTTACCTAGATTTCTTGAATGAATGAATGAATCTTTATTTTTTATGCATTGAAATGATACATTTTTCGGTGGCATATTTCTCAACGTATAGGTACAAGAAAATGCTTATGTCTAACTTAATTCTAATACTCTAGTTCTAAATAATTTACATGAGGACATGTTCTCGAATGCCTCCTGAGGCATCCCGTTCCACTCTACCGTCCCCCTATCTACAAGCGTATCAATGTTTTTTACCGTCCCTATTCTTTTGATTTTATGGGAATGGTCATTCCTGCTCTTAAATTGATGTGTCTTTTGCTGATGTCCTTCCATGCCTTGTCCCCTCTGTACGCTTTGTAAATAGCAACCATTCTTGCCGCTTTCCTCCTCTTACTCAGCGAATCCCATTTCAGAGATTTAAGCAGTCCCGTTACACTCCTGTATTTTTTGCTTGTAACTGTTACCCACCCTGTCTCCTCTCCCTCTTCTTCAGCCAACCGCTCGAGATTTTTAACTAGCTGGGCCTTGTTACCAGCGGTTTTGCCCTTTCGCTTGTTCAGCTCTTCTTTCAGCTCCACTTGTTTCATCTCGCAAATTAGACTCCTAGTAATTATTGTCTTTACCCCTTTACCTCCGCTGACAAATTTGGCCGCCTTTCTTTGGACTTTCTCCAATTGCTTTTCTGTTCCTGTGTTAACATTCCAGATTGCATTCGCATACTCCACAATTGGTCTGACAAGAGCCATATACGCTTTCGCCTTGGCTTTCCTACTGCTTTTTTTCAGAGTTCTCATTATAAAATACAGTCTTTGGTTCGCTCTCCTTGTGACGGTGTCTATGTGTTTGGCCCATTTTAGGCCCGAGTCAATGATGACTCCTAAGTACTTCACTTCTTTTTTACTTTCTACCGCCTGTCCTTGGATCTTATACTCAAAGATATCTTCTTCCCTCTTTCCTTTCCCCACCGTTATTGCGAGACTCTTTTTGCTATTTACATTCAGTCCTATGAGCGCTAATCTTTCTACATATATCGTGATATCTTCTTGCAGCTCCATGCAGTCCTCTACTGTCGCAATGGATCTGTAGATTATTGCATCATCTGCAAAGAGTCTAACGACTGATTTCAGTCCTGCAGGGAGATGATTGATCAGTATGATGAACAGGAGTGGCCCTAGTACACTGCCTTGCGGCACGCCTGATGTTATGATTGTGTGTGGTGACAAAGCCTCTCCTACTTTTACCCTCTGCTTCCTGTCCTGAAGGAAATTTCCCACCCAATTCACAACTCTTTTGTCGAGTGGCAGTGACTTGAGAGTTCCTACAATCTTTTTGTGGCTGACTGTGTCAAACGCCTTCCTAACATCCAGTGAGATTGCGTCTACCCTACCTCCTTTGGCCTTTTCTTCCGAGAGATCTTGAATTAGGGCTGCTAGCTGAGACTCACATGAGTGCTTGCTACGAAACCCATGTTGTGTTGTAGTGAACCATTCTTGTGATTCTAGAATATCTCTAATGTATCTCGCCATCAGTCTTTCTAGTATCTTACAAATTACTGAGGTAAGACTGATTGGTCTGTAGTTACCTGGAGTCTTTTTTTCACCCCCTTTGTATATCCCTATCACAGTAGCTTCCTTCCATTCATGAGGTAGTTGACAGTTGTTGAGGGACACATTAAATAGTATCCGAAGATACGGAACTATTGCCCTACGTGCTAGCTTTATGTAATCTACCGTTATTCCATCATCTCCTCCCGCTTTGTGTGGCTTCAGTTCCTTGATTATTCTGTGAATATCGTTATCTGTGAAACAAAATACTTTGTGGTCTTCCTCGCTCTCTCCCTGCTCTATCTTTCCCTCGTCAAGCACCAGTACACCTTCCCTAGTGAATACACTTCCGTATGCCTTATTTAATATTGTCGCTTTCTCCACATCTGTCTTATACGTCTTGCCAGTCTCCTCTTCCACTAGGTCTGGAATTTCGTTTTTGTTCCCGCTTTTCCTTCTAATGTAGCCGTAGAATTTATTGATAACGTCTTTACTGGTCCTGTTTTGGTCATCTGTTTCTAATAGGTTTGCCAAGTACTGCTCCTCAGCATGCTTTTTTCTCCGCTCTAGCTCTCTACTTGCTTCCTTGAACCTTGCTTCCTCTATTGTACTATCTTTCCTAGTATTGTAAAGGAGCCTGCACTTTCTCTTAAGTTTTTTGATAGGCTCATTATAATAAATTGGGTCAGGGTTGTTGCTCAATTTTTTACTTGGAATAAACGCTTTACTTTCCTCTACGATTCCCCTGAACTCCTTCCAGATGCTGTCAATAGTGTCACCTCCTTTCTCTGCCCACTCCCTAAACCTACTAGATAGCATTTCTTCAAGCCCAAGTTTGTCGGCTTTGGAGTACTGCCATGTAATTTTGTCTTTACAGCTTTTTCTCTGTAAGCTTCTGTTCACCTCTAGTATAATCATGTTGTGATCACTAATACCCTCCACTATTTCTACCTGTTCAACCATTTCCACCGGCCGTACAAGGTACACGTCTAGTAAGTTGTCAGCCCTTGTAGCACCTTTAACACACTGAGTTAATCCCGCTTCGCTCACTAGAGTCGAGACCATGGTCTGTGCTTGACCTCCATCTTTATCAATACCCTCCCAACTCACTTTTGGTAAGTTAAGGTCCCCTCCTATTATTATTTCGCAATTTCCCAGTTCAGGGGCAGTCGTCATCTCCGTCAGTACGCGTAAGATGGTCAGATCAGTATTTGGGGCTCTATAAGCCCCGATAATAAGCAATGGTTTTCCTGCTTTTGTCTTTCTTACTTCTATTGCCAGTACTTCATCCCTATCTCCTCTCCAATATTCACTGGAGAGGAGACTGTCCTTCACCCCAATCACCACTCCTCCACCCCGTGCTGTCGTCGCTCTATCCTTTCTATATATTGTATAACCTCCCGGCATCACTTCATTATCTCCTATATCTACGTTCAACCATGTCTCTGTGCCTATAAATATATCCGGATTATATGTATCTATTTTGTTGCTAAATAACCTAGATCTAGTCTGACTTCGCAGACTTCTACAATTGACCTGTAGCACCCTTATATTCTCACAGTCTCGGCCTAATTGCTATGCATTGTTTTTTGGCTTCTTTGCTTCAATCATCTCCGTAACTGCGTTGTTATATACACTGCATATATTGTACTCCGTTGCTTGGTGGTTCGTGTCCCTTGTAGCCCCATCTGCTAGATTAGCCCTCATGCAGTTTGTGCATTCGGGCACGTCGCTTACACAGGTATTGATAGCATGATGTCCTGCACAGAAACTACAAGATAACTTGTTATCACACATTTTCCCTATGTGGCCAAAGCCATTACACTTATAGCACCTAATTATGTGGTATGGCTCATCAACAACTTTGCAAGTATAGTATCCCATATATAGACCATACTGTGTCACGCTTTCTTTTTCAGTTGCAGGCACTTCTAAGATAATGTTCACAGATTTCCCGTTGTAGTTTTTTCTAACACTGACAATTCTTATTTCTCCTACCCTGAAGTCGTTTTGCCTGCAAATCTCCGTTTCCCAATCTTGCCAATTGGCTGACACTTCGTCGACATGCACACCGATTACCTTCACTTTTGTAACTTCGTTTAGTGTTTTCGACTGCTGCTTAGTTTCTTTTTGAGCTTTCTTCTGTTTCTCTGGCTTGTGTTGCTTCTTCCTTGCAAGTAGATCATTCTTACTTTGCACTTTCTTCTGCTGCTTCGTTGATTTTAAATCCACTGTCTCCATCCTCTTGTTGTATGTGAGTTTTTGGCGCTCTTGATATTGCCTTCGCTGGTCTTCAAAGCTGCAGCTGTTTCCCCCCTCATCACCCTCGCTCAGCACGGCAGCTGTCACAACCACCCTCTCGCCATCTGTAGATGAAGGTCTTTTGGCAGAGCCCTCTCTCGGCAATTCGCAGGAAGTAGTTGGACTGGCAGAGTCCTCTCGCGGCAAGATGGTTGAAGTGCGGGCACGGTCGCCATCTTGAACGATTCCCACCACTGTCGGCCCCGCCTTCTTATTATTGTTACCTTTCGCGATTTCTTGCAGAGCTTCGAATTTCCTTAGTAAATCTTTGTTCCTGTCTTCCTCCAACACTAGTCTCTTTTCCATTTCACTGACCAATTTTATAAAAAGTTGTTTCTCGTCATCCTTGGCGTGAATCGCCTTCTCCATTGCTACACACTGCATGCATCGCCCAGGTTCCACAGCTTCAATCTCCACATTGTTTTCACCACTATTTTCACCAGATTTAATTATCTTACATAGTCTCTCAATAAGCACCTGTTTTTTGCCCGTCGTATTTTCCCCCAGCTTTTCAAGTTCACTTCTAAGTTCACTTATTTTGAGGTCGTTTATGTTCCGGAGCTCTTTACACACTACTTCACTATCCGCCATCTTGGAAACAAATACCATATTTTCCATATTGCCTTCTCAACACGTTAGTCCAGTGGCAGTGAGTTACGAGGTGATTCTAGGACTGACATGCGAATGGAAATAAGCAAACTTGGCTGAAGAATTGATGAGCGCTGCCAAAACGACCTGTTATGACTGATGACTCGTCTTCTCTGGGTGGATGAATGGATACAGCTGTACCTAAAATGAACCCGTACTCGACTAAATCAAAAGTGCTGACCCAAACCCGACGAACACAAGTAAGAAAATTTTAAAAACGTCGGTGTGAAAATATGGAGTGGATAATCTGGGTATAGCCATTCTCTCTGTGCTGTTAGTATAGGAGTGGATAGTCAGGGTAGCCCTTCTATCTGTGCTGTTAGTATAGGAGTGGATAATCTGGGTAGCCCTTCTATCTGTGCTGTTAGTATAGGAGTGTATAATCTGGGTAGCCCTTCTATCTGTGCTGTTAGTATAGGAGTGGATAATCTGGGTATAGCCATTCTCTCTGTGCTGTTAGTATAGGAGTGGATAGTCAGGGTAGCCCTTCTATCTGTGCTGTTAGTATAGGAGTGGATAATCTGGGTAGCCCTTCTATCTGTGCAGTTAGTATAGGAGTGTATAATCTGGGTAGCCCTTCTATCTGTGCTGTCAGTATAGGAGTGGATAATCTGGGTATAGCCATTCTATCTGTGCTGTTAGTATAGGAGTGGATAATCTGGGTATAGCCATTCTATCTGTGCTGTTAGTATAGGAGTGGATAATATGGGTAGCCCTTCTATCTGTGCTGTTAGTATAGGAGTGGATAATCTGGGTATAGCCATTCTATCTGTGCTGTTAGTATAGGAGTGGATAATCTGGGTATAGCCATTATATCTGTGCTGTTAGTATAGGAGTGGATAATCTGGGTAGCCCTTCTATCTGTGCGCTTAGTATAGGAGTGGATAATCTGGGTAGCCCTTATAAATGTGGTGTAACGTTCAGTTAGAGTTTGTCCTGTGGGGGCGATGTCGACCTTGTCGCCTTGGTGGGCAAATGGTCGATGGCGTGTGGGCAAAGGGCACGTGACCCTATCGAGGTAATTAGCCGGAGTGGTCTGATAGCCGGCGCGATAACCGACTTGGACGTCGCTGCGAGCACTATGCGGTGTGGACGTGGAGTGACAAGAGGAATGGGGCGATTCCTGATCTTGGGGCTGGCAGGTGACTTGGTTAATTTACTTGCATTTTCTAACTAGATTGATTTGTGTTATTTAAATAATGTCGGAATATTTTAGTAGCTTTTTTCAAATTTGATTGACGATTGTGTTAAGTTATCGACGAGGTATCGATGTTTATCGGTAGCACGGCCCATTGAAATAAGCAGGCAACTTTTAGCTATCGACTGGTTACCCTTAGCTATCGATCGGTTGCCCTTAGCTATCGATCGGTTGCCCTTATATATGGATTTATTATTTTTATACACTCACTGCTCAGTACTATTTTCAAAACGCCGGACTTACTGACCCAGTTACACTATTTGCTGTAATTCAATCTATCTTTAAAGTCGTTATACATAACCATATTTGATTTTAAGTCTTTTAAAGTAGGGGAACTCTTGGGGTTCGAATTTCACAACATAATTATTCACAAATCAACTATCAGTAACAGCCCAAACCAAAACAGATAGTGCTCCAGGCAATTTATAAGGCATTCAAATAATAAAATAATCAAATTTGTGTTATTATTAGCCTTGCTGTCAAATCATATAATATAATTCATACTTTATTTGAAAGACTGAATAACTACAGTGCACTAGCTATTTTGTTTTTGGCTGTCACTGACAGTTTGTTGGTAAAGTGTATATTCGAACGCCTGGGTTCCCTTCACCTCAAGAGACAGCACTTACTAGTGTTACTGGTTTGTAGGTTTGTTAACTCTTTTCTATTGCATTGCAAGAGCATCTTCTTCGATGTTTTCATTTGCAAAAACATAACAATCGTGTATAATGATTGCGTTGTCCAATCAAAGACACGTATAACAAGCGAGCAAGTCTCTTCGTTTCAGCCTTGCTAAGCACCTTCGAGCTCGAAGTCTTCGCAGCACCGTACTACGCGAACCCGCTGTACCTGGCCGCCTCCCCCGTCGGCCCGTACGGCAGCTACGCCTACCCACCCGTCGTCGGCTACCCTTTCGAGCAGGGCGGGGGTGGCCTCGCATCCAACTACTATCTGGGCATCTCGCCAGCGTACAAACCCGTTTCTTCGTCAAGCTACAACCGTAGGTTCTCGCAAACTACAACCCTAGCGTTTTGACAAGCTTCAACCACAGACATAAGGTTACCCAGATATTCTACCATACTTAGGTATGGCTAAGGCAAGAATTTTGATGCTGGTAACATCATCTACCAGGCCATGGCACCACAAGGTCAATTTTAATTAAGGGGCACATTGTTCCTCTGGTGGTTACAGTTATGGCTTCATCAACCAGGCCATGGCACAAGGTCAATATAATCAATATACCCATTGTTCCTCAGGTGATTACATTTACCTTGGTGACTGGTGAAATAACAACTAACAGTGGCTCCATCCCTTGACTGCCGGCGAAAATATTATTGCGGGCGGAGAACTTTCGCGTATCTGCTTAATTATGGGAGTGGAAAATCTGGGTAACCATATATATATATATAAGTATTACAACCTTAGCGTCTCTTCAAGCGACAACCCTAGCGTTTTGACAAGCTACAACTCCACTGTCTCTTCAGCCTACAAACCCGGGGTCAGCTACATCGTCGCCAACGCAGGGCCAGCACTGACTCGCAAGCCGGACTCTCAAAGCTACGTGTCTTCCAACAACGCCTTGGCAGCCGCCGTCGAGAGAATGGTGATCGTGTCGGACTACGATCCTCTCACTGCCAAGAGCCAGGAGTCGGACAATCTCGGTGGAGACGTCGCCATTGGGAAGGTTGGGTTGCGTTGGGTTGCGTTGGGTTGCGTTGGGTTGCGTTGGGTTGCGTTGGAGCTGGAAACCTTTAGTTTGTATTTTTCAGCTTAGGAGTTAGGTACATGTCACAATATTTACAGTTACATACAATTCCGGTGGCTGTTAGTCATTTAAATACAGATTTACAAATATTGTTTAGTTCTAGCAGAGTAGGAAACCCTTTCATGCTTTCCTTTGGCAGCTCGTTCCACATTCTTGAGGTCCGACCGAGGAGGGAGTACCGTCCAATGTTTGTACTGTAGTGTTTGAGGTTCAGTTTGTATTGGTGGTCCAACCTTTGAACTGTCACGGGTACTTTTGAAACCTCGCACCTGCCTAGGGACCTTCGGGATCTCTAGAGATTACCGTTATCGGTCCTAATTGGATAAAATCCCTATAATTGTCCCGATTATTATTTTGTCAACTTTTTAGTCAAAAACGATGTAATAAGAGTTACGTAATCCAAGTGTATGAACAACCAATGGGTGAGTGGTTATGTTTTTTACTGGAAATTTGGTGGTGGTCAAAAAGTTAATATTTAACCTTTTAAAAGAAGTGTCATTCAGAGTGCTGAGCAAGAATACAAGGAGTCACGTAGTATTTAGGTCCCCGAGGGCCAGGAGTAATATTTTAAAGTGGTCTTGCATCCCGACACCACAAACTCTTTTTGACTTGTACAGTGACAGCATCCAGTGTATGGATATATTCACCACATGTACGTTTTAAATCTTAAGAAAGCGATCTCGCGGTACTTAATGTTTTTATGTTTTGTTTTCAATGTTTTTGTTGTTGTTTTTATCATATGGCACTACTTTGTTGCCACCTAAGTGTCATAAAGGCTAAATTTAAAATTTAAAAAATACGAAGAAAATTTACCTATGTTTACACGGTTCAATGTTTCATTCAATGCATTGAACTCAAGGTTGAATTATATTCATTGAACGAAACATTGAATGCTCGTGAAGAGCCGTTTACACGACGCAATGTTTTAAATTCATTGAAAATGATGGCAAGCCTTCCAAAATAGTTGTTTCTAGAAGGCAGTGGCATACCCATTCCTTCTATTGAAAGGAAACTTGAACGATATTTAGAACACGTCCTAAATGAGAAACCATTGAATCCAACCTTGAATTCAACGATTCATTCAACGATTCATTGAATTTAATTAAATTGTAGTTTAGACGGTTCAATTAATTGAATTCAACATTCAATTCAATGCATTAAACGAAACATTGTATTCAATGCATTAAGCGAAACATTGAACCGTGTACAGTACCAAACCATCGATGGCTCGCCTCCCTCGTCCTTCCAGACCCGACGCCGCCGACGCCAAACAACGACCGGATCTTGCGAGTTCGTGGCCAACGCGCGCCTCAACACTCTCGTGGCGTCCAACACTCTAACGCGTCGCGACGCCCTCCTGCTGATCGCCAGTCCGATGAGCAGTCCCGTCCCCGTCGCGCGCATCCTGGCCAACCGCGCGACACTGTTGGCGCTCGGCAAACGCACCAATCTCTATCTGGCCACCGTGCCGTCAGAGAAGGCGCGCACGGCGACGCAGCTGGCGGACATCGAAGCGGCCAACGCCGACATTGCGGCGGTGGCCAGCGCTGAGGGTGACGTGCGGGTTGTGGACTACGCGGCGAAGGTGAGGCGAAGGACCCTCACAGGTACACAGTTGTGTGCATTAAAAAAAATGTATTAAATTGGTGTCTGAATGCTAATAAATAAATCCAAGGTGTATCATCAAATTTCGAATTTCAGTAAATTTTTATCGTTAAAAATTATAAAAATTGTAACGATCTCATTTTGACTCAAATTATTTCGGTGACAGTTCACTAGTCCTAGAACTAGGTGGAAAGCATTTTTGCAGAAACCCTGTATAAATGACCCGTAGTTTTGTCACATTTTCTAAATTTTTGCCCCAGTGTAAATTTTCTATGGAAAGTCTTGCAATCAAGTTGCGTTAGTGCGTTTTTTAAATTATTTCTACGCGTTAGTGCGTTTTTTGGAAGTGCGTTAAATTTCTGGCCGAGTTTCACTAAACCAAGGCTAACGAAAAACGGCCAATGTTCTACCAGGATTTTCTTGACCAGAACTTTTTTCTGCCTCTTCCCGAAGGTTACCGAAGTTGTTCGCCAAGGCACGAGCCTGACTCCGTCAGCGATGTGCGCGTGGGTCAGAGCGCAGGTGTCAACACAGACTTCTACGTTTGAATCGAACGAACAAACCTCACTTAGAACAACGACCTCCCCAACAACAACAACGTCTGCCAGAACAACAACGACTTCCCCAACAACAACGACGACGACGACAACAACAACAACTCCTAGAACAATGACGACTTCCCCACCAACAACGACAGCGACCCCCCGAACAACAACGATTTCCCCAACAACAACAACAACCACCACTTCTCCAACAACCACAACAACAACAACAACAACCACCGCCACTTCCCCAACAACAACAACAACAACAACAACTTTACCACCAACAACAACTACGACTCCCCCAACAACGTCATTCACTTCCCCAACAACAAATATAACTACTTCCCCAACAACATATACTACTACTTTCCCAGCAACAACAACTTCAACCCCAACGACGACGACGACGACTTCCCCTACAATTACGACATTTTTACCACCAACAACAACGAGTATCCCAACAACAACAACTACTTCTACTTACCCGCCAACAACAACGAGTATCCCAACAACAACTACTACTTCCCCAACAACAACAACTACAACAACTTCCCCAGCAACAACTACTACAACAACTTCCCCAGCAACAACAGCTTCAACCACAACAACGGCGACGACAGCAAAGCCCTCGACCACACCGTGGGGCGGTAATTTGAACGCTGATATTCACATTTCAATTGCGCTAGACCATATGCTTCAGTTTTTTTTCACTGCACCGGTCTTTCCCTTTTGCAATGTTTTTTAATTAAATATTACGCTATTTTCAGATGAAACTTCTACTGGAATTTCAGGAGGAGTTGACGTTGAAACAACGACTGAGTCAATGACGACCACTCCGGATATGACGACCACTCCGGATATGGCTACCACATCGATTGCTCCTTCCTCAATTTTAACAACTACTCCTAGAACAACAACTACTACTTTAACAACGACTTTCCTGACAACAACGCCTCTTAGGCCGACTACCCCGAATATCACCACGCCGTTGACGACGACAGCTGCGCCGACTACCGCAGACAAAGGCGGTAATGTTACTGACTTTCTCTCGTTGAAAGGAAAACTCATTGATACTTTCAGATGATAGCTTCTTATGAGTTTTTCAACTAACTTCCTTGTATTGTAAACGTTTTTATACTGAACTACAGCTACTTCGAGTGGCGACGTTGAAACTACTACTCCTTTGATGGCTACTACAACACCGGAAGTTACTACCACATCGGAAGTTACGACCACAGCGGAAGTAAAGATAATTTCGCTGAATTCGACCACGACACGGACAACGACAACTCCTTCAACGACGATGGCTGCACCAACAACTCTACACAGAGGTGGTAATTTGTTAGCCTTTCTCTTTTTGAAAGGCAAACCCCAATGTTTTAGAACAGTAGATGTGAACTTTGACAACTTTCGTTAAAAATGAATGTTTTATTCCACTACAGCAACTACTAGTGGCGACGTTGAAACCACGACTTCGTTGATGGCTACAACCATACCGGAAGTAACAACCACACCGGAAGTGACGACCACTCCGGATGTGACGACCACTCAAAAAACCATGTCGTCAAAAACCCCAACGACTCTGATGACGACCACGCCTTCAACGACTTCTGCGGCGCCATCAACTACTGAAGGAGGCGGTAATATAAATATTTCTTTGACAAGGTTTTGCTACTCTTAAACTAAAACGATTTTCCGTTAAAGTACTGTCGTTTATTATGAATGTTTTCATGCGAAACTACAGCACATTCAAGCAGTGACGTTGAGACGACGACTCCGTTGATGACTTCTACCACACAAGAAGCGACTACCACACCGGAAGTTACGACGATACTGGAAATTACGATCACTTCTCAAAAAACGACTTCATCAAAGACCACTTCGACTCCTTCAACGACAAATCCTTCAACGACGACTCCTTCAACATCCTCAACTTCTTCAACGACGACGGCCACGTCTACAACCGCAGGCAAAGGTTGTTATATTTCAAACTTTCTCTCTTTTGAAAGGATAAACCACTGCTACTAAATATTTTCTTGTGTCGATAATGTTTTCATACGAAACTACAGTATCTACCGGCGCTGACGTGGACACGACGACTCCGCTGCTGACTACAATCACACCGGAAGTTACAACAACACCGGAAGTAACGACCACATCAGAAGTTAATATCATTTCGCTGAATTCAACCACGCAAAGGACAACGTCAACGTCTTCAACGACGACTGCAACATCAACAATCAAAGACTTAGGCGGTAATATTTCCTACTGTATCTCTTTGAGAGGCAAAAACCTTTGTAATAGAACAACTTTCGTTAGTAGTTAATGTTTTCATACGGACTTCAGGAACTACCAACGGTGGCGTTGTAACGACGACTCCGCTGATAGCTACTACCACACCGGATGTTACGACCACCCAGGAAGTAACAATGACACCGGAAATTAAGATCACTGTGCAACACACGACCACTCCTTCAACGACGACTCCTTCAACAACCTCAACTTCTTCAGCGATTTCAGCCCAGTCATCAACCGCAGACAAAGGTGGTAGCATTTCAGAATGTATATTTTTGAAATTAAAAAGCCACTGATACTAAAAATTTCTTCTGTTGTAAAATGTTTTCATACGGACCTACAGCAACTAGCGGCGGTGATGTAGAAACCACGACTCTGTTGATGGCTACAACCACGCCGGAAGTGACGACCACACCGGAAGTGACGACCACGCCGGAAGTGACGACCACACCGGAAGTAACGACCACCCCGGAAATGAAGATTACTGAGCTAAATTCAACCACGCTAAGGACAACGACAAATCCTTCAACGACAACGCCTTCAACGTCAACGTCTCCAACGACGACTGCAGCACCAACAATCACAGATGGAGGCGGTAATATATCTGACATTCTCTGTTTGAACACCATTGCCATTTTAAGACAACCGAACGGTTGATGCGAACTTTTGGAACTTTCGTTAATAGTATTTTTTTGTACGAACTACAGCAACTACCAGTGGCGACGTTGAAACCATGACTTCGTTGATGGCTACAACCACGCCGGAAGTAACGACCACACCGGAAGTAACGACCACGCCGGAAGTTACTACGACTCCGCAAGTAACGCCTTATTCGACAAAAACTACCGTGGCGCCTCCACTGTTAACAATTTGACCGTCACGCCGACAACTTTACAAGAAGGCGGTAATACTTGAAGGAGCCCTCCGAATTGCTTCTAAAAGAACATATAGTGTACAGAATACCAATTAATTAAACATCCCGTTTGCATTTATTGAAAAAAAAAATCGTAGGAATAATCGCACATTTTCGTTTTGGCGTTGCACCTCCTCGTGACGTATCCTTGGGAAACGGCTGGCGCCAGCAGCATGCGCTACGCAGTGGCAATTGCATCTCAATGGACAGCGACATTACATCGAATTGTTGTAAAGAGCCATCTCAAATACGAGCGTTACTGAGCACGGCTCTATCGATGTAATTACAAAAAACATTGATTTGCTAAACATAACAGACACCACAAGGTATTTCATGTCCGCCCTTCAAATAACTCTCCTCGTCTCCTTTCTTCGGCTAGTTTAACATTATTTTCCGCGATTTCTGTTTGAGAGAACTCTGGATCTATATTACACTGAGGTCCTGCCATTTGCACTCCAAATCGACAAGCGACCCGACCGCTAAAGCTAGCGGCCTGCTGCTGTGTGTTTGCTTGCTAAAGATGGGACGAGCAAACATGAGTCACATAACTATAATATTATCAACTGATGAAATTCGGTGACGTTTTACAGCAGTTTTTTTCTCAAGAAGTATGAGATTCTATAAGTGATTAATACACTTTATCGATACACTATACCATATCGATAATACAAATAAGTTAATCGCACGAACTGCATCTGTTCTAAACTCTCATCAGCTTGTATCGACACATAGACCATCGATGCACACAAAAGGGCCAAATAAATTCCAGAAATGGTTTTATTGTCTCCGTTTCAAGTGTCACAAAATTTGATGCATAATTTGGTGTGTTTTTTTACTACTACTGTGTTATCGGAGGCATTGTTCTTTGCAAGATTAATTCGATAAAATATCTCGAAAAGTTGATGATTACTAATTGATGCTGATAATGATACCACATCGTAATTAATTATAGTAAAATATGCATGCGAGGACACTTTTTTGTATAATTGCTAATTGAGATTATAGAATGCAACAGCACATTGTTATACTATCAGGGGTGAATGCAAAAGCATATAATATAAATGTTATGCATTTATTAAATTATTTAAAAGAAATGTCTTCGGTTTGGGTTCTTTTGAAACAATGTCTTTGAAAATAAATGTGTTCGTGCTAATTTTGTCGGTTCTCATTCGATTCCCCCCTCCCCCATTTTTCACTAATTATTATCCCATTTCAATTCACACTCATGTAACTCCACTTTAAATGGACTCACGATTAATTACTGGCTAATTGAGATTACTATTCCCAAATCGTGTTCTTGCTTTTTATCTGTAAAATCACTAGACACAAATCGCATTTAAATCTAAACTTTGGCACCGATGAAGTGAATATTGATGTAATTATTATTTACAGAATTGAAAGTCATTTATTTCCATACAAGCTAATCACGATAGGTACAGACATGCATGGTCAAACAATGTTACCCACTTAGTTCATGATTGATCCATCGTATTTTTTTTAGCACGTGTACGTTTAAGTTTGCCGAATATATTTTTTGTATTTTTATATGCATCTGATAGCAGCTATCAGTCTAAATTGTGTGTATATAAAAGAGTTCGTTGGTATTTTTGTTTGCAGTTGTATAGAGAACAAGAAAAGTACGGATCTTAATGAGCCAAAAGTAAGTGATTTAATTACAAAATCCATTATACACTTAGTAAAACACTTCAATATTTTTCTCACTTTCAGACAACGTATAGCTTCCATTGTTTCTAGCTTCTTAGACTTATGTCTATAGTTTTCCTATCTTTGACACTTGTTTTGATAAAAAAATATTTCATATTAGGATTTGAATGCTAAATGAAAGGTAAACCACCGAGAATTTTATTTAGCATTTAGTAACTTTTGTATTTTTTTGTTGTTGTATTGGTAGCCTTAAAAATAAATGTCTGTACATCATTTGATATTAAGACAATAAACAGATTAAATGTATATATATTTAGTAACACCACATTAGTCATACAAAAATAATCGGAACAAGACAAAAGCATAAAGCCAATCTTTGTACAGGATGATCGGCTTTCTTGTTTTATTATTATGTACACAAATTAGCCTCCCAAAAATGTTGTCCATTCCGGGATTTGAACCCGGGATTCAAATCCCGGAATGGACAACATTTTTGGGAGGCTAATTTGTGTACATAATAATAAAATGAATAGCCAATTACGAGCTTTCGTAATTTAAATAAGATTAAAAGGGCTTTCTTGTTCTTCTGGTCGCGGCCGCAGCGACAGCTGCTCCATCTGGACAGGTAAGTGGATGATTTCATGGATTTGACGAATTTCTTAGGAAATTGTAAGATCCATTTGCCAAGGTTCTTTATTGCATTTTTCCCTCAAGCATATTTTTTCACTCTTGAAACTTGAAAGTATCATCAATATTAGGTATTTACAAAAATGATGATGTTGATGTTTAATTAAAATTACCGCCAGGTCCTCTTGACCAAGGTTCTTTTATATGAATAATCTCACCTTCACGAAAGTTGTGCTTGGATAAATGATTTTACCTTTGAATGACCATTACAGAAGCAATGGAAATTACAGAAAAATTGTAAGTCCCCTAATTGCCGATTTGTTTAATCTTTCCAATTTCTAAATATAATTCCCGTTTTATATATAATCCCTTTTGGCACAATATGCTCTTGTGGAAATATTAATGAATCGATTTGCAGTCGGCCCATGACAAGCAGTGGCGTGCGGTGACGGACGGCTGCGGCGAGACGAAATCGTGCTTCCTCTTCCCCGAAGACTGCTTCGCCACGCAGGACTGCACAGTGGGCGTGTCTATCCTGGTGGTCGGCTCGACCTACACCTTCGAGTTGCAATCTGTCGGGGGCGTGTACGCCGCCGTGGGGATCTCTAGCGACCCGACCATGGTATGATGGAGCAATGCCACTGATTTTGGGAATTTTGCATGGAGATTGTATCTAGCAAGTGAGGGATGACTGATTTTGGGTTTTCTTCATGGAGATTTTATCTAAAATGTTAGGGATGAATTAGGGACGTGCGATGCGGAAAACTTGAGTGCGGCCAATCAACACGAGTTTGCATTCTTGGCTGAGGCTGACGCTTTTTGCTGGACCTCTTGTGGCATGGGTCTATTTTAACCAAAGTTGGGTGGCGCATAATTTCTTATAAGCATACGTGTAATCCAGGCAGTATTTATTTATTTATTTATTTATTTACAGCTTTATTGTTTTTTTAAATACAAAAGGCGGCATTCAATATAAATTGCTCTTCCATGCAACCAAATTTTAACTTACAATAATTAATATTATTTACATAGATAATGATTATAACTAGTATAAAAATTAAAATATACCTTCCATTACACTCTTTTTAACTTCTCTATGAAACATATATTTTCCCATAGTTTTAAAGCTAGGGGGTAGTGTGTTATAAATTGTTGACGCTTGATGTGTGAATGACCCTTCGTATTTGGCTGTTCGGTGTTTTTCTGTAGTAAGTAAGTTCTTGTTACGTAGGTTGCGATGGTTTTCTTCGTATCTTGTTTTAAGTTTTCTGCATAAGTATTCTGGTTTTTCTGTATTTAATATATGGTGAACAGTATTGAGCATATGAACTTTACGTCGATTATCCATCTTCAGCCAGCCTGCTTTTTCAATGCTTGATGTGATGTGTTCTCTATTGTTAATGTTATAAATATATCGTGCACACGAGTTTTGGATTTTTTGTAGTATGTTAGAATTGCTTACTGAAATATTGGGTCCATAAACCACGTCACAATAATCCAATGTAGATAGAATGAGAGATTCACACATGTAAATTTTTGCTGATGTTGGCAATATTTCCTTGAATCTGTAAATTGATCTCAACTTATTTCTTGATTTATTTCTAATGTTATTCACGTGTGCTTCAAAGTTCAGGCTGTGGTCCAATATGAGTCCCAGATTTCTTGAGGTCTCAGAGAGTTCTATGTCGGTTTCATTTATCTTGATTTTGAAATTATTTTCTATTACTTTTTTTCGCTGAACTTCCGTGCCTATGAGCATTGACACTGTTTTCTTGGGGTTTATGATCAGCGCACGATCTGTAGACCATTTTAATATATTTGCTAGATCATGGTTGATTTGTTCTTGTGATATATTCGTATCATTAGGTTTAAAGGAAAAGTAAATTTGAGTGTCATCTGCATATTGTTTTATCTTGCATCCTACCACTGCTTCATGAAGATCTGCGGTATAGATGGTAAACAGCAAAGGGCCCAATATCGATCCTTGTGGAACACCTGACTTTATTTCCATGGATGAAGATTCCATTGTACTTGTGTCAGTCCTAAGAACAACTTTCTGAAATCTTCCTGTGAGATAACTTTTAAACCAATTTTGAGTATAGTCATTAGAGCATATCCTCCTTAGTTTGGCAAGGAGAAGATCATGGTGGATAGTGTCAAATGCCTTTGAGTAATCCAGCAAAACAAGGCTAGTTACTTTTGATGAATCAATACCTTTTAGAATATCATCAGTAACATCCAGTAATGTTGTAGTAGTACTATGATGTTTTCTAAACCCTGATTGTGTCTCAGGAAGGATATTATTTTCTTCAACATACTTGGTTAGTTGCTTGTGTACTGCTTTCTCTAAAATTTTTGATAGTATTGGCAATATTGTTATTGGGCGCAAATCATTTATCTGTTGTGGATTATTAATTTTTGGTATTGGTGTTATCATACCTTTTTTCCAAAGTTCTGGACATGTTCCTGTGGAGAGGGAATGATTTATTACATTAGTGATGGCTCCAGCACATATTGGTAGACAAAGTTGAAGCATTTTCAGTGAGATACCATCAATACCCATGGCATTTGTTTTTATTGTTCTTATTAGTTCCAATGTTTCAGAGACACTGGTCGGACGAAATTGTAATCCTTTTCTGTTGCAATCAGGTGATCTGTTGTTGTTGTAACAACTCTCCAATAACTTTTCGTTTATAGTTTGGTTGCCTCCAACATTGATTAAATATGTATTAATTTTATCTGGGTCACACAGCTCTTCAGCTCTTCAGGTAGTGTAAATAAAGGTGGGTATACGCTGATTTTTTATCCACGTGGAGGGGGGTGGGGAGGAGCAGTAAAAATGAAACTGAATTCTCATTTCCACATTTTCGTCACACTGAAGTTAGACACTGATGTTCCACACTGCAGTTATTGCTGATTTTTTTACTATAGCAATCTGTACAAAAACAGGATATACAATGGTTAGCACCAATTTTGAATACTCCTTTTGGTAGATGCCCCACCTAAGAAGGTTTGACAGCAAGTTTGGTAAGATGGCATTGGGTATTTTTAACTATTTCTATTCTTATGCCAGCTATTCCAGCCAGCATGAGAGATTCAATGGGATGTAATGTCAGAAATCTTTCTCGAGGGAAGGGTTTTGTCGCTAAACATTTCTTGTCTCTGAATTGCAGCGACCTCCAACTCTCTCCTGCAGGACATTCAATGGAATGTAATGTCAGAAATCTTTCTCGAGGGAAGGGTTTTGTCGCTTAACATTTCTTGACTCTGAATTGCCGCGACCTCTAACTCTGTCCTGCAGGACATTCAATGGAATGTAATGTCAGAAATCTTTCTCGAGAAAGGGTTTTGTCGCTAAACATTTCTTGTCTCTGAATTGCAGCGACCTCCAACTCTCTCCTGCAGGACATTCAATGGAATGTAATGTCAGAAATCTTTCTCGAGGGAAGGGTTTTGTCGCTTAACATTTCTTGACTCTGAATTGCCGCGACCTCTAACTCTGTCCTGCAGGACATTCAATGGAATGTAATGTCAGAAATCTTTCTCGAGGGAAGGGTTTTGTCGCTAAGCATTTCTTGACTCTGAATAGCTGCGACCTCCAACTCTGTACCGCAGGACGAGAGCAGCGTGATCGAGTGCGTCAACGACGCCGCCTCCGGCGCCGACAAAGTGAGTCTGTACGCGTCGTACAACAAGTTGCACGCGAACACGCGCGAGCCTCCACCATACACGGGTCTCACCCTACTCGACGGCAGCTACGACGCCGCCACCAAGACAGCGGCGTGCACGTTCACACGCGCCGAGTCCACCACTTATCAGGGCGTCGAGTTCAATCTGGCTACCACGCCGTTCCATGTGCTCATCGCTGTCGGATCGACCGCCACTGGTACGTGGATCGGTAGTCTAGAATTTAAGATTTTCGGATTGATTTAACTTTAAAATGGACATTTTCTTGGCTACAAGTATTAACGTAAAGTTTTGAAAAAACCGCGTGTTGCTAAAGAGTGTCTTGATGAGTGATGAAAAGACAAGTCCAGGCACGAGGAGCGAACCCTTGGAGCAGTGTGTTTTCGCTTGAAGGCCGATGCCAGGGTGTCAGAAAGGCTGTGAGGTCTTATGGACTTTGCATTAAAATCACCCTTATTTCAAATATTTGCATCAACGAAGATATCAAGATGTAATAGTGATTTTTGCGGATAATTTAAATTTCAATATCAAGATACCAACATGAGCTTGTTGTCAGGTCTCCAAACTCGGCAAAAACCCGCCTTACTCCTGTGAATCTTGTGAATTCTAAACTACCGCATGATGTGACTAGACTCCATTTCATGTTAAGAAGAAGAATGGTTTCTATCTTCCAAGTTAGCCCACTCCTGATAGACACCAGCTAAGAGTTTAAAAACTTACAAGCCATGTTTTCGGAACTGCAGTGGATCCTTCTTACCTTCTTAAGATGATTCAAGACACCAAAGTGAGCGATGTAAAAAAAGTAATATATTTCCAATTCTTTAATAATGTGGTTGTGATTTAGCATGTTTTTGAAGTAATACAAAAATGTAAGAAAAATAAAATACTGCTACCTCACGCTTGTGGCTTCAAATTTTTAATTCTCGCAAAGGTTTCCAGGTTCCGGTCAGGCTTCTATACCAATTGTCCGATCAAGATGGGACACACATATTTGGAATCTACGAGCTTCCGACTTTATGACAGTTGGTTTTAAATTTTAAAACGTGTCTAATTTTTCTGCTG
Organism: Nemoura dubitans; assembly: GCA_921293005.1. Taxonomy (NCBI): domain Eukaryota; kingdom Metazoa; phylum Arthropoda; class Insecta; order Plecoptera; family Nemouridae; genus Nemoura; species Nemoura dubitans. The sequence continues at coordinate 11,150,067 of OV121078.1, read as the reverse complement.
ACAGTTTGTTCAAAATCACTTAATTCTTGCCCCATTTATTTAGAGTTATCACAAATAGTTTTCTCAGCCAATATCATGAAATATGATCCTGGTTCTATCTGGTCATGACAAGACAATTATTCTGCGCTTGGAAAAAAAATCCCGCGGTTTGCTATCCATAATATTGTGTCTTCCTGACCGGAACTACAGATTCACCCATTTTTAGGGTTGCCCAAAAAATTGCCGTCGAGTAGGGTGAGACCCGTGTATGGTGGAGGCTCGCGCGTGTTCGCGTGCAACTTGTTGTACGACGCGTACAGACTCACTTTGTCGGCGCCAGAGGCGGCGTCGTTGACGCACTCGATCACGCTGCTCACGTCCTGCGGGACAGAGTTGGAGGTCGCAGCAATTCAGAGTCAAGAAATGTGTAGCGGCAAAACCCTTCCCTCGAGAAAGATTTATGACATTACATTCCATTGAATGTCCTGCAGGACAGAGTTGGAGGTCGCGGCAATTCAGAGTCAAGAAATGTTAAGCGACAAAACCCTTCCCTCGAGAAAGATTTCTGACATTACATCCCATTGAATCTCTCATGCTGGCTGGAATAGCTGGCATAAGAATAGGAATAGTTAATACCCAATGCCATCTTACCAAACTTGTTGTCAAACCTTCTTAGATGGGGCATCTACCAAAAGGAGTATTCAAAATTGGTGCTAACCATTGTATATCCTGTTTTTGTACAGATTGCTATAGTAAAAAAATCAGCAATAACTGCAGTGTGGAACATCAGTGTCTAACTTCAGTGTGACGAAAATGTGGAAATGAGAATTCAGTTTCATTTTTACTGCTCCCCCCCACCCCCCTCCACGTGGATAAAAAATCAGCGTATACCCACCTTTATTTACACTACTGCCTGGATTACACGTATGCTTATAAGAAATTATGCGCCACCCAACTATGGTTAAAATAGACTCATGCCACAAGAGGTCCAGCAAAAAGCGTCAGCCTCAGCCAAGAATGCAAACTCGTGTTGATTGGCCGCACTCAAGTTTTCCACATCGCACGTCCCTAATTCATCCCTAACATTTTAGATAAAATCTCCATGAAGAAAACCCAAAATCAGTCATCCCTCACTTGTTAGATACAATCTCCATGCAAAATTCCCAAAATCAGTGGCATTGCTCCATCATACCATGGTCGGGTCGCTAGAGATCCCCACGGCGGCGTACACGCCCCCGACAGATTGCAACTCGAAGGTGTAGGTCGAGCCGACCACCAGGATAGACACGCCCACTGTGCAGTCCTGCGTGGCGAAGCAGTCTTCAGGGAAGAGGAAGCACGATTTCGTCTCGCCGCAGCCGTCCGTCACCGCACGCCACTGCTTGTCATGGGCCGACTGCAAATCGATTCATTAATATTTCCACAAGAGCATATTGTGCCAAAAGGGATTATTTATAAAACGGGAATTATATTTAGAAATTGGAAAGATTAAACAAATCGGCAATTAGTGGACTCATTCAAAGGTAAAATCATTTATCCAAGCACAACTTTTGTGAAGGTGAGATTATTCATATAAAAGAACCTTGGTCAAAAGGACCTGGCGGTAATTTTAATTGCCCCATTTATTTAGAGTTATCACAAATTGTTTTCTCAGCCAATATCATGAAATATGATCCTGGTTCTATCTGGTCATGACAAGACAATTATTCTGCTCTTGGAAAAAAATCCCGTGGTTTGCTATCCATAATATTGTGTCTTCCTGAACGGAACTACAGATTCACCCATTTTTAGGGTTGCCCAAAAAATTGCAGGCAAAATTTCCAACAGAGATGTACCTTAGATTTTTTTAAGTACTTTTCTTATGTCACAATGGTCATGACATAACAATTTCTCTAGAATAATTGGTTACAACCCGTGGTTTTGATACGCCTTAACGTTACATGGAGTTTAGGCTGCAATGTCAATCTCTATTTTCCCATTAAAAAATGTTTCCGCAACATGTATACCAATAATATTGAGCAGAAAACTTTATGGCCAACCCGCTCATGTTTCAACGCGAATACTTTGGCCGCGTTTCCTAGTAGCTTGAAAAGAAAAGAAAAAAAAACCCAAAACTTGCTTTTGCTATAAATACTTGTATATGACTTCTTTGTTAATATTGAAGAAAACACATGTTTCCATATTCAGATTCCATTATATACATGTGAATTGCTTCTTCTATCTTTTAGTCAAGTTAATGGTTATAACCTTTACACTACCTTTCCGGTGGCTTTACGGTGGTTACCTCGTCCAGTCGGGACGGAGGTGATGCGACATTAACAAAATCAATTATAGAAAATAAATTAATTCACATTGGCAAGATCACCTTTTTTGCAAGTACGGAAAAAGTGCCGTAATTTATGTGCTTTTCGTACAGAGCAGGAGCAGAAACCTTTTTTAATTTTCTTCTAGCATAAAAATTACGGCATTTAGGCCATTAGAATTGCGTTAAATCCATTGCAAAACTTGACAGTGGACTCAACTATCACCTTGGTCGATTCACATTTCACGGAGCAAGGCAGTTGCTGATAAGCAAACTGGTTTGTCATGACAAGATTTGGACCCTCTATGCACGTCATTTAGTTTCTCCATGTGCTCATCTACGTGGTCGGTACCTGGCCTACCTCTGCTGTTTTCAGTCAAACCTTCCTGAGGACATCGCCGAAATTCGACTGGCACGTTTTCAAAGTCCAGAGGTGTACGCATCGACTATACGATATCCACGTCGTCTCGATGCTCTTCAATCAGCGACAACAGACCTGGGTTTGACTTCGCAGCGTCACACGTCAACGAACTCAACCCCGAGTCAACAATGTCAACTTCGACGGCGACAGCGTCACTCTCCTCCTCTCATCAGGCGCCATCTTCACACTGCTCAACAGCTGGATCATATCTCGAGGTGCCATCTTCACACCGCTCAACAGGTGCATTATGTCTCGAGGTGCCATCTTCACACTGCTCAACAGGTGCATTATGTCTCGAGGTGCCATCTTTACACTGCTCAACGACAAGCCGTTGAACAATATACTTGACGACAAACGCGTACTGCGATGCACTTTTCGTAATGATTTCGATTTCAGGGGTAGGACCTTGAACTTGGATTGTCTCTGGAACAACACTAGCGGAACAACCGGCACTAAGATGATTTCGTTTCTTATATCTCAACCTCGGATTTTTTGGTTTGAATTTGATGTTTTTCGTGGCAGGTTTGTAGGCGACTGCCGGGGGCAAGTCTTTAAAGACGCGGGTAATCCAAAAGCCTCTGGTCTTGTCATTCATCACCACGAAGAACATGAACATGAAGAACCCTTGTATCGGATCCAGTGCCTTGTTGATGTACACCATGGCGGTGCTGTGAAACACGAGGTCATTGAACATCTCGAACACTGCCGGGATGCCGAACAGGAAGAACATCTTCACGGTCTGTTTTACTTGTCGCATGACCACGTCTTTGTTGGATCCGCCGTGACGTTGAAGTTCGTCGTCGTCCCAGAGACCGCACCCGTTGGTGATGACGCGCACGATCGCCGCCAGCAGCCCCACGTTGAGCAGGGTGATGACGACCACCGGCACCAAGTAGAGGACGTAGTGCGTCATCTTGTCCGGCGTGCAGAAGTGTACCTTCACATCCCAGGAGAGCAGGACGGCCAAGGGTAGAAGAGGAACGCTCCAGGCCAGAGCGCTGACCTTGAGCAGGAGGTGCGAGGTCGTTGCCGATGCCCCCACCATGCCCGAGAAGCGTTTGTACTGCAGCACGGACATGACCAGGCCCCAGCAGTGGTGGACAAGCCGCGTGTAATGGACGCTCACGGTGAACGCCACTAGTCCCACGTCCATGTACTTCATGTCCGCGTAGATGGTGTGCGTCTCGCGGAACATGGTCAGCACGAGGTACAAGAAGTAGGAGAGCGACAGGTGCAGCAGGATCTTGTTGCCGAGCTCCTCACGCCATTCGGGGAACAGAACGGCGGTCACGGCGATCATGATCAAGCCGACGAGCGAGTACGTGGACCCGATGAGGTAGACGACACTGGAGCCCTCCACAGTTTTGACCAGCATGAAGTTGGGTTCGGTCGTGTACTCGTAGATGATGATCCTTGAAACATTGTTTCTGGGTATCGTGCATGTGCAAGACTCGTGACGTGACAGTTGTTGAACTTGACATATGTCTTGGGTCCAGTTATTGGCCGTCTCGTCCCAAGTTGCGCATGCGGTCTTGATGTAATCTCGGGGCTCGTTGGTTGGCTGGAAGTAGACTTCGACGCGCGTCTCTTGTGTATGCTGTCTACCGTCAATTTCAAATAAGACGTCCACCTGTCGGGAGTTGAAGACGGGAGCGGATGTCATCGAGTACGGATAGGGAGACACGTTCATGGGATAAACTATAAATATCATGCGACTTGCATAGAGAACATCGCTGTCGGTAGCAAAGCAGGCGAACAAAGGGTTGGAGTAAAGAGCTTCCGCTGCCGCCGATGCATTCGTGTAGAGCACTGCCGTAGCGTCGTCTCTGCCGTATTGCAAGCCACTAGTATACTGTATGCCATCCTTGTACGTGTACATAGAGCTGATAGCGACGAACGACATGTCCGAGTGGACAGTGACGTCGACGTCGACACTGCTCAAGAGTACGGCGTTGGAAAAGAGGTCGTTGCCGAGCTCGGCACTCTTCAAGCTCCACACGCCGGGGAAATCAAACCTCAGTCGTATCCCTTGATAATAATTGTCTGACGTTAGTTGTCGATACGCTTTGCTGAAATCTTCTAGAATTGGTCGTATTTTGCGTTGGCCGTCCTTCATGTCGTCCATGTGCGACATGATCTTCTGGAAGACGTGCATCATGTCGACGATGAGCCGAGCGTCCATCGGCAGCAGCGACGCGTTGTGAATGAGTGCCGCCCCGAGGTCGAAGACGACCGCCGCGTCGGTGCAGGACTCGGCGCCGAACCGCGCGAACACTTCCTGTTCGAACACGGCGTCGATGTAGCTGTACGCGATGCACTGACCGCCGTCGCCCGTCAAGCTGCAGTTGGAGACGTCGACAGAGTCGATGTGCACGACTTGGCAATCACGCGACGTCCAGTGGTTGACGTCGTCGTCCCACACGCCACAGCCAAGGGTGTGGTTTGCCGGTCTTTTGAATGCGAACTCCACGTACTGCTGCCCGTGTTCGACGCCGACCCTCGGCTTCAGGACGACGTCCACCACGCGACTGGCCACGCGTGCTCCGATTGACGGCGGAGGTCGAAAGAAGGTGTTTAGGGGATAGAGAACAAACGCATGTCTCTCGTTGTGCACGGCAACCGAATCGGACACCCGAAGAGCAAATTCATTGCCCGTCCAGTTGAAGCCAGACTCGTTAATGAAGAAAATATCGGGTGGGTACGAGTCTAGAGTGAAGGCCACCTTGCTCGGCAAGCCTAAGACATTGCTGAAACATATAGATATGATAATGGGTTTGAGGGAGTACATCAGAGGTTTGCACACAGTTGAACACTCTGTGCTGTCGATGAAACCCTGTCTGACATTGTGCACGTAATTTGCGTTGGCGCTGTCTTTGGACCGGTAATAAGTGTTAGTCTTTTCATAAAAAACGCTGGGCACAGCATCTGCAAAGCCAGCAAACGGGCGCGGCTGCTGCAAAAGGTACTTGTACATGTTAATGTCAGCGAAAGCTGCTTGCATGTTTATTTCAGCCATACTGCTTCGCACGGGAGCTTGTCTTTCAGATTCGAGGTCGTAGTAGGCAGGTTGGAAGTAGTCAAACAAAAGGTACTGACCGCGAGACCGGGACTCGTTGAAGTTGACCGTCAGACTACAAGTGCACACGCCCAGATAGAGGTCGGGGTTGTTGCGACAACCGCTAGTTGTCCAATTGCCCAGCAGAGCGCTCCACTGCACGCAGGCTGTCTGATAAGTCGACTTTGGCAAGCCGTAAAACATGTGCACGAACTGTTCTTCGGTGTCTTGATTGGTGTTTGTCAGTAAAACGTCCACAACGTGCATGTACACTACTTGCATTCCGTTGATGTAAGACGTCGGCTTGAAGAACTTGTTTGGCGGGTAGATGATGAAGGCGTAACGCGTGTTTTGTTGCACCACCGAATTCGAAAACAACACCGAAAAGTTCATCAGATGAGAAAACAGAATGTTCGCGTCAATGTCTTCGTTCGTCATGAAAAGCTCGACGCCCGAAGTCTCGTTGTAGACGCCGAAGCCGACCGGCAGAGCGCGACGCTGATTGGTCGGATCCGAGTGCACCACGAAGCTGGTCAACAGGTTGTCGCGATGGCCGATCGCGAAGTGACCTTGGACGGGTTTCACGGCCGTCAAGATCGTGCCGATGTCCTCGAGGATCGTGTCCGAGCTTGGGTTTGTCAGGAAGCCTTTGTCAAAAAGCATTACGTTGTTCAAGTGGGAAAGCAATTTCGCCAACAAGTCTGACGAATTCAGGTTACCAGCAAGGTCTCTTATTAGCTGTCGATACTCGGAATAGTTATCCATAGTCCTCGTCACGTTGCCTTCGTGTGACGGAGAGTCAATTACTGTAATTGTCGCCTTATCAACGACTTCATACCGATAAATAATATACTCGCTAACATCACCGTTATATATCATATAACATCGACACAAAACTTTGTAAAAGTCGTCTTCGTCACTCGGCACATTAATCAGAGAGCAGCCGAAACTGGACCATCCCGAGCCAGTATCGTTCCATCTGGCACAGCCGTACCGGACGCGATCCAGCGTCGGTTGTCGCTCCCAGCACAAGGTCAGGACGTGGTACAGATCGCTGACGCCGACGCCGATCTGTCCCAGCATCAGGTCCACCACTCGGTACTGCGTGACAGTTCCCTCCACGTCCGGCAGACGGTGCAGCGGACTCGCGTTTCTCTCATAAACGACAAAAACCACGTGACTTTTCATGTCTGGTTTGGGCAAATTAATTATTTCTATATTAAATCGATCTTCGCGCTCGTCGTAGAGACCCCAATGGCTTTCGGTCTTGTAAAGATCACTCACTTTTTTACTGTAGCCATACACGATGACGACAGCACACGGCGACTGCGAGCAAAACGTTACGAAATTTTCTTTAAAATCTGAAAAATCTTTCTTCGCCAGTGTGCATGAGTACATGGCCACTGCGGAGTCCGACGTGGCGATCAAGGCAGCGTACGACAACGTGCACTTGTCGCCAATCTGCACAGTCTCCAGTTTGATCTTGGACGTCAACGCGGCCGCGAAGCGCATGATCTCAGAGACCGTTGCCGTCTCGCGATCGTCGATTGGTTGCGAGCTCGGCTCCAGTCGCACGATGCGATCGAAAATCTTGGAGATTTCGACGACAGACGCGGCGTGTTTGCGTAGCGCCAGATCCCGCAGCTGTCCGGCTATCTCCCGAAGACTCGGCCATCTCCCCGGGGACACAGTTCGTGGGCCCGACTCCAGCGAGTCTTGCGTCCTCTCAAGGGACTTCGGGGCGAAAGCGTTTGAACCCCACTGCAGTCTCCAAGGTCGATACGGGCTCAGCCCGGTCCTTGTTACACCGAACATGCTGCCATCGGACGTCGATGGCTTCGTCTTTGACGGACCGATGTAGCCGATGACAGATGGCGTCTCTCCTGAAGTCAACATCAGCATCAGCATCAGCGTCAACGTTGGCGTCTTCGGATACATGTTCCTCCGGCGTACGGAATCACAGGACAACAGCACTGAACGTGCGTTCGCTTTCAGGGAGTCGAGACTGACTGACTGGCAAGTCAAGTCCAATTGTTTGGTTCACCTTGGTCAGTTTGGTATTCGCAAATGTTATTATTTTTATACGTGTTTTCCTCGAAAACGGTGATAATTTTTGTGTTAATACTAATTGGAGCGGCCAACCAATGGCCTTGCATGAAAGCCAGTGTAAAACATTCTAGAACACCGTACATTTTGCTGTACCCCTTTAGTCCGGGTATAACTTTTCTAAGCCTTCTTTAGTCCCAAGTTGTTCTGCCATAAGGCAGAACTAGTGAGGACTAGTTTAGCGATTTGTGAAAGGTTTCAGAGAATTGGAAATAACTCAAAATGGTTTGGAGGGTAAAACGCTGCTTGCACTCAAACAGATAAATGAAATTGTGCTTCTAACCGAGCACTTAGAATCGCTCCTACATCCCCGGTTAACGCAAAGAATGCACGAAGATGATTTTCCCCCGGATATCAAACACACACCAGGGCATGCACAACCAACTTTCCAGCTGGGTTTACACCTGGCAATGTCGAAGTGACACGATGCCATCAATATTGGCTTGGACCAATCCGAGACTCTGGATGTGCTCTGGAGCTCTGGACTCTGCCACGGATATATACGGATTTATGATTCGGATATATGGAGGGAAAATAAAATGGAAACTTTGTTTGAAGCTTGCAGATAGTAGCACTGTAGCAGACAGGTGATTGTGTTATGTTGTTTTTTGCTGTCCAATTTTCTAAAGAAGATTATTAAAACAACCCTATATTCAACCACGGAGTGCATCATTGTCAGAGGGTGCGCTTGACCCCACAATAGGGCGACGCCCCAAAAATTATTTACGGAGATAAGTCAGGACTGATAAGGCAATGTGTTTGGAATAGGACCGTTAAGAAACAGCAACACACCCTTCGTTCCAAATAACAGATCTCCTAGAAAAGAAGTAGCGAAATGGAACCTGAGGTGCTTTTCATTGGTGGCGGACCCGATCCATTCGAGGTGCTCTGTGACGCGGGTGTATTGACTACAGACGTCGGGCAGGCGTGGAGAGCAGCACTTCGATCATTTTCAGACTCCCCTGGGCCCGGATTCACAAAAAAGGGATCTTGAAATGGGGGTTTTGGCGAAAAAGAGATTTTATTCTCCAAGCAAGACCACCAGAATTATTCCCCCAATTATCCGTATTCTCTAAAGGATAATTCAAAAGAGGTAATTGGAGGGGAGGTAACTTGGAATTGATTAAACAGAGTTCTTCAATTTTGGAACTCATTTCGAAATAAAAAGACAGTTGACAACTCTGCTGTCAGTTTTCTCGGAATTCAATATCGCCAAAATTTGACCTAACCTAACTTCAAATTGCCAAATTTTAGCTTCCACTTTGAAATTAAAATGCAATAATCAGCCAACACAAACTTTTCTATTGGAATAAAATGCTGCTGTATGTTTGCAAGGTAACGTTTGAAAAAATAGTGATAAAATTACGAGGTGAGTTCCAGATTTTGGGAGGCTGACAAACCCCTTGTTCAGTAGCAGGGGTTTTCAATGGGGTAATTACTCTCCCATAACACAGAATCCCGCTTTGTGAATACAAAATAGGGTAAACTTTTAGGGGTTCTGTCAAAACTCCGGAGGAATCCATATAATCTTCTTTAGTGAATCCTGGCCTTGGGGCGAACTACAGAACGAAATCTTAGCGACAAAAATAGCTCACATATCTTAAAGTTACGAAACCAGGGGCGGCTCGTGAGGGAGGGCTGCGGGGCGGCAGCCCCCCCTGGCAATTTGACAGAATAAAATAATAATATTATAATTCAAATATTTAATGTTGTGTTCATTTTAATTGTTCTTAAAATTTGTTGCGTGTAAATATTTGTTGTAACTATTAAAGCTCGCTATTCGCTAAGAACTATCACGCCATTTGCGTCGCGCTGACGGCACGAGCTGCCGAATGCAACGAAACGTTTTGGTAGCGCCCGAGCACCGCACGTCTGCTGCCTTCACCCTGGACGCAACCCTCCTCGCTCGGGGCGGCAAGCGCGGCCGCCCTGCATGCCCAGCCATGAGTGCGTGGAAATGGCCTTGAACGCGAGCCGCTCGTCGTCGCTTGCAAGTCCGCCGAGGGCAGCAGAAATTTTGCCCTCGGGTACCCTCGGCCACTTTCGGCAAGCTGCGGGCTCGCCGCGGGCGGTGCATCGGCGACGTGCCGAGGATTGCGAACGGAGAGCGAGAGAGACAGAGCAATGCACATACAAACTTCAAATGTGTCTGCGATGGAGGCACAATAAAATGCATTTTGGAGAACACCGAGCGTTCAATACAAAACTGTTTGTTCAGGAATCTCATCCTAAACCAAAACGCTTCAAATAACGGCGGATGGCAGGCAACACCGTTTCTCAGCACCACGGAAAATGGTGTCGAAAAATGTATATTGTTACGGAAGTTGCGATGGGTGCCAAGAGCCGGGGGGGGGGGGGGGGGGGTATATGAAATTCAATTGCTGCCCCTCCGAGCAAAACACTCACGAGCCGCCACTGTACGAAACGTAAGCATCTGTCATTCGCCCCCGGATCCCAGCACGATAAGATTGTTGTACTTAAATCTAGGTCGGTGGTTTTATTTTGTATTTTCGCCAGAATTAGCTGGATTCAGAATGAAATTCTCTCAAGACTTAGCATTACCGTCTAGCCCCAACACCTCGTCGGTGCGCAGTAATTCGATTTTCGCGTGCACAGCAATGATCGCGCAGCCGCGTAGATGACTTCGCGCACGGCGCGACGACGCGGACCTCGGCGACTCATTGAGAGGGTCGCCCTTGGCCCTGGGGGCAGGGTTCCAGGGCAGGAGTCCTGCCTCCGAGCCCTGGAAATCCCACGGTGCCCCTAAGAGCAAGACAGCGCGGCACGGCAGGCGTGTAATGAATATTGCCTACCCTCCAGTCGGTGCTTTTCTTGGACGAAACTCAAGTGAAAGCTTCTCGTCTGACAATTTTAAAACCCTGTGAGTCTCATGAACTGAAAAAAACCGGAACGGTGAAGATATGTCATCAGGATTGTTATAGACAGAGATTTCGGCGAGAAATTCCCTTGTTCTCATTCCCAATGATATTAATTTGGAACCAACTTTGCTTTAGGAAGAAAATTCACTTTATTTCAAATTATGTACAAGAGCGATAAAAAATTCAAAGCGTTATGGAGAACGCGAGTACGTTTATGGCAAAAGTTGTGGGCTTAAATTTACTGCCGTTGATGTTTTTTTTCGCGCAGACGCAACTGCCGCTTCTGGAGAATCCACTTCCTGTAAACAGAAACAATTTTAAAAGGTTTAATATTTTTGTATTATTATCACATGATATAGTGATATAAATTTACTTATTGGGAGTTGTCGAGTTGTGAACTGCTTAGGGCATGAAAAAATACAAAGAATCTTCGTCCTTTTTTATTGGAGCTGAAAATGGAAAGTCAAACAATAGGTGATAGACCCACCTTAATAGCACATCTCCTAGGTAATGTAGGTAAGGTGTTTCAAATTAAGTGAGAATGATTTATGTGCTATGATTGGTTTGGCTAAATAAAGTCCGTAACTATGGGACATTTAAGTTTCCAAATAACCATAATTTTCCTTAGTCAAATCTCGCCAAACTTATATTACCTTGGACTAGGAAGTTATTTGTGGACCAAGCAATCACTCCACCTTAAAGTACCGACAATGCGACGAGAATCCTAGCCCCCCAACAAGCATGTGTTTTTCAAAAACAAGTACACGCAAGAGAACATGAGACCCATGAGCCAATAGTTCGTTCGCTTCAAGCCCAAGACCATTTCGTAGAAAATATTGCACGAGGCCTGACGCAATTTGGCATTTTAATTGCCCACCAACATATACATCAGCGCATATCGACATGTGAACTTGAAGAAATGTGCACACGTAATAGAAATAATGGTGCTTCGTATATAGTCTACATTTGCACCTTTAGCTGGGTTTACAGCTGGCAATGTTAGTGACACGATGTCATCAACATTGGCTCTGCACCAATCAGAGACTCTGCATGTGCATGGCGTCATGATCGCGACTCTGCCATGGAGTCTCTGATTGGCGCAGAGCCAATGTTGATGACATCGTGTCACTGACATTGCCAGCCGTAAACCCGGCTTTATAAAGCACACTCGCACAGACGCTCACCTGGCGGCGTCTAGCTGAAGCGCACCTGGCGGCGTCTAGCTGAAGCCCAGCTGGTTGTCGTCGTGCACGAGACGCGGCAATGCGCGGAAGACGAACGCGCACTGCACTTTGCACACGTGGTCGTCCAAGATGGCCGCTGCGCTGAACTTGGTGGCGAGCGTGAAGCAGTTGCCGATGCGCAGTGACTGACAGATTGGCTGCGCACACCGAAGAGAGAACGTCAGCTATTGTGAAAGGCGGACTCGTTTCAACTACCATTAAGGACCGAAATTACAATGTCTACTACACGAGATGTTATCTGCCAGATAACTTGTTATCTCCATAGTCACATCCAATCAGATACCTCAATTTTCAAGTTATCCTGTAAATAACTTCTTTTCTAGACATTTTAACTTCGGTCCTAGCTGTCACAAGATGCCAATAACTTCCACAAACCACCACGAGCTGTCATAAGCTATCATGTTGTGCCCGAATAGTTCACCGGTAAAGCACCCTACAGGCAATCGGGTGTTCCGGGTTCATATCCCGGTTCGGTAACAAATTTTTCTAGCTACGTCGTCCTTCCAACTTCCACAAACTACCACACAAGATGCCAAAATCTGTAACAAACTGCCACTAGCTGCTTTATTCTGACACAATGATGCTAAAATCTGTAACAAACTGCAACTATCTGCTTTATTCTGACACAATGATACTAAAATCGGTGGTGCACCTTCGGTGGTGCAGGTGCACATGACGCAGGGGGTGAGAAGGATCGAAGGGAGAACTCACCCCTTCGGTGGTGCAGGTGCACATGACACAGGGTGAGAAGGATCGAAGGGAGAACTCACCCCTTCGTTGGTGCAGGTGCACATGACGCAGGGGGTGAGAAGGATCGAAGGGAGAACTCACCCCTTCGGTGGTGCAGGTGCACATGACACAGGGTGAGAAGGATCGAAGGGAGAACTCACCCCTTCGGTGGTGCAGGTGCACATGACACAGGGGGTGAGAAGGATCGAAGGGAGAACTCACCCCTTCGTTGGTGCAGGTGCACATGACGCAGGGTGAGAAGGATCGAAGGGAGAACTCACCCCTTCGTTGGTGCAGGTGCACATGACGCGGGGTGAGAAGGATCGAAGGGAGAACTCCCCCCTTCGGTGGTGCAGGTGCACATGACACAGGGTGAGAAGGATCGAAGGGAGAACTCACCCCTTCGGTGGTGCAGGTGCACATGACACAGGGTGAGAAGGATCGAAGGGAGCACTCACCCCTTCGGTGGTGCAGGTGCACATGACACAGGGTGAGAAGGATCGAAGGGAGCACTCACCCCTTCGGTGGTGCAGGTGCACATGACGCAGGGGGTGAGAAGGATCGAAGGGAGAACTCACCCCTTCGGTGGTGCAGGTGCACATGACGCAGGGCGAGATCCTGCCGGCTGCGCCGACGTCGATGCTGGTGCGTCCGACTGCGCAGGTGCGGCGTTCCTGCCACAAGTCCAGCTCCACGGAGGGCAGCGCTTTGCAGGCGACGCGGGGGTTGCTGGAAACACGTAGGGTGGGGGGCGGTGAGATATTTTGATTGCTTTCGATGTTTTCTATATTTCGAACCAGACTAGGGACCATGTAACTTTTAAGCTATGCCGTTATCGGTTCTGATAAATGAATTCCCTATTGTTATCCATGTTATTTATTGACCTTGAAACCGAGAACGGCAAAATCAGAGCAATATAATGCGTAACCAATAATTTGCGTAATCAATAATGCGTATTCGCAGTGCAGAGCGACCACATGGTTGATACGATTATGCCGATCGCTATAAATATTTGTTGTCGCGTTGGTTTTTACCTATATATAGGAATTGACAAAAGAAATTGCGCCTCATAAAAAAAATTTTTTTTTTTTGATTGCAGCAAAGTGTTCATAATAGGTATATATTTTTTATTTTTCGTAACCTTTCATAAAAAATACTAAAACATAAAACTAGTACTTAAAACTTCAACATTTTACTAAAACCAACCATTTAAATATAAAGAAAAGCAAAATACAAAGTCTCTCCGCCCCCAAATGAAATAAAATTTTAAATGAAAACGAAGTAAATCGATTAAAAGTAGATAGGATAACTCACAGGAAGGGGTCGACCTGGTCCAGCAAGGAGCGCTGCACTGAGCGGATGTCGTCTCCGTTGTCACACACCAGGCGCGCTAGTGTCGCTCGGCGCAGCGAGGACAGCTGCGCCTCGGTGAACCGCACCAGTGGGTCCGAGTTCTCGTACCTTTTGGGGAAAAAACAGAGGAGTTACCTCAATGTCTCAGAGAAGGGGGCAAGGTAAATGTATTCAATCTGGGGGAACTGAATAACACCATCTGGAATTAGACCATATCGCCCATTTTCTGTCCTACCGGAAAAGCCATCTGTCTGATGGCCTTGTTCCAGTGGAACAATCCCATACAATATGTGGTCTTGTTCCAGTTTTGATTCAAAACTGTCAGTCTGATGAAGACACTGGGACACAAGTCCACAAGACCACCAGCCTGATGGACTTCTTCCACTGGAACAAGCATATTATGTCGTGGCTTTCATGTCACAGACAAGAGAGCATGAAATCACATAAGACGAGAACAAAAAATTGACAATCTCTCCACCAATACGGAAATATCGAAAATATGGAAAATACTGATATGAAAATATCGTAAATATCGATATGGAAATGTAAATCGCAATTAAAACCAGTCAAGAGTTTACCCAGGCAGCTCCCAAAATCACGTCAACCGTTTGGTCGGTGAACCAACCCGAACGTACCAAAACCTGTCGCACTTCCTGAGCAGTCTGAACTGGTGTCCGATGATGCAGGCGAATGTGGGACCCACCACGCCCCCAGGCAGCGGGGTCTCGGCCAGACCCCCTGGGAACAGGTCGATGTCGTCCACGTGCGCGTACAGACTCTGCAAGCGCTTCACCTGCGACCAAAAAAACAACGAAGGTGTGCACCTATTAAAATCACTTCATCACTGTGTCAGCTTCTCACTAAACTCGCTCGCTAACGCTTCAACAAAACAACTTGATACCTCGTGGCTAATCGATTTATTTTTACAACTCAAGCAACCACGCCGCGACCGTACATGGGCCGGGCGCACAACAACCACCCTCGTCCTCTCTCGAACGACTGCCTTTTTGCGACGAGCTCTCATGGCTCAACCTACCTGAGCGCTTCCTCTCACCGATACAAAAGGCGGACAGACCCAGTTGACATTTAAAACATTAACATAACCTAAAGAAATGTACAATTCTAACAACTGGGTTGATTACTTGGGTGGGTTAAGTTATGTAGCTAATAGCTAGCCACGATAGCTCATTGAAAAGATGCCGCCGTATGGCGTTCTACAGTAGGACATCACCAACTCTTGCCAGCTGTTGTCATCTAGCTGTAACTCTGTGACAAAGATTGCGACCATTTGCATTTATATAAGAAAGCTGAAATATCTCTTCGTATATCGTTCATGCATAAGTTTGTGAATTTTAAAACCAACTAGAACTAGTTTCCTGTCCCGTAGCTAGAACTTATTTCAAACTTGCAAAAAAGTGGCGTAGGTACTTCTAATTACTCAACCCCTACATTCAATCAAACTCAAAGACTTTGTAGGAAATTTAATGGTGGTCATCCATCAAAATCCTGGTGAAGCCATGTCTTTCTTAGCTTGCTGTTTATTTAAGGCTGATTCATAATGGTCACAAGGTTAGATCATAGTTTTATAGGTCTTAGATTGGTATAATCAGCCTTTGGGCACCGAGGGTCTTACCGTTTTCTCTGGGATCTCCGTTGCGAGATCCGAAAAGCTCTGAGCGCGAGTCAAATTGCAGATCACGCGGTATTCGTTGTAACCAGGCAGGCCGTGGTCCCGACCTGCAAGGTCAAAGATCCATGATTGGTCGGCCATCGATCACACTTTCGACATATCGATCGGTAGCTAGGGGTACCGATCGATTACTTAAAGTAGCCTGCTTATTTCAATGGACCGTTCTACCGATAAACATCGATAAGAGGTCGATAACTTTAAACAATCGCTACCATGGACACTTGCAAACCCCACAATACGTTGGAAATTTTAATTCAAATTCGTCCTTTGCTGAATTTAAAAGTGACGTCTGCCTGTTATCACTCATTTGTCTCAATATTCATGATATGACCAGGTAAGCAAACGGGCTGAAATTAACCCATATAAATAATTAACAATCATTAATAAACTCAATGCTAAACAAACCAAAGAAGAATCAGATATGTTTGGTATCTACTGAACTCCATTAAACATTAAGAAGGAGAGTGTATTTGCATCTTCCTCGAAGAACAACAGCAGTTGCCAGATACCCAGCCAGTAAACCAAGCTTATCACAATCCAATCCAAGACTGACCTCTCTGGATGTTGATGGCAGCCAGGTCCATGCCGGAGTATGGCGTCTTCTTGTCCTCGAACAGATGATTGGTCACTTCTTTGGTGATGAACTCGTCCAAGGTCTCCATCGGCGTCCCGATCAGCCCTCGGATCAGTTCGTCCACCATGCCTAGAAGGCAGAACAGTTAAAGAAACAGCTAACGAGCCTAGAAGGCCGAACAGTTAAAGAAACAGCTAACGAGCCTAGAAGGCGGAACAGTTAAAGAAACAGCTAACGAGCCTAGAAGGCCGAACAGTTAAAGAAACAGCTAACGAGCCTAGAAGGCGGAACAGTTAAAGAAACAGCTAACGAGCCTAGAAGGCCAAACAGTTAAAGAAACAGCTAACGAGTCTAGAAGGCCGAACAGTTAAAGAAACAGCTAACGAGCCTAGAAGGCGGAACAGTTAAAGAAACAGCTAACGAGCCTAGAAGGCCAAACAGTTAAAGAAACAGCTAACGAGTCTAGAAGGCCGAACAGTTAAAGAAACAGCTATCAAGCCTAGAAGACCGAACAGTAAAAGAAAAAACTAACGAGCCTAGAAGACCGAACAGTTAAAGAAACAGCTAACGAGCCTAGAAGGCCAAACAGTTAAAGAAACTGCTAACGAGCCTAGAAGGCCGAACAGTTAAAGAAACAGTTAACAACCGAGCTAGTATTGTAGTTAACATATCAAAGAAAAATGGTTTTTCATTACCAGATAAATCACAAATTGGGATTTAACAGCTAACGGCTAGTTTAGCAAACAGGTAATTTCGTTCCTGACATTATATTAAAGCCATATGTGTATTATCATAACTAGACAAGTATTAAACTAGAAAAGTAGCAGAAAATTCAGATGATAAAAGATTGTTTGATTGAAATTAATAAGTCAACCTCAGTTTATGCTACCCAGTGTTGTCGGTATGAGTTGTCAGTGGCTGTCACTTGTGTTGGAGGCAAATTAAACAGCCAGGAAATCGAACAACTCGAGGGAATGAAGTTGTGCGGAACCAAATGTAACCAGGAGCTGATTTATAGAGACTCAGGAGAGGTGAAAAAAACTGTTTCAACCTGGGATTGGAATGCTAAATACTAGGGCGAACGCAATTTGTGTTGCGTTGAAGATGAGCGTAGTGGTTTGGATATAGCGCATAAAAAGATTGAGGCAAAAAACCTAAATCATGGAGCAGCGAGCCGGACGATTGCTTTCTCAAAGATTCTGATCACTTGAAAATGTAAACCTTTCTTTGTTTCTGTCCGAGCTGTCGGGTAGCGGAAATATGCTCATTTTGAGATCATTGAGCATTGTGCATGTTAATACATAGATGTAACTCATGCCCAAGGGTTTTATTGGGTTTTATTGGGTTGGTTTTTATTGGGGAAAATCTGGTGTGATGTTTCGATTTGGTATCGATGGTTTCTAAAGGCAAATCGAAATTGGGAACATTTAAAAAAATTCCCACTTTTAAATAAATTTCCGTACTTTTCCAAACATGCCCAATTGTCGAATTTAGCTCTTTTTTCTGCTTTGAAAGTGAAGGGTGTGGAGGATTTTCTTGAAAAACGCAGGGGGTCTAAGTTGAGAACAAAAGTAGACACCCTGAAAATTTCATCCCACTAGAAGCAGGCGTTTGGCCTGTAGAGCGCGCGCAAACACACATACAAACACACACCAAGTGTTTTTTTTAGCAGTAGTGAAATTGATGATTTCGCTTCGCTCGCTTCGCTCGCTACGCTCATCAAAAAGTCTCACTCGTTTCCAGCGTAGCCAGTGACGCTTTTATTTAGCACTCAAATCCCAGTTTGAAATACTTTTTTTCACATTTAGTGCTAAAGATAGGACAAAGTAGACATGAGTGTAAGAAATTTAGTACCTACTCTGGAGAGGTCGTTGTTCACCAATATTGAAGTTAAGTTACACTTTCTAGCCATGGCAAAGAAATCTGCCGCCAAATTGAGCCTTTACTAGTTGTTGGATGGGGGGGGGGGGGGTAGGGGCGGGGGCATTTGCATATCCACAAAACAATTTGGAAAAGCAAATTATTAGTGACTGGGACATACCACAACAAAATTTCATGTCGGACACTTCAACTCATTGATCAAAATGTCTCAACCCTACCTGGAGCGTACAAGTAAATAAATAGATTGCAATTTTTAACAACTCAATTAAATAAACTTGAAGAAAACCCTTATTTTACAAGTAGTGGTAATAATATTGATGTAACATGAGGAAAAATTTGTATGATATAAATAAGGAATGCTCATGCATAGTAAGTATGTAAAAATATGCACATGGTACGGCGGGAGCAGTGGCTTTGGAATATCAAATAAAAAACAATTATATTACGTGCAACCTACTAAAGACGTTCCAAAATCAGATAACCCGCCACAAACGCCTATATACGGTCAGAGAGTGGCCAACATGAGAACACTTTTCTATCGGCTGTTCGAATTCCATGCTTTACAGACGCCATGTTTTACCAAGTTGGTCACGAAGTACGTGGCAGATGTCTACGAGTTTCTCACATTCCTTTGCATTTCTTCGTATTATGTACACAATAGTGAGTTAAGTTCGTAACATATAAACTACTGCTGAAAGGGTTGTTGAATAGTTCAAATTGGTAAAAACATGGCGCCCATACGCAGAGATGGCCACTCTCTAACCCTAGTAAAAATATAGGCTCCCTAGTAAAACGCGGGCCGCACCTGGCGTGTACAAGTCGACGGGGTTGAAGAAGGTGTCGCGCAGGCGCACGCCGCCCAGCGCCGTGTACGTGGAGTCCATGCGCACCAGCGACGGCTTCAGCAGGCTGTGGCCGAACCGGAACGCGGCGGCGGCGAACTCGTTCACTATCGTCGCGTCGCACGAAGCGTCGTAACCTTTGAACACGAGCGTTGAAACACTGCGATTACGACAAATACTTCAATTCTAAAGCTACGTTTACTGTTTCACTTTACGAGCGTTGTGAGCGTTGCGCTGTGAGCGTTCTCCAATCAGAGCCCAAGGTCGGAGCGTTGCGAGAGTTACGATCGCTGCGATCGCTGCGCCAGAAATGTTGAATTCGGTTCAACATTTCCAAGCGTTGCGAGCGTTGCGCTGGGTTTTCGCTAGCCCCGGCCCCATAGCCATCTCGATGAGCTACAAACCGACCGTGATTCCGTGTGTTTAGCTAGCTGTGGCAAGAGTGCCAATTTAATTTTGCTAGGCGCCAAACGTCAAACTACAAGCAACGCTTGCAGCGCGCGTGGCGCAACGCTCCACTGCAAACAACCCAGCGATAGTAACCCAGCGCTCACAGCGCAACGCTCGCAAAGCGAAACAGTAAACGAAGCATAAAGCTAAGTTTAGAGCGCTGCGAAGCGATGGTGTCGTAGACAATCAGAAGGCCGTTCCCGGTGACGTCACAGAGCTGAGCGACCCTGTCGCTTCGCTTAGACTGACATGGAATATGTATCTTTTTGGTTGCGAAGCGACACGGTTGGCGACGCCGTCGCTTTGCATCGCTGTAATCGTAGCTTTAAGCGGCAAGCGTAGTAACTAAATAAAGCTGGGTTTGTAACTGGCAAAGGCATCAACATCGGCTCTGCCACCAATCAGAGACTCTGGATGTGTATGACGTCTTGTTGGCGACTCTGCCATGGAGTCTCTGATTGGTCCAGAGCCAATGGTGATGACATCGTGTCAGTGACTTTGCTATTTGTAAACCCAACTTAATAACCATACTGTTAAAATTTCAATTGAATTCGCTGGCACCTATTTCAACGTTTTTTTGGCATTCCATCTCCACAGTTAAAGTTCTCACTGCTCTAGCTTTTCCCAGCCCTGCGTGATGATTTCTAGAATCTTAGTCCATGTCGCCTCTTTCATCGAGAGTGGAACGAGCAAAAGGATGAAAAAATTGACGAATGGCCTAAAAAATACAGAAGTTAAGAAGAAAAATGGAAGGAAGGAAACGAGACGAAAGAAGATCCTAGAACATTGTATTGAATGCGATGCCACCTTGCTAAAATACATAACATTCCTATGGTAGGAATACATAAATACTGCAACAAAATATCTGGCCCGTCGTACCGTTGAAGTAGCCGTCGGTGTTGATGGTGAGGCCGTGCTGGTGCAGACCCTGCCAGCCCAGCAGTCGGGGCAGGAACTCCGAGTAGGCCAGGTGCTGGGTCATCGCCGACACGATGCGTCTGCGTAGAAGGGAGGCAGGTCGTTAGATGTCAAGTGTGCGGAATGGAGTGCCTGGCCTTGGTTCAAGTGATTTTCCGTGGTTGCTTGGTTTCACGGTTTCATGGTTTAATGGTTTCATGGTTTCATGGTTAACTCAACTCACGTAAAGGAAACAAATTCTTCTAGAGCATAACGTGCTTTTTATCTCACGTGTAGCAATGAACATCCGAGCTTCGTTTGTCATCTTTTATTCTTTCAGTCCTTGTTATGACTATCACAAGACTGCTTTTCTTGTTTATCATTGGAATTCCACATTGGTTAAAAGTTTTAAACATTTACAAAATGGAAAAGAGTATTGGAGCTTTGTGACAAAGCAATTGCTTTTTTTTATTGTGTTCGGTGGAGAAAAGCTTTGTGTAGCTCTATGCTAGGAACGCGTGCATATTGCATGAACTTGCGTGTGGAGAGCTACTCCACTCCATGCCCCCTGCGCAATGGCTTGGTACAAAGCTCTACTCTTTGCTTACCTAGTAAATAGAGTTGACTCCTAGTACAGACGTTGAGCTATGCACATCACAGTTACACATAAAACGTGCATTCAACAACAGCAATCCAACATTGGTGTACAAAAAAATATATAACATTTTCTTGAGGAAAATCTCGAAAGTCAGAGTCTTCTTCGATGGGTATCTTCAAAGCTCCCAAAGCTAACGAGAGCCTGAAACTGCACATCGCCCTGCTTTACTACGTGGGTATGTAACCGGTGCGAAGGAGCTGGAAATAAGGGTGGCTATTTATCGTCAAACTGGCGAGGGGGGGGGGGGGGGGGGGAGCTGCAATATCATCCACCTTTGTCGCAAATTCTTTAAGGTATAACACTAAACCGCGTCAAAATCTTTCTGGATTCCTTACACAAGCTCTGAGAACTTTGCAATGCATCCCCTTTTACCTCAAGCTTGCAAACAGGTCGTCGGAATGGGTATATTTAGAGCTGAAACCATAAATAGTATTAAAAATGTGCAAAAGTAAGACGAAAAACCAAACCACACCAATGTGTATTTGTAACCAATCCTCTAATGACCGCGACACAATTCATTTCGAGCTGATATTCCTACGGCGAACGAACCCTACTTGGATTGCTGCAAACATTTCCCCTTTCCCACAGGACTTTGGCCACCGATCCCTGGAGATCGGTTCACGACACTGGACAACATTCTTACGATGATCGCTACGTGTGGTCTATCGGTCACTTTGCTCGACGCCGTCATCTTCTTCCCAATGACCATCTACTCTCATTGGGACAAGAAAACCGTTGTGCTCGAAGCCACAAGTCTTATATTCATGAGCTTGCGAACTCTAGCCAAAGCCAGCCTTTTCTGTCGACAACCGGAACGCCTTAAGAGACTGGCCAGTGAGGTCCAGGGGATGAGCAGGAGGGTTTCCTTGAGGGTTCCTAGCCGCAAGAGACAGGAGATCGAGGTCACTACGCAAAGGTCGACGAACACCATCGTCCTGGGCATGATCGGTCTCATCTCTCTGAATGGTTTGGTGTCGATAGACCAAGTGCCGATATTGATTTCCCGTCGGATGCAATTCTCAAGGCAATATATTTATCATGATAAAATATTTGAAATAATGATATTGCGCATCCTTCATTTTTAAGAGGAAATTATCTCACACAAAAATTTTCGCAGAGCTCTGTGAGAAAAGTAATCGGAGTTGGCGTTTATTGAACGTGGAATTTTGACAGCCACATAGTCATTAGGAAACGACTTAAGTTTATGTTAAACATCTTTGCACGTAGAAGGAACAGTATGTTCGGTTGTCCAGTTTGTAACAAGATGCAATGTAGTTATTAACTAGATTTTGGTTTTCGTTGTGACGTCATAATAGGCAATCATGCAGTAAACGAAATCTAGCCTGGACAAACAAACGCAAGAAATCTAGTTATCGTCAAGATCTCGTAGACAACCAAACATAACTATTGTTCCATTTTAATATCTTTACACGAAGTTGACGGTAATATTTTTTTTAGAAAATGATATTAATTAATTTAGGTGCAACAAGGTCGCAGCTATGGCAGATGCCGTTTTCCTGCGTGATTTTTTTAACTTGAATTACGCACACTTACCCATGCATATTAAAATTATTGAAGCGAATAAAGTGAAACATAATACAACTGTAGTTTCTGAAAAGAAAATACTTGTCTTGAATTGTCTCAAACAGTTCGTTCGCCAAACCGTTGTCAGATTCTTCAACTAAACTTGGTTATTCACAAAACGGCTTTTCTTGTTAACTATTGGAAGTCCACAGAGGTCAAACGGTTTTAACAATGATAAAATGAAAAAGGTTATAGGAGCTTTGTGACAAAGCGACTGATTTTTTCTTCTTGTGCTCGCGGAAGAAAAGCTTTGAGTAGCTCTGCTGAAACGCGTGCATATTTAATGAACTTGCGTGTGGGGAGGTACTCAATTACATGCCCCCTGCGCATTGCTTTGGTACAAAGCCCTACTCTTTGCTTACCTACCAAAAAGGGTTTACTCATGTCAGTCCTGGAATCACCAACGAACCCACAGCCTTTTAGCTGAGTGCTGGGAGGAAACATTTTAGGGTCAAGCCTGTACTCGTCTTCTCCGGCTAGGTCCGATTGTAAACAAAATCGTAATTAAAAAGGTAAATGCCTATTTAACGTCGAAATTTTGGTTCCGTTTAGGATTTGGATGCCATTCGACGTTTTCGCGTCCCCAAGCTACGAGCTCCTGGTCGCTGGGTGGACAGTCGCGATGCTGACGATGCTCCCGATGGTGGTGGCCGTTGACGGCTTTCTGGCCGGACTCCTGGTCCAGATCACGGGGCAGTTTCGACTGCTGCAGAGGGACTTCGAACGGATCCGACCGGACGCCGTTCAGACAGTGATTCGAAGGACTAGAGGATGGAGAGAGTCATTCGAGATGGAAGTGATCGCGGAGATGAACTGTCTGTTTAACGAACTCGTTGATCGGTACAACGACTGCATCCAGTGAGTGAACGGCTTGATATTTCTTGTGTAACACAGCAGAAAATAATATGTTTGTTATAGGTCTCGATGTCGTTGGTCTTCGTCTCCTGTGATTTTATTCCAATTAGGGCCGTACATAAATAATAGTTTATTGCTGCTTAACAGCTGGCAATGTCAGTGACACGATGTCATCAACAGTGGCTCTGCATCAAACAGAGACTTTAGTTGTCCATGACGTCATGTTCACGACTCTGAGCCAATGTTGACGACATCGGGTCACAGACATTTCTAACTGTAAACTTGCATAGACTTTGGGATTAACTTCAGTAACTTTTTCTAAAGTCATATAAATCTTACTAGTGGGTAAACATTGTCCATTTTGAAGCATGCAATGGGTAATATAAGGGAAGAGTGTTTTATATGATTTATTGCCATATTTTGACATGTTAAAATGCCTGTTATGCGCAGAGGACCACCCTAACAAGATTGCTGCAGGCTTTACTCTGTGTGGTTGTTGACAATTTAGATTGACCTTGGAGGTGGAATCGTCATTTTGCCTGATCTTTATCAACAAGCTGGCGATCAACATAGCTGCGACTGCCTTTGGAATATCGTACATCACTATGGTATATCATATTTTTATTATGGTGAATTCATGTCAATGTCTGAGACTGAGATCTTTGTGCGCCGTTTCGAAGTTAAAAAAATTATTACGTTTGACTTCGCAGGCAGACCACTATAGTCAAGAAATGCTTCCGGTCATTCTGGTATCGCTCGGCGGCCTGTTGGAGCTTTTTTCTGTGTGCAACTTAGCAGAAAAGATCACAGAACAGGTGAATGCCGCGTCACTCTGTCAAAAACTTCAGATGTATCTTTCGGAAACCGCGAGTTGCCGCGAGTTACTTCGACAAGCGCAGTGACAAAATGTTCCGCCAACTACTGGCGAATTCGGTTGGGATGCACTGAGTGTACACGGGAAAGTGCAGCGTGACGTCATGCTCTCTGTCAGTGCAACTGTCAGTGCAGTCCCAACCGAATACGCGCACGAAACGAGTGTAGCCTCATAGAGCGCGAGAAAAATTGAGATTTCATATTTGACATGTTGTTTTTTATTTTGACACTTTTGCAGCCAAATAAACTTTTTACTCCTGTTTTTCTCTATAAAAATCGTCATTTCGCTTTTAGAATGCGTTTATGTCGACAAACATCTTTCTTGAAGTTGATTTTGTATGAAGATGAAGATGAAGTGACAGGTCTACACTGGCCTACAGCGTCAACATTGTCAGTGCAGGAAAATGAACACTGAGGGCGGTTAGATCTCCCAATCGAACGTGATTTGGTGTGCACTGGTGCAATGTAACACCCAAATCGAATACGAAAACTGCACTCGGTGTACACTCAGTGTACACTAGTGCTGCCAACCGAATACGCCATAAGTGTCAACCATTCATTGTGTAACCACAATAGTGCACGGTTTCACAATAGTTGTTCAACTCTCATAACAGGCATTATCCTCCTTTCTGTAATCACATTTTTGCATTCTTTGTTGAACTTCATTGGACACGTGTTTATTTTCTTGAAAAATTTAATTTATTTTAAAATTTCCATCTAATTTACGGCTCCAAAACGCCCGGCTCCCCTTAACCCGTGGCCCCCGAGCACTGGTATGCCTGCTCCCCTCTAGTTACGCACTGAGCCCGAGGCCCCCGAGCACTGGTATGCCTGCTCCCCTCTAGTTACGCACTGATCCCGAGGCCCCCAAGCACTGGTATGTCTGCTCCCCTCTAGTTACGCCCCTGTTCAAATCTTCTCAGAAAATGGAGACGTCTGCTTGCATGGATGCCATAATATACGCTTAATAACTGCCAAGTTATTTCTGGTAGCCGGAGGCTTCTTGATATCATTCAATTTCTGTGTCCGACAGAGCGATCTGGTAAGAGACGCGTTGTTCGACTGCGCTTTGCTGCGCACGACGGACGCTTTCAAGCGCTCCATGCGCATCACCATGGCGCGCAGCAACCAGCCGCTGCGCATGCGCGTAGCAGGCTTTGTGCCACTCTCACGCAACACTTTTCTCAAAGTGAGTCCCTTAGGATGGGTTAACAGCTGGCAATGTCAGTGACACTATGCCATGAACATTGGCTCTGGGCCAAACAGAGACTCTGGATGTGCATGACGTCATGTCCACGACTCTGCCATGGAGTCTCTGATTGGTGCAGAGCCAATGTTGATGACATCGTGTCACTGACATTGCCAGCTGTAAACCCAGCTTCAGGGGTGAAAATGAAGCGACAGCTCCCTACTAGCTGCAAGAAGTCGTAACCTCCAATCCTGAAATGTTTAGATCGCCTTCCTGGCCTGCGTGTACTACGTGGCGTCACGCGCCTGCGTCCTGCGCCGCTAGCTGCTCCGAATCGACGGCACGGCGCAGGTCCTCGAGATATTTCAGCAGATAGTGCCGGTACTTGTCAGTGTGTGTTTGTGGGAGGGGGGGGGGGGGGGTAAAATAGTCTCAAAAGTCTCAAAAGGGATCGTGCAAGGCGAGGCATCTTCAGATCCACTATCAGCGGGCTCTTGTCGCGTTTGCTTGATGGCCGCTAGTTCCACCCCCGTTAATCACCCTGAAACCCTCTTCGAAAACCCCAGAATATATATAATATGGTACGTTTCGGTGTGTAGCCTGCAATTAAGTTCAAAACTATGTTTAGGGGATGGAAAGTTTTTAGTGTGGTATTTCGGATCAACAATGGGCTTCCACAATGAAAACAATGAAACAAACAATGATTTTGCAACCAAGGCACCGTGTGTAAGATTAAGCTGGGTTTACAGCTGGCAATGTCAGTGACACGATGTCATCATCATTTGCTGTGGACCAATCAGAAACGACATTAAGTGTCGCGAACAGGACGTCATGCACATCAAGAGTCTTTGATTGGTGACAGCCAATGTTGATGACATCGTGTCACTGACATTGCCATGCTGTAAACCCAGCTTGATTGGTGCAGAGCCAATGTCGATGACATCGTGTCACTGACATTGCCAGCTGTAAACCCAGCTTGATTGGTGGCAGAGCCAATGTCGATGACATCGTGTCACTGACATTGCCAGCTGTAAACCCAGCTTGATTGGTGGCAGAGCCAATGTCGATGACATCGTGTCACTGACATTGCCAGCTGTAAACCCAGCTTGATTGGTGGACGAGCCAATGTCGATGACATCTTGTCACTGACATTGCCGGCTCTAAACCCAGCTTGATTGGTGGACGAGCCAATTTCGATTACATCGTGTCACTGACATTGCCGGCTGTAAACCCAGCTTGATTGGTGACAGAGCCAATGTTGTTGACATCGTGTCACTGACATTGCCAGCTGTAAACCCAGCTTTAGAGCCGTGATTTTTTGTTTGAAGGCCGTTGCCAGGTGGTGGGAAAGAACTCCTCCTATGCTCCATCCAGGCTCTTAGAGATCAGTGCTGTACACGCAGCACGATGGACGTTACCTGGCCGTCTGGTAGACCTTCTCCTCGGTCCAGTGCGAGTTGACAGTGGCCAGACGCAACGCGACGCGGTTGTGTTCGCGCAGGAAGATCGTGTGCAGCGACGCCAGTCCCGGCTGCTCGCTCGCCCGCGCGTCGCCCCCGCGGAAACACACCTTGCTGCGCGACTGCGCAAAAGGGGGACGGGGTCACTATTGCATTTCTTGTTTTCATGCCTGCTTGTCCTATCATTAGCGTTAGTTTCAACAACAAAAATTTTTAATAAGTTACTTCTTCAAGGTTTGTTTTCGCCCTTGGCCTTATTGTCATCTTGGAGGAATTTGCTAATATTGTTACGAAACGTCGGGAATTCAGTGAGAGTATTCAGTGAGAAGTATTCAAAAATCAAATAAAAATTTTTGTATTTTGTTGAAATTGTGTCATTTTCATTCCAGATTGGCACCAAAACGCAGACAATGAGTGAGTCCTTGTACAAAGTTATACAAAAGGTTTCATTTTATGCCACCTTTTCTCTTTCCACTTTTCAGTTACCGCTATTAAATATACAATGGATATATACGCTACAGTCCCCAAGCATATTATAGGTTTTGTTGACTATAGTAAAAACAGATATATTAGGTATTAAGTACGCTGGTCACATTATATTATAACAGTCGGTACAGATGTTTCGCTTTTTGCACGCTTTGGAGCCCTCAGGGCTGGGCCCGTCGGAGTCCGAAACGCTCTGAGAGGCCGAGAACGAGACGGATTCGCAATACACACTGCGCTTTGGAGCCCTCAGGGCTGGGCCCGTCGGAGCCCGAAACGCTCTGAGAGGCCGAGAACGAGACGGATTCGCAATTCACACTGTGCTTTGGAGCCCTCAGGGCTGGGCCCGTCGGAGCCCGAAACGCTCTGAGAGGCCGAGAACGAGACGGATTCGCAATACACACAGCGCTTTGGAGCCCTCTGGGCTGGGCCCGTCGGAGCCCGAAACGCTCTGAGAGGCCGAGAACGAGACTGATTCGCAATACGCACTGCTCTTAATATCCGACGGGCTCAGCCCTTAAAATTGCCAGCTGCACGCAGCTAAAGAGCTCGAAAACGTATACGTGTATTGGCAATAAGAGAAGACAGAACCTCACCTTGCACTCGGGATGGGTGTCAATCTCGGGCATGAGGTCCTTGCCCCGACCGCCCTGTCGCGTCACGTTCAAACGCCCTCGCTCAGACGAACGCAGCAGCTTCATCGCGCACACGTCCGACCCGTACACGAACGACGCGTCCAGGTAGGCAGTCACCTGGTTCAACTGCTCGCGGTAGCCTGAAGTAACGAGGCGGTATTGAAGTGGGGGAACACTCACCGATCCTCACCGATCATTCTTATTTAAATGTTCTTATTATTACCATTATGTTTTTAATTATCATTTCTACTATATATTCTTTATTTTATATACCTACCTATATTATTGCTTTAACCTGATTATTGCTTTAACCTGACGTTGCCCACACTTGTATACTATACCAGTCACGGACAAAAATAAACAATACAATACAATACAAGTCAATTGGTTGGTTAAGAGGAAAAGACGGCCAAGGTATGTTCTGATTTTCTATGGAAAATGGTGTTGCACCTATATAGAAGGGAAGCGAAGCTGGAAGAATGTGCAAGTCTTACCCAGAGTGAGTTGTCCCGGCATGGAGCGCGTGACGGGGATGCAGGTGGGCAGACCGGTCGTGATGTTGACCCGTGGGAAGTACGGGTCGTTGTCGGGCACCTTGATCGGGATGCACTCGGGGTGGACGCTGGTCATCGAGTCGCACGGCGCGCAGTTCAGGATCGACTCTCCCACGAAACCTGCAGCACGGACACTATTTAGGGACGGTGACTTTGTGATATTAACGATGCAAAATATTTGTATCCAGTAGTTTGAACATAGAGTACTGTAAGAAGTTTGCCGTTAGCAACACAAGCCATTCCCTATGCTACATTACTAGCCGTTCGGGTACTAGCAATACCCATTTTACAACTCCTAGCCATTTGTATCGCATGATGTCATGAAACTTAATTTTGGTAAATTGTAACTCAATATTTAAGATACAAGATATAAACCCCATTGCAAATCTCTTCGAAACCCGGAGATGCAATTTTGTAATGTTAACAAATTAAATTGAGTTTTCAAATATCTCCAACCACACAATACTATAGGCGTTTATCGGATCTCAGGTGACTCAGGTGGAAGTCATTGACACCTTCCTGCCTGCAGTGCGAATACGTAGCTCTGAGTTCGCCGTTCTCGGTTGCAAAGTTTAAAAATT
Source organism: Nemoura dubitans (assembly GCA_921293005.1). Classification (NCBI taxonomy): domain Eukaryota; kingdom Metazoa; phylum Arthropoda; class Insecta; order Plecoptera; family Nemouridae; genus Nemoura; species Nemoura dubitans. The sequence goes on along the minus strand of OV121078.1, from coordinate 11,120,793 downwards.
AACATAGACCATCAGCACCGATAACGGCAAAACTTAAAAGTTACAAAATCGTTAGGCTGGACATCACCGTCACACTCGCTGCTTACCCTTGTTGACGGGCGTGTGCGTGAGGTCGTGGTCGATCAGCTGGGCGAACTGCATGAACATCATCGAGTAGCGCGTGTGCGGATGGCTGGAGTCGGGATGCACGTTCACTGAGATGCTCCTGGCGCTGGGGAGGGGGACGCCCGTCTTGGACAGCGCGCGTGGACTGCCCACGCCTGCGGCGTGGATTTTAGGTTTAAATAGTGTGTCACCAACATTTGCAAATCGAGATCCGATAGCTGCACTTCATAAAACAGCTGGAATCTCATTTCACTGCTTGTATTTGGCAATGGGCATTTTGTACTACGGCTCTAAACCTGAACATCTGATAAACCAGATATCCTTGGTAGGTGCCGTTCTATTTGCGCGTTAGTCAAGGAGTGTATAATCTGGAGAGCCCTTCTATCTATGCTGTTTGTGTAAAGGAGAGGATTATCTGGGTAGCCCTTCTACCTGTACCGTCTGTATAAAGGACTGGATAATCTGAGAAACTCTTCTTACTTTGCTGTTAGTATAAGAGTGGATAACTGGGTAGCCCTTCTATCTGTGCTGTTAATTTAAGGAGTGGATAAACTGGGCGGCCCTTTATCTGTGTTGTTAGTAAAGGAGTGGGTTATTTGAGTAACCCTTCTATCTGTGCTGTTAGTATAGGAGTGGATAATCTGCGAAGCCCTTCTATCTGTGTTGTTAGTAAAGAAGTGGATAATTAGGGTATTCCCTAACTGTGCTGTCAATGTAAAGGAGTGGATAATCTGGGTAGCCATTCTATCTGTGCTGTAAGTAAATGAGTGGGTAATTTGGGTATCCCTTCTATTTGTGCTGTTAGTAAAGGAGTGGAATGTATGGAAAGCCCTTCTACCTGTGTTAATACCTGTTAATGAGAGCAAGTAACAGCATCGTCAACTACAAACGTAGATTCACAGCATCACATCATCACAGCATCCCAAACGTACCGTCCTGGTAGTCTGGCGGCAGCAGCCTCACGAACGCCCTGAACGCCTTGCCCATCTCTGGCCGCTTGAGGTTGTTGCACCAGCCGGTGGCGCTGCGATAGCGACTGGTGTGATCGCACGGCAGCGTCTGCTCGTCGCACGGAAACACCCGAGGGATGTCGACGGCGTCCGAAAGGTCCACGTCGGGCAACGCGGACATGAGTTCGCGCAGAAAACGCGGGGCCAGACCGGTCTCGTCGTCCTTGAGGTCTCTGCAAACGGATGGGTCCAGGTGTTATGTAGCTGTTAAGGTGGGTCCACAATTGACGCAAGCTCAAGCATAAGCATAAGGTGTAACGCGCAAGAAAATTAAAACATAGGGCAGAGCATTTTACTGCACACAATCGACGCAAGCACCAGCCGAAGCGGCGTAGCGCGCATCATGTTTTAAAAATCGCGCCTTAGAAGGCTGTGGGAAGCTCACATCTGTGCTGTCAAGTGTCATGTTTGTTTGGTTATGAGGTTAGGCATTTTTGCAAGTATGGATGAAATTAACGAATGTGAAAGGTTTATGTTTATGTACCAATAATGTACCAATTAATATACCAATTTCCATTTTCTTCTTCAGCAAACAAAATTAAACAACAAAATGCAAACACAACCTCAAAAAACACACTGAATGGCAGAAAAAACTTTGAGAGTCCGACGCGATCAGCTGTTCCGAGTCTCCACCTTGTGTTTGAATACTGCTCTCTGATTGGCTCGACGCAAGGAGTAGCGTGCAAGAGATGGATTATTTCATCTTCCTTGCGCGCTGGGCTTACACGTTGCGTCGACGGCTGGTGCTTGCGTCGATTGTGTGCAGTAACATGCTCTGCCCTATGTTTTAATTTTCTTGCGCGTTACACCTTATGCTTATGCTTGGGCTTGCGTCAATTGTGGGCCCACCTTTACGTTTGGGCTTCGACGATTGCTGGCCGGGATACGCAACTAGCTCAGTGCTGTATGTATCCCATGCAACCTTCGACCATTGCTAGCCGGGATACGCAACTAGCTCAGTGCTGTATGTATCCCGTGCAACCTTCGACCATTGCTAGCCGGGATACGCAACTAGCTCAGTGCTGTATGTATCCCGTGCAACCTTCGACCATTGCTAGCCGGGATACGCAACTAGCTCAGTGCTGTATGTATCCCATGCAACCTTCGACCATTGCTAGCCGGGATACGCAACTAGCTCAGTGCTGTATGTATCCCGTGCAACCTTCGGCCATTGCTAGCCGGGATACGCATCTAGCTCAGCGCTGTATGTATCCCGTGCAACCTTCGACCATTGCTGGCCGGGATACGCAACTAGCTCAGCGTTGTATGTATCCCGTGCAACCTTCGACCATTGCTAGCCGGGATACGCAACTAGCTCAGTGCTGTATGTATCCCATGCAACCTTCGACCATTGCTAGCCGGGATACGCAACTAGCTCAGTGCTGTATGTATCCCATGCAACCTTCGACCATTGCTAGCCGGGATACGCAACTAGCTCAGTGCTGTATGTATCCCATGCAACCTTCGACCATTGCTAGCCGGGATACGCAACTAGCTCAGTGCTGTATGTATCCCGTGCAACCTTCGGCCATTGCTAGCCGGGATACGCAACTAGCTCAGCGCTGTATGTATCCCGTGCAACCTTCGACCATTGCTGGCCGGGATACACAACTAGCTCAGCGCTGTTTGTATCCCATGAAACGTTATAGTATAGGCCTAACCAGCTGTGTTCTTCGGTCAGATCATCTCTATAACCATGATTATGCCGTTATGTATTGCTATTTGCAAGATGAAATAAATACTAGTCCATTCTAAAAAAGACAATTGAATTTTAGAAGTAGCTAAATAATCCCCTTGTGTGTTGGTTTTACTGTTCATCCAGTTTTAAAATAACGTAAAAGTGGCAACATACATCGTGAATGCAGAAAGAGCTGGCACGGCACGCTAGTTGCTTATCCCGTACCGGATCAATGATCGAAGTTTTGGGATTCTGAATCCCCTGATGTGCCTCTGTCTTACCCCTGCAGGAAGCTGTTGACGAAGGTCATGGAGGCGAATTGCAGCATGATGGACGTGTTGGCGATGAGAGCCGCCTGTCGCTTGGGTCGGTTGAATCCGAACGCGGTGCCGATGGGCGACTGGGGGTCGGCGTTGCGGTCTGTCACCGGGAACCACTTGTTAGCAGGGGGCTCGAGTGTGCGCTTTCTTTTACAAGAACGTCGGGAGCAAGTTTGCATTCGTTGCCAGAATGGGAGTTGAGATATTTGTCGTCGCCACAGTAAACCGAATTGAAAATAAATCGATATCCATTTCTGCGAGTTTGATTACATAAAATTAAATGTAACATTATGTTGTACGTAATATAATTTTATGTAAGTATTCAGAAATGAGCTGATCTGCCAAAAAGGATGGTTATGTCCCAGTCCCCATGTTAAGTTTGTTATTATCTTGGTTTTTTCCCAAAAAACTAAAAAACAAACTCAACAGCCCGGATTTTGAATGCTTAATAAAGTCTCGCTGATTTCACGGCATTTTGTTGGGACATCACTAAGACTTCCTCAAGAGTGGACAGCGTGATCAAAATGGCAATTATTGTTTTTAACCTATACGCTTTCTAAAATTATATGATCCTGCCACAGTATGCTTCCTATGATGAAATCCATACCCATCAGACAACCTGTATCACATTTTGAAATGTCCCCCCAAAACTCCAATAAATACACTCATTAGTATATGCACGGTTTTACCTAGTTTTTCAACTCCTAGTTGAGATCCTAACCAGTAGTTACAACTCACAACTGATATCAGATCACGTGCAGCAAATTCAGGTGTCGAGAGTTGTAAATTTTGGTTAAACCGGGCCTTAGAAACCTTAGTAAGACTTTTAAAAATCAGCAATCTTTGTCTAGGATCGGCTGTACAAATATTTACCCCTAGAGTGCAAACAAAATGACCTATGTGCACCCCATGCTTCCAACACAGATACGCACGAGCAAGTTAGTGCATGAAGACTCACGGTTGGTGTGCAAGTCCTTCTCCTGTCGCATGATGCGAGCCACCTGGTCTTGCGCACGCGCAATGGCTTCGGCCAGCATCTTGGTCGGCACCTTCACCTGCGGGTTGCGCGTCACCCAGGGGCTCAAGTCCATGTGGCCCATCGTCTTGCCCGAGCACTCCATCATGGCATTCCTGTAACACGGAGGGGGGCGTTAACAATGCGGATTGCGAGTCACCCAGGGGCTCAGGTCCATGTGACCCATAGTCTTGTCCGAGCACTCCATCATGGCATTCCTGTAACACGGAGGGGGTGGTGGTGGGGGGGGGGGGGGGGGCGTTTGCAATGAGGTTTTACGTCTCTGGGACTGGATGGTGGGTGTCTCTGTTAAGGTGGAATGATTACCTTGGCCAAGGAATATCTACCAGACAATTGTTTACAGGCGAACTCTATTAGTGACAGCGTGTGGGTACTCACAGGAAAGGGTCGTTGTCAAGGAATGCCGACGGCTGGACCCTGTCGATGTCCGAGTTGTCGCAGATGAAGCGCGACAAGGTTGACTTGCGAATCTCATTTAGTTGATCTGGAACGGATTGATCGGGATATCACTTATACTGTGCTTATATTACAAAAGGATCGAACCTGGGGCATCCCTAATTCAAGGCAGACATGGCGCTCTCACTACAAGGATAGCCGACCACCAGGATCGAACCTGGGACCTCCCGAATGCAAGGCAGACATGGCGCTCTCACTACCAGGAAAGCCGGCCACCAGGATCGAACCTGGGACCTCCCGAATGCAAGGCAGACATTGCGCTCACACTACCAGGATAGCTGGTCACCAAGATCGAACCTGGGACCTCCCGAATGCAAGGCAGACATGGCGCTCTCACTACCAGGAAAGCCGGCCACCAGGATCGAACCTGGGACCTCCCGAATGCAAGGCAGACATGGCGCTCTCACTACCAGGAAAGCCGGCCACCAGGATCGAACCTGGGACCTCCCGAATGCAAGGCAGACATGGCGCTCTCACTACCAGGATAGCCGACCACCAAGATCGAACCTGGGACCTCCCGAATGCAAGGCAGACATGGCGCTCTCACTACAAGGATAGCCGACCACCAGGATCGAACCTGGGACTTCCCGAATGCAAGGCAGACATGGCGCTCTCACTACAAGGATAGCCGACCCCCAGGATCGAACCTGGGACCTCCCGAATGCAAGGCAGACATGGCGCTCTCACTACAAGGATAGCCGACCACCAGGATCGAACCTGGGACCTCCCGAATGCAAGGCAGACATGGCGCTCTCACTACAAGGATAGCCGACCACCAGGATCGAACCTGGGACCTCCCGAATGAAGACTGAAGAGCGCAGTTTATAATAATTTATGACAATGATAATTGATAATTGATAATTGATAAATGATAATTGATAATTGATAATGATAAGTGTTCAAGTCTATCTTACGTTTGTCTACGTATCCATGGATACACAATTTTTCAAAGTTATTCTGTGCGAAAAATTTAATGATTAAATTTGACATCTATTTAAATCATTACTAGCGTTGGAGTATAGCAACACTTTCATGGGAAAAAATTTAAAAACAAACTCCCAAACATGTCACCCTCAGAATTTTGATGCGTAGGTATATAGAAATTTGTTGCAATGCTATGGTTATATTTAGAGCTATCCTGGGTTGTATGCCGGTTTTGACCTGATTTCCTATGTCGCCCGTGTAAAATTTCTGGTTTTCAAACTCTAACCTCTCTGTTATAAGGCCGGTGACCCCCCAATATTGTTGCACCGTTGGATACGGCGTTACGTTTCCAACAGGAACCGACTTATTTTCAAATTTTTTCAAAAACTTCGAGTTATGAGTAGGATACTCCAAGGTATACCTACGTTTGGGTTAGTGCTTGAGTAGTTACCTTTGCTGAAAGACGAAGGCGGCAAATCGTTCTCGTACCAATATCGGTCTCCTCGGCGCGTGTAGTGGAATTGTCGGCCGAGGAGGCAGCCGAAGGTGGGTCCCACGACCGTGCCTTCGTTCAGTCGTTCGGACAGAGCCCCAGTGAAGAGGTCGATGCCTTTCACGTCTCTGAAATGACACGGAAGAAGAGAGTTGGGATTCGAGGCGGCAAATTTGGTCTTTGGGAAGTGAACTGTTGATAAGTTTATTTAAAAAAATCTTTAAGCTGCTTGTGTGCTTGCACGAAAATATTTGCAGAAGGATTTTATCTACAGAATATATTACTTGAACACTTGGCTGCAATGAAACGTTAATTTACTCTGGAATAGCTTTAGAGAAATTTAATGAGAAAATTTTATTTTGAAACGTCAACTAGCAAAAAAAAATGAGAAACATTGCATCGTCACTGTATCTTGGACCAAATTAATCACTGTGTGCTTACTTTAAAACAAAGCAAGCCATGGTTTGGCAAGTGTAATACTCTGTTTCATAATGTGTCAAAATTTTGATAGAACACGTCAAAAATGTTTACATCAGCAAACCACAAAAATGTTTCGTTAAATCAATAAATATGTTACCGTTTTCAAAATCACAATGAGTGCCAAAGTCAAACAGGGTGAGCCCGTTTCGGGCAACATTCAGAGCATGCCGCAGGAAGTGCTAGAAGAGATCTTCTCATATCTGCATTATGCACAAGTTTCGGCGATGGGTCGCGAGTGCAGGACGTTTCGGGAAGCTGCAAGATCGATCTTGTACCGAGCAATTGGCAAAATCATGGCCCGCATCGAGACCGAAGTGACCAAAATAGATGAGTTGTCCAAAAGCCAGGTAACCGATATCGATTTGACTATCAGTTCACTTGCGAGCACATCACAGTCTAGGGGTTTTTGAAAACAGCTCCCACTGGCTTTGGTTACTAACCTTGATTGATTTTTACGAAGTATTTAACAACGAACTTTTTTCATATAAATCGCTCTAGCATCATCAAAATGTGCACATCGCAACACTGAGGAGCAAAGAAAGCGTTACCTACTAGTTAAGACCTTTACCATAATGGAGTCAAGCTTAAACAGTTTAAGCTAGCACGCACTACGGGCTAGGCGGCCTTCGGCCGCGGAGCGTGCGATACCGCGGCCTGCGGCCGTTTTTCTCATCCCGTGGACGAAACGCCTCACGGACCAAAAGTTGTTTGCACGAAGTATGTTTCGCATCAGTATGTGTACATGCCAAAAATGTTTGGTGCCATTACGAATAAAAATTTCCACTTTCCTTCCTGTTATCCAAAACTCTACCCTCCCAATATTCCATCAGGACTTTTCTCCCAATGTCTCTTTCAAAAGGGTCATGGGTTCGGTGGTGCTTTGAGGACTGACATACGACCGGCAAAGTATGTGGGGGGGGGGGGGGGAATTTTAGTGGAAGCTCATTCAAAAATGATTTTGTCTGCTTGGAAATTACTCTACTAGCCAATATACATCACGCTTTCTAGCCCGTGGGCTGAGCCTGGCAAGTTCTTAAGAGCCGTGTGTATGGCGAATCCGTCTCGTTCTCGGCCTCTCAGAGCATTTCGGGCTCCGACGGGCCCAGCCCTGAGGGCTCCAAAGCACAGTGTGTAAATTGCGAATCCGTCTCGTTCTCGGCCTCTCAGAGCGTTTCGGGCTCCGACGGGCCCAGCCCTGAGGGCTCCAAAGCGCAGTGTGTATTGCGAATCCGTCTCGTTATCGGCCTCTCAGAGCGTTTCGGGCTCCGAATGGCCCAGCCCACGGGCGCGAGAGCGTGGAAAGCGTAATGTGTACTAGCTTTCACATTCCAACTGAATACGACATTCGTTCCGCCAGGTCGAAACACCCTTCGGCGAAGACGGGGCCTTCGAACAGATTCACCACGCCGCCTTGATAACCATCCTGAAGATGTGCTCCTCCGAACTGCGCATCGTCAACGTGTGCTGCGGTCGTTACATGCGCGACCTTGAGTTCGACTTCTGCTTCCCTGCCGGCGACCTCCTCGACGACTTTGACGCCGTCGTCAAGACCGTTCAAGGTCACACGGGGGAGCCCGAAAAGAGGGTCGGAAGTGACGTCACTACGAGCTTGTTTATCAAGACAGGGAAGTTTTTGGACTTCTTTGATGCAACGTTGGAGACGGTGGTGGCTCGAGAGGTGCCTTTAGGTACGTATCGCGTATTAAGCTCTACATTAATTCATTAAAAACTATTTGAAACTGTGGGTTGACTGCTCCCTGATTTCCCTACGTTTCGGAACACAGTCTGGTTGCTCCCACATTGATGATTCCATTTCACGTTAAGAAGAAGAGTGGATTTGCATCTTTATACAAGACCCTACGATACTTGGCAAGAGCTAACAGTTTAAAGCTGAATACAGAGCATTTTGTCTGACAGAAGACATAGCTTGTATGTTTAAAAAAAATAACCCCATAAAAGCTACGTGTTTCGTATAAATCCTATATAAGCTTCTTTATATGTGCATTTAATCTGTTTGAGTAGTCTAAACCTCCTAGTCCTTCTTTCCCTTCTACATCCAATAATCCCGAAACCCCGCCCAAACCCCCGCCAGGTAGTGCGTGACACGGAAATAATTTACACATTTTACCAATGGGGGTGGGGGAGGCTGCGCCCCCCAAACCCCCGTTCCGAGGGGGTTATTTTTAGTGTGTACAATTCTTTTCATTAAAGTCAATGAAGTAGCCTTAACGTCAATAAAGTCAGCCTTGAAGTCAATAAAGTCAACCTTAAAGTCACTAAAGTCCACCTTGAAGTCACTGATCCCCTTGCAGGCGTGACCCTGCTTGACATCCTGGGCTGCAGTCAGGCGTCGGACTTCATGTTGGAACTGTCGCACGCCGAAGGTCACTCCCGCTACCGCCTGACGGGACGCTACGAGCTCAAGGACACGGGCACGGTGGACCAGCCGCCCGACCTCACCGACTATCCGCACCTCGTGAAGGCCAAGGTGCTCGTTCGGTGAGCGCAGCCAGGGGGCGACGGACTGACGCTTTTTGCAAGCTTTTCCCTTACTTGCAACATGAGGTTACCGTCCAAGCCAGCAGGTGCCCGAAAAATTCCGAGGCCGAGAACGAGACGGATTAGCAATACACACCAACCTTCTAGAAACCGACAGGCCTAGCCATATGGGCTTCAAAGCCAATTGGTGCAATTTGACTATAGAGGCTATTTAAGAATATTTTGAAAGCGCGGAAGGATAAAGTTGAATTTGTTATGGGAAATGTTTCCCGGTCAGTCTTTTAGCAACATAAGAGCCAGTTATAGCCAGTTAAGAGTTTTATAGAAGACTCTGTGAAGGTTTAGTTAAAAAGTCCAAGTGAACAGAGGCATTTAGCTAAATTAAATTTCAAAGACCCATGGCATGAAGCCTCTGAATCACTGGCAGAAAAATCGAACGTCATTCAATCTCTACAGCACAGATTGATATAAAAGCGTGTATATTGCAGTCAAATGAAGTGTTTCCGCTGAATTTTGGTGTCCTGAAAGCAAGATCAAATGTGCTTGGCGTACTTAGACCCTGAAAAGCAACGGCAGAATAATAAAGCTCGGGGGCAGTTTGAAAATTCTACGAGATGTTGATGGTAAACTCATCCAAATCCCAAGTAGCACAGAAACCGTTATCACGAACGTTCGGTGGACGTCGAAATGCTAACGGGGGATAACTTGCGTTCGACGTTCGGGTAGAACTGAATCGCAAATTTGGCGAATGTGAACGTTGAACGCAAGTTATCCCCCGTTATCTTTTCGACGTCCACCGAACGTTCGAAATAAAGTCCGCTGAACGTTTTTTGCCGCATTCCGCAGCTACCTCCGCAACTACGTCCGCTGGAACAACCTCTTCGACTCCCTCCACAAACTTTGGGACCTCGAGGACGAACCCCGCGACCAGAACAACAACGTCGCCGACAAAACCGAAGACGCGGCGTGCTTCTTCGACGCCCTCGCCAGAGAGCGCGTCGGCCACCGACGCCGTCACATCAGCGACACCGGCGACGTCTGCCGCGACGTGTTCGAGGGCTCGAACAGCACGCTGGACTCGCCGTTGGGCATCGCGGTCGAGTTCAATCTGTGCAGTCGCGAACTGCCGATGAGTCTGGAGCCGCTGCGAGGCGGGCACATCGCGGCGAAGAGCAGTGAGGCAGTGTCGGCGAAGGATAGCAAGGATGCGTGCATTCAGACGGAGCTGAGCTATGTGGAAGTCGTGTCAGGGGACGGAGAAGGCTGCGAGGACGACGGGAAGGCGACGGAAGTCGTTGATCCAGACAAGGTGAGATGATAGCTATCTAAAGTTACGTTAGAATCACACACACTGATTTAACTAGAAAATTATATCTCACACTCTAACTACTAGATGAAATACTGTTTTGAAAATCAAAACAGTATACTGTTCTGTGCAATTGAAAATGTAGTTATTCACCCTCGGAAGAAAGTTGCAGTGCGAAGCCAAAGATTAAAACTTCGATTAGGTACTAAAAACTGTCGGGGGATTGGCAACTGTGACTCGAATAGTTTCTCCATGACAGAGAGATGCCGCAATATAGCATGTAATTTGGCAACTTATTCTCGGAATTTTATGCTGCATATATTGGAAAGTAAATCGACAGCCGCGAACTCCTTATCAACAACATGTTTGTGGAAAGCTTGGTGTTGTATATTTTGAAGCTGATGTCTAGATGCAAAACTGCCAACCTTCAAAAAATGGCAAAACTAGTTAGATACAGCATTCGATAGGGAATTATTGTCCCTTAAATGCTACAGTTTGTGTTTTAAAAAATGCCATTCTCCACTAGAATTAAATGGGAGAAATTCAGTGTTGGTTGCAAAACTGATTTTTTCAGTGGGATACTGAACCAATCCCGGCATCAGAAGATTGCATGTGCACTTTACTCGGGAACACGGAAAATATATATTGACGGTTTTGCATCTTATAGGCCTCATTATGTCGTAGACCACTGTAGTCAAATCCTTTCTGAAGGAAAAGGAGTATCTACTAATGCTCGAATCTCGAAGTTTTACACAAATGTCGTGTCCTAGGTGCTTGACTACGTCCAAAGCGTCAAGAAGTCTCTGAACAACGTGCGAAACGTCGTCGACCAGCTAAAAACCCCAAAGATAAGACCGCACACCGCAGGCTTCGACAGCGACAGATATTTCAGATCTACCGATTCGCTGAGAGTCGAAACCGAGTCGCAGTTGTACTTCGACGCGAACGCAGACTCTGTGATCTCGTTCCCCTACCAGTGCTCGGCGGCCAGCATCAACGGGGACTACAGCACGATGCCGAAGATCTGCAACTGGATCGGGCAGTACGACGGCATCTCCAGTCACATGTCCGTCGTCTACCATTGCTCCATTCAAAGCCTGCCCAGAGATACGCTGTACGCTCCCAACTTCGTTTTGAGTCTGCAGAATGATAAGAGCGTAATGCAAGGCTCGTTTGGGAGTTTGGTTCGGGATTGTAGCTCGGTGAAAAGTGATTCGATCACGAAACTCTTGTCGCAAAGGAAGAATATGGTGACGGTGAATCGTTTGGGCCGGCCGGCCACTGTGAGTGGTCTGATGGAGAATTGTAAGCTGCTGGAAAGGCTATCGGAACGATGTATTTCGCTGGCAGACAGCATTGGTTCGGATGAACATTTGAACGTTGGGGAAGATGACGATAAAGTTTTGGAAAAGTTGTTGCATCGAAGTGATGAACGGACGCAGAAGACGGAGACGGAAGTGGAGGATGTTGTGGTGAAAGAGGTGCCTAGGCAAGGCCAAAGGCAGATGGAGTCGAAGAGCTTTTTGAGGAGGCAGGAAGTCCTTGCAGAGTTTCCTGATAACGAGAATTTCCTGATGCAGATGAAGATTCATTACATGGCAGACGAACAAAGGATCGAAGAGAAAACTGTGAAAGTTAATTATACTGGATCTGACATCGTGATCAAGGCGGTTTAGCTCGAAGCGGTTTGCCAATTAATTTCCGTGGAATGTTCTGTGATTGTTTGACCAATAATTATGAGCAACATTTCTTGTATTATTTTCGCTGATTTGTAAGTGCACATATTATTGCATTATAGCATGATTATAATGTGTTACTACGAAAGTTCGGTGGACGTTTAAAACCTAACTGGGGATGACTTGCGTTCAACGTTCGGGTAGAACCTAATCGAACGATTAGCGGATGTCAACATTGATCGCGAGTAAGCCTTCTTCGTAATTACAATGTTCATAAAACGTCTTCTGTTCAAGTTGGGAGTACCTACATAACAAAGTTTATATTACAAAGTACAAACATCACAAACAGTTCTTTAGGTGGAGGGAACCCTTTGATCTAAGAATATTCACAAAATAGTTGTATGCAGAAAAACTATCAGTGACAGCCCATAACAAAATAGGTAGGTCCTTTGGCAAATTATTAGGCTTTCAAATAATGCTAGCACAGAAGCACGAATCAATTTGCGTAACTATTAGGCTTGCTGAAAATTTTTAAAAACATTAAAAACTTTTAAAATTAAGTTTTGCAATTATTCTAAATTTTCAGAAAATCTTATAATAACACAAAATGATTCATACTTTATTTAAAACCTGATTAACTACCTAGAGCACTAGCTTTTTTAATTTGGGCTTCCACTAATTGTTTGTATGTAAAAGTATTTTGTGATATTCAAACGACAATGGGTTCACAAAATAGTTGTATGCATAACTTGTATGCATGTATAACTTATGGTTTTGAGGCAAACAGACATTATAGACCTAAACTCACCTGTATACTTTCTTGAGTGCCGCGATCACCTCGTCGCTGATGATATGGCTGAGGTCAGCGAAAGTCTTGACGTGAGGGAACCCACAGAACTGCCTCCACCGCGTGTACCCTGGCAGCCCGTGATCCCGCCCCTGCTGGATGATCTGGGCGGCCAGGTCCAGCCCGCTGTCTGCAAGGGGCATGGTCAGTAAGAGGGTGCTCAAGCCACGCCCGAGGTTTTGGGGCGGAGGATAAATCTAAATTGACGCTATAATACAATGTTAAACGCCACAGATAGTCGTACAATGGCCGTGAATGGCTATAAAACGCCTAACATTAAAAAGCAACATTTTGCCGAAAAACGATGTTATTCAGTGCCATTAGACCGTTAGACGTAAAACGGTCGTAAAAATTTCAAATCAGTGGGACCTAGTAAAATAATGGCCTTTTACATTGGTATTAATAATTGTGAATTCCTTTGCCGACCACCAGTACCTAAGCTCAATTAATGAAAGTCCAAAATAGATAGGAACCATTTTACCGGACTAAAATCCAGTTTTCCTTCTAGCAAGTAGCCAAAAGGCCGTGGGTGCATTGGTGTTTTATAGTTTGGCAAGCGAATCTTTTATAACCGACGCCTGAACTACATTGCATTTATGCTAGATGATGGAGATTGAACGAATCTTTATTTGAAATTTCATTTAAAGGGTGTCGTTGGTTGTCAATATTTTCGGGATTCCGTGTTTATTTCTTTGGTCGCGATTAAGGTGTGGCCTAAAAAGTGTAAGAAGTGTATTCAGTACGCGGGGAATTCTATTATGCGCTGAAAGCGAGCAAAGTACACCCTTAAAATGAACCCACTGTACGGCAAAAATATTTCAAAATGCACTGAGACTTGATGGTCAATACTCAATTCAGTGAAGATTCCGTGCATATAAGTTTCAACTTTCATTGCGATCTAAATCGGCTTCTGGCTGAACTTGGACTCTCAATTCGATCATGAATATGTATTTTTAAACCTAAACGTTAAGAAAAACTGTGTGAAATTAATTTTGGGTCCCAAAAATGTCAAGATGTCAGTTATCCCAAGTAGCACAAAAACGTTTAGCGAAAGTTATTTCCAACGTTCGGTGAACGCCGAAAAGCTAGAGGGGGATAACTTGCGTTCAACGTTGACATTCGCCAAATTTTCGATTAGTTTCTACCCGAACGTTGAACGCAAGTTATCCCCCGTTGGCGTTTCGACGTCCACCGAACGTTCGGTTTTTGTTCTGTTTGGGATATAGGAACGTAACTCAGGGTAACGCCTTGACGTAGCGACTGGCGACGAACCTTTGCCCGGCTCCTGGAACATGTGTCCCGTCATGAGCTCGTTGATGTGGTTGTCCTGACGCTGAGCGGCGCCGTGCAGCAGCGAGTTGAGCACGTGATCTACGCCTCCTCTGGCGTAGAGAGCGAACGGAGCGTAGCTGGAGTCCTCGCCTTGGGACTTGGGCATCAGCGAGGCCACGAACCTGGGGACGGATTGAGGAGGAGCAATCAGTGTGGGGATGAAGAGGGCTGGAATAGGTATTTTAGGCGGGGAAAATCCCATTCGGCGTTTGTATATCGACCATATAATTTTTGTACATTTACACACTATTTTGCCCTACGAAGGACGAACACCATTTGTGAAAAATATCGATCCTGATATATTGCAACAAACGTTGTTCTGTAAAAATGTGATTTAACTAAGGTAATGTAACTGCACATTAATAGTATCTACTTAGTGAAAAGAGAGCACAGTCAACATAGGGATTCCTATGCAAGACCTCAGCTACACTGTATCGTTTTTCGAACACAATACTATTGACAAAACACGTTAAGTAGGTACGTGTTATATCTAAGTTCGTTTCGAATAATTCTGCACTGGCACGTGATTGGCTGGAGATACGGTGCTCTAACTAATTGTAATGGAAAGGTGAGAAAAAATCGGTAAGGGAAATGTTTCGGACTCGAAAACTAAAAAATGCTCATACAGTTAATGCTCATGTAGTTAAGCATGGCAGTAGTGACATCCCCCTAACCGAAAAACATTGGAAATATAGGATGGCGTTCTAGTAAGGAAAAATACTGATATAATGTACCTACCTACTAATGGTGTGCTGCATATTATTAAAAAATAATGCAATAATGAAATTTGAAAATCGTTTTGACAGTTTTAATTAATTTCCCGCTCTCCTTATTTTATGCTCTCACCAACAGTTTGTCTGAAAACTAAAATTTTGCTCACGTGTCAATTATCTATCAATGTAATATTTCACTTACAGCATTCAATATCAAACATTTAAATGGAATGGAAAATGGCTGCTCAAAAGTGAAGATATATATATATATATATATATATATATATATATATATATATATATATATATATATATATATATATATATATATATATATATATATATATATATATATATATATATATATATATATATATATATATATATATATATAAATATATATATATATATATATATATATATATATATATATATAATTAAGTACAACTTTTAAACACAATCTGTGTAAACAAAACTGAATCATGCTTCGAATATCAACAACGGATCGGGCAAAGTGGTTATCGCATCACAGAGGTAGCTATACTGCGTATGGTGCTCACCAGAGCGCGGCAGAGGCGACGCTGTTGGCGAGGCCCGCGTTGATGTTGATGTCGTATCCGGTGAAGTGGTCGGACGTCTGCAGACGCAGGCCGTAACGGTCAATCACCGACTGCAACCGTGGAATGCTCGATCAGTCAACAGCTCGGAGGTAATTTATTATTAGGATATGAGTGTGGTTTAATAAAGCTGACTTTGAATTTCCATGCCGATATTTTGGACGCAAAGGGTGCTAATTAGGCGGAGAAGGGTACAAATCAGTTCGCCAGAAAGTGGCTTTCAGGCTAAAAGTTGCTGAGTTTTCAAGGCCACATCGTTAAGTTTATTTCAATATTTCACTATGTTGTAAACAAAATACTTAAAATTGGGTGACCTTATCCCAAGTAACACAAAAACGTTCAGCGAACGTTATTTCCAGCGTTCGGTGGACGTCGAAAAGCTAACGGGGGATAACTTGCGTTCAACGTTCACATTCGCCAAAATTTCGATTTGGTTCTACCCAAACGTTGAACGCAAATGATCTCCCTTTAGCTTTTCGATATCCACTGAATTCGTTCGAAATAACGGTTTTTGTGCTATTTGGGTTATCACAAATATGCCCTTTGAATGCTTGAACATACCCTGGAACTGTTAATTTTTTCCCCATGTTAGAGCCAAGTATACGAAAGTGCACAGCGTAATGTGGCCACGCGATGTGGAGAGCGCTGGCTACCGAACGCACGCACCTGACCGAGCAGCACGGGCAGGAACTCGTTGTAGGTGATGTGCTGCAGCTGCGCGACCACGACGCGCCGCGCCTCCTGGAACAGCGTCTCGTCGCCCCAGTGCGGGTTGAGATGCGCCAACTGCGACGCCAAACGGTTGTGTTGGCGCAGGAAGAGCGTGTGCAGCGCCGCGAGCGACTCGTGCTCGTTGGCACGAACGTCGCCCGAAGCGAAGCATCTGGGCGGCGAAAGCAAACGGATTGTCTTGGTTTGGCCCACTGTTATATTACACCAGGCCTTCACAATCGGGATTCGAGATTATAAAAAGAATATAAAAAAGAGGTCGAAAGTGCACTTGGTTCTGAACTCGATCACCTACTAAATACAGAACAGGAAGAGTGGGTTCTGGGCGGCGAAAGCAAACGGATTGTCTGGGTATGGCCCACTGTTATATTACACCCGGCCTTCACAGTCGGGATTCGAGATTATAAAAAGAATATAAAAAAGAGGTCGAAAGTGCACTTGGTTCTGAACTCGATCACCTACTAAATACAGTACAGGAAGAGTGGGTTCTGGGCGGCGAAAGCAAACGGATTGTCTGGGTATGGCCCACTGTTATATTACACCCGGCCTTCACAGTCGGGATTCGAGATTATAAAAAGAATATAAAAAAGAGGTCGAAAGTGCACTTGGTTCTGAACTCGATCACCTACTAAATACAGAACAGGAAGAGTGGGTTCTGGGCGGCGAAAGCAAACGGATTGTCTGGGTATGGCCCACTGTTATATTACACCCGGCCTTCACAGTCGGGATTCGAGATTATAAAAAGAATATAAAAAAAGAGGTCGAAAGTGCACTTGGTTCTGAACTCGATCACCTACTAAATACAGTACAGGAAGAGTGGGTTCTGGGCGGCGAAAGCAAACGGATTGTCTGGGTATGGCCCACTGTTATATTACACCCGGCCTTCACAGTCGGGATTCGAGATTATAAAAAGAATATAAAAAAGAGGTCGAAAGTGCACTTGGTTCTGAACTCGATCACCTACTAAATACAGTACAGGAAGAGTGGGTTCTGGGCGGCGAAAGCAAACGGATTGTCTGGGTTTGGCCCACAGTTATATTACACCCGGCCTGCACAGTCGGGATTCGAGATTATAAAAAGAATATAAAAAAAAGGTCGAAAGTGCACTTGGTTGCTGAACTCGATCACCTACTAGATGCAGTACAGGAAGAGTGGGTTCTGGGCGGCGAAAGCAAACGGATTGTCTGGGTTTGGCCCACTGTTATATTACACCCGGCCTGCACAGTCGGGATTCGAGATTATAAAAAGAATATAAAAAAGGTCGAAAGTGCACTTGGTTGCTGAACTCGATCACCTACTAGATGCAGTACAGGAAGAGTGGGTTCTGGGCGGCGAAAGCAATCGGATTGTCTGGGTTTGGCCCACTGTTATATTACACCCGGCCGTCACAATCGGGATTCGAGATTTTTTGTTTAAAGTTTTCCTGGTGGATCGCTGCACTGTTGGGGGAATAGTTCGGGTCAGTTCGGGCGAGACTGTCCCAACTGTGCGCCGCTGCGATCGCTATAGCAATGTCAGCATATGGCGACTTTGGCTTACACGAAACGTCAAATTTGTTTTTTGAAAGCATTTATGTGCAATTTACTTCGCTTCGCAACCAAGGAACAATTTTGTACGAACCTATATACTTTTCATCGATATAAATACCAATGTCCTTTTATAGTTCTTCATATCTTGACTGTAAGCAATCATTTTGTATTTCCATTCGCATTTTTGTGTCGCCATGTTGCTTTTTGGATACGAAACCAATCGGAGCTCGCTCTTTTCCCCGGACAGTGCAGCAATCTAGCGGGGAAACTACAAACTACAAACTAAACAGCGAGACGCGCGGTTGGGACGGCCTGGTGAAATTTAACAGTTGGTAATTGTGCCAGAGTTGTGAAACCCAATTCGTTCACAGGCAATCACTCCCTTCTAATTTGCTGATTGCTGCTTAAATTTCTGTGATTATAACATTTTGTCACCGTGTTTTGCAGCGAGAAATGTCGTAAAAGCTTCATAAAAGTTCGTATCCGTACCTGAAAGTGGCGTTCTTTCTGCAGTCCTCGTTGCTGCCGTCAGATGGCAGTATCATCTCACCCGAAGACAGACTTTGGGACTTGAGAGTCCCTCGGGAGAACGTTCGGAGGGAGTCGGCTTTCTCTCGGGAGTTGCCGTAGATGGCCGAGCCATCGAGGAAGCTCGTGGCCTGGTTCAGCTGTTCCCTGGGGCCTGGGCACGAAGGCGAGAGGTTATTGAACACCGGGACAGGACTCCTCTTCATAATTAGAAATGATCTACCACATTTACAACCTTATATGTTTTGGAAGAACAATACAAAACATGCATTATGCAATGGTATTTAAAGATTTGTGTTTGAGACTCGTTAAAATTAAAGTTATCCCTTCGTGAACACTTTGCTTCCTATGTGAGATCTAATATAATTTGTTTTATATTGCTGAAATCCAGCATTGTAGCTCAACGGATTCTTTTACGGACAATCAAGTATACTTACTATAGTATATCTAAAGTATGTAATATTATAAGCTAAAAAAACGTACTATCAAGGTTGTGCATTTAATGGAACACAGGAACCTCGATTGTACGTTTTTCGTATCAACGTGTAAGAAACAAGGTTCGTAGACCTCGAATCAAGCTGAGAAATGAATTATTGGCATCATGGTTACCTATAACCATGAAAATGCAACTGTAATCAGACATCTATTAACTTAGTCAGTCTTTGGTCGGTAATTTATCAGAGTTGAGAAAATAGTTGAGAATCGGAAAACAAGGACAAGGCCATGGCACAAGGTCAATATTAAAGGGATCCAATGAGCAACAGGCGGTTACAGTTACCTTGGTTACAGGTGATATAACAACAAACTGTGGCTCCATCCATCCCTTGATTGCCGGCAAAACTATTATTGCGGGCGGAGGGTTTTCGCGTAGCTGCTTTACTATGGGAGTGGAAAATCTGGGTAACCTTCTTTCTGTGCTTTTAGCCTGCTCAACATTGTCCAACCACTTTTTTCACTTCATGCCGTCACAGTGGCGTACCGAGCGTGCAGCCAGTGCGCGGCGAGGAGCCAGAGCGCGTGTACTCCTGGCACTTTTCGCCCGTCTGGCCGTAGACGGGGTCCTTCTCGGGGATGCGGATCGGGAAGCATTCAGGATGGAACTCGCTGAAGCCCACGCTGCAACACTTGAGTCGGCTGCCCTCGAAGCCTGAGGATTCGACAACGACAATAGGTTAAGTTACGGTGACAACGTCATGGGATTTGCCTCTGAAAACCTATGTCAAGTGGACATTGTGTCTTTAACGAATGTTCTAAATGGTATAAACGAGTGCTATATTAAATTAGGAATCGTTTCCTTGTTAAACCTCTGTGGGACTATCGCTAGATGCCATAGAATTAATGTGACTTTTGAAAAGAACAAAACCAAAATCGTTACCGAAAAGGTAGACTTTGAATGACAAAACCCAGAAACTAAAGCGAAATGTACGACTAAAGTTCAAGTGTCAACCATTATGTGGGAAAATAATTTCCATAAAAATTGCATTGCATTAATGTGGGGAAATCAGTTATCGGCTCCGGAATTGCCTTCGACAGAAACCGTTATTTCTTCGAAATAACAAAACCGAACTCGAACCCGGAAAAGCAAAATTTGAACCGAAATGTCGACCGGTTACAGTTGGCATGGATGACTGAATCTTTACCCCCCGCCCCCACCTGTCATGTGCGTGGTGTGCGCGAGGTCGTGGGCGACCAGCTCGGCCCAGGCGGGCGCCAGCGACATGAGGTGCGGATGGGGCGCGTCCTCGTCCGTGTGCACCCCCAGCGAGACTGCGCGCGGACTGGGCAGGTCGCTGCGCTGTCCGCGGGGCAGACTGGTGCCGTCGTCGTACGCCGGCGGCAGGAAGCGCAGGTATCTGTCGATGAACGGTTAACACCATGTGCAGCACAAAAACCACATTCACGTGATGCCACAGCTATAAGGTTACCCAGATTTACCACTCCCATACTAACGCAGCTACGTGAAAGCCCTCCGCCCGCAATAATAGTTTCGCCGGCAGTCAAGGGATGGAGCCACTGTTTGTTGTTACATCACCTGTAACTCAGGTGACTGTAACCACCTGTGGGTCCCTTTATTATAATTGACATTGTGCCATGGCCTGGTAGATGAAGCCATAACTGTAACCACCTGAGGAACATTGGGTCCCTTGATTATAATTGACCTTGTGCCACGGCCCGGTAGATGATGTTAAAACAGGCTGCCAACGCACCCCAGTGATTTTCGGCGAAATTACTAGCATCAACATTTTTTCCTAATCATACTTCGGTATGATGTATTTTCTGGGTAACCCTTCTATTTGTGGCAACACATACTAGGACACTGAAAACTTTGACAACTGACAACCAGTCCATAATCACAAAATTCACCAGGGCCTGGGTCCACAAAGGGAGGTTCTGTGAATTTACCCGATGTTTTTGCAGAGCCCCCAAGAGTTCGAAGAGCTCTGAATTTTGTCAATATCAATTTTACCTCCCCTCCAATCAATAATTGTGAAATCTCTTTCAGTGGATTCGGATATTTGGGGGAATATTTTTGGCGATATAGCAAGGAGAAGAAATCTCCTTTTCTCCAAGCCCCCATTTGAAACTTCCTCGTATGTGGATACGGATTATTGGGGGAATATTTTTGGCGATAAAGCAGGGAGAAAAAATCTCATTTTCGCCAAACCCCATTTCAAACTCCCACGTTTGTGGATCCGGGCCCTGCATATTGTGTTGGCATATTGTGCTGGCATATTGTGCTGGCATATTGTGCTGGCATATTGTGTTAGCATATTGTGCTGGAGTATTGAGTTGGCATATTGTGTTGGCATTTTGTGTTAGCATATTGTGCTGGAGTATTGTGTTGGCATATTGTGTTGGCATATTGTGTTGGCATATTGTGCTGGAGTATTGTGCTGGCATATTGTGCTGGCATATTGTGCTGGCATACTGTGCTGAATATTGTGCTGAATATTGTGCTGCATATTGTACTGGCACCGACCTGGTCTCCGCGTTGCCCCAGCGTGGGTTCTGCACGTTGTTGCAGTATCCCGAGTAGGCGCGGTATTTGCGCGGTTGGCAGGGGAAGTCGACCGACAGCGGACACCCTCGACCAAGCGCCGTCTCCCGCACGTCCAGCACGGGCAGGCCGAAGTTGATTTGCTCGTGCGTCAGCTTCAATCTGACGGGGCACAACAACAAGGGCGGGGTTAAACGACGTGGAGGTTACTTTAGCTGTGTTTAAACGGTTCAATGTTTCGTTCAGTGCATTGAATTCAAGGTTGAATTAAATGCATTAAATGCAACTTCTGAAAAGGCACTTCTGCCTTTTGGTGTACTCGTCAATAGTATAAAAACAGTGCTCATAGTCATATTAAAAATTGTTTACCCTGCTGTTGGCGCGGAGTGCCAGGGGTAGTAAAGCAAAACGAAATGAAGTGGACTGTATTTGAAAGAACGAAAATAAAACTGACTTACCAATTGTCGACTCAAAACGGTGCCGGGGTCACGGCCGGATGGAAATTTGATGTGCCTAGGGTAGGTGCAGTTAGGAGCGAACAAGGGGGAGGGAAACAGTGGAAAGGCTTAGAAAGTAACTTAAATAAATGAAAACACTACTGCCTTCTTGCGTTGAGATGCTACACTTTCACGATGAATAGTAGTTTGAAATGACTAATGGCTACCGAGTGTCCTCTCCGAAGATGAGAGATAACAACGGCTACCTGCCGACACGCACGGCCACGGGCTACGTGCCGGGGTCACGGCCGGATGGAAATTTGATGTGCCTAGGGTAGGTGCAGTTAGGAGCGAACAAGGGGGAGGGAAACAGTGGAAAGGCTTAGAAAGTAACTTAAATAAATGAAAACACTACTGCCTTCTTGCGTTGAGATGCTACACTTTCACGATGAATAGTAGTTTGAAATGACTAATGGCAACCGAGTGTCCTCTCCGAAGATGAGAGATAACAACGGCTACCTGCCGACACGCACGGCCCACGACGAACGACAGACTGACAACGATAAGAGACCTGACCCACCAAAAGGTACCGGTGTGGTCAGAATCACTACTAAAACTAACTAGTCAAAACAATACCTAACTAAAAGTAATTGTAAATTGCGAAATGGCGCGAACACTTGCTCTTAAAAATACTTTGGTCTGTCCTCATTTCCTTCAGGGTCATTTGTCATGGCGACCACTAATTGGATTCCGTGGAATTAATCTCTTTCTGAGGGATTAATGCTTGACCCAGATGGAAAATTATTTCAGTGCCGGAGCTAAGAGATGGTATTTGGGAGCATTACTGCAACCAATTCAGCATTAACACTCACGCCTGTGCGATGTATCTAGTAGCCTCCTCGGCCACCAGGGCGATGTGAGTGAGGTTCCTTGAGCGGCCGTTGGTGGCGTGCGACGAGCCCATGAACCACGCCGAGCTGCCGGGAGTCTGTGCCACTCCTGCGAGATACGGGGAAAAAGATAACATACGAACATATTATGATACATATAGGGAAAATATACGAAAGTGCAATATCTTATAAGAAACTTGTATGTTTCTTATAACAATCTGAACCTTACATATATGTGTCATATATGTGTTTTGTTTGCACTTATCCGTGTGGGAGGAACCACCAACTGATCTCGAATAGCCTGGATAGCTGTTGGCAGTGCGGTTTTGAAGTCAACAATCAACAAGGATTCTCAAATTTTGAGCCTCCCCAATGTAATTTTATTGATTTTTTTAACCATTTTCGTAGCTTTTAATCAGATGTTTACATTAAATTGAAGCGTGGAGCATTCAGAGAGGCTTTTTATATGTATTTATGGTACCTGCTTGAATATGAGCGTGAATAGCACATAATGTACACGCTGTGAAACAGAGAGAAAAGTAAATGCGGGAAGCAGGCTCCAATAAATTAAACAATGATTCAGAAAGTAGTAAATTTAAAACAGTGCTGCCTCCCAAAATCAAATTTCACATAACCAGAGATTACTTTAATGCCGGTTGCTGCAACTTTGATTGATATTTTATCATTACATTGGTGGCAGTGTGTGGGATCGTTACATTGGTGGCAGTGTGTGGGATCATTACATTGGTGGCAGTGTGTGGGATCATTACATTGGTATCAGTGTGTGGGATCATTACATTGGTGGCAGTGTGTGGGATCATTACATTGGTGGCAGTGTGTGGGATCATTACATTGGTGGCAGTGTGTGGGATCATTACATTGGTGGCAGTGTGTGGGATCGTTACATTGGTGGCAGTGTGTGGGATCGTTACATTGGTGGCAGTGTGTGGGATCATTACATTGGTGGCAGTGTGTGGGATCATTACATTGGTATCAGTGTGTGGGATCATTACATTGGTGGCAGTGTGTGGGATCATTACATTGGTGGCAGTGTGTGGGATCATTACATTGGTATCAGTGTGTGGGATCATTACATTGGTGGCAGTGTGTGGGATCATTACATTGGTGGCAGTGTGTGTGGGATCATTACATTGGTGGCAGTGTGTGGGATCGTTACATTGGTGGCAGTGTGTGGGATCATTACATTGGTGGCAGTGTGTGGGATCATTACATTGGTGGCAGTGTGTGGGATCATTACATTGGTGGCAGTGTGTGGGATCGTTACATTGGTGGCAGTGTGTGGGATCATTACATTGGTGGCAGTGTGTGGGATCATTACGTTTGTGGCAGTGGGTGGGATCATTACATTGGTGGCAGTGTGTGGGATCATTACATTGGTGGCAGTGTGTGGGATCGTTACATTGGTATCAGTGTGTGGGATCATTACATTGGTGGCAGTGTGTGGGATCATTACATTGGTGGCAGTGTGTGGGATCATTACATTGGTGGCAGTGTGTGGGATCATTACATTGGTGGCAGTGTGTGGGATCGTTACATTGGTGGCAGTGTGTGGGATCATTACATTGGTGGCAGTGTGTGGGATCATTACGTTTGTGGCAGTGTGTGGGATCATTACATTGGTGGCAGTGTGTGGGATCATTACATTGGTGGCAGTGTGTGGGATCGTTACATTGGTATCAGTGTGTGGGATCATTACATTGGTGGCAGTGTGTGGGATCATTACATTGGTGGCAGTGTGTGGGATCGTTACATTGGTGGCAGTGTGTGGGATCATTACATTGGTGGCAGTGTGTGGGATCATTACATTGGTATCAGTGTGTGGGATCGTTACATGGTGGCAGTGTGTGGGATCATTACATTGGTGGCAGTGTGTGGGATCATTACGTTTGTGGCAGTGTGTGGGATCATAACATTGGTGGCAGTGTGTGGGATCGTTACATTGGTGGCAGTGTGTGGGATCATTACATTGGTGGCAGTGTGTGGGATCATTACGTTTGTGGCAGTGTGTGGGATCGTTACATTGGTGGCAGTGTGTGGGATCATTACATTGGTGGCAGTGTGTGGGATCATTGCATTGGTGGCAGTGTGTGGGATCATTACATTGGTGGCAGTGTGTGGGATCATTACATTGGTGGCAGTGTGTAGGATCATTACATTGGTATCAGTGTGTGGGATCATTACATTGGTATCAGTGTGTGGGATCGTTACATGGTGGCAGTGTGTGGGATCATTACGTTTGTGGCAGTGTGTGGGATCATTACATTGGTGGCAGTGTGTGGGATCATTACATTGGTATCAGTGTGTGGGATCGTTACATGGTGGCAGTGTGTGGGATCATTACATTGGTGGCAGTGTGTGGGATCATTACGTTTGTGGCAGTGTGTGGGATCATTACATTGGTGGCAGTGTGTGGGATCATTACATTGGTATCAGTGTGTGGGATCGTTACATGGTGGCAGTGTGTGGGATCATTAAATTGGTGGCAGTGTGTGGGATCATTACATTGGTGGCAGTGTGTGGGACCATTAAATTGGTGACTAGGTATGTGAAGGATCATCACATGGGTGTCGGTGTATGAATTCGTTAGATAAGTGGCAGGGTCCAGTCAAATGTTTATGGGAAATGTTTTTGATAATAATTGTTGCAGGTAATGTGAAGGTATCATCATTGACATTGTCAGTTGCATTTTGCTTAAATCACACAGAAGCAACTAGTGATGACGAGGTCACGCATTGCTTTACATAATTGCTTTCCAGTAGTAAATAAATGCGAAAAAACTTTCAAAATCGAATGCTAAACACGCATCTGAACGTCGTCGTCGTCGTCGTACCCTTGTCGGCGATCTCCGTCTCGAGCCGGTCGAACCGGTCGGCCATCGCCGCCACCGCCTTGTCGACGAACGACGCCATCTCGGTGGGCGCGACGGACGGCGTCGCGACCTTGGGGGGCGCCGGCAGCGGGTCGATCTCCACGGGGGGGTGCAGATGCTGCGTGGACAAGCACCCGGCGGACGTCGCGAACAGAACCGCCAAGGTGCACCACAATCTGGGGACATTTAGTTCATTTTTAGTGTTTAGGGCCGCTTTTACTATATTTTTCAACTCTGGGTTAAGCGTCTAGCCCTCAGAAACAGATGAATTCCACGGCATCCTATTGGCGGTTGCCATGACAAATAACTTAACTCATACTTTAACGCTGGGTTAAGCGTCTAGCCCTCAGAAACCGATGAATTCCACGGCATCCTATTGGCGGTTGCCATGGCAAATAACTTAGCTCCTACTTTAACTTTTGGTTGAGGCACTTGTAAAACCTGCCCTTATAACATTTATTTTTGTTTCGTTTTTACGTAAGTAAATAACACAGAAAATGGTGAAATAGTAAGGAAATGTGGATGGAGTTGCTCAATAGACACGACATTTAAGATTATGTAAGTAAAGAAAATATAAGTTAAAAATGTTAAAATTTGTTTATGTTAGCTTGAGTAAACATTGCAGGGAAAAGAGAAAGTATGTAGGTGTTTTACACCCTTCTACCTGTTAATGTTAATGGAAAAGAGAAATAATTGAGTAAGTTAACAAAATTTACGCAACGCGGTGGGCTTTTGTTATCATTTCTGGGTGTATTTCATGATTCCATGGTATAAGGATTCTCTATTTAGAGAAAATAAATAATCTCCTGCTTTCAGCCCTCTAGGCTTCGTAGGACTCTTCATTTAAAAGATTTGTGGGGTATTTCACCAACTCCGTATAGTGCTAGGCTACGTTTTATTTGTTTAAACGGCATTGTCTTTTTTGCATTTCAATAAATTCCCTAATGCTTCTCAAATGCTTCCCGATGAGAACGGGAAATAGTTCAAGTTAAACGCGAATCGAGACTGATGGTGAAATTCAGCGAAGCTTTATGCTATCGACTGGATTTTCAACGACGTTTAGATAAACCTTTTTTTAAGCGAGATTTAAAAGTTTAGGTGAAATAGCCAGTATATAATCAAAGTGTAATAACTTGAAAGTTAGGAAAATATTTTCTATTAACAAACTTTCGGTGACAGCCCAAGAGTAAATTGACAGTGCTCTGGGAAATTTATAACGCTTTCAAATAAAGTATAAGTTATTTTAGTTTTGTCTTTATATTTTCTGAAAATTCAGAATAAACTGTCGAAAATGTATCAAAAAAGTTTTAAAGGTTTTTCTAAATTTTTCAGCAAGCCTTATCATAAAACCTAATTAATGATTCTTACATTATTTGACAGCACTTTAAATTGCCTAGGTCATAAGCTTGGGCTGCCAGTTTGTATGTATAAAGATATTGTGAGTGTTTCCCTATGATATTATTATCCAGCATGGTAGGAAAAGTGTTATTTTTCACTTTACTAGATAAGTCTAGCGTGGTGTTTTTATCGGCAAATAAACCCCATCAAACAAACAGAAGAGTAGCAGCAGACTAGGGTATGTAAAGTCGCATTCCGGATAGCAATGATCGAAGAATTGACAGTACCATGGTTTAGAGTGCGTCGTACCAACATTTTTACCTAGCGTAGCCGTTGCTCCATGTGTGGATTTATCTGGTAATAAGACAGCGTTAACTCGACGAGATCGTGCAGAGCACCGAGTCGGTGAAATGACGCCACTGCCGCCGCCTCGGCGTCGGGTGTACCGTTACCTGGTAATTGGCCGGCAGAACAAGACTTGTTGATGTCTCATGGGAGCTGGTGTGGGCGTTTGTAGAGCTTGCCGCAAAGATACCTAATCAAATGGCTTCACCAGAGAAGGCTTCATGCACCGTGTGCACAGATTTTTTTCCATTCACTGTGTCTACTTAGTGTTTCATTATATTCTATGCGGTAGAAGTTCTATAAAACATATTATTGTTGTGACTGAGATATAAACCAACATTTTTGAAAATCAAGTGGACGCTTTCCTTTATTTTTTATTATGTTATAAGATTTATGTAATAATAATATTTTCGTACTCAGATAAAGTCGATGTGTATTGATATTTGTACGCTGAAATATATACTGGTTGATTCTAAAAAAGTAAATTTAATTCTAAAAGTTGCTAAATAATTCCCTAGTTTGTTTACATTCATGTTTATGGAGACCGACATACAAATGTCATTGTTCTGCAGTAAGAGCTTACTAGTAGGAGGTAGACGTTAAGAGAAGAAACCAAACGTCATCTTGATATAATTTGTGTGGGTCATACATCTAAATTCAATCGAACTCGTGGTTTACAAACCACGAAACGGACACAATTTTTATTGCCGATTTACGATTGAAAAATGAGATCAAATTGTTCAGCTCATGACCTGGCAGAAACAGGAATAATTGGACCCGCTTTGGCAGTTGAATGTTTTCGAGTGTAAATGTTATTATAAACCTACCACACGAAACTAACAGTTGTTTTAATTAAAATGCGGCGAAGTTTTACGTTAATATACCTATTCAATAGGTATGTTTGGTTGTCCAGTATATAACAATATGTAATGTAGTTATTATCTAGATATCGGTTTTCGTTGTGACGCCATCATAGGCAATCATGCAGTAAACGAAACCTAGCCTGGACAAACAAACGCAAGAAATCTAGTTATCATCTCAATTTCGTGCACAACCAAAAAGAAGAAAAAAATTGCTGTACAGACCCAGATGCGGGAAGTTCAAAAAAAGGAACATCTCTAAATGGTATCAATATACTATCTCAGAAAATGTTTCATCATAAACTGGAGTGAACGTTAGTTTGGAATAATAGCAATTACATGAAAATCGTAATGCCTCCCGAACTCAGTTTCTCATTTTCATGCTCATTCCCATTCTCATTCTCTTATTTTCAATCTCATTCCACTAGGCTGTAACATATACATAGAAGCTCGTTGTAATGTGATGATACAACCTGATACGCAACCTTTCGCGAAAAATAACTCAATTTTGTTATTCTTAATTTAGCACTTAAGCCAGTGGCGTAACAACAAACCGAAGGCCCCCCGTCACCAGGCCCCAGTCTCGCTTCAAATAAGCCAATCCCTAAAAAAATACGTCGCTGCCTTGTTTCCGGATTAACTTGGGTATCTGCGGGCCAAAACATTTCTTAGGAGGCCCCCCTGGGCCCGAGGCCCCCGAGCACTGGTATGCCTGATCCCCTCTAGTTACGCCCTGGGCCCGAGGCCCCCGAGCACTGGTATGCCTGCTCCCCTCTAGTTACGCACTGAGCCCGAGGCCCCCGAGCACTGGTACGCCTGATCCCCTCTAGTTACGCCCTGGGCCCGAGGCCCCCGAGCACTGGTATGCCTGCTCCCCTCTAGTTACGCCCTGGGCCCGAGGCCCCCGAGCACTGGTATGCCTGATCCCCTCTAGTTACGCCCTGGGCCCGAGGTCCCCGAGCACTGGTATGCCTGATCCCCTCTATTTACACCCCTGACTATAGCCCTACTTGTCAAATGGCCGTTATAAACCCATTTCATTCAAAAAATAATATTAAAACATATAATTATAAGCTGTGACAAAATGTGAACAACTGGAAATACTGACACCATGAAACAATTTACTAACGTTTCACCAATGTATTATAATCTTGTTCTTAGCATTCCTGTTTTATTCAGTCTTCTTTCTCAATCAAGATGCACGCCATCGCCTTAGTGGTGCCGATTTAATCAGCCTATTCAAATAATATCAGTAATTATCCGTTGCTGGAACCTGCTCCACATTGTGCATATCCGTGTTGGTTGTTGGTAGAGATATGATCAACTTCTTCTGTTCTATAAATAAATATTATGCATCAGTCGTGAAGTTCTGTTTGATTTGCTATTTTACGTTTACCGTTCGCATATATTTTTGATAAAAATATTAATTGAACGTCACGGTTTCTGCACAGAGTATTTATTAGCTTAATGTGGCGTCTTCATTGGTTAGTTCAAACATTATTTAATGAAGATTTAACCCCGTAATGCTTCAGAAATCCCATACCTGTATATTTACACTGATGAAACGCTTTTGAAATATCCCAAGTAGCTCAAAATCCGTAATCACGAACGTTCGGTGGACGTCGCAAAGCTAACGAGGGATAACTTGCGTTCAACGTTCGGGTAAAACCTTATCGAACGTTTGGCGGATGTCAACGATGAACGCAAGTTATCCCCCGTTAACTTTTCGACGACCACCGAACGTTTGAAATAACGTTCGCTGAATGTTTTTCTGCTACCTGGAAAGCTTCCTGCTCATTTTGTATTCAGATTATTGCTCCACCTTTTCACCTCTGCACGGTTTTGACATGATCTTTATGTTTCACTTAGTTTTCAATAGAAAACAAATCAATCAAAATTAATGACCTCAAATCTTCATTTGTGGTCAGGTGATCAAATTCTTTCTGTGTTACTAAATTATCAGAATGACCTTCGTTCAGATTACGTTAAAGTTACCTTGGCTCGGAAATATTCGGCCTGAGACAATACAAGAAGATTATGTTTCAACTTGAAGTAAAACACCTTGAAAGGTGGTATTGACCGGAAAAGCAATAAGTACAGAACGAAAGACAGTAGAGGCAGAGAGGATCCGAAATTGTGTTCAGTTTTTATGTAAATGCCAATGTCAAGAAGGCTCGCATACCTCCACAGCGCAAACCTTCACTTGGAATACTGACATTACAGTTGGTAATAATTGATGCCTTTATAAATATACAAGAAATTTATAATGGAAAAATAACTAATTTGATTGCTACATTTGATTCAATTCCCCAGTTAAGAAATTGAGTAAAATTTTAAAGTAAATCTCTGTCTAAAAGTTTTTAGGTTTAAGTTCTTTGTTATGTTTGACATATCACTTCAACAAGTGCTATAAATATCGCTTATATTGCATCAGATTGTTACAAAATCTAACTAATAAGATTAAAACAAAAAGTACATTGCTCTGAAAGCAAAAATACTAATAGTTAGCATCAAATATAAGGATAAGTTGACTTTGCTTTTAGCAATAAATACAGTATGTACCCGTTGTCTCTAGAACTTCGAAGAAACTAGAAATCGACGGGTTATTTTCTGAATAATTGGTACGTACTCATCTATAATAAAAACCAAAGCATCACACTCTTTTTCCACACACTGCGAGACTTGCTGATAAATTCGCTTGCATCATCGAATCCCAACGACTTTCTCGCCTCGGTGCGAATTAAATGTCAAAGGTGAGTCTAGCGTGGTGAAAAAAACACTCAGTCGCGTCTCAAGAACAACCTTCGCCTCAGAACGAAATACCAAGAAATTGAAGATGGCCAATAAAAAGACCGCGAATTAAAATCCCGGATCTGCAGCGCAGTTTAGCGAGCAGTGTAAGACGTAAACTCCATGTCACGTTAAGCAGGAGAGAGGATTTGCATCTTCCCCGAGGACCTACTGCTGCTATAGACACGAGCTAAGAGGTTAAAATATCGCAGAAGTCATTTCTTGAGTCGGACAAAATTCTCTATGGGTGGTTTACGAACTCGTAGCCCGTGTATAGTATAGCAGTGGGTCTTTTTGGTAGATACTAACAATCTCTCCTTCTTAACGTGAAATGTAGTGTAGTTATATCGCGGCTGGGTGCTAACTTTATTTAACGATGCATCGGTCGTCTATGCTGTACTTTCGCCCAGATTGCGATGTAAAATTGCAATTTAGGTTATGACTCATTCCCTTCAAAATGCGCTATATATTAATCCTATATCCTATATTATATTATATCCTAAATCCTGTATCATGTATGATATCCTAAACTATACTCCATAATCACTATCATATAAAACACTAATTACAAAAAAATCAATTATAGTATTAAATGACTGCTAACTGCTAAGTGAACAGTCTTTGGCGGATTTTTCAAATAATAATTGACACAGTTTATTTTTTAAAGCGATAACACGAGCATGAGTGCCGCTTTCGGTTAATCCCCCACTTAAACGTTACATGCAGAGGTCCAACCAAACCGTGAAAAGAAACCCCTAAATGTATTCCAATCCTTAATTTGAATATACCAGTGGATGAAGGAAGAGTATATCTAGTTTCGGGTTATCACCACATATTTCATATTTTCAAGCATGTGTTTGGTGCAATTTAAAAAAAAATCGTTTTAATGAGCTCTAATTGAGCTCTAGGCATCGGTTTTGAAACGATATCCTTCCGCTCTTTTTTGGACAAAGGTTGAGACCCGAAACAGCCCGCACTCTTTCGCCATGCAGTTATTTTTTCAACGATTTTCGAGGACATTTATACCCTCTTTTTATGCCTCACGTAAGGGTCTGCGCCACTAATTTTTAGCGACCACCGTCTCCGCAATTGTCAAGAAGAATCATGCTGTTGCTTTTTTTGTTAGTTGCGTCGAGAGGCGGATTCAGAGGATTATAGCAGAGCCAGAAGTTCGCAGCACGGATCAATTTGTACGGATCATTTTTGTAACGGTCAGAAAGTCTTATAGAATGGCCATTTGATGCACGAAAACTTTGGTTCAA
Source organism: Nemoura dubitans (assembly GCA_921293005.1). Classification (NCBI taxonomy): domain Eukaryota; kingdom Metazoa; phylum Arthropoda; class Insecta; order Plecoptera; family Nemouridae; genus Nemoura; species Nemoura dubitans. The sequence continues at coordinate 11,088,705 of OV121078.1, read as the reverse complement.
CATCGATTTTAATCAGCTATCAAAATCGAACCCTATTGTGTCAATATCAACGCAATATACAAGAAATTATATGTTTTTTACATTTGATGGTATGTGTTTATAATTATCGCGATTCCCGGAACATTTTAATTGCATTTATCTCGGAGATTGTTAGTTATTTCTGTGTTCGCACTTGCCAAGATTGTTGTGGTTGTCATCACAAGCTGCAATAAGCGGACTAAATGCAAAGAGCACACTTAGTTAGACTTCAATCAATGTCCATAATAAGGCAAAGGTAATAAATATAGATAATATAACTTATTATTTATTTTTATTTTATAAGAGTTTGAACAATTAAGATATAACGTACTATATGTATCCGTATATTCAAATTGCTTTCATGAGTTTAAACATTATTTCAGCCCGCGTTCTGTGCCGGTTCTAATATTTCTGGTGAAGTAAAATGTGATTTTTTTTTGCAAACTGTTAACAGAAGTCGATCCATGGTAAAGTAACCCGCCGCTGGGGTTTTATCTACAGGCAAATTTTGTCATATCGTAAAAAAGTAACTGTGTGCACACTTTCGCTTTCGCAAGCTCACACAAAGGAAGGGCAACTAGCAAATTATTTACTCATTTATTGTCTACTGCGCTTTGATGATCTGGGAAAGCTAACAATGCCTTGCATAAATTTTAAATTTACTTCAATACATTTAAGGTTATAGTCAGTTATGACATAAAATGAGGATATGTTTGCAGTCTCGATGACTGTAGAATAAAATTGTCGCCCGTCTAACAGTGAAATGACAGTGAAATTGTTGCGAAATATGACTGTGCAAAGTTGGGTAATGTTGTATTTACGAATTTTAATGTTCCCATTGCGAGTATGTTTGGTGTTTAACTTATGAACCACCTAGCTTTAGGCATGCCATGGCACACTCATTTTCTTAACTTCGCTGCTCGATACTTTATTGTAAGATTTTTTTTGCATTTCCCACATTTTCTTTAGTTTTCTTTTGGTGGAAATAGGTCATTCGCGATTCGAGTTTTGGAAATAATGATATTTTACTTATGGATTTGATCGTAAATAGGATGTTTAAAAGAAGTGAAATCATTTTACCCAAGTTAATCCCCCAATGCAATGAACCCCACCACCGTATTGGTTTAATTGACATGTTCCTTTATTTGTCCGCGTAACAAATAGATAATCAAATCATTAATTTCAATTTTTATTCGCATAATAGCCATACCCAAGTGAGTATTTACGTATCAGTATTAAATATTAAAGCAATCAAACATAAGACTTGCTCTTATAAAAAATTATCTCTTATAAAACAAAAAACAATATGTGTAAAAATAGCATAAAATTGTGAGACATAAAGTGTACAGTCAACTAGAGTCTGCTTTTGATAAGCTATAGTTTTAATGGGTATTGTCTATAGTACATTAAAACTATAGCTAACTTAACATATAAAACATATCACATAAACCTAACATAAAAACTTAACATTTATAAATACATTATATATATATATATATATATATATATATATATATATATATATATATATATATATATATATATATATATATATATATATATATATATATATATATATATATATATATATATATATATATATATATATATATATATATATATATATATATATATATATATATATATATATATATATATATATATATATATATACAAACATATGTAAACTATCTAGCTCATCTGAAGCCTATGGTGATCTCTAGTTTTGATGATTCAGACGAGCTAATGTCTAGAGTGTTCACTAATTTATTATTCCGTTATGAAAAAATGTGTGCGTATTTGCATAGGCTGCCTCATCCATAGCTCACCTCCGTATGCTAACACTCTGACCCAGATTCGCGGTTCAATATCGCACGTACGAAAAGATCTGGCCGCTGGAATGCGCGTTGAGATGCCTCTTAGCATCGTTAGGAGCGTGTCGGAGGCTGCATCCACAAGGAGGCGCAACAGTCTCGCCGAATGTGCGTTCACCAGAGATGATGCATCGCTGAGAGAAATCGAATCACGTTTCGTGTGTGGTAGTGCGATTTAATGTGTTTATCTTTTTAGTGACAGGTTTTTCATGGAATTCATTCGTATGATGCATTTTTCGACGAACGAATGTTAACACAACGAATTCGAGCCATCAGTGGTCACAAATCGATTCAATCTATTAGGTTAATTGATGAGCGTAGCGAAATCCTCAATTTCACTGGCCCCAAAAAAGCAGTGTGTGTTTTGTTTGTTTGTTTATGAGTGTGTTTTTTCGCGATCTGCTGGCCAAACGGCTGAACCGATTTTGAAAAAAATTTGCAAGTGTCCTTAGCTAATTTCTAGCTTAGACCCTGTGCTCTCTTCAGGAAAATCGACAGCATAGTTTTTAAACTATTCAAAGATTTTTAAATAGTTAATAATTTCCGGAAAATGTGTCCAAGCCGTTCATACAAAAGTAGTCAACAATTTTACTCACGAATCTTTTCAAAGTTATGGAGCGTGTTGCTACTAAGCATTTCTGAAATTTTATGGACTTTACGACTTTTCGATTTCTTTGTATTAATAAAGTTATTAAAATATTGAAGTAAATTTTTGCGATTTTCAAGCAAATTTGTTTTAAAATTATTTAGAAATAAGATTTCCTTGACTCTTTGCAAAAATAGTTACTTCGCGTATATTGTCCTTCATGTTTAGGACCTTCTTCCTCCTCTGTTTTGTCCGATATAAACCACCACGCTCATCTTCAACGCAAAACAAATTTCGTTCGCGAATTTAAAGACAGTATACTTAAAATTATGAAGGCAAGAAAAAACGACCCTCACCAATTGTTTTATAAGAAACGGTGTCTATAATGAGTTTCCAGAAAACGAAAATAACATTTTGTTGTATATTTTACTTGAAATCATAGATCTTTACGACGAATTCTTTAAGGTTTTAATAACAGAGCATTTACGGACCTTTTCTTGCTAAATTTTCTATTATTTACTTGTAATTATTACAGTGAATAGGAAGCGTTAAATGTCTTCAACTTTCAGTTCGATCCATAGTTTATGGCATCAAGTGCAATTTTTTACTTTTTGAGATATCGTTTAAACGATAACAACGATATTGGATGATGATGTAGGGAAGGAGGCGGTGAGGAAGAACTTTTTTACCTTAAGGCCATTCATTGATGGTTGTTGAGGTTAATTAGATTCAACTTTTTATGGATTTCCAAAAGATACTGCGAGGTTCGGAAATTTTCAATTGGTTGTCCAAAGTGTGAGGATTCCGTAGATATTTAATTGGAGCGAGTATTTTTATAAGTATTGTTTGATTGTTATTTGGCTTTTGTATTATAATTTATTTTAAATTTGTAAAAAGTAACATTTTAAAGCGTAGATTAAATGTGAACATAATTTTTTTTTCGTATATTTGTATTGTTAGTTGCATCAATATTTTCATCTGAAGTAGTCAAAGTGTTGATTTTTTATGATTTTTTTAGTGAAATATGGCATAAAAACATATTATGCCGATTAAAAACGTGGTACAAAAATAGCGTATAATGCCATTTTAAAAACACTGGGGCCTTTCGTTTACATTAGGGCGGCATTTTCCCGGAAAATGATGTGATGAAAATAAAAAAATTAAATATATTTCATTCTTTAGGTTCTAAGTAATATGTCTGCAGAGTTTTACAATGTTTTTCAAAAAAAAAATATTTGGAAACAAATGGGTTAATGCGATTCAGTTACTAGATGGACGGAATGATTACAGATGCAGATCTCAAAGATGGGTAGGTAACATCATTTAGAAGTGTGTTCTAACTCGAAGAAATGTCACGCAAAAAGAAGGTCGTGGTAGTAAGACGTTGTAACACACAAGCTCAAGTCGAAACATTTAAACATTTTATTCCAATAAAAACAAAACAGCAAAACGAATGCATTTCTGTACACCTTTCTACATTTGAATGAAAATGATCGTCAAACCATGTTCAAGCGGCGTTAAATTTGGAAGAAAACCGTGGTATTTTACGTAGATTTGTACCTTCCCGAAAAATGTCTGCTAAATACTTTGACTTAAAACAATCAAGTACCTACATAAAGGAACCTGTTTCGTTGACCTTTACTATAGATTTTCTGAAGATAATTCAGACGCTCTGCTTAGATATAGTGAGATAATTAGATAGTGATGACTAGACTTCATGAAGCATAAAAAACACTTTAAATTTTTTTGTGAAGAAGGAAGAGGAAAGAGTAAGACAATAGTCGAGAAGCGTCAAACGTGGCTGGCCTAAATAACATGTATGTACCTTTTTACAGATGAAGACAACAAAAGATTAATTATTATTACTTGAAACTATTGTTAAAGCTAGGAATGGTAGAGACGAGTCTTATACATGACATAATTCTTAAGCATTTCGCTTCGGTAGATTTATAACGCACACATTTGTCTATTGGCCACAACATTCACTGAAATTACCGAAATTTCCTAATGACTTAAAATTACATAATAATCTTTAAATAATCCAGTCATATCTTTCATACATTATATTATTTAGTGACAAAATAAAATCTGAATAGAGTTTTTACCTTTGGGAAAGAACCGTCAACGTTCGTAAATAGAGTAGACAATAAACACTTTTATAAAGGCTCAAAGAGGATTTAAAAAATTACAAAACATATTTTTTTCTGGACTCTACTGAAGTTGCTTCATCAAAACTTTAAAAATGATTTGGTTTTTACCAGTTTATGCATAAATCTGCGTGCTCATAATCTAGGTGTAAGGATTCGATGAATTTTACTTTTAGCGCGGCTGGAAGTCGCTGTAAGATCTCCTCTCTGTGGAAATGCCAAATAAACAAGCGATGCCCTTGGCAAAACACGCGATCAGAGGCATCTTCACAGCCGAGTGACCTTCTGCTCGGCACATTCTCTTGGCGAGACGCAAAGCTTGCGAAGATCGCTCTCGGATTAATTCTCACTGGTTTGTTTTGCAATAATAACTCTATACGGTTTCAATCACTTCAAATCTTACTGAAACTTCAGATGCCTCATTGAACTGGAATATATTCAAGTGTGGGCTAATATCCGACTAAACTACAAAAGTTGCAGGTCCAATAACATTGTTATAAGTTTATTTGAAGAGTTTAAATGGAAATCCAAAAAATGTTGAATATGGATTCATTGTATCAAACTATTCCACCAGTCTTTCCAAAATAAACGTGCAATCGGAATTAATTTATTATAAATTTGATTTAAATTATTTGTTTGCTGCATGGATTTTAAATTTCTATACGGGTTTCTTGATACAGATGAACTATCCAGTAAAAAAAAATATAATAATATATACGATGCAATAATAGTTAATTGGTTGGTTTTGTCAAAACCAAAGACTATTTCCTACATTTTAGATGCAAATATGTATTTTACTATCTCAATAATTTGTACGAAAAATAAGATCCATCGATCACTGACACGGATGAAGACTGAAGAAGACTGACACGGTGAAGACTGACACAGTGAAGACTGACACAGTGAAGACTGACACAGTGAAGACTGACACAGTGCGAAGACTGACACAGTGAAGGTTCCCAGCATGAAATCGCGTCAAAAGTCAGCAAGAAATCTCTATAGGTGAAGTAGGAGCAGCTGTTCTTTAGACCCTGGATGCACAATTCATGGTGCGTTGCGTTTCAGCGCTCCCGAACACGCCGTGTATCTTCTCAAAGATCAGCTGTTCGCTTACCTTGACCTACAAGATACAATGATAATAATAGGATAATTACCTAATGACTGACAAGTTATTAAACTAGTTATTATGCACTTATCGCGTGTGTTTATTTAATGTGTAACATTTTTAATGGGTTTTCGATTTCACTAAACGAAAGGGAGATGCTCGAAGCGGAAATTCCATGAAATGAGTATGATGAGCTGAAGCTGCTACAAAAAACACGGTGTAAAATTCCACTTATTTGTATTTTCGTCTATATTTGTCTTTATCGTGAAGAAAATGAAAAGTATAAAAACGTATTTAATTAATATTTTATTCGCGTGGTTTGGGATGTAAGCAAAGTTATTAATGTCTGCATTTTGAAATTCAGAAGCTCGAAATAATAATAATTATAATAATAATAATAGTAATTTTTTATTACCAGATTAATCGGTGTAGATTGATATTGGTACGTCATGTGTTAATATATTATACATTATTTACAATGTTGTTATATAGTTAAAAGTTTGCACAAATGCCTTTTTTTTTAAAGAAAGCAATTGCAAACTGTAGCAACTCGACAAGAAAGACACAAATCTTGTCGTTGAAAGCGCATTTCCTAGCAATAATTTGGAAAATGATTGACGAGTCTTTGAACACGGCCAGCGGTTGAATTCTCAAGAAAGATTTCACATTACCTTATTTTTGAAAATGTCACATTGCCAGGTTAACAGGTTTATTAATTTGAAGCTGGACTGCAAGTGCGTTAACGTTCTCCACCAACAAACTTAAATTGTTCAAATGAACAAATTGGAGTGTCTGCAACCTCAAAAATACGCCAATCGTTAAAAACGAAGAACCGACATGAACATTTCTTGCATGTTTCAGGGCTCATATTATATTGTTCTTAAATCTATTGGGTGCGGGAAGGGGCGGGGGTTGAGTGTATGCCGATTTACTTTCATACCCTGAACTACACCCCCGGTCCATCCCACCTTTCATGTACTCAACTTAAAAGTTGAAAAACACTTTCTGAGCTCTGAAAATAGTTCGAGCTCTTTTTTGGATTAGAACAAACTACCCCTGAGGCCTATTCAAGAAATAATTTCTTAACAGATTATTAAACGTACGTTGACAAACTAGTAATAATATTCTAAAACTCCGCAATGAAATACATGGATTCTTTAAAAAAATAATTTATATTATTCGAAGTATATTATCTCTATGCTGGTAGATGATGCTCTACCTGAGTGACTTTACCCATATATCGCAACGTGAATGTAACAGAGAGTGAAACGCCGCCATCCCATGCGGGTACTGACTATAGGTAGGTGTATGAACACATCACAGCACGCATTGTTTTCACACACGGATGCACATGGGGTTTGTGATGTAATTGCAATGTTTTTATATTATAACCTTCTGTCAAATTTGGCACATCGCTCTCGCGCTTAATCTTCTTCTGGAGATCTGTTTTATTAAGCTTGAGAAGCAAATATGTTTCTTATTCAAATTTGAGTAAAATTTAATTTATAATAGTAAAAATACGCGCCACAGGAAAATGCGTTCGTTGAACATAGCATGGAAGGAAGTTTTTTTCCTTCACGTTTTAAAAATAAGAACATTTCGTTTATATTACATTTGATTGTTTCTGTCGATTCAATTCCTTTTCGTTTCAATCACATTTTTAGAGTTAGGAGACTCTGCATATTAAAGTAATATAATAATAATAAAGGGTAATAGTGATATGATAAAGATTATCATATATAACGATAATAGATATAATATAGATTAAGATAACAGACTCGGCAGAGGTTCCTATATAAGGACCGGTTTCACAATATTTTTCATCTCTGGATTAAGCGTTTAACCCTCAGAAACAGACGAATTCTACGGCATCCTATTGGCGGTTGCCATGACAAATAACTTTACTCATACTTTTAAGTCTGGGTTGAGGCACTTGCAGTACCGGCCCTAGAACAAACCCCTGTTAGGTCACAACCACAACCAGCTCAAAGTTGAGAAGAAATGGAGTTGATTGTGAAATGTCACGTAACCCAGCAATCATTGAGTTTATAACTATCAGGATGGGTTTTGCTTTATTATTCGCAAGGTAGGTTATATGATAAAAACTCCTTATATTGTATTTTTAACCGTATTGTTCACAACCTTCTCTGTGGGCTAGGGTATATCATCGACAATGTAAAAGCCAACGTTCAAAGAAGATTGCAGTTAAAGGACAAAAGTAGATTTTTCAAACTGGATTCTGAATGAAAAATAATGTCTATCTGACATTAGAAACCTCCTCAAGGGCGATAGCTTATATGGTGATGTATTTAGCGAACGAAACTCAGTTTTAAAAATATTTCTAACTAGTACTTAAGTTAGGACAAGCAGACTTGATTCTTAGAAATGAAATAAAGTATCGTGCATAAACTTTTGACCTATGACAAAGTAGCATTGTGCTGAAAATACCCTGTTTTATTTGCTTGGGTCCTTTCCGAGGAAGTACAGAAAATAAGTCATATAATACGTTACAAATTCTATTTATAAAAAAGATCAAGGAAAAGGTAGAAATTTACCAAGCTGCTAATAATTTCTTCAGTAAGTGGTAAATTGTTCCAATCTGAGATAGTTATCGGGAAAAATGAATTTTGATATAATACATTTTTTGAATGTGATCATTTCGTGAACTGTATTGGGGTGGTTTGCAATATGACTTTTTATCAATTTTGACCATTTTCTTTTGAATCTTGAACAGTTATATTATTTCTTCTATTATTTTGTAATAAAGTTATACCAAGTCTGTTTCGTTATTTATTTCCCCCTTTGCGTTTGAAAATAAAATAATTTTTTTTTACAGACAAACTATTAGTGGCAGACCAAAACTAAATATCTAGCGTACTCGGTAATTATTCCGGCTTTAAAAAAAAAGTACGAGTTATTTTTGTGTACTCGTCGTGTCTTGTCGAAAAGTCAGAAAAGCTGTAACAAATTTATTTTAAAGTTTTTATGGATTTTTCTAAATTTTTAGCAAGCCTGACCATAACAGACTATTGAATCTTATACATTATTTGAAAGCCTGAATTAGAAGAGACTAACATTCCAGAGTCAAACTCATATGTGGACAAATAAATGTCATGAGAACAGAATTGCTTATATTTCACATAAGAGATTGACTCAGGTACTATTTATAGCTATTTTGATTTGGGCTCTCACAATTATAGTTTGCCGTTAAAAAAGTATCCTGTAGATATTTGTAAACCAAAGGGCTCCCCCCTACCTTTTAAATCACAAAATATGTTTTTACAAGCAAACTATCAGTGACAGCCCAAAACAAAATAGTTAGTGCTCTAGGCAATTTAAAAGGCTTTTGAATAATGTAATGAATCAATTTTGTGCTATGATTATGGGCAATTGCTGAAATTTAGAAAAACCTAGAAATTCTAGAAATTTAGAAGCTTAGAATATTTAAAAAAAATTTCTTTGCAGTTATTCTGAATTTTCAGCAAATCTATTAATTATAACACAAAATGACTTATACTTAATTTGAAAGCCTGAATAAATACCTAGAGCAGTAGCTATGTTTTGTTTCGGGTTACCAATAATAGTGTGTCTGCAAAAAAATATTTGGTTGATATTTGTTGACCAAAGGATTTCCCACATGCCTCAACCAAACATTAACTTCAAATACAAAACTTCCCCAACAATCCAAAAAACAAACAAGAAACCAATCAACCAAACCACTCACCTCATATTCAAGCCTCGTGTAATTCCAACAAGATCAGCACACAACAAACACACACACACACACACACACACACACACACGAAGCTCACTCCGGTCTCGAAGCCGGTCCTTGTGTGCGTGCGACGCGACCGAGATGCAGATGTTGACTAGTCGCCGGACCCAGCGTCGGCAACGCCGGCACCCATCACCTCGCCCATCACCTCGCCCATCACCGCCGAGAGGACCGCTGACGCACGCCGAGGAGAAAGTAGCGTGCGGCTGTCTTTTGTTGCCGCCGCGATGCAGCCGTGGCTCTCTGGCGTGCGAAACTGTGCCGGGTTCACAGCTGACAATGTCAGTGACACGGTGTCATCAACATTGGCTCTGCACCAATCAAGCTGGGTTTACAGCTGGCAATGTCAGTGACACGGTGTCATCAACATTGGCTCTGCACCAATCAAGCTGGGTTTACAGCTGGCAATGTCAGTGACACGATGTCATCAACATTGGCTCTGCACCAATCAAGCTGGGTTTACAGCTGGCAATGTCAGTGACACGATGTCGTTAACAGTGGCTCTGCACCAATCGGAGACTCCGTGGCAGAGTCGCGAACATGACGTCATGCACATCCAGCGACTCTGATAGGTGCAGAGCCAATGTTATAACGACATCGTGTCACAAACATTGCTGGCTGTAAACCCAGCTTGATGAGCGAAATTGTGCTGGGTTTACTGCTAGCATTGTCACTGACACGACGTCATCAACATTGGCTCTGCCACCAATCAGAGACTTTGGATGTGCGTGACGTCATGTTCGCGACTCTGCCACGGAGTCTCTGATTGGTGGCAGAGCCAATGTTGATGACATCGTGTCAGTGACATTGACAGCTATAAACTCAGCCTTTTGTCTCAGTCGCTCACAGAAGTTAAGCACTATTGTCGTGGGTCGGTTCTTTTATGGGTTACCGCCAAAACCACGTTGTTGGACTGCTCAAGATGGGCTAATATATAATCCAGTAATTCTACTGTTCCCGGATACGGAATGCTGTAGATACTATAGATACTGAATACTGGGTAGAGACTGTAACATGCTACGATAAGTCTAGCATTGCTTACATCAAAGTGTAACTGCGAAAGTATCTATATAAAACTTGTTAAACCTCAAGCAGACATGAGTGATCGGGCTGCACCAACTGAGAGTTAAGGTTTAACTGCTGTTAGTTAAATTTAATAATTAGTTACTTCCAGTTGGAACATCCCAATCACAAAACAGTTATAACTTGTGGGGAAACGGATCGATTTCTCTTTGCATTCAATTCTTCAAAATAAAATTAGGAGACATATGATTAATTGAGGATAAGCAACACTGCGCCCGTATGGGCATTGGATGGGTGACCGATATGCTTAACTCCAGTTCTGTTTGGAGTTTGCTAGTAAAGTTCGCACCGAGTCGAGTAGTGTATAGAAGTATCCCAACCTGCGGCCAGGCGCTCATATTCTTACGGCCCGCCTCAAAATATTTATTACATTTGAAATGCTAACTTATCGTGCAATTCTCGATGGAAAATATTTAGTATTGTATTTTCCTCAACCTCCTTTTAACAAGTGCGTTATTTCTAGGTTTTTAAGGTCAAAACTCCCTGAAACGCATGAATTTGCACCATAATAATTCTCAAAATCTAAATTTTTTAGGGTATGAAACCCCCAAAGCCCGACCCCCATTTCGTCGTAAGCAATTTCAATTAGAATTTATCAAGCAGATGCAAGTACAAGCTACGAGAATGCGTTCGTTCAATACCCACAAGTTAACGTTATATTTTGCAATTCGCAAGTTTGTGTGAAATTACAGAAATAACCCTTCGCGGCCAGCACAGGTCACGCATACGTTTTATTTGGCTCTGTGCAAAAAAAAAGGTTGAGTACGACGGCCTCAGACCATCAAGAAATGGAACAGTTACGCTTTCTAACACATTTTATTTGTCTGTGACGTAAAAAAATTATAAAACAAAATTATGTGTATGATACCGACCGCCTTGCGGCATTCAATAACGGCCATATTCCACTAGGGCTGCAACAAATACCTGGCCTTATGGGTTGCAACAAATACCTTACTGATAACTGACAAGGTTTTTGGTTGCAACCTGCTGATCCTAGGCCTTCTTACCGCAAATTTACTATCACCACCAATGGAACAAAACCATTTAGAGGGCCATGGATCGGCAGGTTGCAATTCTGGTGGAATATAGCCTTTAGGGCGTACAAGAGCCAATGGATAATAGGTCCAGCAGTGGACAACTCTGACTTATTCCAGAGAATATGATTTTTTTTAACTCGAACTTAAAAAAGTGCACAGAGGCAGTTTAACTTACAATTGTCCCCAGCTATATTATTTCATATTTGATTAAATTCTCTTAAAAAAGCCCTGAATTGCATTGATTCGTGATTTACATCATGATGCACCGCTTCAGGGTCTTGCATAATGGGCGCACACAATTCATTAATAACCCATTGATCGATTAAAATCGGAGGTTATCAATGTGCTTCCAAAGTCATTTCCCATGACCATAATACTCGTAATGATTTCATTATTTTGCGAAAATCAAAACATAAGTCGACCGTTCACATACTATTAATTATTTTGTCCCACATTTTAAAAAGGGTTCCGTTGTTCAGGGTCGGCTAGAAATCGTATATAATCATAACTGAAGCAAAACTGTATCTTTGAAAAGTGCACAAAATGATAGCACTAAAGCCACACCCGCTTGTTTTCGTAGTACTGTGCTCCGCGACGGTGGTATTTACTTGGAAACTAAAGGTGAGTAAAATTCATGAATTTTTAAAGTAAGTTATAATATAATATATCTATATATCTAAATTTAGGATAATATTTATTTGAAGGATATTGGATGCTATCAAGAAATACGTTTTGTTAACATTAGAATTCAAAAGCGGCTGAAATAAAGCACCGCCGTTAACTGACAGGCTTTTTGACACAAGTTGTGGTCAAATTACAAATTTACTCATCATTTTTACCCCTGTTCCTGATTAAACTGTTTCTAGGTACAGACAGACATTTTTACTTCAGGAAATAAACGCCTGACGCTTCTAAATATTGTCTCTTGTTCACATCCTTCATTCCTTAATTAGTCGCTTTCTTCTACCTCTTCTTCATCACAATTTCCAACGATCATCCTCCACAACTTCTTCTCGTCCCACAATTTCTATTTTCCACTTCCTTCTTGTCGATTCAATTCTCTCCTCGAAATCTTCTTTAAACAATCCACTCCATTTAAATCTCGTTCCTCCCTTCTTTTTCGGCTCCCAATTGCTATGGGATGATGATGTCCCCACTTATTGTAAATTATTGAAAATTTACTATTTTTATAAAGAAAATATTTATTAATTAATTCAATATGAGTGACTTGATCTGATAATATTTACAGGTTTTCACTAAAACAATAACAGTTTTTTTTTTTTAATTTTTACTATTCGCTTTTGGTTTCAAAATGTTCTTGCAAAAAAATGTTTTCTAGCTTGCTGGAACTTTTTGGGCTTCACTTTTTATCTTCAAAAATAGCTGAGCTCGTACAAATGAGAAGCTTAATGAATGGTTTGCTTCAGTTCTTATATCAAAAATGTGCAAAACACTAGTTGCAAGTCATGGAAAATGATTTTTAAGGTCATGTCTTATCAAAAAACATTTTCTTTTCTACAGTATTTTGTCTGAATTATCTCAAAATTCTGATAATTTTTGTAGAAATATTATACGTCAGGCATTTCAAATGAATGTACCTTGCTTTAACTTGTTTACAGAACCCATATAGGTTCGACCTTGAAAGTGTGGAGGTGTTCAGGGACCCTAAATACATAATGCAAGTGGATTATGCCCGCATTGAGAAAACCAACCAAACCACGTACGTCTTTAACATGGCTGCCAACATAACTCAAGACTTTCCTGATGACTTGATAGTAAGTTGAACACAATGATTTTGTATGTTGATTTCGTTTGAAAATCAAATGATTTTCTCTCTTTAAAAATTCGAACCTTTTGAGCTTTTCATTAACTACATATAAATTACGTTTCTGTCGGTTTCCACGTTAGCTGAAAAGTGGATAAACATTAATGCAACTAATTTAGGGGATTATTTAGCAATGTCTAAATTTCAATTGCCAAATTCTCGAATTATTTTAATTTAATTTATTTATATTAATATACAGTTTTGATTTATTCGATTTCCTTTTTATTTTAAAATAATATATAAAATATATTTAAAAAAATATATATATTTAAAAATAAATATTTAAACCTAAATATTAACAACTAATAAATATAGCAACAACAAAACATAAACTGAAAAATATAAAACAAAACATTTTTCTGTTATGATTCTTTCGGTATAGCTTCAATACTGGCAGGCAGATGTCGTATATTGACTGATCTTCACATAAATTAAATTTTTCGAACTTCAATTATGCGTTACAATAGCTTCGTTTGGTTGTCCAGATGCAATGTAGTTGCAATCTAAATTTTAATTTCGCTGTGACGTCACAGAATTGCAGAAATGTAGTGATAACCTGGTGGACAAACAAACACCCATGCAGAGCTTAATTTGCAGCCATTCAAATTATGTATCATTTTATTATTTATTATTTCCCTGCACACACACAAAAGTTAGGTTAATTTCGTGTGTAGGCCAGCTGAGATAGTTAGCAATTTTTCTTTAGTCTAGTCGTTACACATCGAAAAAATAAATTCCGACGATGAAATTATAATTGCTTAATCATTCCAAACACAGCACAAATAACCACTGCCGACAGAAATAGTTTCATTCAAGCTCGAAAAGATGACCTCAAGTCCATTTCAGCCGCAATCAATGCAAGTTAGTTCAAATCTGCCGGGCGCATTTCTTAGTTACGCATTTAGATTGCTCGTTTGCGAGGAATGTAAAAATCTAGTTGCCATCAAGTTGATAACCACATTTGGAGGACAAACAAACACCCCGTAACCGGAAATGAGAAATCTAGTTTGGACGAGCAAACACATGAAATCTAGATACCATGTTGATGCCATATAGATTTCGTGGACAACCAAACATAACTAATGTTTAAATATTCTACAACTTATACTCAGGAAGAATAATTGATTTTGGTCGCAATCGAAAAAATAAAATATTGCAAAGCATTTCCAAACTTTTCTTTAAGAAATTCAGAATTATTTTCCCAATAACAACAATTACAATTAAAAATCGCCAACAGTTAAAAAACTTTTTTACATCATATGGGAAATAAAAGTAGTTTCACTCTCCCATCGAAATGTGATCCCCAGGTCTCTGAAATACACTTTACTCCCGTTAATGAACAACATCGAATTTTTAAAACCAACATTCAATATTCAATGCGGTTTTATGGATAGACTTTTCACCTGTTCAACCAATGGGCGTCTACATTTCCAGAGGCAATCACTGATTTTCCCACAAAAATACAATTTTTCTATTCGTGTGGAAATTATCACTGCCCACACTTGATTGACATGTGGAACTGCCTTCGTCCATTCTTCTATTATTGTCTCCAGTACCAATTGACGATGTTCGAGTTGTTGGCCACAAACGCCTACAGTGAGGTCCCAATGACGATCGCCAGGGGCAGTTTCAAGAAGTATTTCCTGACCGACTCGTACTTCATGCCAGATTTCAACGGGAAAAGCAACTATCCGCGGACTTGGCCGATGAAGAAGGTAAGATGGAAGATGGCAGCAATTGTAGAGCAGGCAATATACCGTGCAAACCAAAACAATATTTCAAACTTTCTACAGGTATTGAATGGTTAATGAAGTCGTATAGTACGTCTTAGGTCCACACGTCTAAGTCCACAGAGCGTTTATGATTTTTCCGCGAGAACCCTCGTTTTGCATGCGTCTTACTCTCCCATTGTGTAGAGTTGGTCTGGATAACTTTCGGTTTGGTGCGGGCTTTGCTGTTTGGTCATTGAACATATTATAATGGTATAGCTATACAAATCTAATGAACGATCAATAAACTGAGAGGTCAGTCCACAAAATAATATTCCTAGTGATTTACGACATCTTACTTTTGCTTCAATTTTTAAATTTCAAAGTCATATACAAATTATTTTTTTGCCCGGATTGACAATTCTTCGCATTTAACGTCACATAATTAGTGCGAATTATCTTTAGTAATAAAAACGCTCAAATTGATTGCGAAACAGGTAGCAGCCCCTTTTTAAAGAAAACATGTGTTTCCATATTTTGATTTCCGGTGGCTATACCTCGTCCAGGCGGGTCCGAGGTTTATGAGATAACAAGAGCAATTATGCAATTTAAATTAAATTCACATTGCGAAGACCAACTTTTTTGCAAGTACCGAAAAGCGATAGCATAAATGTGTTTTTCGAGCAGAGAAGACACAGGAAACTTTTTGAATTTCCTTCCATAGGTAACTTAAAAATTACGTTTTTTAGGCCAATGGATTTGCGTGAAATCTAATCGACACTGCACCAAGATAATCAGCTTGGTCGATTCCCATTTCACGGAGCGAGGCAGCTGCTGATAAGAAAACTGGTTTCTTAAAAACGAGATTTCGATCCCCATAAGCATGACATCCAGTTCCTCCGCGTGTTTATCCACGTGGTCGGTACCTGGCCTGCCTATAAACTCTTTTCATATAAACCTTTCTCAGCTCATAGCCGAAATTCTACTAGGTGGATTTCCGAGGTCAAAGGCATGTCCAGAAACCCAATATTTATTTTAAATTTATACTTTTTAATCACTTATAATAAAGAGTTAGCAACAAGTAAAATTTTAAAAAATGTAGTAAAAATGAAATTCAATGCACAGTGAAATCAAACGTAAGTTACCCAGCGTTTCGTAGCATTACGAAGTCGTATCCATCCTCCTACGAGTTATCAGATATTCGGATCTTTTTGGCACCGGTTTTCAAATTCTTCAACCAAGTCTTTCAACCAATTTGTCAAACAACACAATAAGCACCAAACTCTCGGCCTTTTGGATGCGAGCTGGGAGAAGATATTTGTGGGACAAGCTCAGTAAAACTCATATTCTTCCTTCTTAAGCCCAAAATGTAGTCTGACTGAAGACTGTTGGTGCAGGAACCCACTCGGGCAGCTTCCCGCTCAGAATTTACTGCTACACCTCCTGTCAGATCGCAACCAAGCCAGTATCTACGGAATCCTCACACTTTACTAGCAACAATTTTCTTTATCTTCAAATCACTAAATTCCAGTTGCAAGCTCAAAGAAAACTTCGTGAAATCTACACGAAAAACTGAACAAATAACCTAAAGCTTGTTCATTGAGCAGAGAACTCAGGCCGCTTCTTTACCTCGTACGGGATACACTTTCCAGGCCACACCTTTGGTCTGATCGCGACGTAACCTATATTTTCGGGATCTTCTGGCATCGAATTGAACCGTTTGCAGTTCGAATGATTCACCCGTCAATTAATTACACCCGTTTTAGTTTTGCCGGTAGACATTAAAATATGTACTTAGGGGTAAATTCCCGCTAAGAATTTACCTCTCACAGGATACCACTTTCCAGGCCACACCCGTAATTCGATCGCAACGACAAAATATCTACGGAATCCTCACACTTTTGACAACCAAGTGAATATCTCAGAAGCTCGAAATATCTCCGGGAAATCAAAGAAAAAATGTAATTCTATATACCTCAACAACCATCAACGAATGGCCTCATAAACAGAGTAAAAAAACGATTGCTTGGTATCTTGACCAAAATAATGTGTAGTTTTGTCACCACAGGGCTGCTTCCAAGTAGAAAACTACCTCGCTCAAATCAGGAATCTTTTTAATCACCCATAAACAGAGCCTCATAAACAGAGTAAAAAAAGTAAAAACGATTGCTTGGTATCTTGACCAAAATAATGTGTAGTTTTGTCACCACAGGGCTACTTACCTCGCTCAAATCAGGAATCTTTTTAATCACCCATAAACAGAGCCTCATAAACAGAATAAAAAAATTAAAAACGATTGCTTGGTATCTTGACCAAAATAATGTGAAGTTTTGTCACCACAGGGCTACTTCCAAGTAGAAAACTACCTCGCTCAAATAAGAAATCTGCCGCCTGAACTTCCTGGCGAGAGATGGCGCATGGAGCATGTGTTCACCGTGGAAGACGTGGAGGTTTTTAGGCTTCACGTGTGTATCTTTATAAATAGAGCCGTTTGACTTAAACCACACTCATCGAAACAAAGCTCGTTAAACGAAATGATCTGAAATAAATGAATGAACTGATTATTTTATATTTTATTTTGTTTTGTTACCTAACCACCTAGAATTCACCCAATTTCGTTTCTTGTATTTTTGAGTAAAAATCTATGTGAAAGGCATCAGTTTTGTAATAAATACTTTGAGTGGATGCTTTTTATATCCACATCAGAAAGCCAGATACATCTTTTAGAGAAATTTGATATGAGTTTAAGGTTTCAGTCCCGAATTTTTTATAGTCGTATCTCTCTCGCCAAAACGGATTATTATCTCCTCGCGTTGCCCTCGTTTCTACTGTGTTAGATTTTATTTTTGTGGTGACAATTGAAATGCATACGAAGTTCAAGTGACAAATAAGTTGTGGTACTACAGTTAAATTCCCTGCAGTAGATAAAGAAACCTTTACATAGGAAACACATTATACTAACCAAAACACAGACAGTTGCATGTATTAATAGATAACATCTAACTTCATTCCCTTGAAAGTGTCGCTTTAACTAATTAGTATACCTACTGCTTTGAAAGATAAAACCAATTATTTTGATGATCCCTTCCTTCTACACGTTGGGTTAAAATGATAAAAATTTTGAGTACCAACAGAATAAAATAACTGTGCATCATATACCCCCCCCCCCCCCCCCCCAACAACACACCACCCCTTCCGACGAATCGCGACGAAACCTATATTTTTGGAATCTTCACACTCCTGGCAACAAATTGAACAATTTTCATTTCACAAGATTCACTCGACAATTACTCCCAAGAGTTTTACCTTGTTTAACCAGTTCATTGAAAGAAGTACCTAAGGTCCCTTCCAGATAAGAATTTACCTCTTACCGTGTATACACTTTCCAGGCCACACCCGTTATCCGATTGATACTAAACAAATATCTACGGAATCCTTACACTTTTGACAACCGATTTAATATTTCAGAACCTCGAAATATCTCTTTGAAATCCATAAAAAGTTTAATTTAATTTACCTGAAGAACCAAAACAGCCTTGAGCTAATTTATGCGATTTTCAAAAGTTTGCACCATGCACATTTTTGAAAATATCTAATTTTGGTGATTACCCATGACAAGATATACTCTTCCTTCATCTACTGGTATCTTAAAATTAAAGATGGGCATTCATTTAAGAGATCATTTCTCTGTTCGCTTGGACCTCTGCATTGTAGGGGTGGGGGTTAAAGGATTAACCGTGAGGAGGCCTCTTAACCGGCCAAATTGAGCAAGCCCCGAACTGAAAGCGAAAACTTCACACATCACCACGCATCGGCACCTGCTACACACTCGTGAAATTACCACAAAACGAGTTCTCATGAAGTTTGACGACTCGCCGCCCCGGATTCAGACATCGCCGGAGGCGTCATTTCACTTGAACGTCATTACATAATACAAAATGTAACACATTGAAAACTTTTAGTCTGATTTGATCAAATAACCTTCATTAGCGTAAGGTACATCGACCAGCCAACGTCGTAGCGCAAAATCATGAAGACAGCAACAAGATTTTGGACACTTGGTTTCGTCTCAGCATTGCTGACTTTTGTGACAATGAATTTGGTTTCGTTGTTGTATTATGATGAGTTCGATCCAGTTTCGATGTATAGCCCGACGCGAGTAGCAGTGTACTCGAACGTACCGAAGCTACGCGAATGGCACCACAGAGTTGATCCTCCTGGACAGCAGAGGTAAGCCATCGTTGCATTGTTACTTTAGAATGATGTCGAAATATAGTCGAGCTCTTTTAGGTATTCATAATTATTTTATTGCTAGGAAACGCCGCCAAAGAGTACGCGTTGAAGATGAGCGAAGCTGTTTGTAGCAGATAAGTTGAATGCAGAACGTCGTAAAGAGTTGATGTTACGACTTTTAGATGTTACGATCTCTTAGAGTGAGAGGACTTTGGTTAATGAGTATTTCCAAATTTGGTCACACACTAAGTCGTAATAAATTTGTTGGGAAAATTTGGGAAAAATACGCACTTTTAGATCAATTGCCGAATTTTAAAAAAATCCACAAATATCGAATATTGCTCTTTTTCGGATTTGAAGGGAAGGGGTACGGAAAATTTTCTTAAACAACGCAGGGGGTCGAAGTTGACACATATGGAGACACCTTGAAAATTTCATCGCAATCGAAGCAGGCGTTTAGTCTGTAGAGCGCGCACAAACACATCTACAAACAAACACAAAATTGTTTTTTACCATTGTTTAATTAGAGAAATTAAAGATTTCGCTTCACTTGCTACGCTCATCAATTAAAGTGAAATTTCTGGCAATCTATCTGGTTTCAATCAATTAAATCAATCAACCATTCAATCAATCAATCAATTTCAATAAATTTATTGTTCCTATCGATCTCTGCAAGTAAATTTATAAATATTTTCAATTTAATATTTCAAATCATTTGTGTCAACATTTCCTTTGTTGAGATTATTCCAGTCTTTTGTTAGAAAAGAATAGTGGCCCACGGCCACATCTGTATTTATTTTCTGTTCCATATTCTGTAAAAATTGCATCACCCGTTCTATCCACCTTTTTTCTTGTGATGTCCAGCCCAATTTTTCAATTATTACTGAAAGTATTGTTATATGTTATACACGCCACATCAGAACTTGGATTCACGAAGCAGTGAACTATCAAAACGCTAGAGTAAATTTTTGATTACCAATGTGTTTGCCACAAAAATTCCCTGAATATGAACCTGACTGGCTGTACACATATTTTTTCCCGATTTAGTACCTGCCGAGTTGCACCAGTAATCATGTCCTTCATATTCATTTTATTTTTTATCCGGAAATGTAAGTCCAATCCCCCTTTCACCCACCGTCGTCTTGGGTGGATGAACCTAAGAAAACAATTCGTCTGTTGAATATTTTTCATTACAAAAATGTACGATGTCGATTTTAATACTATTGCTGGAGGTAGATATTGATGTAAGTAGATATTGTTGCTGTATGTTTTTTATTTTAGCTGTTGACTCACATAAACTAGCATGACGTGCTCCAACTATTGCGAACGGACTTTCGTAACACTATTACTGGAGGTATAGTTGTAAATTGTATCACTGTTTTCACAGCACGCTCGTGTCCACGCCAAAATTGAGAGTGATAGTACTTGGAGCGGGGTACTATTAACATGTTAGGTGTAGCCAGAATAGCAGGTGTTTCGCAAATATAAAAACAGCGTAACTCAGACTTGCAGTCAAATAGAAGACTGTGTTGTGCACTGGTCTCATAAACGTACTCTAAGACTAACATGTGCGCCAGCCACCCACGGCGACGATGGTGGGGGGAAAGACGTTTTGTTTTTTTTCATATCTTTTTTAAGCTGAATGTTTTGAATGGGCTCGTTTGTGCAAATGGGAAAGACGTCAAGCTATTTTTGAAGCGAACTCGTTCGTTTTTGGTTGGAGAATTAGGAATAAGTTGGTAATCAGACAACTTTAGCAGATTAGAGTTTGCTTTACATATTCTCCTTATTGCATTAGCCAATCTTTGCAGTTGTTTGTTGTCCCTGTTAATGTTTTACTTTGTAACCTGTAATGGCAAAATCAGAGTTTCATAATCGCAGTTCAGAGCCAATGTTGATGACCTGACACTATGATTAGTAGGTGTAAAAGGCCGGTTGAGGAGCACATTTTATGAGGAAGTGCTAACGTCAGCATAACATGCCCAAAAGAAGCATGTGCACGTGTCATGTGAAAGTGCAAGTTCACCTATTTCCAAGAACGGCATGCTTATAAAACTGCACAACACATACCATATACAGTGAAATGATGATTTTCCGCGAACGGATAATCAATTCCCACGAACGGCACGCTTATAAAACTGCATGTACAGGGAAATGCTGAATTTGTAATTTCATTTCTGTTGTTTTCGGTTTATATGTTTCGATATATCGCACTCTCTCTCTTTGTCATACATTCCCTCGATGGAACTATAGTACCTGTCATCTTATAGCCTATAACCGCTGGCTCCCGTGCAGGTGCATGTGCATGTGCATGTACACATCTATCTGGATGTTTTGATGTTCGATTCACAACAACTCGTATGACATGTACTTGTATCCAGAGACAGATCGAAAGCAACAGGAATAAAAATACAAATTCAGCATTTCCTTGTATAGATTTCCTCGAAGGAACTAAAGTGCATACATTATAGATCAGTAGGTGTATTAGTAATTTGCGTTCCATAAATATGTCTCCTACGAATCAGCACCGCCTAAGTTCATGCTATGACACGTTTCGTTTTAAGATATTATCACATTGTAACATGCACTCGTACCTTACATTATCTCAACATAGCTTAGAAGACTTTTGATGATTTCTTAGCCTTAAACAAACTTTAGACAATTTAGCTATCTAGTTACACTCTGTGACTAGATGGTTCATGGAAGTAGATGTTATTGAATCACATCTACTACATCAGCGAGATTAGAACAAATCAGTTCATAATTAATAGCAGATCACAATTACACTTGAAGTCATTACGACGAGGCGACGAAATACAATTGAAGAGTTTTTTTAAAAATAAAAACAAGTGCGATGGATCCAAACGCAGCTCTACAAAGTCTAATGTAAGTGATTCCTTTTAAGTTCCGATCAATTGTTGAATTAGCAGGTGATTCATGAAATATCTTTAATTATTTTTGGAAAAGTTTCTAAATGTTATAATTTTGACTTATCCAGGGATATCGAGATAGCTTGCGAAGCAGTACTTAACCCAGCACCATATATCGCAGAGTCTGTCATGTAGGTTTGATAATATATTCTGACAATTCTATAGACCGATTTGTTTCACACATTTATAATTGTTTCAAACTGTTTAAAAATCTTTTTTCATTCTTTGCAGGGAGATTGAAAATGAACATGCTGCTATATTATCGCCGTTACCAATAGAAAATCAATCGCTACCAACATTCAACAGGTGCATACCCTTTTCTCAAAATCCTATAAAAATTGTGATATTTGTAAAAAATAACATTAATTTTTAATTTTCACAGATCTGGTGAAGTTACAGCCGTCAAACCACTTTTTGGACCATGTAACCTCTGCGGATCATCGTTTACGCGTAAAGACAACTTCAAGCGACATCAACAATCGGGGCATTTCAAGTGTGACATTTGCAACAAGATGTTTTTAAGTGAAAAAAAGATGTATGCTCATCATGTTCGTCATGATAAGTTTGTTAATTCTCCACACCCGTCGACGTCAACAGCACAACTTCCACTGAATCAGTCACACTCACAAATCGGTAGAGGTAAATTGTCAAAATGTGCGCTAAATAATAGTGTTAAAACTTACACTTTCAAAATTCCGAATATTCATATTGATATTTTGACGTACATATCCGATAATCGTGATAAAATTAGAACTCGTTTAATGGAGAATATTTCCAAACAACACGGTGTTAAATGGTATCTAACAATTTACCCACTTTTTACAAAAATGTTAGAAGATGAGCGAAGTGAGTCAACACCATGTTTTAGAAGTTGTAACTTAACACTCTTACAACAATCTGAGTACAATCGACAATATAATCAAGCGTTCGAGTCGATTGCAAAGGCTAAATCGAATTTCCAGAGGGGGGGGGGGGGTAGTAATTGGAATTTTGAAAAGATATTAAGAGTCGAGCTTAACATCGCTAGTTATGTTCCATTAGCTGCAAGTAGCTTCATTCCTTTACCACAAAAATTGTGTAAGAAAAAAGCGATTGTGAATATAAAAAATAATGATCAAAAGTGCTTTCTTTGGTCTGTGCTGGCACATCTACACGTGCCATGTTATCATCGAAATAGTGTGCATCCATACAAGCAATTTGAGTCAGATTTGGATATGTCAGGTATCGAATACCCAGTGCAACTTTCGAAATTAGATCGTTTTGAGGAACAAAACAACATATCTATAAACGTATTTGGATACGAATGAGAAGTTTTCCCTCTTCGTATCACAAAATTTAATTCAAACATTCATATAAATTTATTGTATTTATCAAACGAAAAGACAAGTCACTTTTGTTTAATCAACAATTTAAATCGTTTACTAAGTTCACTAACTCATCACGAACATCGAACATTTTACTGTAATTTTTGTCTACATAGGTTTTCAAAACAATCACTCCTCGATGATCATTCGAAGTATTGCAATAAGAACGAACCTCAAAAAATTAAAATGCCATCGGAAAAGTTTATGCACTTTAAAAATTATCATTTCATGTTAAAAGTTCCTTTCACTATATATGCAGATTTTGAAAGTTTAAACAAGAAAATTGATAGATGTTCTCCAAGCGATGATTCACCATACACTTTAAAAACAGCTAAACATGAATGTTCTGGATATTCATACGTCGTGATTAACTCAAGTGGTGAAATGCATAAGCCTTTAGTTGTGTATAGAGGTCCAAATGCAGTCACTCATTTTCTTGAAAGCATCTTGAAGGAGGAAGAAGAATTGCAGAAAATAATGAAGGAAATAAAACCAATGATAATTATTCCAGAGGAGGAGCAAGACTTTCAGGATGCAAAAGAATGTTTTATCTGCTCGGGAAGGCTTGATATTTCAAGAGTACGTGACCATTGTCACATGACTGGAGTGTATAGAGGTCCCGCCCATGTCTCCTGTAACCTGAATTTCAAACAAGCCACTCATATCCCAGTTTTATTTCATAATGGAAAAAATTACGATACTCATCTCATTATGCAAGAGCTCGGTAAATTTAAGTTAACTAAGATTTCATGTATCCCAAACAATATGGAAAAATATGTTGCATTTCAGGTCAACTCCTTACGTTTTCTTGACTCTCTTCAATTTTTGAATGCATCTCTTGAAACACTCACAAAAAATTTGCTTGGGTATGGAGAGGATCAATTTAAAATTATGAAACGGAACTTCACCGACAACGATGAATTTTCACTACTACTTCGAAAGGGTATTTTTCCTTATGACTATATGGATTCACAATCAAAATTTGATGAGACTGAACTTCCATCTAAATCAGCATTTTATAATACACTTCGCGATGAGCATATTACTGATGAAGATTATGAGCACGTTAAAAGAGTTTGGGAGTTATTTAAAATTCGAAATTTGGGTGAATATCAGGATTTATATGTTAAAACGGATGTTCTGTTGTTAGCAGATGTCTTTGAGAGCTTTCGAAAATTATGCATTCAAAACTATAAGCTAGACCCTTTGCATACGTATACATTACCTGGATACAGCTGGCAAGCATTTCTCAAAATGAGTGGCTGTCACCTTGAATTACTAACTGATCCTGATATGTACCTATTTATGGAGCAAGGGGTACGTGGTGGTGTTGCAATGATTTCAACCCGCTATGCATTAGCAAATAACAAATATATGGACGATTTTGATAAGAACTCCGAGTCATCATTTATCATCTATTGGGATGTTAACAATCTCTACGGTCATGCAATGTCTCAGAAATTACCCATCAGTGATTTCACATGGATGGATGAGAATGAAATCAGCGAATTCGATATCCATGCTGTTTCCGAAGACTCTGAGTTGGGATATATTTTAGAAGTTGATCTTGAATATCCACATGATCTTCATGAACTACATAATGATTATCCTTTAGCACCTGAAAGTATCAACATTTCTGAAGCGATGATTTCCCCATACAGTAGACAATTGCTAGAAGAATTAAACATAAAACTTTCAAAAAATGATAAAAAGCTTGTACCAAACCTCAGAGATAAATCTAATTATACAATTCATTATAAAAATTTACAGCAGTATCTAGATCTAGGATTAAAACTTATTAAAATCTATCGTATTCTTAAATTTAGACAGAGTGCTTGGTTGAAAGAATACATAGAATTTAACACAGCTCAACGTAAGCAAGCGAGTAACACATTTGAAAAAGATCTCTATAAACTATTAAACAACGCTATTTTTGGAAAGACTTTAGAAAATTTACGCCAAAGAGTGAACATTGAATTGGTGAATGTGGAGAAGAGATTATTAAAGGTAGTAGCAGCTCCAACATTTGAAAGCTTCAAAATATTTTCGAATGAACTTGTAGCTGTACATTCTAAAAAGAAATGTCTTACACTAAATCGGCCAGTCTACGCTGGATTTGCGGTATTAGAGCTAAGCAAGGGATTTGTGTATGACTTTCATTACAACTTTGTGAAAAAAACGTATGGAAAAAATGCAGATCTACTGTTCACCGACACTGATAGCTTAACATATCACATTAAAACTGAGGACGTTTACTGCGATATGAAAGATAATATGAATCTGTTTGACACCTCCAATTATCCAAGTACTCATCATCTGTATAGTAAAGTGAATATGAAAGTTCCCGGAAAGATGACAGATGAAACTGCAGGCGCAGTCATTAAAGAATTCATAGGACTGAGAGCTAAAATGTATTCAATTTTAGAGGTTAGTGGACATTGTAAAAAAGTAGGAAAGGGAGTTTTAAGAAATGTTTTGCAAAAAGTTATAAGACACGATGATTATAAGAAAGCGATTTTTCAAAAAGTAATTCAAAGTGCATCTATGTCAACCATTCGAAGCTTCAATCATGAATTATATACAATATCACAACGAAAAATTACTCTCAGTCCTTTCGATGATAAACGATATGTATTAGACAACGGATATCATACACTTGCACATGGGCATTCTAATATTATTGTTGATATTAATGACATGGTGCATAATGCTCACGAATGAATGAGCAAATTCAGAAAATAATGTTTTTGTAAGCGTTTAATAAAATGTTTGTATTATAAATTTAACAATGATTTTGTTTTATATTCTTTATTTACCCTCCTTACTCCCAACTTTCACTTTTAATGTAAATCAATATTGTGTTAGATAATTGATTAAAATGTTTCATATGAACATTATAAAATGATTAACTGAACGTACTAATACAATCAGTCTTCAGCATGGATGTGCGATGGAAGGTACCATTCACTGCTCTCTTAGCTGGAAGCAGTGGTTGTGGAAAAACAACATTTGTTAGAAGGTTTTTATCGAATATAGATTTAATGACTGATCAATTTATCAAGCAAATCATTTGGTGCTTCTCGGTAAAGCAAGACTTTCAAGATTCAATCTCTGATTCAAGAATTATATTTCATAAAGGAATGCCGAACATGGACGATTTTGATGTTGAAAGTGGTCCATAATTGATTATTCTTGATGATATGATGTCAGAAATAGACAGCAGAGTAGTCGATCTGTTCACAAAATATTCACATCATAAAAATATTTCAACGTTTTTTATTACTCAAAATTTATTTCATAAAGGTAAAGGAATGCGAGATGTGTCTCTGAACTCTCATTACATAGTCTGTTTTCGCAATCCGAGAGATCGAAAACAATTTTCGTTTTTAGCGAAGCAATTAAGTCCGAAAAATGTTAAATTTTTGGAGGAAGCCTACGAAGATTCGACTAAATTACCATACGGATACCTGTTGGTAGACTGTCATCAGACAACGAATGAAAATCTACGCATTCGAACGTCAATATTTCCAGATGATCAAAATCATTTTGTCTACATTCCAAAATGAGTATAAATAATTGATGATGTAGCACTCTTTTATCATTCTCTCACCATGTCTGATTCTGTTATCAAGCAGGCTCACGTTCTACACACACTGCATAAAGCCAGTCCGGTTATGCGCAGAGCGATAATAAAAGCGTCAGACAAAAATCTGGTACGATCAATTTGCGAATGTGCTGAAAATTGTATATCAGGTCGTGTAAAACTTCAACCAGGTCAGAAAAGTCGACTCGCTCGACATAGGCGTATGCTGCGAAAATTGGTGAAAAAAGGTGACACTTGGCAGAAGAAGAAGCGTATTCTTCAAAAAGGAGGATCTCTAATTCCATTATTGTTGGGACCAATTTTGAGCGGTGTAATTTCTGGTTTGATGACATAATGAATCATTCTAAGAAGATGATTTTAATTGATCAACAAACGCTCGACCGTCTTGGTAAAGCGTCAGCCAGCTCAAACAAGTCGCAAAATGCAACGTCTGCAACAAACCCGATCAGGGACATGATCATTGCTTTGCGGAATGAAATGAAACAAATTCTTAGGTTGAAAGATATGGATACCAGTGAAAAACTTTCACGTTATCAAGAAACCTTACGACGTTATCTTCATTTTATTTCTTTACCCTCGAAAAGAAATATGCAAACCAATGAAATGTATCAACCGGAAATTGAAGAAAAATTAATTTCTGCGAAGAAAGATTTTAAACAAGAGATAATCGACGAAAAACTAGAAAGGAAAACTTTGAATACGACACCTAATCTTGTGGATGTGAAAGTAAATAGTGACGTTGAAAATACTGCTGACGACGATGACAATAATTTGTTAAAAGTGCAGCTGTTGCAGTCTATACCTGAAAAGAAACGGAATTCAGCGGTGGAACTCTATACTATTCTTTCTGATAGTAAACTTATTGGTTGGGATCATACTGGAGCAGTTAGAATAAAAGGTCGTAATATTGATGACTCATCCATAGTTGAATTAATATCCGATGTTGTTAGTAATTCTAAAACGAGCAATCCTCAAGGTTGGCAAAGCTTCGTGGGAATTTTACAAGAACTAAAAATTCCAATGAAATATATCTCAAACGTTCGACGTAAGATTTTCATTCGTTCAAAACGTTACGAAGCAGAGAGTTCTCCAAGTACAAGTGTTTTGCAGAAAAGAAAGAAGCGAAAAGTGGAAGATCAGTCACCAGAGACACCCGACGGAAGTAGACGGGTTAAACGAAGGAGTGTTCGTGTGTTATCAACAAATTGGAAACGTTTTAACTTTCAATCATGAACGCTAAATCACGAAAAATATTGCATAAAATCTACTACGATCCATCGAATTCTGCTGGATTTTCTACAACAGATCAATTATGGAAGGCGGCGAAGAAAGCAATACCTAAAATGAAGGTTCAAGAATGGCTCGATTCTCAAGACACCTACACATTGCATCGTCCACTGAGGAAACGTTTTGAAAGAAATCGATTTATCGTTAATTACATTGACGACATTTGGCAATCTGACCTTTGCGACATGCAATCTCTTAGTAAATACAACGATAATTTTAAATATTTGCTGACTGTGATTGATATATTCAGTAAATATGCATGGGTTATAGCTTTACGTAATAAAACAAGTGTGGAAGTAATTAGAGGTTTCCAGGAAATCTTTGAGTCATCTAATAGAAAGCCTACCAATTTAAATACGGATCAAGGAAAGGAATTCAAAAATCAAAAATTTCAAACGTTTTTAAAAGATATGAATGTCAATTTTTATTTCACTAATAACCCTGATACCAAGGCAGCTGTAGTTGAGAGATTTAATAAAACGATTAAAAGTAAACTTTGGAAGCACTTTTCCTTTACCTCATCTTATCGCTACATAGAAGTTCTTCCCGATCTGGTACATAGTTATAATAATTCAATTCACTCTACAATTAAAAAAGCTCCAGCTGACGTAAATATCGATAACATGCTGCAAATATGGCGAACGCTTAATGATCGCATACCAATTGTATCATCTCGAAAGAAAAAAAAATTTTCAGTTGGTGATCACATTCGAATCTCTAGAGAAAAAGAACAATTTGAAAAGGGATTCGAAAAAAATTGGTCAGACGAAGTTTTCATCATTGTAGAAGTTCTCCCGAGACGTCATTTAACAGTTTACAGAATAGAGGATATGAGCCATCAACCAATTGAAGGTACATTTTATGAAATCGAGTTGCAACGAGCGCAGATAAAAAAATCAACCGAATTCAAAATCGATAAAATACTTGATCAGAGAAAAATCGGACGCAGTACACAGTTGTTAGTCAAGTGGCTTGGATATCCATCGTCTCAAAATTCGTGGGTCAAGAAATCAGATATTATTCATTTATTATGATTATTCAAAGTAAAGAATTCTATTTAACACTACCAAGCAATAGTTCTGTGAATTACTATCCAGAAAATAATGCAACTCGATTTGTAACACAATTACCTCAACGTATTGAGTTAAATGTAGATGATTGGGAAGTTTCGCTGTTTGAAATACACTACCCCTACACGATAGGCAATGTTTTACCAGCTGCAAATAAAGTGACATACAGTTTAAAATCTAGTGTAGATGATAGTGTGATAACAAAGACTGTTGAAATTGAACCCGGTTACTATCGTGATGTCTCAGCAATTCACCATGCAGTTAATAGCATTCTTGCCAAGGCTACAGGAGATCTAAACATTCTGCTGACAGATTCTAATAATTCATTCACGAAAGTAAATGGCGTAAAAGATGGAACTATTAAGTCTTTAACATTTTCCGATACTCTTAGTCTACAGATGGGATTCGAACCTGGTATGAATATCACTTCCATAGAAAAATCACCCAACAAATATCGTTTGAATGCAGGTCTCCCAAATCAGCTCTATGTCTACTGTGATATTTTTGAATCACATGTAGTAGGGAATATTTTCGCTCCTCTTACACGAGTCGTTAACTTTGACGCTCTCTGGTATAAGGAAAAATATGGTGGATATAATTCACAGTCTTTCAATCCACCAATGTATTTTCCGGTGGCGAAACGTGAGTTTTCTTCGATTACTGTAGATATAAGAGACACATTTGGTGATCCTATATCATTCGGTTCAGAAGTTCTCAGTGTTGTACTTCATTTTCGACGACTTCGTCATAACTAGATTCCAAAATGTCTAATTGTAACAACTATAATGATCGGTACAATGATTATTTTGCAAATCAATGCGGATCGGGTATGAATATATACCGCGGTGCTAAATTTCAACGTGGATATGGATTGGGATCATTTTTGAAAAATATGTGGCGTCTTGCTCTGCCAATATTTAAAAATGGAGCACGATCTCTCGCTCAAGAAGGACTCGTGCGTGGTGCTAATTTCGCAAATGATTTGATACAAAGAAAAAACGTGAAACAGTCGTTTGAAAATAGGCTGAAAGAAGCCGGCTCCAACTTGAAAAGAAAAGCTGAAGATAAACTTGATCGCATGCAGGGTGCTGGTCTTAAAAGAATGAAAGATCATCGAACACTTCAGTTGATGGGTGTCAATCGAGGAAGAAAGGTCACTAAAAAGAAGAGGCAGTCGACGTCTACTACTCAACTCAAGAAGTTGAAACGTTCAAGGAAAATTCGAGATATTTTCGAATAATTATAAAATGTCGGTCATACACAGCAATTCAATGGAGGCGATGAAATCGGAGCTGGATCTCTTCTCAACACCATTGACGCAAGCAGCCATCGAGTATGGTTATAAAGTAGCGTACAAGCCAGTAGCGTCTTTGGAAGGAAGCACTCAATTCGAATTTGTGATTTCTGGTCATGGAGAGGAATTGATCGACCTAGCACACACAAATTTTCATCTCCTCGCTAATGTGACTAAAGGTGGGAATTCCACCACGTTAAATGGAGATGATAAGGTCACTACGGCTCCAATAAACAATTGGGCAAATTCACTTTTCTCAAACATTGAAGTTACATTGAATGGTAAACGACTGTCATCACCGGCAAATACCTATGGGTACCAGGCATATATTGAATCCCTTCTTAACTATGGTCCTTCGGCTAAGAGGTCTCATTTAACATCAAGGTTGTGGTATAAGGATAGTCCAGGAAAATTCAGCGATTTTAAAGATAACGTTGGACTAACGAAAAGAGCTTCCTTTATCACAAGCGGTAAAACTGTTGATTTAATGTCTAATATTCATCATGAATTATTTGGTTCTGATAAACTTCTCATAAATGGTGTGGAGATGCGAATCAAATTTCATTTGAATAAAGATGCATTCCATTTAATGTCAGAAGATGCTACAGTAAAGACACACATTCTCGATGCAACTTTATTTGTACGAAAAGTTCGAATTAAGCCTGCGCTACATCTCAGCTATTCGCGAGCTCTTGAACATTCAAATTTGAAATATCCGTTGACTAGAACAGAGATCAAAAATATTACAATACCTACGGGTGTTTTGAGTCGTAGTATCGACAACCTTTATCTAGGAACTATACCCAAAAGGGTAGTTGTTGCATTTACCTCAAACTCTGCATTTAATGGAAATTTTGGGGAAAACCCATTCTTCTTTCACCACTATAATTTGAACTTTTTGCAATTGTATGTCGATTCACAGCAAATTCCTAACACAGCTCTACAGCCTGATTTTAAAAACAATCTGTTCATTCCTGCATACCAAACATTGTTCGAAGGAACAGGAATTAACTATCAAGATGTTGGAAATGATATTTCACGTGAAGAATACAGCCAGGGTTATTTTTTAACTGCTTTCGATCTGACAGCAGACCAATCAGCAAGTTCATCTCATTGGTCAATTCAAAGAAATGGATCGTTTCGGATAGAAATTCGATTTAGTGATGCATTAACAGCTCCAGTAGAAATGATTTTGTATTCAGAACATGACAGTTTAATGGAAATCACCAGAGATAGGAATGTAATCACTGATTACTAACTAAAATACGTATTTTTATAATGTTTAATTTGCTCACATCCCCACCATCTATTCTGGTGACTGTGAAATGTTTATAATTATAATTTGCAATAGATTTTAACCATTTGGAGTTGGACTCTTGCAGTGTGAATTTAAAACGACATGATTTCACTACATCTAGAAGAAGCCATGTTATGCGATAAATTTACGAGTCCATTGTTTTGTGGTGTATTCGCTGCGGATAATTTACCTCGAATAGTGCAAAATCCATGTGTGTTAATCGCAAATACAGATCCGATTAATAAAAGTGGATCCCATTGGATATCGATACATATTGACGAATTTGGACGAGGAGAGTTCTTTGACAGCTATGGAATTCCGCCGATCGTGAAAACACACCATGAATTTCTAAGTCGTCAGTGTACAACTTGGACATACAATGAGACTCAATTGCAAAGTCCAATTTCTGATGTGTGTGGTGAATACGCTGCCCTATTTCTTGCACATAGAGCAAGAGGTCTTAGCTTGCAAGAATTTTTATGGTTTTTTCAAAATAGAACTTGTGACGAAAACGATGAACTTGTTCGAGCATTGTTTAACGAAAAATTCAAGTCATGTTTTGCTCCTGTACGAAAAGATATCCATAAACAAAGTTGTTGTAACCGTGTATCCAATTCATTGTACATGATGAGATTTTAATAAATGTGTCTTTTTTTAATTTCAATTTTCAAGTGATTTTTGTTTTCATTTATTTGATAGATAGAACCTACTTCCATGTATGTAATTACAAGCTGCTTCATTGTTCTAGCCGACTAGGTACCCCACAAAATCTGCTAACTCAAAAATAAGTTCAAACTTGATCGAGATCTGTTCACCGAGCAGGATATGATGTATTAGATTACACATGAGTATTTTTGAAACTGTTTTCTGAACAATTATCGAAATGTTTGATGAGTGTGATTTTGGATTTAGGAATTGGAAAATATTTGGTGAATAGGTACAATGACATTCGCAGTTTCTTTTATAGTTTAAACAAACATGAAAAGTTGTTTATTTTATTTATATATATCTATGACATTTACAATTCTGATCGATTGATTGATTTAAATCTAAAAGTCTTCAAATTCCAAAATTGCTGTTGGTGGATAATTTCCAAATTTTTTGTGCCCTTTGCAAATTAGACATATTTGTTTCAAATTGTATGTTTCAATATCAACATCAGTCAGGGAATTGAATCGCGACGGTAGAAAATACTGTTTTTCTTCGAGGAAGACCGTCACCTGACGGCCATATCTTGTAGAAACAATTTCCCAACGCTGAATCGGATACCGCTGATTTGTCGTAAGAAGTTCAAGAACCCCATATGTTGCTGTCTTCCCCGCGCCGAGTTTGTTCAAATGGTCCATCTAGCAGGGAAAGACGAAGAATTCAATTATAAACAAATTTTACTTGACGATGCGATGCTGTTATTATATATATAATCTCACCAATTACAAGAAATTGTGAGAGTTAGAAAAATCATGAAAGTATTTAACCAATTGTGATTGAAATATTCATTCAACTTGATGGTATTTGGTCAACACTTATGGTTGAAATATTCATTTGTAATTTTAAAGAAATTTAAGATAAATGAACTGAGAAATTACTTTTTGATAAAATAATTCTATAATTTTCTAGTAATCAGTTGAGATGGGACTTACTTTATTGATGCTGTTGCTGCTGGCTCCTGTTGAGTGATTGTTGCTCCTGAAGTCAAGTATGATTGATGGTGTTGATTCGTAGGGGTATATAAGGTTAAAAGTTGCTGATTCGGCTGGTTGTGAAACTAGTATTATACAAATGTATATTATGTCAATGCTATAAAATCATAAAACGAAACGTGTCATAGCATGAACTTAGGCGGTGTTGATTCGTAGGAGACATATTTATGGAACGCAAATTACTAATACACCTACTGATCTATAATGTATGCACTTTAGTTCCTTCGAGGAAATCTATACAAGGAAATGCTGAATTTGTATTTTTATTCCTGTTGCTTTCGATCTGTCTCTGGATACAAGTACATGTCATACGAGTTGTTGTGAATCGAACATCAAAACATCCAGATAGATGTGTACATGCACATGCACATGCACCTGCACGGGAGCCAGCGGTTATAGGCTATAAGATGACAGGTACTATAGCTCCATCGAGGGAATGTATGACAAAGAGAGAGAGTGCGATATATCGAAACATATAAACCGAAAACAACAGAAATGAAATTACAAATTCAGCATTTCCCTGTACATGCAGTTTTATAAGCGTGCCGTTCGTGGGAATTGATTATCCGTTCGCGGAAAATCATCATTTCACTGTATATGGTATGTGTTGTGCAGTTTTATAAGCATGCCGTTCTTGGAAATAGGTGAACTTGCACTTTCACATGACACGTGCACATGCTTCTTTTGGGCATGTTATGCTGACGTTAGCACTTCCTCATAAAATGTGCTCCTCAACCGGCCTTTTACACCTACTATGATTGATTATGCTTGTTGATCTATAACACCCAGCTTACACCTAATTCTTATTCCACGGGTGGACGCTTTTCCTCATTCTTCAAAGAGAAGGCAAGGGAAAGAATGTTACAGTTACACTGTATTGGATTATTATTTTTTAACTGAGATCAAAATAAATAAAGAAACTTTTGATCAGAGCGAAATTTTTAATTACCTATATTTTCTCCAAAAAAAGGTGATTTTTGTGTGATTTTTGCACGCTTTCCAACGTTTTCATAATCGAAACAGGTAATTTGATAGAAATAAATTATTTTTGACCTAAACCGTTATTTCAATCTAGTCTCCCTGCGATTGTTTGAACAATTTACCAGACAGTTTTTGATTTTGTACTCGTCAATAACTACACAATCGCTTCCCTGAAACCAATGCTGTCCTGCTTAGAAAGAAAACCATGTGTACATTTTTGAGGGGTTTGAGTTCGATGCATTCCCTACACTGATTTTTTCTCATCTCTCCATTGCACTTAGAACACCGTATCTCCAGCCAATCACATGCCAATGCAGAATTGTACGAAGCGAAGTTAGATATAACACGGCATCTACCGACTTAACGTGTTTTGTCTATAGTATTGTGTTCGAAAAACGATGCTGTGAGCTGAGGTCTTGCATAATATTTAGGAAACCCTATGTTAAAAACCCTTTTGCGCGATACGGTATTCTAACTTAGTAGCTACTATTAATGTGCATGTACATTTAACTAGTTAAATAACATTATTCTTAAACATGTTTGTGGCATTATCTCTGGATCTGTATTTTTCACATACAGTGTTCTTCCTTAGTAGGATAGAATTTTCTGTGCCTGCAGGTACGACGAGATCCACATTGCGTTTGCGGCTTGCAATGACCGCGTCGAAGAAACATTGGTCATGCTGAAGTCGGCCATTTTGTTGGCTATCTCACCGCTCCGCATCTACGCGTTCGTAGACGAACATCTGACGCCGCAAGTCGACCGACAGCTTACGGAATGGCAGGCAACCATGAATAATTCGTTTACGTTTGTGATGATGCCGATTGCGATGCCGATTGCCGATTCGTCCACGTGGAAGAAATTGTTTCGACCGTGCTCTGCTCAGCGACTTTTCTTTCCGGTAAAACCAATGTTTACCCCAGATTTACCCAGATTTTCCACAGATTTTCCACTCCTATACTAAAGCAGCTACGCGAAAGCCTTCCGCCCGCAATAGTAGTTTCGCCGGCAGTCAAGGAATGGAGTCACTGTGTGCTGTTTTACCCTGTAACCAAGGTAACTAGGTAACCACCTGAGGAACATTGGGTCCCTTGATAATATTGACCTCGTGCCATGGCCTGGTAGAAGATGTTAAAACAGGTTGTCAACGCACCACAGCGATTGCCGGCGAAATTACTAGCATACAATATTTGCCGTAGCCATAGATAGGTATGGTAGAATTTATGTAAACTAATTTTGTTATTGACGAGCGTAGCGAACTGAGGAAAATCATCAATTTCAGAAACCCCAAATAGAGAGTTATGTGGAGTTGAATTTTTTTATAGACTTAGGGTTTCCTTCGATATCAAAGACATTTACAAAAGATCCTCCTCGTACCTTGTACCTTGTAGACACCCAATCTTCTCAAGAAAAATTATTTTGGTTTTTGAATAACTCACTGTAGGACATGGATGTTTTAACTACTACAACGTTCTCTTCTTTCGTCCCCATTTAGTCGCTGTTAAAGGACGTTGACTCCGTCATCTACCTGGACACAGATACTCTGCTAGTTGCTCCTGTTGACAGGCTGTGGCATCAGTTCTCGTTGATGAACTCTTCTCAAATGGTGGCCGTTGCCAACGAGAGCAACTCGCGGATGATTGGCTGGTATCAGAACCACACTGACCACCCAGTTTACGGGGAATTGGGTGTGTATTGGTTAACACTTGCTTTGTTTTTCTGGGGCGTTAAGGGAGCTGAGAGTTATGTCGAACGCAGTGTAACTTCTTCCAGAATGGAAGGAACCGAACTGGGATACGAACCAGGGACCTTCACAGGAACTTCCTTTCAACTGCAGCGCTATGGCAGTAACTTTTGCATGTCTTTTGCATTGCATCTTCAGGATGGCGGCCCTCACTGTGGCAAGTTCTCTCAATGGATAGAGTGCGGTGTCCCCAGAAAGAAGAGAACATACTTTCCACTACAGCGCTAGCAGTCACTTAAGCATGCCTTTTGACACAGTTTGGGCATCTATCTTAAAGTTTCGAGAAAAATTATTGAATCTTTTATCCAGGGATTGGAACCGGAACCGGAACCGGAACCCAGAACCGTTTGGAACCGTTTGGAATCTGGAACCTTCACCGGAACCGGAACCCTTACACAGAAAATAGTAAGAACCGGAACCGGAACCGGAACCGAAATAA
Source organism: Nemoura dubitans (assembly GCA_921293005.1). Lineage (NCBI taxonomy): Eukaryota > Metazoa > Arthropoda > Insecta > Plecoptera > Nemouridae > Nemoura > Nemoura dubitans. Next base: position 11,051,603 of record OV121078.1, on the reverse strand, counting down.
ATAGTTACGGTTCTGTTTTGGTTCCAAAAGGTTCTTTTCGGTTCCAAACATGGCCGACTTTTCCAATTTTATGACACACTAAATGTATACTTTGAAGATTTGATGTGATAACTATTTTAAAACTTAAAAATTTATGTTACGAAAAAAAGTATTTGCAAATGTTCTTCAGGCTTAGAGTGAGTCGCCGGCTGTTCGTCTCTCCCAAGCTTGTAGAACGCGTACTTTCAGCTGAAACCAGCACCACACTTGAGCAAAATATTTTGTATTTACGTTCGTATATTTTGCTTTTCATTTAGAAGTCAGAATAAGACGGTATTTATTGATAGCCAGAAATATCTGGATTTCTGTGTCTGCTGGCAATCTGAATTCAGAGATATGGAGAAGGGATTAGCTGATATGCAATGTCGTGTGAAAAAGTATATTAATATTTAAAAACATTGGCGAGAGAGAGTGAGAAACGTATAGCAAAGCGACGCACCACAAATAATTTTGCAAAGCTTGTGTATTTCGTATAAATAGTGAAGCTGCATGACTCCCGACATATTTGATAATAATAATTACCCAAAATCGGTTTTAGTTAATACCTACTCGTATACCAATCTCTCTGATCACTCTAACACACAGCCGAAACAGCATGTTCAAAGAGAGTCATTGCTTTAAAAATGGTTGGTCCTAGAGTAATATAATAGATCAGTATTTTGTGCTTGACCAACAATGCGTATTGTGAAAATAGTAATTATGATGAATGATGAATAGACCTACCAAACATGTCAAGAACACAGCAATACAGCATTGTACTTTATCTTGATCCACTTTGAAATTGATCTTGAAGTGAGAAAATAGTGTCAAAAAAGCACTCTCTTAACCAACGAAAGTTTGAAGTTTTTTTTTTAGAGTGCATACAAATTTGGAACCGTTTGGAACCGTTTGGAACCGTTTGAAGTTTCGGTTCCGCAGGAATCGAAACGACTCAGGAACTGGAACCGGAACCCGTACCCTTTGAGATCAAATTTGTTGTACCGGAACCGTAATGAGTTAAGGTTCCAATCCCTGCTTTTATCCATATATTATAAAGATCAAATTGGAAATACTAAATTCTATACTAGAAATGCAAAGGCATGCAAAAGAGACAGCTATAGCGCTTCAACGGCAAGTAAGTATGTTCTCTCAAGGACCTAAGGCTAGACCTTTCACCAAACAGCTCTGTTGTCCGGCAGGAGTGAACGCAGGAGTGCTCCTGATGAACCTGACGCGCCTGCGCGCTTGGGACTTTGAGCGCTTCCTGGTGCCCACGTACCAGAAATACCACAGGGTCATGTTACTTGGCGACCAGGACATCATCAACATCATATTCTCAGCTCATCCTGGTAAAGTACACAAGATCATTGATTGAGTATCTGACAATGTTCCAACAACAATTCATTTAACTTCCACTTAAATCTGTTTTAGCTCTTGTCACTTGTCAGTATGGAAAGGTGGACGAATTGTGTCATTATGAATGGAATTGGGAAATAAGGAATCAAGAAGAGACGTTAAGCTATAGCCCTAAGCTCCGGTGCCGGGTGTCACCACCTCTTTTCTTAACTAAACTACATTTCACGTTAAGAAAGAGAATGGATGTGCTTCCACCTCGAGGACCCACTGTAGGTCACGAGCTTAAGACTATTGGAGTGAGTGCTTACTCGGGCCACTTCCCGCTCAAATTTTACCTCCTTCTGCATACCAACTTGTGGCCACGCCTTTTGTCCGATCGTAACGAAGCCCATGTCTACGAAATCCTCACACTTTTGGCAACAAATTGTGTGTTTGCAAATCTCAAATAATATTCACTCATCTAGTATTTTCAAGCGTTGTAAAACAATCCTGTTACGTCGAAATACTGAGCGTATCCTCGGGCCGCTTCCCGCGCAGAATTCACCTCCTACTGGATACTAGACTCTGGCCACGCCTTTTGTCCGATTGCGACGAAACCTGGAGGGCAATTCTCCAAATCATATGAAATCCCGCGTCATAGCTTATGATCTGACTACGACTTCTGAAATTACGATCTGACTTCGCCGCTCGTCATAACAGCTGTTCTCCAACGCGAATCGTAACAATCGGTGAAAATTACCGCACGGCGCACGATATGACCTTAACGGATCTAAACTCCAACCTCACTTCTCTGAAATGAGACACCTCTAACACATAATAATTTTTAGCAGCTGAGCCCAAACTCGGCCCTCGATCAAACTTTGTAAAAATGTTCAACAAAATTGCACAAAATATATTTTAAAAATCTGCCCTAAAAAAAAATCGGTTTTGAAATAGGGGTTGAAAAGGGGTAAATTTTTGAAAACTACCCCATCTAGGGGTAAAAAATATATAATGTGGCCGACTTAATATATAAACAACTTATTAATGATCGTATTGAGCGAAAAGAGCGGAGCGAAATCTTCAATTTCACTACCAAAAAAAATGAAAATCCCTTGATGAGATTTTCAGAATACTTACATTTGTTATCAACTTAGACCCCATGCGTACTTTGCAGAGAAGTAGAATATGCTGAAATAAAGCTTATCTGAAAGTTTTAGGTCTGTCTGAGCTAAATCAATGAGTTCGTAAGAAATCATATCGCGTACGACGAGGGTTTTAGCTCGTCGTTCGTAGAACCGTAGCTTTCAACTAATGCCGAACCATTCGCTTTGTTTTGCAGACAAGCTGATGGTGCTGCCGTGCAGTTTCAACTACCGTACATCGCACTGTGTGTACGGATGTGACGGAGTGGACATCGATGGCATCACCGTGGTCCACGGGAACGACATGGCTTTCCATGCCAGGAGACACCGGGAAGGTTTGAGACACGTTTACGCGGCGATAAGAGATGTGAGTGGTGTCTCTTTTGACATAGAGTTTAGATTGCAGCGGTGCTCCGCAACCAAATGTGCCTTTAAGTTTTAAATTCAAACTAAAAGCATGAAATAATTGGAAATTATATTGACTTGGCATTTTCACAATTATCATAACAAGTACGTATTTTTAAATTTAATTTTTTTTTGGTGCAAAACTCAGTGAAACGGAAATATTTGCACCGGACGCAAAATGACCTTGCTGTTGTCGCGCCTCTAAACCCCTCTATTCATTTATTCTTCAAGGTATTTGCACCAACAAATGATTTTAATTCAAAGTCGTTTTGGGGATTGAACCACCAAACCCACTTTTGTGTCGTAAACAGTATTAATTTTAATTTTTCGTACAAGTCAGTTCAATACTCATCAATAAACTACCAAAAACTTTGAAAATCTCAAGTTTCATTTCAAACTATACCCATTTTTGCGGCCCGTATAGAGGCCACATACCCGTAGAGGGGCAAGAAAAGGCTGAGTACCACTGGGTTACATTTATTATATTATATTGTTAACTTTTTTTGTAACCTGATGGTGCTTTTATTTTCTAGAAAAGAAGGGGTTGTTACTAATTATGGGCAATTTTCGAACTATATACTCGTTCTTGAATTTAAATCGTATTTTTCTGCAAACTATTCCTGGTGTCTGAAATGTCAGAATGACAGGTCAAAAAGACCTGACTTTTTGACATGGGCTCATCGATGATGGGCTCATCATCGTCAATATTGATTGAAAGTTGGACTGCAAGTTTCGACCACTTTGGAAAACAATTCCCGTCAATATCACTTGAAACTTGCTCGTATGAACGCTTGCCGGCAATTTGAATGCTGGTTCTAGGCCAACTTGAAGGCAACATATTCCGTCAATGTTGAGTCAACAAGCTTACGCAAAAAGTAGACTCCTTGTGCAGTTTTAGAGTCAGTCAGTTTTCATTTTATATAACTAACCGTGCTCGTATAAGTGCAGGATTTTGCTTGATCCACAGTCCTTGATCAACACTTGACTTAATTGCTTGTTCCAGTACGAATTGGGAACTGACCCTTACACGGAACTGCTTTTGCCGCTGAGAAGAAACCTCGAAATAGTGAAGAATTCACCTTGTGGCAAAGTCAGAGATCTTTTCATGAAATCAATTGCTTCGCTGTTAGAAGAGCCAACCGTTATTTTTACCATAAACTGATTTGGTCAGAAATATGTAATAACTTAAGTATTTTTTAAATGTTTATAATATTTTGTAGTTTAATTTCTAATGACATTATATCACTGATACCATGAGAACTAAAATTATTTGGCATTATAGGCTAACCAGATTAACCACCCCTATAATGATAGGAGGGGGAGGGGGGATCATCCGTGTAAATACAAGACTTATCCCCCCCCCCCCTTCCCCTGTCACTCCTCAACAATAGTTAAGTTGTTATTTCATGTGTAACCAAGGTAACTGTATCCACCTGAGGAACATTGGGTCCCTTGATTGTAATTGACCTTGTGCCATGGCCTGGAAGATGATGTTAAAACATGTTGCTAACGCACCCCAGCGATTGTCGGCGAAATTACTAGCATGAATTTTGTGCCGTAGCCATATCTCGGTGGGAGCATTTTGACAAAAAATAACAAAGTTTTAATTTCATATTGCATATAACTGTACCAATCTATTAACCAATCATATTATGTATATTATAAAATAACCTATTAGTATGACATAAAATAGAAAAAACTGTATAATTTGTCAATATTACATTAATTAGAGCAATGTTGTTTCGACAGCATACAACTTTTGTGGCAAACTTTTGTCAAAAATGCTCCCATTTAACAGGGCATAAGGTCTTAAAGGACCTTATATTAATTTTATATTATGTTTAAAATATATTTTCTAAGTAAAACGAATCCTGTAACCTCACAAAGGTGGTCAGTGTTCACACAAACATGCAGTAAAATTGCCTTCACAAGACACAAGACCCTCATTCCGCGAAGCGATTCGGGACGCCGTCTGACGAGCGGGGGTCCGCGTCTCTCGAATCGACGCCGACGCCTTCACTGATGACTCAGTTCGCCGTCGAGACGCCTTCGAGTGAGACGCTAGCGTCGGACGTCGCTGGCAAGAACTACGCATGGCGGAGTGAGCGTGAAATGTTGTCTTGAGAGAGAAAAAGATTTTAGTGTCGAAATTTCAAAGGATAGTTAGAGTGCTTTAAAGGGTCTTTTCAGTGATTTCAAGGGATCTTTTAAGTGATTTCAAGAATATGGAGCCGAGAATTGCTGTGTTTTATTTGACATTAGGTGAGTAGAGATATTTATTCCTTTTAAGTCGTTTATTTCAATAATTTAAATTAGTGACAAAATACATTTATTGTTCAAGTTTCAGTTTCCAAATATGTATAACACAGAATATAAACTTTCTTCCGAAGTGGATTTGGATTAGGTGTGGAAAATCTGTAATAAATGAGGATGGCGACGGAGAAATTACACAAAGCCTGTTTGTTGACACGTGGTTTTCAAGTTCCTGATATATTATATCATCGCTATAAAATTTGTTTAGTTATTGCTTAATTTCGCAAAATTTCCTTTTTCCGAACGTTTATTTTAAATCTTTCCTGGCAATGTTTCTAAAAGAATAAACACGGTTTTTAACAACCTTTGGCGATATATTTTTGTGATGATAGCGTAAATGTTATGGTGACAGCCAGAAATTTTTAGAATGTCAACATTTTGAAGAAGATTATGCAGAAAAAAAGCAGCAACTTTATATTGTATTGTGCGAATTTAAAAAGTACCACATGTATTTTATTATACATAAGCATAAAACTTTTTTTCTAGAATTTCTAGATTTCAATTTTAAGGTACAACAAAATTAGAGTTTACTTTATTATTTAACATCAGCTTGAATGAAATGAAAACATACGTTGAAAACAGAAGAGAAAATGGTATTAGAAAAAATAATTCATGCCTTGATTTGGTGGAAAAATGAGGTAATATAACTAATTATTAAACAATAGAGAATATTATTAATGAGATGAAGAAAAGAGGGCGATAATTTAAGTAAAAGTTGATAATAATAATAAAATTAATTCACTTTTTATTATACCAATTAGTTTTATTGCCCAGCGCATTGGTTCTACAATATTCCAATCTTAGCTGTTGTATGATGACAGATATTACATTTATAGACTCGTAAACATAACTAGTAAAGGTAACATACAAACACAACTACAAGTAACTTACATCAAATACATATAAGGAAATGAAAAAAGGCTTTTGCTAACAAAAAAGCTAGGAAGAAAACAGAAAACAAAGTACGATCGTCATACGAAAAAATTGCCCGCAGTCGTAAACCCGCGGTTAACTGCCCCATTAACGCTTAACTCGAGCAGTTAAAGTTAATTTGTAGCCGAGTTAGAGCGAGGCTCCAATTCCTTGCTAAATGGTTCCGGCCGAATCGTCTCCCGAAGGCGGAAACGATCTCGTACTGAAGTATCCTGTATCCGGTTTCTGTTTCATCGCCGTCTCATCCAAAGGTGGGTTCGACCTTGCATCTGTCAGAGTCAGCTGATTGCACAATCTGATTGAATATTAATTGGCATTTGAGAATACATTTCAAAGTTGAACTGTTGTACCTACATTGTAATGTTCTGTTTTTTTTTTCGAAGACCAAATAGAGACATTATAATGTATAGCAAAAGGGTTTTGTATGTGTAAAATATGTTAACATATTGGTCCGAATGCAGAGACGCACTGAGTGCGCACTCACACTCAGTCCGCACTCAGTGCACACTTAGGGAGAATTTGCAATGATAAATTGTCTCTTTAGTACGCACTGAGTTCGCACTGAATGTGAGTGCGCACTCAGTGCGTCTCTGCATTCGGACCATTCTTTTGTGCGACATGCAATTGGAGAGATTATTACATGAATACGTCCTCAAGAACGTTAACACCTAGAACAACAAATTATCAGGTTGATACACTAACAGATATCTTGGACCTCGTCTGATAAATTCCATCCAAATCTTAGACATCAAAGCATTGTACCGAACCCTTGGCCTTTTGGCTTCTTGGCACTTGGCAGTTGCAGGTGGAGATATTTGCGACTGGCCGGTTTCAATAATTGCTCTTCCCAGATTGCAAAATACTTTAATGACGACAGTAGTTATTCTGAATTCGCCATGCAACAGCAATACAGACAATATAAAATATATTATACGTATGTGTTTTTTTAAGGCCTTAGAAAAATCTAGGTGTAAGTTGTGCGATTCCTTGCTTGGAGACGCTAAGGTTCTTATCTTATTTAGAAGCATCTGCTTAGACTTTGGAATTTCTGAATTCCTACAAGTTCCTGTGGATGAAATAACTGCTCACAGCATCCGTGTCTATGACCTAAATATTAATGTTATACTTTGGAGTTTGAACACAGAGAATGAATTTGAACTTTCGAACATATATTTTAATGTTCTGGATTCACAAATAATTGCTAGACATAGATGTGTGTTTTAACCATATTACCAACTAAAGACAACGCAAGATAACTTGCGTTCAACTTTCCTGTAGAACCTAAGCGAATTTTTGGCAAATTTAAAAGTCGCACTCAAGTTAGCTTTTAGACGTCCACCGTACGTTCGTAATGTTTATGTGATACTAGAGTTCCACCTTGGTGGACCTGGCATATCGCTTCGGCCACAGAATATCTATCAAACAATTGTTTTTACATGCAAACTATTAGTGAAAGCCCAACCAAAATAGGAATCGTTAGTTTCCAAACTTACGGAAATTATTTAGCAAAACTGACCATACCAAAAGTGCTGTTACTTAATTTGAAAGCCTTTATATAGTACAGGACGTAAGCTATTTTGGTGGGGCCATAAATTGTTTGATAGATATTCGTTGGCCATTCCACCTTAGCCATTACTATAGCCTATCGTTCCACCTTAAAACAATTCAGATTTAATCGCGATGGAACAATAGACAATGCGGCTGGATTCCGAACAGCTGCATCTGGGTAGCGGTGATTGGCAAATGTGGGTCACGACCCAAGTGAGTCGAGGACCACACCTAGATCTTCCGTGCGCCTGACTGCCGAGCCGATAGGCAACCCTTGGTACACGGATGCATTCTCCAGATAATATTGCAGACGTTTTTAATGTCAGGGGCCGAGCGGACGATCCACGACTGCAGTCACTTTAATTGAGCGCTGGATTTGACTAACACAAATGCTGTAAAAAGTAAAATAAAACGTTGTCTTAACTTTTACTAGGGTTGGGTCGTTTGGCCCGTTTTAACAGAGCATAAAAAGGAATATTATGAACGACTTTTAAGATCTTGAAACACGTGATATTCTTTCAAAAGCGTCACATTCAAAGTGTGGCTTAAAATTATTCTGATCCAGCCAGGTTAGAATCAGTGTCAATATAAAATAATAATACGCGAAAAAAAAGGAACAAGTAACTGCACAATGACTACAGCTCATCAATTTGCATAAAATCTACATGCTATAAATGAGTTTGAAATCATACTAAACTATATAAATCATACAATATCTTAGAGCCAGTTTTGCAATGTTCAGTTAAGTGTTAAATGCCAGGTAAGTTTGTTATCCCCAAGGTCACAGCCAATCATATAGCTCTGTTTTCATTTTAACTGACATTTAACATTTTAACTGAATGTTAACACTTTAACTGGACATAGTAAAACAGGACTAAGGTGAAAGAAATCAAGGTGAAAAAATAACAATAAGGTGGGTTTATATGCAAGCGATGTCAGTGACACGATGTCATCAACATTAGCTCTGGACCAATCAGATACTCTTGATTTGGATGTCGTTCTGTTCACGACTCTGCCATGGAGACTCTGATTGGTCCAGAGCCAAGTTGATGACATCGTGTCACTGATAATATCGTATCTGCATTGTAGCACACTGTTAGGTTGATTGACAGTTAAAAAGGTCAGCTCGAAATGAGCATGAACATAACCCATAATAACAAGCAGGTGTAATTTCCGATTTCCGAGTCTAAATCTCTCGCCACCGCCTTGCCAACATGTTAATTAGTCCGATGTTAGCGTAGAAGGCGGTGTAATGGCCTAGCGGCGTTAAGGGCAGGGAGACGAGTCAACAAAACGGGGTGGTTTGCGATGAGAGATGGGGTGGGATAGGGGGGGGGGGCGATAAAAATGATTGGCATCCCGAGGGAAGTGATCTAGTTTCCACGCGGTAAGGGCGCGGGGAAATGCCAGGTGATTTGCAAAAGGGGTGCGATGGGGGAGCTGAGCACGTGTGTGGGTCGCAAATTGGGGGGGGGGGGGGGGGCGTGACCGTTTACTGCGTGCGTTAATGCTAAGTCATTTTGGCAGATGTAAAGGTTGGATTTTGTGCTGGGTTGCGTTTTAAAAGTCAACAGTTTTTGCGGGTTTTGCTGTGCACTTTTGTTCTCTTTTTAATACGATGGCATAATACCAGAAGGAAGCTTTGTTGGTTTGACGGTAAGCCTTTTATGTCGGTTTTGACTGCAAGTTAATGATGAAAATTATATCTATACAACGTGCAGCTTTTAAATTCCTGCTTGTAATAACTTTAACACGAGATTTAAAAAATATGTATCTTATAATTTGGTTTTAAATGGAAAAATCAGTGTAACTTATTTCCATCCAGTTGTCCGTCAACTTTAATATAGCATTCAAAACCTAGCTTTAAAGTGTATTTATATAATGCTGTTATCCTGTCGTATAACTGAACTATATTATGAATTCTGAAGGGTCACTAATTAGGGCAAATAATTGCCATAAGAATAGCATTGAATTTATGTAGCCAAATCAGTGATTGAATCTAGAATTGAAGTCATCTTTAAATCTGCAATACAATCTTTAAATCTTTTTGATGAGCGTAGCGAGCGGAGCGAGCGGAGCGAGCGGAGCGAAATCTTCAATTTCACTTACCCCAGAAAAAAGTCACTTTCTAAGTATCTACCTCTGTTCTCAACTTAGACCCCCTGCGTTTTTGAAAAAGATCGGTTCAGTAAATTTTTTATAAATCAATTTTTACGAAATTTTTCGATTTTTTCAGAATTTTGAACCCCTGTAAATTTCAAAGTTCTGAACATAAATTCACCAAAACTTCTGAACATGTTGACCTTATACATATTTATCATGCCTGCAAATTTAAGTTCGGTAGGTTTTTCCAATTGGTTTTTATTAGCATTTTTGTGGTGTTTTTTTCGTGATTTGACGGCTGATTCAATACGAGTCCGGTTTCCTTCGTTTCCTTGGTTACCAGCTTTGTTGACCTCGAAGAGAAACAAAGGAACGTCAGAATCCGCATACATTTTCAAGTGATTAGAATTTTCGAGAAGGCAATGGTCAGGTTTGGTGCTCCATGGTTTTCTTGTGACTGCTGCCTGCACCTTTTAATCCGCTATACACAAACCGCTACCTACGCTCATCTTCAACGCAAAACAAATTGCGTTCGCGAAGCCCTAGTAAATAGCAATACATAACGGCATAATCATGGTTATAGAGTTGATCTGACCGAAAATGACAGCTGGTAAGGCCTTTACTTCAACGTTGCAGAGGATACATACAGCGCTGAGCTAGTTGCGTATCTCGGCTAGCAATGGTCGGATGTGATATTGACCAACTTGCCAGAAATTATTTCATTCTCTTAATTTTCCTTAAACATAATTTCTGACGAGCGAGTTGCAACGTAGAGCTGCAAGCTGTGTCCACAGGCCACCTGATTAATAGACTGTCAGCTCCGCTACTCATAGACGCCGCTCTGTGTAATCCGAAAATAAATTCAAGCGCTCACTACCCCGAGAACTGTGACGTCACAGCTTCAGAGGCATATTTCTAGCAGTCGCGTGGTCCGACTTTCTTACTCATTATCATATTTTTAATGTCAAGTTTCCGTGAAATCCTTTTTTGAACTATTGGTGATTTGGGTTGATTTGAAGCAGCAAAGTATATGTATAATATTTTAAGACACGAAATCTATATCAAAATATATTATAATCCCCCTTCCATGCAATATATGTGGCTGTTGCATGTTGCAATTGTTACAATTGTTGCAATTGTTGCATATTTGTTGCAAAAATGTTGTCACTGGAAAGCAACTGTTGCAAACCCATCTCCACCGTATGATTTAGTTTAAAAAAATTCTATCTGTCAGGTCTCCAGATTTGACTATTTTATAAAAGAGAAACATTTAGCCTTTAGCTAAACAGTAGTACTGTGAAACATAAGAAAATTCAGCCTCTAAATTTTTTAAATACCTTTTATTTTTATTATTTTTATTGTTTCTCATGAATGCAAAAAAATCCTAATACATAATGCCAATTAATTAATAACATTAAGCTACATTAAATTACAAACAATAAACAAAACAACATAAATGACACAAGTCACAACCAAATATCGCATTAAGGCCATATTCTACTAGGGGTGCAACCTGCTGATCCTAGGTCTTCTTACCGCAAATTTACTATCACCACCATTGGAACAAAACCATTTAGAGGGCCATGGATCGGCAGGTTGCAACTCTAGTGGAATATGGCCTTTAGCAATGACATCAAGCAACTCTTTAACAACACGTGTATATATATTTTTTAATTTTACGTTAGTATTTGTGGCCATGAGAAGGCCAAACCGCCACCATGCATACGTTGTAGTACTCTATCATTTAGTTATCTAGCACAAAATAGTTCAAAATGAGAAACATATCTATTATGAGGGAACCGTGGCATGGCAGCTTTTAGTTCCTGTTCCTGTCACATGTCAACGACCGCGCCTTGTAGGTCACCACTAATTCAATTAGCTCGTGGAAAACCTGCATTGCTATCAAAGTTATATAGTGTCGAGCTTCAAAGTACCGCCCTTGGCGGACAGATAGCGCTGTTATCAGAATGTGTCCTTGGTTGGCCTGTCATACTGGAAAACAGCCGGAGACTTTTCTAACGGTGATTTACAATGTCACAGCTTTCATGAAACCTAAATATGTCCACGTTTTTCCAATTCTTAGCTGCTATTGTTCAATTTCCTTAGAACTTGAGGAAATTAACGTCATCGTAACGGTCAATTACCAACGGTTTGTTGTGAGATTCTCTTTTTAGAACTAGGTAAAAAATTTACGTCCAGTAATTTATACGGAATTGCAGATTAAATCAAGAAGTCGGTTTTCTTTCAAACATCAAAATAAGTGAAGCAAACTAATGTGTATAACATTGTGTTTAACTTAATGGTACCTGTTCATGAAATTTTAAAATGTGATGAATATATATATAATATATAGCTATGATCAAGCACATTTTTGTGACACAGTGATCTTCCATATTGATTGCACTGCATGAGGTTTCATATTTACCCTACATTACAATGTTGTCTTTTGGTGATGCTTCTTTCGTTTCCTGCCGAAATGTTGGTTGAACTTTAGTGCGGGGCTGCGTGGAACCGAAAGTTCACGCGTGTATATTAAGGTCGAAGCCGTTAGGTTGATGAAGTTTGTCGGCATGCGACACACGGATTTACATGGGTGGTGCACCGACCGCGAACACATAATATTTCATCTTGGCAGACACTCATACATTTCAACGTCGTGTGCTGCTGATTAATATTTTGTGTAGATCGTTCGTTAAGTTAAATATATGCTTAATCAAATTTAACTTGATATGTAAGTTATTAAATTATGACTTTTTAGATGTTAAAGTGAGGATGTATACTACATTTCACGCACTCCTTCTTAACGTGAAATGGAGTTTAGTGAGTAGACTATGCTATATTTTATTCAAAAGTTAGGTTTAGTCATTGAAAAATACTTCTCCAAATTAATCGTTTAAAACGAAAACGATATATTTTATTCCTTCCGAAATAGGTACATTTATTGTTTCATAAGCTTTGATATTATCATATGTTTTAAAACCAAAACTAATGTGCATTCTTGCACTTACAATCCTTCGTTTTTAAAAATTTGTATATTCTATACAAAAAATCAATGCATAATTAGATTGTGTTTTACGTCATTTTTATATCTGCGATAGATTGCGAAAGGTCTGCAAAAATATTTTAGCCAAGGAATTTAAAATGTCTCCACTGTTAGAAGCTTGTTATCATGCAAAAATATAGACACTTTAAAATATCGGAAGGGAAATGGCATGAAATAATGATCACGGCTAATAATTTATAGAATCTAAATATGAAAAATATTCGTGAAACTGGTTCATAGAAAGGAAACCGACCAAACCGAAGATTGTCATTATTAAACAAAGCGACAAATCGTGAAATGAAATGTACGATTTCTATGTTATGATTTACTTTTTTAATTACTTTGGTAGCTGTTACGTTTAGTAGCTTAGTTGGGGTATCCGAGGTCATACCTGGAAGACCCTTCGGGACACACGAGGAAGTCTTCATCCAACTCGCTCTGGTACGGTGCTTGTCTCGATATTCTTGCGATTACAGTCGAGCCAATTGTTAACTACATCTTGGCTTATTCGAATTTGTGCGTTTGCAGATTTTAGTCTCTTTTGAGTGACCGATCATGAAAATCGCAACAGAGTGCATCACTCAAAACTGCCCCAACGTTTTTAGTTGCGTACTGAGTGGTGAAGTGCGGGAAGTGACTGGTACCGATACCCATATAATTACAAAACCTCGTAATGGCAAAAAGTAAAATGTTGAGAAGGCGGTAAAAACGCTTTCAAAATATAAAAATTATATATTTATGCTTTTAGAATACAGTGAAATGTTATCTGTTGAATATTCACAAAAGTTCTAGGTTTTGCTCAAATAAGGTTATTTTTCGTCATCATTGTTGGGAGGCAAATCTCTGATTTCTTATTTCCAATTTTCTATACGTATGAACGTAATTAACTACGTGAAACTTTTTCCGTATAAAAACTGGCTTTCCAAACGAACCAACAGGCAGTAAATCAAGATGTCGCGCTCTATATTTTTAAGAATAAAATATCATTTGCTGCAAGGGCGTGGTCTCTCCTGAGATTGTCAATCATCGTTTGCTGCTATTTCCAGACATTCGCTATCAAGCTCGCCATGAGTTCCTCTGTCTTTTATCATGGAGTGGCCAGCGTAGGAAATTCCTCTCTGCTTTTCGCAATTTTCAACCAGAAAAAGTACTTGACTGAGCTCGTAAAGAAGATGCGTATAAATAGAAATATAATCAAGTTTCGAAGACTTTTTTATAGCTTCCTCATGGTATTTTTTACAGCTCACGTGAAAAAGCGCAGACCAAATTGATTGCATTCTGAAAGGTTGTCAGAAATGCTAAAATTGCGAAAGCGGTGTTGCATTTCAAAAAATCGCGAGTATTATATGCTTCATATACGTCATAACGTTCTTCATATTAGGTCAAATTAACCCATTTTATTTTTGGTTTCTATCAATAAATTCCATAATAAAAAAAATCAAATCCAATTCATCATTAATTCATTAATTCAATATGTATCATAAAGTGTCATTGCATCAACATAGAGAATGTAAATTTTTTTTTTCAGAACGAATTAATTTCGGAAAATGTGACAAGAACATGCTTTTTCATGAAAGCTTAATAAATTTATGTCCTGAGATCAAAGGTCTTTATCTCGTTTTTCGCGGTGGACCTATGTTTTTCGATGCACGCACCTTGCTAGCTGACGCAATGACACCTATGACCTATTTTTAGGTGACGTTTCTGGATGTAGGTAATTGTCACACGGCTAAAAAAAGAACGCCAGCCGAAAAACCACGACCGGAGAACAGATGTTCTCATAACGAGGTTGACATATGATTTGAAACGCTAAAGATTTAAAATTTAAAAGTCATTGTCATTTGCGATGGTAGTATATGCAATTCAAACTCGATTTCCTGTAACTCAACGCGCTACGCGAAAGTCAAATATGGACAAAAAATTTATAATGTTAATGATAAAAAGAACAAGTGTTTTAAAATATGCACATTTCAATTGAACACGATTAATCACAACGTAAAAATGATCTGTTTTATTCACATTTGAACTAAGTAGTTATATGAATCTATATGCATATATTATTATTGAATTAATACTAAATATAATATAATGTAAATATTAATTTGTATTTAACTCATTTATTTATGTCGTTATGAAACTACCTGTTTCATTGACATTTGAATTAAGTAATTATCATAATATGAATATATTAATTTATTATTAATTGAATGAATACTATAATATCATGTTAATATTAATTCTTATTAGAATTAATTTAATTATGTCATATGAACTACCTTTTAAATTGATTTGTGATGTCATACTACAATATCAACTATTGTCATTACATACCTAAATTTTCGTCAAAATGGATTTGACCAAATTCCTAATGAAAATTCCTAGTCAGCAAATAGCTTTAATAGACTGGCTAAATCTAGTAAGTTTGCAAGTGACAGTCTATTAAAACATATACCAATTGTGGTTAAAATATCCAATCGCTATAAAAAATAATAATGGTGTTGCGTGGAATAAAGTACTCGTCAGTGAACCACTAAAGTAGCACTGCCAAAACAAGCACTCACTTGATCGATTCGCTACAACCAGGGTTCGGTCGTTATAAACAGAGCAAAGAGTTGGCCTCCATTCGCTGGTAAACATTTTGTACTTTGCACTGCCGAGGGCGATTTCTTTTAAACAGATCAAAATAGAACAATTCGCGCCAAATATCTCAATTTATTCACAGCTGCGTGGGCGAGGTTTTGGATACACACTACAGAACGGTTGCCATTTTCACTTTGTGTTGTTTTTATCAAAGTGGGTATACGTCTTTTGTATCTTCGCACAGTAAAAATACACACATCAACTACTTAACTAAACTAAAATTGAATATTACATCTAAACTAAAAAAGGATTCAAAGTTTTGAATGAAAACTCACTCATCAAACTCTGATTTAGTTGCGTTACAAATTTATCAAATATTCACCTTTAAAAAACGTATATATTTTTTTAATTGAAAAGAGGGTTTATTTTACCATCGTAAGTCTTTATATAAATTTTTCTAGATTAAATTAAATCGATATTTGCGTGGATCTGTTTTGAAATTATAAGAATTCCTGACCAACAAACTTTTAATTATTAATTTTTGCAATTTCATTCTTTACTTCTTTTCTAATGCTTATATACCCTATATAAAACCCTTTCAGATCGCTAATTTAAGCACATTATATTTATCCGCAGCATTTTACTGTATGTTTGTTAAACCAATTGTGTTCAGAAACTAATTTTTAAGTTGGTTTAGAAGCTGTTCAAGTATTTTATAAATTGCATTGCGTAACAGGAATAGAAGTGGGAAGTCAAAATGGCAAAGAGTAGGTATACCTGGTACTGGTGAGTTAACTTGATTAAGGCCTTATATTACGTGCTAAGATGGTCAGAAGAGGAATATAAAAGAAAGCATAGGAAATTAAATGAAGAAATAAATAAAATATGAACACGGAAATAACTATTTATATTATTTTATAATGTGGAAGCTGTATACATTTAGGCAAAGCATTTAGGTATGTATGATAGATCGATGGATCGATCTTCCTTTTGATTGTCTTTCATTGTCTCACTTCAAAATGTTTAATGACATACGGCTGTTCTCACAACGAGATAGTGATCATGCAAGTCGGTTCACACTTTGCCTGAAAACGTGAGGACAAAATACATTTCAACCGCATTCTGTGATGTGACAGCTGCACTGCTTTGCGTAAAAAAGCACCTCATTACCTGCATAATTACACGGGCACGATGGAAATATTTGTGCCGTAACTATTTGTGAACATCGTTTTACATTTTAAGATATTTGGGAATAAATCTCAAAGTGGTGCTATCAATGATCTTTCTCAACAGTCAATTACAAAACTAGCATGTGTAGCAATCGATTACAAATTTGCAACAAACCGTAAAACACATTCTCCTGGGGTCACAAAATATCGAACATTTTACATTGGCGCTTTCAAAATACTCTTCAAAAAAGGTAAGAGCTGGTTTTACAATGCCCAGTTAAGTGTTAACTGACAGATAAGTTTGCTATCTCCAAGGTCACAGCCAATCAGATGCCTCTATTTTCATTTTAACTGATTTTAAACTTAAACTGTACATTGTAAAACCGGCTCTTAGTAGATCATTTGTAAAGCTAACGTCTCAAGTACACTTTCACTTGCTCAATGGCACCAACTTCCTTAGACCAGGGAATAAACGAGTTCTTTAAAATGAAGGGCATCACATCACAAACTCTTTGAAGATAAAGAAGAACAGAATAGTTTCGAAGCGATAGCCAATGGTACGAAGCCAAATCGGTGGATTTCCCCAAGAATCCACGTGTTATACTGTTGGCTTTGAAAATTGATAGCTGACAGCCTATTAGGTTCATCAGACGCGCCAAGATCGAAGAGATTGCATTAAAGCGGCCGTCGTGTCAGGAACTCCCGCTTGCAGTAGCGGAACACGAATATAGAAACAGATTAGTTATGTAAACCACCACGAACCGCACCGAGCTGAGCCAGAAATAAACATTGGACCTTTCCTTTGACATGAGTGCGGTATTTTAGGATTAGAAAATAATTATTATTCGCCAATGTAAAAGATTTTTGAAATGCCAATGTGTTTTTCTCTGTGGTAATCGTCCATCTGGCATGTAAAATAATAAAAGATAACTGATATATCAAACTGTATAGGGATGGGCTTTATTTCTGCAATATATTAATAATTTTGGTCGACTCCGGGACATTAGTGTTGCTATTCATTGTTAGAGTTGGTTTGTATTTGTATTTGTATTTTTATTTATTTGGTCTATGGGTAACAAAAAATGTGTGTTGACCACGTCAACACACACGTCATACCGCACGTCATATACTAGGGCTTCGCGAACGCAATTTGTGTTGCGTTGAAGATGAGCGTAGCGGTTTGTATATAGTGCATAAAAAGATTGAGGCAAAAAGCCTATGAAAATCATGGAGCAGCGAGCCGGACCATTACTTTCTAAAAAATTCTGATCACTTGAAAATGAAAACGGTTCTGACTTTCTTGTTTCTGTCCGAGCGGTCGGGTAGCGGAAATATGCTCATTTTGAGGTCATTGAGCAATGTGCATGTAAATACATAGATGTAACTCATGCCCAATGGTTTTTATTAGGTTTGAGATATATTTCTGCCGCGGACTTACTTTTAAAAACTTGCATCCACGAAATTGACAAAATTTCTAATTTCTGTCAAATCTTGAAGTCAACTTCAAGTCAAAAAATGTTGTGTGATTTTTCGATTTGGTTTCGTTGGTTTCTAAAGGCAACAATCGAAATTGGGAAAATTTGGAAAAAATTAGCACGCTTAAATAAATTTCCGTACTTTTCCAAACTTTCCCGATTGTCGAATATAGCTCCCTTTTCTGCTTTGAAAGTGAAGGGTATGGAGGACTTTCTTGAAAAATGCAGGGGGTCTAAGTTGAGAACAAAAGTAGACACCCTGAAAATTTCATCCCAATCGAAGCAGGCGATATAAGATATGGGTAAATAAAAACATTAGCGGTCAGTGTGGGTAAAATCTCTTGTGCTATAGAACATGTTGTCAAGGAGGAATTGTTTTAATAAAAATTTAAAATGATTTGCATTTTTCGCCGCTTTAATCTCGGGAGGCAGAGCGTTGACTAATAGCAAGCCAGCTTGAACGACCGATGGGCCGGACTCTATATACCGTCCCTGTGCAATTCACAGAGGGAGGCGCCCATGGCGCCTGGGCGCCAGCGCCTTACAGCTTGGAAACGCTGAAGAGACGGTTCACCGTCTTTCCCTGCACCTGCTTTAAGCACCGGTCGCCCGTAGCCTCATCCAAAGCTGCCAGAACCGTCAGCTCCCGGTTCTTTGAATCGTTCCTCAATGTGCCCAGCTAACTGCCATACAACACGCGGCACCCCGTCCCTTGCAATTCACTTGCTATAGCGACGGTCCAACTCGATCATACCGGCCGAAGTCTCTCCCCAATCATTTATCTGACAAAATTAAAAATTACGATACGTTTTGCCCAGAGAATGTTTTGAGAATCTCAACACTGACTTTGGGTTTTGTGGCATAAGCAAATTAATATCGCCGTTCTAGATGAGTTAATTTCGGTCCCTTTCATTTCCGGTCCGGTCCGGTTCATTTCTTCCGTACAAAGAATCACTCGGTAGATGACAGAATGTAGAAAACAAATGACTGTGTCCACAAGAAAGACTTCCGCCTTCCAAACTACTGTGTCCACAAGAAAGACTTCCGCCTTCCAAATTACTGTGTCCACAAGAAAGACTCCCGCCTTCCAAATTACTGTGTCCACAAGAAAGACTCCCGCCTTCCAAATTACTGTGTCCACAAGAAAGACTCCCGCCTTCCAAATTACTGTGTCCACAAGAAAGACTCCCGCCTTCCAAATTACTGTGTCCACAAGAAAGACTCCCGCCTTCCAAATTACTGTGTCCACAAGAAAGACTCCCGCCTTCCAAATTACTGTGTCCACAAGAAAGACTCCCGCCTTCCAAATTACTGTGTCCACAAGAAAGACTCCCGCCTTCCAAATGACTGAAAATGTGTGGGGCTAAGGATGCTTTACGACTTCTGAAACGCGTAGATTTGAACGAAAATGACCTTGATTCTCAAAAAATTCCCCAGGGGCCGAGCCTCCCCCCCCCCCCCCCCACGGAATTTTATGAAAAGCTGAGCATCCCCTAGCCGAAATCTCTATCGACGCTCCTGGTGCCCCCCAAACACCGGGCACCTGGCTCGTGATTGCCGGACACCCAAAAACGCTCCACAGGACGAATTTCCTTTTTAAATATCCCAGTCTATATAGCTAAAAGTTTTAGCGGCCTCCTTTGGCCTCCAAGTGTAATTCTTATAGTGTTCTGCGCCTCGTGTACGAGAAACCATGTCGTGAAATTCGAAACTAGAACCAGCCCCAAACGGCGCGGGGTTTCCCAAGCGTAATAAGTTTGTTTCCTGAAATATATGAGGGGCGCCGTCAAAACTTTTGCGGGGGCGGGGGGGGGGGGGGGGGGGGGTGCATCATATTCACGCTACGCCACTGCCCTACGCATCTCTGGACGGGCTGTTTTCTCTAAATGCGAGTCCCGGAAGTTTATTCTAAGAACGTGCGTGTGCCGTAACACACGCACGCACGCACGCCTCACGCATGTGTGTTTGTTGTTGTGCCAATGACAGAAAGGCCTTGCGACGATGCGTGGTGAGAACCAGTCCTGTGCCAAATCCAACGACAAAATGCATGTCCTGCGTTTTCAGAGAGTTCGATTTCGGGACAACTAAAGGTGGAAGGATGTATGCATGTTTGTATTTGTATTTTTCAAAAAAGCAGACTGAATATTTACGAAACAAATCATAAATTGTTATCAAATTATGCAATATATCCAAAAGTAAAAAAGTTTTATAAAATCATCAACAAAACGTCACTCAAATAATAATATATCACATTGGCCAATCGAAAATCAACCAAACTATTGTTCGCAGGTTCGCTATTAGTGACAGCCCCACCAAAATAGCTCACCTATTACTATATATTATGTAATAAATATAAAATGCTTTCAAAGTAAAAATAATTGTGCTGTGACTAGTTTTGCTAAGTAACACCCTTAACTTTGGAATCTAATGATTTCCATAGTTCCGGAAGTTAATTAGAAAACATAATCACAGCACAACAATTATTCATACTTTATTTTGAAACCTTTTATACCTAGAAGGTGAGCTATTTTGGTTTGGCTGTCACAAATAGTTTGCCTGTAAACAATAGTTTGGTAGATATTCGTAGGCTAATGGGATCATTCCACTTTAATTTCTTGAGATCGATTGATAGACCTGCGACATCGCATTGCATCGTTCATCGTCAATCACGGCCTTGTCAACGTTTTCTTTGACAGCTCCATCTTTTGGTGCGCATCAGAACGGCAATACGTCCATTTAGTGTCACATCAATCTTCCTATGTCTTTGCGGAAGTCCGCTAATGCTCCTTTTTCTTTTATAAGCAAGGAGAGTTCTACAATTAATTTCGTTCATAATAACAGACAATATTTAAACCAATTCCATAAAAGTTCCTATTGTTAATATTTTGAAGAGTTGACTCAAACTTGGTGATGTAAGCAGTGTTGAGAGTGAAGGCCCGCGCCGTGTTTTTGCACCGTGTTTTTTTCGAAAAAAACTTATCTCTGATTGGTTGAAGTAAGAATAACGATAAAAAAGTTTGAATATTCCATCTCCTTATTCACTATTCTTATCGTTACTCCCAACACATTACGCGCTTGCGCCAATTGTGTGCACTTGCATACGTTTCCCTATGTTTTAACTTTTTTGTTCGTTATTCTTATTGCTACTCTTATTCTTACTCCAATTGTGCGCGGGCCTTTATAGTAGTAATAAAATAAGTGAATGCACTGCTGAGTGAGAAACAAAATACACTAAAATAGAGCATGAACATACTATGAAATATTGTGCATACACCATTTTTTCAATTTTGTCTAAAACACCACTCCTGATGATCCGCCCCTCTGACGTCACGGCGCTTCGGTCTGACTTGCTGGACGGGTAGACTGTGGGAAACGAACACGAATAGCACAGGAGAAAGGCGGGTTTTAGCCGAGTTTGGAGGCCTGTCAACAAGCTCCTGTTGGTCATATATGTTGAAATTGAAACAGCATAAGAATCACTATTACCTTTATTCTATTACGTTCAGAAATTTCATTAAGTTTTGATGGATATCTTCGTTGATACAAAGGTTTAAAATGACGGCGATTTCAACGTTAAGTCCATAAAACCACATAATCTTTCCCACACTCTGGCATCGGCATTCAAGCGAAAACACACGGCTCCAAGGGTCGCTGCTCCTACCTGGACCTGTCTTAAGATCATGCATTGATAGTTGTTGAGGTAAATTGAATTAAATTTTTTATGGATTTCCAAGAGATATTTCGAGGTTCTGAAATATTCAATTGGTTGTCTAAAGTGTGAGGATTCTGTCGATATTTGTTTCGTATTAATCAGATAACTTGTGTGGCCTGGAAAGTGTCCGGTATACGGTAAGAGGTAAATAATATAAGCTGGAAAGGACCATTAAGTTCATCTTTCAATGAACCGGCTAAACAAGGTTATTTTAAAACTCTTGGAAGTAATTGACAAGGGAATCTTGCGAAATGAAAATGTTTCAATTGGTTGCCAGGAGTGTGAAGATTCCGAAAATATAGGTTTCGTCGCGATCCGACGAAAGGTGTGGCCTGGAAAGTGTATACCTTACGAGGTGAAGGAAACGGCTCGCCTTCAGAGCTCATTGGACAGGCTTAATTGCGCCATATGAGGTAAGGTTAATCAAACTTGCCGGTCTATCTGTTGGCAGTGTTCGCGTCGGTGAGCAGTGGCGAGCAGAGCGGGTCCGAGAAGACGAGGACGCGAGTGTTCGCGCGACGAGGATGCCCGCCCGACGTGCGCGCGCCACCGTCGCCGCACCGCGTCAACTCGACCGCGAGACTCGTGCGTCTGCGCACTGAGATGCGCAGAGAGAACACGATCCGGTCGATGGACGCGTTCATTGTCACCTCGGATGACGAGCACCAGGTACATACCTTTGTGCATTGCTTGCAAGAGTGTGCATCCCTTTAAGAGGAAACGAAACGCTTGTGTTTTCGTCGTCCGCGGAGGTTCACGCGGGAACTTCTCCTGGCCACAAATACTAACACAGAGTTTTGGAAAAAAGTAAATTTGTAGTTGAAGGGTTGTTGGATGTTGGATGGTGTGTTAGGTTATTATACTCTAAAAAATGACAGAGGTGTGCATTTTCAAAAAGTGCCTAAAATACCATTTTTACGGCTTTTTTACGTGGCTCGTATGGAAAAAGTATGCCATAACTTGTATTAAAAACTACCATCCGACATCAATTGATTCTTTCTCGGTCTAGGTTTTTTTTCCAGATTTGTACATTAATAATTGTTGGTGTAGGAAGTTCCCGCGTGAACCTCTGCACCGACCCCTGGCCACGCAACGTGGCTTGTGAATCCAATCGTTTTCAACGCTCTTAAAGGAAGTCTCTAGCCTACACACAAGTTGTGCTTAGATTAAAGATTTTACCGTTTTTTAACCAAGACAGAAGAAATCAAAGTTTTACAAAAATGTGTCCACCAATTCTCATTTTGTCTAATATTTCCGATCACATATTCAAAATTCAAAATTGAAACATCGATTCCATATTTTATTGCTAGGTTATCGCTGTCAAAAGTCAATACCCAAAGTTTGAAGCGTGTCGGTGCTTCGGGAAGGTAATTACGACCAAAAAACTATTCCCAGAGCCCACGATGACGTCATAGAGGGCTCCACATAAATACTGTTTGTAGCCGCAAAAAAAAACTGACAAAATTTGTATCCTCTGCTATGGGGTATAAAGATTAAAAATCTTTAATCTAAGCGCAGCAAGTCTGGAGATGAGAGATGGCCTTTAAGGGGCACAATTTCGAAAATTTTAAGGAAAAACGGCAATGTTAGGGGAACTCATAAAAACATTCTAATCAACACAATAAATTTAAATTTTAAAATTTTAAAATTTTAAAAATCGATTATTGATCGTCTGCTATTTTCCAAAGGGGCTAAAATACAAAATCATTATTTGTTAGAATTAGGTTAGTTATTCCCTACATCGATTTTCAGCATTGAATTTCGAATATCGAAATCACTAAGGGCCGGTTTTATAAGGTTCCAATTATTCAGGTAATCATCAGGTAAGGGTAATAATCAGGTAAGGGTTAACATGCAACTCTGTGATTTCAAAATCATTCGTTTTCAATATCATTGCCTATGGTTTCACACGGGGGCAGTGATTTGAAATCGAATGCTTTCCTGCCAAATCAAATGAAAAAAGTTACGTGAATGAAAGAATGAATTATATATATATTTTTTTTTTTTTATTAATTTTTATTAATTTTTATTAATTTTTATTTAGCTATCAAGCTACTAGATTGCATAAACAGGTTACAGGTTACACAGCATTATAACAGCAAAAGGAACATTATAAACGGAACACATAATTATAAAGAATTAATATTAGTACCGGAAGAAGTGATTTCCATTCTAAACCGTGCTCACTCGTTCGCGTAACCTCCGCCAGAGCGAGTACGTGGCGAGCCGCGACCGACGCCGCGAGTTCGTGTCGGGCTTCTCGGGGTCCAACGGCGACGTGGTGGTCACCCGACAACAGGCAGCGCTCTGGACCGACGGCCGCTACTTCCTGCAAGCGGACGCGCAGCTGGGATGCGAGTGGTGGGTCTCTAGTGCTAATTTCATTGAAGGCTTGAGCGCAGTTCCGGTTGTTAATTTTTTGAAGAGTTGACTCCAACTATAGGTACACCCCTAAGGACCGAAATTGCAAAGTCTGGGTAAGAATATCCACCAGATAACTTATTAACTCCATAGTCACAGCCAAGCAGATAACTAAATTTTCAAGTTATCCTGTGGATAACTTCTTATCTAGACATTGCTGGACATTATCTAGACAATTACCCAAGTCCTCGTGCCTTATTTCTTTCGCAAGGGTAAAAAATGAAGAGTTTCGGGGTATGTTCTATCATTCCCATGGGTAAATTTTCGAAAAAAGGGCAAGATCGCCCTTATTTAAGTCTCTTGTCTACAACATACTTAAATATTTAAATACTTACTTCAACGATGTAAATAAATGAAAGGAATTAAATTAAGTGCCTCGGCCCAGCGTTAAAGTAGGATTTAAGTTATTTGTCACAATAGGGTGCCACTTCATATGTGGCTTCCTGAGAGCTAGACGCTTAACAAAAAGTTAAACAACATTGTAATACCGGCTCTAAATGTCTCACGGTTTAACGATTTGTTTACCTATTTATCGCTGATTTAAGCCATGACAGTTCGACAATGGCTTTGTGGTTCTGTGTGCGCAGGTTGATCATGAAGGACGGGGAGCCCGGCACCCCGTCAATTCCCGACTGGTTGCGTCAGACGCTCAAGTCGGGCTCGAAGGTTGGCGCCGACGCACATTTGATCCCGCACACCAAGTGGCAGTCCTGGAGCCAGCAGCTCGGTGAGACTTTGGACAAGTTGGACAAGGGACATGGGATATGGGACATGGGACATGGGACATGGGGGCAGGGTCCACGTTAGGCAGGGCGTGATAGGACAGGGTGGGTTCTTGGCACGCTGCAAGCACAGTCATGGTGTGCGACCTCCAGGCAAGACTGGGATATGGGACATGGGGGCAGGGTCCACGTTAGACAGGACGCGATGGGACAGGGTGGGTTCTTGGCCATGGTGTGATTCATACCCCACGACCTCCAGGCAAGGCTGGGACATGGGACATGGGGGCAGGGTCCACGTTAGGCAGGGCGCGATGGTACAGGGTGGATTCTTGGCACGCTGCAAGCACAGCCATGGTGTGATTCATACCCCACGACCTCCAGGCAAGGCTGGGACATGGGACATGGGGGCAGGGTCCACGTTAGGCAGGGCGCGATGGGACAGGGTGGGTTCTTGGCACGCTGCAAGCACAGCCATGATGTGATTCATAAACAAGTAATTTGGCAGAGTAAATATATTCACTACAATTGGTGGCATAGAAGACATGGATCTGAGGCAAAAAAGAAAATGCCATATAATTTGTGTACATTCTTCAAGCACTGATATTCAAAAATTAACTGGCAAGTGAAGTATGTCATCACGGTTAACATCGTATTTGCATTTATGACATTTTGATGCTCAACGTTGCAAAACGATCAAGTTTTTGTTTGCAGTGCCCTGCTTTAAAAATTAAACTACCCCCTGAAAGTGGATATTGTTATCACAGTAACCTACTACATGATGGTAATTGTCCGAAGCAAGTACTGTCTACGTAATTTCGGTCGTTCAAAAGTGCTAAAATAATCTATCGCATCATAATAATTAAGGAGATACTCGCTCAAAATGATTCTTAATGCTCTAAGCATTTGATTTTGTAAAAAATCAGCCCTTTCAGTGGTATATTTTGAAAATGTAAACACATTGCGAATCATAATGTTTCGATTCTTGAAACAATTCTTGATAATGAATGGTGGGGGCTATATGCTGTCAACAAAATGGTCCTTCTGGTTGTGCTCATTCTGCAAACGTTTGTTGCAGCTTTTTGTTTTTCTGGGACTACGCGATGGATGGGTAGAAAGACCAAGAAGCTGGAAAAATGCGCTACCGATGCAAGACACGGACTCAGGGCCTTCATATCCCGGTTCGGTACCACATTTTTCTAGCTTCGTCTTTCTTCCAAAAGTTTGTTTCATTTTTTTAATGATTTGCAGCTTTGTCCAACATCTCCCTGTTGGAGCTCGGCAAGAACGTGGTGGACAAGATCTGGACCTCGGATAGACCAGAGTACTCCAAGTCTCCTGCTTACGTGTACGACCTCGCATTCGCCGGTAAGCAACACAGCCATTGGGTTTATAGGTTTAGGCAGAGTCCCACCGCTAATCCTAGGGTGTCTGCGTAGCCACCGAGGCCGCAACACGAAGTGTCGGTTTCTATCGCTAGACAGCGCCAGCAGCTCTTCCGGGCGCTTGCTTTTGAACGTGGCTTGAAAGCGGCGATTGCTATGACGTAGTTGCGCTGTAGGGTCAAATAGGGGCTATCTTGCCTTGGGGATTCCCCCCACAGACCCTAGCATTAGCGGTGGGACTCTGCCTAAACCTAAAAACCCAATGATACAACAAATCGGCAAGATGCTGTTCGCTACGCAAGAATCACAGCTTCAAGTGAAGTGGGTAATCAATTTATTTCAAGTCAATGCAGTTCAATTCAATTTATTGTCTTGTTACTCGCATCGACATCAACATGGTATGTATTAACAAATAAGTATCTTTTTACTGTATTACGTAAACTATAAATAGGTGCTGACACTTTTTCTCCACGCCGGACACATATTGACACTTGCCAGCCACGCCTGACGCTTCTTGTCTCTTCTTCAACATTCCTCATTCCTTATTGTTGCACCTAACCTAACCGTTGCTTCTTTCTTCCGTCTTGGAACTCGATTCGCATTCATTCGTTTCATTAAACAAAAATCACTCATACTTCATTCGAAAGCTTTGTAAATTGCGAAGTGCACTAGCTATTTTGTTGACTTCTGTCACTGGTAGTTTGTCAGTTAAAAAAATATTTTTAGTTATTCGTAGGCCAATTGGGGTTCCCCTCACCATAACGTGAAAACAGTATAACTTGTTGACGAGAGGAAATGTGCCGTGGAACACATTCTCGAGGTTCAGAGAAGAGGGCAGCGTTTCTGTAAAGTTATCGACGAGTTATAACTCGTCGATGGTTATCGGTTGTGCGGCCCATTGAAATAAGCAGGAATTTTTAGCTATCGATCGGTTGCCCTTAGATACTGATCGATATATTTTACATAATCAGTGCTCAGATTTTAAATATTATTATAAAATTCTCATTTTGTTTCTCCAGGTGTTCCCTGGCAGACGAAAGTGGAGGAACTCCGCGTGAAAATGAAGGCGGTGAACGCCAGTGCGATGGTGGTGACGGCCCTCGACGAGGTGGCCTGGCTGCTGAACATCCGAGGCCACGACATTCCGTTCAACCCGTTCGTCAAGGCGTTTGTCATCGTCGAGTTCGACAAACTGCATCTGTACGTGGACGACAAGAAGATCAACGGCGTGCGGCGACATCTCAAGATTGACGGATGTACTGACTCGACCTTTTGCACTAGGTGGGATCCGTTTACTTCGTTTACTGAGGTCAAAGTTTACCTGATACGCTG
Organism: Nemoura dubitans; assembly: GCA_921293005.1. NCBI lineage: Eukaryota > Metazoa > Arthropoda > Insecta > Plecoptera > Nemouridae > Nemoura > Nemoura dubitans. The sequence continues at coordinate 11,023,967 of OV121078.1, read as the reverse complement.
GGGCGTTTGGCAATGCTCACCCTCGGCTGCCTTCAAGGCTCGGTGAGGTTTGTCCTCAGCTTGGCTTACAATGGCAGTCAAGGCCATGCGGCACCGGTTTCACCCTCGGCTGCCTTCAATTCTTGACAAGCTATGTATTCAACCTTGGATTTCTTTTGCACAAAACGGTTCTACTCCGTGAATTTGGTCATGTCCAACGTAGCATCGACTCTGACCAGAGGCGTAGCGACCGCAAATATGTATCGGGAGATATTTTTTTAGCGAGTGCCCTCGGAAAATTTCAGGATACGTTTTTTTAGGGATTGCCCTCGGAAAATTTCGTCGGGAGACGTTTTTTATAGGGGTTGCCCGGGCCGGTTTTTCCCCCTATCAACCCCGAGGGTGCGCCTTCAAAACTTTCGCGGGAGGGGGGGGGGGGGGGCGCATCATATTCCCGCTACGCCACTGACTCTGGCCTGTAGCAGCACGGGAGGCCGACGACGCTTGCGAGCAGTGTTGTAACTTATCTAGATATTTGTATCTAGATACTGTATCTAGATACTTTTTGACAATCTTGTATCTGATCTAGATACTTTTTATTTCAAATATCTACAATCTAATCTAGATATTTTTTTCTGCATATTTTATCTTTTTAATGGTTTAAGATACAAGATACATTTCCAGCAAGAAATGGGTCGGAATGAGCAAATCTTACGTATTTGTAAACAGCGATAGGAAACTCCAAATTGTAATAAATTTACAACCACCCTCCCTCCAAGGGCAAAGGCTCTCACTGCCTAAACTCGCGCCGTTTATTTGAGTATGCTGTTTGCGCAACGCACCAAGAGGGTGCGCTGGAGAGCTGAAGAGCGCTAGGTCCTGCCACTGCTTGCGAGTACTCAAGGGTACTTGGCGGGGTAACTTCGCGTATTGCTTTGCAGCTGGGAAGCCCAAATTAAACTGCAAGCATATTCCCATGAAGATTTCATGTTGCCAAAAATAACACGGGCATCAGAAATCTTTTTTAGCAGTAATTGGTTTTTCTGGGACTATCAGGACAGATGATTACCAGTAAGCGATGGATGGAAGGTCTTCCTTCCAAATCAGTTTTAAATCAACACTCGATTGTGTTGCTTGTGTTTGTCGACAGAGTGCACCCGTACGAGATGGTGGTGAGCGACATCCGCACGTTCTGTCAGGTCTGGACCAAGGTGTTGCTGCCTGACGAATGCGTCTACACCAAGGGAGTCAGTCACGCCATCTACAAGGCGGTCAGTACCAAGACAGACAAGCTTGCACACAACAACCTGGGCCAGGATCCACTAGATGAGATCTTGGAATGGGGGTTTTGGCGAAAAGGAGATATTATTCTCCTTGCAAAATCCCAAATTTTTTAAATCCCAAATCCACAAATGGAGATCTTACACAATATGTAATTGGGGAGGGGGGGGGGGGGGTAAAATTGATGTTGACCAATCAGAGCACTTTTATTTCAAATTACACAACAACAAATGAGTCAGTTTTCTCTTTCAGTTCGATATCACCACGTTTCAAATTAAAATGCAAGTACTTTAGTAATCAGCCAACATGAACGTCTCTATTGTACGTCTCTATAAAACGGTTGACTGAGACCTGAAATTTGCTGTTTTACATGATTAAATTGTTTTTAAGTTGACATACCATATACCTTGTAACTAGTTCAATTGGAAAATAAAGAATTGTGAATTATAAGCTATGAATAATATTGAAATAAAACGCTGTTGTTTATTTGCAAGAAAACATGTAAATATAGTGTACAAAACATAAAAGCAAGAGGTGAGATTAGGAATTTGAGCAATTGACAAAACCCCTGCTTAGTATAGCTGGGGTTGTATTAGTATTAGCATGAAGTTGGGGTTATTATTAGTATAGTTGGGGCAGTATTCTCCAAGAAAGACAGAATCCCGCTTTGTGGATACTATAAAATGGGGTACACTTTTGGGGCTTTGTCAAAACCCCCGGGGAAGTGAAAGAATCTCCTTTTGTGGATTCGGTCCCTGGAAGACTTTCTTGTTTTAATTTTGGTAAACAATTGCGATTGCTTTTATTTCACTGGAAAATTTTTTGCTATCAAGTGCCGAAAATCGACTGTGCTAATCACAATCTCACTGATGCTGCTGAAACGTGGTTTAAACTTTAAAGTGCAAGGTCCAGGCACAGTTGTTTTTCGACAAAGATTATAGGTGTTGTAAACCTCGAAATGCAGGTGCCTGAAGAAAAGATCTTGACCATGGACTCGCCGATCATCTTCATGAAGGCGGTGAAGAACCCCGTCGAGGTGGCCGGCATGAGGAGCGCCCACGTCCGCGACGCTGTCGCCCTCTGCGACTTCCTTTCGGAACTAGAGGAATCGGTGAGCTCAATATTTGGATTTGGATTCCTCCAATTTCTGGATTTTTGGCTCCAATCGACACAAGTCACCCGTGCGCAGGTGTTGGACGGCGGCCACTGGACGGAGTGGAACGTGTCCACGTCGCTGGACCAATATCGCCGCGAGCAGCATCTGAGCCACGGCATCAGCTTCGCGACGATCGCCGGCTTTGGACGCAACGGGGCCCAACCGCACTACGAGCCCTCCGAGGCGACCAGTCTGCCCGTCGACAAGAGCAGCACCCTGGTGCTGGACTCGGGCGGACATTACCAGGGTAACGCACCCCCACAAAACACACATCCGTTTTACTTCTAGACTTATACAGCTGGTAACGTCAGTGGCACGATCAACATTGGCACTGCCACCAATCAGAGACTCTGGATGTGCATGACGTCTAGGTACTTCTAATAGCACCACCCCACTTGGAATGCAAACTATACATGCAAAATTAGAGGTCGGTGCGTATTGCGTATTTCCACCAAACATTTAATGTCATGGAAGCTGATTAAAACATGTTTCTTTCGTTGTTTCTTTGAACTTTCATGCACAACCAACAAATGGTTTTGTTTGGAGGAAAGAAGTTGACTAATTATTTGAGTCCTAAATTTATATTTCACGGCATTATTATGGATTTTTTATTTTTTGTGAACATAATTTTGCAAACCTTATTATTGATATTATTGATATATTGACCACTATTGATAATAAGCTCTAGTTCATTGAAAAATAATGGAAAATACTGTACGGGATTCCGCGTGTAATTGACAACTTCTGAAATCCTGAATTTATAAGCCTTTATTTTTAACTGTCGGCACATCATGCAACATTGAGCACTGCGTTTCGCTGCGTATACATGTTTTCAAAAGTGTGATTTAAGTATATTGTTGGAATTCCTTAATTTCTATTTCATATAACAATTATGCCTGTTTATGTGCTATTTTTTGACATAGGGATAACAAATGTCCAGTCATGCCCTTAAAATGTGGATGCTATAGAAATAATCTCACTTCAAGAAGAAGAAGGACGCCGCTAATGATAATTCCTGCGGCCAGGATGGCGAAGATCGGAGCCACTTGGTGCATGCCAACTTTCTCCGAGAAGTTGTCAGGGCTAAGGGGGATCGTCGGCCAACCTTTTCGAATCATGCTGTCCAAAACGCCGGACGCTCGAAGTGCCCGCAGCCTGCGAGACACAGTTCAAACGGAATGTTGAAATAACACCATGGAGTTCTATTAAACACTCCACGGTGCGATTTATGACAAGTGAATTAACGGTCATGTTACATATTGAAGCTTCAAATTGATCAAATTATGTACATGCGAAATGGCATGTACACAATCAAGCAAGCAATCGAAACAAACATTGATAATAAATTAAGCAATCGCAGCTTCTTCTAGGCGTTAAAATTGGAAGATAAAAATACATAAGAAAATATTATTTAACAATTCTGAGGGTCCGTACTAAACTTTTTTTCAGGCTGAGTATATTTTCCTCAGCAGCGCTAGCAGTCACGTTTGCATTCTTTTTGCCTGGCATCTTCAAGATGGCATACCTCACTGTGACATGTTCTCGTGTGGAATGGAGCAAATGCTATTTTTGGTTTTCAAGTTTGGCAACAATAAGCCATTAATAAGCCAATACGCACTTAAAGCCATTCAGATTCCAGTTTAAGTCATAAAAGTAAAATCCGCTTCATTTTCTTTTCTAGCCATTTTTTATATCAGCCCCAAGTAGCACAAAACGTTCAGCGAACGTTATTTCGAACGTTCGGTGGACGTCGAAAAGCTAACGGGGGATAACTTGCGCTCAACGTACATTCGCCAAATTTTCGATTCGGTTCTACCCGAACGTTGAACGAAAGTTGTCCCCCGCTAGCTTTTCGACGTCCACCAAACGTTCGTGATAACGGTTTTTGTGCCATTTGTAGTTGTTGACCATCTCACGGGTTTCATGCACACACTTGCGGTTGAAAAGCTGTCGGTACGGACTTTGTTTGGCCAACACTATCGACATGGACTCGACCTTGCAGCCGATCGTCGGCAAGTAGTTGACGTCAATGTGCGTCTGCGTAAGCCAGGCGTACGGTTTCGTACTCGCGCAGATTCGCTTGAAGCCGTCGCGGTTGTTCTTCGGTTGCGCGTCCATTTCGTGATACAGCCGTTCGTTCAGCTTTTTGCGAACCTCATCATGAGGATTCCAAAAACAAACAGCAATTGCAAATGCTTATACATATGCTTAAGCATAACCTTTCAATCCACTGAGCCTGATAGACACGAGCTTAAAAGAGTTACCAAACTTCCAAGCCATGTCTAGAGCCAGACAAAACGCTAAATCGGCAGTTTTGGAACTCTTAGCTCGTGTCTTGCAGCAGTGGGGCTTCGAAGTAAGATGCAAATCCACTCTCCTTCTTATAGCATGAAATAAAGAAGCAAGCAGTGGCGTAACTTCCGTAGGGGCGAGCGGGGCGACCGCCCCGGGGCCCGGAGGTTTTCCGAACTAAGGTATGCCCACGAGCAGAAGTCTCGGGGGCCCACCTGCCGACGAAATCATGTTATATGGCTACTCCAGTCTTGACTCACGTCCAATTTATCATTGCTTTGCGTTACCTTTAGAACGGATAAGCGACCTGGGAATTTTAAACCATACAGATTTCTGGCAGCTCATTCAACGTAATGCTTAGTTCTACTTCTGGGGTTTCTTAAAATGGCAACAGTAAAAATGAACACATCTTGGTAGGTCCCTTCATTCGTAGATGCGGGTTAAGAATAATGACTTTACGTTCGGGCATTTTGATTGACACAAAATAAATTTTTTTGCTGTGCAAAACTATATACAATATAGCTTTTTTGCGACGCCAGCGGACGGCCACCCTCCCTGGGAGGGGGGGGGGGGGGGGGGCTAGGAAAATTCTTGCCCCGGGGTCCAGGTACACCTAGTAACGCCACTGGAAGCAAGGAAGGTAAGACTCAGAATCGTCGGAATTTTCAAGTGGTCGGAATTTTCGAAAAGGCTATGATCTGGCATGGTGCTCCGTGGTTTTCATATTAGGTCTTCTGCCTTCAGTCCTTAACCTTTTTATCCGCAGTTGATCCGCAGTATAAACCTCTACGCTTATCTTCAACGCTACACAAATAGCGTTCGCGAAGCCCTAGTAAAGTATGAGGACAAATCAAAGGTACTTTCATGTAGGTAGACGAAGATGCTGTTCTTAGTCATCCCAATCTCGAAGGCAGGATCGTCGACAAACTCTTCCAGAGTGTCGTGTGGCATGTCCGGTGTTTGCACCGCGATGAACGAGGTCAGAGACCCGTCATACGCGGCCACGACCACGGTAGCCGCCAGACCGGATACCAGGAGCACGATGCGTGGAGACGGACCGGAAGGGGTCCGAGCAGGTCCTTGCCGGAAAGGTCATTGTCAGCGGGGAGGTTTTAACATTTACTGTCAGCGCAGATAGAAGGGCTGTCGTGGGTTTACATTTTTGGTGTCCAAAAGAACTCAGAAATAAAACTGACGTTGGCTATAACCAGATTGAAAACTATAATGATATTACTAAATATCAGTACAACTAGATATATTTGCATACAATATTATCACAGATATAAATAAAATTTTATCCAGATGTTCCACTCCCATACTGAAGCAGCTACGCGAAAGCTTTCCGCCAGCAATAATAGTTTCGCCGGCAGTCAAGGGATGGAGCCACTGTTTGAGTTATATCACACATACCCAAAGTAACTGTGACCACCTGTGGAACATTGAGTCCCTTGATTATAATTTAATTTGTGCCATGGCCTGGTAGATAATGTTAAAACAGGTTGCCAACGCACCCCAGAGACTGCCAGCGAAATTACTCGCACCACATTTTTGTCGTAGCCATAGCACGGTATGATAGAACATCTGTGTGACCTAATATCTGTGATTTTATGTAAAGCAAACCGGAAAAATACCCCAGAAATAAAACCACCGTAATAGCTGTAACTACCTATAAAACAGGTGTGATATTGAATTCCATCACAGTAAAGATGTGTGCTAACAATATTACCTGTGATATTAAATAAAACCCTGATAATGCTCAACTTAAAAGGACCCGGGACTATGGACAAGGAAACATTATTAATATGTGCTACCAGTATGTAAATGGTTTCAGACTTTTCCTCCTGGCCCAGAACGATAATAATAAAGCAAAAAACTGAGCCCCCCCCCCCCCCCCCCCGCCCAGTGTTGCCGTTTCAGATTTCCAGAATATACACATCGCGGGAAAAACGTGCTAGATTGCAAAAAATTGTACCAGATTTTTGTAAACTATATGTCTCCTGTCTCGCTTTAAAAAAACCATTTCCTAAAAAAATGTAGGTAATAGTCTTCGTTTCGGATTGTGCCCCAAAAAATAACACACCCCTGAGCCAGAGGTCCTCGTACACTGGCATGCACCTGCTCCTCTCAAGTTACGCCCCTGAATATAAGTATTTTTCCCCCATCAGATGGCAGCACCGATGTGACGCGCACCCTCCACTTCGGCAGTCCCACCGCCTTCCAAAAGGAGGCGTACACGCGCGTGCTGATGGGTCAGATCCAGCTGGCGATGCTGGTCTTCCCCGAGAACATCACGACCACGATGGTGGACGTGATGGCGCGGGCCCCGCTGTGGAGGGCCGGGCTGGACTTCATGCACGGCACCGGCCACGGCATCGGCGCGTTCCTCGCCGTCCACGAGTGTGCGTGGTCGCTGGACTTTGCACGACTCTTGCCAGATTTACTAGACTTTGACTGTCTGACTTTTTGAGATGTCAGATTTAGATGTGTCAGATTTTGCCACAGATTTTAGATTTCACATTTGAACGGTGGTTTTATTCCATGAGTACCGTAAAGTGGGTGTATATTTTGCCTAAACACTTTACAAATTCCCGGATTTACCAAGTTTTTCAACTCCTAGATAAGATCCTAACTAGTTAAGATCCTAAATAGGAGTTTCAACTGGATTCAGCCAATCACATGCAGCGAATTCAGCTGTTGTAACTCCATAGTTGGGATCTCAACTAAGGGGTTGAAAGTTTTGGTAAAACCGGACCTATATTTCTATAGACGCATGCTTGTTCATTCTTCAATCTTTCGCATTAGTTTTCAACAACAAAAATCAATTTCAAACTGGGTTTAGAACGATTAAATGACGTCTAAATGAATGCTAAGAGTAACCAGTAAGGCTGCATTAGCATTCAAAACCTAGTTTCAAATAGTTTTTTAAGACTTTGCTCCGTGTTTAAAGTTTGATTTTCTTTTCAAAGCTTGGGTTTCCAAAGAAACGAAGGTTAGTTTACAAATACTTGATAGGGCCTTTCATACACACTTTTATCCGAAAACAGAGTTACCTCATTTTACCGGGAGGTACCCTTTAGATTTGGGACTTGAGCCGTGACTGCTCTTCAGTCTTGGTCCATGGCATTTCAGCTTTTAAACCCATTCCGTCATGGATCGCTGATACTTAAAATTGTATCTTATCGCCAATCGCGCGGTGCGGGTCCCTAAATCGGTCTCCATTCTCTACACCTCCAAAGATTGGATGCTGGAACCCTGCTTTGTATGTTATAGCTCCTATCAACATCGCCTACAAGTCTCCACCGACCCAGTGGGTCACCTTCAAGGAAGGCTACTTCTTCTCAGATGGTAAGATCGAAAGTTGGCACTACTGAATTATAAGTATTAGTTGACCTAATCCTAAACTATTTCCTTGGGATTAATAATCTAATCCTTTAACCACGGGCTGATTCCGTCGGAATCCAAAGCGCAGTGTGTATTGCGAATCCGTCTCGTTCTCGGCCTCTCAGAGCGTTTCGGGTTCCGACGGGCCCAGCCCTGAGGGCTGCAAAGCGCAGTGTGTATTGCGAATCCGTCTCGTTCTCGGCCTCTCAGAGCGTTTCGGGCTCCGACGGGCCCAGCCCTGAGGGCTGCAAAGCGCCGTGTATTGCGAATCCGTCTCGTTCTCGGCCTCTCAGAGCGTTTCGGGCTCCGACGGGCCCAGCCCTGAGGGCTCCAAAGCGCAGTGTATATTGCGAATCCGTCTCGTTCTCGGCCTCTCAGAGCGTTTCGGGCTCCGACGGGCCCAGCCCTGAGGGCTCCAAAGCGCAGTGTATATTGCGAATCCATCTCGTTCTCGGCCTCTCAGAGCGTTTCGGGCTCCGACGGGCCCAGCCCTGAGGGCTCCAAAGCGCAGTGTATATTGCGAATCCGTCTCGTTCTCGGCCTCTCAGAGCGTTTCGGGTTCCGACGGGCCCAGCCCTGAGGGCTCCAAAGCGCAGTGTATATTGCGAATCCGTCTCGTTCTCGGCCTCTCAGAGCGTTTCGGGCTCCGACGGGCCCAGCCCTGAGGGCTCCAAAGCGCAGTGTATATTGCGAATCCGTCTCGTTCTCGGCCTCTCAGAGCGTTTCGGGCTCCGACGGGCCCAGCCCTGAGGGCACCAAAGCGCAGTGTTTATTGCGAATCCGTCTCGTTCTCGGCCTCTCAGAGCGTTTCGGGCTCCGAAGGGCCCAGCCCTGAGGGCTCCAAAGCGCAGTGTGTATTGCGAATCCGTCTCGTTCTCGGCCTCTCAGAGCGTTTCGGGCTCCGACGGGCCCAGCCCTGAGGGCTCCAAAGCGCAGTGTATATTGCGAATCCGTCTCGTTCTCGGCCTCTCAGAGCGTTTCGGGCTCCGACGGGCCCAGCCCTGAGGGCTCCAAAGCGCAGTGTATATTGCGAATCCATCTCGTTCTCGGCCTCTCAGAGCTTTTCGGGCTCCGACGGACCCAGCCCTGAGGGCTCCAAAACGCAGTGTGTATTGCGAATCCGTCTCGTTCTCGGCCTCTCAGAGCGTTTCGGGCTCCGACGGGCTTAGCCCTAAGGGCGTAATGTGAACTGTAGACTAAAATGTAATTATGGGTTTCCACAACCCTAACAACATAATGACCGTAAGAGCCAGTGTGCACATGCTTCAGTTAGAATGCTGGGCCATGGTATACTCATATCGATTCTTGTGTCCTGGCCATTAACGATGAATCGACTGTTCGTTCAGTGTGGTTTATGTCATTAATGGCGCAGAACGTCCCTCGCCAACAACTTGTGTGTCCCCCGGACAGAGCCCGGGTACTACCACCGCGACCAGTTCGGCGTGCGACTCGAGAACGTGCTGGAGGTGATCAAGGCGGAGACGCGTCATCACTTCCGGGGGCCGTACTTCGGCTTCCGGCCGAGCACCTTGGTGCCGTACGAGCCGAAACTCATCGAAGTCTCGCTGTTGACCAGCGAACATGTGAGTGCGCCGCTGGGAACGGGGAGGAGAAACGGGATCCAAGAGTATGGTTTTGCACGATTGTTGCAATGGTATTTGATCATTTGCATTGGTTTTGTAAACTTATAGCGGTGGGAATTTTCAAAAAGTGTAAAAAATGTCACTTCTTGAAAATTCCCTCCGCTGTAAGTTTTAAAAATACAACCAAAAAATATGGTATTATTTATCTAGCAACTCTTTTACAACACGTGTATTTTTTTCAAAATATTCAATATTTGTTTTTTAATATTAGTTCCTATTTAAAGTCAAATCAATGCGAAAATCTACCACAACCACAACCGTTTAGTTTTTATCTAATGGTAAGTTAACTTGTAATTTGCTTTTCAACGCCAATCAGAGCCTGTTATTTTCTTGCTAACGGAGCGTTAGTATCTTAACGGGCCACGGACTAACCGGCGCCAAGTTCTCTAGTGGCACACACGTAGTTTATGTCTAGAACTCAGAAACAGATGATCTCCACAACATCCTATTGGCGGTTGCCATGGAAAAAAACCTCTTTCCTACTTTATTTCAGGGTTCAGGCACTTGGTAAAAACCGGCCATAAGTCTTAAAACAGCGAAACGATTGTATAAAGTTTCGCGTGCATTTTTACAATCATGCGAAAAATGGTCGACAACGAATTGGGTCGAAATTGGTTTGGTGGATCACCACAGTTTCTTCAATGTCTTTTAAAAAAGGAATAAAAGAAAAGAAAATAAACTGTATCCACGTTGCTTGCAGCGGCATTGGCTAAACGAGTACAACGACAGGGTGCGCAACACGGTGGGCGCCGAGCTCAAGAAGCAGATGCGGATGCGAGGCTTCTATTGGATGATGGAGAAGACGACGTACATTCCAGAGTACTGCGTGGTGCGCGGTTCGACCAGCCGCAATGCGCCACTGGATTTCCCGCTGTTTTTGTTCGCCGCTCTCGTGGTTGGTTGCGTCAAATACCGTTACAAGTGATGCCGTTCGTGGCCGGCCAAAGGTTTGGCCAAACGTGTGGCCAAAGGTTTGGCGTAACTTGTCAGATAAATATATATTAACCATAGGTATATCAGAGATAAGGTTCACCAGATATTATATCATACCTACCTATATGCGGCAAAAATTAGGTGCAAGTAATTTCGCCGGCAATCGCTGGGGTGCGTTGGCTCTACCAGGCCATGGCACAAGGTCAATTATAATCAAGGGACCCAATGTTCCTCAGGTGGTTCATCTACGAGGCCATGGTACAAAGTCAATTATAAACAAGGGACCCAATGTTTCTCAGGTGTTTCCAGTTACCTTGGTTACAGAAACACTCCCTTGATTGTCGGTGAAACGACTTTTGCGAGTGAATGGCGTAGCTGCTTTAGTATGGGAGAGGAAAATCTGGGTAACTTTAGATCTGTGGTGGTACTCAATTCCTTCGGCGGCCGGCACTCTTCTTTTTGCGACACCCTTATCCAGATTTATTGATTGATTTCAAGTATCAATATTTATATGCTCTTCTCTTTGGGGAATAAATGGATCTGAAAATTGCACTTTTCATTTCACTTCATTTCATTTCACTTTTCAGCCTCAAAATTCCCTGAAACGCAATACGCATAGATTTCCACCAAAAAATTACTTTGATTTAAAATTGTCTTGGGGGTTGAACCCCATACTCCCCATTTTGTAAAAGGTGTGCACAGTATTAAATACTATATACATTTTATACCATGTGTTTGCGTTAAATACATGTGTGTTATTAACCATTATTTGTTTGCAGACTGTGCGTTTGAATATGAAAATTTTACCTCCAGCCCACAGAGCCCACAGAGCCCACTGAGCCCACTGAGCCCACAGAGCCCACAGAGCCCACTGGCCCACTGAGCCCACTGAGCCCACAGAGCCCACAGAGCCCACTGAGCCCACAGAGCCCACTGGCCCACTGAGCCCACAGAGCCCACAGAGCCCACAGAGCCCACTGGCCCACTGAGCCCTCTGAGCCCACAGAGCCCACAGAGCCCACTGAGCCCTCTGAGCCCTCTGAGCCCACAGAGCCCACTGGCCCACTGAGCCCACTGAGCCCTCTGAGCCCACTGAGCCCACAGAGCCCACTGGCCCACTGAGCCCACATAGCCCACTGAGCCCACAGAGCCCACTGGCCCACTGAGCCCACAGAGCCCACTGAGCCCACTGAGCCTACAGAGCCCACTGAGCCCACAGAGCCCACAGAGCCCACAGAGCCCACAGAGCCCACAGAGCCCACGCATCTCTTTGACATGGCCTGGCCCAGAAAAGTGTTGAGTACCGCTCATACAAACAAATAGGCAGTCTGAGCGAGAATTTATAGAATTTTGCACAACATAAAAATGTTAATAATGTTTTTATTTTAATAAAATAACGTTAGCTGCTAACGAATAACTGCCAGTAAAATTTCACTTAACAACAATTTGAACCTGCACAACTGGAAACGTTGAACTACGAAGGCTGCTTGATCGTTATCATTATCAGTGATATATTCCACTTAATGTACTCCACTTATTGCCTTCAACTTAAAACAAGGCTAACATTATATTGGCTAGCAGAATTTGTCAAATGGTTTACACTTTTCACTTAAAAACGATTGCTTCGAAGGTGTACCACTGGCATGGTTAGCAGTGGTGAATAAAAGATATCAGTTTGTTAAAAAGTAAAACGATAGATAATTTGACATCAACGAGAAATCAACGAGGCGCAATGATTTATAACGGTTATATTTAAAAAATAAGTCACTTGTAGGTGCGGTTATTCTGTAATTCACTCTAAAATTGTTAAGTATCACTCAGCATGTAAATGTAATGCAAGCTAGTCATTATGTCTGATGCTAGTAATTTTTAGAGGTTTTGTACATTTATTGTTAAACGTTATTCCAGCGGAGAATACACGCCTCAAATATGTTCTAGCAGCAGGTTATGCTTACGTCGTTGACTTAAAAAAAATAATAATAATTCGTCAAATGTGATCCATGTTAGAATACGTTCTTTGCTATACATATTATTATGTTAGCACAAATTTTAAATTGATGTTTACATTTAAAATTTCACTCGGCTTTGTTATACCTAGTTGATTATTTAAAGTAATGTGATCGTGCTAAACCGAAAAGGAGGAACAATAAAAAAAGAATATAACTGACCAGTTTTTTTTAGCATCTTATAGACCAATCTTCAATTTTCTTGCCTTTCACCCTATACACTTTCATTTCCTCAATGCTTTTTTTTTGCGTACAGGCTTCGATCATAACTATCCGTTAAGCCTGTTGTAGAATTGACTTATCATAACTTTAATGTCTTACTTTAATTCGTTAGTTAATTTATCAGGCAATTCGAGCATCTTAATTCCTTACTGCATCGGGTCAGATGCATTCAACAAATCGACCAAAGAATCTGATTTGCTCTCTCCTAAGTTTTGACTTTAACTTTCAGTAAAGGTTTGGCTTGGTCAAACATTTAGATAACAATTATATTTAAGTTAAGCTAAGATAAGTAAATTAATTTAAGTTAAGTTATGATAAGGGGATCATCTTAACACAGCATTACTGCGAATTCATCGCTGAATTAATCGTTATGTTGATTGCAATATTCTGGGTTCGTTTCTCGTTATATTATCAGTTTTCCAGTCTCGCCTCTCAATTTAGGGTAAAAATTCCATACGTGGCATTGTTTTTATTCCAAATTGAACCTAGCAAGCTAAGCATATAGTAACATTAGCTAATTTATATAAACTAAACTATAACTTTCTAATACCAAGACTTCATAAAATAATGAACCACAATTACTTTTTACAAATTTATTAAAAATATTTTTATATTGTTTAAAAATATCTATTTTATTAAACATTCATAACAAAGCTTACTTAAATAATATTATACAACAATAATGAATACAATTTCATACCTACTCGAGTTCAAACTTAAAATTCGGAAAAGAACTGTGGCCACACAATAATTATTAAACATAGATTCATTTACTTTTTAATTAAACCAATATAATTGCATTCACCTTCCTTCACCTTCTAATAACATAATATGCCTAGGTACACATTTGGAGCACTGATATACTACTTTCCTGGAATATGACTAACGCTAGCCTAGACTGATACAAAACAATTATCCCAAACAAAATTATACTTTACCAAACAGAAAATTATTTCTTCATTTTCCAACCTGTCGATAACACAATCACATACACATTCAAGGTCCCGCACCACGTAGATTCCAAACGTACTACCAAAACCAGACGTCATAGCAATTATTTGTGAAGACAACCAATCAAACCACAGCCACGAACACCCATTATTCTGGCTTTAAATCCCTTGGGGTTTACGGAAAAGCATCCAGTAGCACCGCCATGTTTTCCGGAGCGCTTGTCGTTCTCCTCCTCGCCGCTACGGCGCGCGACATTCGAGCTGACTGCATTAAATCGTTCAAGCCGTTGGCTGAAGGCGTTAAGGAAGTCATCCCGCTCGAACCTGGTGACTTCTTTTTGATGTCCGTTGTGTCGCCGTTCAGGAAACTTTCTCATCAGAAACGCCGACAACATTAGTGCCAGCGACAAAAAGCTATGTGGGGGTGGCATCGTTCCGATTGGAGACATCAATCCAGGCTACGACACGATGGTTAGTGATTGCGCTGTGCGGATATCATTTGAAGTTGTTTTATTTATTTTCTCTATAGATTCAATACTGCATTTTGGAAAAGTTTCCGTTCTTTCTTTAAAAAACATAATATGAAGTAATAATAATATGTTACATTTACGAGCTCGCAAACAGTACCTCTTTGGTAGCTTTTAACTTTGTTTTCTAACTATGATACCTTCTTACTAAAATCTTCTTATCTTCTGAACACTTGACCTATTTTTGCCACTCTAGGACCCCAACTACAACGATACCAACTACGGTAACTTTCATGAAAGCATTCAAGTGCTGGATCTGACTACAGGGTTGATCAAGTCCAAGAACATGAACACAAATTTAACTTGCGCCTTGTGTCAACAGCAAGAGACCACTGACCTTGAAACTATTGCCAACAGTTTTAATGGCAGATGGGAAGACATGTTTAATAATTGCTACAACGTGAAACTTGTCAGCAGTGAGAAATACAAGACGGCGCCGACGCAAACCGAAGAGAGTAAAACAAACATGGCGCACGAAATCGCTCTGAAACTGGGTGGAGTCCAAGTCCAAGACGTTGTTTACCAAAGTAGCACGCTGAATTTGAATGGATACTTGGAAATAGATTTCCATTACCACGAAAATACCCTTAACGGCTCTTTGCTTCCTGCCGATAATTTTCAAAACGTCTCGCTCAATGCCAAGTACGTGATGAGCGTTGAAGACATTTCCGACTGTCCGGAAGAGAGCGTCGCCAACTCCGAGGGGGGCGTCACTGTCTGGAAGTCAGACATTCTGTGTAAGTGTATTAGTTCGTTTACCAAGGATGAATTGTTCGAAAAGTAGACAACTTGATTGGCATCGTTCGCTGTAACTGAAACGACAAATCTACAGAGGCAATCGAAAAGAGTAAATAGGTTTGTGGAGGTCAGCGAAAAATATTTCGTTATTCGAGTAAACAATTTTCATCTCTATTGCCCTGTTTTGCCAACTATTTAACAGCTCCTAGTTGAGATTTCAACTAAAAGTAAAAATACAAATTACTCCATGTGATTCCCTATTGTCATGAATTTGTGAAAACAAACGCTTTTTCTAAGTATGTATTATATCTTTGGTGAATGGTGATCATAGGGTTTGCAAATGAAGCAAAACTAATCCACGTGTTTGTAATGTATTTTTCAGCCTCAGGGCAGGTAAAATTGGACCTCACCGACTGGCTCGCTACTAAACGCCAATGCGTGTTCAACGTCGCTGCCGATCGTCCGCTCTGGGGAACCCCGTCAGTGTGGCAGATCGTTCACGAACCGTGCTCGGA
Organism: Nemoura dubitans; assembly: GCA_921293005.1. Lineage (NCBI taxonomy): Eukaryota > Metazoa > Arthropoda > Insecta > Plecoptera > Nemouridae > Nemoura > Nemoura dubitans. The sequence goes on along the minus strand of OV121078.1, from coordinate 11,008,344 downwards.
CATCGAACAGTACGCCGACCGAATCACTTACGAACGCTATCTCGATCCGAGCGTCGAGTACAACCAAAAGCACCAGCTGAAGAGGTTCACCGGATCGCCGACAAGTGTCAAGGGTCTGGCCGAGGTAGCGAGTCTCACGAGTCGCGAGATCCGAGCAGCCAACGAACTCAGCACGGAGATGCACGACGATCTGACGCAGATCCTTGTGGAACTCCAGACCGATGGGAACATGGCTATCGTTCAGGAGCCGAGCGTCAACTTTGTTGTCGCCGATCTGACTCAGAAAGGGAATGACGTCGACGGGTTCACGATGTCGTTTCAGGAAACGGGTTTGGGCATGTTTGTAGAGCCGGTCACGTTGGCGTTGAACAAGGCGTTTTCTCCTAATGTCACCGATCCACTTCCAACTGTTTCTTTGACTGTCTCTAGCGGGCTGATTGACAACTCCGATCGTGTTGCATTTGCAACTTTCTGGAAGCCGGTTAACCCATGGGGATACCAAACCGATGATTCGAAACGGTATTTGGAGGTGGACGTCATTCTGGCTGGGCCCAAGGTCAGTTTGTCGACCGCGGCTGGTTTCGTTGACATCGCCTATGACATAAAAGACGTCAGTGGCGCTAATAATGTTTCATGTGGGACAGTGGCTAACGATGACGTCATGTCCATGGGAAATTATTCCAAGTTTGATGATTTATTCCCAAAAGAATGCGCCCACCTTGAATCTAATTCAAGCACAACCATTTGTGTAGATGCGAAACTAAAAGTATCAGCGTTAAAGACGGTGTTATGAGTGGTACTTTTAGATTCGAGGAAACATACTTTGTATATAATAATTACAATGATTTTAACTATTCACCGTCTTTGTACATTAGTCAGCGTGATGACATTCTTAACGTTAATATCAGTAACATCTCTTTTGAGGGGGGTTTTTCTGGTGCTGGCAATTATTACGATGCGTGATTGACTAGCCACTTTGTGTTTTGTTTTTGGATTATTGGTGTAGCTACTGTTGAGGTTGCATAACTCGTGGGCCTTTATCTATGCACCTAAAGCTGGGGTTACAGCTAGCAAAGTCAGTAACTCGATGGCATCAACATTGGCTCTGGACCAATCAGAGGCCTATGGCAGAGTCGAGAACATGGCGTCATGCTTATCCTGAGTGTCTGATTGGTGCATAGCCAATGTTGATGACATCGTGAAACTGTGCATTGCCAGCTGTAAACCGTCTAAACCCAGCATAACTGTTCACATGGTGCTTGTGCTTGTTAGTAGGTACATCGTTCTCATATTTTCTTGGACTTGTAACATTTGAATTTGAAAAATTCTGCACAATTAATGCAGCACATCTTAATCCTGCAAACAGGCAAGAAGACAGTCAACTCGATGAAAGGGTGGAAAGGGCCGCAAAGGTAATTTTAGACTTGAGTTTTCATGACCAGTTGAAAGGGAAATATGAATGAGTTACCGAAGATACAATGCATTCAATTTCATGTGCAATCAATCGATCTGTGTCGGTAACGGACCCTTTTTCTCAATTTTAATCTCCTTCATCTCCTTATCGATTCACGAAAAAGCGCAAAAAAGAACAAAATACAACATTGTTAGAATCGGTTTCGACCCTTTTAGACCCAACAAATGGAAAAACGGGTACCTTACCGGCACAGATTGATTCTTTATCTACAACTTCCTCGTTTATTTCAATAGTTTATCTCTCAGGGTTTAATAAAAAAAAGCGTATACTCGTGAGACTCTGCATTCGCGCTATCTCGCAACTGCTCGCATCTGGCAGCGAGGTAGTCTGTCACCTTAAACCGATCTGATCGGCGTAAGGCCGTCGCTTGTTTAATATTTAATTCCTCGAACATGACAATTGTCGGTCTTGACTCATTTTTTTGTTGCATTCGTAACTCTTTATTCCAGTTAACTTTTACTATGTTTATTTTTACATTGGCGAGACGGGTGGGGGAGAGGGGGAGAGAGTGAGAGAGAGAGAGAGAAATCTACACCGACACAAGAATGGAGAGCCCGGCCCACGTGGTCGACAGCATGCGAGGAGAACTGGTTTGGGACCTGACGGCGTTTCGATAATTACCAGCATGCCGTTGTTGCTCCATTCACTTTATTACGAGATCAATTAGATGCTTTTTCGGCGGAGGAAGTCTATTCATGGACTTTCGTCTGTGTATGTGGATTTGCATCTTCAGGGGACCCACTGCCATAATATGTCCGGCTCAAGACATTTATAGCTTGTGAGCTTTGAACATCTCTGCTTGTGTCTAACATGACACAATTATTTTCTCATTGTTTTTACACAATTGATGAATACTTGTCCACTGGCTACTAACTGACGTTCCTATATTATGTATGTAATCAAAAGGAATAAAAATTAACTATTATTATTATTATTATTATTATTATTATTATTATTATTACTTTTATTATTATTATTATTATTATTCAGCATGGGTTTTCGAGGAAGATGCAAATCCACTGTCCTTCTTAATTTGAAATAGAGTTAAGTCTTTATCTATAGCAATGGTACCAACCTTTCTTTCCACAGTGACACATAAAATAAATATGTAACCTCTGCGGGCCCCAAAAGGTAACGGGTAAGGGTAAAGGTTAATGACAAAGGGTAAGGGTAATGCAAGACATAGCGTTAAGGTTGCAACAGTGGCAGCCATTTTGAATTTAAAAAAATAATAATAATGTCGGCCTTTGATTTTTGCTTGCTAACTATGCACAAATATTTGCTTGTTTTGAAATATTCGCTCCATATTACTGTTAACAAAAGTTTCATAAATTGGGAATTTTTTCGTTATCCTCAGTATGAATTTGCATTCATTTCACACATCGCAATCCATGCACACTCGACTACACAAACAATAGTATTGTATGCAATTGTATTCAAAAAAACTAGTATGATTTTTTTTTAATGCTGCCTGCATGATTTCATATGAGTTAATTGCATTTTATAATTAAATTTAAAAAAAAAAGCATTAACCGAAAGCCAATACATTTCTAGGGGGAACGCTGGTATTTTGGGTTTTCTGGTCCCAGATCTAATACTGTTAAAAAAATGTTGAAGTTCTAATTTTTGGCAGATTATTTTTTTGCCCACTCTTTCAAACTTAACTTGTGGGTATTGATTAAAAGCACTGGTAACATCGACTTGCTTGTGTACTTAATAAATTCAATTTGATATTGCTAAGGCCATGCACTCAAGGGAGGTTTGGGGATTCAATCTCTAAGAAAATTTTGATTTAGAGCATTTTTTGGTAAACATCTTCGAGCTTCAGGGAGTTTTGACCTTACCTTGAAATTACGCACTCTTTAAGGAGGTCGCGAAAACTTATCATCAATATATTTTTTCAAGAGAAATGCATGCGTTAGCATTTCAAATGTCATAATAAATTTGAAGGCTACCCGCAAAAAAATGAACACCGGGCCGCTGCTCTATATTCTTCATTGAATGGCCGGGCAAAAATCATTTATTTCAGCTTTCTGTCTTCATGTACTGCAGAAAATTAATCCAATCTCCATCAAGAACCCGAATCCACAAAGCAGATTAAAGACTTAACCCTCGGGGTACAATGAAGAACAGCCAAGCACAGACGGGCATTTGCAGATGTCAGGGGTAGTCACCATGGTGATTACAAACTCACTCCTGTTTTAGCCCTAGCCCTGCTTTGTGTGGGCTTTAGTGCATTACGGTGATTATGGTGCTCTGTTGAACACGATAGGCCTGTCATGTCACCATTTTGTTATTCAACCAAACAAATTGTAGTAGGCTTTAATTATCATGCAGCTATTTAGGCAGAGATGGACAATAAAAATCAAGTTTCGCTCTATCTTTTATATTCACAGCAGTCACAGCCTATATCAATTACATGACACAATATGATGACAAAAAGAGATGATTGCTAAAAGTATGTCATTATTGATTGGTGCAGATAATATAAAAAAGCTAATAATTAGATTAAGATATTTATTTATTAAACAGTTTGGCAATTACATGGGTATATGGTAACAATTGCAGTGACATGAGTGTGATACATAAACCTGATGGGTTACATTTCTTTTTACTATTTCTATCTATGTACTTCTTAATAACTGTTATTATTAATTTTCTTACGCTAGCTTTGAATATTGTGATAGTGATTTGAATGCATTTGGTTCTTTGGAGATGTCTATTTTATTTCAGTTTATGATTATTATTTTATGATGATTATTATTTGTATTATGCTTTCTGACTATTTTGTGTTTGTGATCATGTCTTCCTATGTACTTTGCTGGTTCCATTCGGCTTTGCATCTCACTCCAGGCTACATTTCCTGAGTGGGCTTTGTACATGTAGGCCAGTCTAGCTACCTTTCAAATTGTCAACTGTCAAGTTAAAAAACTTGGTGATACCGGGTCACTTATATCTTCGGTCGAATGAGTGAATTTCATTTCTGTGCCCATCGTAAAAGGCATATGGAGAGTGAAATTGAGAACGACTGTTGTTGAAATCACTCTGTTACGTGGCGGGCCTCTTGGCGTGTACCAGTCGTGAAGCAAGTCTCGTTCTGTGATGTCGACGGCAAGGAAAGGTGCCATATGCACGGGGACCTTGTTTCAGTCCAGTCTAATATCACTTCAAGACCGGCATCTTATTGCAACAAAATCACCATCATCTTTGCCCATTGTGAGGAATACTTTGTAAGGTAAGCAATTCGACCATTGCTTATATTGTAAGGGCCGTTTTCATCTTGCATCTTTATATTTTATTTTACTTCAGTATGCATGCATGTGTCCATGACGTATTTTTTTTTTTTTACATCTTTATTCCTCTATTCCATTAACTTCAACAGGTAGAGAGGTGTAAAAACACCAAATAAAAGCTCTCTTTCCTGCAATGCTACCATACACAAATTTTTACATTTTAACTAATCTTTTCTTTACTGATTTCTTGATAAATTTCTTCTCTATTGACCAGCTCCATCCACCTTTCCTTATTATTCCACAATTTTTTTGTATTATTTACTTCTTCCATGTTTTCTCCTCGTACTTCGACATCTCTTCTCACTTGGTCGATCCATCTCTCTCTTGGTCTCCCAACTCACCGTTTTTATGAAAATATATGAAAATATATTATAATAACGGAAGAACATACAAAAACACATATGAAACATATATGGAAGGTTCAAATTTTTATAAAAAAAATGTAAGTTTCTTATAAGATGTTGCACTTTCGTATATTTTCCCCATAATAGCATTATAAATGTTCGTATATGCTTTTTCATGTGGGTATACGTAATGTATTATAATAAATAATTATCATTCAGCCAAATGATCCAAGTGAGGTTTAATCAAATTTTACACGAGCTTATTTTTTTAAGTGTAACACTTCAATAACTTTCTTTTGGCCAGCGAAATTGAATAATTTGCTTCGCTTTAAGAAGCAGAGTGAATTTACATCTTCCTCGAGGACAGCTAAGAGTACCCTAATTTTCAAAATTAGTAATTACCGTATACCTTTACTCACCTTCATTTTAAACAAATACTATGCTGATTCGCTGATTCGCTCATTTCTAGCTTCTTTTCGACTATTGCTATGCCTTTACACGATCAACATTTTGCGTCAGCATGTTAACTTAGCAATAAACGTTGACGGGGAATCTTGACATCAAGTTGGCCTAGGTTAAACAACAAGAGTATTGCCGGTCAGCGTTCACACGAGCAAGTTTCAGGAAATAAAGGTGGGAAATGTTAACAGAAAGTTAAAAAGTTTCACTTTTCGTCAACATTGACAGCTATCAGCCTATCACGTGCCTCCATTTTATCACGTGGTATCTGTTACTTTCAACTGTCAGTCTAATATCAGTGCACGAATTTCAAATTGGAATCATATGAATCGTAGCGCTCTAGATGAACACGTGGTAATTACTGTAATAACTGCAGCAATAAAAAACATTAAATAACCTTCCACAACTCGTTTTTTTTGGCAGATTTCGCGTAATCTGGATCTTTCGCGTAATCTGGAGACAACTCCAAAAATTGCATATGCATTGGCGCAGGCCAAACCTCGGCGCCCCCCTAGGCGATGCCTACTGGTAAATACGGCACTGCACAAGCCATAGCTGGAGTCGGACAAAATGCTCTGTGGGCAGTTTCGAACCTCTTCGCTCGTGTCTAGCCAGCAGTGGGTCCTCGAGGAGGCTGCAAACCCACTCTCCTTCATAACGTGAAATGGACTTCACCCAGGCACCATGCGAGCCGCGCTGTTGCTCGCAGTTCTACAAACGGCCGTCCTGGCGGCGCACGGCGCGCGAATCCTCGGCCTGTTTTCCGACATTTGCCGAAGCCACACGACGCAGAACCGCCCTCTGTTTCGCGCGCTCGCCGCCAGAGGGCACCACGTTACGTTGCTCACCGGATTTGGGGACGCCGAGCCAGTGGCCAACTACAGTGACGTCGTGGTCGAAGGCGTCACAGGGACGGTCGCCCCTCGGCTGGACTTTCCCGGCATGGCAGCCCTGTCGAACCAAATCCCGTTCGGCGAGGACTTCCAAAGAGTTATGGAACAAAGCTTCACCTCGAACGGTACACAGACGCTGCTGAAATCGACAGAGAAGTTTGACTTGATTTTTATCGACATCACTCTAGCGCACTTTTATCTCGGATTCGTTCCTAAATTCGGTAATCCACCTTTCATTGCGGTCATCCCGTCAGGACCAAACGACTATGCAGACCTGTATGCAGGCAATCCCGACAGTCCCTCCTTCATGCCCTCCAGTTTCTTTCCCTTCAGCAGCTCCAAGAACTTTTTCGATAGGTTCGTGAACACTGCCGAGTGTTTCGTTGCGAGGCTGTTCGCGTTTTGGATGCACTTTCCCAACATGGACCGGCACATGCGCGCGCACTTCGGGGAGGCTGCGCCTTCGGTGAGGCAGATTGCGCGGAACGTGAGCTTGGTGATGGTCAACACGCACGTCGGGCAAGACTTGAACCCACGACCCCTGACGCCGCAGACCATCGAAATCGGAGGGCTGTATCAACTTCCGGCGAAGCCACTTCCGCCGGTAATTACATTCGACCTAGAGCAAGTACTACACAGCTTGCTACACAGCTTGCTACACAGCTTGCTACACAGCTTGCTGACCATATTGCTATACACAGCTTGCTGACCATTTTGCTACCTATATAACCTTTTAATATTTGGTGCTTTTTGTGCGTGGCGAAGAACTATTCGCCTATTCACCTCGGCGAGAACTTTTATGTAGCTACTTTCATAATGAGTAAATCTGTTTTGAGGTTTTATTGACTAAAAATAGTAGTAACTGTTCACGTTTGGAAGGAAAGCGGTGATTCACTCTCAAATCGGCTCCCTTGCTGTTACGTTTAGAAGGAGAGCGGTGTATCACTCTCTAAGAGGCTCCCCTGCTGTTACGTTTCGAAAGAGAGCGGTGTTTCGCTCTCAAAGAGGCTCCCATGCTGTTACGTTTAGAATGAGAGCGGTGTTTCACTCTCAAAGAGGCTCCCCTGCTGTTACGTTTCGAAAGAGAGCGGTGTTTCGCTCTCAAAGAGGCTCCCATGCTGTTACGTTTAGAAGGAGAGCGGTGTTTCACTCTCAAAGAGACTCCCCTGCTGTTACGTTTCGAAAGATAGCGGTGTTTCACTCACAAAGCGGCTCCCATGCTGTTACGTTTAGAAGAATAGCGGTGTGTCACTCTCAAAGAGGCTCTCCTGCTGTAACGTTTAGATGGAGAGCGGTGTTCACTCTCAAAGAGGTTCCCCTGCAGTCACGTTTAGAAGGTGAACGGTGTTAACTCTCAAAGAGGCTCTCGTGCTAAAAGTTTCAAATCTCAATCTGAGCTCAATTTGAGGTCAATCTACAACTCTGAAATCACCAAACCATAATTGCCATCTCCTCCAGGACCTGCAGCAGTTCCTAGACGACGCCTCCGACGGCGCGATCCTGTGCAGCCTGGACCCGATGCCGCGCGGAGACCGACGGCACAGCGACACGCTGCGCGCGATTGTCGGTGCGCTGCGCGCGCTGCGCCAGCGGGTGTTGTGGCAGTGGGAGCCGGACTTGCCGGTCGACCTGTCGGCGAACGTGATGGCGCGTCGGTGGCTGCCGCTGAACGACGTCCTCGCACATCGCAACGTCAAGTTGTTAGTCACCAGCGCGGGGATCGGCAGCGTCGAGGAGGCTGTCTTTCACGGGGTCCCCATGGTCGCTGTACCGGTGACTGGTGAACAGTCCTTTCAGGCGGACACGATTGTCTCGAGAGGGTTTGGAGTCAAAGTTGACTTTCAGAAACTCTACAAGAGAGTTCTTATCGACGCAATTACGGAAGTCCTAGGCAACTCAAGGTGAGTTTAAAACATTTGTGTATTTGAGTTATGTGTTTTTCCAATTTCTTCTTATGATATAGAGTAAAACATAAAGGGAGGGAAATCAACTTGGTATATTTTTGATTTGCCATTGATATTTCCATGGAACTCTTCAAGAAACATTATTCTCCAGACAAAAGAGGAGCGGTGGTCCTATTTGGTCGTTGGCCTTGACCGGTAAAATGGTCCCAGCTTGGCCTACGAATATCTAAACTCCATTTCACGTAAAGAAAGGGAGTAGATTTGTATCTTTCTCGATGGACCCTCTGCTGCGAGGCATGAGCTATATGAGTTTCAAAACATAATGCCACGTCTTGATCCGGACAAAAGGCTCTATTGGCAGTTTTGCGACTCTTAACTAATTTCTAGCAGAAGTGGGACTTTGAGGATAGTTGCAAATCCACTCCCCTCCTTCACGTGAAATGGAGTATAATGCTCACTTCCTTTACGGACAGGAGAAACAAGATGAGTCTTGCCTTCTATGTCTTAACCACAGATAAAAGCTGTGATATAAGGTCACCCAAACTTTCTTGATTTATTTGAAACTTGATTTTATATTTAGTTGATACTTATTTGGTGCTAGTAATTTCGCCGGCAATCGCTGGGGTGCTTTGGCTGCCTGTTTTAACATCACCTACCGGGCCGTGGCACAAGGTCAATGTAAACAAGAGACCCAACGTTCTACAGGTGATAAAAGTTAACTTGGTTACATGCGACATAAAAACAAACAGTGGCTCCATCCCTCGACTGCCGGCGAAACTGCCGGGCGGAGGGCTTTCGCGTAGCTGCTTTAGCACGGGAGTGGAACATCTGGTTAACCTTATAGGAATACGTTTTTATACTCTCTAACCACCTCCTGATGGCTTCTGTGGCAGCTACACCACGAAGATCGCACGCATCGGTCGCATCTCGCGGGACAAGCTGAGGACGCCGCTGGAGACTGCGATCTTCTGGACCGAGTACGTGCTGCGCAATGGCGGTGCGCATCATCTGCGCACGGCCGGCGTTGACATGTCGTGGTACCGATACCTACTACTGGACGTCCTGGCGGCCATGATGCTGGCGCTAGTCATGCCGCTAGGGGCGCTGATGCTGTTGATGCGGCGCGTTCTAGTGGCAGCCAGGGGAAAGAGGGTGCATGATGTGAGACAGCCAATTGTTGTCTTGTCAAAGGAACATTGACTTGATACTTGTTACTTTTGTCAATTGGGCTGGACGTTTCAAACATTGTGTTTGCTATTAAATACATTGTTAACGGTTATCTTCCCTCTCACTGTACAAAATAAAAATTAAAAAAAAAATCCACGTTGATGTCGGTTATGGAAATGTCCAATGAGTAAGAGACAAGAGTTTCACGAGTTCTTTGATTTTTTTCACAGTAAACATCTCCATTCAAATAATAAAAGTATGTATTTTTTTCGAATTTGAAATTCCCAATAACACCAATCGATTCCTCTCTGAGAACGGATCAGTACTCCGCTTGAATCGCATCTCTACATTGAATAGCAGACGCGAAAATGGCTGCGAATGATTCACTAATTTCCAAACAATCTCGGCTGCTATAATCCTCTCTTTTTATGAGCATTTTTGTGTCAGCAGATTACTTCAGATGCTACAGGATTCGAGCTCGAAGTGCTCGGCCATCAAGACACTTTCAAGACCAAGGTATCCATGTCAGTTAGGGATGGCGTTTTACGGGTTAAACACACCGGCAATTATATAGCCCAAACTACGGTTTGTAGACAATTGAAAATTGGACCACTTACTAGCCGGAACATTTGACAATTCGTGCGGCAATCAAAGTTCTCCTGCGATGTTTCCAAGGCGTCTTTTTTTATTTTAAAAAAATGCAGAGGCCGTGACAAGAAATTGCCAGGACACAGCCCTTAGCTCAAAATGAATATTTTGTTGGACAGTGACAAAGAGCAAGGTGCCAGCTAGGTGGAGTAGAATTTTGGTTTCCTCATCTTCAGCCATTATCCTCATCTAATTGCCTCTAGATACATAACTTTAACTGCGTTTATCTGAGTGAGATCTAGGTTTCTTGGAATTTTTTAAATATAATCTTCTTAAATATGATGTTAACTGTCAGGTGTGATTGTTAAATAAGCAATTTTTCCAGTAGATTGCTCGTTATAGGTTCTATGGGCCTTGTCTACAACACCCCTATGTAGGAGGTACCCCATTGGCTTACGAATAACTACGAAACATTTTTTTACAGACAAACTATCAGTGACAGCCCTAAACAAAATATAGTGCACTATGCAATTTATAAGTCGTTAAGGTGGAATGATCACCTTGGCCAACGAATATCTACCACACAATCGTTTACAGGCAAACTATTGGTGACAGCCCCATCAAAATAGATCACCTCCTCTGTAATATCTCAAATATCTAAGAATACTTTTTTCTTGCTGTGATTACTTCGGCTAACTAACGTCTGTAACTATCTAAAATTATGGTTGCTATGGAAACTAATACTTACCACATTTACGGACGTTATTTAGCCAAAGCAATCATAAAACAAACACATTGTTGCTTAATTTGAATATTACCTATGAGGTGAGCTATTTTGGTAGGCAGTCATATGCGAAGGTGATCATTCCTCCTTTAAATAATGTAAGAACACAAATGTAAAAATCAATTTTGTCTTATGATGAGGATTGCTGAGAAATTAAAAAAAAACCTTAAAAACTTTTTCAAAAAACATTTTGGCATTATTATTCGGAATTTTCAGCAAATCTACTAAAGTTACTCACAAAAATAACACAAAAAATACTATTTTTTTTAAGCCTTATAAATTGCCTCGTGCACTATCTATTTTGTATTTTTAGTTTGTAGATATTCTTAGGCCAAGAAGTCTCCCCCCCCCCCCCCCCGTTGTTCCACTCCGTTCTTTTGATTTCTAATTCACATTTGACTTTCCTCCATCTAAATCCGTATTAAGTCCCTAAGGTACGTCTCAAGTTCATAGCCCAATACCCCCCGACGCTGACAAAAGAACATGATACAGACTAGAACTAGTTTTCCCTTGGAGTAATTTTAAATTTAAATGCAAAAATAGTGCTTTCAAATCGGACGTCGAGTTTGAATAATTGTTTTTGCGGTATTGAGCGAGTCAAAAGTTCTCAAATTCTACGAAATTGTATCCTATTGAGTACTACATCGCAAGAAAAATGCTGGATTTTTAGGACTCTAATTCTTAAATGATCACAATGATTTTGATGTTGCATGCTGCACGTGTCATGTGAAATCTGTATAATTTTGAACAGTTACGTTTCTAAAAAAATTCTGAAGCATTTTTGGGACTTGGTGGTCATGGTGCTCAGAATGGGCATTTAAATCATGTGGATTTGAAAGAAAAAACTTGTGTCTTGTTGGTCCTATCATTTTCCTCTGTTCTTGTTTAATTCTCGACCGATTTAACAATTGCAGTGAAGTTATTTGTCATGGCAACCGCCTTCAGGATTCCGTGGGATTCATATGTTTTTGAGGGTTAGACGCTTAACCTGAAGTTAAAGTAGAAGTTAAGTAATTTGTCATGGCAACAGCTGACAACAGGATTCCATGGAATTCGTCTATTTCACGCTCAACCCAGAGTTAAGAAATATTGTAAAATCTGGTGCTAGAAATCACGCGGTATAATAAAATCTACAAAAATTCCATACCAAAAACATTAAAATAATAAAAGAAGGCAAAGGCCAAACAAGCGACCTTGAACATCATCGATAGCAGTCGAATTCCCAGATAGCAGTCGCTACAGCTTGGCATTCACCTCGGCGGCACGACACCTTACCTCTAATCACTTTCGGGTATCGTGTTATCACCCAAGACCCCATGACGACCAGCCTTCAGCCAGGGCGCCGCGTAAACGCAAAGCCTCGCTCGCATTTAGTCCAATTTGGTGACATCAACAGCTGGACATGAAAACTGTGAGTTGAAGAAGGGAAGAGATTTCAGCAGCCGTCGAAAATGTACTGCGTTGCGTTGATTTTGATGGGTGAGTGATTAACTTAGGCCTTGGTGTTGATGTTGCAATTTGTTAGGAATTTATCCCCAAACCCTTCTTTGCAATCTCTGACTTGCAACAGCTTTATGAATGAAAACACAAAATCACTAATGAACGGGCTGCAAAATCAACACATCAGATTTGTAGAAACAACGCTTAATTGGAAGGATGTGCCACCATTTCCAATTAATTCAATTAATTCAATTAAACGGCACCCAGTCAAAAGCAATCAGGTTTTGTATCAATTAATTGATAACAACTTTTGAATTCAATGCATTGAGCAAAAAATTTCACAGTGTAAATCTAGATTTATAGATTTATATAGTCGTAAGGGTAAGGATCAGTTCAGATTGTTTATTTTTTGAAGAGTTGACTCAAACTTTGTACATCACTAAGTAGCTACAATATCACTCGCAAATAATCAACTACTTGAGTCTTATACTTTTATCGCATGAATGTTTACAATCCCTTCGTAATCTCCTAAGCGACAGATAGCTATGCTTTCCGGGATCAAAATTAATTGCAAAAGTGATATCTTTCAGCAAAAAGAGTGTTGATTGATACATTTCTAATTTAAACTGACATCATTACATTTGTTATAACAAATGGATCGTGGAGCAACTTGAATCGAACTTCTAAAGTCATTTTTGCGTTTCCTAAACGGCAATTTGTTCATGCACCTGCCATAACGTGTTTTTAAATCCTTTATGAGAAATAATCTAGGCGAATGCAAGATAGAAATGTTTAATTACAATTAGCTAATCCCTTCCTTTCATCACTCCAGCGAGCGCGATAACGAGAGGCACGGAGGCAACAACGTCTCATATTTTGTCGAGAAGCAGTCGAAGGGTGTACAAAGTTAAAAATTGAACATGGAAAACTTTGAAACAGACCCATTTTTCCACCGTTTGAGGGTCACATCGTTGAAGTAATCATTTCAATATTCCAGTATATGGTAGACAAAAGACCTCATATTGGGTAACCAAGGCCCTTTTCTCGAATTCTCTATTGCACTTTCGTATACATGGCTCTAAAGAAGGTCAAAAATGATTAGTTTCGGGGTGGCTCTAGCGTTCCGGGGGAAAATTTTCGAAAAAAGGGCCATATGGTTACCCAATTTCACATCTTTTGTTTACAACCTATTGAAATATTGAAATGATTACTTCAACGATGTGACCCTCAAACGGTGGGAAAAAAGGGTCTGAAAGCCACTTTCTGGCGAACTGATCCGGCCACTTAAATTTGTCAAAACTGCGCGTTGTTGACAAGCCTGAAATATATTTGGAAGGAGGCACAGCCCCACCGAAATGTCAGACTATTTGAAATGGAACCCCACTGCATAAGCGCAGAAAATCTGCGAGGCTCCTTCAAGTGTTCCAATTCACTGTCTGGGAATGAGGCATTTGATGATCTTAAAATGTACAGAAATAAAGCCTCCTTTAAAGGCAGAGAAAAAAATCTAGTAAATTAAGGATAAGAGGATATACGAAAAGAATGTTAGGAAATTTATTTTACAGGAAAGCCCAGCTACCTGAATGGGACCTAGTTTTAGAAACCTCTCAAAATATCCTGCAGCGCTCGAAGAGTTTAAACTATGTTATTGCAATAACTAAAAATATAACAGAGGCAACTGATACTAGTAAAGGTAGTAGAGCAACTTACTATTAATCACTAATATTTAATAACATTGTAACCACTAACCAGGTAACTACAAAAACAGTTATCACGAACGTTCGGTGGACGTCGAAAAGCTAACGGGGGATAACTTGCGTTCAACGTTCGGGTAGAACCAAATCGACAATTTAGAGAACGTGAACGTTGAACGCAAGCTGTCCCCCGTTAGCTTCTCGACGTCCACCGAACGTTCGAAATAACGTTCACTGAACGTTTTTTGCTACTTGGGACCTAAAACAATAAAGAAATACATGCGAATCCACGATCGACCAATGTCACCAGGCCTGCTCTCGGTCCATTCGGCCAGCGCGCTCTGTCAGACATGTGCCGCCGCCACTGGGAGCGTTGTCTGCGGCAAGGCAGTCGATGGCAAGCTAAAGCAGTTCGCCACTGCTTGCGACATGGACCGGCTCAACTGCATCAACAACCGCTTGGGTAACGACTGATTTTGTTTGCAATATACTATAAAGCTATAGGTAAACTCAAAACACTGCCATTGGTTTATCGTAAACAAAACGAAATTTCACATTACGAACTGTGGTATAAAATACATATTTATATTGTGAACACAGATATAAGGTGTAACCCAGATCATGTATTCATAAATCGATACGCTCATCTTCAACGCAACACAAATTGCGTTCGCCCTAGTATAAAATACATATTTATATTGTGAACACAGATATAAGGTGTAACCCAGATCTTACACTCATACTAAAGCAGCTACGCGAAAGCCAATAATAGTCTCGCCGGCAGTCAAGGGATGGAGCCGCTGTTTGTTGTTATATTCCCTGTAACCGAGGTAACGAAACCACCTGAGGAGCATTGGGTCCCTTGAATATAATTGACCTTGGCCTGGTAGATGAAGCCATAACTGTAACCATCTGAGGAACATTGGGTTCCTTGATTATAATTTACTTTACAAGGTCATAAAAGTAAAGTAGAACGAGATTCACAATTCAATTGAATGCATATTATTGTCACCGGAAACTAGTTTGTGTAACAAAATTCAGCTCGAATGACTGACGGGAAGCGGGTTTAATGGACACTCCCAAATTTTGCCAGCCTGGCAATTAAGCCACAAAATTGCAGCAAATATAAAGGATTTAATAAAAATAAACTTGCACTCAATTCAGATTACTCGATGTATCAACTCGGCGCCTGTCCATCGTCCACCCCCGCTGCCAGTGTTGCCAAAACGCCTGCCAGTAGCGGGAGCAAGGCGTTTGTGAGCCCAAGCGCCGTCAAGTATGGCCCCCAATGTGGCAACTGCGTGGGCACCGCCACCAGCGCCGTGTGCGGCAGGAACGCGCAAGGCCGGCTGGTGACCTTCGTCAACAACTGCTGGCTTCAACTCAACAACTGCAGAAACCCTAGCATGAGTGAGTTTTTGGTCACTAAACTCCATTTCACGTAAACTTGGTGAGTGAATTTGCATCTTTCTCGAAGACCCACTGCTGCTAGACACGAGCTAAGAGTGACGATACTTACAAGCCATGTCTTGAGCCGGACCAAAGGCTCTGTGGGCAGTTTTAGAACATTTGGTAACGAGTATAGTCTTTCAGACTGATGTCTTCATTTTCCTAACCCGAATGTTCAAATGTTTTCGAAAAAATATATTCCTTTATATGCTAATTATATGCGCACTATATAGAATTTACCATTGGTTACTTATCTTAATACTTATCTTACTTGTACTTACCTGGAAGAAAACTATTGCGTGTTACAGAAATCGTTAATCCCCCCCTTCCACGCCCCCTCCCACCCCTCACTTACGTCACAGTGGGTGCTTCACTCCAATGAGAAATTATGCGACTTCTCTACCCCTCAATTGTTCAAGAATCTTCTGTAACTGTAGGGTAGGGTCTCTTTGATTCTAATTCTTCATAACATATTTGTAGTACCCTCACAACCAAAGTTGTCTATGGTTGGATGGACATGTTATTTTGTCTAAACTCTCGATTTTAACAACGCACTTTTTTTGCCCAACTACACCTCAGGATGGCGGCGAGGCTAACCTATGAACTGTGTTCCCGATCCTCTGTTGCAGCGTACACGTTCGCCAGCAACGGGTACTGTGCAACTACCCCAGTGGCGGTGGCGGCTGCTGGTCAGAAGGTCACCGGTGGTAAACAAAACACAATGTGTTGCTTTCTACTGAATATGTTATTACCAAATGCTCATGACGGAGACAGATCAGTTCGCCAGAAAGTGGCTTTCAGACCAAAAGTTGCTGACATCTCAAAGCCACATTGTTGGAGTTATCTTTTCAATATTTCAGTATGTTGTTGACAAAATACGTAAATAAGGGCGAACATGGTAGCAAATGAGATCTTTGCTCGCCCTCTCCGTGTCCGAAATCTAATATCTTTCATTGCTTTCATCATCAGCACTTTCTTTGCTGGCATCGCATCAAGTAATTAGCCACAAGATGAAAGAATCGTTGAAAGAGCCGTGAAACAAATGAGAGACAACTTTGTCATTGGCATAAGGTATACCCCGTCACCTCTGTCACAAAGAACTGTCAATTAACGTCCATAAGAATCATGGTCTCAAATTTTAAAAACATTTAAAAAGTTCTCGAATATTATTAAATAAGTAGTTAATATCTAATTCGTTTGAAAGAGAAACTACTGCCAAGATGTTTCCGGCGTACTTTGTTCTGAAAAAAGACAGATCTTGAAAGATACCAATGCTTCTTGAATGAGTGACGCAAATAAGTAGAGTTCATGTGAATGACAGCATTGTGACCTTGGCACGTGACATTTGACGACAGGTGACGGCGTTGCCGGCCATCCCAACATCGGGCTGATCAACGCGGCGGACTGCGGCAAGATGCCGACGGCTGGCAAGATCCTGAACGGGCAGAACGCAGGACTCTCGCAGTACCCGTGGGCCGTGCACATCAGCATCAGGGAGGCGGGTGAGTGGGGGGGGGGGGGGGCAGTGGCGTAGTGCTGGAAATAAAGGTGGGTATACGCTAAGTTTTCGTCGACCTGCCTAGCGATTTTGTAACTTTTACGTCATGCCGTTTTCGGGTCTGATGGGTAAAATAGCTATTGTTGTATTATTATGTACACAAATTAGCCTCCCAAACGTGTTGTCCATTCCGGGATTTGAACCCGGGTCCCCAACTTTCGCGGCTGGTGCTCTAACCGCTGAGCTAAATGGCCATTAAATTTGGGAGAAGTAATTTGCATACAGGGTGAGAATTGAATGTCCCCAGGGGGGTATGGTCCAGAGTCTACGAATACTCATAGTGGCTCTGGTACCGCGTGATGCTATACTGCAACCACATTTTACATTCAACCTCGAGTAACTCCAAATTAACGTTGGATGCGTTGAATTCTCTTTTAATCTTATTTAAATTACGAAAGCTCGTAATTGGCTATTCATTTTATTATTATGTACTTCTCCCAAATTTAATGGCCATTTAGCTCAGCGGTTAGAGCACCAGCCGCGAAAGTTGGGGACCCGGGTTCAAATCCCGGAATGGACAACACGTTTGGGAGGCTAATTTGTGTACATAATAATAAAATGAATAGCAATTACGAGCTTTCGTAATTTAAATAAGATTAAAAGAGAGCTATTGTTGTCTATGTAACATTTTTAACTCTGTAACCTAGAACGGCAAAGTCAGAGTTACGAAATCGCAGTGCAGGGACCCTATTTTGTATCTTTTCAGATGTAAGATGAAATAAAATTAGAGTGAGAACCTTTATTTGTTTTATACGATAATCTCACTTGAAAAAAGTTACAGAATAGGGGTCCTGAGGGGTGGGGGTTGGGGGAGGGGCGGGAGGCGGCAGTAAAAATGAAACAAAATTCAAATTTCAAATTTCCACATTTTCGTCATTACAACACACCCTATTTTCACACATCAAACATTGTTGTTTGGCGCTTACGACTATTTTCGCTTGGGTTTCACTAAAACACGTCCTCATATCTCGATTTGCGCCTCAAATGTAAATTTGGATAAATGGGTAGTGGGTAAATGGGTGTGCTATGGGTGGGTGACGATTGGGTTAGAAAAGGTGAATGGGTTTATAAAGTGTGAAAAATATAACAAATCTATAAAAAAAACTCGCAAAAGCTAGAACTTTGAGTAGGTACCAGCTTATACAAGCGTATTTCTTTAAAATAAATCTGAGTATAGGCACATTTGGTAAATAAATTGTGAGTATACGCCGTATACCTGCGCAAACCCAGGGCTACGCCACTGGTGGTGGGCATTGGACCGGGACTCGTTCCGATTACCGGAGGTGATGACTTGATCAATGTTCCTTCATCTTCCTATTTCCCAAAAACGTATTGTAGCTATGAGAAGCAGGGAGTCTCGAGAACAGGGGCGCCGGGTTTCTAAAAGTCCGAGGGTTGCTCGAATTACCGCGATTTTGGACGTTCTGGAGTGGGCGATTAGGAAAGGGGGGGGGGGGGGGGTTGATACCCAGTAAAAGCAGATAATTTTTTTCAAGCACATATGATTTTTGCATTACAACTGCAATGAAAATTTTAATGGAAATTGTACTACTAACTAGCTAGCTAGGGTAGTGAATGAGTATTCGTGAAACTTCGTCGGCAATTTGGACCAATTCGTCGCGCAGCATGGGATTCAAAGAATTAACAAAACAGCCTCGAAATTTCGAAGTAAAATACGGCCCATATGTGTTGGGTCAAGTCTCAGCTATGTCCATGGGGGGTGGTCTGTCTTCGCCCGACAAAGAATGGTATGCAAGTGGAAACACAAGTCAGAAGGAGGCAGGATATATAACTTGGGCAAGTTGACATTTCATTCTCAGAACAGAAAACTATTACCAAAATCGGAATAATTTTGGAGAAATAAAAAGTATTTTCACACTAGCTAGTTGGAAATTGGAATGCTTGTGCTGGAGTGTTGATCGCTATTGATGAGTTACAGAAAAAAAATCTTGTATCGAAAGATTTGAGAATAATCAAAAATCTCCCGATGGTAGCTGCGCAACCCTCGGAAAATTTCGAGGGTTGCTCGAGCACTCTGGCACCCACGTAGTCGGCGCCCCTGCTCGAGAATATAGAATTCTAACATATTTGATATCAGAAGGTTGCAGCGATTTCTATAAATATATTCCACTGTTTTTTGCAACTAATCCATCTGTTTTTTTTAGCTTGAAATTAGGGAGACACCGAAATTCAATTGTGGGATAAATTACCGAAAGACTTTCCCTCACTAATAATCACACAGGCATGTCATCGGTGGTTGAATTTTGGTGCCTTCTATACCAACAAATTATACAAAGTCACCTAACACGACACCTGCATCTTGTGCTGAAAAACCTTGTGGAATTCTTTATAGTTTACAGAAATATTTACATTGTTTGGTCCAGGGCTTTGCGTAAAGTTTTCGATTTTCGCTGGAGATCCCATTCTTTATAACCGAAAAAAAAAATATCGTTGAAACGTACCTAGTTACCGATTGTTACCCCTAGATACCGATTGTTACCCCTGGATACCGATTGTTGCCCCTTGATACAGATTGTTACCCCAAGATACCGATTGTTACTCCTGGATACCGATTGTTACCCCTAGATACCGATTGTTACCCCTGGATACCGATTGTTGCCCCTTGATACAGATTGTTACCCCAAGATACCGATTGTTACTCCTAGATACCGACCGCAAAACAGTTACCTAATCGCCACGCAGGTCACGTGCCACCAAAATGCCGTTGAGATGATTCCCTATTGGTTTCCCTTTGATTGCTGTGCAGCGCTGGGCAAGACATACTCCTGTGGCGGATCCATCATCAGTTCGCGCTACGTCCTGACCGCCGGCCACTGTGCCTCGGGATTCGCAAACCCTCTCACGTAATTCGGCCTTTTGGCACTCTGTGTTAGCGCTGTCCCTTTGGCACACTGTGTTGGCGCTGTCCCTTTGGCACACTGTGTTAGCGCTGTCCTTTTGGCACTCTGTGTTAGCGCTGTCCCTTTGGCACACTGTGTTGGCGCTGTCCTTTTGGCACTCTGTGTTAGCGCTGTCCTTTCGACACACTGGTGTGGTGATGTCCCTTTGGCACACAGTGTTGGCGCTGTCCCTTTGGCACACTGGTTTGGTGATGTCCCTTTGGCACACAGTGTTGGCGCTGTCCCTTTGGCACACTGGTGTGGTGATGTCCCTTTGGCACACAGTGTTGGCGCTGTCCCTTTGGCACACTGGGTTGGTGATGTCCCTTTGGCACACAGTGTTGGCGCTGTCCCTTTGGCACACTGGTTTGGTGATGTCCCTTTGGCACACTGGTTTGGTTCTGTCCCATCGGCAAACTGGTTTGGTGCTGTCCCTTTGCAACACTGTGTTAGCTCTGTCCCTTTGGCACACTGTGTTTTCTTGGTCCTTTTGGCACACCGTGTTGGCTCTGTCTCTTTGGCACACTGTGTTTTCGTTGTCCAGTTGGCACACTGTGTTGGAGCTGTCCCTTTGGCACAGTGGGTCAGCACTGTCTCTTTTGCGTTACACTTTAGAGCAGTCTCTCTTTGTACCAAATGTACCTAGAGATGGAGTGGTCTTTCCCCAAAAATAAAGTCAATCGGTTTGTGTTTGTATGTTTGTTCAGAGTTTGTTTGTGCAACAGCAAACCTGCTGTTTTATTTAAACGTATATATTTACCGATGCGTGATTTCGGGTTTGGATGTTTTCTAAATCGAAATATGGTCCTGAAATTTCGTTTCCACAGATGTTTAATCTATTCATTCTTACTCCAAAAAAAACTAACAATAAAACAAACATACTCTTCCCTTTTTTTACCATGCGTTACTGCACAACTTTCTACAACAAACCTGCGTCAACGCCCCCAGGTTCACGGTGCTCGTGGGTGCGTACACACTGTCGGCGTCGACCTCCTGCGCACTCGTCCAAGGTCGCTACTCCTGCGCGGCGCCTGCGCAGTGGGTGGGCGTCGAGAAGGTCACTGTGCACCCCAGCTACAACAACAACACCAGCGACGGCAACGACCTGACGCTGATGAGACTGTCCAGGGCGTTGGACCTCAATTCGAGTACGCATTCACGTCTGGTTCAACCTACTTTGCTAACTATTAAATTTCTTAGACTCGTATCTACTAATGGCCTATCTTTAGCAATAGTTTTGAAAAAAATTATTTCAAACTGGGATGTGAATTCTAAATCAAAAGTCTCGCTGGTTTCCCGATTTTTATAACATTATGCTAGTTACTTTATCAATGGTTATAGCTTGACTGACGTTAAAAACTAAAAACTAAAAACTAATAACTAAAAACTATAAACTATAGTTGAGGTACCTGGGCTAAGAGTAAGATAGTACTATTTGGCTCAACATCGGAATTATTTCAAAGGTTCAATTTGAAATTATTTCAATTTTGAAATTTTATTTGGAAATTGGAAAGATTATACAGAAAGGTAATTGGTTGACAAAAAGTTTTTTATAAGTTTTATTTGCTTCTGTATAATGGTTATAAAAAGCAAAATCTTGAATCAAAGCACAGCTTGTCGGGTGATGAGATATGGCCTTTAAGTATCGTGTACAACAGTATCGTGTCTAAAGGCCATTTTCCAACAGGATTGCAGCCTGCCGAACAATGGCCCTCTAAATGGTTTTGTTCCATTGGTGGTGTTATTAAATTTGCGGTAAGAAGGCATAGGATCAGCATTTTGCAACCCTTTTATTTTTTTATTTAATTATTTATTTATTTGTTTATTAACGCGTTTCACATTTTTACCGGCCCGTGACCCTTACATGGAAAGGGTGTGGGAAGTTACAATATAATTGGTTGAACATCATAAAAATTTACATTCTTGCGATATAGTATTACTAATTGATGAGCGTAGCGAGCGAAGCGAGCGAAGCGAAATCATCAATTTCACTACTGCTAAAAAAAACACTTGGTGTGTGTTTGTATGTGTGTTTGCGCGCGCTCTACAGGCCAAACGCCTGCTTCGAGTGGGATGAAATTTTCAGGGTGTCTACTTTTGTTCTCAACTTAGACCCCCTGCGTTTTTCAAGAAAATCCTCCACACCCTTCACTTTCAAAGCAGAAAAAAGAGCTAAATTCGACAATTGGGCATGTTTGGAAAAGTACCGAAATTTATTTAAAAGTGGGAATTTTTTTAAATGTTCCCAATTTCGATTTGCCTTTAGAAACCATCGATACCAAATCGAAACATCACACCAGATTTTTCCCAATAAAAACCAACCCAATAAAACCCAATAAAACCCTTGGGCATGAGTTACATCTATGTATTAACATGCACAATGCTCAATGATCTCAAAATGAGCATATTTCCGCTACCCGACAGCTCGGACAGAAACAAAGAAAGGTCAGAATCGTTTACATTTTCAAGTGATCAGAATCTTTGAGAAAGCAATCGTCCGGCTTGCTGCTCCATGATTTAGGTTTTTTCATTTAGGATGAAATTTTCAGGGTGTCTACTTTTGTTCTCAACTTAGACCCCCTACGTTTTTCAAGAAAATCCTCCACACCCTTCACTTTCAAAGCAGAAAAAAGAGCAAAATTCGACAATTGGGCATGTTTGGAAAAGTACGGAAATTTATTTAAAAGTGCGTTTTTTTTTCAAATGTTCCCAATTTCGATTTTCCTGTAGAAACCATCGATACCAAATGGAAACATCACACCAGATTTTTTCCAATAAAAACCAACCCAAGAAAACCCAATAAAAACCCTTGGGCATGAGTTACATCTATGTATTAACATGCACATTGCTTTATGACCTCGAAAATGAGCATATTTCCGCTACTCTACATCTCGGACAGAAACAAAGAAATGCCAGAATCGTTTACAATTTCAAGTGATCAGAATTTTCTAACAAGCAATGGTCCGGCTTCCTGCTCCATGATTTAGGCTTTTTGCCTCAATCTTTTTATGCCCTAAATACAAATCGCTACGCTCATCTTCAACGCAACACAAATTGCGTTCGCCCTAGTAATGATAATAGCTTTTTAAATTCTAGGTGGTGTAGTCTTAGGTTGTACCTATTTTGTGTGTGTGAAATATTTTTTAAAGTGGGCTTAACTTGTGCTTTAGGTCTTAGGTTTTAGAATCAATGGCACTCCTAGCCTGTAATGGTCAGGTTCGAGAATTTATTTATAATTTAGGCAAATTGCTATAGCTTCGCTGCTTTGGGCGCTGTGGAATATGGCCTTAAGCTCGTATCTGTGGCACCCTTCCACAGACTCGGTGAAGTCCGTGTGTCTGCCGGTTGGGACACGCGAGGAGACGCGACTGTTCAGCGGCGAGATGCTCACCATCATCGGCTGGGGCGTCACGGCCGGGGGTAAGCAGTGGCACATGGCACGTGTTTTACTACTTACTTGTTTTTTTACAGACTTACTGTCAGTGACAGCCCAAAACAAACTCAAACTTATCAAACTATTTCAAACGTGACTGCCTTAACAAGGGAACGAATTTTCGCGGCTCCCTTTTACTAATATCACTAGTTGGATGCTTTGGATGCTTTAATAGAAGACAACGCTCGCCTAGCCTTGGAGGCAGCAGAGGGTGGGCCCGGTGCCGCTCACTTGGACGCTTTAAAAAAGGCTTTGCTAGCCTAGACTCGAAGGGAAATGTTCAGAAGTGGGTTAATTACTTAATTGTCCGTTAATTGGCAGTCAAGGCTTCTGAATGGCTGAAGAACGTTATAACGAACCGTTTATTCTTGAACCGACTATTAAAGGCCATATCTCATCTCCTGAGCTGTGCTCCGATTAAAGATTTGTCCTCTTGGCAGAGGCAAAAAAATGTCAACATTTTTTCAGGAGGCAAACAGCATTTATACGGAGCCCTTTATGATGTCATCGTGGGCTCTGGGAATAGTTTTTTGGTCGTAATAAACTTCCCTTGGCAGCGATTAACTTCAAAAACTTTCAGTAGGTATTGTCTTTTGACATCAATCACTTCGCAATATTAAGATTCGGAAAGATTGGAAAGATTGGCCAACATTGCAATTTGGTGGGGAAAAAAAATTTTATGTAAATTTCTTCTGTATTGGTTATAAAAAGGCAAAATCTTTAAACAAAGCACAAAATTGTGTGAAAGTTTGAGACTTCCTGTAAACAATCGGCGCTAATAATAAAATGCGTTTAAACGCGTAAACGCAAGACCCGGCTGCTGCACAGGTCGCATCTCTGTCCGCCACAGGCCAGCCAGCAGACACCCTGCAGGTGGCCACCGTGAACGCCATCAACGCGCGCACCTGCGAGTCGATCTACGGTGGCGGAACGCGCATTTACGACGGCCAACTCTGCGCAGGCGGCAACTACAAGGACTCGTGCTCGGGCGACAGTGGCGGACCGATCATGTACACCAACCTGGCAGGGAACAAAATGGTGGGTTACAGCGTCGATCACTGCTTTGGTAGGGGATAGGCAACTAGCATGCCGTGCCAGCTCTCACTGCTCCGGTACGGGATAGGCAACTAGCATGCCGTGCCAGCTCTCACTGCTCCGGTACGGGATAGGCAACTAGCATGCCGTGCCAGCTGTCACTGCTCCGGTACGGGATAGGCAACTAGTGTGCCGTGTCAGCTCTCACTGCTCCTGTACGGGATAGGCAACTAGTATGCCGTGCCAGCTCTCACTGCTCCTGTACGGGATAGGTAACTTGTTTGCTAAAGCCAGCTCTCACTGCTCCGGTACGGGATAGGTAACTTGTTTGCTAAAGCTAGCTCTGACAGCTCCGGCAATAATGATGTTTTTGTATGGGGGTTCTAGGAAATTGTATTTCCATCAATATTGGCGTCAGCATTAATGCTGACCGTTGAATCAAATGCTGACCGTTGAATCAAATGCTGACCGTTGAATCCTGTCCTGTTTCAGACGGAGTACGGGCTGGTGTCCTACGGCGTGGTTTGTGGGTCGGCCAACATTCCAGGGGTGTACACCAGGGTCGGCTACTACATGAAGTGGATTTTGGACACCATGCGGCCCTAGGTCCAACTGAAAAATGATTTCGTAGCTTGGGCCTCAAGGCCCCTTGGTCTAAAGGCCCTTAGTTTTTGGCCTTGTGTGACGCTTGGACGTATGCCGTGGAGTGTTTTAGTTGAAATGTATTTGGAAACGTCTTTGAGAAAATATAGTAAAGTTCGTTGGAATAAAAACCATGAATGCCTTGAAAATGTGAAATGTGGCACTTTTGTTGAAATAAATTGTGAGCGTACAGCGGGCTAGCGAGACCTCAATTTCGCTGTCTCCAAAATATCAAAATCACCTGTGCGTATTTTTTTGTTCCCGTGTGTGCGTGAGCACCTTTGCTGGGACTTTCGGACAAGTTCTTTGGGCAGTAAAAAAAACCTCTCGAGTCTACGGCCATCCGTGCGGAAATTCCCAAAATCCGCGTTTTTCGGCCTGTGCTTAGAAAAACAACTCCAAGGATTAACCCATAGCACTTTTTCACCCCTAGCAACACGACAAACTTCTGGTCAGAGTCGGATAAAATTAAAATAATTTGAGCATAGCCCTCCATCTTTCCTCCGTGTTGAAATGATTTGGCACTTTGATAAGATTATCCGTTTAACCACGGTAAGCGGATTACTGAAGGTATGTACCTAGCATGCTGCATATTTATCGTGCAGCGCTGTACTGAGAGTGAAGCGGCCGTTGTCGGCCAACGTAGGGCCGCGGGGTGAGAGAGGAGGAAAGTAACTGTACAAGAAAATCACAAACATATCGCAGATCGCGCCACGCGAGAAGCCAGACATCTTGGATGATGTATTAAATAGCTATCTATCTTTTTAGAAAATTATTTTAAATGTGTCTACTTCTATTCTTATTATAGTTACGAATCTTTGGTAAAAAATTAATTTCATGCCTTCAATGGTCCTGCTAGTTCAGTCAGTGGTGAACTAGGGCCTCTCGCTCTTCCCGCGAGCTGAATATTCCTGGATAATATTCACGTGCCACACCAGTTTTGTCGGATCGCGACCAAACTTTTATCTACTTAATCATCACAGTTTTGGTAACAAATTGACACTCTTTTTATCTCGAATCTATAGATATTGAAATAACGCTTTTCGCTATGGCTACGGCAAAAATTGTGATGCTAGTACTATCGCCAACAATCGCTGGGGTACGTTGGCAACCTGCTTAAATATTGTCACAAATGCGTTATATTCATGAGTACAAGTGACCTTTCCCAAAGCGATGCATAAGGCGAGGGTGTCAGGTCAGGTGACCTCTCAGGCTGGTTAAAAGAGGACAGAGGGACAGAAGAGTCCTGGACCTCGACGCGGACGAAACACCCAGAGAAGCGTCCGGGACTTCGACGAGAAGAGAACATTAAGAGAAGAGCTCGGGACAAGAGGCGCTAACATCAGCACGACGAGGAGGGGACCAAAGGAGAGAGAGAGAGAGAGAGAGAGAGAGAGAGAGAGAGAGAGAGAGAGAGAGAGAGAGAGAGAGAGAGAGAGAGAGAGAGAGAGAGAGAGAGAGAGAGAGAGAGAGAGAGAGAGAGAGAGAGAGAGAGAGAGAGAGAGAGAGAGAGAGAGAGAGAGAGAGAGAGCGTCATGGCGGCCCTCTTGAAAATGGCGCAAATCACGCTGAATCGAGAGTACCACACCGTTCTCAGCGCAGATAATAGCAACCATCCGAAAAACTTGGCCTTTATCGATAGCCGAAGTAAGGGTTTTATTCTATTTTGATTATTATGCTTGTATTTTGCAATTGCCATTGCGGAAACAACTGTCAAACTTAAAATCGCGAGCCGACGTCAAACGCAGGCGTTTAGTTAGCGGTTAGTGGTGGCCAGCCTGGCCACGGCCAGGCTGGCTTAGAAAAAGTCAAATTAAGCGCACCTAAAGTACCTTCTAAACAAAGGTTTCAGTCAATTCTGCGGCATTTGCGCCCGCATGTGGACTCTCACAACTGAAATTTGTTATTAGAAAATTGAAAGTTCACCAGACTGACGTTTATAAATTTGACGTTTATAGAGATAAACGTCGTTCAAGATGCATGGCTCACATCGGAAATGGCTCTTTTTTCGAAAAATTTCCCTGGAATGCTAGAATGTACCCCGAAACTCTTCATATTTTACCCTTCTTAGAGTCATTGTATACGAAAGTGTAAAGAAAAATTGGGGAAAGGGGCCATGTTCACCAATATTAACGTCTTTTGCCTACAACATACTGGAATATTGGAATGATAACTTCAATGGTGCGGCTTTGAGATGTCGGCAACTTTTGATCTGTTTCAAAGATTGTAATTGATCAATTTCCGACTTTGGTCACCATGTGAAAGAAATAAAGACACGAGGACTTGGATCATTTTACACTGATTCCATCTACTTAGAGGTGTACCAACATTGAATCAACGCTTCAAGAATTGAACAATAGGAACTGTGCTTGAACCAATTAAATTCAAATTTTGTGAGTCACTGTACCATTGAGTTGCAGGAATAAATGAACTTAAATTTGAATTAACTTGAATTTAATAGAAAGTATAACCAGTGTAACACACGCACGCACACAAAATCCAGCAGATTGAAATCATATTCTTCTCCAGTCAATGCGAAATTTTGTGCATTTATAGTTTCACTCATTACCTCTCCTGATTAGATTGAAAAAAAACCTTCCCGTGTATCTTTTCCTGCAAATCACGTATCAGCTCAGCGATTTCGTCTTCGTCAAGGTTCTGTTCTATCAGAGAAAACAGAACCGGCCTCGAAACGTCAACGACGATTGTCGGAATCGGGCTCTCAATCTTCGGCTCCGAGTCGCGAGTGTCGACTTCGGCGGCGACAGCTTCACTCGCATCGCGCCTTGAAACGCTTGCTTCACGCGGCTCGTCGGATTCCTCGTTCGGCTGAACGACATACTTCACGACGAACCCGTTCCCCGGTGCACTGCTCGTAATGATCGCGATCTCAGGGGGAGAAACTGGTAATTCGTTACCCTCTGGAGCATCAGAAACTACAGCGGTACAACCGGTATCATGGGGGGTTTCTTTTTTAGGTACCTTCTTCGGAATTTTTGGTTTAAATCTAATGTTTTTTACGACAGGTTTGATGGCGACTGCCGGCGGCAAATCCTTGAAAACGCGAGTGACCCAATAGCGTCTGGTCTTGTCGTTGTACACCACGAAGAACAAGAACATGACGAACCCTTGAATGGGGTCCAGTGCCTTGTTGATGTACACCATGGCGGTGCTGTGAAACACGAGGTCGTTGAACATCTCGAACACGGCCGGGATGCCGAACAGGAAGAACATCATCACGGTCTGCTTGAGTTGTCGCATCATCACGTCTTTGTTGGAAGCCCCGTGTTTCTGGAGTTCGTCGTCGTCCCAGAGACCGCACCCGTTGGTGATGACGCGCACGATCGCCGCCAGCAGCCCCACGTTGAGCAGGGTGATGACGACCACCGGCACCAAGTAGAGGACGTAGTGCGTCATCTTGTCCGGCGTGCAGAAGTGAGTCCCGACGTCCCAGGACAGCAGGACGGCCAGTGGCACGACAGGAACGCCCCAGGCCAGAGCGCTGACCTTGAGGAGGAGGTGAGAGGTCGTGGCCGACGCCCCCACCACGCCCGAGAAGCGTTTGTACTGCAGCACGGACATGACCAGGCCCCAGCAGTGGTGGACAAGCCGCGTGTAATGGACGCTCACGGTAAACGCCACTAGACCCACGTCCAAGTGCTTCATGTCCGCGTAGATGGTGTGCGTCTCGCGGAACATGGTCAGCACAAGGTACAAGAAGTAGGAGAGCGACAGGTGCAGCAGGATCTTGTTGCCGAGCTCCTCACGCCATTCGGGGAACAGAACGGCAGTCACGGCGATCACGATCAAGCCGACGAGCGAGTACGTGGACCCGATGAGATAGACGACACTGGAGCCCTCCACAGTTTTGACCAGCATGAAGTTGGGTTCGGTCGTGTACTCGTAGATGATTATACTCGTAACTGACATGGCGGGTATTGTGCACGTGCACGACACGTGGCGTGATACGAGTTGCATTTCACACGTGGCTTGGGTCCAGTTGTTTGCCGTTTCGTTCCACGCTGCGCATGCGGTCTTGATGTAATCATGGGGCTCGTCGCTCGGCTGGAAGTAGACTTCGACGTGTGCAGTTTTAATTTGCACAATGCCATCAAAGTAAACATCCGTCTGTCGGGAGTTAAACACGGGAGCGGATGTCATCGAGTACGGGTACGGGGACACGTTCACAGGATAAACTACAAAAATGATGTTGGTAAATTGTAGAATGTCCAAGTCGGTAACTAAACAGACAAACAGGGGGTTGGTTTTTAAAACATCTGTCACTTTGAAATTGGACAAGTATTCAACGTTGGTCGCGTTGTCTCGGCTGAACTGCAAGCCGTTGTAAAACGATCCGTCGTCCGTGCCATCCATGGAGCCGATCGCAACGAACGCCATGTCGGAGTCGACGGTGGCGTCGACGTCGACGCTGTTGGAGAGGACGGCGTTGGAGAAGAGATCGTCGCCGAGCGCGGCACTCTTCAAGCTCCATGCGCCAGACAAGTCAAACTTTAGCCGCAAAGTTTTATAATAATTGTCTGTAGTTAATTGAAACAACGCTTTGCTAAAATCTCCCAAAATTGGCCGAATAATTCTTTGTTTACCGTCCGACAACTCGTCCATGTGCGACATGATCTTCTTGAAGACGTACATCATGTCGACGATCATCCGAGCGTCCATCGGCAGCAGCGACGCGTTGTGAATGAGTGCCGCCCCGAGGTCGAAGAAGACCGCGGCGTCGGTGCAAGACTCGGCGCTGAACCGCGCAAATATATCCGGGTCGAACACGGCCTCGGTGTAGCTGTACACGATGCACTGACCGCCGTCGCCCGTCAAGCTGCAGTTGCACGCGTCGACAGAGTCGATGTGCACGACTTGGCAATCACGCGACGTCCAGTGGTTGACGTCGTCGTCCCAGACGCCGCAGCCCAGCGTGTGGTTGGCCGGCCGATCGGAGGCGAACACCACGTACTGCTGCACACCTATGACGGCGACCCTCGGCCGCAGGACGACGTCCACCACGCGGCTGCTCACGCGTTGCCCGATCAGCGGCGGAGGTCGAAGGAAGCCGTTTAGCGGATAGAGCACAAACAAGTGTCGTTCGTTCTGCATGGCAACCGAGTCGGAAACCTGAATAGCAAACGACTTGCCCGTCCATGAGAAATCAGTCACGTCACTGATGAATAACTTGGGTGGATCAAATGTGTCCAAATTCAGAGTAAAGCCTACCAAGCCCGACGAGTCGATGACATTGCTGGCACATACAATACACAGTGAGCCGATATTCTCTGGATGACACGAGACACGACACTCGACGCTGTCGACGAACCCTCGTCCGACATTATGAATATAATCGGCTATTGCGCTTTCCTTTGGTCGGTAATAATAATCACTAATTCCCGGGAGAACATTCAAAACAGCTTTCCGAAATGTATTAAACGGACGCGGCACTAGCAAATGATACTGATACATGCTAACGTCAGCCATTGTGTGTAGCATTCTAATGTCCATATATTCGGCAAATTCATGCTCTCTTTTCGTAGACTCGAGGTCGTAATAGGCCGGCTGGAAGTAGTCGAACAACATGTACTGGCCGCGAGACCGGGACTCGTTGAAGTTGACCGTGAGGTTGCAAGTACACACGCCCAGGTAGAGGTCGGGGTTGTTGCGACAACCTCTCGTCGTCCAAGCGCCCAGCACAGCGCTCCAATACGCGCAAGCGTACAGATACTGTGCGTTTGGTGATCCGAAATACAAATCCAAGAACTGGTCTTCAGTGTCTCGATGGTTTTCACTCAGAAAAATGTCCACAACTTGCATGTTCACCACTTGCATGCCACCGATGAGAGACGTCGCCCCGAAGAACTTGTTTGGCGGGTACAGAAGGAAGGCGTAACGCGAGTTCTGCTGCACCACCGACCGTGAAAACAACAGAGAGAACTCCATCAGGCAAGAGAACAGAATGTTAGGATCGATGTCTTCTGTCGCCATGAAAAGCTCGACGCCCGAAGTGTACTCTTTGTAGACGCCGAAGCCGATCGGCAGAGCGCGACTCTGATTGGTCAGTTCCGACTGGACCACGAAGCTGGTCAACAGGTTGTCGCGATTGCCGATCGTGTGGCGTCCTTGGTCGGGTTTCACGGCCTCCAGAATCGTGCCGATGTCCTCGAGGACCTTGTCCGAAATCGCGTTTGTCAGGAGGTCGTTGTCGATGAGCATAACGTTGTTCAAGTGGGAAAGCAGTTTCTCAAACAAGTCTGACATGTTTAGATTGCCAGCAAGGTTTCTTATTAGTCGTCGATACTCGGAATAATTATCCTCTGTCCTTGTCACGTTGTTATCGACCGTTAAAGAGCTGTTAATGACTGCTACTGTTGTCTTATCTACTCCTTTATACTGATAGATTATGTATTCGCCGAATTTACCATTAAAAATCAAATCACATCGACAGAAAATGTTATAAACTGCAAACTGACAACTAGGCACGACTAAGAGAGAACAACTCAGACTCGACCAACCGTTGCTAGTATCGTTCCAGCTGGCGCAACCGTACTTGACTTGGTCCACTGACGGTTTCCGTAGCCAGCCCAAGTTCAGGACGTGGAACACACTGCTGTCCCCGACGCCGACGTCCCCCAGAATCAAGTCCAGGACGCGGTACTGCGTGATGGTTCCCTCCACGACCGGCAGAGGGTGCAACGGACTCGAGTCTCTCTCGTACACGACGAACACGACGTGACTGTTTTTGCCAGGTTGAGGCAAGTTTTCTATGTCTATTGCAAATTGATCGCTGGCGTCTTTGTAGAGATACCATTCGTAGGAAGTTCTGTAAACATTGCTCAAACTTTCGTCGTAGCCGTATACGACGATGGCCGCACATGGCGAATCAGAGCAGGATGCGAAGTTGTCTTGCAACGCGGGAAATTCACACCGATACTTCACAATTTTGGAAGCTGACGTGAACACAAGGGCAATGTACGACAAAGTACATAAATCTCCAGTTTTCACGGATACCAGTTTTATTTTCGAAGTGAGTGCGGCAGCGTACCGCATGATCTCGGAGATCGCGGTCGCCTCGCGGCCGTCGGTCGGGTCGTCCACGCTCGGCTCGAGTCTTGTGATTCGGTCGAAAACCTCGGAGATTTCGACGACAGACACGTATTTTCGTTGCGACAGCTTTCGCAACTGTTCAGAAATCTTCGGAAGGCTCGGCAAGCGACCCTCGTTGCCCGCGCCAGCTGAAAACGATGCACGCCGCACACGATTTGGTGGCTCGGTTTTTGGACTTGAACCTTCTGTCGTCTCCAACGACTTTTCAGCGAGTTTCGGGCTCGAATCACGCGGCATCCACGATGGTCGTTTAGGGCTCACCCTGGTCGTCGAAACACCGAACTCACTTCCCACAGACGTCGATGCCGTCGTCTTGAACGCACCGATGACGCCGTTGAAAGACGCCATCTCTCCTGACGTCAGCATCAGCGTCAGCACTGCGGTCAGCGTCGCTGGAGACATTTTCCCTTGACATATAATCACTAGAAACGCACTTGCTTTCAGGGACTCTGTCAGACTGGCGTGCCGAGTCCGATTTGTGTTTACCTTGGAAGGTTAAGTACCTAATTACATTTTTTATCTGTCTTGTTTATGTAATATATCGCTATCTTGGTTAAAAAAACATCGTTTAGAAAGTCGCCTTGGTTTGAATAGGGTTTTTTCTAGTTCTGGACGGTGTGATTTTTCTTCAAATTTTTAACTTGTTAAGTCACAAAAGAACCAAGCTAAATAGTATCATGAAAAAGTAATTGTTTGCCAAATAAAATACTCATCACAAGACTTTCATCGCAAATATTAAGAACCGAATGAAATGCAGAGTGACCAGTGCCCGATTTATACCATTGGCGCCCCTGGGCTAATATATTACGCCCCCCCTCCCCCTCCCCCACGAAATGTAGCGCCTAATTTGTGTTTTAAGAAATACGAACTGGAAGAAAATATGTTACCAACAAATGCGATGCCGATGTATCTACTGTCTTGACAACGCGCTACAGAATTTCACTGACGCAAACTCTCAATAATGTAATAGTGTCTAACTTATTCAACTAATCGCTCTCAATTGACATTTGGGCCAATGATGAGAGTCTTTTCTCAGCCATTGGTGACCTGAGGTGGTTCTTAACTATTGCCAGCGTTGAAAAAGAATGCGCACTTTTGAAATCAATTTACAGAATATTATACAATCAAACGATCGATCGGTCAAGACGCGACACAGGCACCAGAGGCGACGGAACTAATTTTGCTGGCAATTTCCAGGATCAGGTCACGCCACGAACACAACCATCCTCATCACAGCTAACGCGGCTACTGACCATGTGACATGACACGGTATTTATTTACTATTATAATAATAATAATAATAATGTTTATTGTCATAAATATCAAATTGATGTACAGACAATTTTTAATGCTTGCGCATTATAATGCTTTCGCCTTCTTAAGCTTCCAATTAATATAATATTATAATCTGATGCGGATTATAATAATAATATAGAAGTCAATAAAAAATATATAGGTAATATTATAATATATTAATTCCCAAGAGAAGACAAAAGTAAAGCAACCGAGGAGCCGGGTAGAACATTGTTGTCGTGTGCCAGCAAAGCTGCACTAATGTCGGAAATGTTCAAATTTTTCTAGAATCGACAGTTGTATTTTCCTTGAAATTGCTAGGTACCTACCGTAGTGCTGTACCCTTTATTATTGTGAGACATTGATGTTCAATAAAACTTGACTTCCTGGGTTCTCTGCAGTCTGCACTGTAAAGAACATTAAAACTTAAAAGATGTATATTTTTTCCCTAAAAGTCAAATCTATCTACGCCATAGCGGCGTCTTTTCTGGCGCCCCGCTCGGACGCGGCGCCCCTAGGCTGAGCCTCGTCAGCCCAGGCGTAAATCTGGCACTGAGAGTCAGCCACTCAGTGGACATTGAGTGCGAGTGTTCACCCAGTCGACGCTCCATGCGGGGGGCGTCATGAAGAACGGAGAAATTCTTGAGGGCGTGCCGCCCACTCGCCTCCGTATACCAGCTTAACCATCGATTTTGTCGGCTATAAAACATTAAGAAAAAGTCTATTACTAAAGATGAGCGATAGATTTGTAAGTACCTACCCAAGTTCTACGTGAAATACTAGCTATGGGATGGTCAGTACCTAGCTAACGGCCTTCTGGACAGGGATACCGGATAGGTAGGTAGAAGACAAGCAAATCGAGGATGTTCAGCAGAAAACTGCACTTATCAGTTGCAACAAAAAAGGAATTGCTTTTTTTTTTTAGATTTATTTGCTCAAATTAGTGATTTGACTCTGCAACCATAGTAATTTGTCCAATTACTTATTTACACTAAAATTATTTTGAATTTGCCAATTTTTGGTGATCTCATATCAAAGAGTACCAAACCATAGAATCAATAACATGATTAAGTTTTGTCATTACCTAGTACCTACCATTAAAAAGGTAATTATCAATACTATGATATTTACCATTTTACTCTTAACAAATTGTAGGTAAAAGAGTCGAATGATACTTTACTTCAAAGTCCACCAGGCTATGGTAATCTTAAGCTAACACAACTGTATATGCACTTACCATTATCAATCGTATTTCATTGGGTGTTCTAGATACTAATATATAGGTACCTATTCAAATTTTCACTCCATAGTCCATACTACCTACAAAAAAATATTTCATAACTTTTCCAGACTAATAAGCAAACGCAACAAAAATTACAAAAGGAAATCTCAATCTGCCAAACGACTAGGTATATGCAGAATTTAATTTATATTTTGTATAAAAATAATCTTAGTCATTGCACTCATTGCACTGGGAAAGGAAATTTACGACTGTGATGCTCTCTGTTCCGTGTTCAGTAGGTATTGACGTATCAAGTAGAGAATGGGGCAATGCCTACATAACTTGTCGTGTTTTGTGAGTAAATGGCATGGAATTACTGATTGAATTTGTTCAAATGATCAACCAGCTACATTACTACAGGTGCAGTACATAATATTATATCACATAACACAAGTATGGTAGATAAAGGCAAGAACAGTAATGCTATGAAATGTAAACTGCATGCAGCATTGTAAATAATAATATAATTGTTTCTAAAGTTTTAATGTGGAAAGGTATGTGTGTGCAACTATTGGTAGATACCTACTAGATAACCGTACCTACTTCATTGCAAAATTAATAAGTGAGCCACTTAAATAATCTACCCAACTAGTAAACATTTTACAACCAAAAATATGTGCAGGTAAATCTCAGAACTACCTACAAGAACTCAGTTGGGATGAAGCCAACTAAGTTACTCATCAGAAAAATAGTTGTCATGCCAACACGGCAATACTGAACGCATGGCAAATATAATATTAGGTATACCTACCTACTTATTCATATCTTTGAAGGTACATTTAAACTAAACCAGCAGTTAAATGCAGATTTTTAAACATGTCCCAGCACCTTTGCACTGGGCTTGAAAACACACATATGCTAAACCTTACCACGTTTTGGCAATTTATTTTACCTTAAACAGCAGGTGAAGTCAAAATAACCGTCGAGTTTCTAAACCCCAGTTCAAGAAACAGAGATGGGTCAGCAAAAATAAAAACAACGGATGGTTTTCTGGGAGTACATTTCAACCTGACAAGAGGGTCAACAAACCAAGAACGTGCGAAAAGAGTTCCGAGACACAACGAAAAGTGACTGCATACAACATAAAAAGTTCATGGAAAAGAGCAGTACCTATGAATGCTTTGACAAATTTTCCAATTGCCATTGGTTGACACACCTGCTTGCCTTTGGAGACGATTATTTTACAAGGCTGAGAACGCTAAACAACGATCACGAAAAGGAAAATTTTACTACAATTTAAAAACCACCCGTGACTCTAATTCTCAGGTAACAGCCACATAATCCGATCCTGCGTTCAGTCCTCAAACGACAGCAGAAATGAAGCATAACGACGTCTCGATAAACGACAAGGATCTTCTCATCCCTTCGTCAGCAATCTTGCGGCCTGGTCCCGCCCTGCGACTTCAGTTAGGCGGTCAGTGCCTTGGCCTTGGGAGTGTAGTACATCGAATCGAGGAAGAATCGAGTGAAGTCGCCGACGATCGAACGGTCAGGGATGCTGTGCGATTGGCCGTACATCGCAAACTGCCGGGAAAAACACAGACACACCAATGTAAATTGAGAGTAGGTAGATGAGAAAAATCTATACTAGATGAGATGTGAAAAATTGTAATTCCTAAGTTGTAAATAAAAATAAATACAAAATGAAGTTCATTAAATAATCTATGTTTACGTGGGATACTTGAGAAACATCAAAGCTAGGTGGTCAAACCGTTAAGTTCATTTGGCTGGAAAATGCATGTGATCTAAGTTAAAATGAAACGAAGGTTCTCTGAAAATTTTGTGTAAGCAAATTCATGTGAGCAAGTGAAACAGATAATAGCACACTGATGTTTTGGAAGACATAACTTTGGTGCACTGAACTAAATGAGAGTAGCGATTACCTACATAAAGTTTTTTTAAATATAAATTTCTTTATCCTAGAGAGCTCAAGGAGCTCTAAAAGAAATAAGAAAAGTCGATAAACAGAGTTACAATAAGTAACGTAATAAGTTACTGACGAGTTATCGACGTTTATATATACCTAGACATTTTTCTATTTGTTTTCTATTTATTGATAATATTAATATAGAAAAACGATCAAGGTACATAGTACCGATGCATTGTAACAAGGGCGTAAATACGAAACAAAAATAAAAGTATTAAAAATGAATGCACGAAAGAAATTAATTATCAGCAGTTTGAGCTATCGATAGATACATGTTTACACAATCGCTACCCAGGCGTCTACGATGAAGTAGAGTAACAGTTAAACGCTGAACGCACCTTGCCCTCCATGGGCTTGCCCGGGTCCTGCAGGATCACGGCCAACGCTTGGCGTACGTCATCCAGGAAACGATCGGCCACGCCATCCATCGTGTGCAGGTACGTCACGCACAGGTGGATGCTGCGGGCCGGGAGTCCGTCACAAATCGAGGTCTCGTCTCGTACATCAACGCATTGCGTACACACTAATGTCCAGTTTTACCAAGTTTTCCAACTCTTAGTCGAGATCGCAACCAGGAGTTAGGACGTGTCTGAATTGATTCGGTCTCGGTCTCACGTATTTGGTCTTGGTCTTGCGTACTAGGTCTCGATGACCTCATTTGTTTCATATTCGTACAGATAACTTCTGCCACCTGACATAATCACGGTACCGACCGCCATTTGATGACAGGCAAGTCACCGAGACCAAGTCTGCGAGACTGCATCGTCCAAGTCTCGCGTACTCGCTCTGCCATGCGGTCTTGGTCTCTGTGGCTTTGCGTTTCGGACAGGACTTGTGACGTCGTTTGTCAAGAACGAGTGCGTGAGACCGAA
Source organism: Nemoura dubitans (assembly GCA_921293005.1). Lineage (NCBI taxonomy): Eukaryota > Metazoa > Arthropoda > Insecta > Plecoptera > Nemouridae > Nemoura > Nemoura dubitans. Next base: position 10,970,803 of record OV121078.1, on the reverse strand, counting down.
CGGAACGGCCGATTCAGACACGGCCTTAGAACAGGATTCACAGCATGCGATCGGTTGAATCGACTACGGTTCCATAATCGATCACTAATGTGGGCAAATCAGAGATTGACTGTGGAACTGTAAACGTCCATTCACTTGGTATAACTGAGCATTAAGCTGTGTTTACACTTTCCAATGATTCGTTCAATGCATTGAACAAAACATTGAATGCTCTTGAAGAGCCGTTTACACGACCCAATTCTCTAAATTCATTGAAAATGGTGGCACAGCCTTCCAAAATCTTTGTCTCTAGAAGGCAGTAACATGCCCTTCCTAGTTCCTTGTATTGAAAGGAAAATTGAACAATATTTAGAACATATCCTAAATGGGAAAACATTGAATGAAACCTTGAATTCAAGCTTTCATTCAATGATTCATTGAATTCAATGCATTGAACGAAACATTGAACCATGTAAACACAGCTTTAGTCAATGTCAGTTCTGATTTAAGCTGTTTTAAACCAGACACCAATTGAAAGCTGGTAGCAGTTTAAGCCATTTGGCTCTACCCAATGCTCTGCAGCCTCTACTTGCTACTTTACTTAGACAACATAGTAAAGAGCCCTGGAAAGGGAAAATTATTACATTTGAAGACTATACTCTAAGCCTCCTATTCTAAAAACCGCTAGAAACGTAATTACGAGCGGTTTGGGGAGGGGGCTGCAGGCCAGCAGTTGTTGCTGGGAGTCAGCTGCTCAGTTTGAGATTGGCTGTCGCCGGGCAAACATCGCGAGTAAGTTTAACTTTAAAAACGCCCTCCGAAACGAAATCGGAGTGGAGGACGTACTGGCCAGCAGGGAACGGGCGAGATATAGAAGAGTTGGTATATCCGAGGACGATAGATTGGCACAAAATGCTACTTTCAAAACCTCATCTGAATACAGGGGCAAAAGACAGCTCTGCCAATAATAATTAATAAGTAATTTAACGTAGAGGCACAGACATATAAGGTTACTCAGATATTCTACCATACCTACCTATCGCTACGGCAAAAATTTAATGCTAATAGGCAACCTGTTTTAACATAACATACCAAGTCACGGCAAAGGTAAATTATAATCAAGGAACCCAATGTTCCTCAGGTAGTTACAGTTATGGCTTCATCTACCAGGCCATCATGGCACAAGGTCAATATAATCAAGGGACCCACCGGTGGTTACAGTTACCTTGGTTAAACAACAAACAGTGGTTCCATCCCTTGACTGCCGGCGAATCTATTATTGGAGGGCTTTCGCGTAGCTGCTTGAGTATGGGAGTGGAAAATCTGGGTAACCTTCTATCTGTGGTGTAAGGCTACCAACGTTCACTGTGCAATGTCATATGGCCGGTGAGAGAACGTACCCCGGAGGAAACTGCAGAGGGTTCAGGTTCCAGCCTTTCTTTCCGAGCGCGTCGGACAGCTGGTAGATGTGGAAAACGTCAGAGCCGACGGCAACCACCGACGAAGTAGGCTTGCCGAAGATGAAGAGGCTGTCCATGGCGCGCAAGCTGCAACGAGCGGGGAGTTTCAGACGCGGGGCTCGCGGATCGGTCGAGTGGCTCTCACGTCAACCGTTGACGACTTTCATTGATCTAATCTCTGGTTTCTAATTTAAGTGTTTAATTTATTGTTCCTTTTCATTTCTCTTACTTGCACAAACACACATGCAAACACAAGCTGTCAATGATATTTTTTATGTTGGAAATGAGGAATGAAAAACTAGAACTAAGCAATTGCTGCATGCTGGCCTTGGGTTATACACGATTAGGACACGATTAGGAATCTTGACAGACCGTCACAGCTGCAGCATTAGCTAGACTAAGATCTTTGGCAAGAGCATCCAATTGAAATCTAGCATTATTAAACTTCCAATTTATTGTTTGGTTGCTATAATATCTTCTAAATTCTAAATCAAACAAAGGAGGCAGGTTACCGGATGGTACAGATGGTACAAGTGAGAGTTCAGATGATTAACACTTTTAGGCACTGAGAGAAGAGCTGATTCAGCACATCTTATTAGAGAACTGGACAATTAATTTTGTATTTCTTGTGAGAACATGTCTGCCTATTGGTAACTTGCTTTGCCCCTACTTTACTTTTCCTAAGTTTCCTAGCCCTGCCCTTTGGCATCCAGCGCAACAAACTAACTTTGGATTCGGGTGTAAAATATGATTTCATAATTACCCACTAGGTAATTGGCCAAAATGTGCTATAAATAAATCATAACTGGAGTAGTACCTACGCTCTTTTAATGTTAGTCCACACAAGAAAGACAAGAGAACTCATTACATCTTTGAACAATAATAATAATAATAAATAAAGGGTAATGAAGTATAAAAGCAGCAAAACAAAAAGTTTTTGTCAGACCAACTAAGTAACTAGCGCATCAACCGCTGCACTTTGTACAACCATATCCACGAACAGTTTGCACAGTGTTGCTAACAGATCGTGGAATTGAAGGGCTTTGATGTAGCAAGCTTAAGGAAGGGACAGAGAAATGTCTATTCAATGCCCTGAATACAACTTGCTCACTTGAAAATGCAAAGAAAACGGCACTAACTTGTCTTCGATATAGCGGGTCGTGTTGACGATCTTCCTCGTAGTCTCGACGTAACCCTCGAATCCGAAGTGCATGAGAGTCGCCCAACACGCAGCGATGATGCCTGGAACATCACGATTGTTCCGTCGATTACTCGACTCATGTGTTTAACAACCTGTTATCATGACGATGCCTGGAACATCACGATTGTTCCGTCGATTACTCGACTCCTGTGTTTAACAATCTGTTATCATGACATTGCCTGGAACATCACGATTGTTCCGTCGATTACTCGACTCATGTGTTTAACAACCTGTTATCATGACATTGCCTGGAACATCACGATTGTTCCGTCGATTACTCGACTCCTGTGTTTAACAACCTGTTATCATGACATTGCCTGGAACATCACGATTGTTCCGTCGATTACTCGACTCATGTGTTTAACAACCTGTTATCATGACATTGCCTGGAACATCACGATTGTTCCGTCGATTACTCGACTCATGTGTTTAACAACCTGTTATCATGACATTGCCTGGAACATCACGATTGTTCCGTCGATTACTCGACTCCTGTGTTTAACAACCTGTTATCATGACATTGCCTGGAACATCACGATTGTTCCGTCGATTACTCGACTCCTGTGTTTAACAACCTGTTATCATGACATTGCCTGGAACATCACGATTGTTCCGTCGATTACTCGACTCATGTGTTTAACAACCTGTTATCATGACATTGCCTGGAACATCACGATTGTTCCGTCGATTACTCGACTCCTGTGTTTAACAACCTGTTATCATGACATTGCCTGGAACATCACGATTGTTCCGTCGATTACTCGACTCATGTGTTTAACAACCTGTTATCATGACATTGCCTGGAACATCACGATTGTTCCGTCGATTACTCGACTCCTGTGTTTAACAATCTGTTATCATGACATTGCCTGGAACATCACGATTGTTCCGTCGATTACTCGACTCATGTGTTTAACAACCTGTTATCATGACATTGCCTGGAACATCACGATTGTTCCGTCGATTACTCGACTCCTGTGTTTAACAACCTGTTATCATGACATTGCCTGGAACATCACGATTGTTCCGTCGATTACTCGACTCCTGTGTTTAACAACCTGTTATCATGACATTGCCTGGAACATCACGATTGTTCCGTCGATTACTCGACTCCTGTGTTTAACAATCTGTTATCATGACATTGCCTGGAACATCACGATTGTTCCGTCGATTACTCGACTCATGTGTTTAACAACCTGTTATCATGACATTGCCTGGAACATCACGATTGTTCCGTCGATTACTCGACTCATGTGTTTAACAACCTGTTATCATGACATTGCCTGGAACATCACGATTGTTCCGTCGATTACTCGACTCCTGTGTTTAACAACCTGTTATCATGACATTGCCTGGAACATCACGATTGTTCCGTCGATTACTCGACTCATGTGTTTAACAACCTGTTATCATGACATTGCCTGGAACATCACGATTGTTCCGTCGATTACTCGACTCCTGTGTTTAACAACCTGTTATCATGACATTGCCTGGAACATCACGATTGTTCCGTCGATTACTCGACTCATGTGTTTAACAACCTGTTATCATGACATTGCCTGGAACATCACGATTGTTCCGTCGATTACTCGACTCCTGTGTTTAACAACCTGTTATCATGACATTGCCTGGAACATCACGATTGTTCCGTCGATTACTCGACTCATGTGTTTAACAACCTGTTATCATGACATTGCCTGGAACATCACGATTGTTCCGTCGATTACTCGACTCATGTGTTTAACAACCTGTTATCATGACATTGCCTGGAACATCACGATTGTTCCGTCGATTACTCGACTCATGTGTTTAACAACCTGTTATCATGACATTGCCTGGAACATCACGATTGTTCCGTCGATTACTCGACTCCTGTGTTTAACAACCTGTTATCATGACAATGCCTGGAACATCACGATTGTTCCGTCGATTACTCGACTCATGTGTTTAACAACCTGTTATCATGACATTGCCTGGAACATCACGATTGTTCCGTCGATTACTCGACTCATGTGTTTAACAACCTGTTATCATGACATTGCCTGGAACATCACGATTGTTCCGTCGATTACTCGACTCCTGTGTTTAACAACCTGTTATCATGACATTGCCTGGAACATCACGATTGTTCCGTCGATTACTCGACTCCTGTGTTTAACAACCTGTTATCATGACATTGCCTGGAACATCACGATTGTTCCGTCGATTACTCGACTCATGTGTTTAACAACCTGTTATCATGACATTGCCTGGAACATCACGATTGTTCCGTCGATTACTCGACTCCTGTGTTTAACAACCTGTTATCATGACATTGCCTGGAACATCACGATTGTTCCGTCGATTACTCGACTCCTGTGTTTAACAACCTGTTATCATGACATTGCCTGGAACATCACGATTGTTCCGTCGATTACTCGACTCATGTGTTTAACAACCTGTTATCATGACATTGCCTGGAACATCACGATTGTTCCGTCGATTACTCGACTCCTGTGTTTAACAACCTGTTATCATGACATTGCCTGGAACATCACGATTGTTCCGTCGATTACTCGACTCATGTGTTTAACAACCTGTTATCATGACATTGCCTGGAACATCACGATTGTTCCGTCGATTACTCGACTCATGTGTTTAACAACCTGTTATCATGACATTGCCTGGAACATCACGATTGTTCCGTCGATTACTCGACTCATGTGTTTAACAATCTGTTATCATGACATTGCCTGGAACATCACGATTGTTCCGTCGATTACTCGACTCATGTGTTTAACAACCTGTTATCATGACATTGCCTGGAACATCACGATTGTTCCGTCGATTACTCGACTCATGTGTTTAACAACCTGTTATCATGACATTGCCTGGAACATCACGATTGTTCCGTCGATTACTCGACTCATGTGTTTAACAACCTGTTATCATGACATTGCCTGGAACATCACGATTGTTCCGTCGATTACTCGACTCCTGTGTTTAACAACCTGTTATCATGACATTGCCTGGAACATCACGATTGTTCCGTCGATTACTCGACTCATGTGTTTAACAACCTGTTATCATGACATTGCCTGGAACATCACGATTGTTCCGTCGATTACTCGACTCCTGTGTTTAACAACCTGTTATCATGACATTGCCTGGAACATCACGATTGTTCCGTCGATTACTCGACTCATGTGTTTAACAACCTGTTATCATGACATTGCCTGGAACATCACGATTGTTCCGTCGATTACTCGACTCATGTGTTTAACAACCTGTTATCATGACATTGCCTGGAACATCACGATTGTTCCGTCGATTACTCGACTCCTGTGTTTAACAACCTGTTATCATGACATTGCCTGGAACATCACGATTGTTCCGTCGATTACTCGACTCATGTGTTTAACAATCTGTTATCATGACATTGCCTGGAACATCACGATTGTTCCGTCGATTACTCGACTCATGTGTTTAACAACCTGTTATCATGACATTGCCTGGAACATCACGATTGTTCCGTCGATTACTCGACTCCTGTGTTTAACAACCTGTTATCATGACATTGCCTGGAACATCACGATTGTTCCGTCGATTACTCGACTCATGTGTTTAACAACCTGTTATCATGACATTGCCTGGAACATCACGATTGTTCCGTCGATTACTCGACTCCTGTGTTTAACAACCTGTTATCATGACATTGCCTGGAACATCACGATTGTTCCGTCGATTACTCGACTCATGTGTTTAACAACCTGTTATCATGACATTGCCTGGAACATCACGATTGTTCCGTCGATTACTCGACTCATGTGTTTAACAACCTGTTATCATGACATTGCCTGGAACATCACGATTGTTCCGTCGATTACTCGACTCCTGTGTTTAACAACCTGTTATCATGACATTGCCTGGAACATCACGATTGTTCCGTCGATTACTCGACTCATGTGTTTAACAACCTGTTATCATGACATTGCCTGGAACATCACGATTGTTCCGTCGATTACTCGACTCATGTGTTTAACAACCTGTTATCATGACATTGCCTGGAACATCACGATTGTTCCGTCGATTACTCGACTCCTGTGTTTAACAACCTGTTATCATGACATTGCCTGGAACATCACGATTGTTCCGTCGATTACTCGACTCATGTGTTTAACAACCTGTTATCATGACATTGCCTGGAACATCACGATTGTTCCGTCGATTACTCGACTCATGTGTTTAACAACCTGTTATCATGACATTGCCTGGAACATCACGATTGTTCCGTCGATTACTCGACTCCTGTGTTTAACAACCTGTTATCATGACATTGCCTGGAACATCACGATTGTTCCGTCGATTACTCGACTCATGTGTTTAACAACCTGTTATCATGACATTGCCTGGAACATCACGATTGTTCCGTCGATTACTCGACTCCTGTGTTTAACAACCTGTTATCATGACATTGCCTGGAACATCACGATTGTTCCGTCGATTACTCGACTCATGTGTTTAACAACCTGTTATCATGACATTGCCTGGAACATCACGATTGTTCCGTCGATTACTCGACTCATGTGTTTAACAACCTGTTATCATGACATTGCCTGGAACATCACGATTGTTCCGTCGATTACTCGACTCATGTGTTTAACAACCTGTTATCATGACATTGCCTGGAACATCACGATTGTTCCGTCGATTACTCGACTCCTGTGTTTAACAACCTGTTATCATGACATTGCCTGGAACATCACGATTGTTCCGTCGATTACTCGACTCATGTGTTTAACAACCTGTTATCATGACATTGCCTGGAACATCACGATTGTTCCGTCGATTACTCGACTCCTGTGTTTAACAACCTGTTATCATGACATTGCCTGGAACATCACGATTGTTCCGTCGATTACTCGACTCATGTGTTTAACAACCTGTTATCATGACATTGCCTGGAACATCACGATTGTTCCGTCGATTACTCGACTCCTGTGTTTAACAACCTGTTATCATGACATTGCCTGGAACATCACGATTGTTCCGTCGATTACTCGACTCATGTGTTTAACAACCTGTTATCATGACATTGCCTGGAACATCACGATTGTTCCGTCGATTACTCGACTCATGTGTTTAACAACCTGTTATCATGACATTGCCTGGAACATCACGATTGTTCCGTCGATTACTCGACTCATGTGTTTAACAACCTGTTATCATGACATTGCCTGGAACATCACGATTGTTCCGTCGATTACTCGACTCCTGTGTTTAACAACCTGTTATCATGACAATGCCTGGAACATCACGATTGTTCCGTCGATTACTCGACTCATGTGTTTAACAACCTGTTATCATGACATTGCCTGGAACATCACGATTGTTCCGTCGATTACTCGACTCCTGTGTTTAACAACCTGTTATCATGACATTGCCTGGAACATCACGATTGTTCCGTCGATTACTCGACTCATGTGTTTAACAACCTGTTATCATGACATTGCCTGGAACATCACGATTGTTCCGTCGATTACTCGACTCCTGTGTTTAACAACCTGTTATCATGACATTGCCTGGAACATCACGATTGTTCCGTCGATTACTCGACTCATGTGTTTAACAACCTGTTATCATGACATTGCCTGGAACATCACGATTGTTCCGTCGATTACTCGACTCATGTGTTTAACAACCTGTTATCATGACATTGCCTGGAACATCACGATTGTTCCGTCGATTACTCGACTCATGTGTTTAACAACCTGTTATCATGACATTGCCTGGAACATCACGATTGTTCCGTCGATTACTCGACTCATGTGTTTAACAACCTGTTATCATGACATTGCCTGGAACATCACGATTGTTCCGTCGATTACTCGACTCCTGTGTTTAACAACCTGTTATCATGACATTGCCTGGAACATCACGATTGTTCCGTCGATTACTCGACTCATGTGTTTAACAACCTGTTATCATGACATTGCCTGGAACATCACGATTGTTCCGTCGATTACTCGACTCATGTGTTTAACAACCTGTTATCATGACATTGCCTGGAACATCACGATTGTTCCGTCGATTACTCGACTCCTGTGTTTAACAACCTGTTATCATGACATTGCCTGGAACATCACGATTGTTCCGTCGATTACTCGACTCCTGTGTTTAACAACCTGTTATCATGACATTGCCTGGAACATCACGATTGTTCCGTCGATTACTCGACTCATGTGTTTAACAACCTGTTATCATGACATTGCCTGGAACATCACGATTGTTCCGTCGATTACTCGACTCCTGTGTTTAACAACCTGTTATCATGACATTGCCTGGAACATCACGATTGTTCCGTCGATTACTCGACTCCTGTGTTTAACAACCTGTTATCATGACATTGCCTGGAACATCACGATTGTTCCGTCGATTACTCGACTCATGTGTTTAACAACCTGTTATCATGACATTGCCTGGAACAACACGATTGTTCCGTCGATTACTCGACTCCTGTGTTTAACAACCTGTTATCATGACATTGCCTGGAACATCACGATTGTTCCGTCGATTACTCGACTCATGTGTTTAACAACCTGTTATCATGACATTGCCTGGAACATCACGATTGTTCCGTCGATTACTCGACTCATGTGTTTTAACAACCTGTTATCATGACATTGCCTGGAACATCACGATTGTTCCGTCGATTACTCGACTCATGTGTTTAACAATCTGTTATCATGACATTGCCTGGAACATCACGATTGTTCCGTCGATTACTCGACTCATGTGTTTAACAACCTGTTATCATGACATTGCCTGGAACATCACGATTGTTCCGTCGATTACTCGACTCATGTGTTTAACAACCTGTTATCATGACATTGCCTGGAACATCACGATTGTTCCGTCGATTACTCGACTCATGTGTTTAACAACCTGTTATCATGACATTGCCTGGAACATCACGATTGTTCCGTCGATTACTCGACTCCTGTGTTTAACAACCTGTTATCATGACAATGCCTGGAACATCACGATTGTTCCGTCGATTACTCGACTCATGTGTTTAACAACCTGTTATCATGACATTGCCTGGAACATCACGATTGTTCCGTCGATTACTCGACTCATGTGTTTAACAACCTGTTATCATGACATTGCCTGGAACATCACGATTGTTCCGTCGATTACTCGACTCCTGTGTTTAACAACCTGTTATCATGACAATGCCTGGAACATCACGATTGTTCCGTCGATTACTCGACTCATGTGTTTAACAACCTGTTATCATGACATTGCCTGGAACATCACGATTGTTCCGTCGATTACTCGACTCCTGTGTTTAACAACCTGTTATCATGACATTGCCTGGAACATCACGATTGTTCCGTCGATTACTCGACTCCTGTGTTTAACAACCTGTTATCATGACATTGCCTGGAACATCACGATTGTTCCGTCGATTACTCGACTCATGTGTTTAACAACCTGTTATCATGACATTGCCTGGAACATCACGATTGTTCCGTCGATTACTCGACTCCTGTGTTTAACAACCTGTTATCATGACATTGCCTGGAACATCACGATTGTTCCGTCGATTACTCGACTCATGTTTTTAACAACCTGTTATCATGACATTGCCTGGAACATCACGATTGTTCCGTCGATTACTCGACTCATGTGTTTAACAACCTGTTATCATGACATTGCCTGGAACATCACGATTGTTCCGTCGATTACTCGACTCCTGTGTTTAACAACCTGTTATCATGACATTGCCTGGAACATCACGATTGTTCCGTCGATTACTCGACTCATGTGTTTAACAACCTGTTATCATGACATTGCCTGGAACATCACGATTGTTCCGTCGATTACTCGACTCCTGTGTTTAACAACCTGTTATCATGACATTGCCTGGAACATCACGATTGTTCCGTCGATTACTCGACTCATGTGTTTAACAACCTGTTATCATGACATTGCCTGGAACATCACGATTGTTCCGTCGATTACTCGACTCCTGTGTTTAACAACCTGTTATCATGACATTGCCTGGAACATCACGATTGTTCCGTCGATTACTCGACTCCTGTGTTTAACAACCTGTTATCATGACATTGCCTGGAACATCACGATTGTTCCGTCGATTACTCGACTCATGTGTTTAACAACCTGTTATCATGACATTGCCTGGAACATCACGATTGTTCCGTCGATTACTCGACTCCTGTGTTTAACAACCTGTTATCATGACATTGCCTGGAACATCACGATTGTTCCGTCGATTACTCGACTCATGTGTTTAACAACCTGTTATCATGACATTGCCTGGAACATCACGATTGTTCCGTCGATTACTCGACTCATGTGTTTAACAACCTGTTATCATGACATTGCCTGGAACATCACGATTGTTCCGTCGATTACTCGACTCATGTGTTTAACAACCTGTTATCATGACATTGCCTGGAACATCACGATTGTTCCGTCGATTACTCGACTCCTGTGTTTAACAACCTGTTATCATGACATTGCCTGGAACATCACGATTGTTCCGTCGATTACTCGACTCATGTGTTTAACAACCTGTTATCATGACATTGCCTGGAACATCACGATTGTTCCGTCGATTACTCGACTCATGTGTTTAACAACCTGTTATCATGACATTGCCTGGAACATCACGATTGTTCCGTCGATTACTCGACTCATGTGTTTAACAATCTGTTATCATGACGATGCCCAAGTGGCACAAAAACGTTTATCACGAACGTTCGGTGGACGTCGAAAAGCCAATGGGGGATAACTTGCGTTCAACGTTTGAGTAGAAACTAATTGAACATTTGGCGAATGTGAACGTTGAACGCAAGTTATCCCCCGTTGGCTTTTCGACGTCCCCCGAACGTTCGGTGTTTCTGTGCTACTTGGATGAGGATGATATGCTAGCTAGCGTCATAGAGGCTGGACTCTGGGAAAGTAAACCCAGTGTCTTAAAGTCCTATCTCATCTTCATACAAGTTGTGCTCAGATTAAATATTTTGACTTTTTAACAAACAAATCCAAACATATTATTTGAGGTCCTTGATTATATTGAACTTGTGCCATGGCCTGGTAGATGATTTTAAAACAGGATGCCAAACCACCCCAGCAATTTACTAATCATCAATTTAAATTACTATTCATCAAATTTTCGTCGTAGCCATGCCAAGGTAATAGACGTCGGCATTAACCCGGTTACAATTCTTGGAAAACGCCGACAGCTATACCTAGGTAATGTAGAATATCTGGGTGACCCTTCTATATATGTGCTACTACTGCTGATTTTCACAGCTAAGTCGATTGAAAACCAGCCTTTATTCAACATGAAAGACACGTCAACCGAGTGATCCGTTGACGTGGACAGAGGCGCGGAAATCGCGGCCGAGTCTCACCTCCGGCGCGAGAGCCGTTCACCGACGGCGATCCGTAGACGCCGCCGGGCCAGTCGGTGGTGACGCAATACTGGTGGTGTCGGTACTTGGGGTGCGAGTACATCACCACCGACGAGCCTTTCGGCGCAAAGCCGTACTGCAAAAGACGGGGGGGAACAAGCGTGAGATTTCATTCATCACACCTTTATTGTACTCGTGTCTGCTTGTCCTAGCTTTAGGTATAGTTTTGATGAAAAAAACTATTTTAAACTGGGATTTGAATGCTTAATAAATGTCTCGCTATTTTCACAACGTTTCGTAACATATACTGGATACTTTCGCAAGTGTGACACTGATAGCTCAACTGATTTGAACAACATGAGCTCAATTTTTAACCTATGAAAAAGTGACTTGTCAAGAAACATCGGGAAAGCATTGCGACCTATATTTGGCATTCAAAACCCAGACTTCAAATGTTTTTTTAATCACCCATCACATCTCTCATCACTCTTTATTGTAATTTTGTCATGAAACGTTTCCTGAATTAAGGACCTATTATTATTATTTTTGTAACAAGTGAATGATTTGTAAAATTATTTATTAAACAATAATTCATAAATTAAATCACGATTCTTTCGAGATCAAATCCAAACAGTCGCCAGCCTCGGTCAGAACCATGTGCCGCACCATTGTTACATGCTGGGGACGATTGAAACTAAGTACGCGGTACGCCTTCTTGGTAATGCCATCATCGTAGCACCATCGTAATACTGGTTGCTAGTGGTTATAATAAATCAACAAACGATACACCTACATCTCTAGAGAAGGGTTATATAACCTAGCAGCCAGGATAGTTAGTTTTTTTCCACCAACCCCTACAAAAGGCTGCTCTAGGCAAACTTCAGAATGCTTAGTATCACAGATATAAGGTTACCCAGATATTATACCACATCTAGCTATGGATACAGCAAAACTTTACTGCTAGTAATTTCGCCGGCAATCGCTGGGGTGCGTTGGCAACCTGTTTTAACATCATCCACCAGGCCATGGTACAAGGTCAATTATAATCAAGGGACCCAATGTTCCTCAGGTGGTTACAGTTATGGCTTCATCTACCAGGCCGTGGCACAAGGTCAATTATAATCAAGGGACCCAATGTTCCTCAGGTGGTTACAGTTATGGCTTCATCTACCAGGCCGTGGCACAAGGTCAATAAAATGAAGCGACCCAATGTTCCTCAGGTGGTCACAGTAACCTTGGTTACAGGTGATATAACAGCAAACAGTGGCTCCATCCCTTGACTGCCGGCGAAACTATTATTGCGCGCGGAGGGCTTTCACGTAGCTGCTTTAGTATGGGAGTGGAACATCTGGGTAACCTTATATCTGTGATAGTATCAACTGAGTACTGATGTTATCAGAGTACTCAAAATAGCAATTCTTTCGAGAACAAATCCAGGAAAAGTCAGGCCTCAGTACAAGTCTGAATTGATTAGGTCTCGGTCTCGTGAACTTGGTCTCGGTGACTTCATTTGTTTCATATTCATACAGATAACTTCTACTTCCTGACACAATGATAACAGGCAAGTCACCGAGACCAAATCTGCGAGACTGCATCGTCCAAGTCTCGCGTACTCGCTCTGCTATGCGGTCTTGGTCTCTGTGGCTTTGCGTTTCGGACAGAGCTTGTGACGTCATTTGTCAAGAACGAGTACGCGAGACCGCATGAAATAGCCAATTCAGACACACCGGAAGTCGGCAAGTGTAAATATTTTAAAAAATTGTATGAGTAAATAAACCAAAAATACAGAAAAAAAATGTTTCTGTGGGTTTTCAAATGCTCAACAAACAAGTCTCAGTTCTCACAGAGTGCCTGATGCTTCGTAACATGCAAGTATCATACAAGTAATCATACAAGTATCATACAAGTACATGCAAGTAACATACAGATAACTTCTGCTACCTGACATAATCACGGTACCGACCGCCATTTGATAACAGGCGAGTCACCGAGACCAAGTCTGCGAGACTGCATCGTCCAAGTCTCGCGTACTCGCTCTGCCATGCGGTCTTGGTCTCTGTGGCTTTGCGTTTCGGACAGGACTTGTGACGTCATTTGTCAAGAACGAGTACGCGAGACCGCATGAAACGGCCAATCCACACACGGCCCGAGACAGAGACGGGCGCCGAACCTTGTGCGTGTCGGCAGACATGCTGGTGACGCCGTCGACGCCGAAGTCGAACGGCGGCAGCGGGAATCCAGCGTGGCGCATGAAGGCGACGACGAAGCCGCCGAGACAGGCGTCCACGTGGACGGGCACGTCGTAGCGCAGCCCGAGGGCCGCGATCGCCTGGATGTCGTCGCTGGTGCCGTACGGGTAGTTGGGCATCGAGCCGACCAGCTGCGGGCGGGGAGGTCGAGTTGAGGTTAGGTTAGGTTAGGTTAGGCTAGGTTAGGTTAGGTTAGGTTGGGATAGGGGGTGTCACCTTCACACAAGTAGTGCCAAGGACCCCTATTTTGTAACTTTTTCCAAGTGAGATGAAAAGAAATGACAGTGACAACTCCAGGGTTTCCTATGTTATCATATGGAACAAATGAACGTTCTCACTCCTAATTCATTTCATCTCACATCTGAAAAGTGACAGAATCCAGATTAAATATTTTGTCTTTTTATAACCAAAACAAAAGCAATTGAAATTTTTAAAAAATGTTTGTCCATCAATTGCCGTTTTGTCATAATCTTTCCAATTTCTAAAATAAATTCCGAAATTGTTATATCGCTTCCAAATTTTAATATTGCGAAGTGATCGCTATCAAAATTCACTACCGAATGTTTGAAGCGAATCGGTGCTTCGGGAAGGTGATTACGGCCAAAAAACTATTCCCAGGGATTAATAAATGGAGACTTATAAAAAATAAAAAATGAAAGTCATAGTGATTCGTAGTGACAACTGACACGTAATTCTATATTCATACATTTCTAATTTATTTTTAAGACCGTGCCCCACTGTGTCCTGCAGTATTTGAATTGAAATGTTTAAAAAGGTAAATTAAACCCAGGAGACTCTCCGTACATCTCCGTACATCTCCGTATCTCGACTCACCATGCACGTGTTCTTGTTGATCGCGCGGCGCATCGCGTTGACGTCCACCTTGCGCGTGACGGGGTCGACTGCGACGTGCGTGATCTTCATCGCGAAGTACGCGGCCGCCTTGTCGAACGCGGGGTGCGCCGTCACGGGCAGCACGATCTCGGGCCGGCGCACGCCGCGGCTGCGCGCGTAGTCGCGGTACGCCTTGCACGCCATCAGGATCGACTCGGTGCCGCCCGATGTCATCTGCAGTTCAAGGCGGTCGACACTTAAAGGGGCGGTCGACACTTAAAGGGGCGGTCGACACTTAAAGGGGCGGTCGACACTTGGCGGGGCGGTCGACACTTGGCGGGGCGGTCGACACTTAAAGGGGCGGTCGACACTTAAAGGGGCGGTCGACACTTAAAGGGGCGGTCGACACTTAAAGGGGCGGTCGACACTTAGCCAAAGGGCGTTCCAAAGGTCCTTGTTGTTAAGGGCCCGTATTACAATATATTTCAACTCTGGGTTCAGCGTCTAGCTCTCAGAAACAGGTGAACTCCACGGCATCCTATTGGCGGGTGCCATGACAAATAACTTAACTCCTACTTTAATTCTGGGTTGAGGCACTTGTAATACCAGGCCTAAGAAAACTATTCCCATTTGGTACTACCTAGCATCTTATTTATAGAACAGTAAAAAAATAACTTTCATTGGGATTTTGCATGGTTTTTTTAAAATGTAGGTAGGTAAAATTTCATTTTTGGATTATTATTGGACTTTGACAGGATCATTAGAATTTAGGAAGCCTAGATTATGAAACAACTATTGGTTCTTTTGTTCACGTTTTTAACGTCAGTCGAGCTATCACCTTTGATAAAGTAACTAGCATATGCTACAAAACGTCGGGAAACCAGTGAGACTTTTTATTTAGCATTCAAATCCCAGTTTGAAATAGTTTCTTTCAAAAATAGTGCTAAAGATAGGATAAAGTAGGTACCTACCTAGACATGAGTCTAAGAAATTTAATGTACCTACTCAAGGCGTTTGCCGTTTAGCGGGGCGTTCTAAAGTCGATGTTATTAGGGAAAACTATTCTCATTTGGTAGGTACTGTTCTCCTATTTGTATAACAGTAAAAACTTACTTTATACTTTTCTAAAAAATCAAAAAAAATTTTACTTCCTATCTCTATTTTTGTAAATCCGATAAAAAAATTGACTATCAAATAAACATTTTCCCCAAGTTAATTGTTATTTGCTTCTTTGGGGTATATTTATAAAAAACTATATATTAATACGTCAGGAAAAAATTAATTTGGGACTTAATGGGTTAAACTGGTTATTCAATGGTTTGAGCAAGTTTTTTTGAAAATTAATGCTTACTTTACGAAACCAATGGAAACCAGCCTCCGAGCATCTTATGCTCGAAAACAGTTCGGTACTTTGAATATCAATGCATCCTTATTTCGCTGTTTCCATAACAAATAATGACGCTTTCATTTTCATTATTAGTCGAGGCTTAGCCACTAGCCACTAGCAGTAGCGAGCAAACCAAACTGACAGGTGCTGAAAAGGACTCGAATGATTAAATTAAATCCAACTAAAAAAATGTAGGTACAATAACATTGGATATTGGACCAATAAACAAAATGACTTCCAATCACAAAATATTAAATACCTACAGGTAATACAACATGTTAATGAGTTAATTATCCTCCTTGCACATGTATCCACTTCCACTATCATCATAATCAATTTAGCAAGATTAGCAAAGAAGACATCTCTTATCACTTTATTTTTTAGGTTTTTTTTTACTTTTAAAGATCAGCCTGTGAATGGAATTAAGATAGGTACTAAATAAAATTGAATAAAATCTGTGTTCTAGCTTCTGGCAAACAACTTGGATTGTATTACATGATAAGATTATTTATTTAATGCTTTGCAAGGTCAGGTTGGCTTGTCAGATTCAGCGTAAGTACCTAGTAAGGTGCCTTTAACCTTTTAGTCACTAATAACTTCAAGGTATGCAAATTGAATTAGATACGTGTCAAGAACATTGAACCTCTACCTCGTCTTATTGAATGACAGCAAGATAACTCATATCTTATCAAAATTCAAACCTAATTCAGCTAAGAAATCTGGGCCCAATGCCTAGTTTAAAATATCGTTTGATAGTTTGATACAGTCTCTTCAGAAAAGGATCGATTCAGTATTTGGTGGAGTCTTAAAACTCAAAACATAGCAACCAAACTTTCCAGTTAAAGCAAGCTGTGATATTGCAGAGGTGAATCCAGAGCTCTGCATAAAAATAATGATTCATAGGAATTGATATTTTAACTGACTGATTTTTAAACTGACAACATTTATTATGAAATTGCATAATAATATGGACCATTGATAAAGTCTATAGCTAGACCTTTCCATGCAAGGTGTTAATTTAATTTTTACTTTTATTTTACTCTCTGTACGCCTAGGTAGTACCTTATGATTTCTCCATAGAGCAAAACAGTGTTATTTTTGCCAAACCCCAAGGACAATTTTGCATGTTAGGCATATAAATGCTTTATAACAACAATAATAAGTACCTATGTAGGAGGTACGCTATATATACGCAATACCTACCTACCACATGAGACATCCATCTTCTTGTCCTGCTATTGGTTGGCAAATTTATGATAGTACCTAGTGCCTAGTTAATTATATTATGCAGCAAGTAGCAAGCACAGTTTCAAAGAAATTGTGCCTACCTACCCACCTACCTACTGTAAATCCTACTGTAATGGCACCAGTAAATAATTATGTTACCTTCTATAAACTTTGCTCTGGCCAATTATCTGATAAGTAGTGACACACAGTAAAACATGAGGATAGATACTGGGTGGATTTATTGTGAAAAAGGCTGAGATTTGTCCTGAAGCTAGCAGGTTGTAAATGTTTAAAAAATGTTATAAGTAACTGAAAGTACAGGTTTCTAAATATCTGGAGGTTAGATATTAGGTACAGCTTCAATATGGGGAGACATTTGGCAAACGTACCTACCTACCTCCCAAAGGAGGTAGGTGTACCCAGCTGAAAGTAGCTTGCCCATTTAGGGGCCATGGAAAATGGAAATGCTATCGATAAAACATCAACAGCACATCGATAATTTTACAGGTTCCCTATCAAAAATTTTTTAACGGTGGTTCGTGTGATTAACATCTTGTATGTATTAAGTAAGCTCACCGTTCCACAGGATTCAGGGCCACCGTGGAATAAGTTGGCAGTCATCCGAACAACTTCCGCCTCCATTTTGCAAATCCCAGGGAAAATATCGGGGTGCAGAGGATTTGTGTAGGAAGCCAAGCCGTAGACTTCCGTTAACAACTTGATCAGTACGGGGTCGAAGTTATAAACAGCACCCGAAACAAATCCTGCAATGAAAAGATTAAACTTTTAAAGCTTCGAAGGAAGGAAGATGCCGGAAAAATGTGCAGCCGAACCGAGATACAAACCCGGGATCTCCTGCTTGCCGGGCAGGTACTCTACCATCTGAGCTATTCGGGTACAAATTCTCCCTGCTTCGTCGGGTGGGACATGGGGTCTCCGAAGGAGAGAGGCCGAGTGACTCGGCCTCTAATTGTAACGCATCTGGGGCGAGCGATCTACTCGTGCCTCGCAGACAGAACCGTCTGCCACTAATCCAATTTATCCTGGTTTCTGCTCAGGAGAGCTGGGTTGTTGCTGTTTTTGGTTTTTCTGGAAGCTTAATGCAACTTAAAACTACATGCAGAAGCTAATTAAGCTTTTCAATGTAGTGGGAATGACAACTGAATGTCATAATAGATCTGTAAGTACGGTAGGTTTATAAATGACTGTGTAGGTAGCTATTTAATTGCAACAGTTAGATTGTGCTGGCATGTGTCACCGTGAAAGCTAATGCCACAAGGAGGAAGTGTTCAGAAGGTAGTATAATAATTGCACCAAATTACATACAGAATTGTGGTCTACTTGTAGCAAGAAAGAAGACAGGGAACCTGCAAAATGTTTGTCTACAATAACACGGAGCTGACATGAGAATTTGGGCATTGGCTTCTTAGCCATACATTTTCTATAGGATATCTAGGTAACACGTGAAGGTATTTAATGAGGTAAATGGCACTTTGAGATGATTTGAGCATTTCCAAACGTTTTGCCAAAATTAAAATTTAACCCATCTCACCTCCATTCCAATTGTAGTCTCCTGCATGCAAATGTCCAACCACATCTTTCACTATATCTTCCTGGCTTCTTCCTTTCAGTGGTAGCGTTGTAGTGTACGATATTTCTTTATTGCGGTGGATGACTTCTTCTTCGAAAGACGAATTAATCTTTGCCAGTTCAGTTTCTATTTTGTTCCTCACGGCAGGTATATGCCGTGCTAATCGAAAAACAGTCTTCTTCCCTCTAGACACTATACCTAAAAATTGCATTCATTTTGTTAGTTGCAAAGAATAAAAACCTAGTTTGAACGCAGTTTTGCGGAACTGAGGTTAGAGAACCACTTGTTGTTAGGTATCCAAGTACCTAAGTGCTATGTTGGTACATTAAAGCTATAGTGCTCCAGAAAATGACATAATAATTATATTACTGAATTGCTCTCAAATAATATAGTACTTACTTTCTTCTTGAAATACAAAATTCCAAGTCCAAACACCAGCAAGCACACTGCCAGCAGTGATCGTAGCTATTTGCCATGGCTCTTTTTTATCAAAAATATTATTCACAAACAATTTAACCGACTCGGTCCCCAGCGTGAAACACCTTCCTGGCTCCATGCTAGATAAATCAATGACTAGCTGAAAAATACACGTAATTGCATGCTACGATTGTCGGCGACGGTCGGTCGGCTAGTACAGAACTGTCATCACTATCATCTTGTCAAGTTATAACTTATTCCAAGGCTGCAGTGTTGCCAGACTGATGGCGATACAGATCTTGCAAGAAATACCAATTTTCACAAGAAAATCCCTACTCATGTTAAATTGTCAAAACGAGCCGTAAATGCAAAAAAATTCAAGCGCGCACTGTTCTTTTAAGCCTACGAGCTATAAACTACGTTTTGTTTAAAAGTGCCTTTGAGAAGCGCGCGCTTTTTTCAAACTTTGCGAAACCTCCGAAACCCCTTTACAAAAAGACTGAAAATCCCTTTCTTTCTTGCACTTTTTGCACTTTTATTGTACTATACAATCAAGGGCTGGATGCCAAGAAAGGGAAGTGCTCTCATAGTCAGTGTAACGTCAATTGCTTTGGGAATAAATATGAAAAACCTCTCATATTGAGCATCACTTCTGCTCGATAACCGCGTCGCAGGGTCGCCCAAGCCGCGAAGTGACGTCCGCTCAGCTGATATCTCAGCTCCGAATCTCGGATCACAATTAACACCTGCGGAAGAGGAAATAAAGTATAAAAGCATTACAAGATTGAACAACTGATGATTTACATGGGATTTGTAAAAGACTGGCAGGTTATTGAGCAATCGCAATGCAGCGTGTTGAGAAATATTGTTGCTATAGTTTGGTAGGTGCGACTCATGCCAAGTTGTGGGAATGTGACCTGTAAGATACCAATGATGGACATGAGCAAGAGGACCCACCCTGACGGAGGGGCAGGGGGGGGGGGGCAAGCCTTGCCGGGCGGCTTGGGCCTCCGTTACGCCACTGCATGTGATTAGCCTGCCAGATCTTTCTTATTCACTCACACGGTTTCTGCAAATATATATTTATACACGCCACCGGGTTTCCCATCCGTCATAGTTTCACCAGTATAAATATTACAATTATTATTTCTCTGCTTGAACCTCGACCCTTGCCATTCATGTATCAATCATGATGTGGCTTCATCAAATACGTAGAAATGTGTTTATAATCTTCTTAAAGTGTTTGTTAAAACTGAAAAACATCGCAGACCACTTTACATATCCAGAAACTATATATACGAACATAGTTTCTGTTCATTTGCATAGAGCACGTTTATTTTTGTTTTCTCGAGAAACATCAATATTAGGTACTCGGTTTATAATATACTAGGGCGAACGCAATTTGTGTTGCGTTGAAGATGAGCGTAGCGATTTGTAGAGCAGATTAAAAGGTGAATGTAGAAGGATGGTAGAAGACCTACCTACTACGAAAACAACGGAGCACCATGCCGAAATCGATATTGGGAAAATTTGAAAAAAATACGCACTTAAAAAAAAAATCCGTACTTTAACTTGCCCAATTGTCGAATATTGCTCTTTTTTCTGCTTTGACAGTGAAGGGTATGGAGGATTTTCTTGAAAAACGCATGGGGTCTAAGTTGAGAACAAAGGTAGACACCCTGAAAATTCCACCCCAATCAAAGCAGGCGTTTGGTCTGTAGAGCGCGCGCAAACACACATACCAAAAAAAAAACACACACACACACACAAGTGTTTTTTTTAGCAGTAGTGAAATTGATGATTTCGCTTCGCTCGCTACGCTCATCAATAATTGAATGTAAATTGCAATGAAAAAAAAAACAAAAAGAACAAAAAACAAAAAGAAACAAACGAACACAAACGTGTTTTTTAACAGTAGTGAAATTGATGATTTCGCTTCTCTCGCTTCGCTCATCAATAAGTGCGTATTTTTCCATAATTTTTCCAACTTCGAATATTGCTCTTCGAATCCATCGAAACTACATCGAAATATCACACCAGCTTTGTTGAATTCTAGTTTGTCAGAAATTTTGTCAATTTTGTGCAGGCAAGTTATTGAAAGTAATTTTGGAAAAAAAAAATGCGCACTTTTAGAAAAATTTCCGTATTTTTCGGAATTTTCCTGATTGCGAATAATGGTATTTTTTCTGATTCGAAGGGAGGGGGTATGGAGGAATTTATTGCAAAAAGCAGGGGGTCTAAACTGAGAACAAAAGTAGACACCCTGAAAATTTCATCGCAATCGAAGCTGGCGTTTGGTCTGTACAACACACATACAGACAAAAAAAAACACACCTTTTGTTTTTTAACCAGTAGTGAAATTGAAGATTTAGCTTTGCTCGCTTCGCTCATCAATAAACATTCTCCTGCTTTCTTAAAACCCATTTTAAACAGTACTACAGCACTTACATTCAGATAATAATATCCTGATAAGAATAATTGGTGAAAGAATATTCTTGAAGACATTGGCACGATCGATTTTGTCACTCAAACAGTCTAAAAAAGTAGTTTATCTAGAGCCCACTAGTGGGCTGGTAGAAAATCAATTTAAGAAATATTTGCATTTTTTGCTGTATGAGGTTTAAGGGTGATAAGCCAGCATGCAAGTGTTTTTTGCAATTCACACAATATGTTAAACTTAGTCAGGAAATTAACGGTAAGAACATTCTTTAGAATCGAATATTTTTAATGCAATTTGTTATGATAGCGGGTCATACTTTTACATTTCGTCCGTAAACCAAGCTGCAGAATACCCTTACAAATACAACTAGATGCTACTTTTTCAATTTTTACCAATTAAGGGTACAGATTTTTCCTATAAATTAATGAAAACACAAATCTGGAGCTTTTAACTAACCCCGCAATTTGTATAAGAACCTTGATTGTTGGTATTCCTAATAACTGACATTTAATTTTTTTACTTTTGGTTTCGTATACTTTAATTTTACACATTATGTCGATTCTACTTATTTTTTAGGCCTGTACTTTGCCACAAAACGTAATATTTTTCTAGATAAAAGTCGCGAGTTTGCTGAATTGTTTTTTCATGTTTTCCCCAATCATCATCACGTGCCAACGATAAGCATTATTATATGCATCACACATGGTAACTTTGTCACACAATGATTGCCAGTAAAAGTTATTTCAGGTTAAAATGAGTAATTTACGACGATATCGCACGTGACCTCGAAGGGACATTTGATAAAAAAATAGAATGCCATGCAACGGCTTAAGTATGTGTCGTTAGTTTCGTATTCGATGAATAACAGAAGCGGCCATGCAATTTCCAGTGACAGTTGGCTAATTATTCTTCATGTGTTCAATTATCGAAATTTCGGAGTAATATTGAAATCATCTGACCAAACAATCGCATCTCGAAATGTTTCTTCTTGTGTACCAACTTCTGGTGCTATACATAATAAGCCTATCAGATGTGGCACATCAGTTAGTTACCGAAGACTTCTCTCAAAAAGAGCCCTCAAATAATTGGTCACTAGACAACGTCAGCGTCCAAACATCTTCAATCAACGTGCCTGGATCTCTGTCAACGTCACCAAAACCAATATCCGTCAATAGAGAATATCTCCCGAATTTAAGACTCCAACTTGAATCTCCAGCCGAGGTTGCTTTCCAAACAACAACTTTAGCAACAGACGTTCTCATAGCAAGTACCAAACAGAAAACTGATTCTCAGTCAAATACTTGGATTGATTGCACATCTTCCCATGCAGCTTTGCAGCTATTTATAGCGCAAAATAAGATTTTGGAGCAGTTGCACAATTTCACACAAGCAGAGGTAGACTGGCCCAAACTTTCCCAGCTGATGGACACAATTGCTGCTTTTGATTGTGATCTCCCTCAAGAATGCAAACTCTGTGGAGAAACGGTTACACCGATCAAATACGCAATATCAAACGCGGTGGAACACATGGTGTTAAAGGACTATAACAATACTGAGCGAAAAAATGTTGTTTTCAATTCAATGACGGTTACCATAAAGGTAATAGAGGAACTCCAACTTCAACCGGAACAATATCGTAAAGACTTTCACGGCCATTCGATACATCGTACAGAACTGTTTGACATATCCATTGTGTGTTTGGTTTCAAAATCGAAATTCCCTGCTTTCGTTATTTACCCGCCGAATGCGACCTCTTTGCGGCCACTTCCGCTATCAAAATTCCCGGTTGGAAATTTCCAGCTTATCGACATGACCCTGATTCGCGTGCATGAAGTCGAAGACACCTTGCGCTCGGAGTTTGAGTTTCTGGACATGGTCATTCTTCAGTGGGTTTCGAATGAAACACAGGCCAACATGCAGAAACGATGCGCACAGTGGGACTACTCGTCCGAGAGCTGGTCGTCCCACAATTGTCGAATCGTCGAGGCGATTAGAGACTACGAAGATTTTCCCGAAGGAGACAGAAAATGTTTTTGCGACGCGAAACTCGACCAGAAGTTATTCGAGTACATAATGTATGAGTACGAAGAGGATGTCAGTGATTACTATGAATATACGTATGATACAATAAATAACGCGTCAGACGTGGCTGAACTGAAGGAATTTGAATTTAAAATACACGAAGTGTCTCTTAACACTACTGAAGAATCTTTCTCCAACTTTCTCCACCAACTGTTGTATAATGTGATGCTATTCGATTCAGAGATTCTGATTAACAACAGCAGTGCCAGTGTCCTTGACGACATCGGCACGATCCTCGCGAACGTGGAACCGGATAGAGGCTTCTTCATCGGCCTGCGAAACGACGAACTTTCCAGCTACGTGATGAAACTCTCCGAGTACCCATATGACACGCCCATTGCCTTCGGGCTGTATCACGAATACACAAAAACCTCTGCAGTTTTCCGATCTCAAGAAATCAACAACAACGTTTTGTTTTCAGCCGCCATGGAATTTTCGTTGCTGTTCTCAGGGACAGTGGTCTTCGAGAACAAACGCTACGCGTTCCTTCTCTATCCGGCAAACAAGTTCTTTAAGCCTGTGGAATGCATCGACGGCCACAAAGTTTTGCTATCACGTGTGGTC
Source organism: Nemoura dubitans (assembly GCA_921293005.1). Lineage (NCBI taxonomy): Eukaryota > Metazoa > Arthropoda > Insecta > Plecoptera > Nemouridae > Nemoura > Nemoura dubitans. The sequence goes on along the minus strand of OV121078.1, from coordinate 10,945,947 downwards.
GACATTGTTTTGACTCCGTTTCCAACGGTTCAAAACACGCTAGACCAGTTTGTGCATATGTTCCTCGGCGACGAAAACATCACTTACTTTAAAACAATCCAATTTGGTTGTGCCTATTGGAGCACAGCCCTGGGTAACTGGACAACAAAAGACTGCCGCCCAGACCCCGACCTCTACCGCAGTGTCTGCACTTGCAGCCTGTCGGCAAATTTCAATGAATCTAGAACTCGGGCGAAGTTCATCAACTTTCAGTACCAAGATGCCGATTTCCTCGCTGACGATGGTAGCACCAATGTGGACTACCAGGACGCCGAGTTTTTTGAAGGTGCGATATTTGGGATCAATCTACTAAAGAAATATCCATTTAATAACCAAACTGTATCAGAGGATGTTTATTGGATAAGCTCCGTCCTCATTCTTACCGACGGGACGTACAGGATTAGTGATACCGAAAAATCTCAACTGCTTCAAGACATTAGAGAACCACTTATGAGCAACGACTGTAGTACAATGCAAGTAGATAGTCATATGCCAGAAGGCTTTGGAGCGTGGTGCTTTGACTTTGGTTCAAATATCTTAAATCATTCAGAGACAGCGTTCGTGTACCCAATAATCGGCGATACCGAGCGGAAGTACCACACACTTCTCAATTACAATGCCTCATATGTGTTTTGCAACAGTTCACTGCTGGCGATTCATGTGTTGTTGTCAGTACTCACGCAAAATGAACGCTTCGCATTTATAGTCTACAATTACGACATCTCCTTGAAGCCTCTGCCTGATCCCGAAGGCAAGATCATCCGCAGCCGTATGATCGACTTCGTACTTGTGCCTAGGAACGATACGGTCGCCGCTGACCAGTTCGTAGAGATGTACATGGACCATTCCGACTACAACTCGACTCTTGGTTGCGCTTACTGGAGCCAGATATTGGACGACTGGACCACCCTCGGATGCGATATGGTCACGATCAATTCGTTGTCAGTCTGCAACTGCAGCGTGGCCAGCAACATCCACCAGCCGCGTTATGGAGGTCAGTACATCTTGTTCATGTACACTGACTGCATCTTCGACGAACAAATCTACATCAGTTTCGGATCCGAGGACCTTACTGACTGCGACATCATAGTCAGCCAAGGACGTGCACTCATTCACAACGCCTCTCAAATACCACTTGACCATCTGCTTATCGTTAAAATGTTAAATGTGTATGTGAAAGTTTTGACTTATTTCCGTCTTGAACACGACCAAGTGGCATTATTGCAGATCTGTAGCGACCTTGAGCTGGCTCTAGGTCGTTACTGGCTAGACTTTTCCAAACAAGTTCTTCACCGTTTCGGCGTCCAAGGCTCTTGGAGCGCGAAAACCGCAGATGTAGCTAACGACTTATTCTCCAACGCTGTGATCACCGGCAGTGGCACAAAGGCAATACCCGTTGTGTCCGACATGGCCGTCGCAGTGGTGGGCTTTATTGTGCCTTATGAAGACCTAAAGCCTACTGGAGTGTACATTGCTAGAACACAGAGAGAACTTCAAATCGAGTACAACACAAGACGACTCGATGTTTGGAAAGAAAATCCATTGTTTGCATGGTCAGTTGTTGACGCCAATTCGTTTTATCTATTTCGGTTTATTCTTCTTGTATATCCTCTTAACGTGTCCCCGTACCCAAACTCAATGACATCTTGGCCGATATTCAATTCACGTCAAGTGGATATATTCGTAGATGCTGACAAGCCTGGGAATAAGGCTTATTGGCTAAATATGTCTGCTCTTCACCAACAAGTGATAAAAATCGAAGTTTACTTTCAGCCGACAGAAAATCCAAAAGACTACGTCCGAGTCGAATGCGCAGCTTGGGGTGACGTCAAAAGCAGCTGGACCAGCGAAATCTGTTCGATGAAGAACGAAAACAATTTCACGTTTTGTCGCTGTGACATCACAAACCGTAGCGTGTCAAGAATCATCCTTTATGAGTTCGCGGAAATAACAAACTTTTCCATTCTTGAACACTTCAGTGGTACAAACATTGTGTACCTAATAGGCGCGTCACTCTCTCAAATTGGGTTCGCCGTTATCTTCGCCACCGCCGTTCTTTTCCCAGGCTGGCGAAAACAGCTCGGTAACAAGATTCTGGTTCAACTAACGATATCATCCTTCTTATATTTAACCCTAGCGATGTTCCGCGAAACTCATCTGATCTTCGCAGACACCAACCACGGAAACATACCGCTGATCGTGTTTACCATTTGCGTTCAGTACACTCGACTAGCCCACTACTGCTGGGGACTGGCGATGTCCGTGCTCCAATATCGTCGCTTCTCCAGCATCGCCGGAGCGTCAACTACCTCGCATCTTCTCCTCAAGGTCAGTCTGCTGGCTTGGGGTGCTCCACTCGTGCCCTTGATTGTCCTGCTCACGTGGAACCAGAACGATCACTTCAGCACCCCGGATAAGCTCACGCACTACATGCTTTTCTTGGTGCCTGGAGCCATTATCACTGTCCTCAACATCGGTCTGCTGGTAGCCATCATTGGCACCATCACCAAATGCTTCGGTTTCAAGGAAGACGAGAACCTCCAGCGTCATGGCGTGGATTCCACCGACGTGATGATACGTTCGCTCAAGCAGGCGACCATGATGTTCTTTTTGTTCGGCGTCCCGACGGTGTTCGAGATGTTCAACGGTATCTGGGGGTACAGCCTCGTCGTCGAGTACTTCACCAAGGTGCTGGACCCGATTCAAGGCTTCGTCCTGTTTCTTTTCTTCGTCGCGTTTGACGACAAGACCCGAGGTCTTTGGGAGGAACGGTTTCCCTGCCTAAAATATTGCACCCCTGTCGCGAAGAGATCCGCAGTCCGCACGACAATGTCAATTCGTTGATTTGTATAGAGTGGTATTTAAAACAGTAGGAAGTAGTCAGAGGAGTGGGTTAGACAACGATTGCATATGGTTTATCATATAAGCGTTATTTCACTGTTCTCTAAGTGGACAGAAGGACACATGTTTTGGATTGAACATGCAGTGTAACTTAATAATATTATATTGTTAAAAGAAATGTATAATTTTTCTTTGTGTTTGAGGGTGTATATAATCAGGTTCATGTAAAATGTAAATATAGGTGGGTAAATTACATTATTTTGATTATTATTGGACTTCGACAGGGTCATGAGAAGTTACGAAGCTTTTAGATCAAATATACCGTTATATTTAAACTTCGCTTATAATTCGGGAAACTCCCACCAAATAGCATGGGCTGGATTGGCGATACCAGCTTCAGCGCTATCCGAATACCCAATCTAGCATTCCAATCGTTTGTTAGTAAGCTTTTTAGACGCTTTTAAATATATTTCCGTACTTTTCAAAACCTTCCCAGTTTTCTAATATTGCTCTTGCTTCTGCTTTGAACAGAAGGGGCAAGGAGAATTTTCTTGAAAAACGCAGGGGGTCTAAGTTGAGAACAAATGTAGACATCCTGAAAATTGCATCACAATCGAGGCCTGCCTTTAGGTCTGTAGAGCTCGCGCAAAGACACATACAAAATGTGCATTTCTTGAAGGTGTCGTCGGCTTATATCAAAGAATTTATTTTACATTTCGACGTGAGGAAATCACCAGGGATAGCCAAAATAAGAACAATCGATCTAATAAATTCAGCTGATGCCTTGAGCCCGATCATTGCGCACTTGGTCAACACGTCTGTACGTACAGGTCAAGTTCCCGCCAAAATGAAACTCTCTGTTGTTAAGCCAATCTATAAGAAAGGAGATCACAGATCCTTCTTGAATTACCGTCCAATCTCTATTTTACCAATTTTTGATGAGCGAAGCGAGCGAAGCGAGCGAAGCGAAATCATCAATTTCACTACTGCTAAAAAAAACACTTGGTGTGTGTTTGTTTGTTTGTTTGTTTTTGTTTTTTTTTTGTTTTTTTGTATGTGTGTTTGCGCGCGCTCTACAGGCCAAACGCCTGCTTCGAGTGGGATGAAATTTTCAGGGTGTCTACTTTTGTTCTTAACTTAGACCCCCTGCGTTTTTCAAGAAAATCCTCCACACCCTTCACTTTCAAAGCAGAAAAAAGAGCAAAATTCGACAATTGGGCATGTTTGGAAAAGTACGGAAATTTATTTAAAAGTGCGTATTTTTTTCAAATGTTCCCAATTTCGATTTGCCTTTAGAAACCATCAAAACCAAATCGAAACATCACACCAGATTTTTCCCAATAAAAACCAACCCAATAAAACCCAATAAAAACCCTTGGGCATATAATACATCTATGTGTTAACATGCACAATGCTCAATGATCTCAAAATGAGCATATTTCCGCTACCCGACAGCTCAGACAGAAACAAAGAAAGGTCAGAATCGTTTACATTTTCAAGTGATCAGAAGTTTTGAGAAAGCATTGGTCCGGCTTGCTGCTCCATGATTTGCATAAGCTTCTTGCCTTAATCTTTTTTTTGCGCTATATACAAACCGCTACGCTCATCTTCAACGCAACACAAATTGCGTTCGCCCTAGTGTAATACTACGTTGGACACACGACAGCGATTTGGTAATTAATGCCGAAAAGACAAAACTGATTCACATATGCTCTCCTTACATACGACAAAATATGGACACCCCCGTGAATATAGTATGTAATTCAGTGGACTGCCTACATCATATGGCAGCTTGTTGTACATCTTGTTTAGGCTGTGACACACTAACAGAAAATGTATCAACTCATGTGTATTTAGGAATCACAATAGACCGACACTTCACCTGGCGCCCCCACATCGACAAACTTTGTGCGCGCCTGCGAGCTTGTTGATGAGCGTAGCGAGCGAAGCGAAATCATCAATTTCACTACTGCTAAAAAAAACACTTGGTGTGTGTTTGTTTGTTTGTATGTGTGTTTGCGCGCGCTCTACAGGCCAAACGCCTGCTTCGAGTGGGATTAAATTTTCAGGGTGTCTACTTTTGTTTTCAACTTAGACCCCCTGCGTTTTTCAAGAAAATCCTCCACACCCTTCACTTTCAAAGCAGAAAAAAGGGCAAAATTCGACAATTGGGCATGTTTGGAAAAGTAAGGAAATTTATTTAAAAGTGCGTGTTTTTTTCAAATGTTCCCAATTTCGATTTGCCTTTAGAAACCATCGAAACCAAATCGAAACATCACACCAGATTTTTTCCAATAAAAACCAACCCAATAAAACCCAATAAAAACCCTTGGGCATGAGTTACATCTATGTATTAACATGCACATTGCTTTATGACCTCAAAATGATCATATTTCCGCTACCCTACTAATCGGACAGAAGCAAAGAAAGGCCAGAATCGTTTACAATTTCAAGTGATCAGAATTTTTGAAAAAGCAATGGTCCGGCTTGCTACTCCATGATTTAGGCTTCTTGCCTCAATCCTTTTATGCGCTAAATACAAATCGCTACGCTCATCTTCAACGCAACACAAATTGCGTTCGCCCTAGTATATATCAATTATATCACATAAAATGTATTCTCCCGTATACAGAGCTCCGCAATGTTTACTGCGCGATCGCTGAATCTCTGATAAGGTATGGGCTCATAGTGTGGGGTCAAGCATCACAAGGACATTTAAATTTATTACGCTCGATTCAAAATCGCATGATAAAGCTATTAATACCTGCAAATCACGACCCCAATCGTTTAGAACAAATCAAAAGGTACAAAATGTGTCATCTTCTACCTTTCCCAAACCATTTAATTTATTTATACAAATTAAAATAATATTTTACTGTAAAAGATCTCGACACAAATAACTGCAATACTCGTCTGCAACTTAGTCCTCGCTATAAAACCCCGCTCCACCAAAATAAGTACGGAAAAAGACAACTGTCAATTCTACTTCCTTCAATTTTTAATAAGATATCTCCTCATTTGCGAAATATAATGAAGTACTCCGAAATCAAAGTGTGGTTACTAAATATCTATGATTATTAAAAGTTTGTAAAAATGATTTTACTTCAATAATATGTAACAGTTCGGTGTTTGGTTGGTTGTTATTATAGTTTTTTCTTTTTTTTTGTGTCTGAGTGACCAGCGCTTCATAATATGTAGTATATATGCTTATATTTAATATATATATATATATATATATATATATATATATATTTGGTTTCGCCAGCGACATGTATCCAATTATCAAATCTATCATGTCTATCATGTCTAATCTATCATCAAATCTATCATGTCTATCATGTCTAATCTATCATCAAATCTATCATGTCTATCATGTCTAATCTATCATCAAATCTATCATGTCTTCCAGCGACATGGTATCCAATTATCAAATCTATCGAAATCCAACCGAATCCACCACCAAGAGATAGAAGAATGGAAATCATCAATCAACCAACAAGAACTGTATCGTCGAAGAAACCACGAAAACCCGTCCCTACAACAAGAGAAACAAGAAGCAGAACAAGAAACGTTTCGTAGAAATTTTATATGTGTTTTTTTACATTTTTGGTTTTTAGATTTTCTGGTTTTTTGACTCTGTTTCTTGTAGGTTTTGTTGATTTATATCCTAGGGACCCTGTGTTTTTTGGTATCTACCTAGTTTTTTCGTTTGTATTCTCAGAAAACTTTCCTGAAGATGCCAAGACATTTCCTTGGCGAAACGTCAAATAAATAAATATTCATAAACGTTTATTATCGTTGCAGTTTTTAACCGTAAAGCCTTTTTATCACATAAAATGAACTGCCAAAACTTTCAATCACTCATATATATATATATATATATATATATATATATATATATATATATATATATATATATATATATATATATATATATATATATATATATATATATATATATATATATATATATATATATATATATATATATATATATATATATATATATATATATTATATTATATCTCTCTGTTCTGTCACCATACTTTAGATTTAATCTACGGACAAGCTACGGCTTCGTAGATACCAAATGATTTTTCAAATAATTGAATGTAAATTGCAATGAATAAAAAAAGAACAAAAAGAAACAAACGAACACAAACGTGTTTTTTAACAGTAGTGAAATTGATGATTTCGCTTCTCTCGCTTCGCTCATCAATAAGTGCGTATTTTTTCATAATTTTTCCAATTTCGAATATTGCTCTTCGAAACCACCGAAACTACATCGAAATATCACACCAGCTTTGTAGAATTCTAGTTTGTCAGAGATTTTGTCAATTTTGTGCAGGCAAGTTATTGAAAGTAATTTTGGAAAAAAAATTAAAATACGCACTTCTAGAAAAATTTTCGTATTTTTCGGAATTTTCCTGATCGCGAATATTGGTATTTTTTCTGATTCGAAGGGAGGGGGTATGGAGGAATTTATTGCAAAAAGCAGGGGGTCTAAACTGAGAACAAAAGTAGACACCCTGAAAATTTCATCGCAATCGAAGCTGGCGTTTGGTCTGTACAACACAAATACAGACAAAAAAAAATCCAGTAGTTTTAACCAGTAGTGAAATTGAAGATTTAGCTTTGCTCGCTTCGCTCATCAATAAACATTCTCCTGATTTCTTAAAACCCATTTAAAACAGTACCACAGCTCTTACATTCAGATAATACTAGGGCTTCGCGAACGCAATTTGTGTTGCGTTGAAGATGAGCGTAGGTAGCGGTTTGTGTATAGCGGATTAAAAGGTGCAGGCAGCAGTCACAAGAAAACCATGGAGCACCAAACCTGACCATTGCCTTCTCGAAAATTCTAATCACTTGAAAATGTATACGGATTCTGACGTTCATTTGTTTCTCTTCGAGGTCAACAAAGCTGGTAACCAAGGAAACGAAGGAAACCGGACTCGTATTGAATCAGCCGTCAAATCACGAAAAAAAACACCACAAAAATGCTAATAAAAACCAATTGGAAAAACCTATCGAACTAAGATTTACAGGCATGATAAATATGTATAAGGTCAACATGTTTAGAAGTTTTGGTGAAGTTATGTTCAGAACTTTGAAATTTACAGGGGTTCAAAATTCTGAAAAAATCGAAAAATTTCGTAAAAATTGATTTATAAAAAATTTACTGAACCGATCTTTTTCAAAAACGCTGGAAGTCTAAGTTGTTAACAAAGGTAGGACTTTCTGTTCAGGCGTTTGGTCTGTAGAGCGCGCACAAACCAAAAAAAAAAAAAAAAACATACAAAGGTGCTCCGGGGTCTAAGTTGAGAACAGAGGTAGATACTCAGAAATGTTCATCCATGTCGGTTCAGGCGTTTGGTCTGTAGAGCGCGCACAAACACACACAAAAAAAAAAAAAAAAAACATACACAAGTGACTTTTTTCTGGGGTAAGTGAAATTGAAGATTTCGCTACGCTCATCAATTACGGCAATAATTTTTTGCCTTCATTAGCAAGACTTTGAAAAATATACGCAGGACATGCAGAAGAAATGAAAGTGCAGTTATGACAGGCAATTTCAACGGATCTCGAGAATGTCACCTAAAATTTTGTCCCATGTTTGCGTAGGCGAGATGTGAACCAAAAGAATGCAGCCATTTTCCTACCGTCAACTTGAGTGCAGTTGTTAGGAAACGCACTATGGATGAAGCCCAGTCGTAAGTTGTAGTTGTAATTAAAACCACTGTCCCTGACATCTTGATGATATCGTGAGAGATAGAGTGAGAGAGAGTTTTGTTTTTACATCGAAATGTTTACTTACAATATTGGTACAGTTTGTAAACAATATTTTCAAAATAAATACAACTTTCAGAATTTGAATCTCAGTGTCCCATTATATACAAAACGTATAGCTGCGTTGAATATCCACACAGAGTTTGCAAAATCTTGACGTGCCATTTTTTTAATATTCTAAAGTTAATCTGAAGTGAACCCTTTTACAATAAAGTTCTTGGTACTCAGGGACTTGTTACAATGATCTTAGTTTGCACGAGTAGCTTCTTATAGATAGTGCTTTTTGCTAAGTTAATTATGAAATTTGTCCGCGCCGAAGCTTTATCACCCTTATAGAAATTTGACCCAGATAGATTAGTGGAAAATTGGTAGAAGATTTTTAACGGACGGCTTGTTAATATAATATTCTCCTGTAGAAGATTCGTAGTAAAATTGTCATATTCTTTCCACATTTGAACATTCTAATGTCATGTGAAGACTATTGCCCCTGACGCCGTCACACCAGGGGCAAATGGGCGACGCCTGGACTCCCTATAGGTGGCGCCTAACAGAGGTCACCAACCTGTCGTGCAGGGAACCTGTCGTGCACGTGACATCCCCGTCCCCACCACCAATCGGGTAGGCACACACACTCGACCAGGCAGCCAGACATATATGCATAATATGTATGTGTAAAGCGAATGCAGTTATAAAATAAGATCACTTAACGTTAACTTTATAAGGGAAAAGCCCGTTTTGCTTTTGACTATCGCCTTTGCAAGGGTCACCAATTTCCAAGGGTCACCAAGATAAGTATATGACTCTGTGCTGCCTTCAAGATCAGTCACACTCGTCCAGTGGCAGAGAGGTTTAGCGATGCGTTCGACCGGTGCTGTGTTTCTCTTGTCGCTGGCTATTGTGCTCGTTTGTCAGCTGCAAGGTGCGTGGTACTTATATTAGAAGGGGTGGCTGCAGTAGTGGGCTATGCCACAAAACACAAAAGTAGAGATAATTGGACCTAATGTAGATATATCGTCGGAATTTAAAAAAATGAACGTATACATTGAAAATTTGGCTCATTGAATAGCTGAAATGTCACTGCAACTCAACAGACTAAAAAAAAAAATAATAATTAATGGCGACCGTTTCTGGACCTCTCATTGGCTCGTTTCAAATCTAGCAGTAATCCCGCATTAATTAAGCAAGTGGGATAGACCGGTTCTTGCCCAAACCGAAATGAAAATCTGAGTTTGCTCTGGAATTGAACAATTAATTTAAATTCACCGCATTTTTTGCGGGCTAGGCCGCTTACATATCCTGATAGAGCGCAGCACGGGGATTCCAAATCTATAAAAAAACTTGAAACGCGTTTTTGTGGCATGGCCCACTACTGCAGTCACCCATTCGATTACTAACAGTTTCTTTTTAAGTTCGGAAGAAAAGTATTGTTCTGTGGACTCCAGACATTGCACTGTCAATCATTCGATGCTCAGACAGTCAACCAAACAATGCAGGGACGGCCTGCGAATGTTGACTCCTTTGGCTCTTCTAACAGCAGGGGAGCCTCTTTGAGAGTGAAACACCGCTCTCATTCTAAACGTGAAAAACACTGTTTAGGCAATGCGATTGTTATTTTTTTTTTAACTATGGAAATTGCTACGGGATGTGATTCCCGGTTTGACCAACTTTTCTAACTTCTAGGGTGAGTTTTAAGCTACAGTGACTACTAGTGCTCCCAGCAGAATGGTATCTTCTTAAATCAAACGAAGTGTAGTGCGTGCAACAAACTGGGTTACAGCTGGCATTGTCAATGACACAATACCATAAACATTGGCACTGCCACCAAACAGAGACTCTGGATGTGCATGACGTCATGTTCGCGATTCTCTGATAGGTGCAGAGCCATTGTTGTGGTGTGATATTGCCTGTTGTAAACCATTGATTAGTAAACCCAGCTGCAAGCCCTTGCTGGGCAGGCAACCCACGCAACCTGTGTGTGTGGCGGGTTGCTTGGCTAGTCGGGCTTTCCCATCTGTGGTGAGGGGGTGGCTGTGCAGAAATGAATTGATGATTCACGATCGATGATGAATTGATGATTCACGATCGATGATGAATTGATGAAATTATGGATCGTACCCGTCGTAAAATATTCCCGTTCAGGATTCGAGGTGGTTATTGAGCTTGAATCCGATGCACGACAGTGAATCAAAATTTATTTATACTTGCCAGAAAAATGCGAATAAAAAGACAAGCTAATGAGTTGCGGCTTTGCATTTCAGTGTGTAGCACGGATTGACAGACACTTTGGAGCAGTGAGTCCTACATACAATTTTTGCTGCTTTGAGTTCCTTATAAATATATTTGAGCATGTTTTATTTTACCTATATCCGAAATTTCATCCAAAAATGAAAATTACATTGAAAAAATTAAAAATTAAAAAAAATTAAAAATTAAAGTTTGCCGGGTGAAGTCTAAAGAAGCCAGGAGTTTGGACAAAAAATGTCTTCCATGCGATTTATTGGCCGCTCTTTGCCAAATAAAGCCTCTCTAGGACGAACACGTCCATTTGGCTGACAATTTTGGTCACATTTCTTCATGAAATGTGGCAAATTTTGCACGGCACGTCCCAAGCATCAGCGTCGTGCGACTTTTTTTCCAGTGGCGTCGGCGTGGGGAGGATGGAAGAGCGTCGGCCACGAGATCTCCAAAGGTCTGTCGCAGGCGGGACGTGAGATTGAGTCGGCGGCCTCCAGGGTCGCCACTGAGGTGTCCAACGTAGCCAGTCAGGGGCAGCAAGAGGTCAAGAACTTCGCGCAGACAGTCAAAGGTAAGCCAAGGCACAACTGTAAGCTAGTACACAAAGGTAAGCCAGTGCACAAATGTAAGCTAGTACACAAATGTAAGCTAGTACACAAGTGTAAGCTAGTACACAAATGTAAGCTAGTACACAAATGTAAGCTAGTACACAAATGTAAGCTAGTACACAAGTGTAAGCTAGTACACAAATGTAAGCTAGTACACAAGTGTAAGCTAGTACACAAATGTAAGCTAGTACACAAATGTAAGCTAGTACACAAATGTAAGCTAGTACACAAATGTAAGCTAGTACACAAATGTAAGCTAGTACACAAATGTAAGCTAGTACACAAATGTAAGCTAGTACACAAATGAAAGCCAATACACAAATGTGAGCCAATGAATAGCCAATACACACCTATTTCCGATTTCAAGTCCTTAGGTCTGGGTCAGTCGGATTCCAAAGCGCAGTGTGCATTGGGAATCCGTCTCGTTCTCGGCCTCTCAGAGCGTTTCGGGCTCCGACGGGACCAGCCCTAATAGCTCCAAAAGCATTGGACAAAGCGTAATGTGTACTAGCAAATAAAGTCAGTCACAAAAGCAAATTAAATTTCTATAACACCATGTCTTTACTTCTCCTATCTTTAGAACAATAATTTTCAAAAAATCATTTCAAAATTGGTGTTTAAATTCCAAATAAAAGTTTCACAGTTCGATACCCAGTTTTTTTTCCCGCCTCCACTTGTCGTTCTGACCCCCCCCCCCCCCCCCCCCAATCCCACGATGCAGCCGTGGTCAAGCCCGAGCCCGAGCCCGAGCCCGACCCCGAGGAGGTCCCGTACGTGGCGCCCACGATCGTCCCCCGGCCGCCCGTCTTGCTCGGCTGCCCCGCACTGGACGACTCCACGCTGGACGTCACCTGTCTCAAAGACGGCCGCGTGGACTGCACACAGGCGAGTACCGCACCACCGATATGGGGACGACTGAAGCTATGACACGTCTCAGGTTCGGATGTCACAGAAAACCGCCTTTCTACAATGTTATAGTACCTGTCTTATGTCCCGAGGACCAGTGACTTCAAGGAAGCGTGTATACTACGTACATAACGCTGGGTTTACAGCTGGCAATTTTGGGGACACGATGTCTTCAACATTGGCTCTGCCACCAATTAGCGTATCTGGATGTGTGTGACGTCATGTTTACGACTCTGCCATGGAGTCCCTGATTGGTTCAAAGCCAATGTTGACGATATCATGTTACTAACATTGCCGGCTGTAGACCCAGCTTTAGACTAGACCAGCAACCGGGTACCGAAAAGCATGTCAAATTGAACGCCATCTTGTTTGGGACCATCATCCGTCTAGAATGTGTCACCGCTTGGCACAGTCCAACAGAAAACTTGCAAGACTGCTCTTCCAGAGGTAAAAGTACTTAAAAAAGGATGTATAGTAAGGTATTAATCGGATCTGGAATAGCAACAAGTAGTACATCCACAAGTGTTTCCTTAAACGATGTAAAAGGGTCAGGGCTATCTCGATTCCGGTATGCAATTAGCATCAAGGAAGTTTTTGGTTCGAATGAAAAGTTTTAATCGTATCTGGAAATAGCAACAAGTGACATTTCACAAGTATTTTCTACCAGCAACAGGTCTGGGCTACCTTGATTCTAATGTGAAATTTGCTGCAATGAGGTTTTTGGTCCCAATCAAGATGGCGTCCAATTTGACACATTTTGGTATACAGGCAGGTATGGGCGGTTGCGGGTCTAGCCTTATATACGTAGTATATACGCTTCCTTGAAGTCAATACAGAGGACTGACAAAATAACCTGAGACGTACCGTAGATGCTTTATAGCGATTCTCCATGCACAGTTGGTATTGGCTAGATGAAATCTTTATGCTGGCTTCCTCTCGCCTTTACAAACTTACATGGTACATATGAATTCAACCGTTTTGTGCCCGCACTTTTGTCACATTATTTGTTTCCTTCACTCTGTAAAGCATTTCAATTCACTGAAATGAAGTCCAACTCACGATCTCACCTTACTCGAGCTTTTTGTCCGGGATATGCCGGCATATGCAACTTATAGCTTGGCAAGCCCGAAATCAAAGGGATGCCGCCGTACAGCGTTCAAGCAGGACAAACCTAGGATCATTGCTAGTAAGAGCTGGCACGGCATCCTAGTTGCCTATCCCGTACCGGAGCAGTGAGAGCTGGCACGGCATACTAGTCGCCTATCCCGCACCGGCGCTGTGAAAGCTGGCACGGCACACTAGTTGCCTATCCCGTACCGGAGCTGTGAGAGCTTGCACGGCATACTAGTTGCCTATCCCGTATCGGAGCAGTGAGAGCTGGCACGGCTCACTAGTGGTCTATCCCGCAAACATTGTATAGCGCCCAGCACAAAAGTATGATTTGACACGAAGTCCTCTTTGCCATCGCCAGATGATGGAGCGCGACACGGTGGCCAAGATCGCGTGCAAGGCGCAGTTCAAGCTGCCCGAGCCGTACCCCGGGTACACCGACATCAGCTGCAACGCCGACTACACGTGGAGTCGCCCGCTGTTCAAGTGTGTGCCAGGTAGGTTCCCTTTTATGGTCCGTAGGTGCTGTTCAAGTGTGTGCCAGGTAGGTTCCCTTTTATGGTGCGTAGACGCTGAAGTGTATTGCCGATTGGTTCCCTTTTATGGTCCGTAGGTGCTGTCAAAGTGTGTGCCAGGTAGGTTCCCTTTTATGGTCCGTAGGTGCTGTCAAAGTGTGTTCCCGGTAGGTTCCGTCTTTTCATTTTTTGGCGCTTCTACCAGAAGATCATTTCGCGCCCTTGTTACATTGTTTGTATTTTTTCATCTTGATCAAGTTCCTTCAATAACTTGAATGGATTGTTTGTAATTACTAGTAAATGCACCTACGATTTTGTGCTCTTAGGGCTGAGCCCGTCGGATTCCAAAGCGAAGTGTGTGTTGCGAATCCGTCTCGTTCTCGGCCTCTCAAAGCGTTTCGGGCTCCGACGCACCCAGCCCTGAGGGCTCCAAAGCGCAGTGTGTGTTGCGAATCCGTCTCGTTCTCGGCCTCTCAGAGCGTTTTGGGCTCCGACGGGCCCAGCCTGAGGGCTCCAAAGCGCAGTGTGTATTGCGAATCCGTCTCGTTTTCGGCCTCTCAGAGCGTTTCGGGCTCCGACGGGCCCAGCCCTGAGGGCTCCAAAGCGCAGTGTGTGTTGCGAATCCGTCTCGTTCTCGGCCTCTCAGAGCGTTTTGGGCTCCGACGGGCCCAGCCTGAGGGCTCCAAAGCGCAGTGTGTATTGCGAATCCGTCTCGTTCTCGGCCTCTCAGAGCGTTTCGGGCTCCGACGGGCCCAGCCCTGAGGGCTCCAAAGCGCAGTGTGTGTTGCGAATCCGTCTCGTTCTCGGCCTATCAGAGCGTTTCAGGCTCCGACGGGCCCAGCCCTGAGGGCTCCAAAGCTCAGTGTGTGTTGCGAATCCGTCTCGTTCTCGGCCTCTCAAAGCGTTTCGGGCTCCGACGGGCCCAGCCCTGAGGGCTCCAAAGCTCAGTGTGTGTTGCGAATCCGTCTCGTTCTCGGCCTCTTAAAGCGTTTCAGGCTCCGAAGGACCCTGCCCTAAGGTCTACAAAACCTGCTCTAAAGCGTGCAAAAGCGTATTGTGTATACTGGTTATAATAAGTTGATATAATCCCTAAAACTTTTGCTATAGAATATCCAATTGAGTAGCCCTGTATTTGGTGCAGTCAATTAGAATATGATACTCTTCATGAGGAGTAAAGGATGGGGGGGGGGGGGGTGTAATCCCACTTCTGGGCACCAATTGAATTGTATACATTTTTAAACTCATTCTCTTTGCATAAATCCACCAACGTTTTTTTTAAGACTCGTTCTCAGCACCAGCTGAAGTGTAATTTATTCAAATCTTTCGTGTCTGCTTGAGTTGCTTAGGTTTCCGTGCTTTGTTCCAGATTGCGGGAAGCGGAACAGTCCGACTAAGTTCTCAGGGGGCGCCAAAGTCCCACAACTCGAGTTCCCCTGGGCCATAGGAGTGTACAAGTCCAATGGAAACGGTGGCTATGACCGAGTGTGCAGTGGGACCCTGATTACAGCTGACATTGTGCTCACAGGTGCAAATTTTTATTACAAAAGAATGAAATATTGTTAATGTAATATATTTTGCAAGCGAAGCGTATAGCTGGAAAATGTGCAACCGAGTCGGGATACGAACTCGTGAACTCTTTTAACTAGCTCCACGATCATGAACTTTTTGTATGTCACGCTTAAAATTATGTTTTTACATCTTATTATCAATTGAATAGTTCAGCGAGTCACCGTGAAGCCTTTTGCGGAATGTGCATAGTATAATGTTTGTGATGGGCTATTGACAAGTTAATATTTTTTATTTCTTAAAATTTGAAGTTGGCTCGAGGGTGAATTTAAAGCTACTACGTTTGTGACTAGGCTGGTCGTTGTAAAAAATATTTAAAACTTATGTCTGTTGCAAATACAAACAAAAAATGCCCAATATTAAATTTCTTAGACTCTTGTCTGCTTATCCTATCTGTAGCACCAGCATTGAAAATATTATTTAAAACTGGGTTTTCAATGCTACAACCCTTGAAAAAGTAGCAACGTCGGGAAACCTGTGAGACTTTTGATTTAGCATTCAAATCCCAGTTTGAAAAATTTTTAATTTTTTTTCTGCCAAAAATGCCCGATCTTTTGCAGCTGCCAGCTGCTTTTGGGACGCAGCTCTCAACTCCAAATCCGACCACTCGAGCTACAAGCTCCTCGCCGGCTCCTACCAAAAACACTGGCCAGTCGCTGAAGACGCTTCGATCCAGAAGGCCAACATCCGAGAGGTCTTGCTCCACGAGCGCTTCTCGGGTATGTATAGCGATATTCAGGATAGTAAAGGACACATACCACCTCGCTGCCAGATGCGAGCAGCTGCGAGATAGCGCGAATGCAGAGTCTCACGAGTATGCGCTTTTTTACTAAACAGTGAGAGATAAATTTTTGAAGTAAGCGAGGAAGTTGTAGATAAAGAATCAATATGTGTCGGTAACGGTCCCGTTTTTTCTTTTTTTGTTTCTAAAAGGGCTGAAACCGCTTCTAAAAATGTTGTATTTTGCCCTTTTTTACGCTTTTTTGTGAATCGATAGAGATATGAAGGAGATTAAAATTGAGAAAAAGACTCCGTTACCGACACAGATTGATTCTTAATCTACAACTTCCTCGCTTACTCCAATAGTTTATCTCTTACGGTTTAGTAAAAAAAAGCATACTCGTGAGACTGCATTCGCGCTTTCTCGCAGCTGCTCGCATCTGGCAGCGAGGTAGTCTAGACTCTTAAACAAGGGAGTCGAAATGGCAAACGCATCAAGTTCATTTAACCAAGATATTTATTTTAAAACAAGACTCTAATTACATCACAAGCAGGGTTCGATAGTCTCATTAGACGACCGGGCAAATGCCCGAAGTGCCGGTAGGGTCTGGCTGGTAGACCGGCTGGGGGCCGCCCTCGTGGTTAGGGATGGAAGGCCTCACAGGAGCGACGACGTTTTTTTTTAGGGAATGACTTTTTGAAAAGCGGGTGACGTTTTTCTAACGGAATGACTTTTGGAAAAGAGCGGATGACATTTTTTTAGAGAATGGATTTTCTGTGTAGGCCAATTTTTTTTTTCTGAAATTTCCGGTCCGGTTTTTTCCCCTATCCAACCCAGATCACAATTTATGTATCGTGTACGTCTCAGGTTTGAATATTACATCATACCGGTATACTACAATGTTATAGGCTGTCACTACTTTGCCTAAAAAACTAACAGAGTGCCTGTAAACAATTGTTTGTTGGGTATTCGTTGGCCAAGGTGATCATCCCACCGTAACGTCAAATGATAAAGACAATGTCATCGTTCCAGGCAGAACCCGTCGACTGGGCTACAACGTGGCTGTGGTTCGTCTTGTGGAACCGCTGGTGCTGACTCGTTCGGTCAACATCGTCTGCATGGACTGGCATCCGGGGCAGCAGGACGCGGGGGAGAGCCGACTCAGTGCTGGGGACAATGGATTCGTAAGATGCCAACATTTCATTCACGTTTGACTCTCCAGTATTAAAGTATTCAGTATTCCTGAGTACAATTTACAACACTCCCTCCTTTCCGCCCGTCTGACGTCAGGGCGTTACAGATTGACTTGCTCGCCGGGTAGTTTGTGGGAATCGGAACACGAATAGCACTTATTTGGAGTGAGGCGGGTTTTAGCCGAGTCGGAGACCTGCCAACAAGCTCCTGTTGGTCTCATGATGTTGACATTTACTCTCCATACGAATCACTATTATTGTACAAATTTCATACAGTTTTGATGTATATCTCTTTTGATGCAAATGCTTGAAATGAGAGCGATTTTATTCCAAAGTCCATAAGAGCTAACAATCTTTCCCCCAGCTGTCTAATGGATGGCATTAAAACCTTGTTTTAATGAGATGCGTTAGTAAATTGCCTGTCGTTTCATATCAAGATACAGATTTCATATTTTCCACATTGGGGAGTCAGCTACTCGGTTTCAGATTGTTCATTTCCAAAATTAGCCTCATATGTACAAACTTGGTAGGATTGTCAAATGCAGTTCATAGCTGGTGATATCAGTGACACTGGGTCATCAACATTGGCTCTGCACCAATCAGATACTCCACGGCAGAGTCGCAAACATGACATCAGGCACATCCAGAGTCTCTGATTGGTGCAGAGCCAATGTTGACGACATCGTGCCACTGACATTGCTTGCTGTAAATCCAGCTTAAGGCGCGCACCTGTTAGTTAAACAGAACTTTTAGAATAAACGAGGAAAATCATGCACAAGAAAATTAAAAAGATACAAAATCCTAACTGCATTCGATATTAATTAACGTGCTTAAATGACTCAATGCTTACTTTTTCCAAAGGATTTTATTTTTCACTTACAGCATTCAATGCGCATGTCTGCTTTTAAAATACCGATTTCGAAGATTTAAAAAAAAGTGTTGAATGCTAAATAAAATGTTTTCCCAAGTGTGGATCAGTCGTATCTGACAATGAACGCCAGAGCGAAATAATCAATTATAATAACCCTTTCAAAAATAGCCTTTTGAATAATGATATTCAAAACGGTATAAAACCACTAGACTTTATAATCATGTACCATATTTCAATGTGACATCTTAAATCCATAATCCAAACAATTATTTTTAAGATATGCATTTTTGTAAGATCAAGTGTTTATATGTGCAGGTGTCCAGCTGGGGAGACCCGGCGGCCAACGCAAGCAGCGCCGCCAACGTTCCCGTCCAGATCCCCTACATCCCTGCGCTGGATTGCAGCGACACCATCGAGGACGAGGTCCAGGACTATCTGACTCCTGACAAAGTGTGCGGAGGAACGAACCAGGACGCGACTGTTTGTCCGGAGGACACGGGCGCAGGATACGTGTTCCCTCTGGACATGGTTCACGGGAAGAGGTTCTATCTCAGGGGCATCGCCAGCGCTCCGTTTGTTGACGGCGGTTATTGTCAAACGCAGAAGTTGTCGATTTTCACGTATTTGTCGGCACATTTGAAGTGGGTCAATAAGATAGTTTTTGGTCACTGAAAATTGTGGATTAGGATTTAGGAAATTGAGGAACATTGTTGTTTTCTAATTTATACGTGATATACAGAAAGATTTCCAATATGAAAACTGGTAAATGGAAAGATGCTCATTTCAGACCAAGCGATTCGATTAAAGATAGTAAAAAGATATTGAAAATATCGAAGGGGACAGTGGATAGGTTCTTATACAATGTGAAGAAAGTGACAAATAACAGAATTGGTGATAACCACAATAGGAAATGGGAGAGGAAAAAGACAAGATTAAACACGAAAAATTGAGTCAAAAGAGTTGTTAGCCCTTTCTTGACTGTGCTTTCAATTTGAATGCATGAATTAGTAATTTGTTACCTGTTAATTTAAGAAAAACTGATCAAATAAATTTGATTTAAAATAGAATTAGAATTCCGACATTACCACAAATCCTAAATAACACGGTATGGTATTATTCACCAAATCTATCGTATAAGATTAACATAAACCATTTTTCCAAAAGCAGTACTCACTTTCCTGTGGTTCTTTCTGATTCCCAATTGCTCCATCGGCAAATAGAAACAATCCAATAAAAAGCTCACATGTTTCAAAAAAGTTAGTTAAAATAATCAACAAAACAACAGCCCTGACTGAGAGTCATTTCCTTTCTAATTAGTGCACGTATTGCAAATTCCGTTTCACCAAATGAGCTTGCGTCTACACTAGAATTAATTTGAGTTTGACACTTTTTGGGGAACTCAGATCACAGAGTACAATATATTTGAGTCCACCAGGCTGTTTGTTTGTTTCTTTCTTGGTTCCCTTTGGCAAAATACAATTTTTGTTTGAGCTCGCCTCAGCTATAAATAATAATAGGTGGTAAGGTATAAGGCTAACACGACCGTAGCTTTTTTTTTTTTTTTTTTTTTTTTTACATGTTTATTGTCATATATTCACAATTAATAGGAATGTACAGACATATTTTCTTAAGAGCTAGTTGCTACTTAATGCTAGGGTTACATAAAACATTATTCCCTGTTGTCTTAAAAAATTTTAAAAATTCATTAACACTATAAAATTCATGTTCCATAAGAATGTTTCTAAGTTCAGTCTTAAATTTGTGCTCAACCATTTTTTTAAGATTGTCTGGTAACATGTTAAAAATAGTCAGTCCTTGTTGTTTAGCTCTGCGACCGTTATAGTGACTACTAACCGATTATTACAGGGAACTTAGTTTCGGGGGTCGCTAGTGACCTGACCACAGCTTGTATTCAAGGACGAACTTGGTTTTGCGGGTCGCATTTGATGATCCTATGTCGTCTGATCTGAGGTGATGCTACGATTGAAAGTGAGTAGTGGAACTTCGATAATCATTTATATTACGGAATACTCGGGTTATTTTGCCTTTTGATTCCATTCACTATTATGCTTGACGCAATGTCAAAATCATTCTCGTGTTATTTGCTCGGCAGTGATAATTTACTAAAGCCTATTTGTACATTAACCATATTTTTTGACATTGTAAAACCAGCACTTAGAGATATATGTTTGTTGACGTAGCAGACTGTTAGATTCTGAATGGACTACCAGTTGCCCTCTTATATGTCCTCTTTTAGGCTTTATCTTGCTTGCTGCATACTTCATGCGTTTTGAGTGTCAGTTTTTTGGATGAGCGAGCGAAGACTTCAATTCGACTTTAGAAAAGTCACCCATGTTTTTTTTCTTCTTGTCAGTTTTCCCGCGCTCTCTCCGCCAAACGGCTGAAGCGATTTCGATGAAATTTTCAGGGCACATTCGAAATCTCTGAACTTAGATCTGCTTCGATTTCGGAAACGATCGGTTAAGAACACTCGGCCTTTTGGCTGCGTGCTGGAACCGAGATGTTGGATGGACAAGTCGAGTAAAATTCAACTTCGCTGCTGGAATCCGATTTTAGGTATGCGCTCCCACTTGGTGTGAACTTTGAGGGGAAAACTTGAAGTCTTGAGATTACAATATTCGTTGGGTGAATTCTTATTTCACGCTATCGTATTTTTTTCGTTCTTCCATTTCGCGTTTGATTTTGCTTGGCATAGAAACCTGGTTGATTGATAATGCAAAATTGGAAAACATCTCGGCTCCACATTCCAAGCTGACATGAATCAACTCCAACAATTAAAAGCACTTGCAAATCTTTTATTTTGACTTGATTTCCTTCAGAACCGAGGTTATATTCCAAGCATTATTATTGCCTGTAGACTCAATCATTGAAAAGTAAATTAAGTTACCACAGATTAAAAGCAATCTTCTGTTCCATCGACCTAGTAGTGTCCATGCAAAAGCATGGACGCTTTAAACAGCGCTTTTATGTCTTGCGGAAATCGGAGGAAACAGCAAAAGTTTTTCACAAAAATCAATACAGCGAACGAGACTGCGCAGCTCAGCGGCGCATGACGGAACCAGCAATGGTACAGTACGTCTCAGGTTCTTTTGTCACAGCCTCGGGACACTGGGCAGGTGCCGTAACACTGTTAGATACCATTTTGCTGTGGACAAAAGGAACTGAGACGTGCCATAGTATATCCAACCGAGAAAACTAACCATTCTTTACCGGCAGTATCGAGTCTTTATTGAGAGGTGCTTTTGATGGGATAATTACCTATTTGTAAAGATTCTACGGCTCGGTTTTACCAAATTTATCAACTCTTAGTTTAGATCCCAACAAGGAGTTACAACTGAATGCAGCCAATCACGTGCAGCGAATTCAGTTGTAACTCCATAGTTGGGACCTCAACCATGGAGTTGCGAGACTTGGTAAAACCCGACATCTATAGAAGTATCTTTGCCCCCGTGTGCCCCCCCAACCCCCCCCCCCCCCGCGCCGTGCCGTGCCGTGCCGTGCCGTGTGCCCAACCGTTACCCCTAATAGTGTATGATAATTAAGAAACATAAATAAAAGAGAACGAAAAATCATGCTAATTCCAAGCTTTCAGGGTTGTTTTTCAGAGGTTTGCCTCACAGTTTACGTGTATGCAAAGTTTCATCAAAAGCTATTTAGACAGTAAAGCTCTGCTGCGCTGGAAAATTTGCACAAATTTTTATTGGGTAAAAACTATCAAGCCGATTGTACTGGATGTCTTATTTTGTTATATTTAAATGTCATAATATGCAGTTCAAGTAATGAATTATGATGCCTGAAAAGTGAAAATTCAGTAGAACTTAAAGAAGACGCTACTGTGCCGCTAACACAATGTCTCCCTTTTAATTCATTTTTGACTACACTTTGCAATTTAATCAACCAATTATTAAGATTTTTTATAAATTGGTTAAAATAAACTTCTTGGCGGAGATCTACTGTATCGTCCAAGTCCACCTCTCTTCACCCCACAACATGACTTCGCCTAAACTCAAAAAGCCTAGCGGCCATCTGTGGAACCAATCGAAAGAACACGTTCCCCGAAACCCGCGTGCTGCACCCAGCGCCAATTGCCACCGCGGCGCTTTCACGAAGCACCGAGGGTAGTTTACCCTGGCGTCGAGGGTAGTTGAAAAGATGCGAGCTCAGTCCGAGCGCAGACGCCTTGGAGTGACGTCGCTGGTCTACGTCACAGCGTGGAGAAGCCTCTCTATACGCGCGCCGTAACAAGCCAACGGACAGAAATATAAAAAAGAGCCGATTTAAAAATGTGATTTTTCGGGTTTAAATTCGCTTGGTTAGTACGTAAACAAGTTAATTACAAAGGACAGTCGTCTTCTTTCCTTTCTTTGCTATTCGTTTATTGATTTGTTATCAGTACAATTGCTTTTGAATGGTTTCGTTCTTTGATAAAGGGAAGTAGAATAGATATTTTTGACGGGTTTGAAAAAAATAGTTTCTGGTCAGTTTTGTTCGCTCTGAGGACGTCGAAGACGAGAGTGGATTTCAGCTGGTGGTTTCAGGTTCGACCTGAATCTACAGGTCGTTGGTGACACTGCGTTCAGCCTACCGCTGAGGTGAGCAAATTATCGCAATATTGTTCGTTTCCAGAGTCGCAGCCAAAGCAGATGAAGAAGCTCTCCTTCTCTGAATACACATCATTTTTTTAAATGTTTTACTCTATAGGAAAGCTTTGAAAAGTTTGAGAAAACCTGGAATATTGCTTAATGAACCTATGAACCTTCTCTCATCAAATTTCACTGTGCTTTTCTCGCAGAATGTAGAACGTTATAATTGCAACAATACTTATATATATCAATATGTTTTTCGTTCACCGATATATTTATAAATTGAAATAGCAGAATGAAATGAAATGAAATAAATTAACGTGGAATTCATCAGCATATTTATCATTTTCCAAAAGGAAGGTACTTTATTTTTTTATGGAACCCAAATATATTTTTCATTTTATTTACCCAATTGTTTAAAATCAAGTGAGGATCTCTGATGAGGGTGCCCTGACCAACTTAATCTATAAAGGATACAATAATTGTCATGCTACGTTTTGATTTGAATCCAGACAATAACGATGAAGTACATCGCGGAGTCCTGATCTCTTCAGCAGTTGATGTGTGACTGTACTAAACGCGGGTGCAAAAGTATTGTGAAAAACTATCAAAAAAATACAACGGCCCGTAATATTGCGTTGCATAAGCACGACCGTGTTTTCATTGTCAATCAGACCTACCCACCTGTAATTCTTTTATACTCATCTCTCAATAACCTGCAAATCTCTTTCCCTGTTATCATTAGTCCATTGCTGAAAATCAGACCTACCCACCTGTAATTCTTTATACTCATCTCTCAATAAACTGCAAATCTCTTTCCCTGTTATCATTAGTCCATTGCTGAAAATCAGACCTACCCACCTGTAATTCTTTTAAACTCATCTCTCAATAACCTGCAATGCTTCCCTGTTATCATTAGTACATTGCAAAAAATCTTGGAATGGCAGACTCGAGTTTGAACTCAACTCAAAGCGCTTTTTGCGTTCTCTGTCAAATTTAGTCCTATGCGCTAAACTCGCGTGCTCACGTCGCAATAATAGTAATACGACGGCATCATCAAAGCTAAGCAATGCGCCGCCTGCAAACGGGAAAAAAGGAAGGCGGGAGAGGAATTTAATTATGAATGCAATTATGAGCAGACGGCAGAAATAGCTTGAAAATGAACTACGACAAAGTCTATATATAACGTTTTATGCAACGTTTTATAGTGGGTTGGTATTGAGATTTGAAGGTAAAGTTATAACACAGACGGGAACACTAACGATCTATGAATGAATGGATGAGGATAAATATGAATCGTTATTATTTTAATATACTCTTGTTTTGTTGTTGATATATACTTTATTTCACGTTAAGAAGGCGAGTGGATTTGCAGCTTCCTTAAAGATCCACTGCTGCTAAAAATAATCGAAGAGTTTCAAAACTGCCCACATACATAGCCTTTTTTCCGGCTCAAGACATGGCTTGTAAGTTTTGAAACTGACAGCTTTTGTCTAGCAGCAGTGGATCCTCGAGAAAGTCGAGAAAGATGCATATCTACTCTCCTTCTTAACATGAAATGGAGATTAGAAACGAACCAAATGATCAGTGAAATATACATGGCAATTCAAGTTGTGTCTCGATTGGATTGAATTTGGGTATGTAAAATATGTTAATATAATAAAATATACATGTATCAAATGACGTCTAGTTTAAAAGTTTATTTTTAAAAGCACGTTTTTAAGTAGGTGCTGTTATTATAATTTGATACATATAAATACCTAGGCAAAGAAATTTAACCCATCTATCCCTTATACTTATATTTGGTTTATTTAATATATACCTGTTGTACTTCCATGCAGCTTATACTAGTAGCATTACCAGCAGCACACCATACTTGATTATCCACTAATTATACTGATCATACTAGGGCTTCGCGAACGCAATTTGTGTTGCTTTGAAGATGAGCGCAGCGGTTTGTATGGCAGATAAAAATGTGATGGCAAAAGACATACTCTGAAAACCACGGAGCACCAAGCCAGATCATTGCCTTCTCGAAAATTCTGATCATTTGAAAATTTATACGATTCTGACGTCCCTTTTTTTCTCTCCGAGCTGTCCGATAGCGAATAAATGCAGATTATGAACTGTAGTGATAACGTAAGTGATAACCTAGTGATAACTTAAAAACATAAGACATAACTTATGCCCGAGGGTTCTTAATCGATTGGAGATATATTTCTGACGTGGATTTACTTTAAATTACTTCCATAAACGAAATAGACTAAACTTCTGATAGCTGTCAAATCTATGCCTTGGCCAAACTTGAACGAAGGAAACCGGACTCTTAATGAATCAGGCGTCAAATCACGAAGAAACACTCAAAAAATGCGAATAAAAACCAATCGGAAAGTCCAGCCGACCTCAGATTTGCAGGCACAATACATTTCTATAAGGTCGAAATGCTTATAAACTTTGGTGAAGATTCGTAAAGAACTTTTACATTTAGGTACAGAGATTAAAAATTAAAAAAAATCGAACAATTTCGTAAAATGTATTTATTACATAGTTATGACCCGATCTTTTCCAAAAACGTAAAGGGTCTAAGTTGAGAATAAAGGTAGGTCCTCTGAAATTTTCATCTCAATCGGTTCAGGCGTTTGGTCTGTAGAGGTGCAAACAGACACGTACATAAAAACATCGACAAGTTAATCTTTTTTGGGGGAAGTGAAATTGTAGATTTCGCTCCGCTTGCTTCGCTAGTTACGCTCATCAATGAAATAAATGTTCGAAACTAAAATGTGTGTTTTCTGCATCTAGGGATGCTGGGAGATTGAAACATTAAGCAACCAGATTAGGTCACTCA
Source organism: Nemoura dubitans (assembly GCA_921293005.1). Taxonomy (NCBI): domain Eukaryota; kingdom Metazoa; phylum Arthropoda; class Insecta; order Plecoptera; family Nemouridae; genus Nemoura; species Nemoura dubitans. The sequence goes on along the minus strand of OV121078.1, from coordinate 10,920,103 downwards.
ATCATTCGACCACAGTTAATTAGCACGTTACGGAGTTAGGTTAATAACTTTGTGGAACATTGAATATTATAAATGATTATTAAAAACTCTATTTAAATTCAATGTCTTTTAGTAACGCCATGTAAGTTACTTTATTCATCGTCGTATTTCATAAAAATAAAAATAATGAGTATTAGAACTGAGTCTTTGCATTAAATAATTTTGCTTGTGGACTTTTTCAAAAAATGAATAATGAATTTTCAGGAGGAACCTTGCCACTTTCCAGCGCCCTCTGCATGGGTTTGTTTCGATTTTCTCATACGGCAAACATGTCTTCAAGTGGCTTTGGCCTTAAGCGAGATTCAACCAAAGTTTATTTAGACCTTGCCATTTTCCACAGCCTCCTTGCCACATTCGAGCCTTAAGACCAAAGGACAACATTTTAATGCAGAAGTTGTGTGCTCGGTTAGAAATTCAATGTGTGTGCTGTCGATGGCCGCCATGTCCTTGCTTTCACGTCATAGGAAACGGTGATCTTTTTGTTATCCCTGCTGAAAATTTTTACCAAGATCTTGTGTCAAGATCTTATAAGATCTTACAAGATCTTGCAAGATCTTGTCACGATCTTGCCACGATTTTGGAAAATATTACAAGATTGTGAATAATCTTAACAGGATCTTGGAAGATCTTGTAAGATCTTGCAAGATCTTGACACAAGATCTTGTGTCACAAGATCTTGTGTCCTATGAATGTGAATAATCTTGACATGATCTTGACACAAGATCTTGTGTCACGATCTTGCAAGATCTTACAAGATCTTGCAAGATCGTGTGTCATTATATTGCAAGATCTTATAAGATCTTGAGAAGATCTTGAAAGATCTTGCAAGATCTTAGGTAAGATTTTTCAGCAGGGATCCTGATCGCCGTTTTCGGCATCCAAGCATTTACCATGCGCAAGCCTATGAATGTGACGTTCCAGGCGTTAGAAGTTTTTTAAAAATATGTTTTATTTCTTTACAGAACGTGAAGTGTGAAAAAAATAATTTATAGCAAGTAATTTATGTATTGTTTTGGGATTCAAATAATGTAAAAGTGAATAAAATGTGAATGAGTTCCTTCGGAACGGCTACCGTGCCTCCAGTCATCCGTGAGAGGACTACGTATTTTCTGCTAGTTAACCGATAGGAAAATGGTATTTTTTAATATTTTTTCTGACATATTTTTTGAGTGATGTGTCACTTTGTAAAATGTTCCTCTTCATCTTTGGACAGAAAGGATGATAAGATGTGTCGATAAATGGATGGAGTGAGAATGGAGAGGCATCCTATTGTTGTCGTACAAAGCCACTACAATTTTAAGCACTTGGGTAGCCATTTAAATTCAAATCGTACATATTATCTTCTCACGGAAGAGTTATCTTTGCTACAACGCAAGAAAAATTACAACCCCCCCCCCCCTAATTATCTGCCACTGCTTAAGTAGTAGCATACAAACCGTTGTTATACTCATATTAACGTTCGAGGACGTTTGGTGGACGTCGAAACCTAACGGGGAAAAACTTGCGTTCAACGTTTCAGGTAGCACCTAATCCAACGTTTGGCAAATGTGAACGTTGAAATCAAGTTATCCCCCGTTAGCTTTCCGACGTCCACCGAACGTTCGAAATAATGATTTTGTGCTACTTTGGTGAAATGTACTGTAACGTGTAACGAAATGAAGAAGGCTTCTCATGAAAAGAGAATTCTCCGAAGCGCAAGACTTTGACCGAAATCTCTTTTCAGGCTTGGCCTAGGTCTTGGTTTAATTATTGATTTAGCCCATGTCCCCGGCGGAAGCTCTTAGACTCTGGCTGTAGACTCCAGGAAACTCAAGTCTACATTATAATTATATCTTATTTGTTTCATGGGTCAACTTAATAGCAAGCTTAATTATCTTCCTGCAAACTCTTCCTGCAAACTCTTCCCACAAACCCTTCTTGCACACTCTTCCTGCACACTCATCCCACAAACCCTTCTTGCAAACTCTTCCTGCACACTCATCCCACAAACCCTTCTTGCAAACTCTTTCTGCAAACTCTTCCTGCAAACTCTTCCTGCAAACTCTTCCTGCAAACTCTTCCTGCAAACTCTTTCTGAAAACTCTTCCTGCAAACTCTTCCTGCAAACTCTTCCCACAAACCCTTCTTGCAAACTCTTCCTGCAAACTCTTACTGAAAACTTTTCCTGCACACTCTTCCTGTTAACTCTTCCTGCTAACCCCACCTCATAAAACTTTAAATTCTCATCATGCCATCAACTCTCATACACACCGCCTCCACTTTCGTATAATATAACAACCAACAACTTTTCCCAAAAACTCCAGCTTCCTTTCCTACTCACCAGATCTAAGCTGGATACCCATAATCAGATCCATGACTCCCAGTTTTTTTTCTTCAAAACAGCCCTCAATACCTTCGCTCTTCTATTTTCAACCATCTTTCTTCTCACATAAAATCAGCCCCCCTCATTACTACGAATCCATATCTCCTTAATTCCTACACTCTAAACAAAAAAATCTATAATTCAATACTTTTTGGGTACTGGATCGTTGCCGTCACTTTGAAGTACCTTAAAGGGTACTGAGTTTGTTCAGTACCCATGTAAGTAGTTACTATCAGTAGAGGAACAAGTACTTGATATCCCTTTTTTATAGGTTATGGTGCCGTATTTGGAATAAATCAGCGTAAAAAGATATAAAAATAAAAGTCTTTATAGAAATAAACTAACACGAATTTTATTGTATTACATACCTACATACAATATCACCATGGCCATGAACGCCGACATCTTCAGGACTGTGTAATTTGTATGTTTACAATATGAAATCGATGATAGAAACACATTTTTAATCGAAAAATTATGACGGAATATAGAAAAAGCACATATTATCAATATAATAATGATAAAAGTCTACATGAAACCACTTTTTCAAAACGTTGTGTCTAATTTGGGTAAAACGATTTAAAAATCTATTCAATATTTTATCACAAACTAATATTTAAACTTGCGTAAGTCGATTCCTTACAATAATTGCCAGTCCCATTTACATGGGACCCCATTTACATAAACGAGCCTTGCAGGTTGCAGTTGGACGGCTCTGCTCCCGGCGTAGTCCCACTTGTTGGCTTAAGACGTACATCACCGAGCTTAATTAGAGTCTGCTCCTTTTCTCCGGTCTAATCTGAAGTCGGCGCCGTGTGCCACTCGCCTCTCTGTCTTTACTGCAGCACCACTTTCTTTAACACGGAAGCCTCCTTTGGATAGACGCTTTGAAGGGATTGTAAAGGATGTTCGTATACCTTGCTGGAGCTAACGAGGTATTACTTTAACGGTGAGTGCACGGATTACGGTAACTTTCCGAGTTGGGCTTGGGAGATTCGACGAATCGAGGATGCTGGTTGGATTGGAATTGTGAGTTATGCGATCAATTTCACCATGTGTGAATCTTAAAGAGGTTATTAATTAATTTCGTGATTTATTCACACCTGTAGTTTATACTCTACACGATTAATATTGAGTGACTCTCTACTCTTGTATGCGTGTAATATATTTAGCACTACACTCCATTTCACGTTAAGAAGGAGAGTGGATTTGTATCTTCCTCAAGGACCCACTGCTGCGAAGAGTATTGAGACTTAAAAGCCATGTCTTGAGTTGGACAAAAGGCTCTGTGGGCAGTTTTGGGACTCATAGATCGTGTCTAGCAGCATTGGGTCCTCGAGGAAGATGCAAATCCACTCTCCTTCCTAACGTAAAATGGAGTATTGTTTAAAAAATATGTTCCAAACTGGGTTTTGAATGCTACATTAAAGTTAATTAACACTCAGCACGACCGTTAGAATTAAGAAAAGTCTAGGCTAAAAAAAATTCAATTTCAATTTTTATTTCAATTTCTTGAAGTCTGTCGAGCCATCACTCTTGAAAAAGTAGCTTGTTTATTGTGTAATGTAACGTCAAGAGAAATTGCGAGCTTTTATTTCGCATTCAAACCCCAGTTTAAAGTAGTTTTATCAGGTTCTAAGTCATTTTATTGGTTTGATTTAAAAATCTCTCTTTGAGTTGATACAGCTTTTTAAACCATCAAAGAAGAACATTTGGTTGGCAATAAAATTAAATACCAGTCTTCTTCATCGAACTTCGATGTGCTATCTGTAGCTTTAAAAAGTCAAGAAGTGCCTCGTCTAAAACAATTTCTCTGTATAGAACAAACTTTTTTCTCTGAAACTATTACACACTTAGTTTTTAATTGAATTGAATGGATCGTTTGTTCACGTTTTTGACGTCTGTCGAGCTATCAACCTTGAGGCAACTAACATGTTGTCGGGAAAACAGTGAGGCTTTATTAAGCATTAAAAACCCAGTTTGAATTTTTTTCTAAACTAGTGATAAAGATAGGACAAGTGGACATAAGTCTAAGAAATTTAACGTGACTCCCCTTTCTTTACTACATACATTCTATCATGATAACAAATGAGAATGTACTTATTTTTAGCACCTTTAATATAGTTATGGAAACCATTATTTTTTTGGCGCCGCTAAGGATTAAACTTAAGCCGCTTTAGTCTTTCCTTTTACATGGCGCTCATGACAAAAGAATAATATTATGGGAGGTGAATTTCCACCTCAGCGCCTTTTAATGTTTATACTTATCACGTTTTTTTCAAGCGTTTCTGTCAGTGAAGTTCGATATTTAGCACGTTCAGCCGTTAATGGCTATTGTGTGTGAACACTGTTGCTATGCTCTGTACATTGCACAACACATTGCTCAAGGTAATACTTATTTCTGAATTTTTTTTTAGAGAGAGATGGATTGATCAAGCAAGAAGAGACGTCAAAGTAAGAGGGAAAACTTGGGAAAAAGTGTATATATATTTTTTCATATCGTTTATTCATCTGATATAGGTAGTACCAGGTAGAAATTGCACATTTCAGGCATACTTCACACACACCAAATCTGCCATTACTGGGTGTTTCTATAATATAATAATACAGAAAAACTGTGTAATAGTAAGGTAAGGAATAGTAAGGAGGTGTTTCTATAATATAATAATACAGAAATATTGTGTAATAGTAAGGAAAGGTGGACGGAGTTGGTGAATAGAAAAGAAAAACACGAAGAAAATATAAAATATAATCTAAAACTGTACAAATTCGTGTAAAATAGCTGGAGTACAGATCTAAAGCTACGAAGCCCAATTGATAAGTTTAATTCTGAAAACTATCAGGAGAGATAACAATCAACTTAAACTAACATCGGCATCTCAGAATCTCCCTGAATCTTTGGGCGATACCAGTCTTTTGTCGGTCACTGGATTTTACATTACAGCCGACAGCTTGGCCACATCTTTGGCTATGATACCGTTTTTAATTACAACAACTGATAAGTATTATTATATGCCTTTTATCAGATGTTTGATACAAATTCAGTCACATGCAGCGGTCTTTATGTTGCAGATCACTGTGCTATACCTAGAAAATATCAATATGATGCTTTATGAGCAAACTTTCTTGGTACAGAAAAGTTATTTTGCATTCTTAATTTACATGAGATAACACTAATAAATGAACTATCTTGCTTTGAGATTTCAAGACATTATTGATCATATTATGTATTTCGTTTTCATAACGTCATCTTGCGTTTAGTTGAGCAACTGATTCATTTGATTGAGCTAATGGTCTGCTGAATGTATCAGATCAGCAGAACGACATTGCATCTATCTCGTGAATCTACATCGTGTGCAATTCAATCCGATGGAAATTAGCTTTGAAATTTGAAATATATCGAGTTAGACTCTTCGACGTCTTGTATAGATTAGTTTGGAAGTTTGAGAGTCAACCAGTTAAACAAATGTTTCGTAGTTAATAGAGCAATTTGAAGTAAGTAAAGAAGTGACATTTAAGTACATTGAATATTTTTCATTTCTTCATGATGATCACATGATCAACTCCCAGTTGATATCTCAACTAGGAGTTACAATCGAATTCGTTGCATGTGATAGACTGAATTCGATTGTAAAACCTTAATAATTATTGTGATCGCAACAAGGAAGAAAAAACTTTGTAAAATCAGGCACAAGAGTGTCAATATGATCGAGTATATAAAAGCAAAGATAAAATATGGTTGCTTGCATACCTGTGCAGCTCAATATTGAATTATATAGTGAAACTAATTTTTGTCTCAGGAATACAAAAGTAGCTAAAATACTAAATAAAAAAATCTGAAAGACTTAAAGACTTAAGACGTAAACTAAAAGTTACGAAAGTAAAAAAGTGAAAGTCTTCCGTCTGAGCTACCACTCCCCGGTTCGACCCTTGACGCGTGCATTAGCGCCATCGCGCGACGTTGGGCGCCGGTGGCAAGCGTCGGAATATTCCCCGGTTGAACGTCTCCAGCGAGCCCTCACGACAAGAGGAACACGGGAGCTCACTTTAACCTAGTCAATAATTTATGCCTCGTTTGCAAGTAGCACAGCTGCCTGCTGGCATTATCCAGATTAATATCGCGAGAATTCTGTGTGAATAATGTATGGCATTATGGTTCACTTTAAATAGAGCATCTAGGTACTTATCATCTGACGGATTAATCTGTTAAACTGTTACGTTTACATAATAACAACATTACGTTGAAATATAATTAACAAAACTGCAATATTAATGGTATATATATGCCGCACTTCTTTTATTTACAATAAAATGAATAATAAATTAAAGAATGCAAATTTTTAAAAACAACTTTGTTTCGTTCATGGTGGAGGTGGCTCACTTTGCTCTGCGGGCTGCGTTCAGGGGCAAAATTTTAAATCATTTTTTTAAAAACAATATTTGTATTATATTACGTCACAAGCTAAGAGTATGTTATTTTCTTCATTTCCCCTCCTTCCTTCGTCCTTATATTGCTATTGCAATGCTGAAAGGAAACTTTTTCGTAAAAGTGAAGGTGACTCACTTTGCTCTGCGGGCTGCGTTCGGGGGCAAAATTAAAAATCGTTTGTTTAAAATCAATATTTGTATTATATAACGTCACAAGCGAAGAGTATGTTAATTGCATGATCTTCCCTCCCTTTACCTCTTTATATTGGTATAACAATGCGGAAAGGAAACTTTTTCGTAAAAGTGAAGGTGCCTCACTTTGCTCTGCGGGCTGCGTTCGGGGGCAAAATTAAAAATCGTTTGTTTAAAATCAATATTTGTATTATATAACGTCACAAGCGAAGAGTATGTTAATTGCATGATCTTCCCTCCCTTTACCACTTTATATTGGTATAACAATGCGGAAAGGAAACTTTTTCGTAAAAATGGAGGTGCCGTAATTTTGTTCTGCGGGCTGCGTTTAGGGGCAAAATTTTAAATCATTTTTTTAAAAACAATATTTGTATTATATTACGTCACAAGATAAGAGTATGTTATTTTCTTTATTTCCCCTCCCCCCTTCGTCCTTATATTGCTTTTGCAATGCTGAAAGGAAACTTTTTCGTAAAAGTGAAGGTGCCTCACTTTGCTCTGCGGGCTGCGTTCAGGGGCAAAATTAAAAATCGTTTGTTTAAAATCAATATTTGTATTATATAACGTCACAAGCGAAGAGTATGTTAATTGCATGATCTTCCCTCCCTTTACCACTTTATATTGGTATAACAATGCGGAAAGGAAACTTTTTCGTAAAAATGGAGGTGCCGTAATTTTGTTCTGCGGGCTGCGTTCGGGGGCAAAATTAAAAATCGTTTGTTTAAAATCAATATTTGTATTATATTACGTCACAAGCTAAGAGTATGTTATTTTCTTCATTTCCCCTCCCCCCTTCGTCCTTATATTGCTTTTGCAATGTTGAAAGGAAACTTTTTCGTAAAAGTGAAGGTGCCTCACTTTGCTCTGCGGGCTGCGTTCAGGGGCAAAATTAAAAATCGTTTGTTTAAAATCAATATTTGTATTATATAACGTCACAAGCGAAGAGTATGTTAATTGCATGATCTTCCCTCCCTTTACCACTTTATATTGGTATAACAATGCGGAAAGGAAACTTTTTTGTAAAGATGGAGGTGCCGTAATATTGTTCTGCGGGTTGCGTCCAGGAGTTGGTCTTATTTCACACGTATTGGATGGAAACGTGAACAATCACGTAGAATATCGACACGCAGCGAACAGACATTGCTCTGCGCGAAGCCAGTTGCTACGAGTACAAAAAGAACACGCGCCGATTTTATTGACATTTGCCGCCATTGACACACGATGCTCGCGGGAACGGAGATGAGAGAGAAGAGTTTACGAGCGATCACTCATTGCCGAGCGATTCCATTTACACGAGGAAATGCGAGGATACGAAACGACCGGTTTCATTCAATTGCAAAAAGATACAGAAACTCGCAGAGTGAGAGTACATTAATACCTCTATGGTGAAATGAGTTGAGGCAAATGTGTATGACCAGAGACAAAAAAGTGAAATGTCTGATGGTTGAAATGAAACGTGTATGTAGAATCTAAAAGGTGTATGCAAAATGTAAGAGAAGCATGATATTTTTTCGTTATTTTCAGGTAGTTCTGTTTTATCATGGTTATTATGATTTATAACCATGTTTCTTATTGGTTTCGTTAGTAAACCTTAAGAAAAGTGGAAATGCAAACATAATATCTGGCATATTTTGTGGGCTTTTGATTGTTTGGGTTGGTGATATAAACATTAGTTTTTAAAGAGTTATGGTCGGATAAAAGAAAGCTCTTATTATTATAATTCTGAATTTAGAAATATTAACGTCACGTTAAAAAAGAAACGGTGAGCGGTTCTATAGTTGGCGAATCACTGGGGGTTGCGAAAACTCTGGTTTCATTCTTTGCTTTTCTATAGCAGATAGTCTTGATTCAACTCAATGAAAACGCAATCGAATCTAATAAATTGAATTTGCGTCTCATCAAGAGTCAATAGCACAAAATCAAACTTTTATTAAAAACTTTACGACTGGTTACACATAAATCTCAATCCCTGTAATCCAGACTTTAAATGAAATAATTACATATTCGTTTTCATTTATTTATTTATCTGAACTTTCTCGTTATATACACACTTATATTCGTATTAGATACACACTTATACTATCTTGAAGGTAACCTTTTGAAGAACATTGATATTCTTGCAAATGCAAATGCTGCAAATGCTGGAAAACGATGTATTTTTTTTCTTTTAAAACAATGTTTCAAACTAATGCAAGATAATTTTATAAAAACTTCATCGCTGAATACTACGTTGCAACAGTTAGGCATCAAATATCGTTCTTTCAACATAAAGACTGTGTGACAAGGCTGGAATACAAATCTGCGCTCCTTTTGATTTCATTTAGGCACGAAAATAACTTGCAGATTCATTTTATACAGAAAAAAATCCATATAGAACAAAATGAACAGATTATTATATTAGAAAATGAAATGAAAAACTCATATCAAATACTACCATTTAAAATCTGTCCCATCCAATACTCAAGCGGAAGAGTGAAGCAAAAAGAGACAGATCTGATATTCTCCGTCAGACCTTTCTGCCAGTGAGATGTCATGATCATGAATAAACTCTGACAGCCTCCTTCCTTGGACCACACTGGGGTCTGGTAACGTTGGTCGGATGAGACTGTTGCTTCATATCGATCGAGCACGCTTCGCTCGGGAAGCGGCTGGCATACTTGGCTCTTCCCCCAAAGCTCGTCTACAAAGCAAACAGTGATTCGGTCGTTCCCACGTCCCGGTATTAAATAATGCCGCGTTATTCCCGACACCTTGGCGTGGAATGAAAAGGCGGGGGCGACGGCTGTTCTGTAGTGCGGTGTAGTGCTACTTTTATTGCCTGTGGAGCGTGTGTGACAATGGGATATGTGAAGGGTTTAGAAGTTTTTCTCTAGAGGAAAGTCTTTACCTGTTTTTCTTCGACAATTTTACCGCTGTGTTGCATTGAGAAGGATTTTGGGCGGAAACACGTTATTGACTTAGGTTTTTTATGTTTCAGCATTTACTTGCGGGCCTGGCAAATACTTTTTTTGTCAACTCAATTAGCTCTCGAGTTGCATTACATTTTATTTTCCCCCAAAATGTTAGGCTCAAATTACTTGAATCCTTTATGGGAATTTTGATTTCCAGCCAAAAGTTTCTATAGCGAAATTAAGTTTTCTCTGTTTTTCTCAGATAATGTATGTACGTAAAGGCTCGGAAATTTCTTTTGCAAGGAAACAAGCAGCGTTTTTTGTGCTCATTGACCCCAGAACATAAATTATATTATATACTTAGATCCGAAATATCTTGTGGTATTACAAATCTTTGTGTATCTGTATAGATAAGATCCTCCTGTAGATACATCGTCAAAACGCTGTTCTAATCTGACGTCTAAAAGTTATGCACAAATATTAATCGAAACATCCCTAGCAACTGGTATTTTTAATTAAGTTTTGAAATTCATTAAAGAGAAAGAATGCGTTAACCTTATTAAAAAACAACCTTCCCCAGTCTTGATTATTTCGACGAAGTGAACATTTTATACTTGCAACGTTAAATCAATAGACGTTGCTCCATAGTTCGCTCTCTAGCTATAGCTTATTATGAGATCACAATACGTTTGAGATTTCCATACAAAACTTAGTTCCATAAACTAAAACAAGGCAAAGTTGGTCCGGTGTGCTTTAGCGAACTCCGCAGGGAGCTTCTGCTAGATTGGCTCAACTCGTAATGGCCTCTGTGAAATAATTGCTGTGCGGTAAGCCATTAGAGCAAGCAAGAGCAAAATATTATGCAGCATTTCAAATACAACCCTCATATTCTTTATTTATGAGTAACAAGCGAATAGCATGTTGCTTAAAAATTGCATCTTGGCTTTAAAGCAGTCTTACAAAATTATAACGACAAGTAAATACAGTTATTGTCATGCGGTTTTAGCCATTTGAGTTGGCGTCAGAAATATATTCTGTCGCATTTCGAATATGCATTTCTCATCTTCTAAAGTCATGAAAAAAAGGAAAATAGCATGTCACTTCAAAATTGCATCTTGACTACAAAGAATTGTCTTTCAATATTACAATGACAAATAAATACATATTTTTATTACAAAAATAAATTATTGCATACAACGTACTTCTTTTATGGCTTCTAGAAAAGTTTCTTTTTAACTACTGAATGTGCAGATTGTGTTTATAAATTTTAAAAAAGACCGGAAGAGTATCTTGTTAAAATTTTAAAGTACGTCGAAGTTTTTCAAACTTTTATGCATCCGAATGGCAAAATAAAAACGGTGAACGTTCTTAAACTTATTTCATTCTCGTGCACATCTAAATCGAGCGCCTGATTGTTTTTAGTTATAGTGCCGTGGTACTTATTTGTTCAAGTAAGCTTCTGTGGATGCACCAGAGTTGGACAATTTCCTCGAGTAATTTTGCAAGTACTAATTACAAATAAAGTAATTACTCACCGGCACTTAGCAAATAGAAATGTCGCCTTTAGATTACTCCTGATGCAACTTTAAAAGTGCGAAATGGTTTTACTTGATTATCACCGATAATCTAAAAATAATAAAAAAAAAATTACTTTAAAGAACTTTGTCATTTTGCGCCACTGTATTTCTTTTATTTCTTGTATCAATAAAAATAAATTACCAAACAACATTTTTACTTCCGGATGGTTACGGGCAGTAAGTTTTAATTGAACTTTGCCTACAGTAGGAGCAGACATTTAAACCGCTACGGTTAAATTAATTGACAAACTCAGTTAATTAGAAAGAGCGTCTGTTAGTCTGCCCAAACTTTGAAGTGCAAGAACCATGTTTGATGATTTAAGCGCCCAATGGTGTCCTCACGACTAAATGTGGTTGGAAAAATGGATGATGAAACAGTTCAGGTTTGACTTAGAGAAGCAATTACCTAATTTCAGTTGTGTGGACTTGGATCCAAAATGAGGGACAATCGCTCACATGAAACTGTGTTCATGTTGAGAAGGCAATTTCTTATTAAATTTTTCAGATCTTTGGCCAAAAAAGCTAAGTGACGATAGACTAAAATAGTCCATAAATTAGCTGAAAATAAGAAACATTTCGGTAACCATGCACCACTTCTGTCGGCAAAAAAATTTAAAACATATTATTATATGTAATAACAATATGCTCGATTTAAACAAATACATATTTTCAACGGCGAAAACCGGAAAACTTTACTTTTAAAATATAAAACAATGTAGGTAAAAACGGAACGGAAGTAGTGCAGGCTTTTAAACTTGAAAAATGCTTAATTTTCAAATTTGTAAAGTTTCGTGAAAAAACATTCATAACTTTCGGCTGTAAAGGCTAGGTAAATCATCAAAAATGTTTAAACTTCTATCAAATTGCATGATCAGTTTAAAAACATTTAAGTTCATTTTTCTGAAAATAACAGAGTGTCTAAATTGAATCCTCCGCAAATACCTCGGCAAATTCGAACAAAATCAGAGCAGCCATTTGACTTGTAGCCAAAGAAAAAAGCGAAAAAAAATATTTAGGGGGTAGAAAAATTAAAAATTTTATTTCAATCAGGCTTACATCAGTCCAATATACCTTGATATTGAAATATTCACTTACAGTTTACACACAGTTATCACTTTAACGTAATCCTAGCGTTAATGTTAGGCATTTTACATTTTTTTATCGTACTATGACTGACAGATAATATCATAAAATATAATAAAAAAGGTTTTAATCCACGAATTTCAACGTCGCCAAACGAGTAAACCTCTTGTTAGTAAAACAATTCCTCAGTTAATTGGGAATTGAAATTTAATTTAATTACTTCCGGTGGAACGTGGTATAATTAACCCCATACCCATTTAATGATAATGCTGTTAAATTCCCACCCAGCTGATAATATTGTCAATTGCCTGGTATTGCCCCAGTAATGTGGCCGAGCAGGGGCCGTTTGCAGGACGAGATTATAGAAGCGGGAAGAAGCTGGATTGGGTATACTGGCAAATCGACCAGATTTCGTATTCGCTAACTAAATGTTTGTTTTCAATCAACTTAAGCAGTAAGAATCAGCAACTTAGCACTTATAATGTCCAGCAAGCATATCCGTAAGATTGTCAACAACAAACTTACGAACATAACTTTCACTTAAAGATTTAAAAAATGTTTGACAATGCGAGATTTTTACAGAAAGTGTACGTGAGAACTTAGGGACAACGGTTCATGATTCATTTGGTTGACCTGTCGAATGAGTTCCCCAAATATGTACGAAAAAGTCAAGTACCTACTGCGTTTTTGTGTATGTCACGATTTGAATAGATTTTGCTTGGCGGTTAGGTTTGTGGTTTTCTGGCGGGGAAAGCAGGTATGAAGATTGCAAATTTTGCAAACTTGAGGAAAGTGGAAGAAATGATTTACAATACTTACCATTAGAAATGCTAACAATACTTAGAAAGTACTTACTTTAAAAAAACTATCAATAGAATGCTTTACAATGGAGAATATGGAATGATATTGCAGCAATGAAAGAAAGAGAGAAAGAAAGAGACAGAGAGAGAGAGAGAGAGAGAGAGAGAGAGAGAGAGAGAGAGAGAGAGAGAGAGAGAGAGAGAGAGAGAGAGAGAGAGAGAGAGATGTCTTGGTCATGTCTTGTTGGGGAAAAAGGATGAGATTGTCGAATTTATATGGAAAGCCCAAAAGGAAACAACCTTACAGCTGCCCAGTTTGTATTAATTTAATTTATTTTTGATCAAAAATAATGTTACAGTAACAGGTCACAATAATGTGTTTATTTTGAAGACTATTTTAAACTTTTAATGAGAAATAAATCCTTTTGTACATTAGGATGAGCCCGAGAGGATGCGAATGCTGTTAATCTTCGGCAGATTAATTAAAATACGGTATCTCACGTTTTTAATCAAGAATAATAATTGGTTTTCGGTACGTAGAAATTCTGCAATTAAATCTGTGGGTGAAACCCGAAAATAATTTCGCTAAAACAAGGAAATGGGCAGACAAATTAAGTTAATCGCTTTCAATTAGATTAATTATCAAGACTCGTGCAGTTTTGTGGCTTAACGAAAGCAAAAAGAACAGAAATAAAGCAATAAATATTCAAATCGTCAATCAAAAGCATATTACGATCTTCAACAGATTCAAATCAAATGTGACGTGATTCAACCGATGACAAAAACACTGCATTAAATTTAAAGACTACGGTAACCATATAGGCGGATCCGCTAGACCATATAGTTAATTGATCGTTAACCTCGTTGTTAAAGCCCAAATGAGTTGAACATGACTTTGGTAGTATAAGCAGCACATGCTATCCCAAAAGTCGACAATATCTTATTTTCTGAAACTTGGTTTAAAATAAAACGATACAACTGTAAATTACTGCTTTTTAGAGAAGAATTTCAAACACTATATAGAATAGAACTTTAAAACATCAGTTATTGTTCCATAATTAATCTTGTTTATTGCAATTAGCCGCAAAATACAAGCAAATAGCAACTTCATTGACCAGCTACTTTAAAGAAACGGTCTTGACTCATGACGCTGAAGGGCACTTGAAGAACAAACAATTTGTGTTTTGAAATTGACAACGTTTCATATTATTAGACTGCTAGGAGAAAGTCAGTTTAGTATCAAGAATCGATTTTATCAAACATTGGACAGAACTTCTTCCTCAAAAGCACGACAATGAAAGAGCCATGCATTGGTAGGTGCAATTATTGCTGTCTCACAGTTGCATCGCCTCGAGAAGGACGAGAACAAAGTGCGGAGAGGAGGGGACACATCATTTCCATTCCAGTCTGGCACTCGGGAAAATTGAAAAATCTCGGAATTTAATGAGGCTGTCGACGCTGCCTCTGCATTTCCCTCGAATTTCCCCGGGAAATGCCGGATGTCGCGCAGTCGAGTCAACATTCAACGAGGAAATTGCATCGGAACACCGTGAGTTTTGTAAATGCAGCATCGTTACGCTAATATAGATTTTTAGAGCGACTAAACTCCATTTCACGTTAAGAAGGTAAGTGTATTAGAATCCTCCTCGAAACTGTATAGCTGCTGGACGTGAGATAAGGGATTAAAAACTGCTCTTGTAAGTGTATTAGTGTATTAGAACCTGGTGACCAGGTCAAAACTTAGCTTGTAAGTTTTGGAAGTCTTAGTTCGTGTCAAGCAGCAGTGGGTCTTCGAAAAGCTGCTGATCAACTCTCCTTCTTAACGTGAAATGCTGCATAGAGGGACGGGTGAACTTAACGTTCAACATTGCTGAAAGTCTATGCTTCTACGGTTTTATGTGGTAGGCCATTTTCTGAATGTATAAAAAATATCTGTTGTAACTTATGGTATTTTATTTTCCCTAGAAGATCGGTGCTGTTCTTTCTCGGTTGTTTCCTCAAATAAATCACGATCCACAGAACAAAACGGAAAACTTTAACGATATGTATTAAATTAAGTTCATTGTCGGTACTTCAAAATAAAAAAGCTTTTAAGAAATTTCCTTAAAAATATATTGATCCAAAAAATACACAGCATCCATGAGTTAAAAAGAAAGGTTATTCTTTTAGCAAACGCTACCATGTGACAATTTCAGACAATTTCCTTAACTAAAAAAGTAAAAACAAATATGAATGCTATCCATCAAATCTCCTTATGTTATGCATCAATATTCCATGTCCCTCAACTTCTCAAGTGGAAGTTGGGAAAAGGGTTAAATAATGGACATCAAAAGAGTGTCAGCTGAAACAAAATACCTTATCGAAATTGAACATGGTAGCCATCTTCCCGAACGATCTTCATTTCCTGAAATACACATAATTATACATATGGTTAAGCTCAAAAATCCCCCAACTCAGAATTAAATAACAAGCAATGCTGTGCATGGTTTCATCAAAATAATAATTGTGCTCGTTCACGTTATGTTGGCTTATAATAAAACCTGGCAGCGGAGTCTGCGTCCAATTATTGGAGCAATCTCGTGGTTCTGGGAGAGAGTGGAGAAATATGAACATTTCGATTTTCCTTGCTGCTTCTGCGTTCCTTTCGTTTTATTATTACATTGAGTGCGATAAATTCCAGCCGAGATGTGATATGTATTCAGAGTTATAAGAGGAAAGTGTTGAATGAATATAATACACCATATACATCGGGGACATCAAATTACTTTTATTCGTACGAGTGTTACCTACCTATAAAAACGGTGTAACGAAAAATTAATTTGAAAGCATTTGATAGAAAAATAATTTAATTGGGGCACTAGCACTAAATGCAATCCGTAAAATTGGCCATACTATGAGTTACTTGTCTAAAAATGGAAATTTTAGCTACCGTGCCTAACTTCGTTTTTATGTAACACAGAGATAAAACTTATCCACGAAGACAAGAAAAACTTCAGCTTCTCCAGCACAGCGTATCGTGATACGGAATTTAAAGATGTTTGGGCTTAAATCGGGTTTAAATATTTGTCATCCAATCAGATTCAAGTTTAGTTTCTGGTGGCTATCGTCGCGGCAAAACCAAATTTACCCCCCGGGTTATGATAACACCGCTCCGTAAATCTAGGCACAGAAGGGTTATATTTGTAATCACCGGATTATTGTGTGCAAACCGCATCGATGGATTTCAAAATCTCTTACGCACGATATTGCAATCTCGATATTACAAATCTGAGATGCACGCCAATCTCATAAACACAACAGCACAGTCAATGTCACCACGTCTTTAGCCTGCAACATTTCGGCTACATAATAAGCTACTACACGCCCACGCCCACGCTTTCAAGCCTGTTGTCGGTGCCCGTCGTAATCCAAAAATCAAAGTGTGCTTTGCGAATCCGTCTCGTTCTCGGCCTTTTAGAGCGTTTCGGGCTCCGACGGGCCCAGCCCTGAGGGCTCCAAAGCGCAGTGTGTATTGCGAATCCGTCTCGTTCTCGGCCTCTCAGAGCGTTTCGGGCTCCGACGGGCCCAGCCCTGAGGGCTCCAAAGCGCAGTGTGTATTGCGAATCCGTCTCGTTCTCGGCCTCTCAGAGCGTTTCGGGCTCCGACGGGCCCAGCCCTGAGGGCTCCAATGCGCAGTGTGTATTGCGAATCCGTCTCGTTCTCGGCCTCTCAGGGCGTTTCGGGCCCCGACGGGCCCAGCCCTGAGGGCTCGAAATCGTGTAAAAACCGTTATGTATACTTAGCAATAGTAGAGAAAATCTTGTATTTCTTGGATCAAATTAAATAAAAACCAGTTGCACATACATATAAAAGTGTCACGTGGTTCACAAAGGATTTTATTTCGAAAGTAGTTGTACTTTGAAACAAAGGGAAGATACTGTGAAGAGCGGATTGCTTTAGGGGAATGGAACGCTCACATTACTAGCCAGTGAATAATATAACAGTGTAGTTTGCTTCACGTTATAACACAAAAGAGAGTTTGTTCCAAAGGCATTTTGGTCAAAAGGGTTAAAAGAATGCACCTCTTATAGTAATTTGAGTCAATGGTGAATTTATGTGTGTCTTGCTAGATTTCGCAGCTGAGAAAGCTTTTCCCCGTCTTTAAAACTCTGCAAAACATTATACTGTAGACTACAAGCTTATAGTATATCTGTATATCTTTATATCCTTATAGTAGACTTCATGATGAGTAATGACTTTAAGTTTATTTGAGAAATGTTTATATATTTATATCATGAGTATCTTCACAGACAAAAATATATACACCACAATTGGTGGCATGTGTGGGATTTGTGAGATATATTTATTTTGGGAACATGCGCGGTGTTTAAGGTGAAATAATATTATATTCATTTAGATACAAGTATTATAGCAGTTTTTTTAGATACTCACTACTTCCAACCATAAATTACAAACGGAGCTCACACAAATTTACCATACTAATAAGATATTAAAGTCATTTTGCTAAACAAACGTCTTTATACAGGCAGTAAATTATACCAAATACGTATTACATATAGCTTTCAAATGCCAATGGAAACCTCTCCCTTGCCGCTACACACATTTCTTGCTGATCGCGGACAAGAACTGCCGATCTCCAAGAGAGCAGAGAAGCGAATGAAAAGACTGACGACGATAACGAAGTCAAAGCTTTCTGCGCGCGGTTCAAGTCAAGCTCCCACAAAGTCGGCGCTTTGAGCGAACCTCGAAATGAAACTTTCATCTAGAGTTTTCTGCAGCGCGGGGTTTTCACGCTTGAATATCCATCTCCAGATTTATGAACGGCTTGTTTGATTTCATTTTCCAACGTTCATATAAGAAAGTAGTAGTCGGGTTTGAACTGTGGGCGTCGAGAATATGCCACCGGTTTGTTTGGTAAAAAGCAGGGTTCCGAAATGGAAACGGGACCAAAACCGGAACACAAAAGAATATTTAATCACTTCTGAAACCTGACCCGGTATTGGAACGGATATTATTAACTTCCTTAGAACCGACATTGAAAATGGAACCGGACCGTTAATTTCGTATAATTGGAAATAATCGGGCCCATTTAACAGTGGATCCTTACAGCCCGATTTTTTAGTTATACATTTTTTGCAGTTCAGGTAAATCTTTTCAAAGATCTGAACCACATTTGGATTTTAAACCCTAAAAACCGTTTCCACATCCGGGATATGAAGCGTTTTTCATGACTTTTAAAGAACCGGGACCGGAACAGGAACACTAAAGGTAATTAAAAACACAATTGGCACTGGATGCAAAACTGTAATTTTATAAACGTTGAACCGGAACAAGAATTAACTAAAAGTATCTGGTCCTGACACCGCTTCTATTTTTGATATAAATTCGGGTCCCTGGTGAAAAGTGAACTTATTATTATTATAAAGAAAAGAATTGCATCATTAACAGGATAATTTCCCTCCTTGCTACCATAGACGTAGGTCTGCCTTTCCGTCAATTAGCCCCCGTCGGCTCCAATTACCAAAATGAGGAGGTGCACAGACATATTCAATTAATGAGCTGCGAACGCGAGGAAGTGACGCCTCGTTAAAGTTTCATCGCCTCACTCGCGAGTGGCAGTGAGTGGATTCTCATCTTCGCTCAGTTGCCGAATCAGCGACTGCGGAAATGCGAAGATAATTGCCGGTTGCTGACTGTACGAGCAGGACAGCGAGGGGAAATAATCAAAATCACGAGCCTGCAAAAAGTCGTGGGCGACTATAGCGTTATAACTTCGACCATTGCTAGCCGGGATACGCAACTAGCTCAGCGCTGTATGTTTCCCATGCAACGTTCAAGTATAGGCCTTACCAGCTGTGATCATTGGTCAGATCAACTCTATAACCATGATTATGTCGCTATGTATTGCTATTTAAAAGATTAAATATTGACTAGTTCATTCTAAATAAGTAAATTGTATTTTAGAAGTACCTAAATAATCCCCTTGTTTGTTTGAATTAATGTTTATTAAGATTTAAGTAAACGTAAAAACGGCAACATACATGTTGAGCGTAGTGAGAGCTGGCACGGCACACTAGTTGCCTATCCCGTACCGGAGCAGTGATCGAAGGTTAAAATATACCCACACGGCTGCTCCCCAAGTAGCCAAAAGCCGTTATCACGAACGTTCGGTGGACGTCGAAAAGCTAAAGGCGGATCACTTGCGTTCAACGTTCGGGTTGAACATAATCGAAAATTTGGCGAATGTCAACGTTGAACGCAAGTTATCCCCCGTTAGCTTTTCGACGTCCACCGAACGTTCGCAATAACGTTCGCTGAACGCTTTTGTGCTACCTGGGGATCCTAATTCAAGGAAACTTTAAAGTTCCCTGCGTGTCGTTCTTGTTTATGCGTATTCCATTTGTTGTGAGCAAAATTGACCCAAACGCATTACCACTAATTAAAGTGAAGCTGGAAAAATATACAGCCGAACCGGGATGCGAACCCGGGACCTCCTGCTTGCCGGGCAGCGAGAAACAAATCTGCAATGACTTAAACATAGGAAATAAGACTCGGGTTTGCATTTTTGACCGACACTTGCTGGGAAACTGTCAGTACTTAACCAAAACTGATGAGCAAGAAGCATCACAGTCTAAAGAAGACATGAAGCTAGGAAATATTGCCTCATAAGAACCCCAGAGTGTTTTAAACAACTTTGAACTGCCATTGTAAATGGCCAAAATGGTGATGTGTACATTCGTGTATACTTTATAGGCAACGTTTGGTCATAAGGAGTTATGCGAGAGCCAACCAGTCCAAGTGAGATCCAGCCAATAGCAGCCAGGCCTAGACAAGAATGCTAACCGAGTATTTTTGTCTATACTTAAGTTATTGCATATTTGTTTATCGCTGGCTGGCAGGTGTTTTAAATTGTATACATTTATCACTTATACAAAGAAATTAAAAAAATTTCCCTAGGAAAGATTCTTGTTATATAATTTTACTTAAAGACTTCCTTTTTGCAGAATAACTGTTCTGCATCAACTTTCCGCCCGTTAAGTCGTATGTAATCAAACAAAGGTCGCGGACAGTTGGGGAAACGGCACCCACATTGGCAAGATTCAGGACACGAAAACATTGTCTCCTTTCAGCGATGAGACAATGATGAAAGCTTCCTTTAAGTACGGAACAAACAATGCTTTTACCTAGTATTTAAATGGCTTTCTGGTGATGATTGCATGAAGCTTCCTTCGAACTTTGAGCTGGTATTTCGAAATTTGAAGGCCGAGAAATTGTGGTCAATAGTGTGAGGATTCCGTAGGCTCTATAATTTCGTCGCGATCGGACTTAAGGTGAGGCACCATGTGAGTAGGAGGTAAATTCTGAGCGGGAAGCAAGAATGCACTCACACCAATAGCCTTAAAATAAACCGGCCGACTGTACTTATACTTGAATATTTTTATTGTGTTTGTTTTTATTTTTGTGTGTTTGTTTTATTTTTATGACATTCTGCTGCTGACATACCTGACACTTTGTAAGTATGTCTAGTAATATGTAAATACATTCGCCCTGGATAAGGTGTTAAAATTTAGTAGTATAACATGTCAACAGCTAGATTTTTCGTAGAACTCGCCCAGCAAGTCAAATACATTATTTATTAAATATTCTTTTAGCATTTGTTTTAGTCCTATCCTTAATTTTCATTTATTCTTCGGTAACCTATTGTAGAGTCATAGTCCTTGGTTACTTATAACGCATAGTTGGAGGTCTCCCACACGGAAGTACATACAAAAAAACATATCTGAAACATAATAATATATGGAAGGTTCAAATTTGTATAAGAAACATATAAGTTTCTTATAATCTATATATTGCACTTTCGTATAGCATATATGATCGTATATGCTTTTTCGTGTGGTCGCAGCCAGTGTTGCCTTGTCGTTGGTACGGGAACTGGAACTGGAACCGGAGTAGAACTGGGTGGAACTGATGCACAAATGATGATAAACGATCTCCTTTAAAGGATGTTATATTTTTTGCAGCAACGAACAGTGGATTTATGTATTTTTAGATGAATAATTCCCAACTCTCTGTTTTGTGTTTCAGGAGTTCGGGGACGGCAGCTGTTCGCAGATGAAAAAGTTCTAGTTGAGTAAGGATGAAAAAAACTTTCGTCATTTCCATTCTGAATAACACCCCATTGTGTTCCGCAAACGCAGAGCCCTTTGTCCCCTTTTCGGGTGTGTAGACGAAGGTGTGAGAGCAAGTCTCTTTCACGGTGACCAAACCTCGGTTTAAAAAGTAACGAGATTCTGACATATCATTCACATATTCTATTTTTCTTGATTTTCGGTTGAGAAATCCTGAAAGTACAAAACTTTTTACTTTACCGGTAGAGATATAGTGGATAATATAGCAAAGTGATTTTTTTTAAATTCCTTTAATAATGGCGGTTACCAAAGCATTGTACTCTTTAAGTTTGGGAGCTAAGTTAAAAAACAATAAATGTTAAAAACAAACTTGTTTATAAGTTGCTTCATTCTCGCAGCTCGACATTAGTTTATAATTTTGAAGATATTATTTCAGGAAGTTGGTACTCTTTTTACACAAAACAAAAAACAACTCCCAGAAAGAAGTGTTTTTAACCACAGCTTTTTGCGACATGACATAAAAAACACATTTCAATTATTCACTTAGTTTCATTTTTTTTTAATGTCGGTAGATGACTTTTCCTCTATAACCCCATCAATTTCTGAACTTTTGAGAGCAGTCACCGTCTACGTTAGTTTTCTGATTGCTATAAAGGAACGGTAGCATTACAAATAAAGCATAAAATATAGATACTATTGTAAATATGATTTTAAAGTATAACACGAAAAAGCTGTTCGTTTTTGACAGCAGAAAACTTCCTTTGCAGATTGCTGTCAAAAATAATTCCGAAAGCCATGCGTCTCTATAATTTAACGCCATCTATCTCATTTACAGATTTTGCAAAAAAATAAATGGAAACTAGTTTAAAAAAATAAATCTTTGACCGAGTTTAGCTTGACGTTGAAATGGAAGCAGCCATAGAACGACGTGGTTTCGGAAACTGATGAAAGAATGCTGTGGTGTCGTCGACTTTTTCGGAAAATAAATTGCGTTCTTTGGCGAGACGCGTAGATTCCGGGAACGCGGAGCTCCCTCGGGAATTTTCCGACCCGATATTCTCTCGACATATCGTATATATGTTTAATATAATTCTATTCTGGACGGCTGTCCTATTCATTAAAGACAGGGCTGCGAGAAAAGGCCCTCACCGCAAATCCCCTGGGGTTTTGCTACGAAAATAAATAGTACTGCGTTTTCGTACATTATTAATAACGTCTCAAGTGATTGGAACAAGTCCGAGCGGCGTTTTCATTGGCCGTGCCAAAGCGTGACTTGGGCCGAAGCTGACGTTAACGTGTGTACTTCCTAGTTCCTACAGCCATAAATTGAATTTAAAGATGCCCTGCTGATATTTCCTACCAAGATCTGGCAGGATCTTATAAGATCTTGTCAAGACCTAGCAAGTTATTGACACAAGATACTGCCACGATCTTGCAAAATATTACAAGATTTTCCACAAGATCTTGAGTCAAGATCTTGTCTCAAGATTGTGACAGATCTGGAAATATATTGCAAGATCGTGGCAAGATCTTGCAAGATCGTGACAAGAATTTGCAGCACGGTGTAGCTCATATATTGTGGTATACAAGAAAAAATGACTTTGTATCAATCTTGTTTTATGATTAGGTTTGCTGAAAAAGTTCCACAATCTTGAAAACACTGGATAGTTGTAAATGTTTCAGCAGGCGCATTAATAACAATACAAAAAGGTATTGGGCAGCCTGATTTATATTTAGGGCGCAAGCTAGTTTGTTTTGGGCTATCACTACAGTTTGCCTCTTAAATATATTTTAAAGATATTCATGGCCACATTGGCTCTCCTTAAAGGAGGATGTGCCACACAAAATTTTTAGATGGAAGGGAGCACTGATTTAGCTTTCTAAAGTACATCGAAACTCTACATTAAAGGCATTATACTCAATGTAGTTTGATATTCTCCCAAGATTCCGATAGTCCTTCGGTAAATCAATCACTTCTTGCGGAACTTTCCTTTCATATCGCGTTGGAGCAGAGGATTCTCCTTGCTCTATAAGCCACACGTATCTGGTGCTCGCATCAAAAGTTTAACACTTTTAAGAACCATATTAATACACGGAGTTTTCTGTTTTTAAACTTGTTTGTAACACAGTTTGGACTGCGCAGTTCTTGGATTCATCTTTTAAACAATTGTAATCAATATGAAGAATTGGAATTTCTTGTATGCGTTGACATGTAATTTTTTAACAGTGTTATAGAAGCTTTTTAATTACAACCCGTGATATGTTAAAACACAGAGTATAAAAACAATACATATTTTTAAATAATGTTGCGTTATAGAAAACAAATATAAAAAAAACCAACAGCTCGTAATGACGGAAAAAAAACTAACAGCATAATTATGCAAACAAAACTAGTGCTAATGATAGGACATAGTAGACATGAGTCTAATAAATTTAATGTTTGCAGTAATTATGTAGTTATTTGCCCAATTAAAGGGACAGATCAGTTCACCAAAAAGTGGCTTTCATGCCAAAAGTTGCCGAGTTCTCAAGGCTCCGCATCTTTTGGTTTGTCTCGAGAAAAAAATTGTGCTACTTGTTCGATTTTGGCTACCCTGAAATTCATTTTTCTACCAAACTTGTAAAATTGTGTACTGCGTGTACTGCGTGTAGGTCTACAAATGTGTCTTACAAGTGATGTGTACGTCTCATGCCGATAGGAGGCGATTTACTGAAACTGTTATCCGGACTGCAAGTGATCTTCTTTCTTATTCGAAAAAATATTAAAGCTTTTAAAAATATCAAAATATATGTCAGCAGCTCGTATATGCCAAAACATACAGATTTCAATTTCAACTCGCAGTAGATTTGTTCGTGCGACTGGCATTCCCAATCGCAGCACATAGGAAACCCCGGACGACACTCAGCTATCGCGACCCCCCCCCCCCCCCCATCTCGTCACCCCAAACGGCATTCGATCAGCACTCTCGCACTCTCGCCCCCCCCCCCGCCACGTGATCAGACAGAGTGATTGATAGAGCGCCAGTCACGAGGTCTTTGAACGCTGTGATTGCGTTGACTCGATTTCCATAGAATCGGGCTTGCCAGCTACGTCGAGAAAAGCGGGAAATTGACTCGACAATTGGTCTCATCAGAGTCAAGTGAATATCTGCTCGGTGACCTGCTTTTTCACCTCTGAACACATTTCAGCTCCTAGAATTGGTTTATCTGAGGACTTGATCAATAGATAGATTTTAAAAATATTATTTTAAATAGTATATTATGAAGAAGTAAATGATTGTCTCGTAGTATAATATTGTTAAGAAACGATAAGATTTTTGGAAAATTAACTTTTGAACGAACTATCATTATTTATAACAAAGGAATCAATAATAAGGGACCGAATAAAGATGCATGCTTAAAACAGCTCTCAGCGGAGCAAGGAAAGTTAACTGGAAAATGTTCAACGGAAAGTGTGAAATACATTATGGTATAAAGTAGGACCAGGAACTACTTTTTTACTCCACATAATATTCAAATAAATATGATGTTCAGGTACATTTATTTTGATATTATCATTTCTGTTATGCCATAGAGACATAAAAATCTAAATAATTACTTCAGATATTTTATGAGCGTAGCGAGTGGAGCGAAATCTTCAATTTCACTACCTCGAAAAAAAGTCACTTGTGTTTTTTTTTGTTCGTGTGTTTGCGCGCGCTCTAGATACCACACACCTAAACCAATTTAGATGAAAATTCGAGAGAAACTACCTTTGATCTCAACTTAGATTTTCATTGTTTTTGGAAAATATCGGTTCAGAACTTTTTTCATAAATCAATTTTTACAAACTTTTTCGATTTTTTTCAAAATTTTAAAGCTCTGCAAATGTCAAAGTGTTTTACAAATTATCTTAGAAACATGTGGCCCTCATACAATTTTGTTATGCCTGAAAATCTGAGGTCGGTAGGACTTACCGATTGGTTTTTATTCGCATTTTTAGAGTGTTTTCCGTGATTTGAAACCCGACTCAATAAGAGTCCGGTTTCCTTGGTTACCTTGGTTTCCTTGGTTACCTTGGTTACCTTGGTTACCTTGGTTTCCTTGGTTACCTTGGTTACCTTGGTTTCCTTGGTTACCTTGGTTACCTTGGTTTCCTTGGTTTCCTTGGTTACCTGCTTTTTTTACTCCAAGTTTGGCCAGGACAAAGGTTTGACAGTTATCAGAAGATAAGCCAATTTCGTTTATTGAAGTAATTGTAGGTAAATCCGCGTCGTAAATGTATCTCCAATCTAAAATAGGAAGGGGGGCAAAAGTTATGTCTTAGGTATTTACGGTAACATTACTCAATAAGTTCATAATCAGCATGTTTTCGGTATCTGACAGCTCGGAGAGAAACAAAGGAACGTCAGAATTGTTTTAATGTTATAGTTAATGGAATTTTCGAGAAGGCAATGATCTAGCATGGTGCTCCGTGGTTTTCGTATAAGGTTTTTGCTTTCACATTTTTATTTGCCATATAAACCGCTACGCTCATCTTCAACGCCACACAAATAGCGTTTGCAAAGCCATAGTAATTCTCCTAAGAAGTTATGTCCTTCTCTATCCGTTTAGGCAGCGTATGGCATCATTAAAAATACTCGAAAGTGATGTACAAAAGCCACACTGTTCAAACAAATACCAGTACAAAAAACGACATGTTTAATCTTCCCATCTGAAAACGACATGTTTCAAAGGATATATACCAGGAAGCGAATAAATATTGTACGCCAAAGAACCCCGACGGAAAGGAACCCCGAGTCGATATTTTCCCTGAGTCACGTGGAAATAATCTCCAATCTCCGCAAAGAAAACTTCCCCCCCCCCCCTCCCCCGAAGCAGAGTCGGAAAATGGCTAGGCTTGGTGAAAAGTGCTTTTCCGAGCGAACCCCTTAACTCGCTCCAAAGTCAACTCTATGACTAGCAGCCGACGAAAATGAAATGAACTGATTTTTGTCCCCTTACAAAAAGTGGTTCTTATTTTTCCTTCGTAGAAAGCACTCATTAGAACTGAAAGATTTCTGCATTCTTCAAAAATACAGGATAATCACCTACGGTTGGTGTGGTGTTTAACGAAGCACTGTTTCAATAGCCAATAGGCGTAAATAATAAGAACTTGAGAAAATGAAAACATGTAACTTGTATCTTGAAATACGTGATACACTAGGACACGCTGCCAATGTGTACGCGTTGAAGATGAGCATAGCAGTTTGTAGCAGATGATTTAATGCAGAACATTGTAAGGGCTCTGTCCCAACTGTGCGCCGTCCGAACTGTGCGCCGCGCACACTTCGGACAGCGCACACTTCGGACTGCGCACAGTTGGGACGGCGCACACTTCGGACAGCGCACAGTTGGGACGGCGCACACTTCGGACAGCGCACAGTTCGGACTGAACGCCAGTCCGAAGTGTGCGCCGCTGCGATAGCTAGCAATGTCAGCCCGAAGTGCGCTTAGTCCGAGCGTCCACGCAGAAAACTTACACATGAATTAATTTGAGTTTGCCACTTTCTGGGGATCTTATATCATAGATATCATATCATAGGGAGCGACAACAATCAATGGGGCGACGAAACAAATCGTATAACTGTTTCCTGTGCTGTATCTTAAGTGTATGAGTAGGTCCTCTGCGCATCATTTGTTTGTTTGTTTCTTTCTTTCTTTATCGTCCACACATTATAAATAGATAATATAGACATAGTCAATGGCAGACTGACCCAGTAAATAATCAAAATCGAATAAGGACAGCAAACGCTAACGACTTCTCGACACTGATCTACCACCCACATAACTTACTAGCAACACTGGCTGCCTAGCCCAAGAGGTGGCGCGCTGTGTCTGTTGTCGGGAGGGTTTTAGGCGCACACTTCGGACTGACATTTCGATAGCGATCGCAGCGGCGCACAGTTCGGACGGCGCACAGTTCGGACGCTCCCCGTCGTAAACAGTCGATGAAACGAATATTTGCTCGAATGCGTGAGACTTCGGTTGATTAGTATGTTTAAGTTTGGTCACACACAAAGTAAATAAATTACACAATACACAATTACACAATACTTTTTTGATGACCCCCCACCCCCCCGGCGAAGCGGGTGAATGCGTGCCCGGCTAGCGCAGATGGTAGAGCACCTGACCGGCAATCAGGAGGTCCCCTTATCCCACTCAGCAAAGCGGGAGAATGTGTGCCAAGATAGCTCAGTTGGTAGAGCACCTGACCTGCAATCAGGAGGTCCCCTTATCCTACCCAGCAAAGCGGGATAATATGTGCCCGGCAAGCTCAGATGGTAGAGCACCTGACCGGCAATCAGGAGGTCCCCTTATCCCACCCAGCAAAGCGGGAGAATGTGTGCCAAGATAGCTCAGTTGGTAGAGCACCTGACCTGCAATCAGGAGGTCCCCTTATCCCACCCAGCAAAGCGGGATAATATGTGCCCGGCAAGCTCAGATGGTAGAGCACCTGACCGGCAATCAAGAGGTCCCCTTATCCCTTCCTGAAAAGCGGGTGAATGTGTGCCCGGATAGCTCAGATGGTAGAGCACCAGACCGGCAATCAGGAGGTCCCCTTATCCCACCCGGCAAAGCGGGAGAATGTGTGCCCGGATAGCTCAGATGGTAGAGCACCTGACCGGCAATCAAGAGGTCCCCTTATCCCTTCCTGAAAAGTGGGAGAATGTGTGCCCGGATAGCTCAGATGGTAGAGCACCTGACCGGCAATCAGGAGGTCTCATCGTTTGTATCCCGGTTTGATTGCTACGCTTGCCCTTCTATTAAGTTTATAACTAGGAAACGCTGCCAAAGTGTTTGCGTTGAAGATTTTTTCATGCAGAACGTCGTGAGAGGACTTCAGTTGATTATCATTTCCAAATAAGTCGCACACAAAATCACAATCCAGTTTTGGGGAAATTCGGAAAAAATAAGCACTTTACCGTATTTTTTCAATTTTTTCCAATTTGAATATTCCTCTATTTTCTGATTTGAAGGGGAGGGGAGTGGAGGATTCTTTTGAAAGACGCATGGGTCCTTAGTTGTGAACTAAAGTAGAAACCCTGAAAATTTCTGCACAATCGACGCAGGTGTTTGGTCTGTACCGCGTGCGCAAAAACAGAAAAAAATACACAAGTGTTTTTTTTTAACCAGCAGTGAAATTTAATTTCTTTTCTCTCGCTACGCTCATCAAATGTAATAATTTAATTTTGCGGTAATGGCTATTTTTGAAAACCTGCTCACCTTTGCAAGTTTGGCATATTATGAACATAGCGAGTATATTAAAATCAAATAAGTTCCACTGGCACAACAATAACGATCATATTATAACCTGTCTTACATGTTTACATGTTTTACATGTTGTGCGTGTATATTTACCAATGTTATATCGGATCTCGTGCAGGCAAAACTAGTGTAATAATATTCTATTCAATGATTTTTGCATGCTCTTTGTGAGATCACAATATGGTTTTCGAAGCATCGCATTCGAACGCGATCTCTTTACCACAAGGAATAAGATAAATTCATCCTACACAAAAGAGACGCCTTATCAAAGCATATACTCTCTGTTTTCAGCGAGTTTGGGTATATGGAGGGTATCAGAGTCAGAGCTTTCTTTTTAAATAAAGAAAGAAAATTACCTGCGTCATGAAATCAGTTTTACTCTATAGAACATATTATTTTCATTTCATTTGTTTTCTCTTCCCTGCCGCGAGCGAAGCTAGCGAAGCGATATTTGCAATTTCACTATTGGTTTAAAAAAAACTCTTGTGTGTGTTTGTTTGTTATTTTGTATGTTTGTTGCGCCCTCTTTACAGGCCCAACGCCTTCGTCGATAGCGATGAAATTTCAGGGTGTCTACTTTTATTTTCTGCTTAGACCCCCTGCGTTTTTCAAGAAAATTCTCAAAACCCATCCCCTTTAAAGCAGAAAAAAGAGCAATACCTAATCAAAATTGGGAAAGTTTGGAAAATTTCGGAAATTCTCTTAAAAATGCGTTTTTTTTCCAAATTTTCCCAATTTCGAATATTGCTCTTCGAAACCATCGAAACCACATAGAACGCAGCTTTGTAGACTTCAAGTTTGTCAGAAATGTTGTTCTCAATTTCACTTGTGTGTGTTTTTGTATGTGTGTTGGCGCGCTCTACAAACCAAACGCCTGCTTTGATTGCGATGAAATTTTCAGGGTGTCTACTTTTGTTCTCAACTTAGACGCCCTGCGTTAATCCTCAATACCTCTCCCCTTCAAAGCAGAAAAAATAGCAAATTCAAAAATTGGGCATGTTTGGAAAAGTACGGATCTTTTTATTTATTTTTTTATTTTTTATTATTATGTACACAAATTATTATTTTTTTCCAAATTTTCCCAATTTCGAAAATTGGACTTCGAAACCATCATTGAAGTAACAACTTCGAAATCTTTAATTTCACTGCTGGTAAAAAAAACTCTTGTGTGTATTTGTTTGTATGTGTGTGTGTTTGCGCGCGCTCTACAGACCAAACGCCTGCGTCGATTGCGATGAAATTTTCCGGTTGTCTATCTTTGTTCTCATCTTTGAACCGCTGCGCCCATACGCTCATCTTGAACGCGAACACTTTGGCAGGGTTTCCTAGTTACTTCTAAACTATAACAACGGGATATGTCACTATAGTATGTCATGCCAGCTCTTAAAGCATAAATTATGTTTATTATGTCGGGTTCCACGTTATCTTAAAAGCGGAAAAACGTTAAAAGAAACAAAGGAAATTATTTAGCAGCTTATAAACTTCAACTTACTTATTTGAAATGAACTAGTATATATTTCAGTCATATAATAAAATAATCTCGACCTTTCTTAATCTCTGCTCTCGGAGCGTTCGATTTGACAAAATGGACAGGATAATTTTTTATTATTATGTACATAATAATAAAATGTACTAGCCAATTACGAGCTTTCATAATTTAAATAAGATTAAAAGAGTGGACAGGATAATCTTCACGCATGGTTGTTACGATAACGTTTCATCAAAAATGAAATAGCTCTACCTATACGCATGTTTTTCGAAATGCTTTTATAGCAATAAGGTTGTTAACATAACAAAATGTAGTCAAATTCAAACAATTACCAGCGGCTGTTTTGCGTCCAGCCTATTGAAATGTTATTCGCCATGATTGCATAAGCCACAATTGCTCATCAAAAAGAGAGTGACGCTATAAAAGAGCAAAATCAAAGACTAGCGAACCCTATTTCATGCCATGTCACAAAACCGCATGAGAAGCCATGAAACCACACCTGAAACGATCATTTAAAAGCTCTCAAAATCACTGTTATTCATTTTTCTCACAATGGAGAATCCGTGCAGTTCAGTTTGTATTTGAAAATTGTCATCCAGTAAACAAAAAATTGCAAATTTTTGATGTGAGAAAATAAAAATTCGTTGACGAAACCTTAATTCTGGCATTAAAAACCACGCTTGAAAAGCATAAATGGCAGCAAATACGGTTTTTATCTCCTTATTATAATAACATACCTACTATAAAGCATACATGACGTGTTAACTATGTTAACACTTATGTTATGTGTTAACACTTAGATAATATGAGAAATTTTACGTTACCTGGTTATTCTATACAACATATTCACATTTTATTTTGCTAGACATCCAGGCCAGTTTGAGCTTATTTTTCCTAAATCCAATGTTTCATTCAGAAAAAAAAATTCAATTTTTATTTTCGTGCCCACAGAAGGCTGCATGAGCACGTTTTTCAAGATTGGCAAAAACGGATATTGGACGCCTATGTCAAGCTCAGGGCAACGAATATTACTTCTAAAGAAAAAGAGGACAAAGCTCCGATGAAAATGTAAAAATATTAATGATATAATATTGGAAATATACACTGAAAACCCTGCAGGTTAATATAGGTAGGTAGTGTATTCAAGTCTTTCTAGAAGCAACCGTAATAGCACTAAGCCATCAAATCAAAGAAACTTGTAGGAAGTCTTTCCAATCGATTGCGTTTCTTGCCGGTCCTGAGTTCTCTCTCTTCTCTTGTTTGCCAAGTCATGGATGGGAAGTAGAGTACCCAGTACCACATGAGAGCTTGTATATATGTTTCATTGCAGAGACACTGTGAGAGTCCTTTACTTGTACGATATAAAACGAAAAACAATTCACTTTTATTGAAACTCATTCGCCAAAGTGCACGCGGTGAAAAATAAACTAAAACATAATGTTCAATACTTTAAAAAAAAAATTGTTTCTACTCATGCCAAGTGGACAAGCCACAGCACGTCACCATATATGAAAAAAACGCAGTTTGAGATGATTCAAGACACCACTGTAACTGATATAAAATATTAATATATTTCCAATTGTTCAATTGTGGTTATGTTCTTACATGTTTTTGAAGAAATAAAAAAATGTAGTAAAAATAAAATACTGCTGACTCACGCTGGTGGCTTTAAATTTTTAATTCGCGCAAAGGTTTTCGGTCCGGTCAGGTTTCTATACCAATTGTCCGATCAAGATGGGACACACTTTTTTGGAATCTACGAGCTTCAGGCTTTATGACAGTTGGTTTTAAATGTTAAAATGTGTCTTGTTTTTCTGCTGACAATTAGTTAAAAATTCTCAATTCTTGCCCTATTTATTTACGGTTTTCAAAAATCAATATCATGAAATATGATTATGGTTCTATCTGGTCATGACAAGAAAGTTATTCGCGCTAGGAAAAAAATCCCGCCACTTGCTATCTATAATAATTGTTTTTTCCTGACCGGAAAAACAGATTCACCCTATTTTTAGGGTTGCACGGAAAATTACCGGAAAATTTTTCAACATAAATGTACACAAGATTTTTTTACTTACTTTTCTTATAACAAAATGGTCACGACGTAACCATTTCCCTAAAATAATTGGCTACAACACGTGGTTTTGATACGCCTTAATAAAATCGCAAGAAAATAATTTGAGGAAAAACACGGTATGAGTGCTGTTACTTTTTCACTAACCAATCGCGCCGGCACTACATCACTCAATAAGAGAAACGTTTTTCACACAAAACATTACACATTTCATCGTGTTTTAACAGGGTTTGAACGTTATTGCAAATAATAATATCTAATTGATGAGCGTAACGAGCGAAGCGAAATCATCAATTTCACTACTGCTAAAAAAAACACTTGTATGTGTGTTTTTTTGTGTGTGTTTGTGCGCGCTATACCGACCAAACGCCTGCCTCGATTGCGATGAAATTTTCAGGGTGTCTACTTTTGTTCTCAACTTAGACCCCATGCGTTTTTATAAGAAAATCCTCCATACCTCTTCCCTTCAAAGCAGAAAAAATAGCAATATTTGACTATTGGGAAAGTTTGGAAAAGTACGGAAATTTATTTAAAAGTGAGTATTTTTTCCAAATTTTCCCAATTTCGAATATTGCTCTTCGAAACCATCGAAACCACAACGAAACATCACACCAGCTTTGTTGACTTCAAATGTGTCCAAGGCAATGATTTGACAGATATCAGAAATTTTGTCAATTTCGTGCATGCAAGATTGAAAGTAAATCCATGACAGAAACACATTTCCAGTCTAACAAAAACCCTAAGGCATGAGTGACATCGATGCATTTAGGTGCACATTCCTCAATGAACTCCAAATGAGCATATTCTCGCTATCTGACAGCTAGGAGAGACACGGGAAAGTCAGAACCGTCTACATTTTAAAATGTCCCGAATTTTCGAGAAGGCTATGGTCTGGCAGGAGCTCCAAGGTTTTCATAGGCCTTCTGCCTGCACATTTATAACCACCGTACAAACTGCTTTACGCTCATCTTCAACGCTGCAACATAATTTGCGTACGCGAAGCCCTATAGTAAGGTTCACTGCGTATGAACTATAAGTCCTAGCAAAGGGATGGTAGACCAAGTCAACGATCTGGGGAAAACCTGCTCTTTCGATAAAGGACGAGACCCTTTGTCCTCCAATCTGTCTTAAGAGCAACGAGCTCCAAATTTATCCGTAAAGTCACTTGAAAATCCTCTTCGGAACTAGACGGCTATAGTTTTGCTGTTGTGTTTGCATGATTTGCCCAAATTAGTTTGTGTTAACAATGAAGTAGAAACACGCTCTTCTCTGAAATCACTTACCTATTCTACAGTCTAGACGGTTGAAGAGAATAGCATCAAATGCCATAAGCCTGTTTATGATACCGAACTGCCCGCGACTGGACACTCCACAAAGATTTTGGCAGCAGTTGAACAAGTTCGCCACTCAGCACCTGGGAGAACTAGAGAGAGAGGAAATTAGCTGGCTCGTATAGCAAGTCGGCCTCTTGGCTTTTCTGCCTGTGAGAGGGGTATGTGAGTATGCGTTTCTGACCAACATTAATGTCTGGTAGAATTATTGAGGTACTGGACTAAACTTCTATTTCACCGCAGCTTGCTATGCTTTACTATAGATAATAAATAAGACTGGTAGATGGTGCTGGAACGTTTCGTTACGAAAACTCATTATTTAAGAGATTAGAAGAGACGAGTCCTTTGTTCACTAGTATCGAGAACAAGAGAACGAAGGGAGAATTGACCAAAGTTTAATATAGCAAAATCTAGCCTATAACAAACGACGAAATCTTTCGGTTTCATCTGTCTCAAGTGCGGAGGTTCAAGAAGTACAATACGGTACAAAAGGGTATATATAGTACAAAAGAGTACAATAGGGTGCTGGCATGAAGAGAAAAGCAGACGGAAAATACGAGCTACACTCACATTATTTGATTACAAATTGTCGGCATGCGCAAGCAACAACAAAAATAACTGTTGTTAACTTTTTTGTACCAAAAACGAGGAAAAACGTCGATATCTAGAAATGTCGAGCTCTTTAGCAAGCAAACTAGCTTATGCGTGGATAAAATATATATCTGGCATTGGCTATAATAACAAATATCAAGTAAAACAATTCCAGCGATTCATTATACACTTAACAGTTAACATAAAACAATCATTAAATAAAATCATTAAATCATCATTAAAAAATCTTGAAAATCGGCATGTTAAAAGCTGGGCGTACAACTGGCAATATCAGTGACGCGATGTCATCAACATTGGCTCTGAATCAATCAGAGCCTCCGTGGCAGAGTCGCGAACATGACGTCATGCACATCCAGAGACTCTGATTTGAGGCAGAGCCAAAGTTGATGACGTCGTGTCACTGATATTGCTAGCGGTAACCCTAGCTTTACAACCCTCAAAGATGGCACACCAGGCACAAGCAACAGTAACCCACATTTGATCCGCCTGCCTAAGAATAGCCGTGAGTTGACGAGTCATGCCGAGCATAGAGTGTGCTGCTATCGGGTTCCTCCCCGACCCCCCGCTATAGCGACCGCCGTGTTAGGGCAAACCTGTTGAGCTGTGATAACCTGGTCCTAGTCAGGGGTGGCGCCCCCAACCGCCCGCCCAGCGAGAGGGAACTAATGGCAAATCGATAATATCGAAAGTCTGAACAGATACCAGTGTGCCTTCGGTGTCGGAATAATGTTTAGGATCATTTTTGTATGATCAAATATTGTATTTTAGTGTGATGTATAATGTATGATGTTTGTTAAATTCAGTTGTTGATTGTTTGCATAGAGTCGAATGGTATTTTACAAATAATTTGTTGTAAATCTGAATTTTTTTTACCGTTTGAAAATATATTTACATATTTTGTAATAATTATCTCTTGCAAAAATGTGTGGAACCTTTGAAATGTAAAATAAATATTTTAATAATCGACTCATACATATTTTGCAAACGACAAGACTATATTATATTATATGTACACAGCACAGTTGAAATGGTCATTACACACAAACACAGCCATTTTGAGTTATTAACACTGCCAAGAGACAGAAGTGAACAGTCAGCCATTTTTAGGTGGAATTGCACTTGAATTCAAAAAATTTATATTTTTACCAGTTCCAGTTTACCAGTTCGCAAAATCATTGCGTTTCGTACAATTATCTCTGACTGCAATTCCTTCTTAGTTCTTACATCATCGCAAGTTTTTACAACATTTTTTTAATGTTTAAATTTTTGAATCTATAAACGAAAACTTATAAGCATTATAGATATTTATCATGCCTGAAAATCTTATGTCGATAGGTCTTTCCTATTGGTTTTTATTCGTATTTTTGGAGTGATTTCTTCGTGATTTTGACGCCTGATTCAATAAGAGTCCGTTTTCCTTCGTTTCCTGGTTACCAGCTTATAGTTGACAGCAAGTTTGTCCAAGGCGCAGATTTAACAGATATCAAAAGTTTTGTTAATTTCGTGTGTGAAAGCATAATTGAAAGTAAATTCGCGTCAGAAATATGTCTCCAATCCAATAAAAATCCTAGGTCATTAGTTACATCCATGTATTTATGTTCTCATTGCTCAATGAGCTCAAAGTGAGCATATTTTCGCTATCTGACAGCTTGGAGAGAAACAAAGGAAGGTCAGAATCGTCTACATTTTCAAGTGATCAGACTTCTCGACACTTGGTGCTCCACAGAAGGCCTTCTGCCTCCACCTTTTTATCTTCTATATACAAGCCACTCATCTTCTTTCGCGAAGCCCTAGTCAATATTATCAACGTCTTCAGTAGTATCTAGCAAGCATTCAACCTGTTGCCTCTCCTATGAATTCGCAATATCAAACAAAACACATTGGTGTTGTGTGTATAGCAGAAAAAAATCAATATGCTCTTTCTATGGACATTTCCTAATTCTTAATATTTCAACTTATTTTCCCAGATGCTTGCAACTGTTGCAAGCTAGCATTCACAAGCTAGCTACTCACATTCACACTGTTAGAAAAACGATTCATTCATGAAAAGGAATCTGCGAGAGGCGAGAATAAAGAATGAGCGTTGAGCGGATAAATTGGTATGAAAGGTCCGACAGAATAATAAACGAGCTCGGTTTTGGGATGTAGCTAAGGTCTAGAATTTGGCCAGGTGTTTCATTGAATCAACTAAACGACTTTAAATATCATTTTGTCTTCCCTCAGCTCAGTTTGGGAGCAACGAAAGTTACAAAATTTCAGCCACATGGCCTTGACCTTTAGAGTCCAGTTAGTGAGAAAAATGTACACAAAAAAGTGTCAAAAAGGACCAATTATGAAGAGAATTAAAAACTTACGCTAGGTCTTGAAATTTCCTGCAAATTTCCTGGAAATCAGATCCATTCCTAGTGTCAATTAATATACGAGAATAAGAAAGCGATCAAATTTTTCACGGATTCAAAAGCAATAGTTCCGTTGCGCTTTAAAATATTTGTAACAAGATTTTCTAAAGAGACATATGACTTTACAAAAATGTATTTGAATCGAATTATACGTGCAGACAAAGTCTACGACAATTTTATAATCGTAATTCAGACCATCCATGCATGCAAACTCAACAAAATAGAAATGACTATCAGGCACAACTCGTAATGGGGAAAAAAACATTTAAAAACACGCACATGACCTATACAGACTAATTATTTCAGCAACAACTAAAGTTTCATGGCTTGGGGCAACGCTACCACAGTACATAAAGTACTGATAAATCCCAGTAGAGGTCTCTGCTCTGCATGTTTGAAGCGCCCCCCCCCCCCCATTTAAAGTACAAACTGGCCCGACATGTTTCATGTTCATCTCTCAGCGTTGTTCCCCTCGGGGTTTCGAAACCCAAGCCATCCAAATAACAATCTAGCTGCGATGTAGCTCTGTTGTAATATCATTTCGTGGACCCGTCACATCTACCTGGGATTTACTCAGCCATACGCTGGGCTCGTGTTTCTGTTATTTATCCAACGGCGATTTTCGCATGTAGTATAATTACATTTCAACTTGAATTGAATATGAATTTTAGAAATTGGATTTCCTATGCAGCTCTTTTTGAATAAATACAACGTTTTTATATAGATCTGGTTGGTTCGAAAACTAAATTCGCATTTAACTGTTAGGAGGTAAAAAAGTGTGATTATATTTAATCAATACCACAGAGCCAAACACACAAGGAGTGTGTATTAGAATCTTCCTGGAGAACCCACCGATGCTGGTCACGAGATAAGACTTTTTAAAACTGCTCATACCTAGAGCGTTTTGTCTGGCTCAAGACATGGCTTGTGAGTTTTGAAACTCTTAGCTCGTGTCTAGAAGCAGTGGGTCCTCAAAGAAAATTCAGATCACTCTCCATCTAAACGCGAAATGTTTGAACGTTTGAAAGTGTTAACTGAGAACGTAGCCGAAACGGTTATCCGGCACGGAACCAAGAATGCATCCCAGGTACCAGTCTAGCTACCTACCAATCGATATCGCCGGCCGGCGCTTGTGCGACCGAATAAGTAATCCCCTCGCTAATAACCAATCGGAGTTCAGATTAGCGTTCAATTACCAGGAAAACAACCGAATGTCAGCGGGACTTTACTGGATGCATTTAGAGAACGAGTGACATTCGGATGTCAATCAGACAAGTCCAGGCAGGAGGAGCGACCCTAGGAGCCGTGTGCTTTCGCTTGAAGGCCGATGCCAGGGTGTGGGATATATTGTGAGGTCTTCTGGGCTTTGCATTGAAATCGCCCTCATTTCAAATCTTTGCATCAACGAAGATATCCATTAAAACTTTATGGAATTTTTAAACTTAATAGAAATAATAGTGATTCGTATGGAGTGTAAATTTCAACATAATGTGGCCAACAGGAGCTTGTTGACAGCTCTCCAAACTCGGCTAAAACCCGCCTCACTCCTGTGCTATTCGTGTTCGTTTCCCACAATCCACCCGTCCAGCAAGGCGGACCATCAGGAGTGGTGTGAGTGTGGAGGGAGTAAAGATGTGTGGACTACCCGGAGAAAAAAACATTAGTATTTGTTTGTTTGTTTGTTTGACCAAACGGCAGCACCAAATAAGATGACTTAAATAATAAAATTTCTTTTACTCATGTCTACTATAATATAATGTCCTAACTATTATTCAAATCGAGATTTTAATGCTGAATAAAACGCTCACTGGTTTCCCGACGTTTCATTGCATAGTATAATAATAGTATATTTTATTTATACCAACATTTGAATTTAGGAAGCCTAATTAGTTTTTTTTTGTTCACTTTGTTGATGTCGGTCGCGCTATCAACTTACTCTACCACAGCCCGGTTGACTTCGAAGTAAAGTATCATGTGACCATTTACTATTTGTAACGAGTTATGGGGAATAATGGTGAAAATAAAAAATATTTTTAATGGTAATGATAAAAACGTAATCATTTGACACTTGGGTATGGTACTCTTTGATGGGAGATCCCCAGAAAGTGGCTAACTCAAATGAATTCTAGTATATGATACGAAACGTTGGGAAATCAGTGATACTTTTATTTAGAATTCAAATCCCAGTTTGAAATTGTTTATTCAAAATAATTAAAAATTTTAAATAACGACAAATTTTCGTAAAGGTTATCAATTTATAAAAAATGCATCAATTTATAAAAATTGTTCAAATGATACGATTCAATATGAGATTCTCAATTATTGTGGCACCACAAAATTACCCTATGAAATACTAGTAACAAGTTCCAAGTTCAAGTTTGTTTTTATTTGCTCTTGGATCAAATAATATATGATATTGGTACAACGAATGATATAAGCACGTCAAGTAAGATAATGAAATAAAAATCACACAAATCAAAGCGCTCATCACTAATTCTGCCACGCACGCGCCGATTGTGTGAATGTCATCGAAGGTGACCCGATTTGTAAAACTTAATCACATCTCAAACACAGTCAAAGCGAGGAATGTCGCAAACAAACCCCTGCCGATAGAGTGCTGCGAATTGAATTATTGTCACGCAATTTGTTGTAATTCCTGGATATTGCAAAACGGCATTTGCATTTCAGTGTTCTTTTTTTTATAACATAATAATTAATAAATATTTTACATATTTGTGAACAAAATTTCATTTCTCCAAAGAGGAATTTACACATCTTGCATTATGTCTGCTGGTGAATATCACATTATATCTGCGGATAATCCGAGTGCATCCCGTGCAAGCTGAGATTTTTTAATGCAACTTAACTTTATGCATACGTTTAATTAAAGCATCTCTTAGTCTTGCTCGAAACAAAATATTGTGAACTGCGTTTTCAAATTTCACTGAAATCAGTTGCAATGAACGACCACCAACTTTGCTGAATTCACGCATTCGGTTTTAAATAAAATAAAGTATATACGTACTTAAATAAAGGGACTAGAGGTGTCACCAATGCAATGATCCCACACACTGCCACCAATGCAATGATCCCACACACTGCCACCAATGTAATGATCCTACACACTGCCACCAATGCAATGATCCCACACACTGCCACCAATGTAATGATCCTACACACTGCCACCAATGCAATGATCCCACACACTGCCACCAATGCAATGATCCCACACACTGCCACCAATGTAATGATCCTACACACTGCCACCAATGTAATGATCCCACACACTGCCACCAATATGATGATCCCACACACTGCCACCAATATAATGATCCCACACACTGCCACCAATTTAATGATCCCACACACTGCCACCAATGTAACGATCCCACACACTGCCACCAATATGATGATCCCACACACTGCCACCAATGTAGTGATCCCACACAATGCCACTTATTTTAACGATTTTATCGCATTTAAAAACGTGGACATGACTAATAAATTAGTTTAGTCGCTGCCCTGTGGTCTGCTCATGTAAATCGAATTTACTTAAAATTACAGTGACCCGTACCTCCAGTTCCACTCCCCCATTCTGTATCCGTGCCGCTTTCGTCTCTGTGACGCCGAGCCGTTTCAGAGTCGTCGCCATTTCGAGCCTGTTTCAATCATCTCCGCCATCCGGGACGCAAATTCCTCGGCTTTGCGAATCCGCTTGTTCAATTATTCCGTTTACGTAACGCGGCGACGTAGAGAGGGTCCTCGGTGCGCGCCAACACCCGGAGGACAAGACACTGTTTGTACCCCGTTACCAAGATACGCACTTGATCTCAGTAGACTCTAAACTCAGTTAAATATAGCGTTGATTGGCTTTTCATAACTATCTGGTCTATCGCTAACGCATTCGTTTAACGTTCTTCATAGTTCGTTTGTGTTTCCCTGCACTAGCATTAATTTGAGTTTGTCACTTTCTGGGGATCTCATATCATAGAGTACCATACCAAAGAGTCGAATGATTAAATTTGTATCGTTACCATTAAAAATTGTGTTTATTATTGCCATTATTTACCATTTTACTCTTTACAAATGGTAAATAGTCAAATGATACTTTACTTCGAAGTCCACCAGGCTGTGGTAAAGTAAGGCTAATACGACTTAATCCATCCTGAGAGGAGCTTAGATGCAAAATGCAACTTGTCCAAAATTACAAAAATTGAGTTCGAGGTAGCAGCACCGTCTGCATATAGAATTCTTTACGTAGGAATTCCCTCCGGTTTCAAAACATAACATGTCGCTCTATGACAGCTGGTTGAAAATGGATATGTATTTGTATCTTGTGCAGGGTTAAAGTTTTCAAATGTTGGTCATTATCTCAGTTTGGTTTTTATGGACAAGATGCACTTTGCATCTAAGCTCCTCTATTCCCACCACCAGCCTTGAGAACGAGTAACATAACCTCACTTTTGATCGTCACTCATCGCAAATTTAACTTACGCAACTAAAGTCCGTTTAGTTAAAAAGGAGAGTGGATTTGCATCTTCTAATAAGACCCACTGCTGCTAGACACGAGCTATGAGTTCAAAACTTACAAACCAAGGCAAATTGAGGCGAAAAAAGGCCCTAAAGGAAGTTTTGGAACCCTTAGCTCATGCACAGAAACAGTGGGTCCTCGAGGAAGAAGCAAATCCACTCTCCTTCTCAACGTGAAATGGAGTTCACGTACTGGATTACGGTCGAGAGGAGCACGAACACAAATTCTTCTGGTGCAATTAATTTCAATTTAGCAAAAACAACGAGCCAAGAACGCAGGGGCGGATTTAACGGCCAGCAATTCGGCAAATGCGGACGAGGTCCCCTTTTCAAGAGTATATCGGAGTCCCAGGGACCTCGCTTGCGAGGCCTCTGCGCATGCCTCTGGGGCCTCGGAGCCTGCGGCCTGCCTGGGAACTTGCGCCTTTTTGAGTTGACTGATTTAATGTTGAAAACGATGTGGGCATGTTTCTGTCACATTTGCTCTTTGAATATAGGTTTGTCAACGTCTTTATCTATCTCACCGGTATTTTCGCTTGCTGACGATGTATAAAAAGCACTGTTAATTATTGTGTTTGTTTACGTTGGTATATTTCGTGAAATGAATGGCAGATTGGGACGCTTACCACTATGGGTTTTGCAAGATATAAATGATAAAATTGCCTTTCCTCCGCTAAAACCACGCCTGTAAGAACGTGCAAGCACTGAAAATATCTGGTGAGGTTTGTGTTCGTTGTCAAACAGATTCTGAGATTAAATAAGCATAGCATTACGTTCGTTTGCCTACAAGAGTAATTTACTCTGGTACTGTAAACGTCCATTCTCTAATCACCTTCTCCTCCGTTTGGCTGCGTGGAGGGATGAGATATTTGCTCTGATATGAATACACCTGGACAGCTGTTGCCATAGTGCGGGTTTGAAGTCATCAAGCAACAAGATGGCGTCCCTAATTTTGAATCTTGTAGATCCCATTGTAGTTTAGGTGATTTTATTAACCATTTCCTTTTCTGTTAATTAGATGTGTACATTTAATTGAAGCGTGTATCATTCTGAGAGGCTTTTTGTAAGTATTTGTGTTCGCTTTCTCATGCTTTAGGTTCTGATGCCTGTCTGGTGCTTTATGCTCCATGCAGGCTATTTGAGATCGTTTAGCTGCTAGCTGGATACTATGCTCCATCCAGGCTATTAGAGATCAGTGCTGCTAGCTGGATACTATGTTCCATCCAGGCTATTTGAGATCTTTTAGTTGCTTTAGCTGGATACTATGCTCCATCCAGGCTATTTGAGATCGTAGCTTCTAGCTGGATGCTATGCTCCATCCAGGCTATTTGAGATCGTAGCTTCTAGCTGGATACTATATTCCATCCAGGCTATTTGAGATCGTAGCTGCTAGCTGGTTACTATGCTCCATCCAGGCTAATAAGGATCAGTTTAGCTGCCAGCTGGATACTATGCTCCATCCAGGCTATTGGAGATCAGTTTAGCTGCTAGCTGGATACTATGCTCCATCCAGGCTATTTGAGATCAATTTAGCTGCTAGCTGGATACAATGCTCCATCCAGGCTATTTGAGATCAGTGCTGCTAGCTGGATACTATGCACCATCCAGACTATTTGAGATCAGTTTAGCTGCTAGCTGGATACTATGCTCCATCCAGGCTATTTGAGATCAGTTTAGCTGCTAGCTGGATACTATGCTCCATCCAGGCTATTTGAGATCAGTTTAGCTGCTAGCTGGATACTATGCTCCATCCAGGCTATTTGAGATCAGTGCTGCTAGCTGGACACTATGCTCCATCCAGGCTATTTGAGATCAGTTTAGCTGCTAGCTGGATACTATGCTCCATCCAGGCTATTTGAGATCGTAGCTGCTAGCTGGATACTATGCTCCATCCAGGCTATTTGAGATCGTAGCTGCTAGCTGGATACTATGCTCCATCCAGGCTATTCGAGATCAGTTTAGCTGCTAGCTGGATACTATGCTCCATCCAGGCTATCTGAGATCAGTTTAGCTGCCAGCTGGATACTATGCTCCATCCAGGCTATTCCAGATCAGTTTAGCTGCTAGCTGGATACTATGCTCCATCCAGGCTATCTGAGATCAGTGGCTTTTTGAGGGATAACATTGATCTTCTCATGCTGGTGTGGACTGTATTGTCGTGTCCGTTTGCGCAGCTAGCTGCTACGTGTAATCCCCTGTTTTGTGTGGAGTGCCCGGGTGGTGGGAGGGGGGGGGGGAGGGGGGGGGGGGGAGGGGGGGTTCGTCCGCGGTATTGTTCGAACTGAACGCCACTCTGCAATCCACGCGTGGTGGCTTTTGTGCGTACATGCGGGGTGTTTGTGGGTGTCTGTTGTTTTGCATGTTTAATGTGTGGTGATTGCTTTTGCATAACTTTTTTGTGTGTTTTTTATTGTTTCTATAAACTCAGGGCTTTAATAATGGGTGCATAAACTCAGTAAGTGATTTAAATTTTATAGCAATTCCATCTAGATGCCATCCGCTCGATACATTCAACGACAGCTTACTAGTAGAGCAAGAATCTTTTTCAAATTCCGTGACCGTGGTGTGAAACTAAAATGGTTCAAAATAATAACTGGTTCTTTCGTTCACGTTTTTGACGTCAGTCGAGCTATAATCCTGGAAGAAGAAAATAGTTTGAAATCAGTGGGACTTTTATTTAGCATTCAAA
Organism: Nemoura dubitans; assembly: GCA_921293005.1. Taxonomy (NCBI): domain Eukaryota; kingdom Metazoa; phylum Arthropoda; class Insecta; order Plecoptera; family Nemouridae; genus Nemoura; species Nemoura dubitans. Next base: position 10,876,194 of record OV121078.1, on the reverse strand, counting down.
GTCTAGTTTCAAATAGATTTTTTTTCAAAACTAGTGCTAAAGGTAGATCATATTATTAGACACGAGTCTAAGAAATTTAATTATGGTGATGTATATTAGAAATACCTGTAGATCAACGAAGCAGGAACATTGTAAGACACAGATAACCAAATTTTACTGAAAAGTTCTTGTGGCGAGCAATACATTATGATCATACATTTAATTAAAAAATACATATTATATGTATAATATTATGATCTAACAAGGTATGACCTAGATGGCGATACATTTTTTTTGTTCACACTTCTTTTCATAACGCGCGACACTTTTTTTTCTCTCCTCTTTCCAGTTCCTGCCTAACAACGAAACGCGCCGAGGAAAACTTTCGTAGCGAGCACAAGAGAATAAGACACAAATAAATAACGGACAAAAGAAGCGTATTACTTTGCGAATTCGCATGCGAAAACACGAGCAGCTCGTTACGAGGCTGCCTTTGACTGAGAAAACGCGGATTCGAGACCGATTTTAACCCGAGGCGCCACGCAAGTTTTCCAGCCTTTGTTTTTGGCAGTCCGTGTATTAGAGGATTGACGCTGAGAGAAAATGTTACTCCTAAAGCCACCCGTTATTGAATTAGAAACCTTTTAAAGGTGAGACTGATAATGGTTGTAGGTGTAGCAAATTATTGATTTTATAAGTGAATCGAGTGTGAAAGTCATCAAAATTGAATTGCCAAATTGGTGATTTCTCGCCGTAAAAAAATGTAAGTTTTTTTCTATTCTGTCGAATAGTTGTGTACTCGACATATTAACACATCCCTTCTGCATGAGTAATAGGTAAAGCAAAGAAACATCAAGCAAATGAAAAAGAATAAGGGTGTTCATCCTCAATACTTGCACCCCTAGCATTAGCTGCTAAACATTTATCATCACTGCACCTCACTACGTTCAAAATAGTAGAGTGTAATATTTGCATTTAAAGTTTAAACCAGAAACCCTAAAACCTCGTGTGTCACAAAATTGCTACAGGAAATCCGCATTCGATACCACCCAAGTAGCACAAAAATGTTCAGCGAACGTTATTTCAAACGTTCGGTGGACGTCGAAAAGCCAACGGGGGAAAACTTGCGTTCAACGTTCACATTCGCCAAATTTGCGATTTGGTTCTACCCGAACGTTGAACGCAAGTTATTCCTCGTTAGCTTTTCGACGTCCACCGAACGTTCGTGAAACGGTTTTTGTGCTTCTTGGACGCATTCAATAAAATTCTGTTTTTTTTTTTTCTGGTGGTCTAAGGTAAGGAAATATTATAAATGCGCCAAAAAAAAAAGTAAAAACGTGAAAAAGAATTTCACGATAAAACTTCAGCTCAAAATAAAGGGCTCATTACAATGGATGTCACTTTTGTGCGAGGGGCACCGTCGGCGAGAAACCAAAGACAACGAGCGTCTGGCACTTCGCAGCCATGGGCTGTCAAAATCCGGGCGAATGAATTTCAACAGAGATATCTGGGGTTTCGGTTGCTCGGGCGGGGGTGCAACCGTCTGCACCCCCGCGGACTGTCGGTATCGATTGTCAAGGGTGGGCCCTGTGAAAGCGCGTCTGATTCGAAAACCACCCCTATCTCGCCTATTCATATAATTAGAATAACAACGGAAGTTGTTGGTGTGTTGTTTGTATTCCACGCGTAGCGCCTTTGATGATGTTTCATTACTGTTATTATGACACTGATATATGGGAGGGAATAGAAACGAGGTAAAAAGATGGATAAACGAACGTTTTGTAGACAATCTGTTTCATTGCTCACAGATACGTTTATTATACATCGTCCATTGAATTTTTATAACATCCTTTTGTAATCTACATTTTTTAGTTACTACAACAGCAGACCGTTTTTTTAGTGTGGTTTCATAGAAGTTTTAATAACATTTTAAACTACATTTCAGAAAGAATGGAGTGCTAATACCCCATTATTGTATCTTAGCTAATACTCTTCTTGAAATAATCTTCCACCAAATCGCATGGCAAATAACATAAGATACAAAGGTGATATTAAAGCGATCACCATCACGGCTCTCTTCCAATAATTAAAAGAACATGGATGACTAGGTCGTCCTCTATGTTATGGGTATACGGGTAGACTAAACACACTCGTCATCGACATCAAAAAAATAAACAATACTTTCGAAAATAACTAGCATTTTCTCAAAACAAAACCCAGGTTGACACCTAAAATGTAAGCATGCATTTTAAAACTATGTGTGTCGACCAAAACTTCGCAATCTGAAAAAGAATTGTCGCTCTGAAATTTTCCTGAAATTCTGTTATTTGGGTCGAAACAATTCTTTGGGAAAGGTTTTTTAATGTGTAACAACTTATGTTAAATCCAAGTAATGAAGCACACAATTAACAGTGGAAAATATTTTACCTGTATTCATACTGATTTGTGTCTCCAAAGGGTTTCTTTACACTTTTATCCTCTGAAAAAAGTATAATTTAGTGGGGCTGACAGTTTTTAAAGTGGTTTGCAATCAGTAATGAAGTGCAGGGTATACGCAGGTATTCATTCAGCGTAAACTCACCTTTTTCTCGAAATTAGCGTATACCCACCTTTATTTTATATGAATACGCTGGTATATACGCTGATACCCTGAGTTCTACCTTTAAAACGTCTAACTTTTGCGAGGTTTCCATACTTTTTCTATGTTTCTACACGTTACACCTATATACCTACCCATTCACCATATCTTACAGACATACGGTACCCACCCATAGCACACCCATTTACTCACTACCCATTTATCAATTTACCTTTGAGGCGCAAATCGAGTTATGTGGACGTGTATTAGTGAGGCCCATGAGAAAATAGTCGTATAATAATAATAATAATAATAATAATAATAATAATAAGTTTATTCAGGGATGCATCCATGTACAGATTATACATAGTAAGTTATAGAATATGTCATGATGTAAAATAGATTTAAGATTTACAACAGTAAATTAGTGTAGATACAATACAATGTATATAATATGTTTAAATAAAATCGATATTATGCTTATTTGATGGCGTAGAATTCGTTTAATGAATATGGCCAGAGATCGCAGAGATATTTCTTTAGTTCGCTCTTTAGGCTGCTTGTTCCTCGACGATCTTTGATTGATTTCGGAAGGTTATTAAACAATGTGTATAAGCGCCAAACACCAATAATAATGATTGATATGTAAAAGTAGGGTGTTTTGGTAATGACAAAAATGTGGAACTATGGGTTCTGTTTCATATTTATTGCCCGCTCCCCCCACCCACCAGATTGATTGGCAGCACTACGCCACTGTTTACAACCCGCGTTTCTGCATATACATTTCAGTGGCGGCGAGAAAATGAACGTCATCAACTGCATACCTAACGTATACAATGCTTCACAAATACAAAACATGTTTTTACACAAATGTTTTTGCAAAAAAAATGTATGCTCAGTATAAAAAATCCATTGGCACACTCATTAAAAAGGATAAATTAGTTACAATTACTGATCACTAAAGATCATACAGTCGTGTTAGCCTTACTTTACCGCAGCCTGGTGGACTTCGAAGTAAAGTATCATTTGACTCTGCGATTTGTAAAGAGTAAAATGGTAAATAATGGTAATACTATATATCCCATTTTTAATGGTAATGATAAAAAATTAATCATTTGACTCTTCGGCATGGTGCTCTGTGAAATGAGATACCCAGAAAGTGGCAAACTCAAATTAATTCTAGTGTATTATCGCGTTCCCAGTGTAAATGGTTCAGCTATCTGTATTTCGATGGTTTCATTTTAAGCAATCCGCTGAAGTAGAAAGACAGTTTTAATTATGATAGGTACACAGTATAATGCAGATAAATCTATACAAAAAAATAAAAATTTGCTAATAACAAAGCGATACCATTGTCTTATTACTTACCCTAACATTGTACTCTAAGAATTCAATAACAAACGTCCAATTAGTCTTTTAGCACAAACGAATTCCACTTTCGTCAAATCGTGTCGTGAGTTTTATGCATTATCATGTGTCTCCCAGTCCCCAATGAGAAGCAAACTGCGTGTTAAAACCAAAAGCTAAAACCTTTCATTTGAAATGCCTAATTACTTTGTTTGTGTATCGAAACTCCAGGTACACACGGCGACGAAACGACCCTTGATCCGAGTTGCACAGAGAACAAACCACATCAAAGAGAGAAATGTATTATCGTAGTAATTTCAGGGAGCAGCCACTCGCTTGGTATTATCTCCTGTTCGCTGGACCCGAGGACGGTGTAAATGATTTCCCTGCTCTGGTAGCTTTAGCTAGCCACTCTAATTGTTCTAGTTATTAATTAATTAGCCTCCAATTAGCAACATTTGCTAATTTGTCGCTGTTTGAAATCAACATTTATAATCCATATGCCTCATTAAGGTAACTCTACGTCAATCTACGAATTATTGAAGCTATTAAACAATGTACAGTGGCTGTTTATTTAATGTAATAGTACCTGCAAGGAATGCATAGAATTGACATGCACCAGTTTAAATAACATAAGTTTTTATGTTTTCGTAGTAAATTAGTTTGTTCTAGAGATAGGCTCTTGGTTTCCAATCAGGGGGTTCACTTCTCAAAGCGAAGATAAAAGAAGTGATTCCCGCGTTATTTTTCTCGTATGGATCCTAATATTTAGCCACACATTTTTTCGGATTGTCTACGGAGTCTCACCTTTTTGACTACTAATTCTGTATCTTCGAATCTTGAAACCCTTCTTTTATTTTCAAGCGTAGTACAAAATACCTGTTTACGGCATATACTTTGGAAATCAAAGATTTAGATAATTGGTTAGCATAAACTAGGAACGTATCGCAAAAAAATGTAATTATTTTGATTAAACTGTCCGTGATAGCTATAGGGAAGTGCTGGAAGATATGTTCCAGATTTCCGGGGAAAGTGTCATTCTAATTAAATACCATTGCTACCTCTGCTCGTTTCATCTCTAAATTAGATTAAATTTTTAACTTTATTCTAAACCTACCCAAACAATTCAGAGAGTAACCGTACTGACGATTTGCACACGCACAAAGTGCTTTGACGTTATATTTTAATTTATTGACAGACTACATTTTATTCACGCTCGGCAAAGAACCACTTTTGTAATTTTATTAATTAGTTCAGTAACAGATGAAAGGATCTGTAGTTCAGTTAAAAAGTTATGTGATGCTAAAAAGCGCTAGACTTTGTGACATAAACCTGCATTAAAATAAAACTGTTTAAAGTAAAATTGGTGGCGTATATTCATCAACTAGTACATTTCTAGCTGCCCTCTTCATACTTGTCAATAATTTAACACTTTTTCAGCACGTTTTTTTGTTTGTGTTGTTGTTTCGTTTCCAGAATGATTACGCCGTGATCGAAAAGTTAGGAAACTCATGAGATTTTCATAGGATTTTTCCTTGCCAGACGTCAGGACCGGAAAATGATGAAAATTTCCAGTCGTTCAACTCCGAACAGCAAGATAGCACTGTGTGTGTTTGTGTGTTGAACAACTTCTATTATTTTTCCAATATCACAGCGCACACACGAATTCCCTTGCTGCGAGCGAGGCTTTATTTTCGCTGTGTTCCATGAAAATGTAATGCCCGAGCAGGTCGCGTTCGCTGCGGCTTTACATTGTCTGCGTAAATGGTTTCAAAACTAAATAAACCGCCATAAAATTAGTGTAAAGGAAATTTGCTGTGAGTGAATTTTTCATTATACCATGGACTTCAATTATTATAAAACAGTTTACGGGGAAAAGCGCCTTCAAAACTGCGTAAAATAATACATTTCTTGAAAGGTATACCCGTGCTGTAATAACACCGCTACAGCGAGCTCACTAAAATTAAAACGTCCTGAGGAGACTTTGCTCAAATAAAATATCGAGTTTGAATAACACTAAACGAAACAATTCCTTTTATTAAAGCTATAAGTTTTAAAACCTTTTTTGAAAGCCAGAAACAGCTTTTCACCGGTGTGTCTTTCCAAAGAGTTTTTACGAAAATGATACACTTTCAATATGTATGTCTCTTGAAGCTTTAGCAAAAAAATCTATTTTTACCACCAGTTACCTACTCATGTTACCTGCACAGCCAGGATGATGAAAGAGCACTTCGAAATTGGTTGCACCGCTGAAAATATTTTCAGTAATTGATTTGCTGATTGACTTTTGATTCCACATAACAAATTTTATGCGAAACAGAGATTAGTTGGTGCAGTCCGAGTATTTCGATGATGCGCTGTGTTACGGGAAGCTACAATAGTTCATTTGATTTAAAAAATTGCAATGAAAGTTTAATAATAATTCGCAAAACAAATGTGTTCCTATTGTATATGGTTGGATGGAATCTGCATACAATAAAATTAAATGAAATAGGAAAATAAATTACTGTATAGATATTCGCAGAGTAGTGGGTAGTAACACAAATTCGATGTGCTTTTTCGTTTTGCTCTCTTCATCACGGCTATGCATGTAACATGAGCGGATATAATGCTAACTTTACGATACAGCTTCAAATATGCTAGCCGGGATATGCAACTAACTTAGCACGCTCGAAATCAAAGGGATGCCGCCGTATAGTTTCAAGTAGGATACTAATTGTATCATTACTGACCGGGATATGCAACTAGCTTAGCACGCTCGAAATCGAAGGGATGTCGCAGTACAGCGTTCAAGTAGGACAAACCCTCTAGTAACTTTGTTTTCGTATTTATTCAAGCGACACACACGTCGAATGAAGTAAAAGCTGACTTTATCATGCTCGTTGCCTATCCCTTACCGGAGCAGTGAGAGCTGGCACGGCATACTAGTTGCCTATCCCGTACCGGAGCAGTGAAAGCTGGCACGGCATGCTAGTTGCCTATCCCGTACCAGAGCAGTGAGAGCTGGCACAGCATACTAGTTGTCTATCCCGTACCAGAGCAGTGAGAGCTGGCACAGCATACTAGTTGTCTATCCCGTACCGGAGCAGTAAGAGCTGGCACGGCATGCTAGTTGCCTATCCCGTACCGGAGCAGTGAGAGCTGGCACGGCATACTAGTTGCCTATCCCGTACCGGAGCAGTGAGAGCTGGCACGGCATGCTAGTTGCCTATCCCGTACCGGAGCAGTGAGAGCTGGCACGGCATGCTAGTTGCCTATCCCGTACCAGAGCAGTGAGAGCTGGCACAGCATACTAGTTGTCTATCCCGTACCGGAGCAGTAAGAGCTGGCACGGCATGCTAGTTGCCTATCCCGTACCGGAGCAGTGAGAGCTGGCACGGCATACTAGTTGCCTATCCCGTACCGGAGCAGTGAGAGCTGGCACGGCATACTAGTTGCCTATCCCGTACCGGAGCAGTGAGAGCTGGCACGGCATGCTAGTTGCCTATCCCGTACCAGAGCAGTGAGAGCTGGCACAGCATACTAGTTGTCTATCCCGTACCGGAGCAGTGAGAGCTGGCACGGCATGCTAGTTGCCTATCCCGTACCAGAGCAGTGAGAGCTGGCACAGCATACTAGTTGTCTATCCCGTACCGGAGCAGTAAGAGCAGGCACGGCATGCTAGTTGTCTATCCCGTACCGGAGCAGTAAGAGCTGGCACGGCATGCTAGTTGCCTATCCCGTACCGGAGCAGTGAGAGCTGGCACGGCATACTAGTTGCCTATCCCGTACCGGAGCAGTGAGAGCTGGCACGGCATACTAGTTGCCTATCCCGTACCAGAGCAGTGAGAGCTGGCACAGCATACTAGTTGTCTATCCCGTACTGGAGCAGTAAGAGCAGGCACGGCATGCTAGTTGCCTATCCCGTACCGGAGCAGTGAGAGCTGGCACGGCATACTAGTTGCCTATCCCGTACCAGAGCAGTGAGAGCAGGCACGGCATGCTAGTTGCCTATCCCGTATACCGAAGCAGTGAGAGCTGGCACGGCATGCTAGTTGCCTATCCCGTACCAGAGCAGTGAGAGCTGGCACAGCATACTAGTTGTCTATCCCGTACCGGAGCAGTAAGAGCAGGCACGGCATGCTAGTTGCCTATCCCGTACCGGAGCAGTGAGAGCTGGCACGGCATACTAGTTGCCTATCCCGTACCAGAGCAGTGAGAGCTGGCACAGCATACTAGTTGTCTATCTCTTACCGGAGCAGTAAGAGCTGGCACGGCATGCTAGTTGCCTATCCCGTACCGGAGCAGTGAGAGCTGGCACGGCATACTAGTTGCCTATCCCGTACCGGAGCAGTGAGAGCTGGCACGGCATACTAGTTGCCTATCCCGTACCGGAGCAGTGAGAGCTGGCACGGCATGCTAGTTGCCTATCCCGTACCAGAGCAGTGAGAGCTGGCACAGCATACTAGTTGTCTATCCCGTACCGGAGCAGTAAGAGCAGGCACGGCATGCTAGTTGTCTATCCCGTACCGGAGCAGTAAGAGCTGGCACGGCATGCTAGTTGCCTATCCCGTACCGGAGCAGTGAGAGCTGGCACGGCATACTAGTTGCCTATCCCGTACCGGAGCAGTGAGAGCTGGCACGGCATACTAGTTGCCTATCCCGTACCGGAGCAGTGAGAGCTGGCACGGCATGCTAGTTGCCTATCCCGTACCAGAGCAGTGAGAGCTGGCACAGCATACTAGTTGTCTATCCCGTACCGGAGCAGTAAGAGCAGGCACGGCATGCTAGTTGCCTATCCCGTACCGGAGCAGTGAGAGCTGGCACGGCATGCTAGTTGCCTATCCCGTACCGGAGCAGTGAGAGCTGGCACGGCATACTAGTTGCCTATCCCGTACCGGAGCAGTGAGAGCTGGCTTGGCATACTAGTTGCCTATCCCGTACCGGAGCAGTGAGAGCTGGCACGGCATACTAGTTGCCTATCCCGTACCGGAGCAGTGAGAGCTGGCTCGGCATACTAGTTGCCTATCCCGTACCGGAGCAGTGAGAGCTGGCACGGCATACTAGTTGCCTATCCCGTACCGGAGCAGTGAGAGCTGGCTCGGCATACTAGTTGCCTATCCCGAGCCGGAGCAGTGAGAGCTGGCACGGCATACTAGTTGCCTATCCCGAGCCGGAGCAGTGAGAGCTGGCTCGGCATACTAGTTGCCTATCCCGTACCGGAGCAGTGAGAGCTGGCACGGCATACTAGTTGCCTATCCCGTACCGGAGCAGTGAGAGCTGGCTCGGCATACTAGTTGCCTATCCCGTACCGGAGCAGTGAGAGCTGGCACGGCATACTAGTTGCCTATCCCGTACCGGAGCAGTGGGAGCTGGCACGGCATACTAGTTGCCTATCCCGTACCGGAGAAGTGAGAGCTGGCTTCAGCATCATAGTTGCCTATCCCGTACCAAAGCTGGTAGAGCTGACTTTCGCTCACTTCCCGTGCCGGATCAGTGATAAAAGCTAAATGTGAGTGAAATGACACTCGCCCAAAAAGGTGAAACAAATGTTCAACTTGTTCCAGCTGGAACTCCAAGATGCGTCGTTCGTCGTACACCCCGCAGCCGGCGCTGCTCGCCGAGCCGTTGATTGTCGTCGAAGAGTCTGGTCTGACCGACGAGGAGGAGGACAACAGCAACAGCAGATGCTCGACGCCCCAGTCGCCGTCGATGCTCAATCAATACCTGTTATCGCCTTATCGCGACGTGCGCAAGAGCTCGCTGCCGACGCCGCTGTGCACTTCCGGCATCACGGCAAGTCAAGTGCGACGTCTTTCCGAGCACGGTGAGTTGGTGTGTTTCGCGTCCGGATATCCGTTCGATTATTGGTGCATTTATATCGAAGATATCCTCAGGTAAGGTGGGAGAAAGCCTTTCGCCTACGAATGTCTATAAGATATTAGTTACAAATGAAATGTTAGAGTTCAGGGGCGGGCTGTCGTTGGGTGCGGGGGTGTGATCGCACCCTGAAGGGATTTTATTATTTGAGCTAAAATTGTATTATTATTAGAGTTAAAATAAATGGAAACAGTGAGAAAATAATTGAACCACATTTGCATCTCAATACGTGGTTCAAAGATTTGTTTGAGGAATTTGAGCATGTTGCTACAATAAAACTAAAATATATTCAAATAGTTTTTTTTTAAACTAGTGCTAAAGATGTGCCGAGCAGACACGAGTCGTAGAAATTCTCCTTAGAGATTCCCTATCCCACCCGATGAAGAGGGATAATGCTTGTACGTACGAATAGCACATTTATGGTAGAGCACCTGACTGGCAATCAGGAGGTCCCCTTATCCCACCTGGCGAAGCGGGAGAATGCGTGCCCGGATCGCTCAGATGGTAGAGCACCTGACCGGCAATCAGGAGGTCCCCTTATCCCACCTGGCGAAGCGGGAGAATGTGTGCCCAAACAGCTCAGATGGTAGAGCTCCTGACCGGCAATCAGGAGGTCCCCTTATCCCACCTGGCGAAGCGGGAGAATGTGTGCCCAAACAGCTCAGATGGTAGAGCTCCTGACCGGCAATCAGGAGGTCCCCTTATCCCACCTGGCGAAGCGGGAGAATGTGTGCCCGGATCGCTCAGATGGTAGAGCTCCTGACCGGCAATCAGGAGGTCCCCTTATCCCACCTGGCAAAGCGGGAGAATGTGTGCCCGGATCGCTCAGATGGTAGAGCTCCTGACCGGCAATCAGGAGGTCCCCTTATCCCACCTGGCGAAGCGGGAGAATGTGTGCCCAAACAGCTCAGATGGTAGAGCACCTGACCGGCAATCAGGAGGTCCCCTTATCCCACCTGGCGAAGCGGGAGAATGCGTGCCCAAACAGCTCAGATGGTAGAGCACCTGACCGGCAATCAGGAGGTCCCCTTATCCTACCCGGCAAAGCGGGAGAATGTGTGCCCGGATAGCTCAGTTGGGAGAGCACCTGACCGGCAATCAGGAGGTCCCCTTATCCCACCTGGCGAAGCGGGAGAATGTGTGCCCGGATCGCTCAGATGGTAGAGCTCCTGACCGGCAATCAGGAGGTCCCCTTATCCCACCCGGCGAAGTGGGAGAATGTGTGCCCGGATCGCTCAGATGGTAGAGCTCCTGACCGGCAATCAGGAGGTCCCCTTATCCCACCCGGCGAAGTGGGAGAATGTGTGCCCGGATCGCTCAGATGGTAGAGCTCCTGACCGGCAATCAGGAGGTCCCCTTATCCTACCCGGCAAAGCGGGAGAATGCGTGCCCGAATAGCTCAGTTGGGAGAGCACCTGACCGGCAATCAGGAGGTGCCGTGTTCGTATCCCGAGTCGGTTGCACGTTTTTCCGCTATGCTTCCCTTCCATATCGTTTATAATAATACATCTTTCGTGCTAATCGCATCCTCCCCCCCCTCACGCCGTTTGCAGGCACCGACGCCGCGCCTACGCCACGCGAGCAAGCCTTCCTTGCGACGCTGTCGACGGCGCCGACCCAAGCGCCTGGAGGACGCCGCCACTCGGTGGTCACTATCTCCCGCGCTCCGCCACTGAACACGCTCTTCGGGCGGGGGCGTCGCGAGTCGATCGCTGCGTTCTCTACGGGCGGCCCGCCGCGACTACTGCAAGGGGTAACTCGGTCTAGTGGACAATGCTCTTATTAGTGGACTTCACTGAATTCACCAACATAGTTGTATAAATGTCATCATGGACCGAAATTACAAGAAGTTATCCACCAGATAACTTGTTATCACCATAGTCACAGCCAAGCAGATACCTCAATTTTCAAGTTTCCCTTTTGGTAACTTCTTATACGTATATAATAAGTTACATACAGGATAACTTGAAAATTAAGTGTATACACGTTATTATTTCGGTCCTAAGTTCACTAACAGCTGGGATTACAATATGTACAACTCTAAGCTCGTCTTGCCCACGGAAACAGATGAATTCCACTGCATCCTATTAACGGTTGTCATGACAACTTACTTTGCTCCTACTTTCAATCTGGGTTGAGACACTTGTCAAATCGGCCCTTAGGGCCAGTTTACAGTGAAGTGTTAACTTCCAGCTAAGTTTGTTATCCCCAAGGTCACGGCCAATCAGGTGCATCTATTTTCATTTTAACTGACAGTTAACATTTTAACTGACAGCTAACATTTTAACTGGACATTGTAAAACCGGCAGTTACTGTATTAATTATAGCGATCAATTAGTGTTCTGTTCACTACCGCCCCAACTCATAGTCATTACGACTTATTAATATAATGTATGATTAATCTAAGAAAACACTAATGTATTATTTAATATTATTATAACTCAGCCAATCACATGAAGCGAATTCTAACTCCTAACTTTCAACTATGAAGTTGAAACGCTTGGTGAGACCGGGTGATAAGACACTCATTTCAGTGTATCGAGTGTGTTATCGCAAAATGATCACCGCAGAGCAGTTAAGCAGCACGACGCCGAGCCAGGCTTTGGGAGGGTGACCACAGGCGTGGGAATGGTGTATGGTAATAGAACTCCCAGCCGTAAATGAAATATCAACCGAGCGTAAGATCAAAATGAAAGTCACAACAAGTTATTTCTTTGGCAGTAACCGCGAAAGCAACTGTTGTGACAATAAGGCGATAGCAGCCATCGACAGCACACATTGATTTTCCTGTTCGATGTTCTTTGATGATAAGTTTATTGTATAGTGGTCGGTGGTGTGTGGTTTTAGTGGTTTTAGGAATGTTTGCTCTCTTCGTTCACGAGTAAACAACGAAAACGTGTACTACCTAAGCGATAGCAGCCAACGTCAAGTTTTGACGTCCAAGTGTTTGAATAGCTTATTACACGAAACCACTCGTCGTCAATGAAGTGGTTTTCGTTTGCAATTAATTCTGAACCAGATTATTTCATTTCCAGCATCCATATGACAAAGACGTTGTGATGCATAAGGGAATATACCCACGTTCGAAACAGACTTGCATCGAGGCACAACCCAACATTGCGCCAAACAATGGATTCTTAATTAAGTGGCTGTTGTTTTATTATTTCTACATTTCGATCCAATAATGAAGTCTCTTAAGACTGTCAAGTATTTGACTACACACGCGGTCTGAAGTCAAGAGGCTGGAAATGAGAATTTAATATCGCGTTATTGCGAGTTGTGTTCCGTAGTTGATTTTAGGAGGAGGTCTTTCCCACAAACTGGCAACGGCCTTCAAACAAAAACACAAGGCTCTAAAGCTGGGTTTACAGCTGTCAATGTCAGTGATACGATGTCATCAACATTGGCTCTGCCACCAATCAGAGACTCTGGATGTGCATGACGTCATGTTCGCGACTCTGCCATGGAGTCTCTGATTGGTGCAGAGACAATTTTTACGACATCGTGTCACTGACATTGCCAGCTATAGATCCAGCTAATTGAGGGGGGGGGGCACCCTTTCGCCAACAACAACAAAATGTTTTTTTACAGACAAACCATCAGTGAAAGTTCAAAACATAATAGCTAGTGCAGTAGGTAATAATTAATATAAGGCTTTCAAATAATGCGAAAATCAATTTTGTGTTACGATGCGGCTTGCTGAAAATTTAGAATACCCTTCAAAACAATTTAAAAAATTGCATTTATTCTGAATTTTCAACAAATCTAGTCATAAAACAAAAATTAATCAAACTTTATTCGATAGCATATGTTATGAAACGTCGGGAAACCAGTGTGACTTTCGATTTAGAATTCAAATCCCAGTGAGAAATGGTTTTTTCAATATTTAGTAGATATTCTCCCAGCTTCAGGGTCGCTCCTCACGCCTGGACTTGTCTGACTGAACTGAAGTGTGTGGTGGTGCGATGTGCAGGGCCGCAGAGACTCGAGTTCTTCGGCGCTGCCCCGGGCGCCGTCCACCACGAACCTGGGCTCTCAGTTCAACCTCCAGCTGGACATCATGGACGACATCGCGGAGATGAAGGCGGCCAGAAAGGTGCGCACGCATCGCAGCTTCACTTCGTTCATGAATTACTGGTCAAAACCGCTTCAGGGCTTCGGACAATGCCAGATGACACAGATGTGTATCTTGACATTTGTCAAGAATTTGCACCAACTCTTTATAATCTTATTTAAATTACGAAAGCTCGTAATTGGCTAGTCATTTTATTTTTATGTACACAAATTAGCCTCCCAAAAATGTTGCCCATTCCGGGATTTGAACCTGGGTCCCCAACTAATCATTTTGAGCTATATACATAGGGCTAATTTGTGTACATAAAAATAAATTTTGCACCAACTCTGTCCCTTTCTCAGCCACATGTTAATAATTTTTTTGGGAAACCCTTTCATTGCCAATCATCAGGTAGGTAAGTGCGCAGGGGGACGAAAGTGACAACGCAGTTCTTTGCTAGGAGATCCGTCAGTTGTCACTCTCGAAGAGAATAATAGAGATTAGAAGAAATTAAAAGAGCTTAAAAGGGTCGGAACGCGTCTTCCTACCCCAAAATCTCAAGTGGTTTTGACCAGTAATTCGCGAACTTACTATGCTCATAAACATGAAACAAGAACGGGAACCACTGATCTCAAATAGTCTGGATGGAGAAAAGTATCCAGCTAGCAGCACTGATCTCAAATAGCCTGGATGGAGCATAGTATCCAGCTAGCAGGACTGATCTCTAATAGCCTGGATGGAGCCTAGCATCCAGCTAGCAGCTAAACATCAAAGCCAACTATACTGCACGTAGTCGACGAGTATTCATTGTATGCAACAGGTAGGAGACCCAAAATTTGTGGACTTCCTTTGATTTCAATCCTATTTTGAGAGTTTTTTAAACATGTTTCCAGCGATATTATTACATCACAGTTGCATCAAACGGCTCTGAAAAAATGTCTGGTTATATGCAATTTAATTTTGGTAGGCAGTACTGACGTCATGCAGATCCAGAGACTCTGATTGGTAGCAGAGCCAATTTTGATGAAATCGTGTCAGTACTGACATTGCTAGCTGCATAAGCCATGACTTGACATTCAACCACCACCAATCAACCCACAGTTTCTAAAATACATGTGTGAAATAATATCTTTCTATGTGATGAAGTTGGTGAAAATGTTGAGTTAAAGCGAGGAATAAGATGTACTTCCTCTAACCAAGTGCTGCCAATAAGGGTTGATACATTGTGGTAATATTTGCGCAAAACGTCGTTTCTTCACAAAATAATAGCTGTACTTCGATGAAGCGGCATGCGGATGTTTGCTATATCATACATGAATCTCGCATCACGGGTCTGTATCGGATTTTCCAGGTGAAATTGAAAATGTGGAAAACTCCGAGCCAAGAGCAAGTGTGCGAAGTGGAGTCCCTGGACGGGCCGAGCACTTCCGCCGGAAGTCCCGTGCGCTACCATACCAGCGGGGAGGCCAGGAGGTAATTAGCGAAAAAGTAAATACTAATCAAAATCACAACTTAAATAGCTCAGTGTGTTTTATATGTAGCTATTTCTCTATTGAACCTTTATTGGTCTTACTTCTCTATCATTTTTTCATGACTATATCTGGCTTGATTTTCAAACTGTTTATGAAAACCATTTGTGACCAAATGGTCCAGTTTAGCATGAAAAAAATCAATAGCCGTTTCCAGATAAATAAAATATAAATAGTTTTAAAAAATATTGTATTTTGCTATACTATCTATTCCCTTCTCTTACCAACTTTCTCTTACATACCAACTTATTAAAAAGCATTGATGTCTGCATTGAATGAAAATGCACCTAAATTGGCATGCTTTTAATGTCATGTTGATGATATTATAGAGTATGTTTTAATTTTTTAAGATTCTAAATTTTTATACATGTCATCGAAGAAACATAGTTTAAAAAATGTGCTCAAATCGCCCATGATCGTCAACTTATAACCAACGGAGCACAAAAAAATGCGAAAGGAAAGTAGTAAATTTGAAAATATTACATCTCGTAACAATTGTAATGTAGTCTAGAATGCAATTAAGCGACTCAATGATGATCATATCGATATCCTATGTGTCTATAATTAAACTCCATTTCACGTTAAGAAGGAGAGTGTATTTGCACTAACAATCCACTGTTGCTAGACACAAGTTCAACTGCTCATAGAGCCTTTTGTCCTGCTCAAAACATGGCTTGTCAGTTTTGAAACTCTTATAGCTCGTATCTAGCAGCGGTAAGTCCTCTAGGAAGATGCAAGTCCACTGTAAAATGAAGTTTAATATTTTATCACAATAAATCGTCAACGCTGTACCCTCTCGATCTTCCAGATTCTCGGAGTTTGGGCCGCCCGTCACACTGTCGATCCCCCCTCCGCCCAAACGGCGTGCCTCCGAGCAAGTGGCCCGTTCCCCCTCCCAACTCATCCCCGGCATCGTGTGCACAAACAACGATCTCAAGTCCATTCTCTCTTCGCTGGCCTCGTCCGCACAGGAGATCAACCAGCCCGCCACAGAGAGTCCAAAACAAAAGGAGCAAGTAGTTCAAGTCCAGCCCCCGGCGAAGAAAGATCCTCCGAAGGTCATTTCGTCCGTGGAGAACAAGAGGAAGATGATGAAAGAGTCAAGGTCAAACAGCTTTGACGTCAGCATGTTGTTGTCCACTGTTAAGTTGCCTAAAGGTGAAAAGCCTGTCGAAAAAGTAGCGCCTTCGAGCTGGTTCGTAAGGCGACATCTGCCGAAGAAAGTGGAGACGGAAGTTCGACAGCAGTCGAACGAGAGCGTTCAAGTGTCGTGCGTGGAAACGAAAGGGAAAGTCAAAGAGGTTAAGAAGGAAGTGAAAAGAGAGGTGAAGAAAGAGGCGGGTAAAGTTCTGTGGGACGAAAAGGCCGGAGCGGTGGTCGACGCTCAGGTTCTGGGCAGTGCGATTGAGGTGTTTCTGGCGAGGCGCGGCAGCGGCAATGAATCGCCGACGGCGGCGACGGCGACGGAGGGTAAGACGACGGCGACGACGGCTAAAGCGGGGAAGAATGGGTCTTGGTTTGGTGGCGGCGGAACGAACACGAAAGACGAGGATAAAGGGCAGAGTTCTGATAGTTGTGAGTCGACTTCCATTTGTTCCACTCTTAAGGACTTGTTTGTTAAGTAGTTGTTTCTGGTCAAGGGGGGGGGGGGGTCGTTTTTTGTTCGGTTTTTATTTAGATCCAATGCAAAAAGCTCTGACTCTTTGAACGCGTCTATGGTCCTTTATAAAACGATTAATTTCCATACCTAGGCCTTGAATAAAGTATAAATTTCGTCTTAAGTGTCTCTTAATTTTCTCAAAGTGGTTTAAAATTGTTTTAAAATTGTTTTAAAAATTGACGTTACTTTGATTTCAAGGCTTTAAAAGCAAAGCTAACAGTTTCGTTCGTAATCGGATAGCGATAAAACTATGGCACAATTTGTTTTCCTGAAGTTTCACCTCTAGAAAGATTAAAGGGACAAGGTCCAATTTGTCCTCTCATTTGAGGATATTATGTTTTATTTTACCTTATATGTTGGTTGAGGCAATTCGCAGTTAGCATTATAGGAATTGAAGTTGAATACATTGTTTCGTTTTTTTCATTCTGTGAGTTACCTTCTCGGGCCCTTTCTGTGATCCAAGAGGTTAGGTTAGGACCATGAAGTTAACTGTGAAATCTGTTTTCTAGTGTCTGGAGAAATGCCTTCCAAAAGCAAAGTTGATTTTCATTTCAAAGTTTGAGTCAACAAATCGACTCACATCTTTTCACTAAAAAATTACGTTTTTTAAATAGATTTTAGCTTGAAATTTAAATCTTACGCTGCAGCTCACATTGTTTGATAACAATTTGAACTACTATTCTTGATTGTGGATATTATCAACCTAATTAATGTTTGTTTTGTATGAATCAGTAATTAGATTGCACTAGCAGCCAGGCCTAATATGGCTACTAAAACTCAACAGTCCCAAATTAATATATTCTTTACTTTTATCGCTTTTCGTTTTCGTTTTTCGAATTTCGGCAAAGTAATCAAATCTTGAAGAGACTTCTTAACATTAGAGCATGTTAAATGCTTTCTGAGACGACAATTAATTGTAGGTTTACGGGTTTGCAGCCGGAAAAAAAATGCCATAAATGTTAATATGATCGATAAAAAATATTGTATTCTAAAAAGGTAATTTACTTATATTCTAACGTATAATTTGGTGTGAGCTCCAATGCACTTCAGAAGACACTTTAACCCAGAAAAGAAAGGTGTACGTTTAGCTCTCAAGTAAAGAAATACAACAATTATCCAGGGCTTGGTTTCTTATCAACGTGGTCGAAAATACAACTAAACAAAAATCAAGAGCACATGATCAAGAGCATTGTGATCAAGTTCACATTATAAAACAATTGTATGCCAGGATCTGATTATGAAATTATGTATGAAAAAAAAATAGGTATAAGAAAGAAATAAAAAAAGAGCAAGAGATACAGAATGAGAGATAAAATAGGGTTTCCTTTATAACGTTACACCCACCAGTTCCACCTACCGACTCTGGCTTACGGAACGAGAGGCAGAGAATAGGGCGACGGGTGCCACACGTTTTAGTTTAAAAACACCCAGACAATGATTGATCCTGAATTCATTCTGGAAGTCATGGGCATTAGAGATCCCTGGCGACGTAGGCTACTTGTCATTCGGTGGAGTGTGGCGGATTGCCTAGCCTTCCCAATATTACGTGACCGCTAAGTTGATAATAAACCAGCCTTCTAATTCTGGCCACGCCGCAGTGCAAAGTTATTACTGAAACATGTTTGCACCAGACGCTAAGGACTTCTCTCTGCTGTTTACAAACTTCTGAGCAACGCACTTTTTTGTATATCCTACTAAGGGTGAATGTTTTTTCGAATCAAAAATACTTATCGTGTATTAAGGGCTGAAAATCATGCACTGATAAGTACGCCTGGGCCATGTTTTTCCACAAACACCTTAGGCGAGAAACGTAACTTTTGAAGGCACAGAAATCTGCGTTGAAAGGTTGAACCGATATCTTTGACCCAGGATCATGAGATACTTATGAAATTACAAGGATATCTCTTGTTTTATAACTAGAAAATATTTTGAAAGTGGTAAAATTCAATTTTAAGATGTATTTCCCCCTTAAATTGAATAATTACAGAGCAACCCGGTGATGTTTCACATTTATAATCTAAACTCTGAATCATGATGAGTCTTAATGTTGTATTGTGATTTGTGCACTCTTGATGTCTGCCACGAACTAAACTCCATTTCACATTGAGAAGGAGAGTGGATTTGCTTCTTTCTCGAAGACCCACTGCTGCTAGACGCGAGCTTTGAGTTTCAAAACTCACAAGCCATGTCTTAAGCCGGAAAAAGGTTCATGGTCGGTTTTGCGCCTCAACTCGTTTCTAGAGGCAGATGATTTTTTTAAGGAGCTGTAAATACACTCTCCTTCTTAACGTGTAATGGAGTATAGAAGCTCTAGAGGGGTTTGAGAAGTTAAGGGTTGTAAGAATTTCAATACTTTTCGTACCGCGTCGCAGTTAAGGTCGAGGAATAGGTTTTAAGGAAATGAACACGAAAATTAAAGTTTGTAAGCGATATTTTACAATTCGATAATCAAAAAAAAATCTATATGTATTAAAATTTAAGATAAAAATGTTAAGATATAATTTAGTTGGTGTTTATTCGTCATGGCTGTACCAAGGATCATTGAGAATCCTAATAATCAGCAAGGTTTGACGAATGTCTAGTGTAATAATGTGGAAAACTTACGTTTTAAATGTATATTTTTTAAATGTTGAGACTAATGTAGCGCCGATGATTTTAAAAAATAGGCTGTAATTGAGGCTGATTCTCAGATGTCTTTCAGTTAAGAAGGTTGGTGTTATTTTCGTGGTGTGATGCGAATTTATATCTGATTTACTTTTGAATTGTGAACCTTAGAGGTGGAAATTAGTGTAAAGCTGGGTTTACACGGTTCAGTGTTTCGTTGAATGCATTGAATTCAAGGTTGAATACAATGCATTGAAACGTCTAAACAACGATTGAATTCAATGATTTATATTGAATTCAACCTTGGATTCAATGTTCAATTCAATGTTTTCTCATATAGGACGTGTTCTAAATATCGTTAAAGTTAACTTTCAAGGGAAGGAAGGGTATGCCACTGCCTTCTAGAAACAAAGATTTTGGAAGGCTGTGCCACCATTTTCAATGAATTTAGAACATTGATGGGCTATTTCACCAACGTCGGTTGAATGCCCCTTAAACGGTAGTTTAAGACCGATTTTGACTGTCGTATTCGTTTTCTTTACAAAACTCAGTTCTTCAATAATTCAAGTGGAGAATTTGGAGTTCTCTCGAAGAAAAATGCTAATTCGACTTATAGTTCCGTGGTGATAACAAATAGGAATATTTGGTGACCTAAAAACACTTACATGTTGTGTCTGGAACTACTTGCTTTCACCACTAAACACGGTTTAAAAGCTAATTCCCCAACCTTGGGGGCTCAAATAATGGACCGATGGTTTAGCCAGGTAATTAATAATGACATTTACAAAATAAAATATGTTTCACCTGTCAAAACAATGCCTTCTAGAATCACTTCCACTTTAAAATCAAAATTTAAGTATTTTGTTGTGATCTGTCTCAAATTTCTGCTTTGAACTTCTCAAAAAGTCAGTAAATTAGTGAATTTCAAGGCACCGGCTAAATTGGCCTTAAACTCCCGTTCATGTTAAACTTGGTGAAATAGCCCATGAGTCATGTAAACGGCTCTTCAAGAGCATTCAATGTTCGTATCAAAGCATTGAATTCAACCTTGAGTTCAATGCATTGAATTCAACCTTGAGTTCAATGCATTGAACGAAACATTGAACCGTGTAAACCCAGCTGGCGGACGTCTGTCAGTCGGTTTTTATTCTATAGCTGTAATCGACAAGAGATCAATCAATGTCTCCCTAAACGCATCAATAATGGCTGTTATGTAATACATTCCCCAAGTTGAGGTCTCGACTTGTATCACACTATAGAAATTCAGAGTAAAGTAACCCTTAAAAAATGATATATTGATTTGTACTTTGAGCATATCTTGATATAAGTTCATGAAAATTCAATCAACATAAGTGTAACTTATTAAGTCACCTGATGATAATAATTAAACTTGTATAACGTGTAATCTTTGCAACCAACTAAAGTAGTAGGTGAGTAGAGACGTATAGGTTTATTTTATCTTTTAGTCTTCACGTTCGGATCTTTACGATAGCAGTATTAAAATAGACAAGAAATTGATGTAGTTTATTGGCGTCATGTAAATAGATAAAGCCAAATTTAAAAAGATAACTTCTCAAATATTATAATAATTGGTAAAGTGCGTTGACCGCACTTTCACCGGCCCGTTACGTTGAGAACCTGTATTTTTGTCAAGTTATTAGCTGTTCAGTTGTCAATATCTGGTTAAGGAATTAATGGTTTTCTTGGAAAATTGGCAACAGCAAAGGGTGAACAATGTAACTGCCGTCAACTTCTTAACGAGCTGTTGTAATTTGGTAATTGCATTTGTGTTCGTCTTCGTTGTTCACTCTTTATATTGTACCAAACTACTTGGTTATTAGTTCCTGCACTGTATTTCACGTTAAGAAGGAGAGTGGATTTGCATATTCCAAAAACACACACTGCTGCTGGACACGAGCTAAGAGTTTCAAAACTTACAAGCCAATTGTATTGAGTCGGAAAAAAGACCCTATGGGCAGTTTTGAAACTCTTAATTCAGGTCTTGCAGCAGTGGGTCCTCGAGGAAGATGCATATAATACGCTCTCCTTCTTAACGTGAAATAGAGTTTAGATCCCTAAGAAATGTTTCTTAACTATTTGTATCAAGCAATGAATAAGGATCAACTTTAAACATAAATAAGTAGGTAATATTAAAATGAATTGCCAAAGAATTGAAATGTGTGCCAAACTTTTGAGATGCATCTGGTAAGATTCGTCATCAGAAATTCGGGCGTTATAGATAGGTACGCAAACAATCTTGAAACACAGCAACCTTTTTCATTCAGCTCATTACGCTGTTTGAATGTTGTTGAAACCTTTGCAACTATGGTTGATCCACTCATCCAGTGAAACTGTGGCATAATCTGTGTAATTTCAAGCCAACAATCGAAGATGCTGAACATGATAGTCTTAAATATTAATACTGTGAGAGGTCATGAACTAATCCCAGTGGTCCTGTTCTTTACTGATTTCTATCAACAGACTGTCATATTGTTATAGAGTAAAACGTAATACTAATATTGTTCTGAGCAACTGTTTTTGGGGCGAATGTTTCGCAAAAAGGTAATAACCGTCATGAATGTAACTATAAGTTTATTTAAAACATTCTCAAGGGAAAATAAGCTATTCAACTGTAGACTATTCAAATAAATGTGTCCTAAAATTTGGAAATAGTTTGAGTTTAAAATGCATAGGTACCTATATTAAAAAGCAGCAATTTCAAATAGTATAGGTATTATCGTTCTTGTGATAATATTTTCATGACAGTTTATTTTTTACGCTTATTTTATTTAGGATAGCAGCTTATCGAGAGAGAAAGTGAGAGATAAGAGAAAGAGAGAGAGATAAGAGAAAGAGGATGAGAGAAATATCAGTCTTTCTTAAATTGACAATCTGAAACGTGGAATAAGCTACAGTCCACGACTCAATAAGTATAACGGGCCCATCTTGGTACTATTCTAAAAACAAATATCCAAACTCATGGACACTATAGGAGTGAATTTAATGATGTAAGTGGCAAAATTATTGTTGTACAGGTACACCCTTCTTGTTTTGGTCAACGGAAAGTACATCGTTAATATTGTTTTAATTGAGGCTGCTCATATCTCTCTTGATAAAATGTTAAAACTATTTCTTTCTCGGTTCTTTAAACAAATTATTTAGGTTATTTTTTTTTCAATTACTTGTGGCACAAGCTATAACTGACACCCATATCGAAAAGATTTTCAATGCGTATTCTATAATTAAACCAACAACTTAGTTCTTAAATAATAATTAAAATTGATGTAATCATTCTAAATGAACCCCATTTTATATCTCCATTCGTCGGGATGTAAAACTTAAGGTATTTTGCAACCAATGTGATTATTGTTGTTGAAAACTGTCAACGTCAGTGTCTTCACTCCCATTTTAGTGAACTAGAGTAAATTCCACACCATGGTGAATTAGAGGTGTGTTTTGCAATCCAGATACAAACCCCTATACATGCCAAGTGAAAATGATACGTCTCAAAAGATACACTCTAAAACGAATGAATGACAAGAATACGCTTAGGCATAAACAACCAAACGGTTGTGGTTTCGGTGATTTTGCACAGGTTTAACATTTAAACGGACCTTTTCCTGACTACAAAAATTAATGTACAATTGTGAGAAAAAACACATGTGTTGGTAAAGTGTTGTTTGATGGCTGATACTCTTTTGTTGAGTGTGTTTTAAAAACGTGCATTGGACGGAGTTTTAAAAAAAGGCCGGTTTAGACACTTTTTGAAAATTCCCTCCACTGTATGTTTCCGAAAATGAAATAAAAAAATAAACATAGTATTAGACATCAAGCCATTTTTTTTCATAAATGCATTTATTTTCAAATGTTTGCGTTACTATTAAATAGTGGCCAGGACATTCCGTTTTAAAACTATACAAAAACGGCTAAATCACAATCGGTTAGTCCTCTGCACAAGCAAGCCAAGCTCAAAGGCTGTAAATAATCCGCGTGGGGTTATTTCGTGTGTCTCGTTTGTAAAACACATCGTCGATTTTCACTTTAGATATGGAGTTTGTTAGATTTATGTAGCATAAAATTATCTTGTACCAATTTGATTGTCTGTACAAATGTTAGGGTAAAAATAAAATAAAGTACATAAAGATATCGTGATCTCGGCTTTCTACTAGCCAATTTTCTTAATGACATTAGAAATATACTAGGGCTTCGCGAACGCAATTTGTGTTGCGTTGAAGATGAGCGTAGGTAGCGGTTTGTGTATAGCGGATTAAAAGGTGCAGGCAGCAGTCACAAGAAAACCATGGAGCACCAAACCTGACCATTGCCTTCTCGAAAATTCTAATCACTTGAAAATGTATACGGATTCTGACGTTCCTTTGTTTCTCTTCGAGGTCAACAAAGCTGGTAACCAAGGAAACGAAGGAAACCGGACTCGTATTGAATCAGCCGTCAAATCACGAAAAAAACACCACAAAAATGCTTATAAAAACCAATTGGAAAAACCTACCGGACTAAGATTTGCAGGCATGATAAATATGTATAAGGTCAACATGTTTAGAAGTTTTGGTGAAGTTATGTTCAGAACTTTGAAATTAACAGGGGTTCAAAATTCTGAAAAAATCGAAAAATTTCGTAAAAATTGATTTATAAACAATTTACTGAACCGATCTTTTTCAAAAACGCAGGGGGTCTAAGTTGAGAACAGAGGTAGATACTCAGAAATTTTCATCCATGTCGGTTTAGGCGTTTGGTCTGTAGAGCGCGCACAAACACACACAAAAAAAAAAAAAAAAAAACATACACAAGTGACTTTTTTCTGGGGTAAGTGAAATTGAAGATTTCGCTCCGCTCGCTTCGCTCGCTACGCTCATCAATGACATTATGACATATGACATTATGATATTATGACATTCTAATGACAAACATTTAAATTTCTTTCTTCTACGAATAATGAGCATCAGCGTTCAGTTTTTGTCTTAATATTTTGGGAATTCGGTCATCAAAAACGCACGAATGAGACTTGGACAAGAAGACAAAAAAAGAAATTGAAATTCATAGAAATTGAAATTGAATAAGGACCGTTTTGAAGAAAAACTATTTAAAACAATGGGTTGAATGCTAATAATTAAAAGTCTCGCTGTTTTCAAAAACCCATTGAGACTTTAATTTAGCATTCAAACAAGAATTTAAAACAGTTTTTCTTCAAAACTTGCACTAAATAAAGGTCTGGTAGACATGAGTCGAATAAATTTAATAACTATGAACATTATTTATTACCAGCTATGAGTGACCGGTATGCAAGTGCCTCAACCCAGAATATAATTCATTCATATCATATATATATATATTCATATCATATTCATATCATATCATTTCTTAGTAGGTAGCATTCACAGTGTTATTGTTATTTATTTTTTTCCAATTCTTTCATTCCAGAGAATTTATTCATAATATGGAAAGTTTGTCCACGTCGTGATTAACTCTGGATATCTAGCATGGGCGGAAAACCCAAAGGAGGTAGGCGAATTAAATGATGAAACACTAAACATCCTCCTGAACCCGAAAATGGCCGCTGACCAATTAGGTGACATGCGACTAGCGAATTAGGCACGATGACCTCACGGAGTTGTGTTGCGAATTAGGCACGATGACCTGATGGCGTTGTGTTGCGAATTAGACACGATGACCTGATGGCGTTGTGTTGCGAATTAGGCACGATGACCTGATGGCGTTGTGTTGCGAATTAGGCACGATGACCTGATGGCGTTGTGTTGCGAATTAGGCACGATGACCTGATGGCGTTGTGTTGCGCTGATAGTATCAAGACCAGTAAAACCGCCTCGAGGATCTGAAGCGAATAATACTAAAAAAAACTACTAATTGTCTGTGGTTTTTGTTGATGAGCGGAGCCAAATCTTCAATTCTACTACACCCAAAAAAAGTCACAATTGTGTGTGTGTTCGTGGGTGTGTGAGTTAATTGTTGTGTGTTTGTGGGAGCTCTAACAGACAAAACGGCTGCTTCGATCTCAATGAAATTTTCAGAGGTCTTCCTTCAGCAAAAGTGACAGCAAAAGTACATTTTTTAACCGATCCAAATTTTACGAAATTTGTCAAGTTTTTAAAATTTGTCGACGCTCATTGCCAAAAGTTCTGAATATTATTTTATAAAACTGCAAATATGTTAAGTATATTGAAAGAAAGCATCCCTGGTGGTTCAAGATCTCCATAAGGCACACCTCTGGACTCGGATATCCGCCCAGTAGAATTTCGGCCATGTGCTCAGAAAAGTTCGTCTGAAAAGAGCATAGGCAGGCCAGGTACCGACCACGTGGATGAGCACATAGTGTCAGGAGATGTCATGTTCATTGATCGGTCGCAATCTAGCTCTGATAAACCAGTTTTATTATCAGTGCCGGTTTCAGCACTAAATATACCCATTCCAGACATCCTATGATGTGCAAACTTGAAGTGAAAGATGGGATACATACCAAAAGTATCAGTGCAATTGTAAGAAATCTAGAAAGATTTAGACGTCTACTATAAAGCTATATAAACGTAAAAGAAAATGCGACAAAAGTGTAGATGATAACCCCCTCCCCCACGCCCACGGTTGACGAAAAATCACCGTATACCCACCATTATTTCTGGCACTACGCCACTGCTCAGACCGCTATAAGAGGATCAGTCAAGGCACGGGCTCCTTCTTGATGCAGCGCGGCGAGGCCTACTTGATCCGTGACCTGCTGTCCCATTGGACGGCAGTGAGAGCGCCTTGTCTGCCTTGCATTCGGAAGGTCCCAGGTTCGATCCTGGTGGCCGGCTGTCCTGGTAGTGAGAGCGCCTTGTCTGCCTTGCATTCGGAAGGTCCCAGGTTCGATCCTGGTGGCCGGCTGTCCTGGTAGTGAGAGCGCCTTGTCTGCCTTGCATTCGGAAGGTCCCAGGTTCGATCCTGGTGGCCGGCTGTCCTGGTAGTGAGAGCGCCATGTCTGCCTTGCATTCGGGAGGTCCCAGGTTCGATCCTGGTGGCCGGCTGTCCTGGTAGTGAGAGCGCCATGTCTGCCTTGCAATCGGAAGGTCCCAGGTTCGATCCTGGTGGCCGGCTGTCCTGGTAGTGAGAGCGCCATGTCTGCCTTGCATTCGGGAGGTCCCAGGTTCGATCCTGGTGGCCGGCTGTCCTGGTAGTGAGAGCGCCATGTCTGCCTTGCATTCGGGAGGTCCCAGGTTCGATCCTGGTGGCCGGCTGTCCTGGTAGTGAGAGCGCCATGTCTGCCTTGCATTCGGGAGGTCCCAGGTTCGATCCTGGTGGCCGGCTGTCCTGGTAGTGAGAGCGCCATGTCTGCCTTGCATTCGGGAGGTCCCAGGTTCGATCCTGGTGGCCGGCTGTACTGGTAGTGAGAGCGCCATGTCTGCCTTGCATTCGGGAGGTCCCAGGTTCGATCCTGGTGGCCGGCTGTCCTGGTAGTGAGAGCGCCATGTCTGCCTTGCATTCGGGAGGTCCCAGGTTCGATCCTGGTGGCCGGCTATCCTTGTAGTGAGAGCGCCATGTCTGCCTTGCATTCGGGAGGTCCCAGGTTCGATCCTGGTGGCCGGCTGTCCTGGTAGTGAGAGCGCCATGTCTGCCTTGCATTCGGGAGGTCCCAGGTTCGATCCTGGTGGACGGCTATCCTGGCAGTGAGAGCGCCTTGTCTGCCTTGCATTCGGGAGGTCCCAGGTTCGATCCTGGTGGCCGGCTATCCTGGTAGTGAGAGCGCCTTGTCTGCCTTGCATTCGGGAGGTCCCAGGTTCGATCCTGGTGGCCGGCTATCCTGGCAGTGAGAGCGCCATGTCTGCCTTGCATTCGGGAGGTCCCAGGTTCGATCCTGGTGGCCGGCTATCCTGGCAGTGAGAGCGCCATGTCTGCCATCCTTGCTTTGCTTTGCGTATTAGATGTTTTGCATTTGCTTCCCCCCCCTCCCCAATTTTTTTTTTTTTTTAGGTACTACACTCATTTTTAATGCCTTTGTTATCCAGCGCGTCCCCGCGAAGGATTATCTACCGTGTTTTCAATCCAACCGAATAAATCACCAATCAGCCAGTCTGCTCGGCAGGCTCGCGGTATTTTGTCCACAGACTTATCGCAAAGTCAAGGGTTGCCTCACAGGGCACAAAATATTAATACTGTGTCACTTTCAAACATGACCACATATAAACTGCACCAGGGGCCAAATCCATGGCGTTACCGCTACTTAGGTATTTGCGTGCAGTCTACAGTTTACTCATATGAACGTATACATTATTTCATTGGCTTATTTTATTGCAAGTCGCATAATAATGGTGTATGATTGAAAACAAGTTCCACCAGCACTCCTGCAGAGAGGGATGGCAGGGTGGTTAAAACATGTACCACCAGCACTCCTGCAGAGAGGGGTGGCAGGGTGGAACCAGACAGAGACGGCCTCTTTTGCACTTCTCCTTCGAAAATTATTTATTAGCATATATAAATTTAATTTATTATATTGATTTATAGGTTAAAAAAACAATTAAAATATTGATTTTATGAATGTAATGAGCACTTGACTATTTTCAAAAGAATGTTACTTAGAGATTGGTACAAGTTCCCTTTTTTTTATTGTGTGTATGTACTCGACAGATGAGCCCAGCTCGGGCTTTGTGTTTTTTTTTCTATATGTACTGTCTGATTATGTCAAGAAATAAAATATATACTACAAAAAAACTGGGGCTCTACTCCACTGCGAGCGCCACTGGGAGCGTCACTGGGAGCGTCACTGGGAGCGTCACTGGGAGCGCCACTGGGAGCGCCACTGGGAGCGCCACTGGGAGCGCCACTGGGAGCGCCACTGGGAGCGCCACTGGGCGATCGCGTCTATCCGAGCGTCTCGAGCGTGGCCAGCAGTTCGCGCAGGCGCAGCACGATGGGCTGACTGCCCGCGACGTTGCGTGCCAAGAACCTGCGCAGAAGCTCGGCGTCCGACGCCACGTTGCGCAGCTGCATCGCGTGCGCGTTCACCTGCTCGCATGCACGCATGCGCAATGACGCGTGGTCAACGCGAGGGACAAGAGTTAGTGTATGTTGGTGCAGAGTCAATGTTTATCACATCATGTCACTCAGGGCCGGTTTTACAATATTTTTTCAACTCTGGGTTAGGCGTCCAGCCCTCAGAAACACATGAATTCCACGGCATTCTATTGGCGGTTGCCATGGCAAATAACTTAACTCATACTTTAACACGGGTTTGAGGCACTTGTTAAACCGGCCCTAACATTGCCAGCTTTTAACCCAGCCTAATGCCTGACTTACAAATGAAGGCAAATAATTTGGAAATGATGCACACATTATGAAAGGACCACAGTGCGGACCGCCATCTTGGAGATGCAAGGCAAAGGCATGCAAAAGTGACTGCTGGCGCTGCAGAAGAAAGCATGTTCTCTCATGGGACAGAACACTCTATCCCGTGAGAGAACAAGCCACAGTGAGGGCCGTCATCTTGAAAAGCAAGGCAAAATGCATGCAAAAGTGACTGCTAGCGCTGCAGCGGAGAGCATGTTCTTGAGTAAGAATAGTGTCAAGCCCAAACGGCGTTCCGGCACCTCGGCCTACCTGCACTGCGAGGTTCGTGCGTTGCCGCACCGACAGGCTGGCCAGCCGGTCCTCGAGGTCGTCCTTCGAGACCAGGGCGAGGGCCTGCCGCATCACGGCCAGAGGCTCGGCGCGGAGGGCGGGAGACACGCGGATGCGATCTGTGGGGAGCGGGGGCGTTAGCACCTTGGCACACATGTCCATGTCATTGGCTGTCATTGAAGATGCCACCTAGCTGTACACACCCATGCTAGCCCCGTGCCCTGTACCTTGGCACACATGTCCCTGGCTGCCATTGAAGATGCCACCTAGCTGTACACGCCCATGCTAGCCCCGTGCCCTGTACCTTGGCACACATGTGTCTGGCTGCCATTGAAGATGCCACCTAGCTGTACACACCCATGCTAGCCCCGTGCCCTGTACCTTGGCACACATGTCCCTGGCTGCCATTCAAGATGCCACCTAGCTGTACACACCCATGCTAGCCCCGTGCCCTGTACCTTGGCACACATGTCCCTGGCTGCCATTCAAGATGCCACCTAGCTGTACACACCCATGCTAGCACCGTGACCTGTACCTTGGCACACATGTCCCTGGCTTACATTGAAGATGCCCCCTAGCTGTACACACCCATGCTAGCACCGTGCCCTGTACCTTGGCACACATGTCCCTGGCTGCCATTGAGATGCCACCTAGCTGTACATATCCGGGCTAGCATCGTGCTCTGAACCTTATCACACATGTCCCTGGCTTACATTGAAGATGCCCCCTAGCTGTACACACCCATGCTAGCACCGTGCCTTGTACCTTGGCACACATGTGTCTGGCTGCCATTGAAGATGCCACCTAGCTGTACACACCCATGCTAGCCCCGTGCCCTGTACCTTGGCACACATGTCCCTGGCTGCCATTCAAGATGCCACCTAGCTGTACACACCCATGCTAGCACCGTGCCCTGTACCTTGGCACACATGTCCCTGGCTTACATTGAAGATGCCCCCTAGCTGTACACACCCATGCTAGCACCGTGCCCTGTACCTTGGCACACATGTCCCTGGCTGCCATTGAAGATGCCCCCTTGCTGTACACACCCATGCTAGCACCGTGCCTTGTACCTTGGCACACATGTCCCTTGCTGCCATTGAAGATGCCCCCTAGCTGTACACACCCATGCTAGCACCGTGCCCTGTACCTTGGCACACATGTCCCTGGCTGCCATTGAAGATGCCCCCTTGCTGTACACACCCATGCTAGCACCGTGCCTTGTACCTTGGCACACATGTCCCTGGCTGCCATTGAAGATGCCCTCTAGCTGTACACACCCATGCTAGGACCGTGCCCTGTACCTTGGCACACATGTCCCTTGCTGCCATTGAAGATGCCCCCTAGCTGTACACACCCATGCTAGCCCCGTGCCCTGTACCTTGGCACACGTGTCCCTGGCTGCCATTGAAGATGCCACCTAGCTGTACATATCCGGGCTAGCATCGTGCTCTGAACCTTATCACACATGTCCCTGGCTAACATTGAAGATGCCCCATAGATAGCCACACACCCACGCTAGCAGCAAGCACGGCCATCGACTCTAGACTCACCGTTGTCGGCGTTGTTCACAATGTCTATGAGCGACTTCAGGTTCTGCTTGAGAGTCTCTATCAGCGAGATCTCGACTTGCACGTGCACGTGTGACGGTCTAGAGGGTCGTGGACCCTCGTGTTCGTGCTCGTGCTCGTGCTCGTGTTCGTGTTCGTGTTCGTGGTGCTCGGGAGTAGTCGGTACGGTGGGCGGGGCTTGAGTTGGTTCTCGGGGTGGCCACCAGGGGGGTCTAGCGGGCAGTGGCTGGGGCCAGGACGGCTTTGGAGGGCCATCCTCGTCCTCGTCCTCGTCCTCGTGTTCGTGTTCGTGTTCGTGTTCGTGTTCGTGTTCGTGTTCGTTTTCATGCTCGTGGTCGTGGTGATCAGGAGTTGTCGGTTCGGTGGGCGGGGCTGTGGTTGGTACTTGGGTTGGCCACCAGGGGGGTCTAGTGGGCGGTGCCTGGGGCCAAACCGGCTTTGGAGGGCCGTCCTCGTGTTCATGTTCGTGTTCGTGTTCGTGTTCGTGTTCGTGTTCGTGTTCGTGTTCGTGTTCGTGTTCGTGTTCGTTTTCATGCTCGTGGTCGTGGTGATCAGGAGTTGTCGGTTCGGTGGGCGGGGCTGTGGTTGGTACTTGGGTTGGCCACCAGGGGGGTCTAGTGGGCGGTGCCTGGGGCCAAGACGGCCGATGAGGGTGTTCATGTCCATGTTCATGTTCATGTCCATGTTCATGTTCATGTCCATGTTCATGAGGTCTTGGCGGTCTCGTTGGTTGGGGTCTAGGAGGCCTAGGACCCTCGTGACCTGGTCTAGGAGGCCTAGGACCCTCGTGGCCTGGTCTAGGAGGCCTAGGACCCTCATGGCCTGGTCTAGGAGGCCTAGGACCCTCATGGCCTGGTCGAGGATGTTCATGGCCGCCGTGCTCCTCAAGGTCTTCTTCTGGCTCCTCGTGCACGAACACCTCACAGATGAACGGCCTCGGCGACTCGCAGTCGTCGTATCGGATCACGGCCCCCTGGCTGTAGGCGAGGTAGGGACAGTGTCGCTCGCCGCGGGGACCCGCTGAAACACACGAGGGACAACTTTTCGAGATAATAGTGGCTCATACCAGTAGTCTACACTCTCCATTTCATGGTAAGAAGGATAGTGGATTGGTACGATTGTGTCTTGCAAGAGAACCCATTGCTGCTAGACACTAGTTTCAATACTTGCAAGCCATGACTTGAGCCGGACAAAAGGTTATGTGGGCAGTTTTGAAACTCTAATCTCGTGTCTAGAAGCAGTGGGTTCCCGAGGATGATACAAATCCACTCCTCTACTTGACGTTAAATGGAGTATGGCGGCTAGTGGTATGTATTTTCATAATTTGTAAAGATTTATGATGTTTGTACATATTGTAGCACTAACTTTTTTTGAAACTCAAGTTTGGATAGACGTCAAGTGTATTCAGTAAAGAAAATGGAAAATAAAAACAAACATACATTCATACATACATACATACATACATACATACATACATACATACATACACCTATACATACATACATTCAAACAACCCAAGCTACGGGAGATCCACCCAATGACAGGCAGTCTATGAGAGATTTGGCCAATTGCAGCCTGCCGCAGCCAGCCAAGAATGCAAACTCGTGTAATTTTCTCTATACTCAAGATTTCTATCGTCCAGTGTTGCCACGTGCTGCTCACCCTTGGTGCGTCCTCCGATCCAGGGCTGCAGCGACGGGTACAGTGTTGCCATTCGCTCGTCCAGCGCCGTCGTGTGCGACTGCGCGTACAGCTGCGCGTCGTACGCCTGCGCACACTTCTCCTGCGCAGCCTCGCGCGACGCGACCTCCAGGTGGAACTTGAGCGACCAGTCGGCGTCCTCGTCGTACACGCGGAAGCCTGGCCGTCGGGCAAAAGAAGAAGCTCTTCAAAAGGCAGTTCGTCAACGGGCAGCTCTTCACAGGGCAGCTCTTCAAAGGGCAGCTCGTCTAAGAGCAGCTCTTCAAAGGGCAGCTAGTCAAAGGACAGCTTGTCTAAGGGCAGCTCTTCAAAGGGCAGCTCTTCAAATGGCAGCTCTTCAAAAGGCAGCTCTTCAAAAGGCAGCTCTTCAAAGGGCAGCTCTTCAAAGGGCAGCTCATCAAAGGGCAGCTCTTCAAAGGGCAGCTCTTCAAAGGGCAGCTCTTCAAAGGGCTGCTCGTCAAAGGGCAGCTCTTCAAAGGGCAGCTCTTCAAAGGGCAGCTCTTCAAAGTGCAGCTCTTCAAAGGGCAGCTCGTCAAAGGGCAGCTCGTCAAAGGGCAGCTCTTCAAAGGGCAGCTCTTCAAAGGGCAGCTCTTCAAAGGGCTGCTCGTCAAAGGGCAGCTCTTCAAAGGGCAGCTCTTCAAAGGGCAGCTCTTCAAAGTGCAGCTCTTCAAAGGGCAGCTCGTCAAAGGGCAGCTCGTCAAAGGGCAGCTCGTCAAAGGGCAGCTCGTCAAAGGGCAGCTCTTCAAAGGGCAGCTCGTCAAAGGGCAGCTCTTCAAAGGGCAGCTCTTCAAAGGGCAGCTCACATGACGAGACAGGCTTGGGATCATGGAGGGGCGTTTAGGAATATCATCCCCTAACAGAAGATTTGGCGGGCTTGAACAGTTTAGAGCAATTTTGGAATCTTTGTAAAGTCTATTTCGAGGGTGGGGGGGGGGGGGGGGCGAAAATATGATGGTCACAAATAGTTCACCTGTGACCAGGAAAGCAGGTGTTGTGACAAGGCATGGCAGCCATCCACAGCACTCGTTAAAGCCAATGAAAACCCCAATTAACTAAATTGATAACATATCTATGCGAAAGGCTGTTATCATGTGTGTATTTTAACCCCTTTTCATCTGAGCTCGCCTCGACTCCAGCTAAAAGCCTTTGACCCCTCACACCGCCTTGACTCCAGCCGAGAGCCTTCGACCCTCACACCGCCTTGACACCAGCTGAGAGCCTTCGACCCTCACACCGCCTTGACTCCAGCTGAGAGCCTTCGACCCCTCACATCGCCTTGACTCCAGCTGAGAGCCTTCGACCCCTCACATCGCCTTGACTCCAGCTGAGAGCCTTCGACCCCGCACATCGCCTTGACTCCAGCTGAGAGCCTTCGACCCTCACACCGCCTTGACTCCAGCTGAGAGCCTTCGACCCCTCACATCGCCTTGACTCCAGCTGAGAGCCTTCGACCCCGCACATCGCCTTGACTCCAGCTGAGAGCCTTTGACCCTCACACCGCCTTGACTCCAGCTGAGAGCCTTTGACCCTCACACCGCCTTGACTCCAGCTGAGAGCCTTTGACCCTCACACCGCCTTGACTCCAGCTGAGAGCCTTTGACCCCTCACATCGCCTTGACTCCAGCTGAGAGCCTTTGACCCTCACACCGCCTTGACTCCAGCTGAGAGCCTTTGACCCTCACACCGCCTTGACTCCAGCTAAGAGCCTTTGACCCCTCACACCGCCTTGACTCCAGCTGCGAGCCTTCGAACCTCACACCGCACACCGCACACCGCACACCGCACACCGCACACCGCACGCACCTTTCTGCGTGTAGCTGGCGCCGTCGTGCAGCACGTGCAGCGCCAACAGTTCGACTAGCGGCAGAGCGGCGAACTGCACGGCCAGCGCCGCGTTGGCCTGCGGCGTCAGGGTCATGGACGCGTCCTGGTAGCCTGGGCGCAAGTGCACGTGCGCGGGGTGACGATCGGTCGGCGCGCGCAGTCCAGGGTTCACGCCGTCGGGCCGGAACAGCGGCGACGGCCACCTGCAAGGCAGCGAGTTAGCACCTGCAAGGCAGCGAGTTAGCACCTGCAAGGCAGCGAGTTAGCACTTACAAGGCAGCGAGTTAGCACCTGCAAGGCAGCGAGTTAGCACTTACAAGGCAGCGAGTTAGCACCTGCAAGGCAGCGAGTTAGCACCTGCAATGCAGCAAGTTAGCACCTGCAAGGCATCAAGCTAGCATCTGCAAGGCAGCTAGCCAGGTGGGACAAGCACCTGCAAGGCATCAAGCCAGGTGGGACAAACTAGCACCTGCAAGGTATTAAGCCAGATGGGACAAGCTAGCACCTGCAAGGCATCAAGCCAGGTGGGACAAGCTAGCACCTGCAAGGCAGCAAGCCAGGTGGGACAAGCTAGCACCTGCAAGGCAGCAAGCCAGGTGGGACAAGCTAGCACCTGCAGGGCAGCAAGCCAGGTGGGACAAGCTAGCACCTGCAAGGCAGCGAGCCAGGTAAGACAAGCTAGCACCTGCAAGGCAGCAAGCCGGGTGGGACAAGCTAGCACCTGCAAGGCAGCAAGCTGGGTAAGACAAGCTAGCACCTGCAAGGCAGCTAGGCAGGTGGGACAAGCTAGCACCTGCAAGGCAGCTAGCCAGGTGGGACAAGCTAGCACCTGCAAGGCAGCAAGCCGGGTAAGACAAGCTAGCACCTGCAAGGCAGCAAGCCGGGTAAGACAAGCTAGCACTGGGACTGCGGCAGAGGATCGATTGATGGATCAAACCGACCTCTTGCCATCGTGGGGCGCTCTTGTTTGCCTATGGCAAACCGTATGGTAACCGATGGCAACTGGCAGTGCTGTATTTACTAGTAGGCTGAGTAGGCTATCGCCTAGGGGCGCCGAGGATTTGGGGGAGCCAATACCCATGTTGTTTCTTTTTATTTTTTATGAACATTGTGAATTGCGATGTCATGTGTTCAGTCATCATCGCATCATGTAAGTAACAATACCTATGAATTCTCAGTCTTAGTGGATTTGCCCATGTAATTAGGTAAACATTGTATTCACGTGACGAAAATGAACGATGATAATTATATATTATTGTTTGCATATGTGCGCTTTTAATATACGCAATTCCTGTATGAACGGCATTTGAGGCCGGGAAGTAAGGACTGAGAGGTTTTTTGAACTCATTTTATGACAGAATTGAAATGTTCAATTGCAAATTACGCTCCCGAATTGGCATGTTCTAAAAGTGTCACCGCGGCGCGCGGGGGCGCCGAGGTTTGGGGGGCGCAAATATCTCTCGGGGGACGTATTTTTAGGGATTGCTATCGGAAAATTTGTACGGATTGCCCCTCGGAAAATCTCTCTCACCGTCTGAAGACCGGCTCGCCGCGGCGCACAGCGTCCATCAGTCCGTTGAAGAACGATGTGGCCGTCTCGTTCACCACACCCTGCTCCCCTGTTGACTCCAGGACTCTTTCATCGACCGGTTCCACGATAAATTTCACATCCGATTCCACTAATGGTTCCACGACCCGTTCGCTCATGGCGTCTACGTTTGATGTTAAATCTGAATTCATGGTCGGCGCCACTACCGGTTCTGCTGTCAGTTCCTCGGTAAGTTTGACGTCCGTTTCCGAAGCAGGTTTCTCTGCAGTAGGCTCAATGGGCTGAGCCGGTTCCGCCACCAAAGTCGGTTCCAGGGCCGGTTCCAGGACCGGTTCCAGTGCACGAGCCGGTCCCACTAATGGCTGGTGTGCGCAGGCGCAGCTTGCGAGCGCCACCACGCACAGCGCCACCTGGATCAAAATATATAATTGATTTGGAAAGGCTATTGTTACTCGTCTCCTTGGTAGGTCCCCTTATTCCACCCTGCGAAGCGGTAGATTCCCCAGCTTTGCTTCTCTTCCATGATTGAGTTTTTAACGCAAAAGTGTGCAAGTTACTCGGTGTGGAGATCGCGAGGTGTGTGTGCAACAGTGCATCATTAATCGCTGCCAACTTATTTTGAATGGACCGCCGAAAATATCTATAGTGGTCCTGTTCCGAAACCTGCTGAAGCTACTGCTCAGTAACAAATCTTTGAGATCCGTTCCGTAACTTATCACAGTGACTGAGCTGGACCCAGCTGGCCGTTCCGTAACCTGCTGAAAGCCACTGAAGTTGACTGGAGGTTTCGGCCTCCATGATCGAACCTTACTGAGCTCAGTCAATTCAAATTTCAAGATGGCGGGCAACAAATGTGATCTGACGTGTGGTGTTTGCGAGGTTACTTTAAAGTTGTTAGTTATAGACAGTATAGTAGAGAAGAAAAAGAACGCCTAGTAAAAAGCTTTAGGCAAGTAATCATTTCAAATTTTTATTTTCTAAGTAATTTGCTTGTTATTGAAATTTTAAAAAGACTCGGTTTCTTGAAAGCTGAGAACTTTGATTGCCGCTAAAAAAATTCAAACAGGCTGAGCTTAGATCGCGTATTGCGTTCCGTTACTGAAGGCAGCAGACTTGCTGAACTCTACTGAGAGCCTACTGGAGCTAAATAAGCTCAGCATGTTTCGGAATAGGACCAGAATAAATTCATGTGTTCAGTGGCAAGATTTAATTGTTTATTATTGTCCATCATGATTGTCCATCATGACATAGATATTGCAGTTCCATATTACGCGGGAATTCCTCAAGGCAGCATGCGTTATATAAAACATGTTGACACCTCGGCAAGAATCATAACAGTAAGAACCTACTTAAATAAGAACTTGAAAATTTGACTCAAATAAAAGACAGCGTGGAGCAGACAGATTTGAAATTTTATAATATGTTACCGGAAGATTTTTAAAATATGTAAATTTCAAAGAACAAACCAAAATTAAGGAAGCTCCTGATGGAAAATGAATTTTACAGTAATGACGAGCTTGTCAAACATTTTTTATGCTGAAACAACTCAGTGTTCGTATGAGAATATGTATGTATATTTTACATCTATCTATATGTACCTATCTATGTGTGTCACAATGTCTTTAAAATCTCTGAAAAAAAGATTGGACAATAAACAACTTAAATAAATAAATAAATAAATAAATAAACAAATAAATAAAATCCTATGTATTATCGGTTTACTTCAGATGAAAGGTATACTGTCTATTCTGGATCACAATAAAATGTAGAATTTTAAGTGGTTGGATCATGGATGACACACAGAGAAAATATAATTATTATTGAGATTTTTCCATTAAAAAATTCCCACCAGAGAGCCGTGCTCCACGCCACTCTAAGCCATTAGTTATGTTGTTGTCCACGAAATCTAGATGGCATCAACATGGTAACTACATTTCATGTGTTTGCTCGTCCAAACTTTATTTCGTATTTCCGGTTACTTGATGTTTGTTTGTCCACCAAATGTGGTTATCAACAGCTGGATGGCAACTAGATTTTTACATTCCTCGCAAACGAGCAATCTAAATGCGTAACCAAGAAATACGCCCGGCAGATTGGAACTAGCTCGTATTGGTTGCGGCTGAAATGAACTTGAGGTCATCTTTTCGAGCTCGAATGAAACTATTTCTGACGGCAGTGGTTATTTGTGCAGTGTTTGGAATGATTAAACAATTATAATTTAATTCTCATAATTTATTTTTTTGATGTTTAATGACTAGACTCAATAAAAATTGCGAACTAATCTCAGCTGGCCTACACACGAAATTAACCTCACTTTTTCGTGTGTGCAGGGAAATAATAAATAATAAAATGATGCATATTTTGAATGGCTGCAAATGAGCTTCTGCATGGGTGTTTGTTTGTCCACCAGGTTATCACTCCATTTCTGCATTTCTGTGACGTCATAGCGTAATCAAAATTTAGATTGCTACTACATTGCATCTATAACATTGCAACAGGGCAACCAAACTGCCCTGCCCTGCCCTGCCCTGCCCTGCCCTGCCCTGCCCTTCCCTGCCCTTCCCTGCCCTGCCCTGCCCTGCCCTGCCCTGCCCTGCCATGCCATGCCATGCCATGCCATGCCATGCCCTGCCCTGCCATGCCCTGCCCTGCCCTGCCATGCCCTGCCATGCCCTGCCATGGCCTGCCCTGCCCTGCCCTGCCCTGCCCTGCCCTGCCATGCCCTGCCATGCCCTGCCCTGCCATGCCCTGCCATGCCCTGCCCTGCCCTGCCCTGCCCTGCCCTGCCCTGCCCTGCCCTGCCCTGCCCTGCCCTGCCCTGCCCTGCCCTGCCCTGCCCTGCCTCGTCCTCGTGCCGACGTGAGACTCACCTGGAAGCTGGATGGGCGCATGTCGATCGAGGCACGCCGTCGACGAACTGACTGGCCTGTGGTACCGGTGTGGGTCGGGTCGCCGTCGATGCGGCCGAGGGTTCGCACGGGTCGGCCGCAGGCAGAAGAACTTGTCTGGGGTCAACGCTCCCCCCCCCCCCCCCCTTCATCGACCGGCAAGAGGCGATTGCCGCAATTGGGAGGAACACGAAACGCAAACAGGTTAGTATTGCCGGGTTCCTAGCGCCGAATTCTGGGGCTGGCAATATTTCGTCCCACCCGGCCTAGCTGAAGAATGTGTGCCCAGATAGCTCAGATGGTAGAGCACCTGACCGGCAATCAGGAGGTCCCCTTATCCCACCCGGCGAAGCGGGAGAATGTGTGCCCGGATAGCTCAGATGGTAGAGCACCTGACCGGCAATCAGGAGGTCCCCTTATCCCACCCGGCGAAGCGGGAGAATGCGTGCCCGGATAGCTCAGATGGTAGAGCACCTGACCGGCAATCAGGAGGTCCCCTTATCCCACCCGGCTGTGACGAACCAGCTAGGACGGTGATCGGACGACGCTCGTCGGGTGGGTTGGGAAGGTACGACGCAAGCCAGAACCCAAAATATGAAGTTAAAAGACGTGTAATGAATTTAAAAGCACGACAATGCAAATATCAAAGGGATTTCATTACCGAACAGTAGCCGGCATCCAACGAAAAAAAGACTGACCGAAAAAAAGACTGACAAAAAAGCGCACTGACCGAAAAAAAAGTAACCGAATAACAGATTGACCGAAAAACACTGACCGAAAAAAATTTTTCCGAAAAACAGACTGACCGAAAAACAGACTGATCCACAATTATATGTTGCTGACGCCTCGCTCTCTCTCTGTCCTCCTCTCAGCTCGCGGCAATCGCACTAAGGAATAGGTCTCTCTTGCACTCCGCTCACCACGCCGTCAGACTCGCCAGCATCGCAGTATTCGCTGCATCGCGCCATACGCAGTTACACTCCGCTCCACCTTGCGCCGCTTCGATCGCGATAGTCCGCGCATCCACCATTATAATTGATCTAATACCACTCGTTGGTATTCGAGAGCTCGTTGACCGCTACAGCGCTTCGGAACCCGTGCATTAAAGTACGTCCTAGGTTCTTTTGGCAGCGCCCCGGGGCATTGGTCAGGCTCTGCAACTTTGCATTTGCTAACGGTAGCAGTGGTTCGCTGCCAGCTCCATCAAAAAGGTTCGGAAAAAAAGGGCTGCTACCTGTATCGCAATCAATTTGAGCGTGTTTACGAAAGATGTTTCGCAATGATCATATGACGTTAAAGTCTCTCACTCATAACTGGCATGTCATGGAAAAAATTATAAATTAGTCATTAAAATTAGTCGAAATCATTCCGCATCCAACGATGTAACCTTATTAGTAGGTCACCGAACAAATAACAGAGTTATTTTGTTTTGAAAAACTGAAATTTTCCTATACTTTCAATGGCGGACACAGAGAATTGACTAAAAAAGTGCACTCTAATTGCTGCCACAAATTAACCAGCCATAGATCTTGATTGAAAAACTGATTTTAAAAAAGATTGAAACATTTAGAATGTTACAATAAGAAGTAAAAGGTAGGTCACCGGACTAACTTAGGAAATAATTAACTTTAAATGCCTCAACCCCACGAAAATATGTATATCCTTCATGCCAGAGAGGAAACACCGCAGCGTAAATGTGCCTTGTGAAGATCTAAACGCATGTCGCCCCGCCATCTTGGCCAGAGAACTGAGCAACAACAACGGCAGACAGTGTTGCCGATTGTTGCCAAGATTTTACAGCAGTTTAGGTTGGCAATAAAAAAAATACTTACGGACCAACTTGACTGATAAAAATCATCCAAAAATCATAATAATCTATTGCTTAGATATTTTAAACTTAATTATTGCATCAAAGACATCTAAATGTAAAAAATACATCCAGAATAGTTAATTTTTAGCTGAAATTGGTAAGCACGATTTTTTCCGTGGTTGGTACTTCGTGGCATATTTCTGTGGCTGTGATTGGTTGAAACAAAACCACGTGATCAAATGAAAGAGAGACTTTAAATGCGACGAATTATTAATCCCGGCAAAAAAATAGTCTGTATACATGACTTTGAAATTTAAAAATCGAAGCAGAGTAAAGATTTCGTAAATCACTAGGAATAGTATTTTGACGACTGATCACTCAGTTTATTGATCGTTCATTAGATTTGTATAGGTATACCATGATATAATGTTTAATGACCAGGTAGGAAAGCCCGCACCGAACCGATTAGTAAACAAGTTATCCAGACCGACATCGGCCAACTCTACACAATGGGAGATTAAGGGGTATGCAAAACGAGGGTTCTCGCGGAAAAATAAAAAACGGTCTGTGGACTTCCGAACCTGAGACGTACTATAGAGCCGCGAAAGCCGCTGGCGCCCGAGCCAACACACAAAGTCATTATACGCGGCCGGGTACGTCGTCGATGACCCCACTCTGCATGGTGGCAATGCATGAGACGAAAATATGAGGACAACGCCGTCATTGACGGCGTTGTCGGATGACACGGCCGGGAAAAGCGTGAACGCCCTCAGTCTGCATGCGGACAGTGCAAGTGCGGAGAAACATGGGGTGGCCGTCGACCATCGCGGCGACGACGCAGTGCTCGGCCGAGTACGTCGTCGACGCCGTCGCCCAGTTAGAGACCAAGTCGTATTACATTGGTCTTATGGGTAACTGGGAAAATGGCGATGTCAAATAACACGGGGCTGATGGCAGCTGCTTGTGAGAAAACTCCAATCTGATCAGTGTGGGTTGCCGTTGTCGGCGCCTGGTCTTTTAAACGCAATGACCGACCACTGACAGATAAACAGCAGCAGCACCCTTAATAACCTTTCTCAGTAATGCGATTTAAAGTCTTTGGTAATGCTGCTTAAAACGATGTTTGTAAAACGGAATATCATAAATTTCCAGTTTTTTACATTCGCTTGTCTAGGCCGTGAATGCTATGGTAATTGGAATAATCCTGTGGCCTTGGATGGACTGACCTGGAGCCGGTGTTTAAAGCCCGTTTTACACGGTCACATTTTTCGTCACACTCTTGCATCCAACTCTTGCATGCAAATCGTCAAACCATTGCTCCAATGAAAATGTGAAGGGAATTGGATGAACCATTTACACGATCCAATAATTTGACGGAATTGGGCGGTAGATGACACATAAAAGGCGTGGACAAAGCAGCTGGTTATAGTGTCAAGTGCTTTTAGGTTTGTCAACGATGAGCGTTCCAGGCTTGAGCCTTCTTTGCGAGCGCCATTTTGTGACATCACAGTAACTCTAGGCTGTGATTGGCTGGTTTCGGTCCAAGATGTGATCAAATGTGATGAAATTAGAACGTGTCCTAAATGAAAAAGTATGGAACCATTGAACACAAGTCTGTGATGTGACGGATTTTCGTCAAAGTGTCTATTTACACGGTAGAAGGCGGTTGCATGCAAGGGCTGGATGCAAGAGTGTGACGAAAAATGTGACCGTGTAAAACGGGCTTAACGACGAACTGTTTTGACAACGGGCCCCGTGGCACTGGTTTAAAGGCATTGGTGAATGGGTGCGGGAGATGATGGGGATCATGATGAAGAACCTAACCGAGCCTGGAAGACATGAGAGTAAACCCGGTTCCGTACCTAATTATTGACGGGTCCTAGGGGACCACCGGCTTAAAGCCCTTAGGAATGAAAATACAACTCAAACAGCAGGATTCCACCGCCAATCCGCTGGCGAGAGGTTTACAATTGTACTAGCTTTAATCCCTCCAGCCTTTCCCCGAACACAACTGGTGAAAGTTTACTGGTCACCCATCCAACACCTGGCCCAGCGCAGCGTTGCTTCGTCGTATTGTGCTGGGAAATATTATTTTTCGAGAACTGATGTGTAGAATGCAATGATATCGCTAAAGAAATGTAGGAGGATGAAAATGAGTTGTTTGTTGAGCTCGTGTTTGGGACCTTTAGCCTTTGGCTTTAGTTGTAACCAGAGCCAGATATTTTTCCGACCCTCTTCGATCTCTATAATGTATTCCGCAAACAATAACAACTAGTGTGATGGCAGGACTCAATGTCTATAGCCACTGAGCTATAGCCGATTTGCATTTCATTCAAGGTATTATGCTGATTCTCAACCAAACGCAGGACTTATCTATCGTGGTTATCAGAATAGGGAATCCTAATTTCAAGTATCTCATTATTATAAAACTAAAATACCACACCATAATAAACACTAAATATAAGTTAAATTTCTATCACGGGCACGATCCAGTAACGTGACCCCGGGGGGAAAAAATTGGCTTGATTCCCCTCCCCCTGTCAAGCCAATATGTGGGGGGAATTGACCCCTCCCCCCCTCCCCCCCCCCCCCATCCTACGCCCCTGGTTATACGGTTTTTAACACTGGTTCTTTTCGATCCTTAAGTTTGCATTTGAGTTTGGGAATGCCATAGTTTCTTT
This sequence comes from Nemoura dubitans, assembly GCA_921293005.1. Taxonomy (NCBI): domain Eukaryota; kingdom Metazoa; phylum Arthropoda; class Insecta; order Plecoptera; family Nemouridae; genus Nemoura; species Nemoura dubitans. The sequence goes on along the minus strand of OV121078.1, from coordinate 10,832,939 downwards.
AATACTTTGTATAGTGATTTGATTTACATAACTACAAGAGGAAGTTTGGCGAGTTCAAGGTCACTCGCGACATAGGCTATATTGAAAACTAGCAGATATGGATCATGAATTTATTATTTGGCATTATTAATAAGGAAAAAATTACGCACTTCGTAATCAGTCGGTTCTGCTGCGCGCTCCACACACAATTCAAGTTCAAGCGAGCTGGACATCGCGAAAACTTAATACACTCGCACCGAATTGAGTAAATTGATTAAAAGCCAACGCTGCTCAGTTAACTAGGCACAGGAGACATGGCAGGAGACATTGATAAATATTTTAATTGACTGGGGAAACTTTCAAAGCTAAACAAACCTGGGAGTTTTGCCTTGTGGAGCCACCCGTTCATCTCCAAGTGGTAATACAAGTGCAGTGCTTGCGGTGGGTCATAGCAGCGTTGGCAGCACGGCCATCTGTGTCTGAGTGTGGTTCTTTTGCTGCTGCAGGGAGCTGGTAGCAGAGCTTCATGAGAAACTTAACACCCTGTGGGATGGGCTCAACGAGCGTGATGACTTGCGAGCAGACTTCCTCTTCGGCTACCACGGGATCGGCAAAACCACCATCACCAACAGAGAAAACAATTATCACTATGACTCGAAACTTCGGTTAGTTTGAGAAAATTAGCCAACTGCCGAGTCCCTCACTCCCCCCATTGTGATGGTGGAAAGAAAAACGGCAGGGCATGCTTACTTAGTCTCGGCAAGACGTCGTTCCGTCTTTTGGTAGAACTCGCGTTATAGTGATGCCATGTTTTGTAGCGACATCACAAAGTTCGAGTCTTCTACAACCTGCCGTTCAAAGTCCAGATCGGGTTCCTGTTCCATTTGGTCCATGGCAGCCTGGATCTTGCCACGGATCTCTTTGAATGTCTGCAAAACTCAAGCCACACAATTTGTCAGCTAAGCATTCGGCCGATAAGAAATGATCGGTGCACTAGGTACTACTTACACTTATTTGCATAAATGTAATAATTAATACGTTTTTAAGATGTTAGCTTTTCATTATCTTGCTCAATTGCGATAGATATTGTTATAGTTGCGTTCCTGGTTGCGCCTAAAAGATGTGGAGACGACGGCATGGTAAAAATCAGGCAGATTTCCTTGATAGCAATGTAAGTTTCCAAGAGCTGCCATCTGAGTAGTTCAAAACCTGATACAAAATCAAGTGAAAAACCAAAAAAAATGAATTTCGTATCCCAGAAAGATAAAATAATTACCCAATGACCTAAATAGAACGATTTATAAATGATATTCTCGATATGTAAGAAAAATGAAATAACCGCATGTCCGACATCTTAAAAGCAAACCACCGCCACCGCCCTAATTGATGAAAATTCGGCACATTTAGGAACGTTTTGGTCGGCGGTATCGAGAAAAATTCTATGTCAAATGGCTTAAATCTCGAGAGCCGAAAGGCAGCTTACAGAGCGACGAAGAGAGTGACATACGGCAGGCGGTGGAATTGACAGATCGGAAATTTTGTATACATAAATAGGGAAGTAATTGACAAGAAATCCATCTACAATGCAATAAAATCTCGCAGACACACGCAACATTTGTGTAATTACATTCTCATAACTCAATGAGCTTATAAAGAGTTTTTTTTTGTTGCTATCTAACAGCTCAGAGAGAAAAACAAATGAAGGTCACAATCAACTTAATTTTTGAGCAGTCAGGATTTTCTAGAAGGCAATGATATCACGTACAAGGCTTGGGGTTTTTAATTGGCTACCGCAACACAACACTTTGAATTGAAATTAATATCGTTTGTCACTAACACTCTTCTAAAAGGTCACTTATAAGTTAACACCGCTATGCTCATCTTCAACGCAACACAAATTGTGTTCGCGAAGCCCTAGTCAGAGCATTTACAATATTGCATAATCATATAGTTCGTCTCAGGTTTTTAACCGGTTTCCTACAATGTTATAGTCTTATAGTAAAGGCTCAATGCCACGAGGCACTGCGAAAAGAACATGAGACGTACTTTACCATGTGTGCATTCTCCTAATAGTAGGAATTCATTCAGAGGGCTTGGGCTAGGAGCCTTCTAATAGAAATTGAGGTGTCCCAATGACAACTTGCCTCCGTTCGCAGAAGTTTCTCCACTTTGTCATTCCTTATTAATTTTTGGAAATTCTCGTGCACTTGCTCGGAAGGAACTTCCGGCAGATGCGGGAAATCTTGGTCGTCCATGGCCTTCGACAAATCTTTGGCCTGGTCCATGAGGTCGCTCAATTTTGAGACACGTTCAGCACGAACGACCAAGTATACCTACACCCGATCGTTAAGACACACAGAAAAAACAAACAAAAATGTCAGTAGACCGAAGTTATTGGGACTCCAATAAGCAATAGCATTTGTAATTAATATTCCAGGCTTACTTTTCAACCGAAGGAGTGGAAGCGTTTCATCAACGTTAACATCTATTTGGACTCCTAGCTCTTTTGACAGCCTGCCAGCCGTTTCCAAAAGGCCCTCTATCTCGGCAATCACAGTCGCCTTCTCGTCGTTCTGCTCTTTAACCATTTGAACAATCAAATCCTGAAAGACACATAACTCACATAAGGGATAGGCACCAATTTCCCATCAAGAAAAATTACCATAAATACATGTAATTTGTATTAAAACTCATTTTTGGTATCAGTTCGAGCCTACTAGGTTGTAAAAACATGTCATCCCCTTATATTCATACAGGAGTAAACCTTTTCTTTTCTAGACTCCAGATCTGCTTCGTCGTATCCCGAGTCCATCCAATGCAATTCCAACATCTCTAATCCCTCTCTTACACGAGAGAATACTTCTTGCTGTAACTGGCTGTATCTGAAATGTATAAGATTCTGTATAAATTTAGGTTTTTGTCAAAGGTGAAAGCGGGATCCATGGAATTTATCACTGATCCGGTACGGGAGAATGCTATAGAGACAGTTCACACTGCATTTGACGTGATTGACGGTGTGCAGTTTGCACCATCTTACAGGAGCCCTCCGAATTGCTTTTAAAAGAACATTAGTGTACAGAATACCAATTAATTAAACATCCTGTTTTAAATTTTTGAAAAAAAAAGTTTTGCCTCGGAATAATCGCACATTTTCGTTTTGGCGCGGCACCTCCTCGTGACGTATCCTTGGGGAACGGCTAGCGCCAGCAGCATGCGCTACGCAGTGGCAATTGCATCTCAATGGACAGCGACATTACATCGAATTGTTGTAAAGAGCCAATTCAAATACGAGCGTTGTGTCAGGAAGGCGAGTGCATTACCGAGCACGGCTCGATCGATGTTATTACAATAAACATTGATGTGCTAAACAAAAAAGACACCACAAGGTATTTCCTGTCAAGGAACTCTCCTCGTTTCCTTTCTTCGGCTAGTTTAACGTTATCAGGGCTCACACCACAGTTAGGGAGTAAAAAATGGAGTTTAGGGACCATTTTACGATCGTTCCATGAGTATCGGAGTGACCTAAAGGACATTCTGCTATCGTCTCGCATTGTTCGATTACGGTAACCTTGGTGTGAATTAAATCAAGATTTCCAATACAAAATTTAGTCAAATTTTTGGGGAAATCTGAAACTACTACGATCGATTGAATGTCACCCTTATTCTTATTTTAAAAAGCAGCCTCCAGCCTAATGTTTGCTTCAAAGAACAACCTGTCACCCACAGCTTTCTTTTCTTCGAGAGCAATTTTGGCGTTCTTCAGGTCCTTTCCCATGTCTGCTAACTGCTTGCTCTTCCTTGTCACAGATTCTGCCTGCTCTTGTTCTAGAGCTATTTAGCTGTACGCTCCTAAATAAGTTTTTCCTTTTCCTCGGCTTAAGACGTCTCGCATTCCATGTAACTAACATATTGTTCCTTGTGCTGTGACGTGTGCAAGAGCAAGGATTTCATTGGTAAATGGAAAACTTTCAGGCTTGTTACCGTATCTCATTCGCAAACTTCCCCGACCGTGATCTTTGCGTTTAGGGTGCGTTCCCCCATGGCAGCTTTATCCTACATCATGATGCAGGATGATCAGGAGAACCCTCGTTCTATGTCCGCACTCCCATGGAACAAATTGAATGCTGCACTGACCACTACTCTTACGGAAGGGACTTTCAAGTTTCCTCCGATGCTAATTTTCTGTATTAAAAAATTCTAATAATGGTCAATGCACAAAACTTTTGCGTTTTCTGGATCTTTTTCCAGAGTTGCAGCAACTTTCATTCGTCCAGAAGGACATCTGCATCAACGATGATTTGAAGTTCTCTGGCAATCAGAGTAATATCCTTCCAGCTCTATTTGGTTTTTCTACAAAGGGGATGAATGCATCACAAAGATCGTATGAGATTTCATTAGCATGAAGTGAAGACTTCTTTATAATTTGGTTACCAGCCGCTACAAAATGTTTCTGCGCTTTTATTTTGAACAGCGATTTCTCGCTATCGCTCAAAATAAGGATTTCCCTTTTAAGGTCTTCATTGTCAATTTTTAAATCATTTGCCAGTAGCAAGTCATCAAAAGCCTTGCTGTACGCTTCGAGATTTTTTATCGTCCCCTTCTTGTACACCCGCCCCATGAGCATGAAAATTAAGGACTTGAGCTCGTCGAAGAGCAGATGAACGAGCGGTTCTCGTCGTTGAAATGTTCTGGTGAAATTGGTTAACACTTTGACACTCGTATAACGAACAATATTACCGCTTTAGAAGATTTCTTACTGACAACAACAATGTTCTTGTAGCTCCCCGCAGGTTATGTCCCTTTGCTGTGCTTGGGAATGATTGAGGCTATTGGTGTGGTTGTTGGTGATTATTTCATATAGCTTTCTTTGAACTTTAAATTGGTATTTCGTGGTTATAAATCACACAATTTGTTGCTAAAAGTGTGATGATTCCGTAGACCCTGGTTACGTTGCAATCGGACATACGGTGTGGCCAGAAGTTAGAATCCAGTAGGAGGTAAATTCTGCGCGGGAAGCGGCCCGAGTATACGCTCAATAATGCGACGTAACAGGGTTGTTATAGAATGCTGGAAAATACTAGGTGAGTGAATATTTTCGAGATTTGCAAACACACAATTTGTTGCCAAAAGTGTGAGAATTCCGTAGACATGGGTTTTGTTACGATCGGACAAAAGGTGTGGCCACGTCAAGTAAGTATCCAGTAGGAGGTAAAATTTGAGCGGGAAGTGGCCAGAGTATGAGCTCACTCTAATAGTCTTAAATGAAATACTCCCGTGAAGCCTCATACTGCTCATAAAGTCTTGCAGAAGGTGACTCTAAAAGTTAGCCATCTTGAAGGGTACATATCTAATCAGTCTATGAATGGAGTATTTTTCTGTTTTTGAACAGATTCATAAATCATAATCCTCCCAACGAGCCCAAAAGACATCCTATTTTCATTGATAGGTCCAGTTGTTATTTTCACAACAGATTGAAGTACATTGCACTCGACTCGAGAACTGCAGTACCAATAGGTGCAAATAAAATGCACCAAAAAACTAACAAGTGATTTTGAAAAAAATATATACATAGGTTCATAGGTAGTAGGAAAAATGTATTTGTGAAATTAAAAGCACAATGGAGATAAAATCTGAAAATAAGGACTTTTAGAGACCACTAGGGAAAAAAGGGACCAAGTGTGAGCCCTGCATTATTTTCCGCGATTTCCGTTTGAGAGAACTTCGGATCCATGTACAAGATGGAGGTCCTGCCATTTTCACTCCAAATCGACACGCGACCCGGCCGCGAAAGCTATCGGCCTAATACTAGACACTGCGTAGCGCGGCCGAGCGCACGCTGCTGGCGCTAGCCGTTCCCCAAGGATACGTCACGAGGTGCCGAGCCAAAACGAAAATGTGCGATTATTCCTACGCAAATGTTTTTTTTTTCAAAAAATTCAAATGGGATTTTTAATTAATTGGTATTCTGTACACTATATGTTCTTTTCCTTGGGCTTCGCTAACGCAATTTGTGTTGCGCTGAAGATAAGCGTACGCAGCGTTTTCTGTATGCCGGATAAAAAGGTGGAGGCAGAAGGCAGGCGAAAACCATGGAGCACCAAGCCATGGACCAAAGCTTTCTCAAAACTCTGATCACTCGTACATTTAGACGAATGTGATTTTCCTTTGTTTCTCACTAGGGCTGTCATATAGCCAAAATAAGCTTATTTTGAGTTAATTGAGTAATTTGAACATATATACATATACAAAGATGTAAATTACGCCTGAGGGTTCTTTTTATATTTGAGAAATTTCTACCGCGGATTTACTTGAATTACTTCCTTACATGGAAATGCCTTATTTCTGATATACCTGTCAAATCTTTGCCTTGGACAAACTTGAAGTCTACAACGCTTGGTCACCAAGGTGACAAAGGAAATTGATTCAGTCGTGAAAAAGTCCCGAATATCACGAAAAACACTACAAAAATGCTAATAAAAGCCAATTGGCAAGTCCTACTGTCCTACTGTTCTGGCATAATAAATATGTATAAGGTCGTCATGTTAACAAGTTTTGATGAAGATATGTGAAGAACTTTGAATTTTACACAGATTCAAAATTTTGAAAAAATCTAAAAATTTCGTAAAAATTGATTTATTAAAAATGTTCAGAACCGATCTTTTCCAAAAACGCACAGGGTGTAAGTTGAGAACAAAAGTAGATTCTCTGAAATTATCATCAATATCGGTTCAGGCGTTTGGTCTGTAGAGCGCGCACAAACACAAAAAATGTATATATACACAAGTGACTTTTTTGGGGGGTAATGAAATTGAAGATATTGCTCCGCTTATCAAAATGCAATTCGGAGGGCTCTTTTAAGAACGTTGATTCACAACACAATTTGATTCGCAGGCCACGCTGCGTAGCTAGGGGTCAGTCCAGAGGTTCGTGCGGGACCCATTGACTTGAAGGAAGCGTACATAATATATACTACGTATATAAGGCTCTATCTTTGGTTCCAATGAGAAGTTTTAACTGTATCTGGATAGCAACAAGTGACATTTCACAAGCATGTTCTACTAACTAGGGCTTCGCGAACGCAATTTGTGTTGTGTTGAAGATGAGCGTAGGTAGCGGTTTGTGTATAGCGGATTAAAAGCGTGCAGGCAGCAGTCACAAGAAAACCATGGTGCACCAAACCTGTCCATTGCCTTCTCGAAAATTCTGATCACTTGAAAATGTATACGGATTCTGACGTTCCTTTGTTTCTCTTCGAGGTCAACAAAGCTGGTAACCAAGGAAACGAAGGAAACCGGACTCGTATTGAATCAGCCGTCAAATCACGAAAAAAACACCACAAAAATGCTTATAAAAACCAATTGGAAAAACCTACCGAACTAAGATTTGCAGGCATGATAAGTATGTATAAGGTCAACATGTTTAGAAGTTTTGGTGAAGTTATGTTCAGAACTTTGAAATTTACAGGGGTTCAAAATTCTGAAAAAATCAAAAAATTTCGTAAAAATTGATTTATAAAAAATTTACCGAACCGATCTTTTTCAAAAACGCAGGGGGTCTAAGTTGAGAACAGAGGTAGATACTCAGAAGTTTTCATTAATGTCGGTTCAGGCGTTTGGTCTGTAGAGCGCGCACAAACACACACAAAAAATAAACATAAAAAAATAAACATACTCAAGTGACTTTTTTCTGGGGTAAGTGAAATTGAAGATTTCGCTCCGCTCGCTACGCTCATCAACAACAGCTCTGGGCTACCTTGATTATATCATCAAATGTGCACCAAGGAGGTTTTTGGTCCCAATCAAGATGGCATCCAATTTTACACGTTTCGGTATATTTAGGCAGGTATGGGCGGTTGCGGGTCTAGCCTTATACGTAGTGTATACGCTTCCTTGAAGTCAATGGTCTAGCCTTATATACGTACTAGGGCTTCGCGAACGCAATTTGTGTTGCGTTGATGATGAGCGTAGGTGATGAGGCTGTAGGCCTATGAAAACCATGAAGCACCAAGCCAGACCATTTCCCTCTCGAAAACTCTGATCACTCGAAATTTTAGACGATTATGACATTCCTTTATTCTCTCTAAACCTGTCAGATAGCCAAAATGTTCTTATTTTGAGCTAATTGAGTAATATGAACATAAACATGAATGTTAATTACGCCATCGATTCTTATTATATTAGAGATATATATATCTAGTGCAAATTCACTTCAATTACTTTTCATTCATTTCATTGAAATCGTTTCAGGCGTTTGGTCCGTAGAGGGCGCACAAACAAACAAACAAACAAAACAGACACAAGTGACTTTTTTTTGGGGGTAGTGAAATTGAAGATTGAAGATGGGATAGAAATGTAAATTTCGATAAAGTTTTTCCAAAATAGTGCTCATTTTTGGGCACACAGCCCCGAAACCCCCACCTAGCACTGAAGAAAGTCAATATTAGCACTGTCACAAAATTGAAAGAACAAATCTCAACAGTTAATGTAAAAACGCAAAAAGAATGAAAATCGTGCGGAAACAAACCGACAAATTACCAACGGACGAAAAGTATTTTACCCCACCTTCTAATAATGCAACGCTGTTCTTATTTACAATCTTCCATGCTTCTTTACCCCCGTTTTGATAGTTATAACGAGTTTTAATTATACTATCACCCAATAACAAAATATTATTAATATTATTAAAAAGTGACGCAAAAATCCATACCTAAGCAATTATTATGAAATTGCCGTGGACATCAAACGCCAAAAAAGAGGGGCCATTCTGGCACATGACCTCATAACTCCTTCCACGCACAGCAGATTGTAAAACATAGGAACGGCTTAAAATTTGAAGGAAAATCTCAATCAACGCACTAAGAAGCACGGTCCCAAAATAAGAATGCGCACGAATTAATGGTCTAGCACTGTAAAATATATATTTGGCCGAAAAGTTGTTGGTCGAAACTTATTCGGATCAGAAAAAAATAAAGTCGTTAGCGTACTCTTGGTTCAGCAAATTTAAGGATAATACTAAATCGTTTCGTGAAAGTCTAGGTATGGCCCGAATGCACAGTCGTGCACTGAGTGTGAGTGGAGTGTGAGTTCTGGGAGTGAGTTTGGGAGATTTCATTGCAGAGACAAAACTTTTGTCATACTCAGCCAAGTGAACCCTGAGTAATGTGTGCATATGGCAACGTTGCAATATGCGTGACAACGTACTGATTTGCATGGTTACTGTCAACAAATTCCTTGCAATTTCAAAAAATAGCCCATTGGTAGCTTAGGATCCAGACGCTGGTGTCCAAAATATTGCTACTGGCAGCAGCTGTCAGACCGAACTGTCACTGGCTAGGCTAGATTTCAGATTCAAGTAGCTAATCTCGTTTTATGTTCGTTCAAAACAAATTTAAAACAATTGTAAACTACACATGTAAGTAACATGAATGTTATTTTATTGCTTAACCATTGAAGTTTGTCTAAAATTTCATAGAAATGTGGCTTGAAATATCTGAAATGACCCCTGAGTGCACGCTGAGTGTGGCCTGGACTGCACTCACACTGAGTGTGCACTCAGGGCACACTTAGTGAACGATTTTCGAATGTGCATTGAAAAAAGCCCCCTGAGTGTACACTGAGTGCGCACTGAGTGTGAGTGCGCAATGAAAGGCGTCTGTGCATTCGGGCACATATTTAAGAGGACTCTATATTTTGTTCCATATCCGGCACCAGTGTCAAAGAATGTTTTCGCGCTGTACCAGACGACTCTGACGCCTGATAATATTCACGGTCTGCAAAGTCCAGAAAGTATCCATTCTCGTGTACCTTCCGTAGAACAACCGAGTGGTCACGGCAGAAATCATCAGTGCGAGTTCGTTAAAGGCGAAACTGCGATCAGTAATTTACAATAAAATGTGTTGCGGGAGACCACAAACAGTTTGTGATAAATTAAAATACAGTAGCACCTATCGTCTGTGATCGGTGTTAATAATGATAGTGTAGGGTGGTTGTCTGTGATTGGTTGAAATTGTCTCCGTAGTGTGGGTTTGTTATTTTCGGTATGTTTAGTGTCCGCACTAGCACGCGGCGCTCACACCAAGACCTCCTTGTACACGACGTTCACGGTGAAGGTGATGCCGCTGCCCACCACCAACTTGCCCTGTTTCTCCGTCTTGTGTACCTCCAATGAGATCGAGGCGAATGATCTTGCTCGAGAGAGCGCCACGTACAATTGGCCGTGGGCGACAGTGGATTTGGTAGGTAAATGCCTACGCGGTCAAAACTTTGTTGATGAACATTGCGAAAGCCAGACGGACCGGAAACTGCAGCCGGCTCAGCACAACTGGCAGCTCCGAGTCCGCTGGCGACAGGTTGATTAGTTTGATCGAGCCGCTGAACCTGCCCCCGATAATCTCCGCCTCGATGAAATCGCGGTGGAGGGATCGCACGCGCAACCGCGTGCCGTTGCACAATTTCTCCCTGAGATTCAGGTTTCGCAACAACATGATGACCGCGCCGACTTTCAAACACAGACGGTGGCGGGGCATTCCGGAGGGGTCAAGGTGTTCAGGTACTCGATCGGGAAGTCGTTGATCAAGTCCTGGGCTTCATTCCCCTCAGCGACGACAGTGTCGACGCTGAGGTACATCTTGGCCTCACCCTCCAGACGGTCGATGATCTTATCGTTCACCGCCATCGCGTCTGTGTTTTTCGGGGACAGGACCGCATGTGCATTCATGGGCAGCGCCTGCTCCCTGCTGATGGTCCTGCCGAAGACGGCGTCCACGACGTTGTCGACCACACACATGTCGGGCAAGGCGAGGGCAGGCCGGAGTCGTTCAAGAGATCGCCCCGGCCCACCTTGAGCAGCCACTCGGCAAACTCGACCTCGCCTACGCTCGCCCGCATGTTGGCAGTGAGCCGCAACGTCGTGACGTGCCGCCAGAGAGCAGACCGGCGGATGCACTGTTCTACGATGCTGGTCCTGTGTCCGCGCGCGAGCACAGGGAGACACTGAGCAAAGTCGCCACCAAGGATGACGACTTTGCCCCCGAACGGACGGCGGATGTTGGCCAAGTCCTGGGTACAGCGCTTCACTGTCCTCGCGGCGAGGGACGGAGTGATGGTGACCTCATCCCAGATTATGAGTTTGGCGTCCCTAATTTCACCTCCGTCCCTTGACTGTGCCATGACACCGGAGGTAGAGTTCTCGACGACCGGGACTGGCAAGCGGAACCGCGAGTGGACCGTGCGGCCTCCCTTCAAAAGGTTGGCCGCTATGCCCGTCCACGCGACGGCAAGCACGCGCTGGCCCCGGCCGCGCAAGACGCTCACTATGGCGTTGTAAAGGAACGTCTTTCCACTACCTCTGGGTCCGTGCAGAAAGAAACAGCGCTCTCGAACCGCGTCCGAGTCAACGGCTGCCATGATGGTGTCAAAGGCAGCTCGCTGCTCGGGGTTCAAGAGAGCGACATTGGCCTCCCCTTCCTCGCGCTCGACCGCCGCATCGAAATGGTCGGCGTCGGCGGGAGGTGCGAGGTTCTGGGAGGCCAATGTCCGAGAGGCGAATGTTGTACAGGATGAGGCAATCTCACACCGCGCCCAGCGTGAAGCTGAGCGTCGTGACCTCATCGTACTCCCGAGAAAAGTCTTCGGAGAAATGTTCGTAAAACTTGTCCCACAGGTTGGCCGGGGACGTGGGGTTGTTGAACACACAAATCATCGCGAAGAGATTTCTTAGTTCTCGGGGCATTCGCATCTCGGCTGCTTCTCGAAGGCATCGTTCCCACTCGGCGTCGTCGGCAAGCAGGTCCCGAGCGACAGCCGCCTCCTTGAAGGTGGGGTAGACTCTGCCTTCGAAGGTCCGCACGTTGGCGTAAGACCGGGCGCCGGTGACATGCAGCAACAACAGCCGCAAGTAGTACCGCTCGAAGTCGCGAGGTGGCACGGTGTTCATGCGGCTGATGATGGGTAATTTCCGACGCCGCGGTCTCCAGGTGGCATTTTGGAAAGTGTAGTGGTACGGCACCACCCAGTACTTGAGGTGCCGCGCCGCGTCAGTCCTTTGGTTGAGGTCGAACCAAGCAAACAGGGTGGATTTCTTCATCTCAGCCCTGTCGGCTGCCGCCTGTTCCTCCCCTGCATGAAAGGTGAGGGTCTGTTCTCCATCGAGGTGACAGGCCAGCCGGACGATTGTGTGCGACTTATCGTGCATCTTGAACTGGGAGAGCCTCCACATTCCCTCTTGCGAGCTCACGTAGCGAGCGCTCAGGAACTCGTGGACCTCATCCCAGTGCAACTGTCTAGCCGCATCACCACCGCCGACTGGACCTCCGTCTACCGGCGCCAACGTAGCCTGGACTAACTCCACCCGCGCGCAGTCGTGGCCCTTATACACATAATTGCAGAGGTATACTTGACACTTCTGGCAGAGCCGCAGTGTTCAAGGTTTATGTGCGACCCGTACTTCATTGCAAAGTACGGGTTATACGGGACCACGTAGCGGTTGTCGACCGCGTAACCGCGCTGCAGGTGGGTGGCTCCGTTGTCTCGGCGCCGGTATTCGGTGTAGCCTCGGTTGTTGACCGCGTAACCGCGCTGCAGGTGGGTGGCTCCGTTGTCTCGGCGCCGGTATTCGGTGTAGCCTCGGTTGTTGACTACAGTCACCTCGCAGAAATCTGTGGGGAACTTCTTCTCACAAGTGCCCTCTTTCATGCAGGGTGCGGAGCGGTTGCGCACTCCGCACGGCCCGTGCAGCATGTTCGACACCACCACCTCGTGCAGCCGAGGGTTGGCGTCTTTGTCCGGGAGTTCCGCACATATCACTGCATCAATTTGCTCTGGAGTTCGGAGCTTGTCCTCCTCTCGCAGAATGATGAGGATATGTGCATGTGGCAGTCCACGTTTTTGAAATTCAATCACGTGGAAGTGTGCCACAGGAACTCCCAACACATGCCGGTTGGTGATGTCGAACATAAGCTCAGTGAGCTTCAGCTTGAATACACGGGCCGTGAGGTCTGGACGGTGTTTGGGTCTGTCGTAGGGCTCAAGATTGTCCACGATCTCCTGCCACTTGGGATTGCACGTGAACGTGAGGATAAAGTCCGGCTTGCCGAACTGTGACGATGGCCATCGCATCCTGGTACAACTGCAGCATCTGTCGAGCGCTGCCGATGAAAGTAGAAGGAAGGATGACCATTTCCCCCACGTCCACGCCTTCTCGAGCGGCCCGGTTGTGCAAGCAGTCCATCAGACCGACGTAGCTCTCCGCCCTTAGTGCCTTCTGGTTTGCTCTCATGAATTGCAACCGGTCCCCCTCGACTTTGGTGTACGCGTCGACGACGAACTGCTGGGTGAGCTTCCCAGCGTGAAGGACCGGATTGAATTCATGATCGCGTTCCTGAAGGCGATAGCTGTAGAACTGGAGCACGGTAATCTTGGTCCTTGCTGCAGCCGGGCGGAGGGCGGCGTCGGTGTGTGGCATTCCATATTGCCAACCGGGATCCCCGTTGGGTAGCAGGAGAACGTATGACATTGGGTCGACGTTGGGACTCTACCAGGAGAGTTGTTGGAAGCGACCGTCGCGGAAGTTGATGCGAATGTGGCGCTCGAGAGGAGGGAAGCCATCCTCGTCACTCTGAAAGACAGCGGCGATCTCGTTCGCCGTCGGGGCGTTGTGCGTGCCCCGCCTGTCCTCCAGAATGTGAAGATGGACTTCCTGCACCGGCTGCCCGGTCGCTTCCGCCTCAGCTCTCTGTTCTGCCTCCCATTCGCCCAAGATCTTGAGCCCTAAGGCAAACGGGTTCACCTGCCGCACCACGGCGTCCAGGTCCGCCATCAGAGTCTTGTCGCACTTTTCGTTCTCGCGTCTGTCGGCCCGATGCTGGCGTGCCTGCTGAGCATCCAGGTAGTAGAGGTGGGCGTACTTTGGATGCTCAGCGTTCCGCGAGACGTTGCCTATTCTGTGCATGATTGCACCGTGCACTCGGAAGCAAAACGCAGCTGCTCGAGGTTGGCCCCGACAGACGCGAAAGAGAGTGCGCTGTTGAACGCTCTGATGTTGGACCTGAAGTTGGCGGCCCTCGGATCCTTGTCCTTCGGATCGGAGGTGTAGAGTTGGTGGAAGAGGGGAGGCAATGGAGTTAACAGTGGAAGCGAAACCTTGCCCTTTTGGCAGCACACCAAGGGTTTTTGTCCCTCGGAAACTCCCCCACAAAGTGCTTGGCGCGGCACGACGCACTCACCTTGGTCATCGGACCACAGCTGAACTCGTTGACATTGGCCACGTCGTGCGCGAACGCCGCGAGGTGTGTTCGAACCAAGCCGGTGGATGCCAGCACTACGGGGAGGGCGGGACGGGGTGCTGCCACAGGGTCAGATCGCTCCTCCTCGGACAGGTCGGCAGGGTCTGATACGGGAGCCGGGTTGTCCTCGTCGTCTCTGTCATCGCTGCACCTATGATAGCAGCGAGTCGACGACGGGTCGCCGCGGCTTCCCTAGCGAGAGCAGGGAAGAAACGCTGAGCAGAACGAGAAACGAGAGCAGAACACGCTGTGCTTCCAGGCGAGCTAGCCGCGCCTGCTCAGACTGACAGCCGCCTTGCGCCGTTGGTAGTCGGCCAGTAAAGTCTGTTTACGGCGCAATTCACGCTCATCTGCCTGAGGTTCGGTGCTCGGGCTCTGGCCCGGGTCGGGTACCGGCGGCTGTGGTTCGTGTTCGGTGACGGGGGGCTGCGGTGCCCGTGTATGTTGTTTGCGTCTTGACAAACATGTCCTCTTTTTGGGTGGCATACATGCAGCTGGTATAAGAAATCAAAGCAAAAAAGCAATGGTGCTAAAAAAAGAAACCAATTTAAAAAATGGAATGGAATTTTGCAGGTTTCCGTACTTTTCCAAACTTTTCCGTACTTTTCCAAACTTGCCCAATTGTCGAATATTGCCCTTTTTTCTGCTTTGAAAGTGAAGGGTATGGAGGAGTTTCTTGAAAAACGCAGGGGGTCTAAGTTGAGAACAAAAGTAGACACCATGAAAATTTCATCCCAATCGAGGCAGGCGTTTGGCCTGTAGAGCGCGCGCAAACCCACATACAAAAACACACACACACACACACACACAAGTGTTTTTTTTAGCAGCAGTGAAATTGATGATTTCGCTTCGCTCGCTTCGCTCGCTACGCTCATCAATTATAGTTATGTTATATACTAGGGCGAACGCAATTTGTGTTGCGTTGAAGATGAGCGTAGCGGTTTGTATAATGCGCAAAAAAAGATTAAGGCAAGAAGCTTATGCAAATCATGGAGCAGCAAGCCGGACCAATGCTTTCTCAAAAATTCTGATCACTTGAAAATGTAAACGATTCTGACCTTTCTTTGTTTCTGTCCGAGCTGTCGGGTACCGGAAATATGCTCATTTTGAGATCATTGAGCAATGTGCATGTTAATACATAGATGTAACTCATGACCAAGGGTTTTTATAGGGTTTTATTAGGTTGGTTTTTATTGGGGAAAGTCTGGTGTGATGTTTCGATTTGGTTTCGATGGTTTCTAAAGGCAAATCGAAATTAACATTTGAAAAAAATACGCACTTTTAAATAAATTTCCGTACTTTTCCAAACTTGCCCAATTGTCGAATTTTGCTATTTTTTCTGCTTTGAAAGTGAAGGGTGTGGATGATTTTCTTGAAAAACGCAGGGGGTCTAAGTTGAGAACAAAAGTAGACACCCTGAAAATTTCATCCCACTCGAAACAGGCGTTTGGCCTGTAGAGCGCGCGCAAACACACATACAAAAAAAACAAAAAACAAACAAACAAACACACACCAAATGTTTTTTTTAGCAGAAGTGAAATTGATGATTTCGCTTCGCTCGCTACGCTCATCAACTATGTTATGCTTTATAAAAAGTGGCATTAATTAGGGCCAAAGTAACCCAGAAGATCATTGCAGATGATATTTTGAAATTCAAAGAGTAAAATAGAATAAATCGTGATTAAGAATTAAAATTTTCCTGAAATCCATAATTTGAAAAAAATACGTGCTCGAACCGGCGTCAGTGGGAATTGGGATGTCTTTGTGCTAACCAAATATTCACGGAGATGCCATAATGAGCGTGCTATTTGCCGCGTATAGCATGAAGTTGAACGATGATGTAATTAGTCGACATTGCCTCTGAAAACATTACTATTTTGGGCGCACTGCCGATGTAATTATAACATCGGAGGAAACTGGCCTGACCCACCCAGTGGGGGGGGGGGGGGGGGGGGGTTGAACCCTCCCCCCCCCCCCTTCCTACGCCCCTGCCCAGGCCCACAAAAGCACACAGCTAGCCAGGCGTTCAGTGCCTGGCCTATATTATACTGTTTGCAAACATACCCAAAAGTAGGGATGCACCATGTCAATTGACCAAAATAGGTATACACTTGACAATTTTTAATTATTTATTGTGTTTTAATCGATGAAACATGCAATTCCTGGCAGCAATAGCATAACTGCATCTTGCTGTCTTCCTGTAAGTTTACAATAGACTAGGGGCTCCGCCCCTGAGGCCTACAGCCGCCAATCCCACGCACGGTCCGTTGACTTCGCAAGAAACGTAGCTACCCGACGGTTTTGCCATGAAATTTGGCGAATGTGCCCCCTGAGCTACTGCGAGGGCTTTGCGAGAAACTTGACTTCACGGTGATATTCTGAGGTCATTTCGTTTCGAAACCCGTGTCCATATAGCCACAGATTTGTGACCAGGGGTGCGATTGTGTAACTTTATTTCGTTCGATTTGGCTCCAAATCACTCGATTTCAAATCACTGCCCGTGATGTACCATAGGTAGTGATATTGAAAACGAAAGGTTTTGAAACCACAAAGTTACACAATCGCCCCCCAGCCCTCCTACCCACACACAAAAAAGAACCTACGTAGGAGGGCTCCTCACATTTCTTCAGTTATTGCCATTTTTAATTGTATATCATAATAATTTTATCTGTATTTGTCAGTAAACTAATTACTCAAATACAGTCTTGTCAAAAATCACCCATTGTAGCCTACATCCTTCAAGCCCCCTTCTTTTTATAAAACCGCATACCAATATATCAATGTTTGTTAAAATTTGAATTTTCCCGGTCAATTGACCAAAAAAGTATTTGACCAGTCAATTTACATCCCTACCCAAAAATATACTTAACATTTTTTCGACTAGCTCTTTTATGTTTCTAAAGTGCACGAATCAAAATGGTCAACATAGAAGAAGTAAACAAGGTTTGGTTTGCTTTATCACATAAAAATACACCAAATGACTTCAGTAATCTTTATTAAACACACCAAATTGAGGTACATACGGAGTTGGAGGCTGATATTTAAGTAGGTACTAATCTATTAGTACACTTGAACAGGCAATTAATAAAAGTTTTGTTACAGTTCTGAAAAACCAAAGATCTGAATCACGATCATAGCTCAGGCACTAAGCTATTAGTACACTTGAACAGGCAATTAATAAAAGTTTTGTTACAGTTCTGTAAAACCAAAGATCTGAATCACGATCATAGCTCAGGCACTAAGCTACTAGCAGCAACTAGAGTCGATTACAAATCGACTAACATTCGATGAGTAAAAAATAAAGCCGAAAACGAGACACCAGGTCGAGAGGAATCATTTAGAAGCTGTGTAGCCGTTAAGTCCGGCAGCGACTGCGGCCGGTCAGTTGGCCGCTTCCTCCTTGACCTCCGGCGCCTCCGCGGGCTCGGCCTTGATGGCAGCGACCGGCTCGGCAGCGACCGGCTCGCTCTCCGACCACCGGGTCTCGGCTTTCGCGGCGTCCACGTGGTTCGCGACCGGCTCCTTCTCCGGCGCGCCGATCACAAGCACGATCTTCTCGTTGAGCTCTCGCAACGTCGACAGATATGTGGTGGAGTCGGCCTGCGGGAAAAACGGATTGCGTTCGTTCAACCTGAGCCTTGGCACTGGTTTTCGAGGAAAAAACGTTTTAAACCACCAGCCAGTCCTCTTTCGGATAAGAGCAGTCACTTTTCCGATATTTGAGCGAGCAGATTTTTTTCAAACCCCTCCCTCTTTCATTGTGTAGAACAGCGGTTTACGGCGCTCATATTTGTGCGGGCCGCTTCCAAATTTATTATTGAATTTTTAATGCCAACTTGACACAAAATTCTCATTGGAAAATATATGAACAATAACATGTAATTGGCATGTAATTAACATGTAAATGTAATATATTAACATGTAAATGTAATATTTTCACATGTAAGCTGGAAAAATGTGCACCCCAACCGGGATACGAACCCGGGACCTCCTGCATAACGGGCAGGCGCTCTACCAAATGAGCTAAAAAATTAATAGCTCAGTCGGTAGAGCACCTGCCCGGCAAGCAGGAGGTCCCGGGTTCGTATCCCGGTTCGGGTGCACATATTACCAGCTTCGCCTCCCTTCCATCAATTGCATACTAGTAACTGCTTAAACCAGTAACAATTTTCTCTTCCAAAACCTCCTTTTCAAATGCGTATTTTCAGGTATTTTGAAGATCATAACTCTTTGAAAAACATAGATTAGCCGTTAGCACTAAAAAATGCTTTAAAAAATGCTTTAAATCGTAATTTCCTCCGTGATTTGACCCCCAAACGTTCGACCCTGTCGTATCAATTTTAATTTATCAACAAGTTACTAGAACCAGAACAACACCTTGCAAGTCTAGAACATTCTGTCGAAACGCCATACGCGGCCCCACCGAGGCCACGATTCCCATCAAACGACAGCGAGCACCCAGCGCAGACGCAGAGCGATCGGCCACGACTCACCCTGACGACGGCGAGGTCCTCGTTGGTCGCGCAGAGCGTCGCCCGCACGTCCTTCACCTCGGCCGTCAGCTCCTTGACGGCGGCGGCCGACTTTCCCGCGGCCGTCTTCACCGCCTCGAGTTCACCGCGCGTCGCCACCATCTGGTCCTCGGTGGCCGAGCGCGCCTGCTCGCTGCGTTTCAGAGCGGCCATCAGCTTGGCCACGTCCAGCAGGCCGCCCTTGTACGTCACGTAGCCTGCCGAGCATGCGTCCAAACGTTGTTAGTTACTTTCTAGGGCTTCCCGAACGCAATTGAGCGTAGAGGTTTATCAGCTTGGCCACGTCCAGCAGGCCGCCCTTGTACGTCACGTAGCCTGCCGAGCACGCGTCCAAACGTTGTTAGTTACTTTCTAGGGCTTCCCGAACGCAATTGAGCGTAGAGGTTTATCAGCTTGGCCACGTCCAGCAGGCCGCCCTTGTACGTCACGTAGCCTGCCGAGCACGCGTCCAAACGTTGTTAGTTACTTTCTAGGGCTTCCCGAACGCAATTGAGCGTAGAGGTTTATCAGCTTGGCCACGTCCAGCAGGCCGCCCTTGTACGTCACGTAGCCTGCCGAGCACGCGTCCAAACGTTGTTAGTTACTTTCTAGGGCTTCCCGAACGCAATTGAGCGTAGAGGTTTATCAGCTTGGCCACGTCCAGCAGGCTGCCCTTGTACGTCACGTAGCCTGCCGAGCACATCGTTGGTTAGGTACTTGTTAGTATTGTTAGGGGTGTTAATCGATAACCATTGATAGGTTATATGAGAAAAAACGATGAGCCGATGTCACTATAATAGTTGGGGATGTCAAACGATCATTTTTTTCAAATCGATTATTGTATCGTAATGAAAACTGATAATCGATTATTTGTCGAATAATTATCGATTTTTCTGGAAAAAAATTGTGGAATTGAGACAGAAAATTATGTTTTCTGTAAATTAGAGGTATTTTCACTTTTCAGGTTCACATTTAATCAAATTAATCATACAAATTATAAATTGAAACAGCAATTATTGTGAATTGCCAATTCACAAAATTATTTTGATGTTGCACAGTGATTTAAAGGCACTACCTACCAAAAGTTTGAACTTTCACGTGAATCGCTACTGAGGGACGGTGATTACCGATTACTGATGAGTGATTACTGATTACAGTAGGGAAACGGAAACCAATGCCCTCAATGTCACCTAGAGCTCGCTCCAGCCAACACAAAGACAATTCGCAGACCTGAATAATTTATAAAACATTCTGCCATTTGTTATAAAAAGCAAAAATTCCTTCATCTGAGCACAATTTAAGATAAGAGGAGGTGCTTCAAGGCACTCATTAGATTTCTAATGCTCATGTCTACTATATCCACCTTTAGCACTTGTTTTAAAATAAAATATTTTAAACTGGGATTTGAATGCTAATAAAAGTCTCAATGGTTTCTCACGTCAGTGGACTTTTATTTAGGGCCGGTTTTACAAGTGTCTCAACCCAGAGTTAAAGTAGGGGTTTAGTTATTTGTCATGGCAACCGCCAATAGGATGCCGTGGAATTAATCTGTTTCTGAGGATTAGACGCGAAACCCAGAGTTGAAAAATATTGTAATACCGGCCCTTAGCACTCAAATCCCAGTTTGAAATAGTTTATTCAACCGATAAACTTCGCAACGGCACGCGTCCTTCGATTCGCTCAGTCGGGCGAAATCCGTTCGATTCGCTCACCTTCGGGCAGAACGGCGTCGTCCCCTTCGGCCGCCGACTTGCGCGCCCGCTTCGACGCGGGCCCGGCCAGATTGAACGCCGGCAGCAGCCGCTTGTTGCCGTACGCCAGACTCTCGAGGCTGCACTCGTCGTCGTCATCGACGACCGCCGCGGCCGCCGCCGGCTTCTCGGCCGGCTCCGGTTTGACGGCGACGGCCGCGTCTTTGTCGGCGTCCTTGTCCTTCAACTGGAAGTGAGGACGAGATCAACGTCAGGCGCGTTGAATGGTTCGCGCAAAGGGCTACGTGCCGACGTCTAACAAAACTGACTTTAGAGCGTTGCAGACGATTGGATTCACGAGCCACGCTGCAAGACCAGGGGTTAGTGCAGAGGTTCACGCGGGAACTTCCTACACCAACAATTATTAATGTACAAATCTGGAAAAAAAACATAGACCGAGAAAGAATCAATTGATGTCGAATGGTAGTTTTTAATGCAAGTTATGACATACTTTCTCCACACGAGCAATGTAAAAATGCCGTAAAAAATGTATTTTAGGCACTTTTTGAAAATGCACACCTCCGTAATTATTTATAAAAGTATAATAACCCAACACAGCATCCGACATCTAACAAGTAACACCCCTTCAACTACACGTGTATTGTTTTTCCAAACTCCTGTGTTAGTATTTGCGGCCAGGAGAAGTTCCCGCGTGAACCTCCGCGTACGACGAAAACACTGGCGTTTCGTTGCCTCTTAATACAGAAAGGCTTGGTAAAATCCTGATACCACCAAGGAATAGACACCACCAAGGAATCAGTTGGTAGAGCACTTGACTGGCAATCAGGAGGTCCAGGGCAGGGTTGGGTAGGTAGAAAACTCGGCGTAGAAAACAGGTAATTTACGCGTATTTTCTACAGTAGAAAACGTAATGTAGAAAACTGAGTTTTCTACGCTTTCTACACGTAGAAAACTAAATTGATTTTAAGATGCATCTTCAACAGTGCAAATGCAAAGTAGGTAGTTTTTTCTACATCAACATGCATTCACTAACCAGGCACTTAGCCTTTAACGATTACAAAAAAGGGTCGGGACATAATCTAGAACATAATCTAACTTGAATTAAATTTATAAAATTGAATTTGAAAAAATTTGAATTTGAAAAAATGTTCCAAATATAATTTTTGGCTATCATAATTTACCTATCATAGTAACTTTGACAAGATAACTTTAAAATAACGTCATCAAAAAAATCTGCAATCTGTAATGGTAAAGAATGGTAATGGTAAAGAGTAAAGCCCATGCAAAATGCTGCATTTTTATTATCTCCTTTAATTGCCTTAAACCCCTGCAAAGCCCAAATTTTATTAGGTGGCCTGTCTCCCGCCACAGTTGAGTTTGCACCTATCTCAGGGATTCCCATCACCACGAACTTGGACATGACAGCGGCCATGATCGGCCGAATTTCAATACGAAAACAGTTTTCTACGGTTTTTACGTTTTCTACGTTTTCTACAGTTTTCTACGCGGTTTTCTACGCGTATGTCAAAAACTAGTTTTCTACACGTCTCTATTCAACCCTGGTCCAGGGTTTGGTTGCACACTTTCAGGCTTTGCTTCCCCTCCATTCTTTGCATACTGGTATCTGCTTAAACCAGTAACAATATCCTCTCATCCGCCAAGGAATATACTGTGCTTTCTTCACTTTATTTCATGTGACCAATTGTGTTACGATAACATTCGTTGTTTCTGAGCACGGCTTTCAATTGTTAGGTTTTGCGAAATTGTGGGGCTTGGGCCCGAACGATGGTCCACGCAAAGGTCTACCTGCCAAAGTCTATAAAAACTGGTTACACTAAAAGGCTATGTGTAATTGGATCCGAATAGCAACAAGGAATGTCATGCTTGTCACTTTATTTCCTTCTTTCTTAGAGCCTTGCTTGCTTGGCGGCGATTACGTAAAGTTTTCGTTGAAGATACCGTTCGTTAACTCAACCAAATATCACTGAAATGTCCTAAGATACCTACTGATTGCTTTCCCTAGATATACGCCATGTGTGTTTCTAGTTTCCTTAAACCCTTTTTATCTGTAGCAGCCAGTATCTTATTGGTGCTGATTACCTTCTTACAGCCAGCTTTTCATTTTTTTAAATACTAAAATTTGAACATAGAAGTCCATAAAGTAAAGTAAAAAAGTGAAAAACTTAGAGGTCGATTTTCCTACTATATTTACTATTTAGTGCATAACTAGTAACTACGTAAGGTGAAAAACCCCGTACCTACGCACTGTGCTTTGCATGAAAACCCCGGGTGTATGCCAACCGTGGCATGACGCCTGCCACGGACATTTCTAGCGACTCACCTCCTTGATCTCGACTTGCGGCTTGTCGGTGAGCTTGCGGTAGTGGAGCGAGTCCCGGGTCACCACCTTCTGCACCAGCTTGCGCACCTGCAAGGCAAACAGGTGCACACGTAAAGACTCCAATCGCATTCGGTGAAAACCCTGGCGTAACATGCCGCCTCAAGGTTTACATAAAAAACCCTAGATTTACATAATTGATGGGCGTAGCAAGCGAAGATAATTCATACATTTCACTACTGCTAAAAAAAACACTTGCATGTATTTTGTATTTTTTTGTATATGTGTTTGCACGCGCTCTACAGGCCTAACGCCTGCCTCGATTGGGATGAAATTTTCAGGGTGTCTACTTTTGTTCAAGACCCCTGCGTTTTTCAAGAAAAGTGCTCATTACCCTTCACTTTCAAAGCAGATAAAAGAGCAATATTCGACAATTGGGAAAGTTTGGAAAAGTACGGAAATTTGTTTAAAAGTGCGTATTTCTTTCAAATGTTCCCAATTTCGATTGTTGCCTTTAGAAACCATCGAAACCAAATTGAAAAATCACACCAGATTTTTTGACTTGAAGTTGACTTACAGATTGGATAGAAATTAGAAAATGTGTCAATTTCGTGCATGCAAGTTTTTGAAAGTAAGTCCGCGGCAGAAATATATATCTCCAACCTAGCTAGTACATACCATCCTTGAAGAAGTCAACTAGTATACTAGGGCGAACGCAATTTGTGTTGCGTTGAAGATGAGCGTAGCGGTTTGTATATAGCGCATAAAAAGATTGAGGCAAAAAGCCTAAATCAAGGAGCAGCAAGCCGGACCAATGCTTTCTCAAAAATTCTGATCACTCGAAATTGTAAGCGATTCTGGCCTTTCTTTGTTTCTGTCCGAGCTGTAGGGTAGCGGAAATATGCTCATTTTGAGGTCATAAAGCAATGTGCATGTTAATACATAGATGTAACTCATGACCAAGGGTTTTTATAGGGTTTTATTAGGTTGGTTTTTATAGGGGAAAGTCTGGTGTGATGTTTCGATTTGGTTTCGATGGTTTCTAAAGGCAAATTGAAATTGGGAACATTTGAAAAAAATACGCACTTTTAAATAAATTTCCGTACTAATCCAAACTTGCCCAATTGTCGAATTTTGCTATTTTTTCTGCTTTGAAAGTGAAGGGTGTGGAGGATTTTCTTGAAAAACGCAGGGGGTCTAAGTTGAGAACAAAAGTAGACACCCTGAAAATTTCATCCCACTCGAGGCAGGCGTTTGGCCTGTAGAGTGCGCGCAAACACACATACAAAAAAAAAAAATACAAACAAACAAACAAACAAACAAACACACACAAAGTGTTTTTTTTAGCAGTAGTGAAATTGATGATTTCGCTTCGCTCGCTTCGCTCGCTACGCTCATCAATTATGTTCAGTGAGACATTTATTTAGCTTTTGAAAGTTGAAACCCTCTTAAAAATAGATTTTTTTTTTAAAAGTAAGAGTTATGTAATCACTAGTAATCAGTTATCACGGAGCTGGCAAAGGAATCCATTCCACAGCTCGCAAGAATGCCGCGAGACCTCCGCGAACCCACCTGCGCTCGCGACAGATTCAGCCCGAGCGTGAACAGCAGCTCCTCGATGTCCTTGTCGAAGATGTAGCCGCAGTGCGACTGGTCGAAGTAGACAAACGACAGCAGCAAGTGCGGGTCTTCCGTCACCAGCTTCGGCCGCTCCTTCTTCTTCTTGTCCTTGTCGCGTTTCTTGTCCTTGTCGTCCTTAGAGTCCTTGCCGTCCTTGTCCTTGTCCTTCGACTTGTTGCTCTTCGTGTCATCGTCCTCCTGGAAGAAATGGGTTCGTTTTTATTTGTTATTTGTTGAAGAAGATTAGAAATTAAATGTGCATACGCTCCTCTGGTGGCATCATAGGGCAGTTTGTCCAGTTTGGTAAACTTCTCTTCGCAAATTGTTTCACAACCTAACCCCCGATTGTAACAATATTTTTCCGCTCTAGGACAAGCGTCTAACTCTCCGAATCAGATGAAGTCCATGGCATCCTATTGGCAGTTACAATGACAAATATAACTTAACTTTAACTTTAACTCTGGGTTGAGACAAAACGGCCCTTAGCGAATAAGGAGTGTAGGCCCATGTTTGTGAGATACAGTGGAACACTTTGAATAGGGAACAATAGTTGGATAGCAAAGGCAGATTTTTGGGGCACAGGTTGAAGAGTGTTAATCTCATGGGAGGAAACCAAAAAATATGCCCCAAATTGGAGTGAGACACTAGGAAATATGATTCCCTAAATTTGGATGAGCGAGCGTAGCCTCTCATTTAGGTTCACGTCTTTTGTTTAGGCAATATAAACAATCGCCAAGTCTAGAAATCGGGACTCAACAAAGCCCGACTGTACATCCTAGTCCAGGTTGTTCTCTAACTTATTGAGGCCATGACTCCCTTAACAAGGGAACGAATATTCGCGGTTCCCTTGTACTAAAATCGGGAGTTTTACTATGCAACCTATACTGAAACCTACTAGCAACCTACCTATCTCCACATTTTTGCCAGATACCTGTGCAATTGATATAACTTAGTGGTTGACTCAATTGTATAAAAATACATTTCTAGATAAATCTGTCATTTGACATGACAAGGATTTTTGTCAATGGCAATCATGTCAATTGTATATAGGTATATCGGGAATAAATATTATTTCTATACAGAAAAATTGCGATGCGTGGAATCTTGTGAAAACTCAGCGACGTCCCTTGGAGCCGCAACGCAGTTTGAGAACCACTGCACTAGATGATAATCAATAACAATTCTTAGTTTACTCACGTCGTCGTCTTCCTCGTCTTCCTCTTCGTCCTCTTTCTCCTTTTCCTCGGCTTTAGCCTTTTCTTCGGCCCTGGCTTTCTCCTCCTTCTCCTTGCTCGAAGACTTGTCGTCTTTCTTGTCCTTGTCGTCCTTCTTCTTGTCTTTGTCTTTGTCATCCTTCTTGTCGCTCTTCTTGTCCCGTTCCTTGTCCTTCTTGGGCTGCAGAGGAGAAACAAATTGCTCACATTATTGATACATTTGAGTTTTTAATGAGGAACAGCAAAATGCAGAAAACGATAGAGCGAGCTCGAATATTTCATGCGGTTAATTTATTTGATGCACCCCAGTGTTCCCCTTTACTAAGTCTTGCTCCCAGCTATCGGCAAAATTTCCCCAAGATCTTCCAAAAGTAGCAGTAGACACACTATGATCACAACAGTCGATTAGCAAGCTAGCAATCACAAGTAAAGTATGTCTATTCATATGAAGATCTTGAATAAAAACATAAGGACCCAAAAATACACACCAAACTTAATAGAGGGAACGAATGGTCAAAGATGCAGGTGAAATCAAGTAGATAATGGACACATCTCCGCAATCGTCACACAAACGGAGCGAGCGAGACTCACCTCCTCCTTGGGCGGCTCTGGCGCGGCGTGCAGCGCGCGGTAGATCCTGAAGCCGTAGTCGCGCATCAACATCTCGTTGAACAGCTCGGCGAACAGCGACACCTCAAACGAGTGCTCCTTGGTGTCCTCCGTCCTGCAACCGTACGTGAGAGCTGGCTTCAGCATGCTAGTTGCCCATCCCGTACCGGAGCTGTGAGAGCTGGCACGGCATACTAGTTGCCTATCCCGTACCGGAGCTGTGAGAGCTGGCACGGCATGCTAGTTGCCTATCCCGTACCAGAGCAGTGAGAGCTGGCACGGCATACTAGTTGCCTATCCCGTACCGGAGCAGTGAGAGCTGGCACGGCATACTAGTTGCCTATCCCGTACCAGAGCAGTGAGAGCTGGCACGGCATACTAGTTGCCTATCCCGTACCGGAGCTGTGAGAGCTGGCTTCAGCATGCTAGTTGCCTATCCCGTACCGGAGCAGTGAGAGCTGGCTTCAGCATGCTAGTTGCCTATCCCGTACCGGAGCAGTGAGAGCTGGCTTCAGCATGCTAGTTGCCTATCCCGTACCGGAGCAGTAAGAGCTGGCACGGCATGCTAGTTGCCTATCCCGTACCAGAGCAGAGAGAGCTGGCACGGCATACTAGTTGCCTATCCCGTACCGGAGCAGTGAGAGCTGGCACGGCATGCTAGTTGCCCATCCCGTACCGGAGCTGTGAGAGCTGGCTTCAGCATGCTAGTTGCCTATCCCGTGCCGGAGCGGTGAGAGCTGGCACGGCATACTAGTTGCCTATCCCGTACCGGAGCAGTGAGAGCTGGCACGGCATTCTAGTTGCCTATCCCGTACCGGAGCTGTGAGAGCTGGCTTCAGCATGCTAGTTGCCTATCCCGTACCGGAGCGGTGAGAGCTGGCACGGCATACTAGTTGCCTATCCCGTACCGGAGCAGTGAGAGCTGGCACGGCATTCTAGTTGCCTATCCCGTACCAGAGCAGTGAGAGCTGGCTTCAGCATGCTATTTGCCCATCCCGTACCGGAGCAGTGGGAGCTGGCACGGCATGCTAGTTGCCTATCCCGTACCGGAGCAGTGAGAGCTGGCTTCAGCATGCTAATTGCCTATCCTGTACCGGAGCTGTGAGAGCTGGCTTCAGCATGCTAGTTGCCCATCCCGTACCAGAGCAGTGAGAGCTGGCTTCAGCATGCTAATTGCCTATCCTGTACCAGAGCTGTGAGAGCTGGCTTCAGCATGCTAGTTGCCCATCCCGTACCAGAGCAGTGAGAGCTGGCTTCAGCATGCTAATTGCCTATCCTGTACCAGAGCTGTGAGAGCTGGCTTCAGCATGCTAGTTGCCCATCCCGTACCAGAGCTGTGAGAGCTGGCTTCAGCATGCTAGTTGCCCATCCCGTACCAGAGCTGTGAGAGCTGGCTTCAGCATGCTAGTTGCCCATCCCGTACCAGAGCAGTGAGAGCTGGCTTCAGCATGCTAATTGCCTATCCTGTACCAGAGCTGTGAGAGCTGGCTTCAGCATGCTAGTTGCCTATCCCGTACCGGAGCAGTGAGAGCTGACACGGCATGCTAGTTGCCTATCCCGTACCGGAGCAGTGAGACCTGGCTTCAGCATGCTAGTTGCCTATCCCGTACCGGAGCAGTGAGAGCTGGCACGGCATACTAGTTGCCTATCCTGTACCGGAGCAGTGAGAGCTGGCACGGCATACTAGTTGCCTATCCCGTACTGGAGCAGTGAGAGCTGGCTTCAGCATGCTAGTTGAAGTGCCATCAATTTTTTTCCCGTATCCATACGGCATACCTAGGTATGGTAGAATATCTCAGGGAACCCTTATATATGTGCCTGTATTCTTTCCCCTATTATTAGGGCAGTGACCCTGGTGAAACTGATATATAAGAGAGACGTAAACGACTGTCGTTTTGGTCGATTTTAGTGCCATTTTAGGCACTATTAGAAAATTCCCCCCGCTGCAAGTTTAAACAAAACGACGAAAAAAAATATTACCCGCCATTCAGCAGCTCTTTAACAACACGTGTATTTTATTTCAAAATTTTTGTAAATAATTTTTAGCCAGGAGACGTTCCCTTTGAATGTGAAATTTATGCGAAAATCTACCAAAACGACAACCGTTTACTTCCCACGTAACAGTACTGCCGACAGTATCCCCGGGCCGGGCGCTACCTCTGGGCGCTGCCTCTGGGCGCTGCCCGTCGGCGCCGTGACCCACCTGTAGTCCAGCAGCAGCGAGAGCGACATGACGGTGCAGTCGAACTTGCCGCCCTTGGCCGTGCGCGAGGGGTGCACGAGGAGGTGCGGGGTCTCGGGGAGGGCGTAGCGCTTCTCGCGCAGCTGCCGCTCCTTCTCGTCCGCCTTCTTCTTCTCTTCGTCCTGGGGGCACGAAAGACGCGGTCATCGACCTTGCACGGTGCAGCGTTTTCAGGGGCGGCGGGAAACTCATTTTACTGATATAAAAACAGTCGTAGGATATCAAATATGTGCTTTTTATAATTCTTGGAAATTTGGATATATTGGAATATTTTACAATGAAAACTTTCAGAGAGCTAAAAATATGAATTCATACTGCTTTTAAAGGGGATGTTATTATTTTCGTCATTGCTAACCGGGATATGCAACTAGCTTAACAAGCTCGAAATCAAAGGGATGCCGCCGTACAGCGTTCAAGTGGGACAAACCTTGGATCGTTGCTGGCCGAGATATGCAACTAGCTTAGCAAGCTCGAAATCAAAGGGATGCCGCCATACAGCATTCAAGTAGGACAAACCTTGGATCACTGCTAGCCGGGACATGCAACTAGCTTAGCAAGCTCGAAATCAAAGGGATGCCGCCGTACAGCGTTCAAGTAGGACAAACCTTGGATCGTTGCTAGCCGGGATATGCAACTAGCTTAACAAGCTCGAAATCAAAGGGATGCCGCCATACAGCATTCAAGTAGGACAAACCTTGGATCGTTGCTAGCCGGGATATGCAACTAGCTTAACAAGCTCGAAATCAAAGGGATGCCGCCGTACAGCGTTCAAGTGGGACAAACCCAAGCCTTGCCAGTTGTCATCATGTCGTC
Organism: Nemoura dubitans; assembly: GCA_921293005.1. Taxonomy (NCBI): domain Eukaryota; kingdom Metazoa; phylum Arthropoda; class Insecta; order Plecoptera; family Nemouridae; genus Nemoura; species Nemoura dubitans. The sequence goes on along the minus strand of OV121078.1, from coordinate 10,803,620 downwards.
AGATCCACACTACTCCGAGACCAAGATTGTGTCCTAACGCACGTTACTCGAAAGCAACACGACCATTCCGCGAGAACGCCGCCCCACCCACCTCCTTCTTCGTCTTCTCGTCGTCCTTCTCCTCCGGCTCCTGTTTGACGGGCGTCTCCGGATCGTCGGTCTTGGCCTCGTCTTCGTCTTCGCCGCCCTCCTCGTTCTCCTTGGCCGCCTCCGACTTGAGCACCTTGGCGAGTCGCGCCAGCAGCTGCGTCTTGAGTCCCTTGGCGTTCAGCGAACGCGCAGCCAGCTCCTGCCTCAGCTCGCCAACCTGGCACGGGGTGGAATCAAGCGTCGAGTCACCGATGTAAGGTTACCCGGATATTCTGCCTTACCTAGCGATGGTTTCGGCAAGCATTTGATGGTAGTAGCTTCGCCGGCAATCGCTGAGGTGCGTTTGCAACCTGTATTAACATCATCTACCAGGCCATGACACAAGGTCAATTATAATCAGGGACCCTCAGGTGGTTACAGTTATGGCTTCAACTACCAGGCCATGGAACAGGGTCAATTATAATTTATAAAATAATCAAGAGACCCAATGTTCTTCAGGTGGTTACTGTTACGGCTTCATCTACCAGGCCATGACACAAGGTCAATTATAATCAGGGACCCTCAGGTGGTTACAGTTATGGCTTCATCTACCAGGCCATGGAACAGGGTCAATTATAATTTATAAATAATCAAGACCCAATGTTCTTCAGGTGGTTACTGTTACGGCTTCATCTACCAGGCCATGGCACAAAGTCCACTATGATCAAGGGACCCAATGTTCCTCAGGTGGTTATTGTTACGGCTTCATCTACCAGGGCAATTATTTATAATCAAGGGACCCAATGTTCCTCAGGTGGTTACAGTTACCTCGGTTAACAGTGACTCCATCCCTTGACTGCCGTTCCGCGTAGCTGCTTTAGTACAAGAGTGGATAATCTGAGAAGCCTTCTATCTGTGATGTAGTCGTAAAGCAATTGGTTGATGGTAGATAATGATGTTGAATTAAGCTTTCTTTGAATATTCAGGAGGGTTTTCCAGATTTTAGGGACTCCATTGGTTGTCATAATTATGGGGATCCGTTTTGTCCCGATCCGGCAATGGATGTAACGTGTGCCCGGTACAAGGAAGTTTCAGCACGGGAGCGGCCCGAGCTCACCTTTCAATAAACCGGCTCAAGGTTTTCAGTTACTGGTGTTGATTGAATTGAGCTTTTGTTGAATTAAGAACTGGCATTTCAAAATTTGAAGATAGACAACTTGTCACCAATAGTGCGAGGATTCCGCAAACAGATTTCGACGCGTTCGGTCAAAAGGTGTGGCGACTAACGACGTGTCTGAATTGATTGGGTCTTGGTCTTGCCTGCTTGCCCTCGGTAACTCCATTTGTTTCATATTCGTACAGTTAACTTCTGCTATCTGACATAATTACGGTACCGACCGCCATTTGATAACAGACAAGTCACCGAGACCAAGTCTGCGAGACTGCATCGTCCAAGTCTCGCCGTCTCGGTGGCTTTGCGTTTCGGACAGGACTTGTGACGTCGTTGTCAAGAACGAGTACGCGAGACCGCATGAAACAGCCGATTCATATTTAGGCCTAAGATCCCGTACGAACTACGAAGTAAATTTTGCACATGCACTGGGGCAAGTACATCTTTCAATGAACATGACTAACAGAGTTGTCAGTAAAAGCTTTAAAACACACGACAAGTTAGAAGTACATACCAGTAAGGGATCGGAAGATGGATGGGAAGGGTCCTGTAGCACCTGCAAGAATGGACAGGAGGATTGCTCTGTGACATGCTGGACAGAAAAGTGAAACTTAGCCGAGTCATGAGGCATTTTCCAAAGCTCGGTGTCCACCAAAGCATGGACAAGCAGTAGACAATAATAGACAATAATATACATGCAACAAAGAAAGCCAGGGAACTCTGGAACCATGCAAGACTTTTTAAAGATTGTGTCATAAAAGGTCGAAGCGATGAAGAGCATAGAATAGTTAATGGGATAGACACAATAGGCAAATGGATAGACATAGTATTGGTAGACAGTAAAATGTGAATGATAAAACAAAAGATATTGACAAAAGCTCGCACCCAAAAATATCTTTCCGCAAAACACAAGCGCATTTGAATCCAGTATACTTGAAAGTTAAAATCGAATACCAGACGAGTTGAAATAAACTATTTCAAACTGGGTTCTGGATGCTAAATAAAAGTGTCACTATTTTCCCAACCTTTTGTAAAATATTTACTAGTTACTTCCTCAAAGGTGATGCCTCGACTGTTGGGAAAACATTGAGACTGAACGTTCAGATCCCAGTTTGAAATATATTTTTATTCAAAACTAGTGCTAAAGAAAGATAGGACAAGATAAAAGAGTCGCAGAAATTGAATGACGAGCGGTAGGATCTCACCTTCATGGTCTTCGAAACGAGATCAGCGTAATGAGTCGGACAAGATATACGTGTCACAGAAATTAAATGACGAGCGGTAGGATCTCACCTTCATGGTCTTCGGATCGAGATCAGCGTAATGAGTCGGCTCCTTCTTGACCTCGCCGCTCGCGTCGTCTTTCTCCTGCAAAGAAACCGTCAATGAGCCGCCGCGAACCCAGCGAAAACCGCGGCTTAAACGCTAGAAACCCTACCGGGACCCGTGCGGCTCCATCCACTCCCCGGGCATAGAGCCTCTCGCAAACCCAAACAAGTCTAGCCAGCCGGGCACAGAAGATCCCCAATGCTCTCCCGGTTGAAATCGGGTCGCACGAAATTCGCTCTCCGCTAACCGAAAAGGCGACCCGGCTCCCCGAGGCGGCAATAAAGCAGACGCGCGAAGATTCCCGGGCCGCGACGCCCCGCCCGTCGACCCCGGCGACGTCTTACCCCGGCCGCGGCCGCTCCGAAACGATCGAAACCGCCGCGTCACACAACCTCGACGCCAACCTCCAGCCGAGGGGAAACACGAGCCGCGAGTGAAACGGTAAAGCGAGGCTACGTCTTACAAACCAAGCCTAGGGGCTAAAAAAATACGTTTCTCCCTATGCTAAGCCGTAACGGTTTCCGTTGCGGCTATGGTATCGCGCCTTTTCGTCGTCGTCCTCCTTGGCGGCGGCCGGCTCCTTGGCGGGCTCGTCGACTTCGCCGCCGGCCTTCTTCTCGGCGGCCCGCTTGTAGTCGGCGCGGATCGCGTCGAACGCGAGGCGCGAGGGCACACAGCTCCAAACATCTGGGAGAAAGAGTACGACGGTTTCGACGCGCGCCGGCACCACGCGGCCCTTGCTCGTCGTCTCCGCGCGCCGGTAGTAGAGCTCCAGGAAGCGGTACCTGCGGCGGGAAGGAAACGCAACCGCAGCTCATTAGCGGTTGGCCAATCGGTCGGCGGCTCTCGGCCGTCCGGGCGCGAGGCAACTTCATACACGGGGCTTACGTGCACGGCGATAATAGCAACCGAAATCGGTTTACAGTGCTTAAAACTATTGCTTATCAGCTGAAACCAGTAACCACTGAGTTTATAAGTAACCAATAAACTCATTGCAGTAACTATGGCCTTCTCTATTTAAAAAAACTGTTTTCCAACTGTGTTTTGAATGCTAGATAAAAGTCTCATTGTTCTCTCGATATTTCGTCACATACCTATATTTATATATATATATATATATACTACTATTTACTTCCTCAAGGGAGATAGCACAACTGACTATGGTCGCGTGAACAATAAAACTAATAAAGCCTCTGCGTAGAGGCTTCGTCCAAATGGGGGAAGAATTGTGGCAACTCCTTGCACAGGGTTTAAGAACGTCCGAGATGAAACAGTCGCATTTTCGAAAGCATTCGGCCTAGGGGTAGACATTGGCACGCGGCAATTCGAATGGGGCTGCGGGTTCAATTGCAATTCATCTGCTCTAGGTCATTTATAGATGGCGTCTACAGAAGTCTGCAAAGCTTCACATATATATACGTGGGAGAAAATGAATTCAAGTGCTTCAAGTTTAGACTCCTCTGAAGAATTTCTATGTGAAAGGCTTAGAACTTTTCTGACAGTTTTTCGTACAAGCCACGTTTCTCGATGCCACGTTTAACTTGTTATCAGAATCAATCCAAAGATCTGTTGATTACAGGACGTACCTTGTTGGTTGGATGTTTGGATGAGTGACTTTCGTTTAAGACAATAACTATTTAAAGAAATTATTGGCAATACACGACAAAACATTTGGTAACGCAAAGGTACCTTACGAAAATTTGACAGGAAATAACGAATTTTTTTAACAGAATGCTTTGCAAAAGTTTCATTGTGCCATTTCCCTTTACCAAAGGTAATTTTTAATGGCTACTAGCGCTGTATGAAGACAGAATTCAATAATTATAATATCTAAGCATGAGAATAAACAGCATCAGAATTCAGAATAAACTGGAAATAATAAAGATTACCATAATTACGGCTAATGTAAATTCGTGTGCATGATATTTATTGTTCACCAAGGAGATGCGAAAGGAGCACAGCCCCATCTGAATCAGCCCTCGGCGAAATTCCCGCTTCGGCAAGCAGCGATCGCCGTTCAGGGTTCAGGGTTGATCGCGGTTTGTTGTGACAAAGTTAGGGAGTTCCTTGGAATGGAAGGAATATCCAGGCTCTAATTCACCGCGGAGACATCGACAGTCCAGCAGCGATGTTTCAAACATGAGAATCGCCGAATTCGATTTCGCAGCGTGCCGTCACCCAAAGAGGCAGGTACCTACCAACGGCTCGGCATTTCTCCGCAGGCGGTTTTTACTCAAAATCGGGAAAAAGTTCGGGCGGTGGAATGTGTATGGCAACATTTTTTGTGAATTTGCATAAAATGAGGCGAAAGTGAGATTGAATTCCGTGAACATTTCGACATTTCGCTAACTAAGTAATTTGTGATGGCAGGAAATATTATCAGTTATCAATGTTCCAAATAAAATAAGGTGTTTAGCATGAATAACCCTGTCCTCACCTCTGATGCAAACAGGAATGCAGGTACCACATCTCTAAAATGTACAATAAAATTTATATATATATATACTCAAATTGGATACGTACATCTACTGAAACGCACAGCCTTGTCCACTCTTTCCTGAGCTAACTAAAACAAAATCATTTCCATTTTTCGGCATCATTACTCCAAACAGAAAGGAATCGAAACGCAGTGGCCTCAAAAGTGCTGACCCCCAGACAAACATCATTTCGTCCGACACCGACAACGTCCACAAAGACAGCGGACGCGAAACAAAACGCGAAACCCGAAAACCCAAACGAAACGTCGCAGAAAAGCCCGCGACCAATCGAAAACCGCGCGGCAAACGCCAGCCACTCACCACTGCGTGCAGTTGGAGAGGTCGACGCCCGTCAGCGCCTTGCATGTTCGCACGGCCGTCTTGATCAGCACCGACGGGTCCTTCTCGGGGTCGGGCCCGTCGAGCGACGGGCTCCACGGGCCGCCCACCGCCATCGTCTCGTTCTTGCCGCGCAGGCCCACCAGGAAGTTGACGAGCCGCGTGGGATGGACGGGGTCCTTGTCGCCGGCGCCCTCCTTGTCCTCGCGCTCCTCGGGCGGGCAGCACTTGCGATAGATCTCCTCCATGGTGGGCATGCTGATCAGCATCACCTAGGCAATCGAAGGCACGGTAAGTCTAAAGGCCCGTCTTCAACCAACATAGCCGTTAACATGGCATAAGCCTAGCAGTAAGCGTAAAATTTGCCACATGGCTTTCCGGAAAACTAGCTAAAACAAACATACGAACTCAACGTAACATAGCACAGACATAACTCAAACATGAAGTTTGACTGTGCTACGGCAAAGACATAGGAGCTAGTAGATGAGAAAGCCGTGGCTGGAGGGCACTAGCAGTGATAAGAGAGAAGGCACAGATTGACGTACCCAGATATATTATCATATGGGAGCCAAGGCTACGGCAAAGACATAGGAGCTAGTAGATGAGAAAGCCGTGGCTGGAGGGCGCTAGCAGTGATAAGAGAGAAGGCACAGATTGACGTACCCAGATATATTATCATATGGGAGCCAAGGCTACGGCAAAGACATAGGAGCTAGTAGATGAGAAAGCCGTGGCTGGAGGGCGCTAGCAGTGATAAGAGAGAAGGCACAGATTGACGTACCCAGATATATTATCATATGGGAGCCAAGGCTACGGCAAAGACATAGGAGCTAGTAGATGAGAAAGCCGTGGCTGGAGGGCGCTAGCAGTGATAAGAGAGAAGGCACAGATTGACGTACCCAGATATATTATCATATGGGAGCCAAGGCTACGGCAAAGACATAGGAGCTAGTAGATGAGAAAGCCGTGGCTGGAGGGCGCTAGCAGTGATAAGAGAGAAGGCACAGATTGACGTACCCAGATATATTATCATATGGGAGCCAAGGCTACGGCAAAGACATAGGAGCTAGTAGATGAGAAAGCCGTGGCTGGAGGGCGCTAGCAGTGATAAGACAGAAGACAGAAGGCGTGCGCCTTCAGCAAATATTCGTATTTAAGATGTTTTTGTTGGAATTTCGATGTATGCTATTATTTAAGTGTCATTGATTAACCGTTTATTTCTCATAATCGAATCGATTTATCGTAATCGATTGACACCCCTAATTTCAATTCGAGCTTTGAAATTATTTACATAATCGGCAAAGGGAAGATATACTCTTCCTTCATCTACTGATATCTTAAAATTAATGATTGGAATACATTAAGTGATTAATTTTTCTATTCGCTTGGACCTCTGCATTCAACGTTTAAGTGGGGGTTGTGGGTTAAAGGATTCAACGTGAGTAGGCCTCTTAATGTCATCTAAAAGACAACGACATTTCTTTGCCTAACTTTTAGAATTTCAATTCGAGTTTTGAATCTATTCGCAAAGTCCGCGAAGGTACGTACCTTGGCCGAGTAGACGTAGTCGGCGTCTGGCGGATCGACGGAGGCCGCGACGGCGCCGACCTCCGCCACGCGGTCCACGTCCTTGTGCAGCACGTGGTAGGCGCACGGACGGTCCAGCGCGAACGGCGAGTGCGGCGGGAACGCGTCCACCCACCGGAAGTTGGTGCAGAAGAAGTCGGACGGCACGTACATGTTGGCGTAGCGCCGGCGCAGCTCCAGCACGTCCGCCTCGGGGCTGAGCGCAACGGCAACGGGTCAGGCGCAAATATATGTCGCACCTTTGGCGCAGATAGAAGGGTCACCGGATGTTCTACCAACCCTCAAAAATCCCACTCGCAAGCTCGCAATTTGCGGCCTTCGCAATATTGAGCTCTTATGTCATATAGCGAGTGGAAATTAGTACTTGCGAGCTGGTTTGGACAAGAAATTACAAGGGTTGTGTTCAACCTTCCCTATCTATGGCTACGGCAAACATTGATGCTAGTAATTTCGCCGGCAATCGCTGGGGTGCGTTGGCAACCTGTTTTACCATCCACTACCAGGCCATGGCACAAGGTCAATTGTAATCAAGGGACCCAATGTTCCTCAGGTGTCCGAATTGTGTCGTTTGCCAGCAATAATATTGAATTTGCCCAAACACGAATGATTCAGATTTCAGATGCACTCCGAAAAGTTAGAATCTTCAGTGATTTCCTCGTTTTTAGCCAAATAACACGCTTGACTGAATTGCCATTTATTATTTATTCTATTTACGTGAAATAGTATTTTATATGCCAACATCCATGCTGAAATGATATCACTCCTGCTTTGTGTGTGGCCAGCCAAATGTTTTATATCAAGTTCGGTCAAATAACGCCTAGTCTTCCATCCTATTCCAGACTCACTCAGATAAGAACCCGTTTAGGCACACGTCGTTTATTTCAAATTGCAACATTGGAATTGTCCGGTCGCGGTCTCTTGTGATCGATTCGAATTGATTGGATTGCACAGAGTTGAGAGTGTTCCCAACAGGTACCCCCATCTTGCAGAGATGCGAGGAGAGCACTAATAATAGCGATCGTAACAACAAGATGCGAAACTAGACCAAATATCGGCAAATGGCGCGGACCATTTAAAGCACAGCCTCTAACATGGGCCTAATACATCTTGAGTACTTTCACTCATCTATCACAGTCTGAGCACAGATAGAAAGGTCCCTACCATCTGAAATTATACCTACTCCCTAATACAGAGTTCCCTCAGCACTAGCATTCCGACACATCAAACTCCACGAGACTTCCAACTCACAGATCGAGCGCGATCTTCGGTATCTGCACCATGTAGCGCGGCACGGCGCGCGCCCGCCTCCGCGCCGGCCGCGGACTCTTGCTGCGTTTGCGCGCGGACACCGACGTCTTCTCCTTGTCCTTGTCGGCGTCGCGCTCCTTCTGGCGCTCGTCGCGCCTCCGCTTGCGGTCGGCGTCGTCGTCGTCGTCGTTGCCGCGCGACGAGCGGTCCTTGCGCTCGTCGCGCCGCCCGCGCTTCTGGCCGCGGCCGTTGCTGTTGTAGCTGCCCGCGTTCTCGGCTGCCAGGCACGGGGTTTCACGTCAAGTCGGGGTGGCCAATGTAGCTTAGGTGCTCTAATTATTAGGGGTGTCGATCGATTATGACTATTCGATTCGATTAATCGACGTCACTAAAATAATCGAAAACAGCTCAATTCAACCCAGAATTCAACCCACTGGGCCTCAACCCAGAGTTAATGTAGGAGTTTAGTTATTTGTCACGGCAACCGCCAATAAGATGCCGAGGAATTCATCTGTTTTGAATGTAGCTCAGGTACTCTCAGTGCTTCTTTTGTGCCGGAACGCCGTTCCGGCACGTCTTTTCGGTAATCTAAAAGAAAAATGAAATATCGGCGGGAATATTCCATTTCACGTTAAGAATGAGAGTGTTTTTACTCCCTCCTCGTGGGCCCTCTGCTACTAGACATTAGCTGAGTTTCAAAACTTACATGCCATGTCTTGAGCCAGACTATAGTCTTTATGGGAGGTTTTGAAACTCTTTGCTTGTGTCTAGCAGCAGACAGTCCACGAGGAAGATGCAAAGACGCTCTCATTCTCAACTTGAAATAAGGTTTAGTTCGTCTGTGTTGTTTTTCGTGTGCCCGCGTGCTTACCGAGTTTGTGGACATTACGAAGAAAATTTATTATTTTTATTTGTAATTTTCTATTCTGAAAATTGGCATTCCAGCACCTTAAAAGCACTGGGTACTCTTATTATGATTTTGTTGCAAAGCTAGCAGTCACTTTTGCATGCCTTTTGCCTTATGGTGCATTTAGTGCTCTGTAAATTAATTTGCAGAGGAAATTTGTGCCGAATTCAGCCTATCAGAAGCCTGGATGTGGCCACGCAAACTTCAAATACGAACTAGTTCATCGAATTTTCAAACTTCAAGCATGTTGAACTTTTTTCGCTGCAAACTTATTTGCAGAGCACGAAGCGCACCATTACTGTTGCCCTCACTGTGGCATGTTCAGTTACAGGATAGAGTGATCTGTCCCATTAGAGAACATGCTTTCCACTGCAGCGCTAACAGTCACGTTAATTAACTGTCCACGCAAATTATAACACTATTCCGGAACAACCTTGCAAGTTACATTATTCCATGTTGGTACACAAAAAAATAATATGAAAAATAATTATTTTTTTCCTTGGTTTTGAGCTAACCCGGGTACCGGTCACGGGTACCCGGGTCCAATTTGTGGGTACCGCCGACATCTCTAATACCTTTGTTTTTACAAGCCAGCAAATCAATCGCCACATGTGCACAGCACGGGCATACTACTAGTTTTCAATTAATTTAAAACATTGAGTCGTGTAAACGGCTCCTGTCAAGAGTAATCAAGTTTTGTGTAAATACATTGAATTCAACCTTGACTTCAATGCATTGAGCAAAACATTGAATTCAATGAGTGGAGCAAAACATTGATATCATTGCATTGAGCAAAACATTGAATTCAATGTGCGTTCAATGCATTGAGCAAAACATTAAATTCAATGCATTGAGCAAAACATTAAATTCAATGCATTGAGCAAAACATTGATATCATAGCATTGAGCAAAACATTGAATTCAATGTGAGTTCAACGCATTGAGCAAAACATTGAGTTCAAAGCATTGAGCAAAACACCGAGTTGTGTATACAGCTCCTGTCAATAGCTATGAAATCAATGCATTGAATTCAACCTTGACTGCAGGGCATCGAGCCGTGAAACCCGAGCGCGACTCGTTGAACTCACAGGGCGGCGGCACGGCGTTGTACCCGCCCGTCGACTTGGGCGCCACGTTAGCGCCGACGCGCGGCCCGCCCGCCATCGGCAGCACCTGGATGCGCGTGGCGTTCCACTTGAACGGCATCTGCGGGTTGAACGACGCCTCCACCAGCACGCGGTCGCCCACCACCGGGTTCGACCCCTTCACGCAGCAGCTGCGGCACGAGAGGGCACACGGGAGTGAGGTTAGGGTTAGTTGGTTAGTTTTTAATTTCAGCCTAAGCTGTGCTTCCACGAGATTTCGCACTGCGAAATTCGCTGCAAAATTCGCTGCGAATAAAAAACGCAGCAAGCGCACGCTTCCACGAGATTTTAAAATACGCACCGCGTCGCCATCTTGGGACGTCTGTCAATCTTTGAAAAGTGGTGGCATTAGTATAGGTTATAATACAGTGTACGTTTCAAGTTCTGTTCTATGGACCGCGAAAAGAAAATAGTTTTGCTTTCGTGGATGTCAAATCAAAAGCTGCAGGGTTTTAAGAAGATTCAAACATTTCCCGTAAAAATTCTTGTCACATACCTTCTGTGTGATTGCATCCAATGCATTCATAAAATGTTGGTCAGAGATCAGAACCGGAATCAGTTTTACAGCCAAGTGCAAACCTAGCGGTTTTTTAAGGAAACTCCACTACTTCCGCTTCAACGCAGAAACGCTGCGAAATTATTAAAGTTAACTCAACTTTTGCGTTGCGATTCGCTGCGTCGAAAAAACGCAGGCCACTCGTCTGTGATTGGACAATCGCCCAAAATGGCAGCCAGGTCTTTCCAAGCAGCGAGACCCGCCAGCGCCTTATGGAGATAGCGGACCACACCACACCAGCATGAGGTTAGGGGCGGACAGGGTGAGGTTAGGGGCGGACAGGGTGAGGTTAGGGCGGACAGGGTGAGGTTAGGGCGGACGTGAGGTTAGGGCGGACGTGAGGTTAGGGCGGACAGGGTGAGGTTAGGGCGGACGTGAGGTTAGGGCGGACGTGAGGTTAGGGCGGACGTGAGGTTAGGGCGGACAGGGTGAGGTTAGGGCGGACAACGTGAGGTTAGGGCGGATGTGAGAACGTGAGGTTAGGGCGGACAGGGTGAGGTTAGGGCGGACAGGGTGAGGATAGGGCGGACGTGAGGTTAGGGCGGACAGGGTGAGGTTAGGGCGGACAACGTGAGGTTAGGGCGGACGTGAGAACGTGAGGTTAGGGCGGACAGGGTGAGGTTAGGGCGGACAGGGTGAGGTTAGGGTGGACAACGTGAGGTTAGGGCGGACAACGTGAGGTTAGGGCGGACGTGAGAACGTGAGGTTAGGGCGGACAGTGTGAGGTTAGTGCGGACAGGGTGAGGTTAGGGCGGACAGGGTGAGGTTAGGGCGGACGTGAGGTTAGGGCGGACGTGAGGTTAGGGCGGACAGGGTGAGGTTAGGGCGGACAGGGTGAGGTTAGGGCGGAGAGGGTGAGGTTAGGGCGGACAGGGTGAGGTTAGGGCGGACAGGGTGAGGTTAGGGCGGACAGGGTGAGGTTAGGGCGGACAACGCGAGGTTAGGACGGACAGGGTGAGGTTAGGGCGGACGCGAGGTTAGGGCGGACAGGGTGAGGTTAGGGCGGACAGGGTGAGGTTAGGGCGGACAGGGTGAGGTTAGGGCGGACGTGAGGTTAGGGCGGACAGGGTGAGGTTAGGGCGGACAGGGTGAGGTTAGGGCGGACGTGAGGTTAGGGCGGACAGGGTGAGGTTAGGGCGGACAGGGTGAGGTTAGGGCGGACGTGAGGTTAGGGCGGACAGGGTGAGGTTAGGGCGGACAGGGTGAGGTTAGGGCGGACGTGAGGTTAGGGCGGACGTGAGGTTAGGGCGGACGTGAGGTTAGGGCGGACAGGGTGAGGTTAGGGCGGACAGGGTGAGGTTAGGGCGGACGTGAGGTTAGGGCGGACAGGGTGAGGTTAGGGCGGACAGGGTGAGGTTAGGGCGGACAGGGTGAGGTTAGGGCGGACAGGGTGAGGTTAGGGCGGACAGGGTGAGGTTAGGGCGGACGTGAGGTTAGGGCGGACAGGGTGAGGTTAGGGCGGACGTGAGGTTAGGGTGGACAACGTGAGGTTAGGGAGGACAGCGTTAGACGCAAGGTGCGGGCACAGCGGTTTCGTGACTTTTACATCGTTTCGTTATCAGTTCCGATGGGTGAAATCCTTATTGTTGTCGTTGTTATTAATTTTTTAACTTCGTAACAGAAAACGGCAAAATCAGAGTTACGAAATCTCAGTTCTTTACGGCGATTTTGTAACTTTTGCATCATGTCGTTATCGGTTCCGATAGATAAAATTCTTAAAGTTGTCCTTGTTATTAATTTTTTAACTTTGTAACCGAGAACGGCGAAATCACGAGTTACGAAATCGCGGTTCTGGTCAGTAACTCACATGTATTGCAATAATTTACCTAGGTAAATGTAAAAACTAAATAAAAGAAATATGGATAACTTAAACTACAAACCAGATATATATAATTATAGGTAAATAATAATTGTGATTGTCCTGAGTTTTTGGGAGCAATAGTTCAAGTGTGTGTGCCTACAGTACTGCCCTACTAAAGAACACAGACATGTGCAAAATACCGATCCTGGGACATAGCATGTGATTTAACTTAGGTTATGTGGTTGCACGTTAATATACTGAAATTACGATAAGATAGCACTTTTCGTTGCCAACGTTGGAAGTGAAATCCACATGATAAACATTATTCAAATGTTGAAATTATTCATATTGTATTATTAATACACTATTTATTAACACAAGTAACACAATTTTTGAAAGGATTTTATTTAGTTTTGTCCAAAATAACCAGTATTACCAGAGTATTACTTAATATCTTCATTTTGAAAAGTTTTTTCCACGAATGGCAACCATGTCAGGTAGCAAACATATCAAGAGTGGTCTTCTCGTTTTCAGCTTGGTCGAGGAGTGGTCACTAGGACCCTTCACATTTTGGAATATTTTTTTAATTAACCAGTTTTATTACATAACAAGTTTTTCGAAATTAAGGAAAAAAGACGTAGTATTGCAGAGTCAGCCTCAAGAAGCGATTTTTGTAATGCACATGCCATTTAGTCTAGCTGACATTGTCACTCAGAGGTTGGCATTACCTTTGAAATAATTCCAAGGTCGAGCCATAAAGTGCTATCTTAGCCTACCGCAACAGAAGCTACTTATTTAAAAGAGAGCATGGCACATTCGGAGTTTTAACATAGGGTTTCCTAAACAAGACCTCAGCTCACTGCATCGTTTTTCAAGCACAATACTTAAACACGCAGCAAGTGGATAGATGCAGTATTAAATCTAAGTTTGCTTCGAATAATTCTGCACTGGTACGTGATTGAGTAGAGATACGGTGTTCTAACTGAATGCAATGGAAAGATGAGAAAAAATCAGTGAAGAAAATGAATCCAACTCACATATGAATATATTATGCCATTCTTTCTCAGCGGGGCAGAGTACGTATCTGATCTTATTGAAAGTCTGTTGTTCATGTCCGACAAAAGGGTCAGTGGACTTGTGACCAGGTAGATGTAGCAAAAACAATAAAAATGTACAGAACAATATAATAACAATCCATGACTACCCACGTATATCACGCAGTTCAAGTCGCTTTGCTCAAACCGCCTCGAGTTCAAAGCGGTTTGAGATAAGTCGTATACATATCGGATTTCGCTGAAACCGCTTCCAAGTCAATTCACTTTGGGGAAGTGAATTGGAGAACTCAATTCGCTTCGAGATAACGTGATAGACGGTGTAAAGCGATTTGAATGTGCGCACGCAACTGCTGAAAGGAACCGGAATGTCAAACATTTTTTATAGTTCTTCCCGCCAGTCCACATCAGCTGTTTCTCTGGTCTGCTCTTGTTCTTTGTTCCGTTTTGTTCTGTGTGTGGTTATTGGTTCTAGTGTTACGACTGTTTACAAGCTATCAAATTTCTTACGTTTCACCTCAACTGTTACCAGAAAATGCTCGCTTGAAAATCTGACACTTCTATTTCCTTGTTGACATTTTAGCTGTCAGCCATTTTATTTTCGAAGCGTATTGAATGCGGTTTCGTCAATTCGATTCCCGGTTGCGTGATAAACAGCAAATTGTTAAACCGGTTTGAACTCAAGCCGACTTGACTAAAGCGACTTGAACTGCATGATATGTACGTAGTCCATGTGTCAACCAAGATTTCTAGGGAGGATCTTACCTGGATTGGAAAAAAACGTCTTCATCGACAAAGCCAAAGTTGTCGTGAACTTTAGTCACTGTTCCCGTGAAGACTCTCTGCTTAGATGACGGGTTGGCCGAGACAGCCGTTACAGGCTGTGGAGTTAACTGGAAAGTGGAAGGAGACACAAACGAATTGTTTAAAATCGCGTTAAGAGTTCACGTTAAAAAATTGTATTTTCAGCATTAATTGATTTCAGCTACATTTTAAATAAATGGTCCTTAGCAAAACAAAGCAAGGTTCTTACCTGCTGTTGCGGAGACTGGAATGCCGATGGATTCAACGCTCGTGGAGTCGGATAGCTAACAGTTGCAACTTGCGGATAAAGTCCCTGATTCATTGGAGACATGGCTGAAGTCATGCCGCCCATACCGGACATGCCCATCGACTGCAAAAGGTTAAACATAAGCTTATGGAAACCAGATCACATTCACAAAAAGGTTTGGAAAAGACTCTGGAGTTCTCAGAGCTTGTCTAAAGTTACTGATAAAAGCTTACCTGCTGCATTGGTTGTTGCTGTTGCATCTGTTGGTAAACTTGCTGCTGTTGTTGTTGCTGCTGCTGTTGTTGCTGTTGCTGGTACTGCACCATGACAGCTGGATTCATGGCACTCTGTCCCATAGCCTGGGTCATCATCTGAGTCTGCATGTGCTGCGATGTCACTCCCGTAGGCATTGCTTGCTGCGTACGAACCCAAGGAGGGTTGTTCTTTGCAGCATTGCCGTACTGAGACATGTTGGGATCGTGGTACGCCTGGAATCGGCAAAAAGGGGAGTAGGTATAAGTCAACAAGCAACAGTAAATGTAAGTGTAAGAAACTACATGTATGTGGTCATATTAAAGAGGCTATCCGGCGGAGATTAACGTATCTTGCAACTCAACAGTTAGATGGGCAGTTAGGTATAGGTATAGGAAATATTTTGAGAGGAATTGACACAGGAGGCAAGGTACTGTACAGGTAAATGGAAGTAGTAGAAGGGTATTGACGAACCATACCAGTGCAAGGCTGTTATTGAACGGAGTCGATAAAACTGAGCAAATCAAGTCGCCGCTCGACGCAGCTTTTCCTGAGAAAACAGGAACGAACAGAACCCTGTATTTTCTGATTGAATCAAATTCTCATCAAAACTCTCCCGAAAGCATCTGAACCTGCGCCATCTTGAATACGGAACTAACTACCACGCTAATGGTCAAATACACATTTAACTCAATGTATAAAATAGTCAATTTGAAGTATTTCCATGTAAAACCTATTTCAATATTATTTTTAGTTTATATCTATATTTATCAGCAAGTTCAAATTTTCCAAAGAAGCTAATAACAGTTTATTGGATTGCACGCCTTAAATCAAGGGCAGGAAGTAGTGCGCAGTGAAAAATAATCCTGTGCTCTTTCCATTGGTGTGCGAAAAGTACAAATATTTTAAAAATATGTTGCATACAGTTGCACTGGTCTATAATTTTTTGATTTTTGAAACCATGCTGGAAATGTGTATGAGATTATTAGTGATAAATATAAAGCCGCATGAACATTTATCAAAATGGCGGTCCTGTTTCGCCGGCTACCAACTTGCTCCTTCTCCAAGTTCGCCATTCAGGGTCGGACCTTGCCTCAATTCAGCTTTGTCGTTCGTCGTGAATTTGCCAAGAAGATGGGTTTTCCGCGTGTTTTCTTCGACATGACCGCCGACAACGCGCCGGCAGGAAGAATTGTGATTGAAGTAAGTCAATATTTACACACTCCCTGTGTGGTAAAACTTAAAATAAATATCACACCTATGACTTTGCGAATTGGGCGGCATTGGTAGCGTGGAATGGATGACCCGGCTTACAATGCCGGCATTCCTTTTGTCCATACAGTTCTGCTAGGTAGGACATGAAGAAGCTTTGGTGCAGTGAGGTTCTGTTCTATTTTGTGCCATTTTTGTTATGGTATTTGTAGCATTTTTTCTGGGAATAAGCCAAAGCTTGCTGTACGAGATTAGGCCAACCACGAGGTCGCCAGGTCAGGGCTCAGCCTAGGCACTAACCCGGCTAAATCGATCCAATATCTAGTCATTGATTTAATCCTGTCGATGTTGTTTGCTCGGCTCTATTGCCTCATTAAAGTAAAATAATGAGAGATGCATATTTGTAAAGCCGTTTGCAGGTGTAGGCAGCTACTTTTTCAAGGTCAAAGATAATTGCTCTTGCTGGGACCAATACAAGCCATGGCAGATATTACTAGGTACCTAGATAGTAACGCAAGCAACCCAATTATGTTGACCTATTTGGGCAGGTGCAGGGTGTTTCCATGAAATCGTTCTTTGTCTTCAATTTTTTCTGGGGACCTAATTCAGCAGTAGTAAAGGGCCAGTTTTATGCTGTGGACAATGGGCTCTAATAAGATGTAACATGTTGTCGGATAATTATCACATCCAGGAATTAACAGTTTAGACTGATTGACGTAACTACATGTACATTTGCAAGTTATCATTTCTTCATTGCCTCATCTGCTCACAATTATATAATAGAGAGTCAAAACCAATCCCTGGAGGAAAGTTTGTGCATATTTTTAGCTCCCTTTCCTGATCTTCCAGCACCAGCAAGGTAAATCACCACTCTTACATGAGGCACTGCTGCCATGGCATTCAAGAGTTTATGCAAGCCAGTGAGGCTTGCAGCTTTCCACCCCTGCCACCATTCTTGAAAAGTTCTGGGTTCATCCAGCCATGCTTCCGGTTCCCAGCGGCTATCAGCCCAGAGTCGCAGCGATGGTTCCCTGTTCGAAAGAAACCACACATTAACCTCTCATTTCCCCGGTTCAGCTCCGCAACGACGTCGTCCCCAAGACCGTGGAGAACTTCCGTGCCCTTTGCACGGGCGAGAAGGGTTTCGGCTACAAGGGATCCACCTTCCACCGCGTCATCCCCAACTTCATGTGCCAGGGCGGCGACTTCACCAACCACAACGGCACCGGTGGCAAGTCCATCTACGGCAACAAGTTCGAGGACGAGAACTTCACCCTGAAGGTGGGTTTCTGTCGTGCGCTTTGGATGGGGTGCGCTTGTCGAGTTTTGTCTGGAAAAGGCGTTTAAGTATTCTATCGGCTGGATTCTGTGATAGTTTCTACAACCTACACAGGCAATTACTATGTCTATATTGTGCCAGGTTTTTTGACAGCCATCTTCTGACATTGAAAGTAGATGGGTACCTTCTCTTTAACTAGGTATTAAAAACTCTAGTCTGGGAGGAGCTGCTATTTCCAACTGTCCGGCACGACTTTTTGTTGGTTTGCAGCTTAATTACGGGGACAGTGGATTAAAATAATAATCGAACAAGGCGATTATGTAAGATGTATGTTTGTACATCATTATGAGTGACTAAAATTTTTTGGTGGAGGCCATAGAAGCTGCCAAGTAATCTCGTTTGTAGTGCGTATTTTAAGGGAAGCTCCGCAGTCGTCGCAATGTGATCTGCGTTAAGCGCCTTTGCGTTTGGTTGTTGGCTCTGAAGTTATCAGATTTCCTGGCGATACCACATCCTTCAGAGAGCTTGTTTGTAAAAAGTAGATGCGGACTAATGTCAGATATGCAATCTTATCTATAAACTTTTCCTCTATTACTGGCACGAATCATTTGTCAGTGGCTGAATATCTCTTCAATGCTGTACGCATGCTGAACATTACCGTCCCTCTACTTTTGGCAACCTTGTTCTCGATTGATGGCAAGCTCAAATGGTCTTCCATCATCTTTTCCAGCATGCAAACTTTCTTGCAGCTCAGGGGCCTTGCCTAGAGGGTCACTCGTAGTCCGGGAATTGTTAGCAGTATCCCCTGGATAATTAATACCACCATAGCACCAAGCAGTAACCCGGACCTAGAGCGGCCGGGTTATATAACACCGTTTTCAGCGACTCTGACTTGAGGAACGAACGAGCCATGAGATTGGTTTATTTGACCTCACTGCACAATTATGATTGTTTAAAAAGAAGTATGCCTTCTTGATAGTGCTATCATAGCCCCACCATAATACTGGTTGCTAGTGGTGCTAAGAAGTCGACAAACTGGCCGTTGTTTAAATGGCCACTCTAGCCTAGCGATTTTGTAACTTCTATGTCATGCAGTTATCAGTTCTGATGGATAAAGTCCATATTGTGCATGTAAATTTTTTAACTTTGCAACCGAGAACAGCGAAGTCAGAGTTAAGAAATCGCTAGCCCGGCTACCCACGGTAACCACCAGATGGCTGCTCTAGGTAAGGGCCCTGCATATCCCAATTGGAAGTGCCAGCTCACGACTGATGTGATGTGAACGACCAAGAAACGACAACTGCCTCGTTAAAATACTTACGACTAGTGTCTGCTTGTTAAAATCTCTAGCACCAGTGTTGATAATTGTTTCAAACAGGGTTTGGAAAGCTTCAAAAAAGCCTCGCTGCTTTCCCGACGTTCCACATCATACTAGTTACTTCGACAACCACACTCGACTATCACATAACTAACAGTAACGAACAGTTACCAAGGACCGGTTTTACAATTTAAAGTTAAAGTATTAACCGTCTGTTAAAATGAAAATAGAGTTAGGTTTCTGATCGGCTTTGACCCTGGAGATTACAAACGTAACTGGACATTGTAAAACCGGTGCTAAAGAATCTTCTCCTCGCTCGCGATGGATGCGAACATGAGCGGTGTAACTCGGCGACCGGTTTCCGAGCCTGACGAGTTTGCGTTTGCAGCACACCGGTCCCGGCATCATGTCGATGGCCAACGCCGGTCCGAACACCAACGGCAGCCAGTTCTTCATCACGACCGCCAAGACCAGCTGGCTGGACAACCGCCACGTCGTCTTCGGCGCCGTCGTCGAGGGCATGGACGTCGTCAAGAAGGTATGCGAGCAGCGATCAGTGTCCCTAGTGCCATTGTCACGTGCACTTTTGGTTTGCAATGCTAAGGCATCAGGTGTCCAAATAATCAGCAGAATCGGTCAAAATACTGGTGTAAGAAAAGAGTTGCTAAGTGGGCAGTTTTGTAGACCAGGAACCGGAACGTGTCCAGAAGTTTGGTCACTGATTTTACCTGTGAGGTTCAATTCTCCCTGTTGCTAGAGTTGCGAGAGATCTGAACTACGCTCGAACTTGGTTTAAACTTGGTACTTCAGTTTAGAGCACCTCTTCACATTTGCGAATCTGCTTTCGAAGTCGGAAGTTGTGCCATCTAGTGGAATGGCTGGGAAAGCACCAAAAGATATTGTGCTACTCGGTAATCGCCTCTTGCAGTGAGCCAGTCATTGAGACGATCACGGAAGTGGAGACATCCAAACGCGCCGTAACGATTGGTTTCTCGTTGCAGCTGGAATCGTACGGCTCCCAGAGCGGCAAGACTTCCAAGAAGATCGTGGTGGTCGATTGCGGCCAGCTCTAGATCCGCCGGCTCGCGTTTTATTCTCTAACCCCACTTCAAAGCACACATCTGTCGTACCCCCCGCCCTCTGTTAACCGTTTCCGAAACCACCAATCCCGTGCGACGTCCACGCCGCGAGCGTCCTCATTTCTTGTCGCCGAACATGCGTTTGTTGCCTAACCATTCCATTCTCTCCGAATGTTAGCCGTAGTGAAGGTCATGGTTTGTCGAACCAACAGCCAATTCGTCTCGATAGGATCGAAACTTCTCGCCGTAGTTTTAACTGGATGTAACGGCATTAATGTTTTCAAGTCTGTAAAGCTGTAATCTCGAGCAGGGAGTTAATCCATTACTACTAATTGTTTAGCACAGATGTTGTAGCTTCGATTATGAATGGCTGTACCGATTTCACTTGATGTATGAGAAACGATTGGTTTAACACTTTTATATTTTGCTTCGTTAAAAAAGTGTGTGTTTTGAATTTTCATTCTGTATCTTCATAATTTAGTGGTTTTGCAGGGAAATTAAAGTTCTGAAGTAAGAAAGATCTGTGTTTTTTTCTTTTTGTACCCACACCTTTCCTTATTTTGCCAAAGAAAACCTGTTGAATTCTAGTACCAAGTAACCACAAATGTGATGTAACATTTTGTTTCCCACCCACACATTATTAATTCTGTATGGCAGGCCTCCAAACCATTAAGTCACCATTTACATCATTATTGTATTGGATCATGTGCGATGCAATACATTTGGCCTTGCCTGTGGGAGCAGGAATTCTTTGTCCATAATGCCATTGCCCATTGGGCATACTGCATTCCTTAGTGCATTTTATTTTCAATCTGGCTAGGTTTCATATATCACTGCTCCAGTGAGGCATAGTCCGCTACTTGCAAGTCTCCTTTATTGATGCTGTTAGCATTGCTGCTAGTATCCAAGCTCATGTTGCCTTTATCGTTATGTGAAAGTGAATGATGAAGCAGATGCTGGGAAATACTTGAGCCACTTTCAAAGTTTAATTTACTTATTTAGATGCTTTATTAATTATTACATATCACAGTTGGTTACAGGTTAAAGATTAGTTGGCAAGGCATTGCGTTCCGGGGTTTGTCTTGAATGCAGTATGGCAGCATTGCATCATTGACTAAGGATTGAGGGCTAGTTCCATATCCCGGCTAGCCTTGAAGATACGCGTTACAGCGTCTGCTTTGTGCGAGAGTGCTATGAGGGAAGGGAAGGATAATATTAGTTAAAACATTATTTGTTCAGAGTTCATGATGCCCTGCTTGACTTTATCCGGCAGTGGGCATGTCGATTTGCCGTGGGATATCCTGAGCTGGTTACGAGACAATGTCATCGGTGCAGTCAGTAGTGAGTGCTGGAAATAAAGGTGGGTATACACTACATTTCAGTCAACCATGGCAGGGGGGGTAAAATTGAAACTGAATTCTTATTTCCACATTTTCGTCATTACCAACACACTCTATTTTCACATATCAAACATTGTTGTTTGGCGCTTACCACTATTTTCGCTTGGGTTTCACTAAAACACGTCCTCATATCTCGATTTGCGCCTCATATGGATTATTGGGTAAACGGGTGTGCTGTGGGTGGATGGGAAATGGGTAAGGTGAATGCATGGGTATATAAAGTGTAAAATATAGAACAAGTTTAGCTGGTATGGAAAACTTGCAAAAGTTAGGCATTTAAAAGCTTGAACTTTGCATCATCTAGAACCAGCATATACCTACACATAAATAATTTGAGTTTTCCACTTTTTGGGGATCTCATTTCATAGAGTTCCAAACCATAGAATCAAATGATTAAGTTTTTGTCATTAGTCATTACCATTAAAAAAGGTAGTTATCATTTCAATTATTTACCATTTTACTCTTAACAAAGTAAAGAGTCAAATTATATTTTACTTCGAAGTCCACCAGGCTAACACGGCTGTGCCAGCGTATTTCTTTAAAATAAATGTGAGTATGCGCATAATTTCGAAAATAAAATGTGAGGATAAGCCGTATACCTGTGTATTTACCCTGTACTACATCACTGTGGGCAATTGTCAAACTCCACGGTCAAATCCGCTGAGATGTGAGGAGTTTTCATCGGTTGCGATGAGAAACGACGAGTTACAGACAGTTACGATGAAATCCGTGGTGTTTCGATGAAATATATTCAGTACCGATCAGTTTCCTGCTAGAAATTTTTAGTAAGGGATATATACCAGACAGGATTGAGCAAATCAGCTCCCATCTGATCCAGACTGAATGCAGGCATTCAGCATTTGTCAATCTGATGTCTGCCTGTGAGGTTTAAATAAAATTAAATAGATTTCATGAAGCAGTAAACATAATATGTAGTCACGCTTGTTTGTAATAAAGCAAAGGAGAGTTTTTAAATGTAATGTAAAGAGCCAAAGATTTCAAAATAGTGGCGCGACTTGGAAATCTTAGTTGTTTTGGGGTTATTTTGCTTATCCTAATAATTGTTTATCTGTGGTGGAATTGACTTAAAGGTATTGCAAGGGTGCTACATTGTAAATTTGTAATGATCTAGATCATTAGTCTTGCAAGGTACATTTAATACATGGCCACCGGGAGCTCTCATAGCTATTAGGTTTACGAGAGCTCCCTGGTACACAGCAGGAATATTAGGTACCATAGTGAAAAACCAAACTTTGCAGGGAGGGCCTTGGTGATCAGTCACGAGAATCCTTAAGCCGGACTGCACTCAACTTCAGAGACAAAGTTAACCAAAAGTTATATTTGGATTCAGCATTTTAATATAGTAAAATGCTAATGCAACATATATATTCCAGTAAGAAAATCGAAAGGAAAAATGAAATCGAACCCGTAGCTCGCACAGTCCAACAAAGTGAGGTAGGTTACCTACTAGTCAAATAATTTTTCTCCAAACAACTTTTTAGTCTTAGATAACCCCAGTCTGCAAATCATCTAAATTAATTGATAAGAAATTGAGTTGGTGAGAACTTATATGATAACAAACATATGAAACAACTTTTTAGTCTTAGATAACCCCAGTCTGCAAATCATCTAAATTAATTGATAAGAAATTGAGTTGGTGAGAACTTATATGATGCGTCGGTGTAAGTGATTTATGTCTTATTCTATACATCAACTTGCCAAATATGAGGTTTTGAGAGAGTTTTCGACCCGTTTTCGGTTACAAATGAGTCCCAATGAGTCTATAATATAATATTATGTCTTATATAGGTAGTCTACTCATATATTATACAACTAGCCGACTATTTTGACGAAAACAAACATTTGGCATCGTCCTAATTTCCTGGAATATTAAATAATTTTGACTCTTAGAATGTCGCTGAGTACCTATTGCATGGTGCGGTAATCAGACGTAATGAAACATTATTACCTACTTAGCTTCCGGGCAACTACTTCGGGCCGGGCCGGACTGAAAAATGTAAGCCCCGTCGGGCCTCGGGCCGGGCCGGACTCACGACCGGTCGGGCCGGTGTCGGGCCGGGCCGACGGAGAACAAGCAAATCCCATCTCTACTCTGAACAAGAAAACAAATTCAAATTTTTCAAATGCCCCTGCCCAAGTCTAGAATGTATTTTGTTTGTTACTTTTATGAGTGTTTTCGAATTAAAATCTGATGATTTAATTATTTAATCGAGTTACACCTTGTTACACCGCCAGCGGAAGTAATTAAATGCGAGTTTTCCTTTTATTGCATAAAGCGACAATTATTAAAATCTATTTAAATTTTAAAAGCCATTGCCACCAAAAATTGTTTTTGTTTTGCAGGTTCGTGAGTGTCCGCTAGAGCTCGCTACCAACGATCGGCGGCGATTTGACAGCGAACAAGTCATCATCTGAAGTCATCTGTTGCGCAATGTCAACATCAGTCAGCGTGTGTCGCGCATGGAATGTTTCTTGTTTTGATTGAGTTAACTACCCGTTCTTTAGTTAAATTTAGTTAATCAATGATCGAAAATGCCTTCCGAACAAGAGGATGTTACAGCTGCAGCGGAAGGAGCTGCTTTAGAATGGGTGAACAAAAGCTGGAAAATTGTTTTCAATCCATGGAATCATCCTACACTGATGAAGGTTAGTTTTCCAATTTGTATGTTCAGGAAAAAGACTTTCCATACGCTCACTATCATTGTTATCAGGGGCGGTATTGCCCGGTATGTGATCATATCATGGGGTCTTAATGTTTCAGGCAGGTCTTTCGGCATTGAAAATGTCAAAATTATATTAATTATTTACAGGCTTACGCTCTGTTTATAATTAAGAAAAGATGCTAATTGCGTTCTCGAGAAAACTCAATAATAAATGTGTGGTGGACCCTGTACCCTTGGAGATATGATTGGTTGAAATGTTTTGTTCTTGTTTTGGCCACTTTTTTGGCTTTCAAAGAAGTAGGAAAACACCGCCATGCCTTCGGCCATGGAGCTAGGCCAGTGGTTCTCAAACTTATTGAATTCGTGACTCCTAAGAAGGAAACGAATTTTCGCAGCTCCCATGTGTTATATCACGAGTTTTACAATGCAACCTATAGATCTTCACGTTGTCGCAAGATGCCTGTGCAATTTATACATCTTTGGTGTTTGTCTCAAAGTGTATGAAAATAAAATACATTTCTATATCTTTGTCATTTGACACCTGACAGGGATTTTTGTCAATCGTAATCATGTCAATTGTATATTTCGGGAATAAATATTATTTTATATATAAATATATATATACAAAAAATTGTGCGGCATATAATTTTGTGAAAATTCCGCGACGCCCCTAGCTGAATTGCACGACGCCCAGGGGCGGAACTAGACGCCCGCAGGGCCCGCGGCCGCGGGCGGGCCGAGGCCCGTCCACTTCCGTTGGGGGCCCGTCGGCCGAACTTAAATCAGAAACTCGTGAACTTTTTTATGCAAGACTTTTAGTTTTAAGTTTCCTTGTTTCCCACTTCACAGCAAATATACAATGTGTGAGGCAGACTGACCAAGTACGCGGGGGGCCCTGTATCAGGCCTCATCGAATTTCGTACCCTGAGGACCCCTCTTGATATAGATAGTGCAGGGTAAAAAATAACAGAAAAAATAACAAAGCTATAAAGAAAAACATCGTCAATACTTATCATTAGAATGCACCCATGTGAGCAGTTATAAAAGACAGGACCCTTTAGTGATTTACATTTTGAAAGTATCGTATGCTGTGATCTGAATCAAAATTTCCAGGCAAGGGTCTAGCCTGCTGATTGCAAAATGAAAATAATCGAGCTGCTTTTCCAAATCTGTCGCAGTTTGAAATAGATTAAAACGGATAGATTCATTCGAAAAAATGACCATGATTCAAAATTTTCTCGGTGGCTCCAAATCCTGTTGTCTTGAGGGGGAGGGGGGCCTTCTCAGCCAGATCTGCGGGCGGGCCCGTGAATCGTGGTTCCGCCCCTGACGACGCCCCAGGGATCTGCTACGCAGTTTGAGAACCACTTCACTAGGCAACAACCTGCGGTCACAACTTTGCATGCATCAATTTATTGCATCAATATTGGGCAGCACAGAGACCATAGATAGTAGAAACCATGCAATTTTTGCCAGTGGCACAAAAACAGTCAATGTAATACAGTGGTTAATTCAATACATGTAGGTAATGGGCCTATATTTTGAAAAGCATTTTGGCGTTTTTGGAGCCAGTGCACTCCTGCTTGTTAGAGGTAGGCACTACAGATCTTACATTACACAACTTAATGCCAATTTTGTTTTAGGATGAATATTTCATCAACTCCATGGTATTCTTCATGGATGAACAACATGATACTATTATTGCCAAAGCTCTTGAAATTTGCTACCTGTTGTTTCAAAACCGGTTAAATCACCCAACCCTGACGAAAGAGAAATATGTTAAGGATGGTCTATCGCTGGCTTTTAAACGGTAAGCAAACATATCTATTCCAAAACTATTGCCACCTACTGTCACTGTGATAATTTTGATATTAAACAAAACTGTACCATAATGCCCACCCTCGATTTACTCTGTTTCAGTTACCGTAAAGAGAAGAATGATAAACTACATTTGTATTTTCTCTGCAAAGAGTCACTTCGAAAGCTCAAAGACGTTGATTATTCAATGATCATTAAGGATGGTCTCGAACTTAGAGATAAGGAAGATGAAGATCTTTGGGCTGAAACGGAAATTTACTTTCGCATTCCGAGACTTGATAAGGTTCGCTTATTCGAGAAGTTGTACCGTGTATATAAAGTTTAGTGAAACTATAAAACAAGTATTTAAAAACTGGTCATTAATTACAAAGATGTTGCTTGCAGTTTAACAATGAGAAAATACACACCGCGATGGCTAGCGTTCCCGGGGTGGTTTCGGTCACTTCAAATATTCCCAAGAAGTATGCTACGGTTAAAGTGGCAGGTGATTTTTCGACGAGTCTTCTTCGATCAGTAATTCATGCACGGCTGTTGATGAACGTTGCTGTTATTCATCCACGCTTCATTGATGGGGTAAACAAAATACAAGCCTTTAATAATTTATAGTATTATCGTTTGCCAGAAAGGTACATTTTAATCTTTGATTTAAAGCGTTAATGGGTGGATTATATAGGTTATTGATGAGCGTAGTGAGCGAAGCGAAATCTTCAATTTCACTAGGTACTGGTAAACGAAAGCAATTGTGTGTGTGTGTGTGTGTTTTTTTCTAATGTGTGTTATTGTAACGCCTGCTTCAATTGCGATGGAATTTTCAGGGCGTCTACTTTTGTTTTCAACTTAGACCCCCTGCATTTTAAAAGAAAATCCTCAATACCCCTCCCCTTCAAAGCAGAAAAAAGAGCAATATTCGAAAATTGGGAAAGTTTGGAAAAGTACAAAAGTTTATTTGAAGTGTGTATTTTTTCCAAATTTTCCCAATTTCGAATATTGCTCTTCGAAACCACATCGAAATAACACACCAGCTTTGTTGACTTCAAGTTTGTCAGAAATTTTGTGAATTTCGTGCTCGCAAGTTGTTGAAAGTAAATCCCCGACTTACATAATTCTCCAAGGGTTTTTGATGAGCGTAGCGAGCGAAGGGAAATCTTCAATTTCGCTACTGGTTAAAAAAAACACTTGTGTGTGTTTGTTTGGTGTATGTGTGATTGTGCGCGCTCTAAGACCAAAACGCCTGCGTCGATTGCGATGAAATTTTCAGGGTGTCTACCTTTGTTCTCAATCTCAACTTCGTACTGCTGCGCCCATACGCTCATCTTCAACGCGAACACTTAGGCAGCGTTTCCTAGTATGGTACATGGCTTATCGGGGTAATAGGGTGGGTTTGCTAACGCCACGTGGAATCCGTGTCCAGGATTTCGTAGACGACGTTGAGCTGTCGGACAAAGAGCTGGAGGATTCGCGAGGCCTGCCGCCGTATTTCCCTGACGTGGATTCGCCCATCAAGACCAGAGGAACGATCTCGACCGCCACCGATCGGATCAAAGACAAGGCGTCCGGGATCGTATCCTGGTTCCAAGACTCGTTCTACTGGTGAAATCGACTGGTCTTGACTTTTGTGAAATCAAATATTATATGTTTAATCAAAGCGATTGTGATTTCATACTTTTTTATTGATGTGGGAACTGAGAAGTATTGTGTAATGATGCGTAAAGCTTCCGTAATTCTTCTGTACCTATTCGTAATCTTTTGAAGACTAATAAAAATTAGCATTTTCCTACAAGTACTTGCTAACAAAAGTTGCAAAGTGCACAAGCACAAGGTGGACAAAATGTTATGTTCTGTACTATTTAATCAATGGTACATGACTATAGGTAAACATAGTATGTGTACTACACATAGTATGTATAGTATACATACTATGTATACACTATGTATACATACATAGTATGTGTACCTAGTATGTGTACCATGTTTATAGTCATGATTTCCTTTACCTTTCCAATCCAGGGATTTAAAAAAAAAATGTCCATAAATTTTGGAACCGGTTTGAAAATAATATTGCCACGTTGTAATTATAGCTAATGGTTGGTGGTTTTCTGGTGGTAAATAACACTCAGTTCTATTTAGATCCATTTCATTCATTGCGATTTTATATTTATGGTAATTATTGTTAACAAAAAACAAATAGAAATGGGTAGGTACAGGAAAGAAGCCAATACAAGGCAATTAGCTTGTGTATGAGCAGCAATACAAATGATAACACAAAATTAGTTTTTGAAGTTAGGCTGTACCTACATACGTAGCTAGATTATAATCATTTTCTTATGCTTATGATATAGAAATTTCTTCCATTCCTACAAATCAAATTTTTTAATTTTTTCTTGCATTGAGTTTATATACAGTTATTAAGTAAGGTACAGATGGGTGGTTCAACATTTCATACTAAGGAGTAGGTACCTACCTATATACGGTAAAAAAGATTTTTTGCAACTATCATTTATTTATATTGGCATTTTCTTATTAAATTTTCTTGATAAAGAATGAGCTTAAAACATTTCAATGCGTATCGTTTCTATAAGGTTCAAAGAAATCTGTGATATAGAAGTTTCCCCAAGCTAATCACGAGATTTTGGCAGATCCATCCCAGAAAACCACCTGCAGGTATATGGTGGCAGGTGGTACTTCGCCTTGTTCTGAGATGGGCAGTGCTTCGTCCATGTCCTGTAGCCAGCGATTACGGTCGGACAGGATTTCCATGCCGAACAGGCAGGAGCAGTTGTCGCTTCTTCCGTTTCTCGACAATTTTTCATCGTTCATTTATAAACGCAATACACGCAATGTGGTATATGGTAAAACTGTTAGTTCTATTAGAATTTATACATGGTAAAAATAATGTGTTTCAGTTTTAGCCCCTACTCTGCTATTTCATAAGTGATTGTAGAAAATCACTATAGCAAGTTTACCAAACATAACAACCCATTTCCATCAGGTTCAGAACAAAACTGGACTTTGACGTTTCATGTTGCAACGAATCACGTGTTTCAGCATTGTGTGTGGGGGACTTCTTGGAAAATGAAAGGATGCATGGAGACAATGGAATGGATAGAGGTGGCATAACTACTAACTAGAGGGGAGCAGGCATCCCCCCCAATGGAGGTCTACCTTGACGTGGTGGGGGGGCTCACATTATTTGTGCCAAATGACCTCCGAAAAACAGCATGGAAAAGGGTATTGCCAACAATCTACCCCAGGGGGGTACCGCCAAACGCGGAGAATCCCCCCTCCTCGAAGGAGGTTCGAGGAGCTGCAGCATCGGTTCTGGGGGCTGCAACAACGTCCTGGAAAGTGCGAAGGAGGTGAGAAGAGAAGAGGCGGCAGAACACGCAGCCGCCTCCAAGACATCGAACGTGGCAACGGATGCAGACCCGTCCGCGGGGCTCTCCAATGCCACGCCGAATACACCACCGGGGGTGGTAAAGACACCGGGTGTCCTGCTGGTCGACCTTGTCGACAAGGAGTGCACAACGGAAGATGAGAAGAAGAAGAAGAAGAAGAAGATGAGCGGAGGGAAGGACTCCGACTCCGACGACGTTTGCAACGACGTCATGGCAGTCGCGAAGAAGAGCGCAGAGGAGATGGCTGAGAATGCAGCCAACTCCAAGACATCGAAGGTGGCAATTGAGGTTGTCCCATCCGGGCGCTCCAATGCCACGCCGAACACACCACCGGGGGTGGTTAAGACACCGGGTGTTCCCCTTGTCGACCTTGTCGACATGGAGTGCACGACGGAAGAAGAAAAGAAGAGGAAGAGAGGGGGGGAGGACTCCGACGACAACAGCTCGGAACTCACCCACGTTGCTTCCCTAGACATTGGGTTAGAATCTAGCGTCCTTCAGGTCATGGACAGGATCGCTGACCTGAACCAAGCCCTGGACATGAGAGCCACCCGAGGAGAAATCCGTAAGATCACGGATGCTCTCATGCTCATCGCAAAAGACCTGGATCAGGAGGTGGGGAAATTGTTCCGCGCGAAGGCCATCCCGCAAAGGCAGAAACGACGCAGGATGAGTGACCTGGACACCTGCAAGACCTGCCAGACCCGTGCCGAAGCCCACAATAAGACCGTGGAAGCTGAAGCTGCGAAGAAGACGACCTGCAGCGCCGGCACCCAGACGGAAGTCTGGAACCGCGGAGCTGAAGTCGCCGTGGTGAAGAGCACTAAAGAGATAAACTCTCTGGCTGACTTCAGAGCCGTTGCGCATTTGAAGTGGGACGATGCAGCATTCGAGAACGTGGCGGTGGAAGTGGGAAACCCACTGAACACCTTGAACAACACCGTCAAATGCGTGCTGGTCGACCCCGGGCACCCGGACATGAATTTCAGCATCCAAAGGATGTTCCGGGACAGATTCCCAGAACTGGCAGGAATGAAGGAGGACCTGGGAGTAATAGAACAGATTACTCGAAAGAAGAGTCCCGAAGGAGGAAGGGTGGAATCGACCCAGAAAATCGTGAAGATCCACCACGACGGCTCCGACCACTCTGTCTGGGAGAGGCTCCAAGCCCTGAGGGAAGAGGTGAAGGGAGAAGCTAACGTAGCCATCCACCACGTCCTGTCGATGACGGAGGATCGGCGAAAGAAAATGGTGCAGGCCATCTTCAGAGAGGACGCACCACCAGTCACCATCTTCACCACCAGGGAAAGGAAGGACAAGGAGAAAAGCGGCAACATGAAGAAAGAGCGGAGCACGCTGGCGATCTCTGTAGACGGCCAAGGATGCTCCTTCAAAGACATCCTGTAAGGAGTCAGGGAAGCCGTGAAGGATAAGCCAGGGAGCGAGAGCATCCAATCCCTGCGGAGCACGAGAGAGGACAAGCTCCTAATCGTGCTCAACAAGGATGAAGCTGCCAAGGACACCGTGGTGAAACTCCTCGAAGCGCAAAAGCTCAGAGTCAGGCAGGTGGGACCCGGGATGAAACCCGAGGTGCTCCACCTGCGGGGCCTCGATGAGCTGGCCACAAGAGAGGAGGGACGCTGGTTGCCGAGTGGCTGATGAGCAGCGGGATGGAGATCGCCAACGAGGGGGACAGCCCGACATTCGAGAGGAGGGGCAGCTCGTCGGTGATCGACATCACGCAGGTATCGGAAAACATCGCCGGAAGGTTGATAGGGTGGGAGGTCCACACGAACATCGAGAACCTTATCGACCACCACTACATCACTTTCAGCCTAGCCGCATCCGAGAGGGCGAAGAAGGACCAAAGCGATCGCCGGAAGAACGAACACTCCAGGAAATCGTGGAAGATCGACAACGATGCCCTGGAGGCGGTGGAAGCTGAGATGTCTAGGGCACACTTCGAAGAGTCAACCGATGACCCGGCGAAGTGTGTCAGAGACATCCAGGGGATCCTAGATCGGACGTGCCTGTCAAGAACACCACAGTGTAGAAGAAGACCGGTACACTGGTGGTGCGAAGAGATCGAGTCCAGCCGGAAAACCTGCTTGGGGGAGAGAAGGAGGCTTACGAGGGCCAGAAGAAAGGGGAATGAAGAACACCGAGATGTGCGCCTCGCCAACAACACCTACAGGCAGGCGAAGAGAACACTGAAGAGGACGATCCGGGACTCGCAGCGCCGAACGTGGAAGGAGCTGCTGGAGACGGTGAATTCGGACCCGTGGGGCAAAGCCTACAAGGTGGTCACGGGGAAACTTCAGGAGAGAACCGCCAACCCCAATGCAGAAGAAAGACTCCGGGCTGCCCAGGCCCTGTTCCCTACTCACCCGACCATCCGGTGGGTTCGGGATGAGGGGACTGGGGAGGCAGAGCCGTTCTCAGAGGCAGAGGTACTGGCAGCGGCTGACCGAATCAAAATTGGGAAAGCGCCGGGACCGGACGGGATTCCCCCGGTGGTGATCAGGACGTTCCTGAGGGTGCAGACAAAGGCTGCAGCCGCGCTAATGAGCGGTCTCCTCCGGAAGGGAATCTTCCCAGACAATTGGAAGAAAGACCTGCTGGTGCTAATCCCGAAGCCGAAGAAGACGGAAGCGGACGCCGTGACATACAGGCCCATTTGTCTCCTCGACGTCATGGGCAAGGTCTACGAGAGGCTAGTCCTCAACAGGCTCGAACATGACCTAGAGGGAGGGGAGGGCCTGTTCCAGGACCAATACGGCTTCCGGAAAGGACGGTCGACAGTGGATGCGGTTCGCCGGGTCGTCCAAGTAGCTACCGAGAAGGAGGCTAGATGCCACAACTACAACAGTGGCAGGCCGGTGAGCGCACTGATCGCCTTTGACGTAGCCAACGCATTCAACTCCGCTCCGTGGCGCGGAATCATGGCAGCCCTTACCCGGAAGGTGATCAGCTCAACCATCATCAACATCGTGCAGAGCTACCTCTTCGGCAGGAAACTGCAAGTGAATCAAGGCGAAGACCTAGACGTGACCTGCGGCGTTCCACAGGGTTCCATTCTGGGGCCCACTCTGTGGAACTGCTTCTACGACGAGATGTTGAGGTCGAGTATCCCACACACCAACTTGGTGGGATATGCGGACGACCTCATCGCAGTGGTCACGGCAAAGAACAAGGCGTCCCTAGAAGACCGAGGAAGCGTCGTTCTGGAGAGAATCCTCGAGAAGGCGGCGAACATGGGCATCACCATCGCAGCCCACAAGACCGAGGCGATCGTCGCAAGAGGCAGAAGGAAGATCAAGGAGCTCCGATTCGAGGCGGGCGGGACGACCATCAACACCACCGAAGAGATCAAGTACCTTGGAGTGATCCTGAACAGGAACTTGTCTATGTCATCCCACGTAGACCACGCCTCTGGAAAAGCCTCTCGGGCCATGAGGAAACTCATGAGCCTGATGCCGAACAAGACGGGCCCGGCCCAGAAGACCCGAAGGATCCTGGCCTCGGCGGTCTATTCCGTTGTCCTCTACGCCTGTCCGGCGTGGGAGATAGCGGTTAGACGCGCCTGCCACCTGGCCAAGGTCGAGAAGGTGCAGCGGGTCATAAACATCCGAGTGACCCAAGCCTATCGGACGACATCATCGAGTGCTCTGTGCGTCATCGCGGGATACCCACCAGCGGGTCTGATGATCGAGGGCCGCTGCAGGGTGTACCGCGAGGGGGCCCAGAGGAGGAGCGACATTGAGAAGAGGACACTGGAGAAATGGCAGAGGATCTGGGACGAGACCACGAAGGGCCGATGGACGAAGAAGCTAATCCCGAACATCAGGGAATGGCTGGCCAGGAAGAGCGGGGAAACAGAGTACCACCTGAACCAGTTCCTGACCGGCCATGGCAACTTCAGGATCTACCTTGCCCGGATAGGGAAAAGAGTCGACACCACCTGCGACCACTGTGGAGAGGAAGATGGCCCCGGGCATGCAGTACTCGAATGTCCACAGTGGGAGGACGCCAGGAAAGAAACAGAGAGAGCTGTTGGCCGGGAGCTGACAGCAGAATCAGTGGTGACAACAATGACCCAGTCCGAGGCAAGTTGGAAGAGGATCCACGCCTACGTCGTGGCCGTCCTGACTGAGAAGGAAAAGGCAGAGCAAGACCTACAGCTAGAAAATGAAGAGGACTGAAGAACCAAGAAGAAGAAGAAGAAGATGAAGAAGAAGAAGAACAACAACAAGACATGGTGAACACCAAAAGAAAAAGAAGGAAGAATCAAGAAGAGAAATGGACGCGGGAAAGAAAAAGGATACCTGCCAGGAGTGCCCAGGGTCAAGAAACCCGACAGCTCGCCTGAAGGGCTGAAGAAGAAAGAAGAGCAAGGGCCGACTCCTAGGCAAAGGAATCGACCCTTGCGGCATCCGGGTGATCTACGGCGATAGACACCCGAATGGGCCCGGCCCGCCTTTGAAGTAATGTCTCGCGACGGTTCCGAAGGCGGGTGCGGAGGGTGGAGTTTAGTGGGTATGGTCGGTGACATTGAGGCTTTGGAATCCATGCCAGTACCGACTGAGTCCCACACTACCGACACGTGCAAGCAAACCACACTTTGCCGTGTCAGTGTCTATAAAAGATTCTCCACCTTTGAAAAAAAAAAAAAAAAAAAAAAAAAAAGGGAAGCAGGCATACCAGGGTAGCGATCATGTAACTTTTTTTCATTCGATTTGGCTCGAAATCATTCGATTTCAAATCACTGCCCGTGTTAAACCAAAGGCAGTGATATTGAAAACGAGTCGTTTTGAAATCACAAAGTTGCATGTTAGCCCCCCAGTGCTTGGAGTCCTCGGGCTCCGGGCCTGCGAGGCCCGAGGCCCCTCTGAGCAAGTGATGAGAAATCCCCCCCCCCCTCCCCCTCCTGGGTTTAAAGATTTGTTATACCTATATTATAATATATAACTTTACTTATTACTATCTTACTAGGTATATTACTTATTACTATATTATTACTTATACAATCATGTATATATGATTGTATAAGTAAATCCGGAAAAGAAGGCGATGTCCTTATTTTAGAGAGTGGATATTCTTAAGGGAGAATTGGTGAATCGAGTCTGATATCTTGTGATATTTTGAATGTTATTTTAGGGAATGGATTTTCTCACAAGAGACAAAAATCTGGTAGAATTTTAATTTGCATCTGGTTGATACGCTCTGGACTTTGTAAGTGAGCTAGTCGAATATCGGTTATGTCCTGGGAAAGGTTTGGCTGAAATCAGCATAGGTATGCCAGGTACCGACCACGTGGCTAAGCACATGGATACAAGGCATGACGAGTGATGTGGGTCTGAATCTCGTTTTTATAAACCAGTTCTTTTATCTGCAACTTCTTTCCCCTTTGAAATGACAAACGACCAAGCTGACAAATCGATACTCTATCGAGGTTTGCATGAGATTTCACAGTCACCAAATGTCATCAAATCCGTAATTTTTAAGTTACAAGAAAGATTAAAACACTTCCTGGGTATTCCTTTTAAAACAAAATAGACCAAATGCATTAGTTTTGCAATATTTTCGGAAAATATGGCATTCACCATAGAATTAAATTTTCATAAGTGAACGCGTCATTTCAACCCGCCGGGACGAGGTAAAGCCATCAGAAAGGTTTCACGACAAATGACTTGATCGAGAGCTGATAACAGAGGTAATAAAGAGGAATAAAATTAAATCGCATTGCGGACGCAAACGTTTTCCAAAAATCTAAAGAATTGACTTTATAATTGAGTTTGTCTCAAAGAACAAACACATGCTGTTTTTGAATTAATGTTTTACCTCTAAAATTACGCATTTTTGGCCAAGGGTGGTGTTATGCTAGCATGCGAAAGTCGAGTGATCAAACAATGCGCATGTGTTCTAATGATCATGAAAAAATAATATTTATAATGGCAAACCAGTTTTATTTTCATTATCAGTCCTGCTAAAGCCCTATCTATATCAATGAACCGCAGAGGGAACAAATTCATTCACTCTCTCATCGCATTTTGGTCACGATGGCAGGATATGTCCACTGGCCTCGTGATAGTAGAGTAGCCGTTTTGGGCATGATAGAGCACGAACACCTATCACCCCGAGCTGCTGGAGAGCATTTTGGCGTTTCGGCGGCAACCGCGAAGAGATGGTGGAGACACTATAGTGACACTGGCCGCATGGAGCGCAGGTAAATATATTTGCACATTATTTTAATAGAATAATATGCTTGTTAGTTTTAAACTCGCAATAAGCTTAGGAATTGTTTGCTCCATAGCAAAGGAAGATGTTTTAAGAACATTATGATTTTCTTAATCTGTATGTTTGTTATTATTTTTAATGATGACGAATGTAAACAAAGTCTGCATGCCACTGTGAACTGACACAAACTCGTTTAGGCCGGGCACTGGAGCGCAGCGCGTGTCTACGGAGGCGCAAGACGACGCCTGGCAAGACTGGCCGCCAACAACCCTTTCAACCACTCGACGTGGCTGACGGCGACCAGCAACTTCCCAAGCTGCACCAGGACGGCGAGAAGGAGGCTTCGCGAAGTCGGCCTGATCGCCCGACGAGCAGCCATCAAGGAAGTCCTGACCGAAGACCACCGCGTGGACCGGATGGCGTTCGCGGGCGCCCACCTCGACCACGACTGGGGACGCGTCGTCTTTTCCGATGAGAATGTGTTTTCATCGGGGAACGATGGGCCACAGATTGTGTATCGGCCCAACAACTCGCGCTTCGACCCCGACTACGTCTTCTAGCGCCAGCAGAGCGAATATCGAGCCCAAGCCGAATATCGGCTATGTCCTCAGAAAGGTTTGGCTGAAATCAGCGTAGGTATGCCAGGTACCGACCACGTGGATGAGCACATGGAGGCTTGGGATGACATGCGCTTTGGGTGTCTAATCTTGTTTGACAAACCAGTTTTATCACCAGTACCTGCCATGCGACGCTCGTGAATTCGTCCCCTTTTCTATTTGTGTTTATGCGATTTCAAGCCTCTCATCTCATCTACAACACGTATTTTTATAGTTGGAAGAAAAAATGAAACACGTGTACGATTGTTTTTTCCTGAGGAGCATTTCGGTGTTAGTAATTTTATGAAATTTAAGGAAAATTCGGTTTTCACTGCGTGTTATAATTTAATTTCTGCTAATTGCCTGTTATCTCGGAATCAAGTTAATCATTGTTGGTACCGATACCCTACCTTTCTGGTGGCCGAGTCGTGAAGGCGGGTCGGATCTGATGCTGATAGTTTCAAACCAGAAATTACATCGATCTATATGAACATCTAAAAGGTTTTACGTTTTCGAATATCAGAAAGTGTCATATAAAATATGTTTTATCAATAATTTACTGAGTATTTACAACTACCATTGATGTTGATGTATTAGTATAGAGATTAAATCATTCCAAGAATGAGTATTTTCGTAAACACTTATGAATAACTGCCGTAAATAAGAAATGTGCTAAATCTATGAGTTTATAGGCGGCTCAATTTTGCAATCTCTAATTCCTGTCAAAATAAACATAGCTCGTATTCATCAACGGATGATTCATGGATTAATTGGGATCGAACAGAAATCTTTCTTGTCAGGAATGACGGAGAGGGAAATCAATTAGAACACAAGTTGGATTGCTTTGCCATTTAGATTCTGATTGGCAAAGCGCGTGTGTTTTCCGCACACGACAAATAATAATGTAAAGAAAAGAAAAGCGAGCTAATTGGTTCAGTAGCCCGTCCAG
The DNA here is from genome assembly GCA_921293005.1 of Nemoura dubitans. Taxonomy (NCBI): domain Eukaryota; kingdom Metazoa; phylum Arthropoda; class Insecta; order Plecoptera; family Nemouridae; genus Nemoura; species Nemoura dubitans. The sequence continues at coordinate 10,766,670 of OV121078.1, read as the reverse complement.
CCTCCCTCGTACTCGAGCACTTTGGCCATTCGGCGCGGCATGGACTCGACGAGTGTCTGCACGAAAAGAGGCCCCTCGGTGACCTCCAGCCACGCGGCCTCCACGGCGTCCCACAGCTGGTCCCTGTTGGCTGGCTGCACCCAACGATCTTTTATCGTGCGGACGACCTCCGCCCACACGTTCTCGATGGGGTTGAGATCACAACCCCCTAGGAACCCAAGCCAAAGGATCGATGTCGGCTTGGTTGGCCAGCCAGTCCTGCACCACGTGGGCATAATGTATCGGGCTGTTATCCCGGAAATGAGCAATACCATGTTATTTATTTTTTGATGTTATGTTTATAATTATGCGTTCATGGGTTGGATATTGAGCTGATTCTTACCTGCTGGAATTCAAATGGTCCGTCTGGGTATAAAACCCGAACAGAAGGGACCATTACATCCCGCAGGATGTCCCGATACTGGAGCCCGGTGAGGTTGCCGTCCACCCGCCACAGCACTCCACCCCCGCCGCCGAAATCCAGCCACAGGTGCTCACTAAGAAGCGACTGCTCTGCTGGCGCTGGAAGACGTAGTCGGGGTCGAAGCGCGAGTTGTTGGGCCGATACACAATCTGTGGCCCATCGTTCGCCGATGAAAACACATTCTCATCGGAAGAGACGACGCGTCCCCAGTCGTGGTCGAGGTGGGCGCCCGCGAACGCCATCCGGTCCACGCGGTGGTCTTCGGTCAGGACTTCCTTGATGGCTGCTCGTCGGGCGATCAGGCCGACTTCGCAAAGCCTCCTTCTCGCCGTCCTGGTGCAGCCAGGGAAGTTGCTGGTCGCCGTCAGCCACGTCGAGTGGTTGAAAGGGTTGTTGGCGGCCAGTCTTGCCAGGCGTCGTCTTGCGCCTCCGTAGACACGCGCTGCGCTCCAGTGCCCGGCCTAAACGAGTTTGTGTCAGTTCACAGTGGCATGCAGACTTTGTTTACATTCGTCATCATTAAAAATAATAACAAACATACAGATTAAGAAAATCATAATGTTCTTAAAACATCTTCCTTTGCTATGGAGCAAACAATTCCTAAGCTTATTGCGAGTTTAAAACTAACAAGCATATTATTCTATTAAAACTAGGGCTTCGCGAACGCAATTTGTGTTGCGTTGAAGATGAGCGTAGGTAGCTGTTTGTGTATAACGGATTAAAAGGTGCAGGCAGCAGTCACAAGAAAACCATGGAGCACCAAACCTGACCATTGCCTTCTCGAAAATTCTAATCACTTGAAAATGTATACGGATTCTGACGTTCCTTTGTTTCTCGTCGAGGTCAACAAAGATGGTAACCAAGGAAACGAAGGAAACCGAACTCGTATTGAATCAGCCGTCAAATTACGAAAAAAACACCACAAAAACGATAATAAAAACTAATTGGAAAAACCTACCGAACTAAGATTTGCAAGCATGATAAATATGTATAGGGTCAACATGTTTAGAAGTTTTGGTGAAGTTATGTTCAGAACTTTGAAATTTACAGGGGTTCAAAATTCTGAAAAAATCGAAAAATTTCGTAAAAATTGATTTATAAAATATTTACTGAACCGATCTTTTTCAAAAACGCAGGGGGTCTAAGTTGAAAACAGAGGTAGATACTCATAAATTTGCATCCATATCGGTTCAGGCGTGTGGTCTGTAGAGCGCGCACAAACACAAAAAAAAAAAAAAACATACACAAGTGACTTTTTTTTGAGGTAAGTGAAATTGAAGATTTCGCTCCGCTCGCTTCGCTCGCTACGCTCATCAATAATGTGCAAATATATTTACCTGCGCTCCATGCGGCCAGTGTCACTATAGTGTCTCCACCATCTCTTCGCGGTTGCCGCCGAAACGCCAAAATGCTCTCCAGCAGCTCGGGGTGATAGGTGTTCGTGCTCTATCATGCCCAAAACGGCTACTCTACTATCACGAGGCCAGTGGACATATCCTGCCATCGTGACCAAAATGCGATGAGAGAGTGAATGAATTTGTTCCCTCTGCGGTTCATTGATATAGATAGGGCTTTAGCAGGACTGATAATGAAAATAAAACTGGTTTGCCATTATAAATATTATTTTTTCATGATCATTAGAACACATGCGCATTGTTTGATCACTCGACTTTCGCATGCTAGCATAACACCACCCTTGGCCAAAAATGCGTAATTTTAGAGGTAAAACATTAATTCAAAAACAGCATGTGTTTGTTCTTTGAGACAAACTCAATTATAAAGTCAATTCTTTAGATTTTTGGAAAACGTTTGCGTCCGCAATGCGATTTAATTTTATTCCTCTTTATTACCTCTGTATACCTCTGTTATCAAACGACCATAGCGTCCCGTGTAGACTTGAGGATGCGGCAGTTTCCCGAGTACCACTCGCCGGTTTCCGACTTCCATTCCGCACAAACCCCCTTCTGCGACTCCTCCCTGAACGCAGGCTTGAACGCGATGTCGACGAAATCATCATTTGCTATCGCGCCTTTTGAAACGTTCCTGGTAAAAGCCACCACCACGAAAGTCATCCAGCTCGTGCCTGCCGCGTCCAGTGGCGGATCGTTTGGCGTGTCGAGGTGTGCGCCGTACATTGCAACGTGGATGCAATTCGCGGAGAGAGTGATCGACTCCGACACAGTGACCACAATGTTTGACGTCACCTCGGACTTGCTCATGTCAGCGCGGTGGAGTTGGGTCGCATTGGAAACTATGTGGCCGTCGACCGTAGCTAATGTCACCGCCATGCCGACCACAGGATTGGCGGGTTCTACGGCTGCGACAAGTACGTTTATGTACTGGCTCCGATGCATTTGGATCTTGTTGTCTTCTTGTGGTAAGAGACTGATGTATGCTTTTGCCATTATAGTCGGCATGGAATATGTCAAGAGCCCAAAGTACGTAGTTTTTGTTGTGTCCCTGGAGTGAAATACTATTAGTAAGTTTGTTAAGCCCACTAACGTTTGAATGTCGAGCACTTTGCCGACTTTCGTTTGCAAAGCGAACTGCATTAAGAACGCTGATTCTAAGTCCAGTGTTTTCACTTCTTGGTACATTTGCATGCCTTCTTTTGATAGGTGGTGTAGTATCTCCCCCGGAGTGAGATCGCAAACGCCCCAAACGATCAACCAGTCAACTCCCTGGGTCCAAACAGCAGTCTTAATTTGAGACGTTTCGTCCCAAACGCATTCCCTGGTTGTGAGTGTACCTTTCTGAGCGTCGAAATTGATATCCACGTCACCTATGTTGACAGAAAGAAAACGTGCTTCCTGGGTTCGAATTTCTTCATGAAAAACACACATACACACACACACACACACACACACACACACACACACACACACACACACACACACACACAAAACAAACACATGTACATGTTCCCTTTTCTGGGTTAGTGAAATTGATGACAGTGCTTCGACCACGCTACTCTTATAAAAAATCTTACCTGTGACTGGAAAAGAGGTTCTGGAGTTTTTAAGCGCATAGTTACTGAGTACGCACTCATTGTTTATCTTTATCATGGTGATCTCAAAGTTGTCGACAATTTTGTGCGATAGGTACTTGTCATTCCAGTGAACGTAGTAGAACCAGTCCCTGTTGACGTTTTCAGGTTCGTAGTAGACGTGCACAACAGCCTTTCGGTCCCCGTTCAAGGTCGCCCCGTGCCAGCGCAAGGACTTGGCCAAGATCTCCAACGCCTTCGCCAGGTCGGCGAGCAATTTGTTCGTGAGGTCGCTGCCGTTTGCGAAGTGGCTGATGTCCTCGATTGGGTCGGTGCTTATCAATTGAATTTCGTACGCGTAGTCCGAAATTTCGTGTGGAGGGTAGACGCCTTGGATGAGCACATCGTCTCTGCAAACCATCTGGCAGACCCCGCAACGGAATTTGGTGTCGTCGGCAGCTGCAGTGGACTCGGAAGTCGTCCAGTCCATAGCTTCATGGTCGTATATGAGGGTCTCAGCTTCTCCCTCAGCCGTTTCTTTTGTCGCCTGGTCCAAGAATAAAAAACATAATACAGGTTTACACGGTTCAATTTGGTTCAACGTTTCAATCAATTATATGAATTCAAGGTTGAATGTAATGCTCATTGAAACGCGCATTCAGTGCAATTCATTGAATCTTCGACCATTGCTAGCCGGGATACGCAACTAGCTCAACTCTGTATGTTTCCCATGCAACGTTAAAGTATAGGCGTTACCAGCTGCGATCATCGGTCAGATCAACTCTATAACCATGATTATGTCGTTATGTATTGCTATTTGAAAGATTACATATTTACTAGTACATTCTAAATAAGTAAATTGAATTTTGGAAGTGGTAAAATAATCCCCTTGTTTGTTTGTTTTAATGTTTATCCAGTTTTAAGATAAGGTAAAAACGGCAACATACATGTTGAGCGTAGTGAGAGCTGGCACGGCATACTAGTTGCCTATCCCGTACCGGAGCAGTGATCGAAGATTGAATGCTCTTGACTAGTGCCGTTACATGGATTTTCAAATGCGTTGTTTTTAGAAGGCAGTGGCATACCCTTCCTTCACTTGAAAGGAAACTTGAACGATATTTAGAACAAGCAGGTTATACAACCTCCTTGTTTTGGAAAAAGTCCTATATAAATGAGAAAATATTGAATTCAACCTTGAATTTAAATTTTCATTCAATGATTTAATGAATTCAGTTTTGGTTACGATGGTTAAATGCATTGAATTCAAGGTTGAATTCAATGCATTTAACGAATCATTGAACCATGTTACCCAGCTTGAGGATAGTTTGCCGAGGGGTCTGTATTATAGTTATTTTAAAAATATACAATGGCAGCACCACCCAACTCGATTTAGTAAATACCTTAATAATCGATTGTTTGACCGTCTGTGTAGGTTTTGGAGATCAATATGAAGTGATCTATGTAGAAAAATCATGTTACGATAGAAATAAAGTTGGTAAACATATTATTAGTACTGTCTTTGGGGTCACTTTAATTGGTGCACCTGCCTCCTGGAATTTTCTCGATTGATGAAGACTGTTTTTATCAAGTCAGGCAAAGGTGATAGTTACTTCGGTCTAGTATTGCCCAGTTTCTCTGGATTGCCTCGGGCATTACAATAGGTTATTGGCCTATTGCTTTTGGCCCAAAAAGCCCGACTATCAAGTCAGGCAAAGGTGATAGTTACTTCGGTCTAGTATTGCCCAGTTTCTCTGGATTGCCTCGGGCATTACAATAGGTTATTGGCCTATTGCTTTTGGCCCAAAAAGCTGATGAGAAAACGCTTAAGCCTGTCAATTGAGCTCTGAAGTCGAGCCGTTTCCTTCACCTCGTACTGGATACACTTTCCGGCCACATTTTTAGTTAGATCGCGAAGAAACCTTTATTTATGGAATCTTCACAACACCGGCAACCAATTGAACCATTTGCATTTCGAAAGATTCACCCGTCAATTACTTACAAGCATTGCAAAACAACCCTATTATGCCGGTACAGTGAAAGATGTCCCTTCAAACTAAGAAATAACCTCTTACTGGATACACTTTCCAGACCACACCCGTTATCGCTCGATCGCGACGAAACGAATATCTACGAAATCCTCACACTTTTGAAAACCAATTGAATATCTCAGAATCGCGAAATATCTCCAAGAAATCCAATTAAAGTTATATTCAATTTACCTCAGCAATCACAATGAACAGCCTTAAATACCTGAAACTGCATCACGTTGTTTCCATACAAAGTCATGGTTTTGAACACCTTTTCCGGTCTGACGGAAATAATGTTGTCGCTTGGACAGAGCGTGCGAGCGTCGTAGACCAAATCTTTGGATGAATGAGCTAGTGCGTAGCCCGGGTGCTTTGCTCGGCACAGAGCGTCCATGGCGGGCCATGACGAGCCCTCGGCGAGCGGGGAGGTCACCACGACTAGCGGCTGGTTTTTCGGCATGTACGTCACGATGCAAAGTTCCAAGAGCTTGTTGTCTGTTTGGAATGGAGGGTCGCTAGCACCACTCACCAAATGTGCTGCGAGGATAATATATGATTAGTTGTCTATAACTAAAAAGGAGTTAACCAATTTTCTTCTGTGATTGTGTGTTTACATTTGACTACTGTGCAAGTAGCATCTACAAAGCAGCGTTTACAATGTAGTCCACTCTTATGTTAAACTATCTTCGCGAAAGACATTCCTCTCACTTAAAAACTAAAATTTTCTACCGAGTTGTCAATGGAGCGTCCTGTTTCCCACATGGTATTTCAAATTGATTTCTCATAAGGCACAGTGTTCTTTGAAACATGCTATCTGCTGAAATGAATACACATTTTATCTGTTGAATTCGCTCTGCTGATCGTCGCTAATGTTATTTCTGTCACTCGGGGCGGAAGCAGTTTAAGCGCATCCAACGCGCCTTAGCGATTGTCGGAACATGTGGTTATTTCGAAACCAAACCACTAGGGAAAGAAACCACTAGGAGAGGAAACCACTAGGGAAAGAAACCACTAGGGGTGGAAACCACTTATGGGAGAAACCACTAGGGAAAGAAACCACTAGGGGTGGAAACCACTTATGGGAGAAACCACTATGGGAAGAAATCACTTGGGGGAAGACACCACTAGAGGAAGAAACCACCAGGGGAAGAAACCACTAGAGGAAGAAACCACTAGAGGAAGAAACCACCAGAGGAAGAAACCACTAGGGGGAAGAAACCACTAGAGGAACAAACCACTAGAGGAAGAAATAACATATTGTTACCACTAGAGGAAAACATTTAAACTGCATTCAGAGACCGACTTTGCAGAATTTCATGGGTATAAATCATTGTTATAACAAAATTGCTTTTGTTAGTTAAAAACTACCCTGCTCTGTGGATCGCAGGATGAGGATAACACTAACAACAAAACAGATTTTGGCAGAAGAATATGATTTCAATATTCAATAACGAGCACAAGAATCATGGGAAAGTGTTGTTTATTATTATTTCAATAGATCTATTACCGTTACAACGGAGATGATTAATTTTTGCGATCATCCCCAGAAATCTAAAAATATCTTCCTGTCATGTGCTGCGCGTCACCATTTCGCATGCCTCTGGCCAACCAAATGTAATGTATCACAAGTTATTATGCCTGGGATTTTTGCATGACATTGACACTCTTCTACAATGTCCTCTACGTAGTCGTCATCGACCTTATTTTTGCGGATAAGCTCTAGATGGTCAAGGCGAAAGCTAGAGATTCTTTATGGCAGCGAGAATAGCCGAAAAAAATTGGAATATTCTCGTGAGCTAGTTTTTCGTTTTTTTTTTAAAGCAATGATTTCAAGGATTGGATAATGGGAATGGGAACCGGTCGCAATAGACTGGGAACAAATAGTATAAATGTGGTTCCACGTGTTACAAAACAATTTCAGTGTCCAGGAAAAATCCATTCCAGTATATTATGATCACGAGTGTAAAAATGCCGTCATGTGAATCACATTTAGTTATGCATATTTGTTTATTGCTCTAAATCTGGCCATAGATGTATGCTTCGCGTTGTCTCCTCAAATCGGAACCAGTGTTATAAATGTGCAGAGACACTTAAGCAAAAGTGAGGCAGTGGAAATGATGTAGATAAATAAATTATGGTTCTGCTATAATCTTACCTACAAACATTAACCGAACTATGTACATTTCGGTGATTTGTAATCGACGCTATGTGAAGAAAACTATGAATTTTGGATGCCACCAAGAACAAACACTGCCACGGTTCTGTTAAATACGCAAAAGAATGTAATGTTAAATAAAATAAAAATACACGAATAAGTATAACGGCCTTTGGCGTGGCAGTTACGTGGCTTCATTAATAATGTTACCACGCATAAGTAATTATCGATAACTCGGCTTAAACTTCAAGATTACCGGCGATATAACCTAACAACGAAGTGTGAGGTAATTATTGTATACAGTCTTGAAATGACTTTAAATGTTTCTTAAAATTGTGATTAAAAACTAAAGTAACGTTTCTTGGGATCTATATAAATAATTGGTGCTTCAGATAGGTAAAGGGACTTTGCCTCAAACTTCGCTTTTATTACTTCTTATATAAAATATGTAAATATTCTGTAAATTTGTTGATACGAAAGCGTTCATACCCCAAATGATAGGTCACTGTGCACATTAGTTGAATAGAATTGCTCTTATGGACAAATGCGAACGACCTAGTCCAATAACAAACGGCTTATGGAGACACGGGACGACAATGTACTTGACGAGCTGGCCAGGATCCGCGTGGCCGGGTATATTAGCGCTCAGCAAATCAACGTTAGTCTTATGGGCCATGCGGCACCGGGTTCACCCTCGGCTATCTTCAAGTCTAGGTGAGCTTTGTCTTCAGTCTGGCATTCAATGCGAGTCAAGGTCATGTGGCACCGGGTTCACCCTCGGCTATCTTCAAGTCTAGGTGAGCTTTGTCTTCAGTCTGGCATTCAATGCGAGTCAAGGTCGTGCGGCACCGGGTCCACCCTCGGCTACCTTCAAGTCTAGGTGAGCTTTGTCTTCAGTCTGGCATTCAATGCGAGTCAAGGTCATGCGGCACCGGGTTCACCCTCGGCTATCTTCAAGTCTAGGTGAGCTTTGTCTTCAGTCTGGCATTCAATACGAGTCAAGGTCATGCGGCACCGGGTTCACCCTCGGCTACCTTCAAGTCTAGGTGAGCTTAGTCTTCAGTCTGGCATTCAATGCGAGTCAAGGTCATGCGGCACCGGGTTCACCCTCGGCTACCTTCAAGTCTAGGTGAGCTTTGTCTTCAGTCTGGCATTCAATGCGAGTCAAGGTCATGCGGCACCGGGTTCACCCTCGGCTATCTTCAAGTCTAGGTGAGCTTTGTCTTCAGCCTGGCATTCAATGCGAGTCAAGGTCATGCGGCACCGGGTCCACCCTCGGCTATCTTCAAGTCTAGGTGAGCTTTGTCTTCAGTCTGGCATTCAATGCGAGTCAAGGTCATGCGGCACCGGGTCCACCCTCGGCTATCTTCAAGTCTAGGTGAGCTTTGTCTTCAGTCTGGCATTCAATGCGAGTCAAGGTCATGCGGCACCGGGTTCCTGGGTTCCTGCATGGACTTCCTTGCCTTTACTTTCTGGAAATACCATATTAGTTTTACGTTTTTTAAATTCTTGTCATTCGATTAAAGACGGTATTTTTATCGATTACCTTTTAGATAACAAGTTTTGTAGCAACAGTTATTACATACGAAATTTTGTTAATAATTTTTTTTTATCCAAAGTATTTTTTGCTTCAACCTATGTCATTTTGCCTGATACGTACCTGAAAATTTCAACAACTTCATGTTTTCTTGGAAGATACTCATGATGAGGTGTTGCCTGGCAAACCGATAATGCCGTTTCGGTTTTGACAATTTTGACTTTAAAAGACTGGCTTATTCTATTTCACAATAATACAAACATTTTAGCTCCGCTTCATTTTCAATAATTAACAGAAAAACACCAAACATTAGGTATGTTCTAAGAGATATGAAAATTTTAAATCCTTCTGTATATAAAGGTAAACGAAACAAAAAAATAATGATACCCAACTTGATATTTACTTTCATTTTCAGAAAGCCTAGAAACACAAAGTTAAGATTATAGCTTGACTGCTATGAGGCCCTAGTCAGAGCATGCATTATTAACTAGCAATACCCGCTGCCTTGCGGTTGGTCGATGTGTGCGTGAGTAAGAAAATTGTGTGTTTCAACTCTTGCCCTAAAAATATATATATAGGCCAAAAAGATCCAGGAGCTCTACTCTGCCCTGTTCCAAGTCCGAATACTTTAAAGACACCGGAACAAATTCAGCAAACACCGACTCAAGGTCGTAAGAGGGAAGTAAACGGTTGTCGTTTTGGTCGATTTTCGCATAAATTTCACATTCATAGGGAACGTCTCCTGGCTTCAAAATATTTACAAAAATATTGAAAAAAATACACGTGTTGTTAAAGAGCTGCTGAATGGCGGATACTATTTTTTTCGTCATTTTTTTTTTAAACGTGCAGCTGGGGGAATTTTCTAAAAGTGCCTAAAATGGCACTTTCTTAAAATTCCCCTGGCTGCGGTTCCCAATATCAAGAAAGGTAACACAAATTGTAATCGATAAGCGACCAAGCGCGATATCGTTCCTGACCTCTAAGTCCGAGTGCGGTCGCCTCGCTTTTGACGGGAGAGGACGACTCACGTGCCGGGAACGGGGATATGCGAGGTGTGGCGATGGTAAATAAGTTCAGAATCATGAACACATATGAAGAGCGAACAGAAGCACGTACTTCTGCTGCACGACCTGCTGGTGGCTCCAAAATTTTAATTCGTGCAAAGGTTTCCACTGGCCGATCAGGCTTTTATAATTGTCCGATGAAGATGAGACACACCTTTTTGGAATCTACGAGCTTCAGGCACTGACCTGGAGGTTTAAAATTCAAATGTGTATTTTTTTCTGCTGACAGTTAAAAAAAAACACTCAATTCTTGCAATATTTATATCGATTTTCCAAAAATCGATTTCTCAACCAATATCATTACTATGGCTTATGGCAGGTCATGACTATAGACAGTTATTCTGCGCTGGTAAAAAAAAAAAAAGCGAATTGCTATCTATAAAATTGTCTTCCGGACCGACCCTAAAGACCAACAATTTTATTTTTAGGGTCGCCCGGAAAATTTCCAACAAAATTACAAAATACTTTTTTACGTATTTTTCTTATGACATATTGGTTACGACGTTACCATTTCCCTAAAATAATTGGTAAAAACTATGAGAACTCCCTGGTAAAAACACGTGTTTTGTTACGCCGGTTTATTGTGAATAATTTACAGAAAAACACAAAACATTAGATATGTGCTAAGATGTACAAATTTTTTTAAACTCCTGTGTAAGAAAAAAAAACAATAACATGGTGTGTTTACTTTCATTTTCAGAAAGCCTCACAAAGTTATGTTCCTAGAATACAAAATCATTAGAAAACATGTTTTATTAAATAGCAGTACCCGCTGCCTTACGGCTTCTGTAGGTGTCGCGTGTGTGAGAAAATTATGTTTTCCAACTCTACCTTAAATGTAATAGGTATCCAACAAATCCATGAGCTCTGCTCTGCCTTGTTCCTCGTCCGAATACTTTATTAACAGAGATAGGAAAAATTCACAAACTTTCAAGCCAAGAGCATAAGCGATAGAAAAAAGTGATACCTATATTTTAATTTTCGTCCCCGGACACGGATTAAAAGTTTACCATAACACAGACTTCTCGGGCAACTGCCTGCTCACCGGCGAAGCAAGCCGCGGTCAGGTAGCTATCCTTTGCTAGGGTCGGTAAATTTATAACTGGTCACAGGAAGCGAAACTATACCAAAGACAAGTACACTCTTGTGACGAATTACTGTGTACTCGATGAATCGTCAAAATATCCTGCCATAAAATAAGAACAAACGTCCCCTTTGATCCATTTCCCCCAAAATCTTCGTAACTTCTCGAAAAAGCATTACCTATATCATGCTAGAAAAGAACAATACATTTCCTAAAAGAGTTTCGAAGCTGCCTAAGATATGAGTTAAAAACAATTCAATTACTCTGTGTGCAATTTTGTTCGAAATTAATGTAGACCGTAACACACTTACCTAGGTGATTAGAAATAGGAATGTTAAGTGGGACATGGTTTAATTGATGTTTTTATACATGCGTGTTTTAATACATGAAAATGGTGCAGTTATAGTTTATCGTAAGTATATGGGCAAAGAAAGGGAAAATAAAAGTAAGGGAAAAGTTAAAGAAAGACTGAAATAGTATGGCAGTTTGAAGACAATGGATGATATGAGATTGACAAGCAAGGTTTTTCATGTTGAATTTGAAAAAGGGGTAGAAGTAATATACGGAGAAACTATGACAGACGAAAGAGCAGAGAAGTGGGAAAGTTAGAAATGAAAGAAAGGAGAATGGAAAATGGGAAGAGTGATTTAAATATGATAATGATATGATGAAGGAGATAACTGGAAGTGTTTTTTCCTCCTTGTTAGTATTTTGTTGAGCATTATGCCATTTCGGAAAGTGAATAAAATTATTTGTTACATTTCGTTAAGACATTTAGACAGATGATTGGAAACACCAACATTTTATTCTTTTGATAGCTATTGATTTCCAAAAACATTTGCAGATGTAGTTAAATTCAAAGCGGACATTCACTTTACATGGTAATCACTGTAAATTGGTAGCGATTGTGTTTGCAATTTCTAAATGCGAAGTGCAGCAAATTCAACTTTACAAAAAACAGCTATATTTCAATACTTTTAGAAATAGTTTTTAGTTAACAAAACATTCACAATTCCTACAATTTTACATAATGGACGAACCACTTTATTTGCAAATAATACGGGGCCCTTCGCTGTCTTTCATACCACTGAGTTGCAACTGAAAATTTATTTTGGTTAAAAAAAAATTTTTGCGAAAACAAAACAACTGTGTGCACAAGTCTGTGTGGAACAACATTAGTTACAACACTCAGGCTACAATTTACCGTTTAAAATTATTTTTCCTGCACTGGTTATAATATAAATTAAACTAGGGCTTCGCGAACGCAATTTGTGATGCGTTGAAGATGAGCGTAGCGGTTTGTAAAAAGCGCATAAAAAGACAAAGGCAAAAAAATCTATAAAAATCATGGAGCAGCAAGCCGAACCATTGCTTTCTCAAAAATTCTGATCACTTGACAATGTAAACGATTCTGACCTTTCTTTGTCTCTGTTCGAGCTATCGGGTAGCGGAAGTAAGCTCATTTTGAGATCATTGAGCAATGTGCATGTAAATACATAGATGTAACTCATGCCCAAGGGTTTTTGTTAGGTTGGTGATATATTTATGCCACGGACTTACTTTTAAAAGCTTGCATGCACGAAATTGACAACATTTATAATATGTGACAAATCTTGAAGTCAACTTCAAGTCAAGAAATCTGGTGTGATATTTTGATTTGGTTTCGATGGTTTCTGAAGACAACAATTGAAATTGGGAAAATTTTAAAACAATACGCACTTTTAAATAAATTTTCGTACTTTTCCAACCTTTCTCAATTGCCGAATATTGCTATTTTTTCTGCTTTGAAGGGAAGAGGTGTGGCGTATTTTCTTGAAAAACGCAGGGGGTCTAAGTTGAGAACAAAAGTAGACACCCTGAAAATTTCATCGCAATCGTCGCAGGCGTTTGGCCTGTAGAGCGCGCACAAACACACATGCAAACAAAAACACACACACACACACACACACACACAAGTGCTTTTATTTTTTAGCAGTAGTGAAATTGATGATTTCGCTTCGCTCGCTTCGCTCGCTACGCTCATCAATGATTCTTGTGGAGTTTATTGTCTCTTTCCAAGTAGATTCTTTAGACGCTGCATAGCACCATGTAGTAAGAGTACGCGGAGTTCACCACCTTCACAGACGTCAAACGAATGCAATTAGTAACGAAAGGGAGTCGGATTTTTTTTTTGTTAGGTTAGGTTAGGTTAGGTTAGGTAGGATTCGAATAGCTTCAAAAAATGTTTATCTACGAACTATTAAGTACTAGGGCGAACGCAATTTGTGTTGCGTTGAAGATGAGCGTAGCGGTTTGTATGTAGCGCAAAAAAAGATTAAGGCAAGAAGCCTATGCAAATCATGGAGCAGCAAGCCGGACCAATGCTTTCTCAAAAATTCTGATCACTTAAAAATGTAAACGATTCTGACATTTCTTTGTTTCTGTCCGAGCTGTCGGGTAGCGGAAATATGCTCATTTTGAGATCATGGAGCAATGTACATGTTCATACATAGATGTACCTAACTCATGCCCAAGGGTTTTTATTGGGTTTTATTGGGTTGGTTTTTATTTAAACGATTCTGACCTTTCTTTGTTTCTATCTGAGCTGTCGGGTAGCGGAAATATGCTCATTTTGAGATCATGGAGCAATGTACATGTTCATACATAGATGTACCTAACTCATGCCCAAGGGTTTTTATTGGGTTTTATTGGGTTGGTTTTTATTTAAACGATTCTGACCTTTCTTTGTTTCTATCTGAGCTGTCGGGTAGCGGAAATATGCTCATTTTGAGATCATTGAGCATTGTGCATGTTAATACATAGATGTATTATATGCCCAAGGGTTTTTATTGGGTTTTATTGGGTTGGTTTTTATTGGGAAAAAACTGGTGTGATGTTTCGATTTGGTTTCGATGGTTTCTATAGGCAAATCGAAATTGGGAACATTTGAAAAAAAATACGTACTTTTAAATAAATTTCCGTACTTTTCCAAACATGCCCAATTGTCGAATTTTGCTCTTTTTTCTGCTTTGAAAGTGAAGGGTGTGGAGGATTTTCTTGAAAAAGGCAGGGGGTCTAAGTTGAGAACAAAAGTAGACACCCTGAAAATTTCATCCCACTCGAAGCAGGCGTTTGGCCTGTAGAGCGCGCGCAAACACACATGCAAAAAAAAAAAAAAAAAAAAAAAAAAACATACAAACAAACAAACACCAAGTGTTTTTTTTAGCAGTAGTGAAATTGATGATTTCGCTTCGCTCGCTTCGCTCGCTACGCTCATCAATTAAGAAAAGCCCAAAATAAAATACCTAACAACCTACAAAATTATCCAGTCTTTAAAAAAAATATGAGTCATTTTTGTGTTGTGATAATGTATGCTTCAAATTAGGAATAACTGCCTGAAAGTACTTTTTAAAAGGTTAAAATTTTTTTTTGAAATCTTCTGCGAGCATAATCATATTAATTTAGAAAATTCTTACATTTTTTAAAAGCCTGATAAATTACCGATGGGCTAGCTATTTTGTTTAGTGATGTTACTGATAGTTTGTCTGAAAAAAATTGTAGCTATAAGTTTGTTTTCAAAAATGTGATTTTAATTTTTTTGATAGATCTCACTAAAGTGTTGGGTTTTTTGTAAAAATTGCACTTTAAGTGCCCTGTATAAGTCTTAATTTTTTTTATTATTACTAGGGCGAACGCAATTTGTGTTGCGTTGAAGATGAGCGTAGCGGTTTGTTAATTGCGCATAAAAAGATTGAGGCAAAAAGCCTAAATCATGGAGCAGCAAGCCGGACCATAGCTTTTTCGAAAATTCTGATCACTAGAAATTGAAGCGATTCTGGCCTTTCTTTGTTTCTGTCCGAGCTGTAGGGTAGCGGAAATATGCTCATTTTGAGGTCATAAAGCAATGTGCATGTTAATACATAGATGTAACTCATGCCCAAGGGTTTTTATTGGGTTTTATAGGGTTGGTTTTTATTGGGAAAAATCTGGTGTGATGTTTTGATTTGGTTTCGATGGTTTCTAAAGGCAAATCGAAATTGGGAACATTTGAAAAAAATACGCACTTTTAAATAAATTTCCGTACTTTTCCAAACTTGCCCAATTTTCGAATTTTGCTCTTTTTTCTGCTTTGAAAGTGAAGGGTGTGGAGGATTTTCTTGAAAAACGCAGGGGGTCTAAGTTGAGAACAAAAGTAGACACCCTGAAAATTTCATCCCACTCGAAGCAGGCGTTTGGCCTGTAGAGCGCGCGCAAACACACATACAAAAAAACAAAAAAACAAACACACACCAAGTGTTTTTTTTAGCAGTAGTGAAATTGATGATTTCGCTTCGCTCGCTTCGCTCGCTACGCTCATCAATAAATGAAGCAAATTATTGTTTTACAAAAATATTTGTAACATGTTTTGTTCAACAATTTAGAAAATTGACACCTGGGAAAGGATATACACACAGTTACAAGAATTACGGACCTACTAACTACAAAGTGTAAACTAAAAATTATTGTGTCACTATCCCAACACAACCAGTACATTTAGTGCAACCAGAAAAGATGGGATATTGTAAGTACTTACATTCTGAAATGTCTCCATCGACAACGGAATAAACCCGGCAGCTTTGATGACTACAGGCTGGCTGGTCATTGACATCATTAGACGAATCGATTTCTTGAAGCTCTCGCTACAATCTTCCCAGCCAGAGCCGTAGATTGATTCTTGGATCTGCTCGGTCTGGAAATCATACTTAACTATGGCGCATAAAGCTATAATAGTTACAATTATAGCTCGACTGTCACCCTTGATAAAGTAACTAGCATGCTACGAAACGTCGGGAAACCAGTTAGACTTTCCATTTAGCATTCAAATCACAGTTTGAAATAGTTTTTTCAAATCAACAGTTGTTTCTTTCAATAATTCAACTAAGACTTAATATCGATGAAGTCAAATTGCGTTCGCGAAGCCATTGTATTGTAAACTGACACTGTGTTTGTCTGTGTGTTACTTTTTTTGGGATAGTGAAATCCAAGATTTTATTTCGCTCGCTACGCCAACTAGTTAATTTGCAATGCATTTTTTTTCCATTTTACCTCTGTGGTTACTTGCTGCGCTAGATGGCAAGTTACTCCCAAAATTAAATAATATGCGGCAACCATTCCAAAATGAATTAACTGAAACACGCTTCCAGAATTCTGCAATGTAAAAAGAAACTTAAATAGATCCCTTAAAATACAAAAGTACTGAAACAATCTTGTTTTACTGGCAGCTACTTACCATAGATTGAGAAGTCAAAATTGAAGCACTCTGAACAAAACCAACTACTATCCCAGCACTCGCACAGGGATTTAAATACGCCTCACACTTGGAAATGAAGCTGGAATTCAAGATTGGTTATTGAATATACAGTATAATAAGTTGAACAATGAATATGTAAATGATTTCAAGGCTTTAAATTATTATTTATATGACTACAAAGGGGTGTAATACGAAGTGTTTGATCAATAACATACTTTAAAATCAAGTTATGATGTTCGATACATTCTTTAAGTACGATCAGCATTTTTCTTTCAACATTTTCTTCGTGACTCTCAAACACCAATTCGTTCGTGTTGTTTAAAAGAGCATCAGTGGCAAATGCATTAATGATACAATCTACGAAAAGTTGAAATCAAAAACGTAGGAGTAATTAATGTGTATTGAACAGTTTAAAAATTATTTAACTTTAGTAATCGATCGTTATTTTCCCAACCTTGCCGTGGGCCAAAAAATGTCAAGCCGGCTTTGTATTCGTCTTCATGCCTTTCTTGACTAAGCTGAGGTGAAGCTTTTGGAGCTTCAGCTTCACTTTCTTGGCGTACAGCTTCCTCTGCCGCTGAACGCAGATTGCTAAGCTTGTAGTTGAGCATCTTGAGCTTGCCATTCATGTTAATAAACATGCATACAGCCAGCAAATCGAATGCAAGTACCATGAAAATAACTTGACCAACGTTCAGGGCGAATGAAATATAGAATAGATGGAAACCGACTGGGTTCTTCACGTCAAACGGGAAAACGATTCTGCAAACGTTAACACTTTTAATGTTTACACACTTTTTCAAGACTTGAGATTTGCGAATTAGCTGCTGTTTAATCCAGTCTACCCAATGACCACTGGACCTCAGAAAGACTCATACCCTTTGAAACATACGGTTAATGGTCACCTTGGTTTAGCTAGCCTTCAATATGCATTGGAAAATTAATTTTACATTTGGGTCAAAATACTTTGTTTCCTTTCCGCCACCCCCCCCCCCCCCCCCCATTCTATTCATGCTACGGCGAAGACATAAAGTTTTACCAATTTAAAAGCGAAGAAATATGTTGTTGATGAGCCTAGCGAGCGACGCGAAATAATCAATTTCACTACTGCAAAAAAAACACTTGTGTGTTTGTTTGTTTTTTTGTTTGTTTGTTTGTATGTGTGTTTGAGCGCGCTCTACAGACCAAACGGCTGATTCAATTGCGATTATATTTTCAGGGTGTCTACTTTTGTTCCCAACTCCGTTTTTTCAAACTGCGTTTTTCAAGAGAATCCTCAATACCCCTCCCCTTCAAAGCAGAAAAAAGAGCAACATTCGAAAATTGAGAAAGTTTGGAAAAGTACGGAAATTTATTTGAAAGTGCTTATTTTTTCAAAATTTTCCCAATTTCAAATATTGTTCTTCGGATCCATCGAAACCACATCGAAACATCACACCAGCTTCGTTGGCTTCAAGTTCGTAATATATTTTGTCAATTTCGTGCAAGCAAGTTATTGAAAGTAAATCCGTGATGGAAATAAATCTCGAAGGGTTTTTGATGAGCGTAGCGAGCGAAGCGACATCTTCAATTTCACTAAGTGGTAGAAAAAAACACTTGTGTGCGTTTGTTTCTTTATTTGTAAGTGTGTTTGCGCGCGCTCTACAGACCAAACGCCTACGTCGATTGCGATGAAATTTTTAGGTTCTTAACTTGGTACCGCTGCGCCAATACGCTCATCTTCAACGCGAACACTTTGGCAGCCTTTCCT
The DNA here is from genome assembly GCA_921293005.1 of Nemoura dubitans. NCBI lineage: Eukaryota > Metazoa > Arthropoda > Insecta > Plecoptera > Nemouridae > Nemoura > Nemoura dubitans. Next base: position 10,748,335 of record OV121078.1, on the reverse strand, counting down.
AGTTACTAGGGCTTCGCGAACGCAATTATTGTTGCGTTGAAGATGAGTTTAGCGGTTTGTAGAGCAGATTAAAAGGTGATGGTAGAAGGATGGTAGAAGACCTACCTACTACGAAAACCACGGAGCACCATGCCAGATCATTGCTTTCTCGAAATTTCCGATCACTTAAAATTTTTAGACGATTCTGACGTTCCTTTGTTTCTCTCAGGGCTGTCAGATAATGAAAACATGCAGACTATGAACTTATTGAGTAATTATAACGTAAATACATACGATATAACTTATGCCCAAGGGTACATATTAAATTAGGTACCTATACATTTCTGACACGGATTATTTTACATACTTCCATAAACGAAATTGACTTAACTTCTAATAACTGTCAAATCTTTGCCTTGGCCAAACTTGGAGTCAACAAAGCTGGTAACCAAGGCAACGAAGGAAACCTGACTATTTTTGAATCAAGCGTCAAATCACGAAAAATACACTAAAAAAATGCGAATAGAACCAATTGGAAAGTCCTACCGACCTCAGATTTTCAGGCATAATAAATATGTATAAGGTCGACATGTTTATTATGCCTGAAAATCTGGGGTCGGTAGGACTTTCCAATTGGGTTTTATTCGAGATTTACAGAGATTTGAGATTTACAGTCATTCTAATTTTTTTTAAATCGAAAAATTTCGCAAAAACTGATTTATTAATACATTTCCAGACCAATCTTTTCCAAAATCGTGGAGGATCTAAATTCAAAACAAAGGTAGGTCCTCTGAAATTTTCATCGATATAGGTTCAGGCATTTGGTATGTACAGCACGCGCAAATACACATACAAAAAAAATATATACATACACAAGTTACTTTTTTTTGGGGTATTGAAATGAAAGATTTCGCTCCGCTTTCTTCGCTCGCTACGCTCATCAAAAACAATCGAAAAAGTGATTATGATCTCCTAATAGTACTTCGTTTTTCTGCAATATACCCTATTATTTTGATCCTTACTTCCATGGTTTGGCCTTGCACTGTGTGAACATGTTACTATTTAAAAAACAAATACCTAGGGCTTCGCGAACAGAATTTGTGTTGCGTTGAAGATGAGCGTAGCGGTTTGTATATAGCGCATAAAAAGAATGACGCAAAAAGCCTATGAAAATCATGGAGAAGCAAGCCGGACCATTGCTTTCTCAAAAATTCTGATCACTTGAAAATGTAAACAATTCTGACCTTTCTTTGTTTCTGTCCGAGCTGTGGGGTGGCGGAAATATGTTCATTTTGAGATCATTGAGCATTGTGCATGTAAATACATAGATGTAATGTAACTCATGCCCAAGGGTTTTTATTGGGTTGGAGATTTATTTCTGCCGCGGACTTACTTTCAAAGACTTGCATGCACGAAATTGACAAAATTTCTAATATCTGTCAAATCTTGATGTCAACTTCAAGTCAAAAAATCTGGTGTGATGTTTCGATTTGGTTTCGATGGTTTCTAAAGACAACAATGGAAATTGGGAAAATTTGAAAAAAATTCGCACTTTTAAATAAATTTCCGTACTTTTTCAAACTCTCTCAACTGTCGAATATTGCTCTTTTTTCTGCATTGCAGGGAAGAGGTATGGAACATTTTCTTGAAAAACGCAGGGGGCTAAATTGAGAACAAAAGTAGGCACCCTGAATTTTCCATCACAATCGAAGCAGGCGTTTGGCCTGTAGAGCGCGCGCAAACACACATAAAAAACTTTTTAGCAGTAGTGAAATTGATGATTTCGCTTCGTTCTCTTCGCTCATAATTTTATGATCCTTGATTTTCGACTTGTTTCCAATGAAACAAGTTTGTGAACGCACTTGAAAAAACGTGCAGGTCTACATGGTTACCTTAGCAGTAATCTGTAAATTGCTTATTATAAGCGATAAACTAAAACCGTTATCTGAAAACCTATAGCAGAAAACCTTTATCACTAGGGCGAACGCAATTTGTGTTGCGTTGAAGATGAGCGTAGCGGTTTGTATATAGCGCAAAAAAAGATTGAGGCAAAAAGCCTAAATCATGGAGCAGCAAGCCGGACGATTGCTTTCTCAAAGATTCTGATCACTTGAAAATGTAAACGATTCTTACCTTTCTTTGTTTCTGTCCGAGCTGTCGGGTAGCGGAAATATGCTCATTTTGAGATCATTGAGCATTGTGCATGTTAATACATAGATGTAACTCATGCCCAAGGGTTTTTATTGGGTTTTATTGGGTTGGTTTTTATTGGGAAAAATCTAGTGTGATGTTTCGATTTGGTTTCGATGGTTTCTAAAGGCAAATCGAAATTGGGAACATTTGAATAAAATACGCACTTTTACATAAATTTTCGTACTTTTCCAAACTTGCCCAATTGTCGAATTTTGCTCTTTTTTCTGCTTTGAAAGTGAAGGGTGTGGAGGATTTACTTGAAAAACGCAGGGGGTCTAAGCTGAGAACAAAAGAAGACACCATGAAAATTTCATCCCACTCGAAGCAGGCGTTTGGCCTGTAGAGCGCGCGCAAACACACATACAAAAAAAAAAACAAAACAAAACAAACAAACAAACAAACAAACAAACAAACACACACCAAGTGTTTTTTTTAGCAGTAGTGAAATTGATGATTTCGCTTCGCTCGCTTCGCTCGTTACGCTCATCAATAAACAAACCGATAGTAACCTTTGGCCGTGCTTACTTTAGTCGTTGTTCAATTTCTGTCTCATTGTAAATTTCTTTGAGAAGAAGTAATGTGAGGATGGCAACTGGTAACAAAAAAACTCGAGGAATGGTGACAGACCAAAAATGACACTTATTTTTTATGTTTTCGTCAATCTTCTTCGTGCCTTCGTCGCTTGGTCCTTGATTCTCATCGATATTTCGTAATAACCGGACCAATTCGGTCAGGCTATCGTTTTGCAGCACAAAAGTTAAGTATATCGTTGCTCCCATAATCGTACCAATCGCGTTTCCCATACCTTCTGAGATTTCAGAAAAGTTGTCGACATTTTGGTACACGTACAGTGGCGTACCGTACAGGCCTCCGTAAATCGCCAGGGCACCCATGTTGTGCACTAGCACTTGCCTCAAGTAAAAGGCAGCCCCCTTGCTCTCATTTCTGTCAATCCAGTAACCTGGTACAAAAAATTTGTTTTAAATGTAATACATTAAATTTAATTCCTTTTAAAGACATCATAGAGAGTACCAAGCAGCTTATACATGCGTAGATGGAAGAAATCACGTAAAATGTGTCCGTGAATGCGTCCACTAAATTTCGTTCGGTTCCTGGAAATAACCTAATTGCTGCATTTTTTAAAGCATTTTCACCGATCAATATAAATTTAACAGTGATTTGTGTAGCAAAAATTAAATTCTAAACTCCATTTCACTTTAAGAAAGAGAGTAGATTTGCATCATCCTCGAGGTCGTAATGCTGCCGGACACGAACAAGATTTTCAAAACTGGTTTAGCCTTATGTCGTGCTCAAGACATGGCTGGTAAGTTTTTTAAACTCTTAGCCCATGTCTAGCAGCAGAAGATGCAAATCCACTCTCCTTTTTATCATGAAATGTAGTTTCAGTAAAGAAATGTATTTGTATCAGCCTAATTATTTACCTGAAAATTTCAGCATCTTCAAGTTCTCTTGGAGGGTACTCATGATACCTGGTGTTGCCTTAAGAACCGCGAAAACCGTTATGATTTTGTCAATTTGGACTACAACAAACTGGATTATTCTGTTTCGGTATTAGATACATTTTTGCTCGGTTAAATCATTTTGAATAATTTATTGGAAAAATCCATGCAATACGTTCTAAGAGGTTTACACCTTTCATCAACCTTAGTGTTAATGTATAATATATATAAACACAAATAAGTAACTTCTTAATTTCATTTTCAGAAATACTAGAAACACAACGTTACGTTGCTAGCTGGGCTGCTAGGAGTTTCTAACCAAAAAAAGAGCATGCTTTATTAACTATCAGTTTCCGCTGCCTTACGACTGCGTTAGGTATCGCGTGATAAGAAAAATTATATTTTCCAACTCATGCCTCAAAGTGGCGCGGTCACAACACAACAACCACCAAAGAATAAAGCGTACTTACTTTCATAAACAAGGGCGAACGCAATTCGTGTTGCGTTAAAGATGAGCGTAGCGGTTTGTATTTGGCGCAAAAAAAGGTTGCGGCAAAAAGCATATGAAAATCATGGAGCAGCAAGCAGGACCATTGCTTTCTCAAAATTTCTGATCACTTGAAAGTGTAAACGATTCTGACCTTTCTTTGTTTCTGTCCGAACTGTCGGGTAGCGGAAATATGCTCATTTTGAGATCAATGAGCAATGTGCATGTAAATACATAGATGTAACTCATGCCCAAGGGTTTTTATTGGGTTTTATTTGGTTGGTTTTTATTGGGCAAAATCTAGTGTGATGTTTCGATTTGGTTTCGATGGTTTCTAAAAGCAAATCGAAATTGGTAACATTTGAATAAAATACGCACTTTTACATAAATTTCCGTACTTTTCCAAACTTGCCCAATTGTCGAATTTTGCTCTTTTTCTGCTTTAAAAGTGAAGGGTGTGAAGGATTTTCTTGAAAAACGCAGGGGGTCTAAGTTGAGAACAAAAGTAGACACCCTGAAAATTTCATCCCACTCGAAGCAGGCGTTTGGCCTGTAGAGCGCGCGCAAACACACATACAAAAAAAAAAAAAAAAACAAACAAACAAACAAACACATACCAAATGTTTTTTTAGCAGTAGTCAAATTGATGATTTCCCTTCGCTCCCTTCGCTCGCTACGCTCATCAAAAACAAAAAAGAAAACATTATAATACTAGGGCGAACGCAATTTGTGTTGCGTTGAAGATGAGCGTAGCGGTTTGTATATAGCGCATAAAAAGATTGAGGCAAAAAGCCTAAATCATGGAGCAGCAAGATGGACCATAGCTTTTTCGAAAATTCTGATCACTTGAAATTGTAAGCGATTCTGGCCTTTCTTTGTTTCTGTCCGAGCTGTAGGGTAGCGGAAATATGCTCATTTTGAGGTCATAAAGCAATGTGCATGTTAATACATAGATGTAACTCATGCCCAAGGGTTTTTATTGGGTTTTATTGGGTTGGTTTTTATTGGAAAAAATCTGGTGTGATGTTTCGATTTGGTTTCGATGGTTTCTAAAGGCAAAGCGAAATTGGGAACATTTGAAAAAAATACGCACTTTTAAATAAATTCCCTTACTTTTCCAAACATGCCCAATTGTCGACTGTTGCTCTTATTTCTGCTTTGATAGTGAAGGGTGTGGAGGATTTTCTTGAAAAACGCAGGGGGTCTAAGTTGAGAAAAAAGTAGACACCCTGAAAATTTCATCCCACTCCAAGCGCGCGTTTGGCCTGTAGAGCGCGCGCAAACACACATACAAAAAATACAAAAAAACAAAAAAACAAACAAACAAACACATACCAAGTGTTTTTTTTTAGCAGTAGTGAAATTGATGATTTCGCTTCACTCGCTTCGCTCGCTACGCTCATCAAAAATGTAATAAGATGATAGAAAATAACTAGGGCGAACGCAATTTGTGTTGCGTTGAAGATGAGCGTAGCGGTTTGTATATAGCGCAAAAAAGATTAAGGCAAGAAGCTTATGCAAATCATGGAGCAGCAAGCCGGACCAATGCTTTCTCAAAACTTCTGATCACTTGAAAATGTAAACGATTCTGACCTTTCTTTGTTTCTGTCTGAGCTGCCGGGTAGCGGAAATATGCTCATTTTGAGATCATTGATCATTGTGCATGTTAATACATAGATGTATTATATGCCCAAGGGTTTTTATTGTTTTTTTTGGGTTGGTTTTTATTGGCAAAAATCTGGTGTGATGTTTCGATTTGGTTTCGTTGGTTTCTATAGGCAAATCGAAATTGGTCACATTTAAAAAAAATACGTACTTTTAAATAAATTTCCGTACTTTTCCAAACATGCCCAATTGTCGAATTTTGCTCTTTTTTCTGCTTTGAAAGTGAAGGGTGTGGAGGATTGTGATATTTCTATCTTTATATTTATAATTAAATTTGTGAAAAATGCGCATTTTTAATAAATTCCTGTATTTTTCCAAATTTTCCCAATTTCAAAAATTGATTTTTTTTTGTTTTATTTGAAGGGGAGTGGTAAGGATTTTTTTGAAAAAGGCAGGGGGTCTAAGTTGAGAACAAAAGTAGACACCCTGAAAATTTCATCCCACTCGAAGCAGGCGTTTGGCCTGTCGAGCGCGCGCAAACACACATACAAAAAAAAAAAAAAAAAAAAAAAAAAAACACACACCAAGTGTTTTTTTTAGCAGTAGTGAAATTGTTGATTTCGCTTCGCTAGCTTCGCTCGCTACGCTCATCAATAACTTGGGCTTCGCGAACGCAATTTTTGTTGCGTAGAAGATGGGCGTAGCGGTTTGTATATATAGTGGATAAAACGATTGAGGCCAAAAGCCCATGAAAATCATGGAGCAGCAAGCCGGACCATTGCTTTCTCAAAAACTCTGATCACTCGAAATGTAAACGATGCTGACCTTTTTTTGTTTCTGTCCGAGCTGTCGGGTAGCGGAAATATGCTCATTTTGAGGTCATTGAGCAATGTGTATGTAAATACATGGATGTAACTCATGCCCTCGGGTTTTTATTTGGTTGGATACTTATTTCTGCCGCGGACTTACTTTCAAAGACTTGCATGCACGAAATTGAAAAAATTTATAATATCATTCAAATCTTTTAGTCAACATCAAGTCAACAAATCTGGTACGATGTATCGATTTGGTTTCGATGGTTTCTAAAGGCAACAATCGAAATTGGGAAAATTTTCAAAAAATACTAACTTTTAAATAAATGTCAGTACTTTTCCAAACTTTCCCAACTGACGAATATTGCTCTTTTTTCTGCATTTCAGGTAAGAGGTATGGAGGACTAGAACAAAAGTAGACACCCTGAAAATTTCATCGCAATCGACGCAGGCGTTTGGCCTGTAGAGCGCGCACAAACACACATACAAACAAACAAACAAACGAACAAAAAAAAACATACACAAGTGCCTTTTTTAGCAGTAGTGAAACTGATGATTTCGCTTCACTCATTTATTACTCAACTAGGGCTTCGCGAACGCAATTTGTGTTGCGTTGAAGATGAGCGTAGCGGTTTGTATAATATAGCGCGTAAATAGATTGAGGCAAAAAACCTATATGAAAATCATGGAGCAGCAAGCCGGACCTCTGCTTTCTCAAAAATTCTGATCACTTCAAAATGTACACGATTCTGACCTTTCTTTGTTTCTGTCCGAGCTGTCGGGTAGCGGAAATATGCTCATTTTGAGGTCATAAAGCAATGTGCATGTTAATACATAGATGTAACTCATGCCCAAGGGTTTTTATTGGGTTCAGGATATTTTTCTGCCGCGGATTTACTTTCAAAAACTTGCAAGCACGAAATTGACAGAATTTCTACTAGGGCTTCGCGAACGCAATTTGTGTTGCTTTGAAGATGAGCGTAGGTAGCGGTTTGTGTATAGCGGATTAAAAGGTGCAGGCAGCAGTCACAATAAAACCATGGAGCACCAAACCTGACCATTGCCTTCTCGAAAATTCTAATCACTTGAAAATGTATACGGATTCTGACGTTCCTTTGTTTCTCTTCGAGGTCAACAAAGCTGGTAACCAAGGAAACGAAGGAAACCGGACTCGTATTGAATCAGCTTTCAAATCACGAAAAAAACACCACAAAAATGCCAATAAAAATTAATTGGAAAAACCTACCGGACTAAGATATGCAGTCATGATAAATTTGTATGAGGTCAACATGTTTAGCAGTTTTGGTGAAGTTATGTTAAGAACTTTGAAATTTACGGGGGTTCAAAATTTTGAAAAATCGAAAAATTTTGTAAAAATTGATTTATATAACATTTACTAAACCGATCTTTTCCAAAAACGCAGGGGTCTAAGTTGAGAACAGAGGTAGGTACTCAGAAATTTTCATCCATATCGGTTCAGGCGTTTGGTCTGTAGAGCGCGCACAAACACAAAAAAAAAAAAAAAGTGACTTTTTTCTGGGGTAAGTGAAATTGAAGATTTCGCTCCGCTCGCTTCGCTCGCTACGCTCATCAAATATCTGTCAAATCTTGAAGTCGCATCTCCAAGTCAAAAAATCTGGTGTGATGTTTCGATTTGATCTTGATGGTTACTAAAGGCAACAATCGAAATTGGGAAAATTTGAAAAAAAACGAACTTTTCAATAACTTGGGCTTGGTGAACGCAATTTGTGATGCGTTGAAGATGAGCGTAGGTAGCGGTTTGTGTATAGCGGATTAAAAGGTGCAGGCAGCAGTCACAAGAAACCCATGGAGCACCAAACCTGACCATTGCCTACTCGAAAATTCTAATCACTTGAAAATGTATGCAGATTCTGACGTTCCTTTGTTTTTCTCCGAGGTCAACAAAGCTGGTAACCATGGAAACGAAGGAAACCGGACTCGTATTGAATCAGCCGTCAAATCACGAAAAAAACACCACAAAAATGCTAATAAAAACCAATTGGAAAAACCTACCGAACTAAGATTTGCAGGCATGATAAATATGTATAAGGTCAACATGTTTAGAAGTTTTGGTGAAGTTATGTTCAGAACTTTGAAATTTACGGGGGTTCAAAATTCTGAAAAAATCTAAAAATTTCGTAAAAATTGATTTATACTAGGGCTTCGCGAACGCAATTTGTGTTGCGTTGAAGATGAGCGTAGGTAGCGGTTTGTGTATAGCGGATTAAAAGGTGCTTGCAGCAGTCACAAGAAAACCATGGAGCACCAAACCTGACCATTGCCTTCTCGAAAATTCTAATCACTTGAAAATGTATGCGGATTCTGACGTTCCTTTGTTTCTCTTCGAGGTCAACAAAGCTGGTAACCAAGGAAACGAAGGAAACCGGACTCGTATTGAATCAGCAGTCAAATAACGAAAAAAACACCACAAAAATGCTAATAAAAACCAATTGGAAAAACCTACCGAAATAAGATTTGCAGGCATGATAAATATGTATAAGGTCAACAAGTTTAGAAGTTTTGGTGAAGTTATGTTCAGAACTTTGAAATTTACAGGGGTTCGAAGTTCGGAAAAAATCGAAAAATTTCGTAAAAATGTATTTATAAAACATTTACTGAACCGATCTTTTTCAAAAACGCAGGGGGTCTAAGTTGAGAACAGAGGTAGATACTCAGAAATTTTCATCCGTTTCGTTTCAGGCGTTCGGTCTGTAGAGCGCGCACAAACACAAAAAAAAAATAACAAAAAAAAAATAACATACACAAGTGACTTTTTTTTGGGGTAAGTGAAATTGAAGATTTCGCTCCGCTCGCTTCGCTCGCTACGCTCATCAAATATCCGTACTTTTCCAAACTTACCCAATTGTCAAATATTGCTATTTTTTCTGCTTTGAAAGTGAAGGGTATAGAGGGTTTTCTTGAAAAACGCATGGGGTCTAAGTTGTGAACAAAGGAAATTCTCATTCAATTCGTCGCAGGCGTTTGGTATGTGGAGCGCGCACAAACACACATACAAAAAAAACACACACACAAGTGCTTTTTTTAGCAGTAGTGAAATTGAAAAATTCGCTTCGCTCGCTACGCTCATCAATGAGTTCATCGTCTTTTTTTTTCGCCATCTGACAGCTCGGAGAGAAACAAAGGAACGTCAGAATCCGACCACATTTCCAATTTATCACAATTATACTAACCTTGGACAGTAATAACATTTTTAGCCAGATTTAACCACGGTGTTAAAAATGTGTGAGCAAACGACAGATAATATTGTTATTGTGTTCCTTTTTTTAAATACTTGATCTAAAAAGATTCTTTGGTTTCACTGCGATTCGATAATAATAATAATATAATAATAGTTTTTTATTCCATTTGATTACACGTACATAATATTGGAACGTCATTTTTTTAACCTAGATACATTTATAAATTCATCAACTGTATAAAAACAATGCTTTGTTAGGAATTTCTTAAGTATACTTGAAAATTATTTATCCTCTTTAAGGATTTGTATATTTTTTGGCAGTAAGTTTAATAATTTCACTCCCTTAGTTTCAGGACTTTTGTCATGCTTACATTCATAAAATTTATATTTACTAACACATCTTATTTTGGTAAAATCACTAGTTAAAATTTGTTGGTCAATAACATATAAAATAACATTATGAATGTATATGCATGCCAAGGGAAGTATGTTAAATTTTTTAAAAAGTGGTCGGCAAGAATCTTTATAAAATACACCTGCTGTTGTGATTGTAACTTGCATCAGCTAGGTATCGAACCGCTCCTTTCTGTAGGACAAAAAGTTTTTTTACATAGTGACTGAATATATAGAACATACATATTTAAGGAGTTTCCAAAGAATTCAAGTGTTCCTTCATCACTAACGTTCTATATATTGGCTATGATCAAACTTCACAAAACAACAATTCAAATGGCGGGGATTTAAAACTAGTTGTTCTCCACCTTTACGCCTTCATTTATATTTGTTGCAGTTCATCATAGGCGTGCACAGTGTCCCAGATTAGGTGGAGCCAAACAGAAATTACGGGGTTGGGGGGGGGGGGGGGGGTCTTGATGATAATGGTCAATTCTCAGAATATTATATATATATATATAGCCGAAAAAATACGCCAAGAGTCTTCAAGGATTATACAGTTTGCCAAACTGCCACCCAAAAACTTATCCCATGCTGAGTTCAATGCATTAAAAACCCTAAAAAATAACAAAGATGTAATCGTGCTACCGGCTGACAAAGGTAACGCTACTGTTATAATGGACGCAAATGAATACAATGAAAAAATTATGAGGTTACTTGAAGATCCAGCGTACAAACTTTCTAATGCAGACCCCACAGTTTATCTTGAAAAAACTACCAAAAAGATAATAGGAAACTCACCATTGGAACCGAGGGAACAAAACTACCTAATACCTCGTGAAAAGTCTTCTATGTGCCCAAAACTATATGGACTCCCAAAAATACACAAGACAGGTGCACCTTTACGACCAATAGTTTCAGCTATTGGTTCGCCAACTCAAGCTCTCGCCCGTTACGTGGCAAAACGATTACAACCATTTGCTGAAGAAGCATTTTCTTTTGTCAAAAACTCAGCTCACTTCTTGGAAAAAATAAAGACACTAGCTATCGAAGCGGACGATCTTCTCGTAAGTTTTGATATTGTCTCTCTGTTTACCAGAGTACCAACAGAAGAAGCTCTTGATATCATCAAAAAGAAATACTCTCCCCCAGCTTTCATACTAAACATGGCTAAGCATTGTCTATCAACAACCTACTTCACATTTGGGGGCCAAATTTACAGACAAATTGAAGGCGCACCAATGGGATCCCCTCTATCACCGGTAATTGCAAACCTGTTTCTCGAAGATTTTGAAACACGTGCTCTAGATGGGTTCGATCTTAAACCGAAATTATGGGTGCGATATGTAGATGACATATTTGTTGTTTGGCCTCACGGGAGAAATGAGTTAGACCGATTCCATAATTATCTTAATAACATCCACGAAAAAATAGATTTCACGGTAGAAATTGAAGACGAAAACCGCATTGCTTTCCTGGATGTTTTATTGATAAAAAAAGAAGATGGAACATTAGCACACAACGTGCACCGAAAGGTGACACACACAAACCGCTACCTACATGCATCCTCCCACCACCATCCCGCACAGATTAGCTCGATACCCAAAACATTGGTACATCGGTCAAGACAGCTAGCGGACAAGGAGCACATCGAGGAAGAGTTGACAACATTGAGGGAAGCTTTGTCTTTCAATGGCTACACTAAGTCAGCGATAGACAAAACTTTCAATTGGGTAACAAAAAGAGACCAACCCAAAGACACACCGGATGAAGACGAACATAGCTTAGCTTTCCTGCCATACGTAAAAGGTACAACAGATCGAATTGGACGCTTGTTGCGAAGACACAAGATAAAAACAATCTTCAAACCGGCCAGGAAAATCGGAGCTATGTTCGGCAAAGGAAAGGACTTGATTCCAAACGAATCCCAAGGAGTTTATGAAGTCCCATGTGGGTCGTGCAACAAAATTTATATTGGCCAAACCAACAGGAAGATAATGCATCGAATTCAAGAACACAAAGTAGCTGTCACGAATTCCTTGAAGACTTCAACGTTGGCACAGCATGCAGATCAATTTGGACACGTGGTGGACTTCAAAAACGCACGGACGGTGGCGAAAGAAGAGAAATTCTACCCGCGCATAATCAGAGAATCCATTGAGATAGAAAAGCGCCCCGACACAATGAACAAGAGAGATGACGCCAAACGACTGCCACCAGCCTGGAAACTGGCTCTTCTGCCATACAGGGTTACAGCCGCGTCCCAGAAATCATCATACGAGTCGAACACTGAATCGCCCATATACCATCCACCCACCCCTTCCCTGGGGCCTACAACACGAAGCAAGACAGCATCGAAACAGAATCGACCTTGACCTTCTCGCTATATGTTTCTTGTCAAAATGTTTTTTTTTTTTATAACTTTGGTTTGATTGTTGAGATCTCTGGTACCTTTTGTCCAATGTTTTGTTTTTTGTAGTTCATTGATTGACCCTTGAGAAAGACCAAACAATTTGGTCGAAACGTTGGGAAAATGAAAAATAAAACACCACAGTTTATCCAAAAGTCTTTTTTAAAAACTAATTGCGTATTTATGTATTTATGGGTTTGTGTATTTATAAATATTTATATAAATATTTTATAGTCAAAATCTATCATTTCAATAACCATTGCTGTGAAAATTGACACTTTCATATATATATATATATATAATATATAATATAATATATATATAATATATATATATATATATATATATATATATATATATATATATATATATATATATATATATATATATATATATATATATATATATATATATGAAAGTGTCAATTTTCACAGCAATGGTTATTTGAATGATATATATATATATATATATATATATATATATATATATATATATATATATATATATATATATATATGAAAGTGTCAATTTTCACAGCAATGGTTATTGAAATGATAGATTTTGACTATAAAATATTTATATAAATATTTATAAATACACAAACCCGGTGCTCCATTGAGGCCAATTGTTTCGGCCATTGGATCTCCTACTCAATCCCTCGCCAAATATGTAGCCAAAAGATTGCAGCCATATGCAGAAGAAGCTGAATCATATGTAAAGAACTCCCTTCATTTCTTAGATCGGATTAGAAACATCACCATTCCAAAAGATTACATAATGTTCAGTTTCGATATAATATCCTTGTTCACAAAAGTTCCAGTCGAAGAGAGTCTCCAAATCATTATGAATAAACATTCACCACCTCAGTTTCTTGTAGACCTAGCCCGACACTGCTTAAGTAATACTTATTTTACCTATGGAGGAAAAAAGTATAAACAAATTAAAGGAGCACCTATGGGGTCACCACTATCACCAGTGATTGCTAACCTTTTCCTCGAAGATCTGGAGACACGGGCCCTTGAAACCGCCCACCTTCAACCGAGTTTATGGCTCAGATATGTGGATGACACATTTGTTTTGTGGCCACATGGAAGAGAAGCCCTAGATTGGTTTCTGGACCACCTAAATAGCATACACCCCGAAATAGACTTCACAATGGAAATTGAAAACAACAACCGTCTTGCGTTTTTAGATGCTCTTATTATAAAACGAGAAGATGGGACCCTTTCACACACGGTTCACAGAAAAGCAACGCACACCAACCGCTACCTCCATGCTTCCTCACACCACCACCCTTCTCAGATAAGCTCCATACCAAAAACCTTGGTTCATCGCTCAAGACTTTTAACAGATAAAGAATACTTACAAGAAGAGCTTGTTAAACTTCGAAATGCTCTAAGCGACAATGGTTTCTCCAATTCTGAGATCAACCGAGCATACAAATGGACGCCAAAAAACACCGATGATAACTTGCAAGACGATACCACTGAAGATAAAAAAGCTCTCCTTCCTTACGTCAAAGGGGTAACAGACCGTATTGGAAGAATCCTTCGTAAAGAGAACATTTACTCCATCTACAAGCCACACAAGAAAATCGGCTCTCTCTTTACAAAAGGAAAAGACATCATCCCAAATGAATTGCAGGGAGTATATGAGGTACCATGTGGGTCATGCAACAAAACGTACATCGATCAAACTAACAGAAAAATCTCACAAAGAATACAAGAACACCAAGGAGCAGTCAAGAACTTCCATACGACCTCAACATTAGCTCAACATGTATGTAAAGAAGGGCATGTAATAGATTTCAAAGGTGCTAAAACCATTGCTGTCGAAGAACGCTTCGTCCCCCGCATTATCCGCGAAGCTATTGAAATTGAGCGTCGTGACAACACAATGAACAACAGAGACGACGGGAAGCGAATACCTCCACAGTGGAAACTTGCATTAGAAATGATTAAATTACCACCAAGAGACACAAGTAATACACAACCAAATGCATCGGCTTTGAATAGATCTGCCGTCAACATCGCAGCAACATGTCCCACGCCACAAAATCGCGGCCCAATTACCAGAAGCCGCTCTGAATTTAAAACTCAAGAACTCAAGGACAGAAGAATTTGTCCTCTTAATTCACCCTGATTTTATTTACCTAGGTGTTCTTTTCTATGTGTCAGTTTTATACTCTTTATTGTTTATGATCCAGTTTGCTATGACTTTTGACATTTGAGTAGTTTTGTTTTTGGTTTTTGTAGAAAGTAAGCTTTGGACCCTGAGGATGGACGGACAATCCGCCCGAAACGTTGGGAGAGTTAATAAAATATCTACACAGTTTAATTCAAAAAACTATCATTTCAATATATATATATATATATATATATATACTGAAAGTACAACCCATGCCCTCGCCCGCACTTCAAGAACGTGCATAGCACTGGCTCATCCTGCAATCATAATCTGATTCAACAGTCCATTGACAAGAACAAAAATATGGTACAGGTTTCCTTTTAGTGTAAGGACGTCATAAAATTATCTTTCATGTCTAATACATAATTGAAAATGTTGCACCATCTTCTCCGTACAACCCCTGCCCTCACCAGTACTACCACTACACGTGCGTAGCACGGACCATATTGCTAGTATAGACATATTTTACTAGATAAATATTTGTTATCTGTATCGTGAAATAAAGCGTTGTTTTGATTACCGCAGTATGCCTCACTTTTTACGCAATTCCGAGACAGAAATGCCTATATCTTTTGAATTAGTTGAGAAGGTTGTACTTTCTTGCCAGCAGTGTGTTTATCGAGATCTTTTCTTCCTTATTATGTTTTATTTCTTTTCTCACCGTACGAACTGTTGTATATAGAGAGAAAAGTGGATGAAAACACTGTTTTTGAAAATCCTTTGTTAAAGTATAGGGATATAGCCAAACTTGAACTTTGGTCTTTGCATATCTCAGAAGTTAGTTTAGACGTAGGTACCTCACTAAATTTTTCTATATTCATTGAGATGATACAATAATGAACCATTATGGAAAGTTTTAATATTCTGTAGGCAAGTTTCATACGACTAACGACTAACGACCGCGCCACTATATATTACTCAAAGAATCCAGAAGCTCTAGTTTGGCCTGTTGCATGTCTGAATACTTTGAATTTCACCGGAACAAATACACAAACAGAAACCTAAGAGTAGGTATTTATTATATTTATATTTATTTCACACTGCAAATTATACAAGTATAGGTGGCAGGTTCCTTAATAATAGTTTTAGCTTTCACTAAACAAAATTAAATATATACAAATCAAAATACAACATTCCAATCATAACCAACATTCTAAAAAAAAATTTTGAAACTCTTCACGCTCTTGTAATCTTCTTCAACTATTCCCTTTTCTAATCCATTCCATTCTCTTCCAGCTCTGTTCAGAAACGAATACTTTCCTATATCTTTCTTGGCAGTCTTCAACACTATTTTCCATTCATGATCCGTTCTGCATCTATTTCTCCGGTCAACCATCTTTACTTTTTTGCTTAACTCTTCCCAACCTCCATTTCCTCTCAGTACTCTGTAAAAACTGCTGAGTGTATCTATTTTCCTTCGTTTTTCCAAGGGTTCCCAACCCAATTCTTTAATCATGTCCGATGGTTTTTCAAAAATATTCTCCGTTCTTCCCTTTGAATTTGTTTTCTTCACTCTGCCAGTCACTCTTCTTGCCGCCATTCTCTGAACTTTCTCAATTTGCGTTATTTCATTTTTCTTGTACGGGTTCCATACTGATGCTCCATATTCGATTATCGGCCTGACTAATACCATACATATATATACATAATATACATACATATACATAATATAATATACAAGTTTAGAGCCAATGGCTTAGATAATTTGATATTCTGCTGTGAACACGGATTAAATAAAGTATACCGTAGTACAGCCTTTTAACTGAAGCAGTTATACACTAGACACTAAGTAAACGTTTCAAGAAACATCAAAGTATAAAAGTTCAACTTGTGTTTTGAATTTTTTAGACTTCAAAATATTTTGGAGCTGAAATTTGACCTATAAACTACTGCTTGTTGGATATCCTTTGATACTTTAAAGTACGAATTCAATTGCAACGGCGAAAATTTGAGTAAAATAGAATCTAAACGGACAAGGCGGCCATTAATAGGTCGCCGGTGGTGGAGGTGGGGGGGGGGGGGGGGGAGGCACTAACACGGACTGCGGCCGCGATTTGCTTGTGGTGGACGAAACATCTCATGGACGAAAAGTGTTTAGAACGAAAACTTTTTCTTGTTTTTCGAGGTTTTATATAAAACCTGAATCGCGTATACTTTCACAGCATGCTTCTGGATGTTGCCCGAACGCAACCGAATAAGTCCAAAGCTGCCCGGGACTGTCCGCGACAGTCCGGGACTGGTTCGGGCAAGACAAGCGAACACACTTATTGGACAACTTACCGCAACTTTAAGATAGGTAAGTGACAAAATATATCTGTATTACCGAATCAACCACCATTTAAGTCCATCTTAGCGCTTGCTTAGAGCGCCCACCAATATCCCCCCACCAATAAATAAAAAATCCTGGCACCGGCACTGGGATATGATGAAATATCCAGTTGTGTCATAAGGTTGATCCTTGATACGCATAGGCGAGTGACGCTGCTAAAACAACTTCAAAACCTCCAGAATCTACCCCCCCCCCCATCATGAGTGAATGATGGTCACCCATCCAATCTCTGAATCGGCGCAATGTTGCTTAACTTTGGCGGTCCAACGAGAACTGAATTTCAGACCAACTGATTAATAAAATATGGCAACAGTAAAGGAATGGGTTACAAAGACATAGTTTTATCAAATAAGATTATAGATAATTGACATCAAGGAAGCGTATACTACGCTTATACAATAATAATAAAATATATTTTATTCTGGGAACAATACATTACAAAATTAGAAAGATTTGTTATATAATACGTCATGTTTAACATCAAGTGATAGGAGTAACATACATTAGGTTGGTAAAAGGTTGGCAAATTCAATATATACATTCAAAGAAAATTTTCAATCAGTTCTTTACATGTGAATGATAATCATGTATTGAATAGGGGCATATTTTGCCCCTATAAGGATAGACGCGCAACCGCCCTATACCTGCCTTTATACCAAAACTTGTCAAATTGGACGCGTTCTTGATTGGGACCAAAAACCTCCTTGGTGCAAATTTCACATTGGAATCAAGGTAGCCCAGACCCCTTATTGGTAGAAAATACTTGAGATACGTTAATTGTTGCTATTTTCAGATACTATGAAATAAACTTGTCATTGGAACCAAATATACTTCCTTGATGCAAATTTCATACCGGAAGCTAGGTAGCCCGGACCCTTTTATTTTGGTAAGGGAAACACTTGTGATGCACTACAATTGTTGCCATTCCACTCCAGATCCGATGAATACCTTACTGCATTATTTCTGAGTACTTTTGCCTGTGGAAGAGCAGTCTTGCAAGTTGTCTGTTGGACTGTGCCAAGCGGTGACACATTTTCTAGACTGCTGATCGTCCCAATCAAGATGGCGTTCAATTTGACATGCTTTTCAGTACCCGGTTGCGGGTCTAGCCTTCAGTGTGTTCGTAAACTCCTTCTAATCCACCGAAAGCCTAGAAGTTGTTCGTGAACTCGGCACATCAGTGGGCGTGGCTAAATATTTTGTTGATGTGAAACCGTGCCGTGCCGTGCTTCTAGCCTTTGCTCGCCGAGCACAGGCGGAGGTGATGTGGCGGGAAAAAATATGAAATGGGAAATGACCTGTAATTTTGATGGTCAATGATAGTGAAATTTATATGCAGTTTGACGAAGAAACATACATAGAATTACCTTTCGGTAATTTTTCAAACTTTCTGCAGACATATAATTAACTAACTCAAAAATGATTTTGAGATTTTGAGGTTAGTTGTCAGCAGCCATGTTTTTTTTTGCCAGTGACGTAGTTCGGCTGCTCATCTGTTCGTAAACCTTCGATCATTCGTAAACAGAGGTGATTTTAGGCTCTACCACCACTTCCACCAGCAAATCAATTGGAAGTGATTTCGAACACACTGCTTATGTACCTTCCTTAGTCTATACGCTTCCTTGAAGTCAATGGATTAGATGACATATTAATACTGTTGTTTTATTTAAATTGTAATTTCCAGCATATTGAAGTATCTACCTAAATGATTTTTAATAAAATTGCCAGTAAGAAGCATGGCATTTTGTAAGTCATTATAATATTCAATTTTTATGTAATAAAAATATTATATACATTATTAATTTTTTATTTTAAGTTAAGCATAAATATAATATTGCTAGCATGGTTATAGTTAGCATATGCTACGTACAGGTATGTACTTACTAATAACCTACCCACGTTTCTCGTTCCGAAGGGTATACCACATTTTGAAAAGTAATAACTTATTATAGGTGTTATGTATATATTATGTAAATGATAAAATAACTGATAATAATATGTAGGCGTGGTGTTATCAACCTTGCATTTCATTGTGTACTTTTCTGTGGTACAGCTAGTATACGCATTTTTTGCCATGACTATCTAGGTATACGATAATATAGTATGGGGCACGATCACCATAAGTTAACAGCTAAAAGTAATACTTAAAAGATAGTTCTCACTCCTCGTGGTAAGTTTTTGTGAGAAAATGTAGGCAGAGGCAATCCAATTTTTGCCAGTTCAAGAGACGACATAGGTTCACCTAGAGAGCCTATGTGCCTATACGGTTAGAGAGTAGCGACGACATAGGTTCACCTAGAGAGCCTATGTGCCTATACGGTTAGAGAGTAGCGACGACATAGGTTCACCTAGAGAGCCTATGTGCCTATACGGTTAGAGAGTAGCGACGACATAGGTTCACCTAGAGAGCCTATGTGCCTATACGGTTAGAGAGTGGCCAACATCATAACACCTTTCTTCTGGTTGTTCGAATTCCAACTATACGGACGTCATGTTTTTACCAAGCTGATCACGAAGCACGTGGCAGTTGTCTATGAGTTTATCATTATCCTTTGCATATCTACGTGTGTAATCAATGGTTATGTAAGTTCGTAACGTATCAACTACTGCTGAACTCTGAAAGGGCTGTTGAATAGTTCAAGTTGGTAAAAACATTGCGACCATACGCAGAGATGGCCACTCTATAGCCGTATAGGCTCTTTAGGTTCACCATGAATGACAGAAACATGCCAATATACCATATCGAAATTTGAAACAGCCAGCCTTAAAATGTAGGCCTCTATTTACCTTATAGTATACCTCTCTAGGTAACAGGTGTAGTACCTACAGGTAGGTATGCCGTATGGTACGTCTCAGGCTCGGATGTCACAGCAAACCGGTTTTCAACAATGTCATAGCACCTGCCCAATGTCCCGAGGCGCTGATAAAAGAACATGAGACAGACTATAAGGTATCCCATTAAGGCTTAGCATAGGTAACTAAACTCTGGGTGTGTTTTTACGTTCTCTCCTTTATTCGTCGAGACTTCCATTGGGATATCTTCTTTCTCAATCGTCTAAAGTACTTCCCC
The DNA here is from genome assembly GCA_921293005.1 of Nemoura dubitans. Lineage (NCBI taxonomy): Eukaryota > Metazoa > Arthropoda > Insecta > Plecoptera > Nemouridae > Nemoura > Nemoura dubitans. Next base: position 10,728,190 of record OV121078.1, on the reverse strand, counting down.
AATTTCATTCTAATCACCAACTTTATCATTTTCATAATCGATTCCTTGTTGCTTTGGTTCTAGAATCTCAACTATTATCGCTTCTTTAACCTCTTTCTCTTCACCATTCTGTTTTGCTACGTCTCTCTCGTCAGCATCATCGTTTCCTTGCAGCTCAGGTTCTTGAATCTCAACTAATTTCGCTTCTTTAACCTCTTTCTCCTCACCGCCCTGTTCCGTGACGTTTTTCTCATCCGTAACATTCTCTTCCTGAAGACGCGAATACGAAAGCGTTTGCATAGTTTCCTTGACAACTTCTATTTTGACTCCATCCTCCCCTTTTACCTCCCCAAGATTAGTGTCAGGCCGCTCGACGACATGTTCCTCTTCCATGCACGAGTACGAAAGACATGCCAACTCCGTTGTCGGAGCGTCCTTCCTGGTTTCTTCCGGTTTCCTGTCTTCGGGCTTCCCGGATTGGCCACTTGTCATGTCTGCCAACGGGAAAGTGTCTACATCTGAAAGTTAGATAAAAGTCCTTTCCTTATTTTTATCTGTGAGCTGATGCAATATGTATAATTTCTTGACTCGAGTGACAACGTTAATTGGCCGGCCCCGCACTGAATTAAATCAGAACAGACCATTTAACACTGTGAGTGAGGTAAACACACGTGTAAATAAGTTAAGTGGCGTAAAAATTGTGAAACACTTTCTTTATCATTTAAATTTAAAGTCATCCCCCAAATAATGTATTGTTTTTGAAAATGACTGTGATAAACAAAAATAGATTATGGCGAATTTAACACACATGTATATGGGGCTGGACAGTTTAACTTCTATTGTGCGCCTTTCCTGTCTTATAGTTTCTGGCGCCTGATGCACCTTACAGTGATTGGCCTATTCGGTGGGGATACGTACACTAGCCTGCGTCCATTGTCAAGCTAAACCATTGTCAAATACTCACTCAAATGTGTGTATAACCTTATCAACTTACAGCAACTTTCTCTTACAAGCCGTCAAACTCCTATAATATTTTTTCGGTAAAGTTACGTTCTAGGCATAAGGTGTATGTAAGTGTACTTATTATGCAAAGCTATTATAGGTATTTTATAATAAAAATGGAAAACTGATGGCAGTAAAAATAAGCCTTACCTCCGCTGGTCATGGGAAGAACCGCAGATTTGTTCCTCCGGTAAAATATCAAAAAAACAACTACGCCGACAAAGAAACTGAATATCGATCCCAATCCAACAAATTTCGAAACTTTCTTCCACATGCAGGAGTCATCACGGTGACAATTATCCTGGCAATCGCCTGCGATCGTTAGGTAGTAACCGCCGTCGCATCGACAGCGGTTCCGTGCGACGCACTTTCCGTGCTGACATCCCCTTTGACAATGCGGTACGCACTTCTTCGCAGCGTCCATCACATGGCCCCGTTGGCATACGCACTTGTCGGGCGCGCCGCAATAACCGAAGACGCAGTTCTCCAAGCAAACTGCCACGCAGAGGTTGTTAGCATCGAGCTCATAGCCTTTTCCACAAACGCATTTCCCTTCAACGTCACAGTCGCCGTTGACGCAAGATTGGTGCTTGCATTTCTGGACACAGTTTCCGCCCGGGCTGATCTTCAAGGAACCTTCCTCGCACGTGCATTTCCCACGCGACGAACACTCTTCGTTGGATGCACACTCTGCACAAATCGGATCGCAAACGTAGTTTTCGTCAGGTGACTTCCGGTATCCGGTCTTGCACTCGCAATTGCCTTTCCCATCGCAATTGCCAGCACCGCATTGAGCCTCACATGCATTTTTACAATACATTGCGTCATCTACTGAAGGGCATGTGATATCAACGCATTGCTTCAGGCTATCTTTCTCATAGCCTTCCATGCAATTGCAAATACCCAGCTCAGTGCAGGTTCCACTTTCGCATCTGATCGTACATTGATCTGCACACAACTGCCTGTGAACTTCATCATCTTCATCCGTTGATGGACAGATAGCAATGCACGGGTCCTGTCCATCACCACTGTTCTCATATCCAGCATTGCAAACGCATGTACCATTAATGCACTTTCCATGTGCACATTGACATTCAACATAAGATGGCATTTGGGCAACGCAAGAATAATTCCCGTCGCTTACTAAGCCATTAAAGCATTTACATTCTCCCAAAGAGTTGCATGATCCATTAATACAATTATCTCGACATGATTGTGGAATGCAAACGCCATCTAGTACATCATCCTCCAAGTAGTTTTCGAGACAATTGCACATTCCTTGCTCATCGCATTTGCCATTCACACACGCGACAGTGGCATTTGTGCTTGTAGATTTGCAATGGCATCTACCTTCGACATCGCAAGCTCCGTGCCTGCATTGCTCCCAGCATGCCGTTGGTACGCACAATCCATTGCGTGGATCTTGCGTGTACTCTTGCTCGTTGCAAGTGCAATTGTTGGGAGCGGTGCAGATTTCATTATGCTTGCAATTGGTGCAATCAGGTAGGCATTGGGATGCGGCTGTTACGTTGTAGTTAACGAAGCAATTGCAGTTGGCTGTTTGGTCTGGTGGGCAATATCCTGACTTGCAGTTTGTTGAACAGGGTCGGGGACATTGTGGGGTGTTCACAAATGAGTAGCCCTTGCAGCAAATGCTGGCGGTCAATGTGACATTCTGGAAATGAAACGGGCATGGTCAAACATTTAATATATACAATGGAGCAAATTGTTGTGAGTTCAATGAAGAATTTTGTTTTTGTAACTTTGAGTTTTTAATATACCTATGCCTTACCATTTCAACTGTGTTTGTGATTCGCATGATTCCATCATTTGTATCACTTCTGATGTTACTGAAAATAAAAATATATTGTAGGATCATTTTCGCAAATTTGTAATCAATTAAAAAACGTAGCTGCATTTTTGCTGATACTTTTTCAATAAAAATGTACATTTTATACTTGTCGTTCCTCTAGCACTAGGTTTTAAAAATATATTTCAAGTTGAGTTTTTAATGCTGGTGAAGTCTCACCTTTTTTCCTATACTTTCCATATATTGTTACAGGAAAACAGTGATGCTTTTATTTAGCATCCTGAACCCAGTTTGAAATAGTATTTTTCGAATGGAACGATTATTATTGCTATGATTATTGTCAAGAAAACTGCCGTTATTTTATGAATTGTTTTTGGTTTTGAGTATTTGAAAAAAATACATACATTGTGCATATTTTCTCACTGGCGTTAAGTTGACCATTCGATTCTTGCATGACGCAAATGACAAGTGTGACGCAAAGGATTTTGTATCTGCGGATCAAAGCCATCCTCAAACCAACGAAAACGCCTCGATTCTGGTAAAGGTAGAGTTTGGCTTGAAGATCACCGTCAGGCAATATCCTAAACACTGGCGTCTTATTTGGCCGAGCCTCACGCACTGTCACTCAAACGCGTTCTTCACTTTACCGTTTATATCTAATCGTATTGACAGTTTTTTAATCAAGGGATGTGGTAAAAAAATTAGCATTTTCCTCATATGAGTGTAAACTTTAAAATAACTGCTACCTAAATTATTAACACGTTCGTTTCCTTGAAATGCTCAATCAAATAACAATCAACTAACACAAAACAACTATACCTAAATAAAAACTTTATAACACTAATAAATATTAATTCATCAAATAACAATAAGCAAATTATAGGTATTTGATAGTTGCTTGTACAAAACCCGTTAAGTTTATCATTATTTTTTAAAAGGCGATTTATTTTTTCATTTTGTTTAAATAAACATACGTCTTCTTCACATATCCATTTAGGTTATTTTTTTTTTATTTTTTTTTCCATCCTAATAATTCCTAAATTATTTGGTAACGTGGAATGTGCAGGCAGGGTTAAATAGGGGGGGGGGGGGGGGGGGGGACTGACATCGGCCATAAAACCTCACCCACCCAGAGAGGGACAGGAGACAAAATTGTGCACAAAAAATGTACGAAATTGATGGACAGAGTAATTTGTGTTTTGGAAAATCCCATCGCTGGCACCATAATAATAGAGAAATTATTTTCGGAAATTAACGGTAGGATGCAATATGTATTCTCAAGGACAATAAAATATAATAATTATTATTATTATCATTATCATCATTATTATTATCATCATTATTCTCATCATTTTGATCATCATTTTTATCATCATTATTATCATCATTATTATCATCATTACCATCATCATCATCATCATCATCATCATCGTCATCATTATCATCATCGTCATTATTATTATCATCGTCATCGTCATCATTATCATCATCGTCATCATTATCATAACCGTCAACATTATAATTGTCATCATCATTATCGTCATCGTCATTATCGTCATCATAATCATCATCATTATCATTATCATTATCATTATTATTACTAGGGCTTCGCAAACGCAATTTGTGTTGCGTTGAAGATGAGCGTAGCGGTTTGTATATAGCGCATAAAAAGATTGAGACAAAAAAGCGTGTGAGAATCATGTAGCAGGAAGCCGGACCATTGCTTTCTCAAAATTTCTGATCACATGAAAATGTAAACGATTGTGACCTTTCTTTGTTTCTGTCTGAGCTGTCAGGTAGCGGAAATATGCTCATTTTGAGATCATTGAGCAATGTGCATGTAAATACATCGATGTAACTCATGCCGAAGGGTTTTTGTTAGGTTGGAGATATATTTCTGCCGCGGACTTTTTTCAAAAACTTGCATGCTAGAAATTGACAAAGTTTCTAATATCTGTCAAATCTTGAAGTCAACTTGAAGTCAAAAAATCTGGTGTGATGTTTCAATTTGGTTTCGATGGTTTCTAAAGACAACAATCGAAATTGGGAAAATTTGAAAACAATACGAACTTTTAAATAAATTTCCTTACTTTTCCCAACTTTCCCAATTGTCATACCCTTCATAGAGTGAAGGGTATGGAGGATTTTCTTGAAAAACGCAGGGGGTCTAGGTTGAGAACAAGAGTAGACACTCTGTAAATTTCATCATAATCGACGCAGGCGTTTGGCCTGTAGAGCGCGCACAAACACACATACAAACAAACAAAAAAAAACACACACACAAGTGCTTTTTTTTATGCAGTAGTGAAATTGATGATTTCGCTTCGCTCGCTACGCTCATCAAAAATTGTTGTCATCTGAATACTTGTCCAATGGAGAGCCAGAAATGGCTATGTGCCCTTCTCGAGGAGGAAATAGCATGATAGAATACAGGGTAGAACTCAAGATCGAACCCAGCATCTCTCGAAATTTGCAGACTTCCGTCCGCTTATGTGCATTCGTGCAGTCCATTGGAATTCACTTTCGGGGACAACCGTTTTTGATATCGTATAATACTAGGGCTTCGCGAACGCAATTTGTGTTGCGTTGAAGATGAGCGTAGGTAGCGGATTGTATACAGCAGATAAAAAGGTGGAGGCCGAAGGCCTATGAAAACCATGAAGCACCAAGCCAGACCATTGCCCTCTCGAAAACTCTGATCACTCGAAATTTTAGGCGATTATTACATTCCTTTGTTTCTCTCTAAACCTGTCAGAGAGCTAAAATGTGCTTATTTTGAGCTAATTGAGTAATTTGAACATAATATATACATGAATGTGAATTACGCCCGTGGATTCTTATTATATTAGAGATAAATATCTAATGCGAACTTACTTCAATTACTTCCATAAATGAGAATTACTTATTTCTGATATATATATCTGTCAAATCATTGCCTTGGACAAACTTCAAGTCAACAAAGCTTGGTCACCAAGGTGACGAAGGAAATTGATTCAGGCGTGAAAAAGTACAGAAAATCACGAAAAAACACTACAAAAATGCTAATAACTACCAATTGGAAATACCTAGCGAACTTAGATTTGCAGGCATGATAAATATTTATAAGGTCAACATGGTTATAAGTTTTTGTGAAGTTATGTAAAGAACTTTAAAATTTACAGAGATTCAAAATTTTGAAAAAATCGAACAATTTCGTAAAAGTTGATTTCTTAAAATACTCTGAACCGATCTTTTCCAAAAACGCTGGTCGGAAAGGTGAAAGAGAGAGATGAGGTTATCATGAACTTGACCTCGCGTCTTAATCAACTCGAGCAGTACGGTCGTAATCGCAATATGGAGCTGGGTGAAGTGATCGAATTCGAAAACGAAAATCTGGAGAAAATCGTGGTCGCCGTCGCAGAAAAGATGGACATCAACCTGTCCCCCGAAGACATCGAAGCAGTCCACCGGCTGCCCGCCAAGAAGGACCGGATTCGGAGCATCATCGTGCAACTTAATTCGCGGAAAAAGCGCGACGAATTTATCTTGAAAAGAAATAAAGTGCGCATCACAAACGACGATACACTTCGGAACGGTAACAAATCTAAAGTTTATGTTAACGAAAACCTGACTCCCTTTTATAAGAATTTGTTATGGAAAGCCAAAAATGTTCAACGAGATAAGGGATACGAATTTGCGTGGTTCCGTTTCGGCAAAGTCCTCGTGCGTAAAGATGAGAGATCACCTGTGATCCGAATCAATCAGGAATGTGACTTAGACAAACTTGTATAATTAGGGCCCCTGTTTCAGTACTTAATTGACACACTGTTCAACGACTTGAAATATAAACATGGATAGCTTTGTTCATAGGGACGTTTTACCTCTTGTAAGTGAAATAGACACGGATGACGTTTGCCCTGCTTTAATCGCGCACATGGGCGATTCATTTAATGTCCTACCACTAAACATCAGGTCACTGAAGCTAAACTATGATCAATTTCTTGCATATGTTGAAAATATTATCTGCAAACTCGATATTATTATATTATGTGAAGTAAACATCAAAGATTACGAAAGACAACGTTTTGTGCTAAAATTTTTTTAAATGTATACTAACTTACGTTCATGCAAAAGAGGAGGTGGAATTTTAATTTTTGTAAGAGATAGAATAGATTTTGTTGTTGCACAATCAATTAATAACAGTTATGAGGGGATACATGGTATATTTACCCTAAATGGGTGCAAAACAAACTTGTTGGCAGTATATAGTCCACCTGGGAATAGTAACCCTAATTATTTTATAAACGATATAGATGATCTATTGTGCTCAGTTGATGGAAAACAGCAAGTGATTATCGCAGGTGACGTGAACCTAGACCTGAATGACGTCACAAATGCACATGTAAATTTATACAGAAATGTTATGGCTCGAAATGGAATGCGACGATGTATTTTCGGTGCGACGAGGGTCGAAATAAAAGCAACAAGAATGTCAAACACGTATTGACCATTCTCTTTTAATCTTATTTAAATTACGAAAGCTCGTAATTGGCTATTCATTTTATTATTATGTACACAAATTAGCCTCCCAAAAGTGTTGCCCATTCCGGGATTTGAACCCGGGTCCCCAACTTTCGCGGCTGGTGCTCTAACCGCTGAGCTAAATGGCCATTAAATTTGGGAGAAGTAATTTGCATACAGGGTGAGAATTGAATGTCCCCAGGGGGGTATGGTCCAGAGTCTACGAATACTCATAGTGGCTCTGGTACCGCGTGATGCTATACTGCAACCACATTTTACATTCAACCTCGAGTAACTCCAAATTAACGTTGGATGCGTTGAATTCTCTTTTAATCTTATTTAAATTACGAAAGCTCGTAATTGGCTATTCATTTTATTATTATGTACACAAATTAGCCTCCCAAAAGTGTTGCCCATTCCGGGATTTGAACCCGGGTCCCCAACTTTCGCGGCTGGTGCTCTAACCGCTGAGCTAAATGGCCATTAAATTTGGGAGAAGTAATTTGCATACAGGGTGAGAATTGAATGTCCCCAGGGGGGTATGGTCCAGAGTCTACGAATACTCATAGTGGCTCTGGTACCGCGTGATGCTATACTGCAACCACATTTTACATTCAACCTCGAGTAACTCCAAATTAACGTTGGATGCGTTGAATTCTCTTTTAATCTTATTTAAATTACGAAAGCTCGTAATTGGCTATTCATTTTATTATTATGTACACAAATTAGAATGTCCCCTGGGGACATTCAATTCTCACCCTGTATGCAAATTACTTCTCCCAAATTTAATGGCCATTTAGCTCAGCGGTTAGAGCACCAGCCGCGAAAGTTGGGGACCCGGGTTCAAATCCCGGAATGGGCAACACTTTTGGGAGGCTAATTTGTGTACATAATAATAAAACGTATTGACCATATTTATGCACGAGTGAAAAATGTAGGCGACGAAATCCACTCAGTAGTTTTTAGAACGAAAATATCTGACCATTACATTGTAACTGCGGGGATACGCAATAACAAACAAAAAACAGCAAAAGCTAAAGAGTCATTGAAAACGGAGAAGAAAATTATTAATGAATGAATCAGATCGATAGGATTAAAAAACATAAACTGGAACAGTTTAAAAGAATAAGATGACCCTTCTACGCTCTATGAAAATATTTGTAGACTTTTCTCAGCAGCTTATGAACTATTCGAAAAATCTGTTCTAATATCTAACACCTTAGCAAGAAATTGTAAGCCATGGGTCACTTTTAACATAAAACGCCAGATGAAAAAAATTGGGATAAGTTGAATAAAAAATGGAAAAACTCGGCAAACATTGAACACAGAAAGGCATACAACAAATGCAGGAATGATATTATTACACAATTCAAAAATGAGATATTACAAAAAATGTTTCAATGACTGCCAAAATGATAGGGCTGAAATCTGGAGAGTAATCAACGAAGTGATCGGCACAGTATCCTCGAGCACGCCCGATGAAGTGATTACAAAACACATGGCAAATATTTATGACCCTGATACTATTGTTGATTATTTCGTGGATTCTTTTCATGGTGAGGTACAGAATGTAAGCCATAACTGCTCGATAATAACTAGCCCGCAAATGCCAATGTTTGCAATGCAATCGATGATGCTGCGTAAAGCTACAGAAAGCTCTGTTAATGAGATAATTCTGCAATTAAATTCGAAAAAAGGACCTGGAATTGACGCAATTCGCGCTACGGACGTTTAGCAGCTATCGAAAAATATTTGCCCAGTGCTAACAAAATTAAGCAATTTAATAATAGAGACTGGAGTGATTCCCGACGCTTTGAAGCTGTCTGTAGTAAGACCTATTTATAAAGCAGGAGATCACAAAGAATTTAACAATTACAGGCCTATTGCGATCTTACCGGTAATCGAGAAAATCTTCGAGCGATTTATAGCGAATCAATTGACAAATTACTTAAACGAGTTCAATATTATTGACAAAAGACAATATGGCTTTCAAAAAAACAAGAGTACGGGCATGCTTCTTGCGGATTTTTCGGACAAGGTGTATGGAGCTCTAAATAAAAATTTGTACGCTGTCGTTATTTTTATAGATTTTTCGAAGGCATTCGACACCCTGTTGCACGATAGGCTACTCTCAGCTCTTGAAAACATTGGCATTCGTGGACCGGTGTTATCTCTATTTAAAAACTACTTATGCAATAGATATATGACTGTAAAATACCTCAATAAGTTTAGTAAATTGAAGAAATGCCAAACAAGTGTACCGCAGGGATCAATAATGGGTCCGATATTGTATTTAATATATGTAAACGAAATGCTTTCCAAAATTGTAAACAGTGATATATTTCTTTATGCTGATGACACCGCACTTCTCGCCATTCATAAAAATTTTGATGTGACAAACGAAATGATACAAAATGACTTCAATAGTTTATTAAAATGGTCACATGACAATGGTCTTTCAATTAATTGTAAAAAAACCAAAGTAATTGCAATTCAATCGCCTTTCAAGTTTCAAAAACGTATAGCCAATATAATTTACCATGACTTTGCTTGCCTCCATCTAAACTCCACTATCCGGCCTTCTGCTTCTTGTTATAAATATAACTGCACCCTTAAATTAGAAAATACGATCTCTCATACCTATCTTGGACTCCAAATTGATAGTCAATTTAAATGGGACAAACATATAGACGGCCTGTGCGGTAAACTGCGTTCATCAGTGTATAGCATAAGTATTTTAAAAAACTATGTTAATTTCAGCACAATAAAACCATCTATTTTGCTCTCGTAGAATCGCACATCCGATACGGCCTGCTTTCTTGGGGCCGTACTTCTTTAACATATCTACAGCAATTAAACAAAATTTTAGAAAAATGTTTCAATTTAATAATACCAATGCAAAATGTAAAATCCTTGGAGAAGGAAGAAGCTTGTTCTTTAATATACAACAACTACATTTTCTTTTTTATCTTTTGGCAAATTATTTCAAAAATGACCACAAAATTCAAAACAGTGCAAAGCATTCAACTAGAAATTGCGATAGGTTAATAATGCCAAATCATATTGTGATTTCATATGGTTATCAGCAAAGGAAATATTTGACACCTCATTATCTAAACAGTTTGCAACCTAGTTTAAAAAGTATAACCTCATTCTGCACTTTAAAGACGGAACTTAAAAATTGGATTAAAAACAATACCCTAATAGAATAATATGGTTTGAATTGTGCGCTGAGAATCTCATTTCGTTTTATTTGCATTATTTGCATATTAGTATTATTATTAGTATTGTGATATTTGTATTTGTGATATTGTATTGTGATCTATTAACAAATAGATATTTGTAATTTTACATTGTAAATACATGATATTATATACATAATTTATAATTATATGCTAAATTCTGCCTATTTGCTAAATTCTGCCAGACGCGTGTCCATAGACAATATGAAGAATTTATATTTTGTTTGTACGGGTGCCCTACGGACAAGCTCTTTGAGCTTTGTGGGGCACCGCGTATAAATTGTATTTCAATTAAATAAAAAAAAATATATATATATATATATATATATATATATATATATATATATATATATATATATATATATATATATATATATATATATATATATATATTATTATTATTATTATTATTATTATTATTATTATTATTATTATTATTATTATTATTATTTTTTTTTTATTATTTTGGTCACAATCACTGCACTGGCCCCGGTACACATATTCCATGTCGTGCTGAAGATTATAATATGCGCAATGTTTACTCCCACTGCATATAGTATAGAGGTTACAGCTTATTATTGATACGTATTACCTATTGTTAATGTCATTATGACATTATTAGAAATCATATTTGTCATTCATATTTATTTACCAAGATAGTTATACTGGTTTTCAACTTCGTAAATCATTTGCCATAAATTCTTTATGGAAAATATCATATCGTATCGGTGGACCGCGTCTAGCGACATAATATATATTTCAAATTCTCTTTTCCGCTCTGACAGCGCTTGGCTAGCTGATACTGCGTGACATAGTTAGTTCAAAGTTACTTGGCAAGTTTCTCAGTACAGTGTGAGCAATATAGGCAATCACTTGTTACATTTAACATCTGAAATTTCATAATGATTCTTCTGGAAGTGTGGGGTATGTTTTTGTTAGCTACGTTTGTTCAAAGTGTTTTTCCGGCAATGCAAGGCGAAATCTTAAAAGGAGCGATGTCAGGAAAGTTTGAACGTCTTAGCGGAGACAAGAATTTAGACTCAGATGCCATAATTAATCAGATGTTAAATATATACGCGCCAGTAACGAATAGTTTTGACAATGATTTGTGTAGGAATCATGGAAAAAGCTACGTAGACGGCGTCAAGAATGGTGAACTGTGGGCTCTGAAAAGTAAGTCAAGATATAGTTAAATTAACTAGGTCTTCGCAAACGCAATTTGTGTTGCGTTGATGATGAGCGAAGCAGTTTGTATCGGTTAAAAAAGTGAATGCAGAACGTCGTAAACAGAAGCTCTATATTTAAAATAACTATTACGTTAACTATAGGGCTTTGCGAACACAATTTTTTTTGCGTTGAAGATGAGCGTAGGTAGCCGTTTGTGTATAGCGGATAAAAAGGTGGAGGCAAGAGGCCTATGAAAACAATGGAGCACCAAGCCAGACCATTGCCGTCTCGAAAACTCTAGTCACTCTAAAATTCAGACGATTGTGACCTTCCTTGTTTCTCTCTGAAGTCTAAAGCTGAGCTAAATGAGATACCCAAAATATGCTTCTTTTGAGCTACTTGAGTAATTTGAACATAATATACATAGCTGTAAAATTTATTACCGTGGGTTCTTATTGTGTAAGATATACATTTCTAGCGAGGATTTACTTCAATTGCTTCAATAAATGATAATTGATGAGCGAAGCGAGTGGAGATAAATTTTTAATTTCACTACTGCTAAAAAAAACTTGTGTGTGTTTGTTTGTTTTTTTGTTTTTTTGTATGTGTTTTTGCGCGCGCTCTACAGGCCAAACGCCTGCGTCGATTGCGATGAAATCTTCAGGGTGTCTACTTTTGTTCTCAACTTATAACCCCTGCGTTTTTCAAAAAAATCCTTACCACTCCCCTTCAAATAAAACAAAAAAAGCAATATTTGAAATTGGGAAAATTTGGAAAAATACAGGAATTTATTAAAAATGCGTATTTTTCACCAATTTAATTATAGATATAAAGATAGAAATAACAAGAGAGCAGAAAGTCGTAAACGTCTGTTAACTGCAGATATGATTGGTGTCATCATGATTCATGATTCATAATTTCGTAAAGTTAATATTTTCGTATAAATCCTTTATAAAGGGGGTGAAGGAGTGGGCTCGAAATCTAACAGAATGTATTGTCACCGGAAACTGGCTTGAGTACCAAATTTTAGCTCGATAGGATGACGGGAAGTGGGATAATTAGCCGACGCAAGATTTGGCCGGTGGGCGGTGAGTGCAGCTAGTGGGCTGCCACAAAAACGAAGTTATAATAGAAAGGATTTTAATGCCATTCATTGATGGTTGTTGAGGTTAATTGAATTCAACTTTTTGGCTATATTATCATTGATATAATAATTCTTAGTAATTTTAATACTATTATTGTTATTATTATTATTTTATAAGAATGTAAATATTCAATTTCATTGTGATTAGAATGCTCAGTTTTTATGTTTCAAATAGTCTGTACATTCGACTGTCCCCAAACAGTATGAGAATTTCTAGACTTAAATAATAAATAAAAATAAAATAAATATGGATTTCCAAGAGATATTTCGAGGTTCTGAAATATTCAATTCGTTGTCAAAAGTGTGAGGATTACGTAGATATTTATTTCGTTGCGATCGGATGACGGGTGTGGCCTGGAAAGTGTATACGGTAAGAGGTAAATTCTTAGCTAGAATTTATCCTTGAGTACATCTTTAATATACCGGCTAAACAAGGTTATTTTAAAACTCTTGTAAGTAATTAACGAGGGAATCTTGCGAAATGAAAATGGTTTAATTGGTTGTCCGAAGTGTGAAGATAGCGAAAATATAGGTTTAGTCGCGATCCGACGAAAGGTGTGGCCTGAAAAGTGTATACCTTGCGAGGTGAAGGAAACGGCTTGACTTCGGAGCTCATTGAACAGACTTAAAACACACAAGTGACTTATTGGGGCTAGTAAAATTGAAGATTTCGCTCCGCTCATCAATAAAAGCACCGCAGCTGCTTTCGTTGTGCCATTTGTTTTGAAATGACGTTTTGCTAGTGTTCGATTCCAGTTCGAAGATTCCCGAAGGCGTGCTGATGATGAACTGGGCACAGTTGGGAAACTACGACGAGTGTGTGCAGGTCGAAGATGTGCCTTCCGAGTTTGGAGCTTTCAGCGGGCAGCATTGCTTGGTGGCCATGTCTTCGTCGCCCGCTAGCATTGACCAGCAATCGCCGCTCGGGAAAATAAAGGAACTGCAAAGGGCTTTTTTAAATCCTATCGCCCTAGATAGGTACTCGTTTATAGGCAGATTTGTGAGTTCACTTTACAAACTTATATTTGAAATTGGAAAGAATCGACAAATTTACCAATGGAAGGGTGGCGAAGCTGGAAAAATGTGCACCCGAACCGGGATACGAACCCGGGTAGAGCACCTGCCCGGCAAGCAGGCGCTCCCGGGTTCGTATCACGGTTCGGATGCACATTTTTCCAGCTTCGCCTCCCTTCCATCAATTGCACACTGGTATCTGCATAAACCAGTAACAATTTCCTCTCAAATTTACCAATATTTTCTGTTCGAGGGGAAAAAAATATAAGTATGATATACAAAGTCTAACTATGACTGAACCAATCCGTCATTCCATATAAAAGCATATATATTCCGAACGGTTTCCTCTGAGCGTTCTTCTGTGCAGGATGTGAACTTCCATTGGTCAATCTGTGTACCGTCCTCGTGCCGAGCCAAGGACGTGCAGCAGCATCTGCAGACCGCGTTACCAGGCAACCTGACCGTCGAGGTCAAGGACACCAACTGCTACAGCAAGGCCACACCAGCCCCCTTCTCGGCCGCTGATTGGTTCGCCGTGTGCGTAAAACTGCAGGCTTACAGCTGGCAATGTCAGTGACTCGATGTCATGGACAATAGCTCTCGACCAATCAGAGACTCTGTATGTACTTGACGTCATATTCGCAACTCTGCCATCGAGTCTCTGATTGGTACAGAGCCAATGTTGATGACATTGTGTCACTGACATTGCTTGCTGTAAACACAGCTTTATTCTCAATTATTGTCACTTGCTATGTCATTACCGATTGTGTTTTGCTCAACTCTGTGCTATGAGATGGACATTCGTTGACACCTTTCAATGATTAGTTCCGTTAAGAATATTCTCTGCTATGTCATAGGAATTTTTTTTGTAATGCCTATGTGACTAATTAAAATTCTATACTCTATTGCAGTGGATTCCTGGCGTTTTTCGCATAACTGGTCATTTTGAGCACCTCCTACGATCTGATGCACTTGAATTCAGGTAAAAAGACAACTTAGAATGTTATGTATACAATGGCGTTTGAACTTCATCAAAATATGTTTTTTACTGACAAACTATCAGTGACAGCCCAAAACAAAATAGCTAGTGCACTAGGCGAATTTTCAGGATTCCATAAAGTACGTGTCATTTTTTTGTTTTGATTAGATTTGCTGAAATTCAGAATAACTGCAAAAAATTAGTTTTAAAAGTTTTAAAGGTTTATCTATATTTTCAGCAAGCCGAATCATTACACACAATTGATTCTTACATTACTCGAAATCCTTATAAATTGCCTGGTGCACTAGCTATTTTGTTTTAGGCTGTCACTGATAGTTTGTCAGTAAAAAGCATATTTTGTGGATATTTGTAGGCCAAGGGGTTCCCCATCTTAAAAAACCTCAACAGCTTTATGTTATCAACGAAGGAAGGAATACTTTACAGAAACTCGAAAGCCCGTGCTGGCTGCGTTCTCTGAGTACTCGAACGGGGCCAAGTTGTTGAGTGCGCCCACGACCTCCCCGGACAATCTGCCCTGTCTGCACGGGGTGCGGTTCCTCAGCATGGCCTGGGTGATGCTGGCACATCGGTATTTGTTCGCCACAATCACGCCATCAATCAACAAGGCTGTGCTTCTGGACGTAAGAAACAGAAACCATTTAAAACAATTTCGGTGCGGGGACTCCTTAGCGTTCGGATATCTAGGTACCAAATATTTTTTTACAGACAAACTATCATGATAGTAAGTGACAGCTAACAAAATATCTTAGGACCTAAATAACAATGTCTAGATAAGAAGTTATCAACAGAACAACTTGAAAATGGAGATATCTGATTGGCTGTGACTATGGAGATAACACGTTATCTGGTGGATAACTTCTTGTCCAGATATTGTAATTTCGGTCCTTAGAGCACCAGGCAATTAACAAAGCTTTAAAAAAAAATAGAGTAATTTTTCTTTTATGCTAAGATTTGCTGAATATTCAGAAACTACCAAAAATTTTTTCTAACAAGCTTTGAAGGATTTTCTAAATTTTCAGTAAGCCTAATCATAACACAAAATTGATTCTTACATTATTTGAACGTCTTATAAATTGCCTAGTGCACTAGCTATTTTGTTTTGTGCTGTCATTGATAGTTTAAAATATTATTTTGTAGTTATCCGTAGGCCTAGGGATTCCCCCCACCTTAAAGAAGGATTAAAATTTGTGATAGTTGTCACGGACTTGAAAAACTATAACACTTGTTAACCTTGTAATTTCCTTCTCAGTTCCTTGAAGACTGGAGCCACGTTTTCTGGCTGACAAATTCCGCGGTATCCGTGGATTCATTCTTCCTTCTCAGTGGCACCTTGTTGTGTTACACATTCATGAAGGAAAGGGAGAAAGGCGCTGCTTTCAATATTTTCCTGTACTACATCCACAGATACATACGGTGAGAGCTGCAACAAGACTTTGAAAGTATTGGTTTTCTAAGCCGACCTGCTTACGGCCCTCAGCTTTCAAATCTCTATCCAATGGCGTAACTACAAATCGAAGGCTCCCAAGCAAATTAAAAAAACGTCCCTATACCATTCCATACACGCCGATCTGGAACAGACTAAAAAAACTCATCTTAACCCTGTGCTAAAACGTGTTTTGTCTGGCTTTTGTTTCCGCGAAGACTTTAACTTCGTCCTGGGAGACGTTAGAAATATGATTACGTTATTGCGATTTAGCGTATTTTCTACGAATATTTCTTTTGGAGTTCAATACGACACTATGTGGATCGTATAAGCTTCGACCATTGCTGGCCTGGATACGCAACTAGCTCAGCGCTGTATGTATCCCATGCAACGTTAAACTATAGGCCTTACCAGCTGTCATCTTCGGTCTGATCAACTCTATAACTATTATTATGCCGTTATTTATTGCTATTTAAAAGATGAAATATTTACTAGTCCATTCTAAATAAGTAAATTTAATTTTAGAAGTAGCGTATTAATCCCACTGTTTGTTTGTTTTAATGTTTATTCAGTATTAAGATAACGTAAAAGTGGCAACATACATGTTGAACGCAGTAAGAGCTGGCACGGCATACTAGTTGCCAATCCCGTACCGGAGCAGTGATCGAAGGTTTAACCACAGTCTACTGTTATATTACACCAGGCAGTCCCAATCGGGATTCTAGATTTTTAGTTTGTAATTTTCCCGTTAGATCGCTGTTCTGTTGGGGGAATAGTTCGGGTCAGTTCTGCCCGACACAAAAAAGCAACAATGGCGGCATTGGCCCATACGATACGTCAAAATTTTTGGTTGGTTTCATTTATGCGCAATAAATTTCGATTCGCAACTAAGGAACACTATTTTGTTATTGTGTTTAATACCGTGACTGTAAGCAATCATTTTGTATTTCCATTCACATTTTTGTGTCGCCAAGTTGCTTTTTGGATTCGAAACCACTCGGAGCTCGCACTTTTCCCCCCACAGTGCAGCAATCTAGCGGGAAAACTACAAACTAAACAGCCAGACGCGCTATTAGGACGGTCTGGTGTAATATAACACTACTAGGCCATGGTGTAAGCTTAGTATATAAGTAAACGTAAACAGCAATGTCAAGCCGCTAATACATAGGCTCTTTCTGTCTAAAAATTATTAATTGCACTTATATCAGTGTTATTGAAATAACGATTCCATGGATCGGGATCAACCATTACCAAACACACATCGCTTGCCCCCAAATATAAACGCCTTCCATCTCTAAAATATTGTCTCAACTTTTACAAAATTTCGGTGATTAAACAACTCATTTGATCTGTAAAAACCCAGAAAAATCTCATCTCTTGTGGACTGATATGCCAGCTCCCCTCTAAACTCCATTACATGTTAAGAAGGAAAGTGGATTGCATCGTCCTTGAGAACCCACTGCTGTTAGGCACGAGCTAGAGTTCCAAAACTGCTTGGGTGGCCTTATGTCATGCTCAAGACATGGCGTGCTAGTTTTGAAACTCTTAGCTCGTGTCTAGCTGCAGGGGGTCCTCGAGGACTTTGCAAATCCACTCCTCTTCTTAACGTGAAATGAAGTATAGTTACGCCCTGAGCCCGATACCCCAGATCACTGGTATGCCTGCTCCCCTCTAGTTATACGCACTGGGCCCGAGACCCCCGAGCACTGGCATGCCTGCTCCCCTCTAGTTACGCACTGGGCCCGAGGCCCCCGAGCACTGGCATGCCTGCTCCCCTCTAGTTACGCCCTTGATGGAATTTATTAATAATTTTCCTTCAAGAATGTTTAGCCTTATCGATTGGGTGGTTCTTGCCCAATCATTTGTATCCATGTTTGGTAATAATGTCGCTGTCCTGTTTACAGATTGACGCCTGCCCTCGCTGTGGTGATCCTCTTGACGGCCACCCTGTTCAAGTACATGGGCGACGGCCCACTGTGGCTGGACATGAGCGAGTTAACCAGTTTTTCTTGCCAGAAAAATTGGTGGATCGACCTTCTCTATTTGAACAACTACTTCCAACAGTCTAATCCAGTAAATCTTTGATACATACATTGTCACGGGTTTTGGTATAGATATGTGCAAACGAATACGAACCCGGGACCTTCTGATTGGCGGTCAGGTAGAGCACCTGACCGGCAATCAGGAGATCCCGGGTTGGTATCCCGGTTCGGTTCAATCGGTGGTATGTTTTCATGCCTCGCTTCCCTTCCATCCATGTCATATTGGGTAAAAATGTCCTTCTCGAGTAAATATTTGTGCACCGCACTCAATATGAAAGAGAAGAGGCAGGAAACCCCAGATTTGTTGTTGGTGGTGGTGGTGGTTTTCATTTTCAATTTCTTTTCCAGTTGATTCCATAGCCGTCATATAGGCATCGACAAAGTAGGTAGGTAAGTAATTAGGTAGGTCTGCTTAGGTTATTGTAATACAATATGCAATACAATAATGACAATAATGACAAAAAATTAATAATGACACTACCTGTCAAAAAATTCGCTGATATTATAAAACGCTTTCTCGACTAGGAATTCCTTCAATTTTACTCATTAGAGAGCTCCAGCCAGATAATCCTTTCACCCCCACCCCACTTAAACGTTGAATGCCGAGGTCCACGCGGGAGCAGGAATGAACCCCTAAATGTTTCCCAATCTTTAATTTTAGCATGTCAGTAGATAGAGGAAGAGTATATCTTGAAGCCAATCGTATTCTCAATTTGATATTAACAAAAATGTACAAGGTACAAATCTTCGAAAATAGCCTAGCTGAGCTATAATTAATTGTCGATATGCATACGTAAGTTAACGATATTCATTCCTTCTGAACTGGAAAAAGGTCGCGATCGACTCGTGCGCGCACCCTTTCGCTACGCAGAGGTTTTTTCTAGAGAATTTGGAGCAAATTTAGGCCCTCATTTTTGGTGCAGCGTATGGGTCTGCACCCGTAAATGTAGGTGATCATCCCTTCCCGAATTGTCAACAAGAATCATTTTGTTACTTTTTGTGAGTTGCGTCGAAGAGGCGGATGCTGAGGATTAGAGCCGAGCCAGAAGTTCGAGGCACGGGTTAATTTTTACCATTCCAAGGGAAAGGTTTGTTGTGGTCAGAAAGTCTTGTAGAATGGATTTATGGTGCACGAAAACTATTAATGAACATCGATGAAAATCAGCTATCGATTTCGAATCATGTCGTATAAATTATCACACCAAAAAACTAAAACATATATGGTTTTCAAATCTGACTACATGTGATTATGCTGACATCGCGATTCGAATCGCGAACAAAAGTGTTCAATTATCATTGAACACTTTTGTTGCATCCATCTCGGAGGTGTTGATTCTTTTCACTTCCAGCTTGCGATAACATCGATCATCCTTATCTTAAGCTGCGATAAGCGGATTATATTCCAGGAGGGCTCAGAGAAGTAAACGGTTGTAGTTTTGGTTGATTTTCGCTTAAATTTCACATTCATAGGGAACGTCTCCTGGCTACAAATTATTTACAAAAATTTTGAAAAAAAATACATGTGTTGTTAAAGAGCTGCTGAATGGCGGATACTTTTTTTTTCGACGTTTTTTTTTAATTTGCAGCTGGGGGAATTTTCTAAAAGTGCCTAAAATGGCACTAAAATGGCACTTTTTGAAAATTCCCCCAGCTGCAAGTTTAAAAAAAACGACGTATCCGCCATTCAGTAGCTCTTTAACAACACGTATATTTTTTTTCAAAATTTTTGTAAATAATTTGCAGCCAGGAGACGTTCCCTATTAATGTGAAATTTATGCGAAAATCGACCAAAACGACAACCGTTTACTTCTCTCTTAAGTCTCCTGGGTACCCCCACTGCCGTCACAGATGCGACCTTGATGCGACCAGATGCGGTTGTTGTCCAAACCGTAAGAGATGAGCTAATAATGTAATCGTGGGGTTGTAGATGAAGATTCAATCAACGTCGGTATCCGATCCAGTAACCGGTAACCGAGCCGAGTAAAATTCGGGGGCTGCTCGCAGCTGCGAGATAGCGCAAATGCAGAGTCTCATGATTATGCACTTTTTTACTCAACTGTAAGAGTTAAACTATTGAAGGACGAGAGGAAGTTGTAGACAAAGAATCAATCTGTGTCGGTAACGGACCCTTTTTCTCAATTTTAATCTCCTTCATCTATCGATTCACGACGAAGCGCAAAAAAAGAGCAAGATACAGGTTTTTAAGAAGCGGGTTGGTCCTTTTTAGACTCAAAAATGCAGATACGGCTCCGTTAGCGACACAGATTGACTCTTTATCTACAACTACCTCACTTACTTTATTAAGTTAGCTCTTACGGTTTAGTCAAAAAGCGCATAAAAGCAAAGGTCTGAATCTGATAATATAAGAAGGGATAGCTCGTTTTAAATTTTCGAACAGAGATAGCCTGGATCTTGCTTATAACAACTATGGCTAAATGGGGGTTAGAAAATGTTATTGTTCATGTTACTGCTAGTAAGGCGGCTGTTGTGAGCCAAGGTAGAAGAGGTCAGAGTGGTTTCGAGATCAGAGTGAAGCCAACAGTTTCTGGTTTGTGACCTGAATTGTATTTGAATACGATCTAAAGGGAGTTTTAAAATCTATCTGTTTTAGTGTCTGGGGCCCGCGTGGTATATTGCTGTCGACATGCAGCTCTTCTGGCTCTCTCCGTTGGTGCTTTTGCCCCTGTGGAAGTAAGTTCAATCTGTCGGCTAAATCTTTGGCGCCTCGCCAAACTATGGCTATAGTACGTCTCCGGTTTTAAAGTACATAGAGCGTTTTTTCCCCGCTAGAACCCTCGTTTTGCATACCCCTGACTCTCCCATTGTGTAGGGTTGGCAGATGTCGGTCTGGATAACTTTTTTTGTAATCTGTAATCGGTTCGGTGCGGGCTTTGCTGCCTGGTCATTAAACATAATGTCTTGGCATACCTTTACAAATCTAACGAGTGACAAAATACCAATAAACTGAGTGATCAGTCGTCAAAATAATATTCCTAGTGATTTACGAAATCTTAATTCTGTTTTGATTTTTAAATTTCAAAGTCATGTACCGACTATTTTTTGCCGGGATTATTAATTCTTCGCATTTAACGTCACATGATCAGTGCGAATTATCTTTAGTTAAAACGCTCAAATTGATTGCGAAACAGATAGCAGCCCCTTTTTTCCGAACCTTTTTGATGGAGCTGGCAGCGAACCACTGCTTCCTTCAGCAAAGGTTGTGCAAAGTTGCAGTACCTAACCAATGTTCCAGGGCGCTTCCAAAAGAACCTGAGACGTACCTTAAGAGGCTTACGAAAACCTACTCCGGACGCTCTCCAGCGTTCGAAAACCTGCTCGGAGTGACCCGATCGACGCTATTTTGCTACCGAAAACCCAGTCTGGAGCGATCTGAGCGCTCAACTCGCGTACCATCATACAGCCTGGTGCGCGAGTTCTGTTCGTACGAACGGGCGGGTAATTTTATACCGTTCAACCTACACTAGGGCTTCGCGAACGCAATTTGTGTTGCGTTGAAGATGAGCGTAGGTAGCGGTTTGTGTATAGCGGATTAAAAGGTGCTTGCAGCAGTCACAAGAAAACCATTGAGCACCAAACCTGACCATTGCCTTCTCGAAAATTCTAATCACTTGAAAATGTATGCGGATTCTGACGTTCCTTTGTTTCTCTTCGAGGTCAACAAAGCTGGTAACCAAGGAAACGAAGGAAACCGGACTCGTATTGAATCAGCCGTCAAATCACGAAAAAAACACCACAAAAATGCTAATAAAAACCAATTGGAAAAACCTACCGAAATAAGATTTGCAGGCATGATAAATATGTATAAGGTCAACAAGTTTAGAAGTTTTGGTGAAGTTATGTTCAGAACTTTGAAATTTACAGTGGTTCGAAATTCGGAAAAAATCGAAAAATTTCGTAAAAATGTATTTATAAAAAATTTACTGAACCGATCTTTTTCAAAAACGCAGGAGGTCTAAGTTGAGAACAGAGGTAGATACTCAGAAATTTTCATCCGTGTCGGTTCAGGCGTTTGGTCTGTAGAGCGCGCACAAACACACAAAAAAAACAAAACAAAACAAAAAAAACATACACAAGTGACTTTTTTTTGGGGTAAGTGAAATTGAAGATTTCGCTCCGCTCGCTTCGCTCGCTACGCTCATCAATTAACGTTTTAATTTGCATACACTGACAGGTATGCAAAATATGTAAAATACTTACCAATACGACCGCCAATACCATAGCCAACGGCTAGTTCTTTATGCATTACAGGTTATGCATTGCCAATAAAGTTCAGCTAGTTCGTTGTCGGCCATTTTCGAATTTCCGCGGTCGACTGTAAAGTTTGCGTTCGAAAACGTCCGCATCTCGGAGAGCTCTGACCACGTGACAGATCGCTCGGTCGAGTAGGTTTCCGTAAGCCTATATATACCTACGTAATGTTTAAAAGCTTTCAAATAAAGTGCAGGGGAAAACTTTGTGCTATTATTAGTTTTGCTAAATGACGTCCGCAACTTTGGAAAACTATGGTAATTATAGAAACTTATGATTCCCATAGCTACGGACGTTAAGCAGCCAAATCAATAACAGCACAACAACATACTCTTACGTCAAGTGAATCTTTGGAACTGCCACAACCGTAGATGCACCCTTACGAAATCGAACTGAGAAACTGTAGATCCTTAGTCTTTGTCGTGAAGTTTGCCATAGAGTGATAAAAGTATTATTATTGTGCGGCACGGTGACGTAGTTGGTGCCAGCCTGTCTAGAGTCTTCAAGGTAATGGGGTTCAGCAGCTTAAACTGCGTAAAAAGAAATTTGTTACCAGAATACTGCAATTATAATGACAATAGGCAACGCACTCAATGCGTATGGTTCATATCTTGTTCACGCATACCTGGACTGATGGTTCATACCTGGACTGATGGTTCATACCTGGACTGATGGTTCATACCTGGACTGATCCTGACCTCAGATTTGACCTCAGATTTGAGATCTTACCTCAGATTTTCAGGCATAATAAATATGGATAAGGTCAACATGTTAATAAGTTTTGGCGAAGATATGTCAATAACTTTGACATTTACAAAAGTTCAAAATTTTGAAAAAATCGAAAAATGTCGTAAAAATTGATTTATTAAACCATTTCTAAACCGATCTTTTCCAAAAACTTGGATGATCTAAGTTCAGAACAAAGGTATGTCCTCTGAAATTTTCATCTAAATCGGTTCAGGCGTTTGGTATGTAGAGCGCGCACAGACACACATACAAAAAAAAATCCACAAGTGACTTTTTTTTTGGGTAGTGAAATTGAAGATTTCGCTCCGCTCGCTTCGCTCGCTACGCTCATCAAAAATTAACATGGACAACAATAGGGATTTTATCCATCAGAACCGATAACGGCACAATGTAAATGTTACAAAATCGCTTGGCAGGGGATTATTCCACCAAAATAATTTGTTATTGCAGGTGGCCCAAGGTGGGAGAAGCTCTCGTTGGAGTTCTGATTGGTGTTGGTTTATTGATTGTATTTCTAGTACCGTACATCAATGAGTTACGTGCGACAGATTTCTTCGAAGGGTGCGTATTTTTCCGGAATTCGAGCAATTTACAGAAATCAAAGCGAATAAATGCTTTCATGAGATTTGTGTCTTCCTGTCAATTCATTAAAATTTGACACGATATGCAGGAACGGCTCTTTCGAGTACAGCCCAACGCACACCCGTTTCACGCCGTGGTTAATCGGCATCGGTCTGGGTTACATCCTACACAAGACCAAGAGGACCACCATAAGATTGGCAACGCCACTGGTAGCTCTGGGATGGTTGCTCAGCTTCGGGTTGATGCTGACTTCGTTACTGCTGATGCATAGGTTCTTTCAGTTCGACCACCAATACGAGAGAGCGTTCGAATCCATTTACACTTGCCTTATGAGACCTGCTTGGGCATTGGGTCTCGCCTGGGTGGTGTTTGCTTGTGTCACAGGTTATGGAGGTATGTGTAGCATTCATTTAAGAGATTGCGCAAAAGATTTTGAGGAAAGCGTTGATTTGTGTGTGTGTTTGTGTTTCAGGATTAATTGACACATTTCTTTCGTGGAGTTTTTTCCAAGTTCTGAGTCGGCTGACGTACTCAATGTATTTAATTCACGCCACCTTCTTGATTTGGGATTACGGGTCCACAAAAGCGCCTATCTACTTGAGTGATCGCACGATTGTACGTATGAAGAATCTTCATCCAAACGATTTTGATTTCGGATATTACAATGCGCTGTTGATCTTATATTTAAATATTTGTTTCTCATTAGTTTTTGCAGTATTTTGGGGACTTGGTGATCGTGTTACCCGCTGCATTTCTTTTATCCGTGGTTTTTGAAGCGCCATTAATAATCATCGAACGGCACTTTTTAGGGGGATGTATGTACAACCGTCACACATTTAAACTTAATTTATAACGTCTTGTCTAATAATATTTCTTATGGGGCAAGTACCATAAATTCCAAACAGATATATTGAAAATATGTTTAATGCATATATTATTGACCTCTAATGGCATATGGTTCATCCATTCTAGTGGGTAAGAAAGCAAGCACTCCAGTTAAAGAGGACTTAACAAAATTGCATGAAGATCTGAAGGCAGTCGACAAGGAAGATGCCATCGAAATCGAGGAATTTCATACAAATGGAACCACTTAACCTGCTGGTCTTGCATACTCAGAGCTGGTGTGATGATTTCACCTCACTTTCAGTATTTAGAGTATCAAGTCGCCTCAGTATTTTACAATGGCATTTATATATTTTTGCACCTATTGTGCTCGTGGAATGTTTTGGGAATGTCAATGCAATGATATTACTCTGAACCCTTTTGATAAGTTATTCTCCCCAACCTGAAAAAAACTCTTTTTGGAGTTGACTTCGGATAGAAAAATAATTTAAAAAATCACGTAGAAATGAATAATTTTAATTTAAAAGTTTCAGCAGTATTTTAAACTGTGATGAGTAAAAAATTATAATTAAAAACTTATTGTGGAAGGCATGACTGTAAGTACCTAAGATAATTTTCTTGGGCTTGTCACGTTTCGGCATTTAACATAATATATTGCTATAAGGAATTAAAAAAAGGAATATACCTACAAGTTTGCATGTGTATATATACATATATAGCCACCCGCACACCGCACAACATACTATTAGTAAAAACTGTAGGTAGCACTTTATGGACAGTGTACCTACACATACCAACTATACCTAAATAAAAGGCATGTAAATACAAGAATTTTTAACTGGCAGACGGCAAGATGAACCTGTGTTTTTTATTTTTCCAGACACATGACAGGCCTATACAACACGTATCCCTCGATTAGTGTGTCTGAATTCGTTCTTAATTCTTGT
Source organism: Nemoura dubitans (assembly GCA_921293005.1). Taxonomy (NCBI): domain Eukaryota; kingdom Metazoa; phylum Arthropoda; class Insecta; order Plecoptera; family Nemouridae; genus Nemoura; species Nemoura dubitans. Next base: position 10,702,479 of record OV121078.1, on the reverse strand, counting down.
GCTGCCTATATTCTTATGCTGTGACCAGGGAGCCTCTATACGGTTAGAGAGTGGCTACCTCTGTGTATGGGCGCCATGTTTTTACCAACTTGAACTATTCAGCAGTAGTTGATACGTTACGAACGTACCTCACCATGTACTTAATACGGAGATATGCCAAGGATAGTATTATTATTATTATTTTCATATTTTGTATGCCGCACTATAGGTGAACGGACCATAACTTGAAACAAAAAAATTAGATAGTAAAAAGTTTAGAACTTCCTCTCCCACACACAAGCTTATAGCTTATGTGGGTATTTGTTTGTTCTCTTTCTATGTAAGTTTAATGTATTTTGTACTTGGTCTGAACACTGAGAACAAATAAATAAATTTCAATAAAAAAAAATAAAAAAATGAGAAACTCATAGACAACTGCCACGTGCTTCGTGATCAACTTGGTAAAAACATGGCGTCCGTTTAGCATGGGATTCGAAAAGCCAATAGAAAAGTGTCATCATGTTGGCCACTCTCTAACCGTATACAGGCTCTCTAGCTGCACTACTAGTGGCTCTGCCCCTTTTTTTCTCGTACTGCCTGTACTGCCCGCCTCACAGTTAAACGAAACATAACTATCAATTGCTTTTAGAATTATTTAATATCGAGTGCTTAAAGGAATTCTCTCACTTTCACACAAGTTGTGCTCAGATTAAAGATTTTGCCTTTTTATAATCAATACAGAAGCAATTAAAGTTAAAAAAAATTAAGCAAACAAATTCATACCCGAAAGGATCGTGGGATTACCAACGTTTACCCTTCGATCACTGCTCCGGTTCGGGATTGGCAACTAGTATGCCGTGCCAGCTCTTACTGCGTTCAACATGTATGTTGCCGTTTTTCCGTGATCTTAAAACTGAATAAACATTAAAACAAACAAACAAGATCATTTAGCTACTTCTAAAATTCAATTAATTTATTTAGAATGTACTAGTAAATATTTAATCTTTTAAATAGCAATACATAACGACATAATCACATGGTTATAGAGTTGATCTGACCGAAGATGACAGCTGGTAAGGCCTATACTTTAACGTTGCATGGGAAACATACAGCGTTTAGCTAGTTGCGTATCCCGGCCAGCAATGGTCGAAGGTTTACCACATCCTTATATATCGATAAGCAACCTTACGTTAAGTTTACGTCAATCGCGTCCTTGCTGTAGTCTCATTGGCACCGTCAACTAAGAAAGAACCAGTAGTGTCTTTTTCAAATTACATTTTAACAATATGCTTTTTAACCGCGACGTGTCATCTCGGAAAATGGCTCTTCATGATGTCGCTTTTTTTCTTTCGTCATATTTGATTTTCATATCCTTGCTAAGCGAAGTGAATGGTCAGACGAGCATAACAGAGAGCGAAGTTTTGACAGTTGCCTCAACAACCGTCGGTACCATTGACTTGGTCAAATATTGCAATGGCAACTGCACCAACGGCAAGTGTGACAGCAATGGTGCTTGCGTGTGTAGCGATGGCTTCAAGAAGAGCGCCAATGGGATGTACAAGTGCGTTGAAATCAATTGTCCGACGACTGTGGATATAACAGAAGACAAAAAGTATTGCAAGGAATTGTGTAAAACGCGTTGTGTTAATGGTTCTTGCCATAGTGGGGGTCGATGTGATTGCAATCCTGGATTCACGCTGACTGGATCCGACAAAAAGTTCGGTTGTGTTGCAATAATGTGTCCGTCTACGGAAAAAGATTCAAATTTTTGCATTACTCAGTGCAACAAAGATTGCCTAAATGGAACATGTGACACTACTGGAAAATGTAAATGTCTTGAAGGTTTCAAAAACGTGCCAAAGAATCAATACGTATGTCAAGAAATTTTATGTCCTTCGAATGATTTGACAAACGACGATTATTGCAAAGTAAAATCATGTAAAATGACTTGCAACTCTGGAAAATGTGACAAAAAGGGGAAATGCAAATGTAATGAAGGATATGAAAAATCTTCAATAGTGAACAACACTTGCAGTCCCATATGCACACAAGAATGCAGAATGAATCAGTTTTGTTCGGCACCCGACAAGTGCCTTTGCACCGCAGGTTATATTGCGATTGCATCTCGAGGCGAGTGCGTTCTCAAATGCAACTCGACCATGCAATGTGTACACGGCATTTGTGAGAAAGGGACGTGCAGATGTCAGCTGGGATACGAGCTCGGATGGGACAACCAGTGTCACCCGATTTGTTCGCGAGGCTGCACCAACGGCGAGTGTATTCTGCCCGGGAAATGTTTGTGCAACGAAGGTTTTGTGCGAAATAACGGTGAATGCTTGGAGAAACAAAATGTTGCGGCTATAGTTTCTGGGCTCGTTGGAGCGGTGGTGCTTGCGTATCTCGTCGGAAAGTTGGCTTGGTTCTTGAATAGAAAGTTTAACTGTTTGAAGTTGAAATCAAAAGGTAAGGACCGACTGATTTTTCAGGTACTTAAAAGTGTATTTAGAATGTAAGGTTGGATGATGGTTGGGGTAAAGGGAGTGAGACGTCTTGATTTTATTTCAATTCTTTTTAAGCTGAATGTTTTGAATGGGTTCGCTAGTGAGGTTGCGAAAGACGTCAAGCTTTTTACAGTGAACTGTAAGTGCATTTTTGGTTACGGTATATTAATATTATACGATACAATGGAGACATTCGCGTGCTTTTGAGTTTTGACGTGAAAAGCTAGCTCACTTTTGAAGCATTGTCAAATGTTCCGTTGCCGACAATTGAGCTGTGAATATTTTCAAATATCACACAGGTTTCTTATAAGGTCAAATAAGTTCAAAATCAGTTTGGCCAAAATATCCAATTGGTAATAACAAAACACCATTTCACGTCAAGGAGCAGCGTGGATTTGAGTCTTCCTCGAGGATCCACTGCTGTTGCTATGAGTTCCGAATCTGCCCATTATAATCTTTTGTCCGACTCAAGACATGGGGGCGAATTACAGAACGGAATCTTAGCGTAAACAGCCCACTTATATTAAAGTTACGCAAAGTGTCTGTAATTCGCTCCCCAAAACCACGGCGTAAACGCATCTTTCAGACTTATTCAATGGATGACTTACGGCAACTTTAAGATAAGTGACAAAATGTTTCTGTAATATCGAATTAACCACCACCTAAGTCCATCTTAGCGCTTGCGTAAAGTTACGACGGAAAGCTCATTTTATCTTAAAGTTACGCAAAGCTTCTGTAATTCTCCCCCTGGTTTGTAGGTTTCGAAACTCTTAGCGGCAGTGAGTTCTCTTGAAATATGCAAATATTTGCACTAAACGGAGTTTAGTGCAACCACAAATATAGGTACCAAAATAAGTAGGTACATGATTTTATAATAATGGGCAGGATAAAGAGGTTACTCGCATATTACCTATAATATCTATATGCTAAAGACATTTTATATTATAATTTAAACTTTGGCTAACTTTAATCAATGCTCCAGCGCTTTAATCTCTGCGTCCCCTTCCCAGACGACGTCCTCACAACTCTGGGCATGGTCCAGCTCACGTCTGACGACGGACGCCCGCCGTGCCCTTTGCCCCGGCCGGCCAACTCTGGTGACATGCACCCCCCGAAGAAGAAGACTCAACACTCAACAGGTATGGAACCACACGACCAATCTACTCAGATAACGCGTCCATATTAATTTGGAAATTGGAACTTGCTGATATCAAAGAAGTATGCAATCTCATTTTAGAAGATAAGAATACAATTTTAAGTTGCCGACACTTCTGTTATTTTTTTATATCTGTTTCACTTATTCATCCGATTATATCTCTCTCATGATTTGGTGAAAATAATGAGACGATAAAGTACGTGTGCATGTTTATTGCTTCACTATAGCCTAGGCCAACTTACCCCCTTAGCAACCTACAACAATGTTTACCTTATACATCAATGTTTGTACATTATTTTTCCGCATAGTCATTACCTATAAATATTCCAGGTAAGTTGAACTTTTAAATACCTGTTTAAGATATGAGGTATATTAGTTGTTCTCGCTAGAGGACCAACTTAAAAATGCCGGATCAAGTCTTAGATGGCCGCTTAAATGCAAGGTGGACAAGGCGCTCTCACTACCAGGATAGCCGGCCACCAGGATCGAACCTGGGACCTCCCAAATGCAAGGTGGACAAGGCGCTCTCACTACCAGGAAAGCCGGCCACCAGGATCGAACCTGGGACCTCCCGAATGCAAGGCAGACATGGCGCTCTCACTACCAGGATAGCCGGCCACCAGGATCGAACCTGGGACCTCCCGAATGCAAGGCAGACATGGCGCTCTCACTACCAGGATAGCCGGCCACCAGGATCGAACCTGGGACCTCCTGAATGCAAGGCAGACATGGCGCTCTCACTACCAGGATAGCCGGCCACCAGGATCGAACCTGGGACCTCCCGAATGCTTGGCAGACATGGCGCTCTCACTACCAGGATAGCCGGCCACCAGGATCGAACCTGGGACCTCCCGAATGCAAGGCAGACATGGCGCTCTCACTACCAGGATAGCCGGCCACCAGGATCGAACCTGAAACCACAGATTGAAACTTGAGGGTTTGTCTGAATTGTTTTTCCCTTTCAAGATCCGAACGAGCCTGCGGCGGAATATTTGGATCTGTTTCCGGAAAGCGAATTGAGTGCAAAAGGTAAAACTTATTTATCTTAGACACGTTACTCATGAAACAAATGCGCATGTTATTATTCGTTTCAAATTACACCTCGTTTTCTCCAGCTTGGTAAATACAAACATGGCTTGGATCTGTAACTTTACTCAATTTTAAGAAACTTCTGAGATTCTTTCTTTTCTATCTTTTTATTTCTTTTCGCGCTCAAAGTTACAGTAAGACTTTATTAATAATTAATTAATAATATATTAATACATTATTATCAATAATTATAGGATAAAGTAGAAATGAGTATAAGAAAATGAATTAATCATGCAAGTTTTTTAAAGAAGTGGTTCATTCACTCTTTTATCCGAAACAAACTGCTACGCTCATCTTCGACGCAACAAAAACTGTTTTTTCGAAGCCCTGGTAACCTATAATGCAACTTAAACTGTGTTTGGGAAGCCGAAACATTGTTTTAAGTAGCTACATGACTTCATTGTGGATTTCAGAAAGTGCGAAACATCCTCTGCAGCGCCTATCAGCCGCCGGTGGTCAGGACATCTACCAGAATGTCGGTGAGTGTTAAATGAGCGACTTACTGACGTGGTCCCCGCAATCACATCACGGGTTAATTTGGAACGCTCCTTTTCCTTCGCGTTTTCTATTATTTCCCATGAAACCATTTCCGCCCATGCATTAAGCTCGGTTTACAGCTCGCAATGTCAGTGACAGGATGTCATCAATATTGGCTATGCACCAATCAGAGACTCAATGGCAGAGTCGCGAACATGACGTCATGCACATCCATAGTCTCTGATTGGTCCAGAGTAGGGTGAAAACATTTTCGAACTCAAAAACCGGGACATTTTCGGGGGGGGGGGGGTCTAATACCCAAACACTCAGGGCCGTAACGTATACCGAAACTGCACCTTGCTAAAAATAGCGCAATCCCCCCCCCCCCCATTCTCTCTAAATTATTAGATAAATTAGTCGAATTTACCGAATTTACCGAATTTTGCAGCTCCCACTCCCATTTTCTGACCCCTACAATACACAAGAATTGCAGATTTAAGCAACAAAAGGCAGAACGCAAGGATTCAGAAGGGGTTTGATGATGGGTTGGGGCCGCTTATTGTGTTTAACTATACTATATACAGAAACCAATTGCTTGAAAAAGGCACTACACAAAAGTAACAAAGATTGTATACGTAGATAAATTATTTGAAATAAAAAACATAAAATTAATCAAACAGAATGACCGGGAAACCGGGACATTTAGGCGTCCCGGGTGGTGTATCTCGGGACGCCGGGACAGGGGCCTCAAAACCAGGACTGTCCTGGGAAAACCGGGACGTCGGGTCACCCTAGTCCAGAGCCAATGTTGATGACATCATGTCACTGCCATTGCGAACTGTAAACGCCAGCTTTGTTTTCAACTAAAATATGACAAGTGATGAAGGAACAACAAAAGAATCAACAAAAGGAAAGATGTGACCCGGCAACTAGAGTGTCCCGGGTTCGTCTCCCGGTTCGGTAGCACATTTTCCAGCTTCGTCTTCCTTCCCAAATTTGTGTAGCCAACTATAAAGTGAATACGAAAATAGTGTAAATATTTCAGTTCAGTCAGCTTGGCTTCTTATTTCCGTGCAAATAGCACACGAATTTGATGCATAATAAGCCTACAAAGCGTCACGGCTTGCATGTGGGGCAAGTAAAGGATACAAATCAGCATGCCATTCTTCCTATGCAAACAATTATGGTAATAACTATTCACTTTTAAACTATCAACATAGCCTGAGGTAGATATAAACCTAAAATGAACACCACCAGCTTTCAGACACAATAATTACAAGGCAAATCAACAAAGCACAAAGGAAATGCATTTTTTTAAATCACCCCTGTATATATCAATACCTTTTCTCAATGGTCGAAATATCGCAATTGCTATTTCTTATTGAAAATTGTTTCCCAGAGGACCTCGACCGCGGAAAACTCAAATTGTTTACATTTTTGCTGGTGCTTGTTACTCACAGAAATATTTTTCTTAACTCTTATAATTCCTAGTTACGAAGAAAAATTTCGGCCTAGCACTTCAAAATCCCTTTAGCTGTAAATCGAAAAATATGGCATATTCACTGTCTGATTTGCAAATATGCATTTCTACTTTCAGAGATCTCGAGAGCCACTCAACCGCCTCATGTTACTCGAGAGGACAGCGTTCAGTACGAAAACGTTGGTAAGCTAGAATCCTTCTTCCTGAAACTTCTAAGCTGGCGTCCTGAACATAAATATCCTCACACTGATACGTTATACCTTAGAGGAAGTATAAGTAATACCTACCTTCCGATGGTAATTTGACCAAGAAGAAATCTGGATGTGTTCGGGTACGAATCACACCATGGATGTGCGTGCGCGTGGCAAGAAGTAAGAACCCACCCTGTCCCATCGCACCCTGTCTAACGTGGACCCATGTCCCATGTCCCATGTCCCATGTTTCATGTCCCATGTCCCAGCCTTGTCTGGAGGTCGTGGGGTATGAATCACACCATGGATGTGCTTGCAGCGTGCCAAGAACCCACCCTGTCCCATCGCGCCCTGCCTAACGTGGACCCTGCCCCCATGTCCCATGTCCCTGCCTTGCCTGGAGGTCGTGGGGTATGAATCACACCATGGCTGTGCTTGCAGCGTGCCAAGAACCCTGTCCCATCGCGCCCTGCCTAACGTAGACCCTGCCCCCATGTCCCATGTGCCAGCCTTGCCTGGAGGTCGTGGGGTATGAATCACACCATGGATGTGCTTGCAGCGTGCCAAAAACCCACCCTGTCCCATCGCGCCCTGCCTAACGTGGACCCTGCCCCCATGTCCCATGTCCCTGCCTTGCCTGGAGGTCGTGGGGTATGAATCACACCATGGATGTGCTTGCAGCGTGCCAAGAACCCACCCTGTCCCATCGCACCCTGTCTAACGTGGACCCATGTCCCATGTCCCATGTCCCATGTCCCAGCCTTGCCTGGAGGTCGTGGGGTATGAATCACACCATGGCTGTGCTTGCAGCGTGCCAAGAACCCACCCTGTCCCATCGCGTCATGGTATTCATGGTACCTGTTTGTTGTATATACACAAAAATAATTTTTTTGTCTCTTGTCGAGTCATATCATATAAGAATATCGTGTAAATCTGCACAAGCCCATATTGGAAATATCACTGTAGCAGGCCAACTCAGTCTGTATTTTCTTTTTTGTAATGACCTGCACTTTTTGTTCCATGTTGATATTGGATCCGCAGCCAGCGGTCGTCATGTCCAGCAAGGTGGGTCCTCGACTTCAGTGAATCCTTGCCAGGAAAATGGTGAACATACTCATATTTTTATTAAATTTCTTTATTGGCGTCTGTCTTTACTTCGCCCTATTTTTAGCACTAGTTTTGAAAAAAACCCATTTCAAACTGTGGTTTGAATGCAAAATACAAGTCTCACTGGTTTCCCGACGTTTCGTAACGTAATATGCTATAACTTCTTCAAGGTTAATAGCCAGTGGTGTAACCCTAAATTATTTTTTTGGTATACGCTGATCAGTGACCCGGCTATCAAAGTTTGATCGTGGTAGGGGTGGGGGGATAAATAAATTCTTTAGTTAGTTAGTTTCTAGTCTGGAAAGCAATTGATTTTCATCCAACTCCATTCCACGGCTGTAGAGCTCGCGGTAGCACCAATGCCTTCATAGTCAGGGGCGTAGGAACAATTTTTTTAGTGTGGGGGGGGGGGGGGGGGGGGGGGGTTAGACGTGCATTTTAAATTTTGGTGGGTGTAGCCCCAAAAAAATGTAGAATTCAAGGTTTTCATTGGAACAAATCTACGCGTTTGCGGTCAATTTGGGCTTGAGAATGGGTTGGTCAGAAGTGCATATTTAATGATTGACTTATTCTTCAAGAAGGTTCCTGTACTAAATTTCTTAGTCTTATAACCGTGTACTACCTCGACTACACCACTGTTAATAGCTCGCTTATTCACGCTGAAAATAATACTCCAGATTTCAAAAAGATTTTAAGATTGTTACCAAAGCGTGCGCATGGGTTATTGGTTATGGCCCAGCCACAAATGAAGTCGCGAACGGGATGGACAACAATGATGGCCACAAAAGTCCACCGTTTTCTATGCCCGTGACCGCGAAAGCAAGTGTTGTGACAAGGCATGGCAGCCTTCTACAGCACACATTGAATTTCTATCCGAGCACACAACCAGGGCCTTCTGGGTGGAAAGCAAGTGTTGTGACAAGGCATGGCAGCCATCGACAGACACATTGAATTTCTATCTGAGCACACAACCAGGGCCTTCTGTATGAAAATTGAAAATGCTTCGAATTGATTGTGGTGCGACTGTTGCCACAGTGTTCCACAGTCAAAAAACACAAAATTAATCTCGCTCAATGTCAAAGCCACATAGTCTATAGAGACATAGTTTTGAGAGAGTCGGTACAGGTCAATGCAGAGGGCGCTGGCATGTGGCAGTGGCAAGGTGATTTCTAGTGAAAATGAATTCGGGCCTAGAAAATGAAATGTTCAAATGGCAAATGGGAAGTGTCAGAGTAACCCGTTTTTATCCTCATCACAGTTTTTGCAGTACGGCATTTTGCATTTATAGATGCACTGCACTGCACACATACTATTAAATTATCTCACACCGACCCGTTTTTGTCTAGATTTGGACGATGACGGATACCTCCTGCCCTCGACTCTAAACGCTTGCAGGAAAAACAACAGCAGACCAAAGTGAATAAAGAAAAATAACCATTATCATACCTCAATCTGTGAAAGATATGAAAGGAATGGAATAAAACATTTCATCCGAAATGCCATATTAATGTATTGAAATGGTGATAATTAATTGTGTAATTGGAAATTCTAATACGGTATTTGCTAACCTACTTGGAACAGGAAATTTTGTGACCACTCGATTGTTTTACCAGTTTGATGATCAATAATTAATTGGGATGTTTATGGGCATCTAATTAAATGCATCGTTTTGAAAGGAATGGGAGATACGTCAATGCCATTGGATCACATTGTATGCCAAAAAAGAGATGTCATGAAAAATACTCTTTTTGGACCAGGACGTTGAATGAATGGAAAACAAAAGGATGGAATAATGGATGAATGGGCGAAAACAGTAACGGAGTATAGAAGAAAAATTGAAGGATTTAATTAATACGAAAGACGTAATTGCCAAGTATATAGATTACGAATGAGTTATAAAATATGTATCTATACGTATAGGTGGCAAGGTATGGTACCATACCTTGCCACCTTGCGTATTGTTCAAGAGATTTAAATAAATCAAATCTATGTATTATTGTGTGCATTTGAACTTGAAAGTAGAGTAAAACCTGTGGTAAAAGCACCAGCCGCGAAAGTTGGGGACCCGGGTTCAAATCCCGGAATGGACAACACTTTTGGGAGGCTAATTTGTTTACATAATAATAAAAAGTATAATAAACATATTGTTATTTATCGATGAAAGTAAATAACAAAGTAAATTAACAAGTTTTTAGCATTTTTGCGCTTTCTAGTGTTCCTTTTGTGAACTCTCCCAGTTAATACCTGAAAGATGCATTTGAAACATTACCGCCGGCTGCAATGCGGCTGAGCGCTAGCGATCCTTGCGGAAGGCCCTAGAGACTGTAGACCACTACAGTACACTCACATTTCTGTCACTTGAGTGTGAACTATTAGCAGGTGGTGATAAACTTGAATTTCCTTAAATATATTGATTAAACAGCCGGCTTAATGGTGTGCTAGGTCGGAATTATCGCTTTTCGATCGGTGAAGTATGTTTTCTTCTTTGCAAGAATCGTTTCAGTGCTCAAAAACACGGGATAACGACACAGGTAAATCCTTAGATCTCTCCTCCCACCATCTGTGTGGGCGTTGCTAACAGATTTTTACATTTTGCGATGTTTATCAATAAAAATATTAATACATCTTTTGAGATTGGATTTATTTGTAAGGTGTTGATGTCTGTCAATTGAACTTCATACACATTTTGGGTTGGACAATAAAAAAATGTAGCGGTTTGACCGTGTTCATCTCATTTTACATGCCTGCAGGGCTCTCATGCCTCTCATCGTTTGACCCACTGTAGTAGGTGATATCTGAAAGCATGCACCTAGACCTCAATCTCATTTCCTTGTGAAAATCATCTCAAACAATAGAATGCTAAATTTCCGTTATTACAAGTGATGTTTACCAGTTGGAATTACCATGCAAGTTTGCAGAACTAGTGCTAGGTCAGACTGACACTCACTGGAGCTGTCATTTTAGCAGGGCACATGTTGTGGATTCTAAAGTTCATAGTGCTCCTGCTTCTAATGTTTGTAATCAGTGCAAAATTGTTTAAGCTTGTGTAATATGGTCCAATTGCTTTCAGCGTTTAGATCTGCGGGCGGGCTTTTGAGTGTTAGTAGCGCTAGTTGTATTTTGTGAGTATTTTTTATTTTTTTTGTTGGTTTTCTCTAGGTGGTTGGTCTTTTTGAGCAGCTGATTAGGTGGTTTGACATCGGAATCTATGGAATGGTGCAAGTTTTCACGTCTTTTTGTATCCATTTTCAGGTAAAGGTGTTGTATTGGTACACTGCTCCTGTTCAATGTGACCCAAACGATTTTGTACGAGAATTCTCTGTGAATGTTATTTTGGCTTTCTTCTTTCCTAGGGTGGTTGGTTGTTTGTTGCTGTCAACTCAAGGGTGCATTATGATTCTACCTGTAGGTGCTATTAATGCTTCAGGTGCTGAGTTTCTATGCATTATTTTTCGTTTTTTTGTATTAGATATTTTTTTATTTTCTCAGACAAGTTGGTGTAGGTAGGTACCTTAGTCAGTTTATTTAGAAAAATATCTTCTGATGTTTTTTTCGTCTAGCTCTAATCCTGATTTAAATTTCAGGCCCATCATAGATTACAGACTTCTACAAGCTAGATAAGGTTACCATTCACCATAATAGGGAATTTTCCTTAAATGTGAATCTATTATCCAACCATTTTTCTTAATTGCAATTGTAATTTGAAAGACTACATATTTTTTACTTTCCTGATTGGATAATTACTCTTAGATTTAAATCTGATTTGATAATGACTAAAATACCTACCTACTAGTTTTTGAGTCAGGGCAAAAACGACACAAGTCAACTCTGACGTCAGAATCAGGAAATTTGAGGGATCTGCTCATGCTGGCCGTGCAATAGTATCCAGGTACTGACGTCACTACTCATGCGTTGTCAGGTAATTTGAGGGATCTGCCCATGCTGGCCGTGCAATAGTATCCAGGTACTGACGTCACTACTCATGCGTTGTCAGGTGATTTGAGGGGTCTGCCCATGCTGGCCGTGCAATAGTATCCAGGTACTGACGTCACTACTCATGCGTTGTCAGGAAACAGGCCAGTCCTTTTTTTCGCGCGAGGTCCACAAACCAAATTTTTAAGTAGTCGTATCTTCTATAAAATTTACTTCAGAATGATTTAAAAAAATACATGGACTTTTATTTTCCACGATAAAGTATAATATCATGTTTTGAAATTTAAAGAGAATTCCCTATTGACTTTTTATAAATATTAGAGCAGTAGGTACCTCCATGGTTTGTTTTCTTATCTTGTATTTAATTTCAGTTGGTCTTCTAGAGGGTTTGAAAGGCAGCTAGCTACTTTTCTATTTTCATACTTACCTACTGTCGTACCTACCTACCTACCTACTGTCATACCGTATAGTACCTATCTAGTCATACCTACCTTCAGCCATATATATAGGAACCAACTGCCTTTCTATATGCTAACATTAAAACCTTACATGAACAAAAAAACATACTAAATGAGTAATGACTAACGTAAATTACCTGCACTTGATCCTGTCAACCTGCAAACATTACCTAAAAACTATTAACTGCAATTTTTAGTAATCGTAAAATCCATTTATCACAACCCATAAACCACTAAACTATTAGACTACCTACCTTAAAGTTTCGTGGCAAGTCAGGGTACCTTACCACCACACGACTTAGCATCACGGAAACACTCACACCTGCCCGTTCACTGAAGTTAAGCAACACTTAGCTGAGTCAGGTACTGGATGGGTGACCATCATGCTCACGGCCAGTTCTGTTCTTGAGAAGGGATGTTAAGGTAGCCGGTGATCCTCTTTGTGCATTTTAACACCCGAGTAGGGCTATTTGGCGGCACCGGGGTTCCCCTCCTCCCTTCTAGGCAAGGTCAGGAACGTCATCGACACCCTGACATAGTTGACTGGTTTCACAATTCATTGATTGACTGGGTTTTATTGTCATTTGCACCTTGCTTCCACATTGTTTATAGACAGTGAATACCTGAAATGCATTCCTAGGTACATGGAATTCATGGTACCTACCTATCTATTTTCTAGTAAATTTTCTAGAAACTACAATAATATCACGAGACAAGTTAACAAGTTTAATGACATGGTAGGACAATTAATATTGTACTACTATTGCACTTAAGATTTACAGAAGCAAGAATGAGCTATTTGGGATTGGTGATATTATATCTATGAAGGAACCCTGCTCCAAGCTAATGATTGTTAACGCAGTCACGGTATGGAAACTCTTGTCAATAACCCCAAGTAGCACAAAAACGTTCAGCGAACGTTATTTTGAACGTTCGGTGGACGTGGAACAGCTAACGGGGGATAACTTGCGTTCAACGTTGACATCTGCCAAACGTTCGATTTGGTTCTACCCGAACGTCGAACTCAAGTTTTCCCCCGTTGGCTTTACGGCATCCACCGAAGGTTTGTCGAATATTCCCCAAAAACGGGAATGTTGCAAAATATTTTACTTTACAAGACGTATTATGTTGCCAAACAAACTGCGGAAAAAATATGTTTTATTGCTACAGTATATTTATGAGTATACCTATAAATGACAAAAAAATCATTTTCACAGTTTGTGGCAACACATAAGATGAAAAGAGATGTAAATGTAACACAATTCAAGAGTTAATTTCAGTTTACAAATGTGCAGCCTTCTGACCGGAGCGGTTAGCCATTGGCTCTTGCGGCCATCGCATAGTTAGAATTAATTAAATATAAACACCCGGTTTCGGCAATATCCCCGGGAAAATTCAGTCGGTGATATTCCCCGGGAATATTCTCGGGCTCCCATCGCTGTGTTCTAGCAATGCCGATTCACCCGGGTGACGGCGAGGGCAGCAGCCAGCATCAGTTACCTGTGTCGCACTGTGTGTTCCTGCCCAAGTAGCCCAAATCAGTTATCACGAAAGTTCGGTGGACGTCTGATAGCCAACGGGGGATAACTTGCGTTGGACGTTCGGGTAGAACCTAATCGAACGTTTGGCGAATGTGAACGTTAAACGCAAGTATATCCCCCGTTAGCTTTTCGACGTCCACCGAACTTTCGGAATAACGTTCGCTGAACGTTTTTGTGCTACTTGGGAGTGCACCTCGGCTGCTCCGTGTGTGCTAACGCTGTGCTCCGTGTGTGCTAACGCTGTGCTCCGTGTCCCAGTGAGATCTTCAGAGCCGGCCACTTATCTTTATGGGCGGGTGTATGTCAACTAAAGCGGGCAAGAAAGGACGCAACGCCAAATACACCACGCTACCTGCCCCGTACGCAGCCAACAAGAAGAACAAGGGCAGACCGATGGAGCCCGAAATACGAACCGAGGTAAGCCCTGAATTACTTGTCCAGTAAACTTTCTACGACTCGTGTCTGCTTGTCCTATATCGGTAGCATTACTTTTTTAAAATGTTTAAAACTGGGTTTTTCATGCTAAATAATGAAATTCAAACCACTAGGCTATCTGTAGCATTTGCACTGTAGCACTATCTGTAGCACATTTGAATGTGCCATCCAAAATCCCTATTGAAACAACGCAAAAAAAATCAGTAAAATCTGCGGCTGTTATGAAAGCCGAAAGCGCGGCCAGAGTTAAACATCCGTCAAAGAGAAGTTTTATTGGTGGCCAAAAGTCTGTAGACAGCTATCCGTAGAAAGTTTTAAACCTATCGTGAGACTTTTCTAAACTCAGGACCATTAAATTAATGGTATGCAGGGCAAATGGTTATGGGTACAGTACGGTCCAGCATGAAGAAATCGTGGTCTCAAAGTGTCCACCGTTTTCTGTGTCCGTGGCCGCAGTTGAGCAAAACCGTAGTTGTCTGCGGTTGAGCCCCTAAAAACCTATTTTTTGGGCGGCTACTGGCACATTTTGCCCCCCCCCACCCCCCTCCCGTGCTGCTGCCATAAGGTTTGAAACAATGGGATTTGCAACTAATAAATAAGTAAGGTGGCTGGGGGCAGGTGGTGGGAATGCACTTTTGAACTAGAAACAATTTTTTGCATAATTAAGATCTAGCTCAGGAGGATCCAACTAGGGACCCCATAATAATTTTTTTCTATATATGTGAGCACCTTGACTAAAGTTAAAGTAGGTTCACTGCATTCGAATTTATAATTTTCACCTTATCTGTAAGGTGTTTAAAACTTAAGTTAGTAAAGGAGGTAGGCACCTACCAGCGAATTTTTGCTATCATGTGGTGGCATACCAACCTGTGAAATCACCTGCCTATAAGTTCAAATATGTTTAACCTAAGCTGGTACCTTCGTTGGCTGGCTGGTACCACCATTATTTTATCTTTATGTCATTTTTGTCACACTGAATAATGACCAAAAATATGACTATGTAGGTATACCTATATGGAACAACCGAATTTCGTAACGAGTCTCTAAAGAAATAAACATTCAGATATTCTAATTAGTATGTACTCAGAGTTGTCCCGGTCTAAAGGTACAAACAGTTGAGTCTGACCTATATTTCTAACCGATTTCAAGCCTGTTTATTGCATGTACAACCGTCAGGATTGTGAGCTATTCCACCTAGAAACAGTTTCATTGTCGTCAAACCGCGGCGGAACATTCAGGCCAATGTCAAAGACATATTGATTAATTTTATCATTCATATGCTGAGCATAATAATGCCGGATAGCAAAAGGGCTGCTAACACCAAAACAAATCACCGATGTAATGTGATCTGAAAATTAGTTGGCCTGCAACTGGCAATACTGTCACGTGACATGGAGTATGCACATCAATTCCATTTACGAGCCCATGAATAAAGGTCAGGTATATTAATGCGATGTTTGCTGATCCTATACCTACTTTAAATGCTCAAGCACTGTTCCGATTGTAAATTTTTTGAAGAGTTGATTCAAACTTGGTACACCCCTAAGTGTAAAATGATTCTAGTCCTCGCGTCTTATTTCTTTCACATGGGGTGACCTAAGTCGAAAATTGATCATTTATACATTTTGAAACATCCCATAAGTTGCTGACATTTCAAGGCCACACCATTGAAGTAATCATTTCAATATTTCAGTATGTTGTAGACGAAAGACGTAAATAAGGGCGCTCATGGCCCTTTTTTCAAAATTTTCTTTGCACTTTCGTATGCAATGGCTCTAAAAAGGGTCAAACCTGAAGAGTTTCGGGGTATGCCCTAGCATTCCAGGGGCAAATGTTCGAAAAAAGGGCCATGGGCGCTAATATTTACGTATTTTATCTACAACATAATGAAATATTGAAATGATAACTTCAACGATGTGGCCTTGAGAATTCTCGGAATCGTGTCTGAAAGCCACTTTTTGGCGAACTGATCGTCACCTTAAATAGGTACGATAAATGCAGTATGACCAAAGTAGTAAAATGTTATGAAAAATTGAAACTGCCCAGGGAGCTCTCATATAGGTTCAAGGTATATGATTGATATTACCAGATAATCCCGACTCATGGCTCTGGTGTATGTACCTAAAGTAACATGATCGCTGTTACGCGAATAGATTTTCCCTTGACGCAGGGTAAGCTGTAAATGCGTTAATTGATTAGGTTCATCCCCCACCCCCATTGCTAAGTTGGCCGATTACCTAAGAGTTACGTATCCTTTCGGCTTTCATCAAGACATTTTACTTTGGTAATTTGAAGTTATTCACCGAATAGTTTAGTTACTAAGTCCCCATGTCCCAAAAGGCAATTTTGGCTTAGCGACAAATCGTGCACCATGATTTAAAAAGCACACAGACACGCATGCAGTTTAGCAGCACGACGTCGCCGCATCTTTATTGATCCGTCTCGTAGTTCCCGCGACGCCCGCACCGTCCTGGTGGCTCTGCGCTCTGTTCTGTCTCGAGCTGGAGAGACGACGTACACGCACTTGCTGCGCGAAATGAAATTTAGTCTACGCAGCTGTTGTTTGCATCAAGACTTGGCTCGCCAAACGCTTCAAAGCTTACAGTCCGTGCTGTTGTCCAGCCCATGCTGTTGTCCAGCCCATGCTGTTGTCCAGCCCAAGGCTTGGCTTGCCTAACGCTTCAAAGCTTACAGCCCATGCTGTTGTCCAGCCCAAGGCATGGCTTGCCAAACGTTTCAAAGCTTACAGCCCATGCTGTTGTCCAGCCCAAGGCATGGCTTGCCAAACGTTTCAAAGCTTACAGCCCATGCTTTTTTTCCAGCCCAAGGCATGGCTTGCCAAACGTTTCAAAGCTTACAGCCCATGCTGTTGTCCAGCCCAAGGCTTGGCTTGCCTAACGCTTCAAAGCTTACAGCCCATGCTGTTGTCCAGCCCAAGGCATGGCTTGCCAAACGCTTCAAAGCTTACAGCCCATGCTGTTGTCCAGCCCAAGGCATGGCTTGCCAAACGTTTCAAAGCTTACAGCCCATGCTGTTGTCCAGCCCAAGGCTTGGCTTGCCTAACGCTTCAAAGCTTACAGCCCATGCTGTTGTCCAGCTCAAGGCATGGCTTGCCAAACGTTTCAAAGCTTACAGTCCCTGCTGTTGTCCAGCCCAAGGCATGGCGTGCCAAACGTTTCAAAGCTTACAGCCCATGCTGTTGTCCAGCCCAAGGCATGGCTTGCCAAACGTTTCAAAGCTTACAGTCCATGCTGTTGTCCAGCCCAAGGCATGGCTTGCGAAACGTTTCAAAGCTTACAGCCCATGCTGTTGTCCAGGCCAAGACATGGCTTGCCAAACGTTTCAAAGCTTACAGCCCATGCTGTTGTCCAGCCCAAGGCATGGCTTGCCAAACGTTTCAAAGCTTACAGCCCATGCTGTTGTCCATCCCAAGGCATGGCTTGCCAAACGTTTCAAAGCTTACAGTCCATGCTGTTGTCCAGCCCAAGGCATGGCTTGCCAAACGTTTCAAAGCTTACAGCCCATGCTGTTGTCCAGCCCAAGGCATGGCTTGCCAAACGTTTCAAAGCTTACAGCCCATGCTGTTGTCCAGCCCAAGGCATGGCTTGCCAAACGTTTCAAAGCTTACAGCCCATGCTGTTGTCCAGCCCAAGGCATGGCTTGCCAAACGTTTCAAAGCTTACAGCCCATGCTGTTGTCCAGCCCAAGGCATGGCTTGCCAAACGTTTCAAAGCTTACAGCCCATGCTGTTGTCCAGGCCAAGACATGGCTCGCCAAACGTTTCAAAGCTTACAGCCCATGCTGTTGTCCAGCCCAAGGCATGGCTTGCCAAACGTTTCAAAGCTTACAGCCCATGCTGTTGTCCAGGCCAAGACATGGCTTGCCAAACGTTTCAAAGCTTACAGCCCATGCTGTTGTCCAGGCCAAGACATGGCTTGCCAAACGTTTTAAAGCCTACAGCGTGTTCCGTCGTGTAATGTAAGAAGTTCTTCCACTACGAAGGCATAGTGGCAGCTTGTAGTAAATCTCTCCCTGATTCAACCAGCACCCTTCAAACATCTGACATTTTGTAGCCATGGTTTGCAGTCGCCGTTCATTCCGGCCACCCTTTGTTGGGATCTGTAAAGACATGCGGATTTTGCACTAGGGTGCTATCGATTTGTTGCTACTCGAGTTTCGGGACGACCTTTGGAAAGGCCACTGGCGGCCGAAAAGGTGGCGAGGATCGATTTGGTTCATTAACTGGACGTCGTCGTACCTCGTAACCGAACCTTGATCATATCAATAACTGTGGTTAGAATACCCATCCTTATTTTTTTTACCAATTTTCTAAGCTCTATCCAAAATTGCACTTGTCAGTTAATAATTTGATACCATATTATCGTTATCGTTACGGCTCATTAGACATTATCGTTATATTACCGTTATCGTTACCAACATTATCGTTGCAGGTCATTAGAACTGCTTTTATGCGAAGGATTTAAATTTCAGGATTTCAGGATTAATTTCGATTGAAATTTCAACGCTAGATCTATACCTACCCAAAAATGATTCCCAGCTGATACACCATGCTGAACGGACCATATCATAAATATCAAACTAAAAACAACGCAAAGAACCCAACATTAAGGCTGATTAACGGTAACACCACGAGTTCATCCACATGTCGAAAGCAAACCCTAGCATAAATATGACTTTTTGACAAGCCAATAATCCGCAATCTCCTTTCATTCAATCAAAACCAATCAGCTTCTCCACATATTCGCAAGCACCCAATTCCCGTAGGTACATCATACCAAAACCAGACACTGATCAATCCCCACCGCCCCCACCCTTCCCGAGCGACGCCATTGGCGACCCCGCCTGGCGTCTCTCACCACCCCTGTGGCGCCGGGGTTTCAGGGAAATGTCCGTGACGGCGTCCCACCATTATACTTCATATCAGTAGCTACACCGGACAATTTGACACGACATAGCGCACGTATTCGATAGGCTAGCATGTAGTATTAGCTGGATTGTTACCCGTGAGTTGGGCGTACCCTTTTTGTTGCGTAGTACTAGTGTCATGGGGTGGTTTTCGGTGATGACATAAGTTATGTCGCTTAAATGTACTGACATTTGGAACGTGATTGTGTTGCGGTAATGTGTTGTGTTTCATCGTCTTGAAGGGATTGTGTTCGCGGTTTTTTGTGATCGGATTAAGCTTCTGATGTGTCGGTGGTTTGAAGTGTGGTTTTGAAGTGTGGTTTTGAAGTGTGGTTGTGTTCCTAGTGAGTATGGACTGCGACAATGCCGCGTATTTGGAGTGGGATAATGGCAATGACAATGAGGTGAGGATCTTGAGGCTGTCGTATTTTCTGGTATATTTTATGTGGGGATATGCTGTTGCGAGGCTGTTTTTGATTACACATCGATATCATATTTTTTAGGGCTTTATCATTTTTGTTTGTTTGATTGTTTGCAAGGCTTGAACAAAGTGTATTATAATTTATAATTTATAATACACAGGCACATGTTTATTTATTTATTTATTTTACAACGTTAAAATGTTAAAATGTAACACGTAATTTAAATCCGATCTGTCTTCCTATGTAAATCTTGTTGTAAAATGATCAAACGAGAAATTGGTTCAAGGCACGTCGTATAGGAAGGTAGGTTGGTAGGTAGAGGTACTAGGCGCTGTAGATGGCACGGTATACAAAGAGCCGCACGGGAAATAAAGTAATGGAAGGGTTTGCATATCGACTGAAATGAGATTACCTAATTTCAGAGCATTCGGTCTGGTCTGAAGGCTGTCACTACTGAAATGTCAGAGCATTCGGTCTGGTCTGAAGGCTGTCACTACTGAAATGTCAGAGCATTCGGTCTGGTCTGAAGGCTGTCACTACTGATATGTCAGAGCATTCGGTCTGGTCTGAAGGCTGTCACTACTGAAATTTCAGAGCATTCGGTCTGGTCTGAAGGCTGTCACTACTGAAATTTCAGAGCATTCGGTCTGGTCTGAAGGCTGTCACTACTGAAATTTCAGAGCATTCGGTCTGGTCTGAAGGCTGTCACTACTGAAATTTCAGAGGCTTTTATAATTAAATACGTACAGTTTCTACAAATTGAACTATCTTTGACAACAAAAGTTGAGATATTTAAATCTCATAGTAACACACATTAATCCTTGGGGTATGAGCCTAGTTACCTTAAATCAACATTTCTCTCGTATATACACGTATTAAATTTAAGTACCTAATCGTTTGAATGGAATGCCGTATCTTATACAGTTAACCCATTTTCTTTGTTGGCCTTAAGATGAAATGCTCTTCAAACCACAATAAGTTTTTTCAGCAGGCTTATTATATGTATGGTAGAAGTAATGATAACGAAACAATAGTTTTTCCTGTGAGCTGCCATTAGGTATCGAACTAATTATCAATTCGCGCATCATGAAATCTTATCTTGATTATGAAGTAGACATGATAGATATGTCATAGATATAGGAAATATCTGAGGGCCAAGCCTGTTTAAACTCGTCTTAAGCCGTCTAAGGCTCGACAACACCATCAGTAAAGTGCTTGACAACAACTCGGAAAACATTGACAAACTTACAGTTTTTCTTAAAGAGAGTAAGCTGATGGGAGAATTTTGAAATTCTTCTTCATCTGCTCGAAATTTAAAAAATAATAAAAATAAATGCGCAAATGGACCAATAGGTTGAAGCGCAAAAAAAAAATCGTCTTCTCTGGTTGAAGCCGACTATAATGTGTGTGTTTTGCGCAGCTGCCTTTTAATTCTATTCCTCATTCACAGTGGACTTAAATCAGTTTACCTGCACATTGAAGAGTGCAAAGTGGTATCTCGGGTGCTGAGTCCTATGGTGTAGTTCGTGTACAAAGGCAATCTCTGCAATGCAGTGTCGCGCATTCCATGGGTACAATTGCCAAGATCTTTGATTGTCACAAAGTTCAGGTGCAAGCACAGAGTCCGACGGACTTTCGATTGTACTACGCTTCTGTGCTTCGATTATTGATACTGAGCTATTGTCAGCTCTTGCAAAAATCAAATGTCACATAAAAATACCATGAAATGCATGAAATGGGTTTGATCAACTCGCGTCCATCTATAACTTATTCTTAGCCATGCCGTGCTTTTGATTACTGATGACTGCAAGGTGGCTCTCTACATCAAAGAAACTGCACTCGTTTGATGTGGATTTTATCCGGACTGCCACTTTACCAAACTCCATTATTATCGAATTAATTGATTCATCGAATATAGGTATAAACATAGGCAAATTAAATGTGCTCATTATAGGTTAAGGTGTATCGAGTAGGTACATCTGCACGAATAAGTATAGTTGAAATGCAATTTTTGGCATCGAATTACAAAACGTTTATTTTTAGAAACCCGGTCCCTAACGCTAGTTTTTTTGACAACCTCTTCCATGCTGCACGATGCAGCTTCAAACTGACAACCACTGCACAGTGAACACGCGTATAAATAGTAATTTTTTCCACTCCATCACTTTACTATCTGTTCTTTTAATAGTCAACTCATATGGTACCGCTCACTCATTATGCTCGACGCGTTCACGACACAGTTCTTGACTAACTTGGACGCTGTCACCGTTTCTCTCTCGTTCAGTGCCTGCTTTTCACGTTACAGTTACAGTTCACCTGTATTTCGCTTGTGTATTTGTACAAATTACTTGCTTTTTTAACGCTGATAGCTTCTAAAAATCGACGTGTTTCGTTAATTCCAAGGTAGGCAGAGGTAAATGAGTGCTGCATGGAATATTTTTAACCCTAACATAACTGCAAACGTCAAAATTATCACCTTTTATTGGACCATGTCTGTGCACATGGGCACAGTAAACGTACACTACAGTCGGTTTCAACCACAGAAGACGTGTTTTACCCGGCTTGCTCCTCAAATATCTCGGTCCCTGCACGCAGTCAAATGGCCGAGGGTTCGATGCTGATTCCAGCTTACTGACATGCGAATGGAAATTAGCAAACTTGGTTCAAGAATCTGTTAACAGTAGCCAAAACAAGCCGTTTGAGATAACTGATAACTCGTTTTCTCTGGTTGACATGTACTATAGGTGCATTTTACTTTGTTACATAAATATCAATATGCTTTAAAAAGATTTTACATTTCATGCATCCTCATTTTTGTTTGTAATAGTAAAAAAAACTTTACTGAAAGCCAAAGGCTGCATTTCTTGTCGTATAGCTAATGGATTTTATATTCAGAGTTTTGAATACAACTTTCTGTATCGACCGTAATAAAATAAAGATCCAGACAAAGCATCGTAAAGCAAAGTGCATCCCGTATATACTCGTATAATATCCAATCCCATTTCAAATCTACGCTAGCAAACTGAAAACCGAGCGGCAATCTAAAACCGAAATGCAAATCGTGGAGCGCCTCATTATTCTTATAGTTTAAAATCTAGGCGATCCTGTACCTTGAGCCGACAGCTGTTCGTGATGCTAGGAAATAGTCATGTCTTCTCATCGAGATGGGTCCCACCCAAGACCTGACCTTTCTTTCCTCAACCATCACTGTCTCAGAGCGCTAGCTTCAGTTAAACTCCATTCCACGTTAAGAAAGAGAGTGGATTTGCATCTTCTTCGAGGACCCAGTGCTGCTAGACACGAGATAGAGTTTCATAACTGCCCATGGAGCCTTTGGACCGGCTCATGAGCGGCTTGTGAGTTTTGAAACTCTTAGCTCTTGTCTACTAGCAGTGGGTCCTCGAGAGATGCAAATCCACTCTCCTTCTCAACGTGAAATGGAGTTTAGGTACGAACGAGATTTGCCATCGCGAATTACAACTGTACTTTGGTTTGGTCACGATATTTAATACAGCATCATGATTATAATCTCTGATATACACATACAGTTATTGCTGGTCTTGATGCTCAGTTGGGCAACCAATGGTTAAGTCAGATGAGGTATTGTCTTTCAATGGTTGAATGAGAATTGGCAAGTCTTTGGCCGCAAATTATTTCATGGTCAAGACTGTCGCTTCGGATAAGAATCGTAATTTTCACGTTAAAAAAACTTGTAATTGTAATCTTGCGACAATTGACATTGTTAATTTGGAAAGATAATTGATGGTTGGGCTAGCATCATTGGGTTTATTATAGATTTAAATTCAATGCTAGCATTATTTGTTTATAGTTGATATAGAGCACTAACCGAAAATGGTATCATTGCAATGGATTGACGACAGCGCCCCTTTTGGTGTACTCTGAACTATCCAAGTATTAATGAAGCACCATCAGTGAAATCAATATTAAATTTTAAGATACATTTTATATTAACATTTTAAACATAAATGTTGTGTTAGTATTTATGTTCAAATGTGCTAAAATTTGAATTATAGCTACCCACGAGCTATAAATATAACATTACACACCTATATGGTCAAAGGAAATGAAGGAAAACAGTGGCCATGAAAGCTGGGGTCGTTGGTCGGAAAATTACGGCTCACTTTTAAAATGGCAAAATAAGTAATTGATGGGATATACAATTTAGTGAATACTGTTTAATTAATAAGTCTCATGTCTGTTTGTCCCATCTTTAGCATTACCAAAAAAACTGTTTGGAACTGGGTTGTGAATGCTAAATAAAATGTTCGGATGTTCAGATTCCTGTTTCACAAAATATTTGCGGAACAAAGCACTCAAGGAATATGTCTGTTAAATAGATATACATAAATGCATGTTCTGAACCTGGTTGCATAAATGAGCTTCACTTTGTAACACCTACCGCCTAATTGCCTTCGACTGCAAGTGCAATCAGATCCATAAGTGCACTTAGTTGATGCAGTTATGCGAGTGATTGCAGGAAGTGGTGCATGCAGCTCGGTGCAGTGCAGAATGCAGTTTGATTGTGCAGTGAAACTGGTTTGCTCGTTGAAGGAATTGGTATGGTTTCATTTCTTTTTCTATTTTATACTCGCCATGGATTATCAATGCAATAAATTCACAGCTATGCGCACACCATGTGGTTTTTTTTGTCTGATCATAGATCAGTTAGTTAGTCAACTTCAACTAATTAATAACGTAATGAATAATTAACAAACTAAATAACTAATTAACTCACTTATTTACTATTCGCTTCAAAAAATTTGGTCAAAAGTGCACATTTAATTAATAGTGCAGATATAATGTTTTAGGTTGCTCTTGATTGTCATACAGATTCTCTAAAGTGGCCATTGTTTCACCACAAAAAGTTAGTTTTAATGAATTGGAACTGGAGCAGTCATTAATGATTTTGCAAGAATAGACATCACAAGCGGAATCTGTGTTTTAAGTTAAAGAATTGGAACCTGAACTGCATTTTTAAAATTTGAGGTACCGGAACCGTTATTTATAAAGGTTCATGGGTTGGGGGAGTCTTTTTGTTATTTGAAATTATTGCTAAGGCAAGCAATATCAGGCTGGTGACCTTATTTATTATCAGTTTACTTAGTTTTGGTACACATGACAAGTGTAGAGGATTTTGGTAGAAATGCTTAATAGTGCTAGTGTAGGTACTTCTATCTACTATCTTTAGTACCTACTGTCTCTAAAAAATATAAATTATAAAAATTTGTGTAATAATATATTAAAAGATATCCAACGGTGCACACACAGAAAGGTTACCAAGACATTCTACCTTACCTAGCTATGGCTATTGCAAATATTTGATGCTAGTAGTTTGGCCGGCAATCGCAGGGGTGCGTTGGCAACCTGTTTTAACATCATCTACCAGGCCATGGCACAAGGTCAATTATAACCAAGGGACCCTATGTTCCTCAGGTGGTTACAGTTATGGCTTCATCTACCAGGTCATAGCACAAGGTCAATTATAATCAAGGGACCCAATGTTCCTCAGGTGGTTACGGTTATGGCTTCATCTACCAGGCCATGACACAAGGTCAATTATAATCAAGGGACCGAATGTTCCACAGATGGTTACAGTTACCTTGGTTACAGGTGATAAAAACAATTGGCTCCATCCCTTGACTTCCAGGGCCGGCGAAACGTTATATCTGGGACGCAACTACACTAACATTAATTTGAGTTTGCCACTTTTTGGGGCATTGAGTACCATGCCATAGAATCAAATGATTAAGTTTTTGCCGTTACCATTAAAAAACGCATTTATCATTACAATTATTAACCATTTTACTATTTACAAATCGTAAAAGAGTCGAATGATACTTCACTTCGAAGTCCACCAGGCTGTGATAATCTTCAGCTAACACGACTGTGGGACTGTTACAATTACAAGTGGTTACACTTACAGCTGACAGCAAAAATTAATAGCTCCAGCCCTTGCCTTCCGGAGCCGGCGAAACCTTATATCTGGGACGCAACTAAACCGTACCTCCCTCCCGTCGCGCAGACCGAGGTGAAAGCCGCGCCGCGCCGCGGAGTGCCCTACTCGCGCGGCGCGTCGACGCTGTTCGGCTTCAAGCGGCGGCCGGCCAGCGCGTCCCCGCACCCCAGCGGCGGCGCGGAGCCGAGAGTGCGTCCGGCGCCGACGCCCGGACTGAGACGCACGTGCTCGCAGGACAGTTTGGACGAGACGTCGCCGAGGTTGTCACGGCAAGCCAAGGAGCAGGCCAGGCCCGTCGCCGCCGCCCCTGCCAGGGTCAACCGGTTCGGGTTCAAGTCACCCGTGAGTACAGAGCTTCTTGAAATATCGATGTTGCTGAAATTGCCGTTTGTATGTGTTTTTTCGTGTTAAGGCTATTGGTGTGGTTGTTGGTGATTTTTTCATGAAGCTTTATTTGAACTTTCTATTGGTATTTTGTGGTTATAAATCACACAATTTGTTGCTAAAAGTGTGAGGATTCCGTAGACCCTGGTTTCGTTGCAATCGGACAAACGGTGTGGCCACAAGTTGGTATCCAGTAGGAGGTAAATTCTGCGCAGGAAGCGGCCCGAGGATACGCTCAATAATGCGACGTAACAGGGTTGTTATAGAATGCTGGAAAATACTAGATGAGTGAATATTTTTGAGACTTGCTAACACACAATTTGTTGCCAAAAGTGTGAGGATTCCGTAGACATGGGTTTCGTTACGATCGGACAAAAGGTGTGGCCGCAAGTTAGTATCCAGTAGGAGGTGAAATTTGAGCGGGAAGCGGCCCGAGTACACGCTCACACCAATAGTCTTAGAGGACGTCTGTCAAATTTGAATATTAACATGTTCACATTTGGGTAGGTAGGATGTTATTTTGATGCATAATACCTACTTTCTTTTTTGAATTCTTAAGCATTTGAAACTTCTTTTAACATATAACGAGATACTTGATTTTATGCTCTGATATCTTTTTCAAATATATATATGTACCTATGTAGATAAATTGATAACTTAATGGTTTGTATACAATTTGGGTCTTGCATTTCAGATGCACATGTGATATTTTTGTGAGATCACTTGGTAATCTGGAAGGATTCCCTTTTCTATTTGAAATATGGAAAGCATTGCATTCAACTGAAACCAAATCTCCCTCGATACTCGTTTCCATCGTGCATGTTTGCATTATTTCGACTGTTGTGCGAATGGGATTGTATTGTCTTCGCCAGGTCGCGGCCACGACGAACAAGGTCTCCGACTCGAACGCGAACGTTCTGGTGACGGCCTCCCCGGTCTACGAACACATCAGCCTGAAGCCGCGAAGCAAGGGCGGGGGCAAGATCGTCAAGCCCATCAAGGCCGGCATCGCACAGCCAGGTGAGGCTGCTACCTCGGCACAAGGATTAATCTACTCAAGAATCAAAGCCTCTCCAAATGCCTTCATAATACTCAAAACCCCTCCAAATCCTCCAAATCCTTTCAAAATCCCTCCAAACACCTCCAAACCCTCCCAAAATCTCTCCAAACACCTTCAAACCCTCCCGAAATCCTTCCAAACACTCTCCAAACCCCTCCAAACCCACGAAATTCCTCCAAAACCTTTCCAAATTCCTCTAATCACCTTCAAACCTTCCCAAAATCTCTCCAAACTCCTCCAAACCCCCCTAAAATCCCTCCAAACACCTCAAAACCCTACCAAAATCCCTCCTAACACGTCCAAACCCTCCCAAAACCCCTCCGAATAACGAAACAAACTTAAATTAAAACACCTACACTTAATTACACTAAAAGATTTCAAAAAATTACTAAATTATAATATTTGAAATTAAATTAAATTAGAAATTACTAATATTCTGTCAATTTTAAATAGATGTACCTACACAGTTCTTGCAAACTTGTACATGAATCTGAGTGGCCTGAGGATGGGTGCTTTGCCGGGTGGGATAAGGGGACCTCCTGATTGCCGGTCAGGTGCTCTACCATCTGAGCTATCCTGGCACTCATTCTCCCGCTTTGCTGGGTGGGATAAGGGGACCTCCCGATTGCCGGTCAGGTGCTCTACCATCTGAGCTATCCTGGCACTCATTCTCCCGCTTTGCTGGGTGGGAAAAGTGATACTCGTGATTGCCGGTCAGGTGCTCTACCTTCTGAGGTATCCGGGCACGCATTCTCCCGCTTCACTGGGTGGGATAAGGACACCTCCAAGGGAAATCATTAACAACTTCCTCCTCAACAAACCGGCATCGTTTGTTGGCAGGCGCCCGGTCCCCGGTCCAGCCGATGCCGACATCGGTGCCCGGACAGACGGCCCGGTTCACGCTGCAAACGTCGCTGCTGCCGACTCCGCAGTTCCCCATCCGGCTTTCGTCGGCCGAGTGCGAGACCCGGACCAAGGGGGCCAAGACCATGGCCAACAACAGCACCAGGAACGTGCGGCACATACAAGGTCGGGACGCAATCCGCTCGTGGCTGCCACGCAATACTTTCAGCCAATACACACCTACCCAAGCAGCACAATAACGTACAGCGAACGTTATTTCGAACGTTCGGTGGACGTCGAAAAGCTAACAGGGGATAACTTTCGCTCAACGTTCACATTCGCCAAATGTTCGATTTGGCTAGAACTACCCGAACGTTGAATGCAATCCGCTCGTGGCTGCCACACAATACTTTTAGGGCCGATTTTACAATTGCCTCAACCCAGAGTTAAAGTAGGAGTTAAGTTATTTGTCATGGTAACGGCCAATAGGATGCCGTGGAATTCATCTGTTTCTGAGGGTTAGACGCTTAGCCCAGAGTTGACAAATATTGTAAAACCGGCTCTTAGCCAATATAGGTACACCTACCCAAAAAGCATTAAAACGTTCAGCGAACGTTATTTCGAACGTTCGGTGGACGTCGAAAACGTCCAACGTTCAACGTTCGCCAAATGTTTGATTCGGTTCTACTCGAACGTCGAACGCAAGTTATCCCCCGTTAGCTTTTCGATGTCCACCGAACGTTCGTGATATCGGTTTTTGTGCTACTTGTGTATGCTTTTGAGCCCTCGGGATGGGCCGGGACTGGGAAGCAGCCCGGGAATGCAGCTCAACGAACCTTGTTTTATGGCGCTTGAAAGTTATTGACCAGTGAAATCTTTAGTGATGCAAAGGGTGTCATTTGGTGGTCAGATAGGCAAGGATTCCGAAAATATTGATTTCGTAGCAATCCGATTACTAAAGGTGTGGCCTTTAAGGAGGAATGATGACCTTGGCCAACGAATATCTACCAAACAATAGTCTACATGGAGATTATTAGCGACAGCCCCACCAAAATAGCTCACCTCCTGGGTAATGTATAAAGCTCTTTAATTAACTAAGAATAATTTTCGTGCTATGATTGGTTTGGCTAGTTAACGTCCGTAACCAGGGGCGTTGACGCGTCGTTAGGCCTTTTTAGGGGATGCTAGAGCATCCCCAATCATAGGTTGAGCATCCCCAAAAATTTCTGAGACATGTTTGCCCAGAAAATGTTTTGAGAAACTCCTCACTGACGTGTGTGGTTTTGTGGCACAAGCAAAATAATAAAGCCGTTCGAGATGAGTTTATTTCGGTCCCTCTCATTTTCGATCCGGTCCGGCTCATTTCTTCCGTACAATGAATCACTCGGTAGTCGACAGAATTTAGATAACAAATTATTATGTCCACAAAAAAGTCTCGCTTTTTTTAAGTTTACGAATTCCAAATGACTACAAATGTGTCGGGGCCAAGGATGCTTTAAAACTTCTGAAATGCGTAGATTTGCTTGAAAATGACCTTGATTCACAAAAAAAAAATTCCCTGGAGCCGGGCCCCCGTACCCCCCCCCCCCCTCTCCGGAATTTTATGAAAAGTTGAGCATCCCCTAACAAATCTCTAGGGACACCCCTGTCCGTTATGGGAAGTTTTAGTTTTCACAGTAACAATAACTTCCCATAGTTACAGACGTTAATTAGCCAAACCAATCATAGCACAAAAATTATTCTTACGTAATTTGAAAGCCTTATTTACATTACCAAGGAGCTGAGCTATTTTGGTGGGGCTGTCACTAATAGTTTGCTTGTAAATGATTGTTTGATTGATATTCGTTGGCCAAGGTGATCGTTCCCCCTCAAAGTGTATCCAGTACGAGGTTAATTCTGAGTGAACCGGCTCAAATCAAGGCTCCGATCGAACGAATCCCGTGGCCGCAGGTTCGGAGGAGAGTTCGTCCAACGGCTCGCTGAACGCCGACTCCGGCCTGGGCAGCCAACGCAGCGCCGAGACCGATCTCAGCCCGGACGCGATGCCGGTCCAGCTGCCGGTGCAGCGGATCGAGATGCTGGACGCGAGTCCCGGCAGCGCCAACCGCCGCAACAAGCGACAGGCCGCGATGCGACGGAGGGAGCTCGAAGTCGTCGTCAACGGTCAGTCGTTCTCGATCGTATTGTTTCGTCATTTGTTGCTGTAGTTACATTCAGGGCGATATTCAGTATCAATACTGATCTCCGTTTAACCGATATTAACAGATATTCCGTATAAATTAATTTTACAAAAATAGTTATCTAATAAATAAGTAACAAAAAAAATCCTGTACCTACTGGTTATTCTGGATGCTCAGACCATCTCACCTGGGTCATGTGGATGTTTGCAAGGTTTCGCGTGCTAAAAATGTGAGGAAGACGTACCTAGTGGCTACCTGACATTGACGATCTGATTCAAAGAATGAATGGTTATGGAGCAATATTTGTTAAAATGTATAATATTCTATCCAGTTGAATAGTATATGATTAAATTTATTTGCTGCAAATGCTGATCATAAATCAGTTTGAATCATAATGTTAGGACTATATTTGCTTCTGGTAGATGCGCAAGTATCTTGCTTTGTGAACGTTGGAAAAAATGTAAAATGCCTATTTTTTGTCCAAAAAAATCGATTAACAGAGTTTTGTGATCAGCCAAATAAAATACCTGACATTTGTTTTGTGGAAAACATAATATACAATTAATTATTAATCGAGTCACTAAACAGGCGTATTTGAGATGTTAACAACTGTACCAACAATAGATTTTACGGTTCAGGACCGGAGACTCTTACTTGCAACCCTTTAGCGGAACAATGAGACAGCCTGCGAGTTTTGAACCTCTACCATTAGGGGAGTCTCTTTGACAGTAAAACACCGCCAGCGTTCTTGACGTGAAAAACAGTTCAGTCATTGACAATGCATTTTTCAAATTTGTTTCTATCAAAACCCAGGCAGGAATTCCAGCACCCTATAATATAAATACTAGCCAAGCATCTTTGCCTACCCACAGGGGAGTCTCTTTGACAGTAAAACACCGCCAGCGTTCTTGACGTGAAAAACAGTTCAGTCATTGACAATGTATTGTTCAAATTTGTTTCTACCAAAACCCAGGCAGGAATTCCAGCACCCTACAATACAAATATTAGCCAATCATCTTCCATGTACAAAATCATTCTCCGTCGCAGGCAAAAGCTTCGACGTGCGCGACCTCAACGACCCCAACGACGACCCGAACGTGATAACGGAGATCTCGGTGATCTCGCTGTCGACGCCAAAGCCGAAGCCGGCGATGAAAGTCGAGACGGGCGTGGTCCGCGAGAGGAAGGCCGCGCACCAGCGCCAGACGGCGCAGACGGCGCAGTCGCCCAGGAGGCCGCCGCCGGAGCCGGCGCGGTACAACAACGGGGACTTCGTGTCGCCCAGGTGAGCGGACGTTTGCGGCGGGTTTCGGTCGTTGATTGCCGTCAGGGTTCGGACCGAGCGCTTGACGGCTGTTAATGAATCGACCTGAGGGACGAGCAGTGGCTGCCTGTCTTCTAATGCAGCGGTACTCAGCCAACTTGACATGCAATTCTAATTCGAAAAAACATTGTTAAAAAATGTCCACAACCCCTTTAAAAGTGCATCATTTCAAGGTCTGTAGGTTCATTACATTTGAAATGCCAACCTGACATGCAATTCTAATTCGAAAAAACATTATTAAAAAATGTCCACAACCCCTTTAAAAGTGCATCATTTCAAGGTCTGTAGGTTCATTACATTTGAAATGCCAACCTGACATGCAATTCTAATTCGAAAAAACATTGTTAAAAAATGTCCACAACCCCTTTAAAAGTGCATCATTTCAAGGTCTGTAGGTTCATTACATTTGAAATGCCAACCTGACATGCAATTCTAATTCGAAAAAACATTGTTAAAAAATGTCCACAACCCCTTTAAAAGTGCATCATTTCAAGGTCTGTAGGTTCATTACATTTGAAATGCCAACCTGACATGCAATTCTAATTCGAAAAAACATTGTTAAAAAATGTCCACAACCCCTTTAAAAGTGCATCATTTCAAGGTCTGTAGGTGTAAGGTCAAAATTCACTGAAACGCATAGATTTGCTCCAAGAAATGATCTAATTCGAATTTTTCTTGATGATTAAATACCCAAAACTCTCATTGTGTCCGAACCAATATCAATTTTCATTTATCAAGTACGAGCAGGTACAATCGAGAATGCGTTCAATCAATACCCGCAAGTTAACGCTAATATCTTGCAATTCGCAAGTTTTACGTCAAATTACCCTTTGCGAATCGCAGAGATCACACATTTCTGTTATGGCCCTGTGCAAAGAACGATTGAGTACCACTGGTCTAACGGCAACAACGGCCATTAATGATCTATGTAATCTTATTCCCAAGCCTGGAGTCAAAATTTTGCTACCCACAAGCTCGATTTGCTATCTCTTGGAGAAAATTTTATGCAAGAAATATTGATGTTATATAAGTTGACTTTATTTTGGAAAATAAAATAGGCTACGGCTTGTTATCGCTCAAGTATTGAATCTTGAATGAAGACGTGACCGCTTTTGGGGGGAAGGTTACGGCCACGGTCGGTAGATCGATTGGTTATCACTTCTCTGCTAACTGAGAATTTTGACTTTATGTAGTTGCTAGGCAAGGACAAACAGTTTGTTAACGTCATGTTTAGTTATTTAGCCCCGCTTGCTTAATGGCCGGTTAAAGAACTAACAGTTCGTTAAATTGATTTCAACTCATCTGATTTGCTATAAAGCGACAAAACAAACTGTTGATTCTATGACCAGCTATTGAACAAGTCTTAATTTGCTTTGGACTGGCTTACTCTTTCAGAGATTTAATGACTTAAGAATACCTTTCACTTCAATTTTCATTTGGCATTGTACATTCTGCATACCACCTATAACGTTAAGTCCGTCAATTATTAAAAGTCTAAACACCTAATTAGTAATTAGGTAGGTACCGATCATTAAATTTCGTAGACTCATGTTTTGAAAAAACCATTTTAACCTGGGATTTGAATGCTAAATAAAAGTGTCGCTGATTTCCTGACGTTTCGAAACCTGTACGTACTAGGTATAGTTACTTCTTGAAGGGTGGTAGCTCGACTGACGTTAAAAAGATTAACAAACTTACCAATTGTTGTTTTCTTAATCTAGGCTTCCTACATTCTAATGATCCTGTCGAAGTCCAAAAATAATACAAAATATTGCATTTATACAACATTTAAAAAAAAACATCCAAAACCCCAACGAAAAATTGTCTATTACCTACAGATCGTCCGGCGAATGGCAAGACCAGAGCCTGATGGACGAAGACGAAGAGAAAGCCCTGCTGGACCGCGAGCTCAAAGAGAAGAAGCGGCTGTCGCGTGACATGATGCCCGACGACCTCTCCGACTGGGGACCGGGAGAGGCGATGGCCGATGAGTTCACAACCTCCGAAGACGGCTTCCAGATCAGCAACCTCCAGGGTCGGCCCGTGCATCTCGAGATCGAGGAGGCGCGGTTTGCGGCCATCGCGGCCAGCGAGGCCTCGATGATCGAAGACGAGAGATCTCCGGTCGATAGTTTGATGAGCAGCAGTATTCAGACTTCTTCCGATGGCTCCGAGGATCTGGAGAAGGTAATTGTTGTCGGAGCTATTAAAGTAAAGAAGATAAACTGAACTCAACTTAGATACCCACCTTCAATTTGTACGATTAATGATTATACTTATGTTTTGAGGTGATGAATTGTAGTCAAAGTCTTTGTTTAGTTGCATAGTGTTATGTTCTTATGTCCTTGCAAAGGATATGACATCCACTCAGTATTGTGCTTTATTTACTAGGGCTTCGCAAACGCAAATTTGTTGCTCACAGGTAAAATTTGCTGAGGCTTATAATTTAAAATGAATTAAAGCAATATTAAGTTAAGACTATTAATTTTCTTAAACTCATGTCTACTTTATCCTATCTTTAGCACTAGTTTTGAAAAAAACTATTTCAAACTGGGATTTGATTGCTAAATCAAAAGTCTAACTGGTTTCCCGACATTTCGCACCATATATACCAGTTACTTTATCAAGGGTGAAAGCTAGACTGTCTAAAATTCTAGCTTTCACCCTTGATAAAGTAACTAGTAGGTTTATGTTACGAAACGTCCGGAAACCAGTGAGACTTTTGATTTAGCATTCAAATCCCAGTTTGAAATAGTTCTTTTCTTAAGTTAAGACTATTCATAGTTAATTTGCAGTATGAAATTAATATGAATGCAATTTGAGCTAAAATCAATATTAAATTAAGACCTGGGGTGCGAATGTGTAAATTCGATTTTGCGTTTAATCCCTCGATTTAAAATCACTGCCAATTTTAAACTACAGGCGGTGAAATTGAAAACAAATGATTATGATATCACAGAGTTACATGATAGACCCCCTGGACAAAACTGGAAGCCGGATTTTGCAACGAATGAAGCCTCCAATTCCCCCTGGATTTCCCCAGGACCAGGAGTGCAAGGCCAAGGAGAGTCCGGA
The DNA here is from genome assembly GCA_921293005.1 of Nemoura dubitans. Lineage (NCBI taxonomy): Eukaryota > Metazoa > Arthropoda > Insecta > Plecoptera > Nemouridae > Nemoura > Nemoura dubitans. The sequence goes on along the minus strand of OV121078.1, from coordinate 10,667,941 downwards.
ATCGCCCGGGACGCCAACCCTGTCGCTCTCCGAGGGCCGGGACCGGGACTTTCTGATCGACGACGAGATCGCAGACCAGCCGGGACTGGTGTTCGACGAGCAAGTGGAGGTCTCGGACATGGTGTCTTCCGTCGGACAGCTGGAGGTGAGTCGTTAATATTAATAATGACTTAGAGTTCTGTTTGGTTGTCCACGGGATCTAGATAACTAGATTTCTTGCGTTTGTTTGTCCAGGCTAGGTTTCGTTTACTGCACGATGGCCTATTATGACGTCAAAACGAAAACCGAAATCTAGTTAAAAACTACATTGCATCTTGTTATGAACTGGATAACCAAACATATTTATTGATACACAAGAAATGTTATAGCTAGTGATAGGATAGTAATGCAGTATCAAAGCCAGAAAATGCAAAATCAAAAGCTTAAATAATATGAAATTTGCAATATCAAAAACGTGTAAGTGCGGTAAAAAATATATGCAGTACCGCAGGATAGAATGTGGGTGAAAGAACGTATGACAACGTTGTTTTTTGGATTTTTACTAGCTTTGCACATTACATTGAGTACTTTGGCATTTTAACATTATACTTGCTATAACCTTGCTTGTATGTAAATGTTTGGCATAGCAGTGACCAACAATTATTCTTTCAATATTTTCTGATGTTAGGCTATGTCGCTTGTCAGTAAGAATATTTTTAAATACAGAGAATGATCTCTCTACATCAACAAATGTAATTGGCGCATATTTAAATTTACAAATATTCGATGTGGCCAAACCATGATCATCGGCTTCTTTTCCGGCACGTAGGTATTTGCACCACATTTTGAAGGAGAGCTAACGATGGATTCTTCTTTGCCAACATTAGTACCAGTCTGTTGAAAGCAACTCGTGCAACTCTTCCCGTGCGTTTGCAGCTTTATTCGTAGGCCGTTAACAATTTGCAGCGATTCTGTCAACTGCAGCCTAACTTCCTCCAACTTGGTTATTGTTTGGGGGATTTGTCCATATGAAGATTGGATGTAAGTCAAATCGCAGATGATCGAATTCGTGGTCAACTCGTCAGATGACCGAGAGCACGCCGACCCTGATGGAGACCCCCAAGCTGCCGGGATCTACGGCCCCCGCCGCCCCCGCCGACCCCCAGGACAGTCCCGCGGGCAAAACCCCGCGCAAGACGCGGAGCCGCGCGGGCAGCGTTGACACTCTGTCGCCCTGCGAGAGCATCACGTCCGACGACCTCATGATGGACTTCGACCGCTCGGAGGGGAGCGCTTTCAACGCGAGGTTAGTTTATTTGATTTAACACCGTTCATTGATGGTTGTTGTGGTTGACAATAGATGACAATTTAAATTGTTGATTTATTAAGAATTCTTTTTTGTAAGTGCAATAAAAACTAAAAAATGTATTATGAAAAACGTTAAGAACTTTCTTGCAAATGGTCACAACATTAACCGTGGACAGACCCTTAAACGTTCCCGACGTGTTGCTTCCAGTCGCGTTGGCAGCTGCGCCGCCCTGGCCCATCTGGACGACGCCTCCGAGCTGTCGGAGCTCGGCGCTCGCAACGAGGTTTTCCGCGAGTGGACCACGCTGCTGGGCGCGCACGCGGACGACCCTACGCTGGGGTGAGTTCTAGCGATCGGCCTACTTGCTCTGTTCGGTGGTTTGGCGGTGGTAGCTAATGGTTGCGCCGTGTTACATGGGCTTGTGGTCCTAAAAGGACCTTCGTTTGTGGATAACATATTATCTATACCATATTTACAAAGTTTGTACCTACCTTTTGGCTGTCGGTGAATGACGGGCTGATGATGGAGCTAGCCTGGCCTGGAAGGGAGCCGAGGGTGGACCCGGTGCCGGCACTAAGGCCTGCTACAGTCCAACAGCACCAAGGGCCGGCCACCGCTTAGCCTTGTCCCTTTGACACACTGTGTTGGCGCTGTCCCTGTGGCACAGGTATATTGGCTGTCGGTGAATGACAGGCCGATGATGAAGCTAGTCTGGCCTGGAAGGGAGCCGAGGGTGGACCCGGTGCCGGCACTAAGGCCTGCTACCGTCCAACAGCACCAAGGGCCGGCCACCGCTTAGCTTTGTCCCTTTGACACGCTGTGTTGGCGCTGTCCCTGTGGCACTGGTATATTGGCTGTCGGTGAATGACAGGCTGATGATGAAGCTAGCCTGGCCTGTAAGGGATCCGAGGATGGACCAGGTTCTCACACAGTTCAAGAGAAATTTCATAATCCGACTTTTCCTCGACAAAGTCAATATCATTCCGGTCTTCTCAAACAAACAAAGGAAACCTATAGCACTTGCAGGCATCAAAAGACAGTTTTAACAAGTCGTTTAACAGTTTGTTAACAATAACCAAATCTCACAATTGATTACCTCCTCACTCCCACAAAGCCGTGACGCCTGTCTGAAGTTTTGGCTCAATGTTTACACTTTCCCAAAGTTCTGATTGCATGCTAATTTTTGTGAACAAAATAATGTTTCAATTTTTGAAAATATAAAAATCATAAATCAAAGCAAAGACAAGCAAAGCTGCCGCAACAGAGTGAGGCGTTCGACGACGCACTCGGCCAGGCCCGCCAACAGCATGCTGTGCCTTACTCTGCATGAGAGCAATTCCATTTCACTTGTCTGTTTTCTGAAAGCCAGAGAGGGGAGTCGCATGTGAATACCCTACCCCGACCTTTTAGGATAGTGTAAAATGCGATGAAAATCGATTTTGCCAGAAAGAAAAAATCAATATAAAAATCAATCAACAAACATAAAATTCTAGCCATGATAAGAATGTCGTTAATGACTTTGTAGTTGATCAATGAGGTTTCGCAGGCCGTATCCTCAGTTGATTGCGAAGCGAATCACGTAAAAATGGAACTGCAACTTAAGAGCGGCAGACCGTTAAATGTAACACTTATAGGCTCGCCTTGCAAAGAGGCATTCAACTTCCAGTCTTTGCATTTCCATATCAGATGTAAATTTACTTTTATGGTAGGTACACCCTAGGTAATTATTCTTGTTTAGACAGAATTGGACTTAAGCTTGCTATCGGAGGGCTACGGCTCTTATAAATGAGGTGAAATTAATTGTTTCGCATTTAGGGTGTTGTTCCCTGGACTGGCACATGTAGAAACTCGGTTTTGACTGCGTGAAATCCACTCGTTCTCCAGATGAAATCGAGTATAAATAGCTAATGCATTTTCAGTCAACACATATCACATGATTAATGATACTGTATCTATCACTGTGCCATGCTCTAATTCTGGTAAAAAGTTTGACGGAATCTGCAGACAAAAATATATATTTTTTTTAGATCATGAAAATGCAAAATCAAGCAAATTTCCAAATAAGTTCGACGACAAACATTCAATCAAGGAATGCACTGAGCACAGACTCCTTACCTTAGATTACACATGATGTTTTGCTGTGGAGATCACAAACTAGACGTGCGAGCCTCTGGTGTTGAGGTACACAACGACCACTAGCGTCAAGTGGTACGTCTAGATTTGAATTCGCGTCATGTCATACAATATGTATACTATAGTACGTCTCATGTTCTTCTGTCAGCGCCTCGGGGCATTGGGCCTATACCATAACATTGTAGAAAACCGGTTTGTTGCTGCTATCAGAACCTGAGACGAACTATACTACACTCCATTTCCCGTTAAGAAGGAGAGTGCACTGGGATCTTCCTTGCTGTCCCACTGTTGCCAATTTACTCTATCGAAGAGTTTTAGACCTGCCCATTGAGCCTTTTGTCCGACTCGAGACATGGCTTATCAGTTTTGAAACTCTTAGATCGTGTCTAGCAGCAGTGGGTCCTCGAGGAAGATACAAATCCACTCTCCTTCTTAACGCGAAAGGGACTTCTGACAGGCCTCCTAATGCATCTGCTTTATGCAAACTCTCAAAACAAGGACTCTAAATGATATGGTTCCCCAAAAATGACAACACAATCTCTGGCCGGAGCATGATGGCATCTAGGGACATTGGACTTGGCCAATACACACCACGCTTTCCAGCCCTTAGGGCTGAGCCCGTCGGATTCCAAAGCGCTGTGTGTATCGCGAATCCGTCTCGTTCTCGGCCTCTCAGAGCGTTTCGTGCTCCGACGGGCCCAGCCCTGAGGGCACCAAACCTTCGAAAAAGCGCAATGTGCACTGGCTATAATTTGTGCCCCACGAGATGTGCCCCACGAGATGTGCCCCACGAGATGTGCCCCACGTGATGCGCCCCACGAGATGTGCCCCACGAGATGTGCCCCACGAGATGTGCCCCACGAGATGTGCCCCACGAGATGTCCCCCACGAGATATGCCCCACGAGATGTGCCCACGAGATGTGCCTCACGAGATGTGCCATGCAACATGCTTCGGCATTGCATGGCACATCTCTGCGCGGTCAGAGCAGACAGTCAGACGTCGGCAGAGCTCGCCGAGCGGTCACACTCGAGGGATCGGGTTCGACGCCTGGTTTTGTCACGCTACACGCCGGCGTGACGCCCGCTCATGCGCGCTAATCGCCCCCCCCACCCCCTCTCCTGGAAACACGCGGTCGCTTTGTTGCGCGGGAGAGCAACCACCTCGACCGAGCTAAGCGGCCGAAGTCTGATCCCTTCCCGTGCAGCGGGCCGGTCTCTGGGGATGCGTCTAGTTTGCATGGGGCCATAAAGTCTATACAAAGGGTTACAGTGGGGGTGTTATAAACCATTTGATTGTATTTATAATCCTTGATGGGAGCTAAAGTATTTTTCACGTTTGAAAGGAGAGCAATGTTTCGCTCTCAAAGAGGCTTCACTGATAATAAATATATCCTAATGTCTACGTGTCCTATATCTTTAGTATACTAGTTTTGAAGAAAACTATTTTAACCTGGGGTTTGAATGCGAAATAAAAGTCTCACTTTTTCCCGTAGTTTCGTAATCTTATCATATGCTAGACTGCGATACTTTTATTTAGCATTCGAAACCCAGTTTGAAATAGTTCTTTTCAAGGCCCCCCTGCTGCTTAGAAGAGCCAAAGGTGTCAACATTCGCAGGCCGTCCCATTGTTCTGCTAAAGGGTTGAATCTTAGAGTAAATAATGGGTTGAATGGTCTGAGCATCGAATGATTGACAGCCCAATGTCTAGAGTCTACAGAACGATACTTTCCTTCTTAACGTGGAAAATATTATAGGTACAGGCACGAAACGACGACCCTCCAAAATCACCCCCATTCAGTTGCATCATAGGCTGATTTGATTTCTTTGTTCCCTGAGGTTGCAGTTTTAGCTTCTTTATTAATAACATGATGACGAATCAAGACATATTATGTGCCAGTTATCGATGTCACTGTCGTAATTACGCTGTACTTAAGCTCTGTTTTCATCTGCAGTGAGATCCGCATTGAAGAGTAAAGCGATCCCTGTATGCACTATGCGGTCTAAAGTTGTTGCAGATTTGTTACTCGCGTAAACCGTACGACGCATGCTGGTCGGCCCGCGGTAACTGACGGTGAAAATCGTAATGCTGTATGCGATATATTATTATATATCCTATTGTTATGTGCAGAAAGCATACAGCTCTTTTCGAAGTACCATATCCACCACGAGGCAACCTCCCACCTGTCGTTGAAGACTGGCAATGTGCTGACCATGACTGCAAATAATGTCATTTGATAGACACTTCTCATCTTCAATCGGTGGTGTGGTCCAGGGTATACGCAGGTTTACTACTTTTACTCGCATCTTTTTTTCGAAATTAGCGTATACTGACATTTATTTTAAAGAAATATGCTGGTATACGCTGGAACCTAAGCGAAGTTCTAGCTTTTAAATGTCTAACTTTTGCGAGTTTTCCATACTCGTTGTATGTTTCACACTTTATTTATACCCATTCACCTGATCTTACGTATTTTCCACCCGCCCATAGCACACCCATTTATCCATTTATCTTTGTGACGTGCGAATCGAGATATGTGCACATATCTCCATGGACGTGTTTTAGTGAAACCCAAGCGAAAATAGTCGTAAGTGCCAAACAACAATGTTTGACATGTAAAAATAGGGTGTGTTGGTAATGACGAAAATGTCGAAATACGAATTCAGTTTCATTTTTACTGCCCCCCCTCCCCCCCCCCCCCACCAGGTTGACGAAAAATTAGCGTGTGTACCCACCTTTATTTCCAGCTCTACACTCGAATTGTCTACACCACGATTGTCTACAATCGAATTAAATCAGACATGTTTTATCTAGCCTATGCTGTTCCGTAATTGAGCGAATATTGGTCTAATTTCTTCATTGCTGTGGTTATAAACGATATTGTGACACTACTCTATGCCCGCACTAACTGGCCGTGCCGATAACTTGTAACTACGTTGACAGCATTTCGACTATAGGAGAAAGCAAATACCGCAAAGCGTTTTTTATCCATATTCTTTCTTGCCTTTTCTTGCCTGTTCCCCCTACAATTTGTTTGGCTGTCTCTCTCGCGCACGCATTGATCGGTGTGTGCTTACGTGGATGGCTGACGTGGGCTGGTGTAGTGGTCAGTGCGTTCGCTGATCTCTCCATGGACCTGTGTTACCTATACTCACAGGACATGGTGCAACCTGGCTTTACATGTGGTGTGGTCATACTCATGCCAGATCTTGTGCCGAGACGGTACAATACAATCTTTTGCAATAACCGTACACATTTGGAGAAAAAACAAATATTACAAACAGGAAACATTTCACTGAAAACAGCGAGACTTATTCAGTATTCAAAACCCAGTTTGTAATGGTTTTTTTCAGAACTAGTGCTAAAGATAGGTCAAGTCATGAGTCTAAGAAATATAACCATAGGTAAGTAATTATTGGTTTTGCCTCATATGTTACTCATGTTACTAATATGTGATAGTAGAAACGGCAAAACGCTCCGTCCTTTGATTGCGTTCACATTCATATAGCTTGGTAAGAGAAATGCGATAAATCTAATTGAGATTCAAGCAAGAATACGCGTAGCCATTCTTAACATAGACTTGGACAGAATATGTACACGTGGATTCACTTTCGGCCATGAGCAATAAGCTGGGTTTACAGCTGGCCATGTCAGTGACACGATGTCATCAACATTGACTCTGAACCAATCAGAGCCCCCGTGACAGTCGCGAACATGACGTCATGTACATCCGGAGTCTCTGATTGACGTGGCAGAGCTAATGTCGATGACATCGCGTCACTGACATTGCCAGCTGTAAACCCAGCTTGATTGGTAGCAGAGCCAATGTCGATGACGTCGCGTCACTGACATTGCCAACTGTAAACCCAGCTTGATTGGTGGCAGAGCCAATGTCGATGACATCGCGTCACTGACATTGCCAGCTGTAAACCCAGCTTGATTGGTGGCAGAGCCAATGTTGATGACATCGCGTCACTGACATTGCCAACTGTAAACCCAGCATGATTGGTGGCAGAGCCAATGTCGATTACATCGCGTCACTGACATTGCCAGCTGTAAACTCAGCTTGATTGGTGGCAGAGCCAATGTTGATGACATCGCGTCACTGACATTGCCAACTGTAAACCCAGCATGATTGGTGGCAGAGCCAATGTCGATTACATCGCGTCACTGACATTGCCAGCTGTAAACTCAGCTTGATTGGTGGCAGAGCCAATGTTGATGACATCGCGTCACTGACATTGCATGCTGTAAACCCATGGCTCGATTGGTGGCAGAGTCAATGTTGACGACATCGTGTCACTGACATGGCCAGCTGTTAGCGCAGCTGAGCGAACGCGCCGTCCACACCGGCACCTACCTCTCAGTGCTGTCTGCACCGACCACGGGCCGTGAGTCATCGAGCTGGCGGCGAGGCGGCCTATCAGTTCACCGCCAGATGTTCACCTGCGCGCACCTGGCCCTCGATACCATCGCGACTCGAGTGCCGATTTCGCTTCGGTTTTGGGGCTGCTTTTTCCGGTGGGGGTGCGATTTGTGCCCGCACTTTTGTGGCTCGTGTCACGTGTTTTGAGTGCCTTTATTGCGTTTTGTTTTGAAGTGTTTCTGTTCGGTTGAGTGAGTGTTTGTGCGGATTGTGGTTTCTTGACGTTGACGCTGTGACGTTTTGGTGGTTGTGATAACAAATGTCGGTCGCTGAAGACAGTTTCTGTTTGGTTTTGTAAGGAAGGAAACTTTAATATGATTGTATATTTGAAGACACAGATCTGAGTCATATAACTCCATTGAGTTGAATGATTAAAAACAATTTATCATTCATTTTTGTTATCAATAAAGGTTTTCCTGTGTTATTTTTAAGTTTTATCGCAGCTTTGAAAGGTCAAAACAGTCCTAGGAGTGTCAATAACCGGGATTTCCCTCAAGTTGCGGTCGATTTTCACGCTCTGTTAAAAAAGTGCGCTCCAGTGAAGTTAGCAAAGGCGAAAAAAGGTAGCTATAAAACTGAGGAAAGAACACGAAAACTTTTATAAGCTGTTTTTATTTGCGCATTTTTGTGGACATTTTGCACTGACTATAAAAAAATGAACATTGTAATAACCTAATGGTCAAAGTGGAAACTATATTACCTTTAATGATGCTGGATACAATAATTTGCTGATTTGAAAATGAAAGAACCGCTGGTGATCATGAACGGCCACGCTCAAAATGTTGGGTAAGCAAAAGCAAAAATGGTTAAATTAGGTACCTTCAAAATAGTTCTAATACATTTTCTCCATCGGAATCGGCTATTTTTAGTGTCTGCTGCCACAGCTCATCCATTGAGTCATGCGCCCGACTATAGTTTGTGCATGGATGCTATGGTATAATGGTAAACATGCTTAAAACCACGTGGAAGTAAAATCTTGGCAGTAAACTAGTTTATAGATAACATAGGTATTATATCTAGGATATTGTTGTCTAAAACTACTGGTGGGAAAACGATATAGTCCCAATATTTTTATGAACAATCTTGCGTATTTACCTGTTGCTGCTATGAACAAATAATGCAAAAAAAAATTGGATTCATCAATTATTCAATTAGTGCGTTTGTACAATTGGGTGCCAGTTCATTTCAACATCACGCTCATCTAACCTAACCTTGCATCAACTTGACCTGGAATAACATAACCTAACCTCAACCTGACGCGGAATAACCTAACCTGACTTGACCCGGCTTAACCTAACCTAAACTCCATTTCACGTTAAGAAGGAGAGTGGATTTGCATCTTCCTTAAGAACCCACTGCTGTTAGACACGAGGTAAGAGTTTGAAAACGTACAAGCCATGTCTTGAGCCGAACTAAAGTCTCTGCAGTTTTGGAACTCTAGCTCGTGTCTAGCAGTAGTGGGTTCTCGAGGAAGAGGCAAATCCACTCTCCTTCTTAACGTGAAATGGAGTTGAACCATATTTCACCTTAGTTACCTTAACGTATTACAAGCAATTGAAAAAAAATACAACATATACTCTATCACCTTTCAAGTCGTACATTTAAACCCGGCTAACTCAACAGTCTATACTTATATTGTAATAAATATATTCACAATGGCACACATAATTTATATTTAAACTTTTATCACGTTTTTTATCACGTTTTTTTATCACTTATCACTAACCAGCGAAGCAATGACAAACATTTGCACCACTTCCTCGTATCAGAGTTAAAGTTGGCAACAACCATTCACTTACAGTGGCATTACTTTTTAAACGAGTGTTCGATGCTCCACTTCAGCGTTGACAAAATTGCCATTACTATACAAAAATATCCCCACCAAAATCACAGCTAAAAGTAGCTCACAACATTGTAAAAGATAAATTTGCAGTTTCATCGACATACGACAATCGACATAAAGAAATATTCATCACTTCCTCTTAATTTTCCTTCAGAGAAAACGCATTTTCCTCTAGAATTCGGGTCAACCATTCAGGCACAAGGCGAGGCTATCTCATCTTATCAGCCAGTACACACTATCAACCGGCAAAATTCTCCTTCCTTTAAGGAAGCACGAAAATAGCCGCTATCTTTCTCAACTTTCCTGCCAGGAATTCGACCGTCGAGCAAGCTGATAGTGATGTCCTTCGTATTCTTGCGTTGCGAACGAAAGCTCTCTTTAGGCCAACGAAGTTTAGCATCACTGCGCGGTGTCAGACGTTGGATGGGTGACCGCAGTTAAGCAATACTTCGCCGAATCGGGCGTTGGATGGGTGATCGAAGTTAAGCAACACTGCGCCGAGACGGGCGTTGGATGGGTGACCTAAGTTAAGCAACAATACTTCGAGTTGGGAGTTTGATGGGTGCCCAAGTTAAGCAACACATCACCGAGTCGGGCGTTGGGTGGATGACCCAAGTAAGCATCACAATGCTGTTGCTGTGGGTCTGCTTTATAGAGGAATAAGAAAGATTTGAGTAAAAGTAGGGAAAATGAACGACTACAGTTCCAGAGTCAATCACCTATGGGAAAATTAATAAACGCAACGCTGTTTGTGATACTTTTCCCACATAAGTGATTCACTCTAGAACAGGTAGGCATATCCATTCCTGCTTACTAATTACAAATATATTGAGAGAAGTTCTATGTGGGTGGCTAAATATCATCTCCTGATCCCTACCTTTGCCCTCGGCACACGGATTCGCGTCCTAACAGCTGACAGCGTCACTGCAGCCTGTCCCTCCCAGGGTGGCGCTGTCCTAACGCCTGGTACAAGTCGTTCTCTTCTCCCTCAGCCTCCTGTCCGTAGTTGACGTACTCGGGCTCCTCGGCCAGCGTCTCCAACGGGATCTCTTGCGCTTCTGTCGGAAGTAACAAAGACACACATTGATCTACATTACATCACTGGTGTGGGAGGGGGGCCTCACGTTGTAAGTTGGTCCATCTGACCCCATGCATAGATCACGCATCTCTGTCATGAAATAAGATGAGAACTCCAATAATGTTTTCATAGAATATTAGAATCTTTTATGTATAGGTAGGTATACACATTATGATAATACATTTTTGCGTGAGGTTTGATGTGTGCGGGTGGGGGGGGGGGGGGGGGGGGGAGGAAATTTCGGAGATAGAAATGAAATTGCAATAAAATATTCGAATGGTTTTCTGTAAAATAATTTTCATTGCAACATTAATGTTCTCAAATTGTACTACATTTCTATATTTCCATGCCACAAGATATAGAACATGTCGATGGAATCATTAAAAACCCCCTTCATTCAAAGAGTGCAGGAGCATTTCATGTCAAATTACAAATTTTCTGCGGTTTTTCCTTCTTAGGAGCCGTCCAACGAACCTCCTCCAATCCCCATCAAAAAAGTCACACATTTAACTTGCAACCACCACCATGTGGACTTGCCACGAACCACGGTGGCTTGTCATTCGCAGACGCTGAACTAGGTAGGTATCTGGGAGTTGGGGGCAAAAATGGATTTGAAATAGAAAGCTGGAAGAGAGCTAAACCCCACGATGACTTCATACAACATCAAAGCCACCCCATCTCACCTTTCTCCTTCTGGGCCCGCTCCTCGCGGTTCCTGTTCCTGATGGACAGGGCGGCGATGACGATGATCGCGACCACGACTGCGAACCCTCCGCCGATGATGCCCCCCAAGATGGCTTCCAGACTGCACGATTCGTCATCATGGCACTCGTGGTGACAGTCCACCCTGGTGCGATTGGTCGGTACGAACGCGTCCTGGCAGACGCAAGCTCCTCTCTCGTCACAGTCGCCGTTAGTGCAGGTCTTGGAGCACCGGTCCTTGCAATAGGCTTTGTCTTCAGATTTTGTTGTTGGACATTTGATTTTGGCACAGTAGTAATCTTCACCCGGGGTCTTCTTATAGCCTTCGCTGCAGTTGCAAAAGCCAAGGTCATTGCACTCACCAAAAATGCATTGCGGCTCACAGACGGCCTTGCAGAAGGACCATTCTGTGACATTCTTGCCAGGACGTGATGGGCAGTTGATTTCGGCACACTTGTAAAGCTCATCTGGGAGCTTCGTGAAACCTTTGTTGCAGTTACAATTTCCTTTGGCGTCACACGCTCCGTATTTGCAAGCGTTGTCGCATTGTGTTTTGCAGTAACGATCGTCTTCGGATACAGAAGATGGGCAGATGATTTCTTTACACTCGTAAAGTTTACCCTGTGTTTTTTTAAACCCACTCTTACAGTCGCATCGGACACCACCAACACAGTCTCCATTGTGGCAATATTGCGTGCACTGTGCGGCGCAATATCCCTTGTAGACTTGACCTTCAGATGCACAGTCGATTTTGTCACACTTATACAGGGCATTTGATTTCTTAAACCCATCGCTGCAATTCCAACCACCTCTTGAATCGCAATTACCATTTTTTATAGCTGCTACGCATTTCATTTTGCAGAACACGTAGTCTTCACTAGCATAAGAAGGACAGTTGATTTTGTTGCAAACGTACTTGTCATTGTAGTCTGTTTTGTACCCAGCATTACACTGACAGTCACCGTCATCGCTGCACCAGCCGTTTTCCTTGCACCGGCTATCACACTCTCGCTTGCAATACCCTGCTTCACTTAAATTTTGACACGTGATTGGCTTGCACTTGTATTTGTCGGACGATCGCTTGTAGCCGTCGGAGCATCTACAATTACCTTTCTCATCGCAAGCCCCATTTTTGCAATACCTTGTACATTGTGTACTACAGTAACCATCGTCTTCTGCCGCAGAAGATGGACAGCTGATTTGCTTGCATTGATAAAGCTCATAAAGCTTTTTCTTGAAACCGTAATAACAGGTACATTTACCTGCATTGTCGCATGTTCCATTGTTGCAGTTTTTCCTGCACTTTGAATAACAATAAGTCTTATCGTCATTACCTGCCGATGGACAGTTGATGACGTTACACTGGTAGATGTTGAGTGGTGACTTTTTAAAACCATCAATGCAATTGCAAACACCTCTATAATCGCAAGTACCGTTCTTACAACCTCCTGTGCATAGGGTTTTGCAGTAGGCCCTATCGTCACTGTCGTTAGCAGGGCAGTTGATTGCATTACATTCGTACATTTTACCCTGTGTGTTTTTAAAACCACTTCTACAATCGCAACGTACACCACCAACACAGTCTCCATTGTGGCAATATCGTGTGCACTGAGCGGCACAATATCCCTTGTAGTCTTGACCTTCAGATGCACAGTCGATTTTGTCACACTGGTAAGGGGATTTTATGGCCTTCTTGAAGCCTTCGCTGCAACTGCAGAAACCACTTTTATCGCACACGCCAAAGTTACAATGAGCATCGCATTGAGTTTTGCAGTAACCATCATCCTCGCGCTCGTAAGAAGGACAATTGATTGTGTTGCAAACGTACTTGTCCTTGGGGTCCGTTTTGTGCTCTTGGTTACAAACACAGTCACCTCTATCGCTGCATTGGCCGTTCGTGCACCGCGTGTCGCACTCGGCCTTGCAATGCGCAGCTTCACCTGGGTCCGGACACCTGATTGGCTGGCACCCAAACGCACGGGCAGATTTCTTGAACCCCTCGGTGCACGTGCACTCGCCTTGCACGCACCGACCTTTCGTTGCATTGCAGCCAGACTTCAGACATTCACCTTGACAATAGGCATGGTGCTCAATGTCGGGACAGTTGACTTTGTTACACCTGTATTTGTCTACCGGGTCTTTTTTGAAGCCAAATGTGCACTCGCATTCGCCTGATAATTTACACCAGCCGTTGCTTTCTTTGCATCCATTAGATTGACACAGACGCTGGCAATAGTTTGTGGAGTCCGGTGCTGGGCAAGCGATTCTAGCACACTTGTGTTTATCCTTCGGGTCTTTTTCGTATCCATCTTCGCACCTGCATTCGCCTGATATGTCACAAAAACCGCTAGGTTCAGTGCAGCCGTTAGATTGACACATTCGCTGGCAAAAGTGTGCGGGTTCCGATGCGGGACAAACGATACCAACACAAGTGAATTTGTCTCCCGGGTCGTTCGTGAAGCCGTCGTTGCACCGGCAGTGGTCTTGCACACACTGTCCATTAGCTTCAGTGCAGCCGGAACGATCACACTCTGACTGGCCAGCGAACTGTCTCCCTTCCCTTGGAGCACCATTGATTGGAGAACATTTGCCGCCTTGATCTTTCTGGAAGCCTTCGTTGCACCTGCATTCGCCTTGAACGCATATACCATTCTCACACTCGACATTCGCGCATACATCCTGAGGAATGCTTTGCACATATTCTGGCGTGACATTATTTACCTTGTTGCACTTGTATCTTTTGCTTCCATCCTTTTCGAAGCCAACTTGGCAAGTGCACTCGCCGTACAAGTCACATGTCCCGTTCACGCATGCGCTCAGACATTCGTCTGGTACACACATGCGCAACGTCGGGTCCTGAGTGAAGCCGTCGAGACAGGAACACGTCCTATCTTCAGAACACCGACCGTTGGGACAGGCGTTGATGCAAGACTTTGGGATGCACATGCCCTTTTCATTAAGCTCTCCTTCGGGGCAGGTATTTAATTTAGAAAATGGCACACACATTCTTGCCTTGTTGTACCTTGCGTAATGTTCTTGACAGGGACAGTTGGCTGGAGCTGCTTCACATTGGGAACCATGCGCACAGTTTCTATTGCAGGTAGCAAGGCATGGCCATTGTTTTTCCAAATTGTAGTACAAGGTGCAGGAGCTGCCTACAATGCCATTCGGCTGGCATAGTGGCGTTGTGCACGTCAGGTTTGCTTCCCGGTAAAGAAAGCCGTCGCAATACGTGGCAGCCTCGTTTGCTCGCACCGCCTGGAATCACATCCCATGATAATATTAGCACTAAGTAAAACAATTTCATTTCCATTTATTGTGGTCTTGAACGCCTTCTTACCGGTTCAGTCACGTCGCGCCACCATCCGCGAGCAGAGTCTACCTCGCTGAAACGATGAACAGATGTTTCTTTACATTAATCAGACGATAGATTTTCTTATGAAAGTAACCAAGCATATATTTATTCATTCAGATTTTATATACATATATAACAAAAAATAACAGATATACTAAAGAGGAATGAAGCCCACGTTAGACTTAGCTTGTGCGTGGGCTGCAATATAAAAATAACACAACATTTTGTTGATCAAGATAGGCTATGGATCCCTCTTTTTCTATCTGATGAAAATCGATTACAAAATCTGGTGAAAAAAACTTATTTTCGAAACTACAACATGAGCCTTGTCAAAGATGTATTTCAGAGTTCAAAATTATCGGGACAAAATCGAATAAACACATACGATCATTGAAATCAAATAATGGGGTTGGTAACTGCCTATGCTTTCACGATCAATGAGCGACAGCTGGATTTGCCATGTCAGCGCAACACATTATTTTTATGCTTGTTAATTAACCTTTCTATAACGCCACATGTACATCCATACCATTTGCAAAACATTCACTTAACGCTACGTTAAAAGATAATTAACCAATGAGATCCATTAGTTATCAAAGCTCTAGGTATTTATGGACGTAACCTAATTTGAAACATTTTGGACATAAGAGGAATTCTGAAGACACTTACATGCGGCAGATTATTTGCGAGTGTCCCGATTTCAAAACGCTCACCAGCACCAACAGAATCAGAGCTCTTCTTTCAACGCAGAACGCCATTACAGTCTTGTGTCAAACCTAATCAGTACGCGACCCTTCAAAACGACATCTGTATCGTCCGAACCGCCTTGCATCCCCGCGAGTCTGCTATACCAGCCAATCGTAGCCCGCTGTTGCTTCGGAGGACGCTACCAGAGCACTGGCCGCGGCACGAGCCTCGCCTGTCGAACGCAGGGGAACTCAGACTGCTCCAGCTGCGACCTTATCGACAAGGATGTGGTGTGCCCGGTCCGCTCGCATCGGCACTCGACTTGCCTGCTCGCGATGCGAACGGGTAATTGCTGCAACTTTGTTGCCATACGAGTAGATAATGTCAAAGAGCTAAACTATGTATTGAAATGATTTATCTATGTTCCGTCCAGAACGTTTTAAATCCAGTCGTTGACAGTCTCTGAAATCTGGAGGTCTGGAGGTCTAGCCTTGCAAGTTAATGTTTCTGCAGGAAATGTCATGTTCCCGAACTCCTTGAACAAGACCTCGGCTGTTGTATGAGACTTCGAATAATTGAATTATTTATAAACTTCGAATCATTGCATCTTAGTGATTCATTGAATCTTAGTGATTTGTCTATCAGATGATATTTGGGCATGTACAAATAAAATCCAACTAGAAATCAGGTTTACAGTTAACAATTTCAGTGACACGATGTGATCGACATTGGCTCTGCCACCAGTCAGAGACTCCATGGCAGAGTCGCAAACATGACGTCATGCACAGCCAGAGTCGCTGATTGGTCTAGAGCTATAATTTTGATGACTTCGTGTCTGACATTGCCAGCTTTAAACCAAGCTTTGTTTTTCATCGGTTGCCCGTGCGGTCACTTAGCATATCTTGCGACGTTTTGGCGTGGCAGCGTTGTGGCTGAAAGTCAATCAGATGGAGGAAGGAAGTTCCTGGAGACTAAATCAGGACTAGCATAAAGGTTAGCGTCAGGTCGGTGCTTCCTGCAGATTGCACTCGGAAATCGGGGTTAGGAGATTTCCTAGCGAGAGGAAACGGGCAGGAGATACTGCGATCTCGGCGGTGAATCGGCCACTGATAGCGCTATCGTTTTGCTTTGCCCAAGCCATGTTATTATTAACCGTTGATAACGCGACAAAATTATGTTATGAAGGGAAGCAAAGCTGGAAAAATGTGCATGAATAACGTTGAGAAGTGCCCGTCCCATGTATGGGTCTCTCGGCCTCTCGTCTCCCTCGGAGGTCCCTTTTTCCCACTCGGCGAAGTGGGAGAATGCGTGCCCGGAAAGCTCAGATGGTAAAGCACCTGACCGGCAATCAGGAGGTCCCTTTATTCCACCCGGCGAAGCAGGAGAAGGCTGGCCCGGAAAGCTCAGCGCGTGACCCGCAATCATGAGGTCTTGGGTTGAAATCCTGGTACGATTGCACATTTTTGCAGCTTCATTTCACTTCCAACCATTGCCTACTGGTATCTGCTAGACTTTATTTCGCCGCAAGTTCCTACCCATTGGGAAGTGCGGCTTTATGTTATTATGATGAGTTATCTTTGATTTGAGGATACTTTTTACTTGAGTGGAATTGAAATTAAACCGATTGTAAACGGTGTCTTTGGCATTATCTCTCAGGAAGACAGTTTTATAGCTGAAAAATGAACAATTTTAAGGTCTGCGGATCGCTTCGTCTAAGCTACGGTTTTAATTATTTTCAATAAAATATTTGCGCAGGTTTTTGGCGAATTGTATAATTAAGCTAGATCTTATGGCTAATAATAATTGTAATAACATTTGCCATATTTTTCTTTTATTGAATTCGTTTCTTACAATATCTGTATCATGATATTATCATATTTTTTTATTTAAACATATTTAAGGTAATAATTATTAGATTTATAATAATACTTTAATTATATAAACACTTCTTTGCTGTCCCTTCATTTTACAAGTTTTTACAGAAGTATTCCTTTAAAAGCATTTACGTATTTTTATGGAATATTTAACAAAAATATTATATGATATTTTCAAGCAGATAGTAACTAAATAAAGTAACTGGTTACAGTTTAATAATCTACAGCTATTTTAATATCCACAACCCTTTTCTCAGTGGGTCTTATCTTTCAGAAGTATGTTTATCAACCGGTTACAGATTCCCAGGCGATTTACCACTCCTATCACATCGCAGATATTTACACATTAAGACATCAACTTTTTGGTTCACATCTCCTATCTTCAACATCGAAATTCTTTTACCACGTTTCGGCAAGGAAGGTTTTCGTACGTTCAATCAACTTGACCTTGCGTCACATTCAAGTACAATGGGACATCGGCTGGACCATCGGCCAAATCTGAAATTTAAAGAAATTACAAATGCTTCTGAAAATCATCTACACATCGACTGTAGCCAATTGCTTTCCCCACAACCACACCAGCACAACCACAACCACACTAGCACAACCACAACCACGCTAGCACAACCACAACCACGCAGGCACAACCACAACCACACTTGCACAACCACAACCACAACCACACTAGCACAACCACAACCACACTAGCACAACCACAACCACACTAGCGCGAATGATTGCTGCCAATCCAATAGCATTTCCTGGAGATGGAGTTTTAAATGATCCGCCATCACAATTTTATATTTATTGGTAATAACTTTTAACTATAGTTGGGGAGATCGTTTTGAAATCTATATCTTTTAAAAGATCAAAATCGTAAAAAAATATATATTTTAAAAATATCAAAATTCACGATGTTTTTTTCTACAAATTTAAATCATTGTCGTTTTATAAATATATTAAATTCGTTGAAAATATATTTCCAGGAAACAAACTCTAAAAATGGTCCACTGTTGTCCGACGATGGCTAATTTTCCTGGACCACTCTCTTGAGTGCTCCTCACCTCACGATGTTTTACGTTGAAGCATTTCTGAGTTTTACATCAAATTCTCACAAATATAAGAGTTATGAATTATTAGAGTTATTAGAGTTCAGTAATTTTCTATAGTATCGGGTGCCGATACTACAGAAAAATACTGAACTTAGAATTTTAAGACTTTTTACTTGCTCGCTATATATAGAAGCTAGTGATGTAAATTTGAGGTGTTTGGAATAACCTGTGTGTGGAATGGTAGCCTAAACTACAGCGCCATCAATAAAAAGTGTGAAAGCACCTACCAGCCATTTGCAAGTAGCTGTAATCCCGAGACTCGGTAGAGATGACTGGACCAACCACGTTCGGGAAGACTTCTTTGACAGCTGAAACATTGGCAATTTATCATAAGCATGTATAGGCTATGAGGCAAAGGGATATAGGTAATCGTAAAATCGTCGGATATCATTTCCGTATTATAACATGAGCAGCTAAATTAAGTCAAATTTCTAATAGATGTTTGATTCTCATTTCGGCAAGGATCACGTATAGCAGTGTATTTCATGTGGCAAGGTGTTGCGGTGAAAAAAAAATTCGCTTCGAGTAAATCTGTATAGTGTCGAAAAAGTAAAATTCCTTGTAGTCATTTAAATTCCAAATACACCAAATGGCCATTTTGCGAATTGAAAGAGTTACCGTTGCCACCCTCTATATTTTTGTGACGTCATGATTAGTTAATATTCAAAGGAAGTTTCCCTTTCCGGCCAACCTCGTTATCTGCCGACCTTGGCCTTGCCCTTAGTGTGGAACCATGAATGCAAGCCTCCAGGAAACGCTTGGCCAGGACTCTCGAAGACTCACTTTCGTAGAGCGGGTATTGGGATGTGTCGTTATTGGCTTCCTGTGCGACTTGCCGAGGTTCCAGGTAAGATTCGCAATACCGCGGCGTCTTGTTGCCGGGGTCCTCAGGGGCACTGCGCTGGAGACGCTCTGGAATCAGATTGGTACAAGTTTAATGATTCGTGTGTCGGTAATATAGTATTCTTGAAACCATGCGTTGGAATTGGACTGGGCCTCTATAATCATGTTGGAATTATTATATTCCACAGCTTTCTTATCGGAATTTAAGGGTTCTAGCTTAGGCCACCATCTGCATATATATTGCAGGCCTTTAAAAATCATATAATTATTTCGTTATGAAACTTTTTATCGGCGCCTACGTCCGAACAGTGTTCAGAGTTGTATAAGTATCTAGTATGCTAAAGAAAACTGTATGATTCACCAATCATTTTCAATATCGCCCTTCTTGACTGGTTTATAAATATCTGCAAATCACGAAGCGCTATCTGTACTATACCTGTCATGGCAGAGTCGTTTCTTCTTGTTTTTGCTTTCCGACACCGCCACACCCAAAAGATGGCACCGCACACAACAGCAAGAGAGATCAGGATCGCAGCATTCGATACGCCAATAATCACCCACTTTTGATCATCACCACGGTCAGCTGACGAAGGATTTCAAACTATTTCATTATTGCTTTCGATACAGAACGTTAAACATGTATTAATATCCGTAGAGCCCTCTTCGCACGAGCAATTCTTGTTTCCACATTTTTTTTTGCATTTCGAAATGCATTGGTTTGAGCAATTAGTCTGATTGCGTTCGCTGGTCGTGCAGTTTTCATTCGGAGAGCAACGCTCGTTTTCGGGTAGACAAACGTGTTCCATATTGCAGTGATTTTCGCACAACTTGAAACTTTTGTGGCAGACGCAAGCACCTTCATCGTCACAGTCGCCGTTAGTGCAGGTCTTGGAGCACCGGTCCTTGCAATAGGCTTTGTCTTCAGATTTTGTTGTTGGACATTTGATTTTGGCACAGTAGTAATCTTCACCGGGGGTCTTCTTATAGCCTTCGCTGCAGTTGCAAAAGCCAAGGTCATTGCACTCACCAAAAATGCATTGCGGCTCACAGACGGCCTTGCAGAAGGACCATTCTGTGACATTCTTGCCAGGACGTGATGGGCAGTTGATTTCGGCACACTTGTAAAGCTCATCTGGGAGCTTCGTGAAACCTTTGTTGCAGTTACAATTTCCTTTGGCGTCACACGCTCCGTGTTTGCAAGCGTTGTCGCATTGTGTTTTGCAGTAACGATCGTCTTCGGATACAGAAGATGGGCAGATGATTTCTTTACACTCGTAAAGTTTACCCTGTGTTTTTTTAAACCCACTCTTACAGTCGCATCGGACACCACCAACACAGTCTCCATTGTGGCAATATTGCGTGCACTGTGCGGCGCAATATCCCTTGTAGACTTGACCTTCAGATGCACAGTCGATTTTGTCACACTTATACAGGGCATTTGATTTCTTAAACCCATCGCTGCAATTCCAACCACCTCTTGAATCGCAATTACCATTTTTTATAGCTGCTACGCATTTCATTTTGCAGAACACGTAGTCTTTACTAGCATAAGAAGGACAGTTGATTTTGTTGCAAACGTACTTGTCATTGTAGTCTGTTTTGTACCCAGCATTACACTGACAGTCACCGTCATCGCTGCACCAGCCGTTTTCCTTGCACCGGCTATCACACTCTCGCTTGCAATACCCTGCTTCACTTAAATTTGGACACGTGATTGGCTTGCACTTGTATTTGTCGGACGATCGCTTGTAGCTGTCGGAGCATCTACAATTACCTTTCTCATCGCAAGCCCCATTTTTGCAATACTTTGTACACTTTGATTGCATTACATTCGTACATTTTACCCTGTGTGTTTTTAAAACCACTTCTACAATCGCAACGTACACCACCAACACAGTCTCCATTGTGGCAATATCGTGTGCACTGAGCGGCACAATATCCCTTGTGGTCTTGACCTTCAGATGCACAGTCGATTTTGTCACACTGGTAAGGGGATTTTATGGCCTTCTTGAAGCCTTCGCTGCAACTGCAGAAACCTCTTTTATCGCACTCGCCAAAGTTACAATGAGCATCGCATTGAGTTTTGCAGTAACCATCATCCTCGCGCTCGTAAGAAGGACAATTGATTATGTTGCAAACGTACTTGTCCTTGGGGTCCGTTTTGTGCCCTTGGTTACAAACACAGTCACTTCTATCGCTGCATTGGCCGTTCGTGCACCGCGTGTCGCACTCGGCCTTGCAATACGCAGCTTCACCTGGGTCCGGACACCTGATTGGCTGGAACTCAAACGCACGGGCAGATTTCTTGAACCTCTTTGTGCACGTGCACTCCCCTTGCACGCACTGACCTTTTGTTGCATTGCAGCCAGACTTCAGACATTCACCTTGACAATAGGCATGGTGCTCATTGTCGGGACAGTTGACTTTGTTACACCTGTATTTGTCCGCCGGGTCTTTCTTGAAACCGACTGTGCACTCGCATTCGCCTGATAATTTACACCAGCCGTTGCTTTCTGTGCATCCATTAGATTGACACATACGCTGGCAATAGATTGTGGGGTCTAGTGCGGGGCAAACGATTCTAGCACACTTGTGTTTATCCTTCGGGTCTTTTTCGTATCCTTCTTCGCACTTGCATTCGCCTGATATGTCACAAAAACCGCTAGGTTCAGTGCAGCCGTTAGATTGACACAATCGCTGGCAAAAGGGTGTGTGTTCCGATGCGGGACAAACGATGCCAACACAAGTGAATTTGTCTCCTGGGTCGTTCGTGAAGCCGTCGTTGCACCGGCAGTGGTCTTGCACACACTGTCCATTAGCTTCCGTGCAGTCGGAACGATCACACTCTGACTGGCCAGCGAACTGTCTCCCTTCCCTTGGAGCACCATTGATTGGAGAACATTTGCTCCCGTCAAGACCTTTCTGGGAGCCGTCGAGACAGGAACACGTCCCATTCGCAGAACACCGACCGTTGTGACAGGCGTCGATGCAAGACGTTGGGATGCACCTGCCTTTTTCATTTACGTCTCCTTTGGGGCAGGTATTTAATTTAGAAAATGGCACGCACATTCTTGCCTTGTTGTACCTAGCGTGTTTTTCTTGACAGGGACAGTTGGCTGAACCTGGGAGACATTGGAGTCCATGATGGCAATTTGTAGTGCACGTGGCAAGACAAGGCCACTGTTTTTCCAAATTGTAGTAGAAGGTGCAGGTGCCATTTACAATGCCATTCGGCTGGCATAGTGGCGTTTTGCACATCAGGCTTGTTTCCCGGTAAAGAAAGCCGTCGCAATACGTGGCAGCCTCGTTTGCTCGCGCCGCCTGGAATCACATCCCATGATAATATTAGCAACACGTAAAAGAAGATCAGTAATATCTTATATCGTTATCTTTAAAGCCTTCTTACCGCTGGAGTCACGTCGCGCCACCATCCGCGAGCAGAGTCTACCTCACTGCAATTAATAGAATTGTTTCTATTTATTTATATCTCTGTGAGACTCAACATCCATCCAATCAAAGTAATCCGACACGAAGATATCCTACCCGGATCTTATTACATCCTCCAGGTACCCGGTTCGGTAATTTCGGAATGAATAAACGTTTTGGATCAACCTTTCTAATAGGTACTTGAGTCTCCACTATTCGTACCCAATGCAGAGCAGTCTACACTAGTTACGAAGAGCAATACATCTACCTTGACTCCTTTAGTCTCATAATTTAAGATTAACACATTCAGACTTATTAGAGTGTTATAATTTGAAGATCTTCGTAGAAAACCAGGAATTCTAAAGTCACTTACATGCGGCAGATTATTTGTGTGTTCCCCCGTTTGAAAGCGCTCACCAGCATCAACAGAAACAGAGCTTTTTCTGCAGTGCAAAACGCCATCGTAATATTGTAGGTGGTACGTACAGTAATGATCACTCAAACTTCTCTGATATGTTTTAAAAAAATTCGAAGAATTTTTTCCCTAACCTTTGCACTTTGACAAATTACAAACTATATAAGAAGCTAAATACAATGCTAATTGAAGACTGTGTTCCCAACGTTTCGTAATCTTTTCTAGTAACTTCCTCAAGGTTCATCCGCGAGTCCGTTGTACCAGCCAATCGTAGCCCGCTGTTGCTTCGGAGGACGCTATCAAAGCACTGTCCGCGGCTGAGGGGAAACTTACCGTTTTATCCCTCAGGATAAAGTGGCCGGTCTTCTAATCGACACAGGACTTTCCTGCTCAGGAATCACATCCTTTCACGCTTTTCTGCGATTGGTTTATTTATAAATATAAAATGGTCATTTTTAAGATAGTTTGAAGCCGCTACCTTCCGGTACAGTTTTTATGCCAGAAGAACCAAAACACGTGCTTACAAAACTGCCTTGGTGTCTTCAGCTTCCCCTTTAATCCGCGTCTGTAGTTTTACTTGTGCTCTAGTTTTACTTGTGGCTAGAATATGCTGTCGTTTTAGTACTTATTTAGATTATTAAGTAAAGTGAGAATTATACCAAAACGCAGATAAAGGTAACTTAGCTGTTGTATTTTTTTCTTTGCCAATCTCCGTCTTATTGAATAAGCCACTACGGTAGATTTTTGTAATAGTTAACGTTCCCACGGCTTTCTAGCAATGATAAAAGCCAAAAGTGCTAATCGATAGCAGTGCCACTAAGAAGGTTGTGCGTTGGTAAACTCAAATTAATTCTAGTGTATTTTTTCTATAATCGTTCTGCGTGAACGGTCCTTTTAGTAATGTATGCATGCTCTGTTCCAACGCTCAGCCATGTTGGCTAAACAGCTCAACCCTTTCGCCTGGAGTGTCAAGCTAGGAAGGTGGCTACAAAGTGCATAATGGGGAAGATTCAGGAGAATTTCGTTGGATGCCTTCTACGGTTTAGTTCCAAGTTTAATTTCATCACACTGGTTTCGCAGCTCATTTTCGATCCAGTTTTCCAGAGTAGACTCGACACTAAATGGATGGTGGGGGTGTGTCACCAAGCATCGTTTTGATCAATGTCCACGGTGTAATGGAAACGGGAAGGAAGTTTGAAGCTAACAGGGAGAACGGGCTTATTGAAACAACGCCTGTTATTCCAGATATTGTTTGATATTTTATTTAATATTTTAAGACTCGTAGTGTTTTCACTAATTTCACTCTTTTCACTGTTTTCCCGTGCACTGCAGAGGAGATCGAATTCTTACTTATGCGAATCTTTCTCTACATTTTTCATTTATTTACAGCAGTTTTTATCTGGAGCTAAGAAAATACTAACTGACCAAATTGTCCAATCACACTAAACATGAAAAACCGGTGACAAATCTTGATTCTTTCTTAATACTAACTAATCTAGCTCACCTTAAATTCCAATATAATTCGACAGCATGACTTTAGAAAGCATTTTCACCACTGTCGTCACGTTTGTTAACACGTCACGGTAACATTGTTTTTCAATGAGGGCCAAATTGTTGGCATACGTTTTTTCTAATCGCACACAATTTTCTTGCCATTTATTATCAGTCTCCTCTCTCAAGGACGAAGGATGGACGTTAAAAGGCGGTTTCCTTTCGCGCTGCTTATCAAGTCTCGTAACCGGAAGTCGCCTTCGGGTCACCGAAGTTAAGCAACACTGCGCGTGGTCCCGATTTGGATGGGTAACCGTTATGCTGAATGTCTTGTGCGTGGAAAGCCGTTACAGATAACGAAGTTTTTAGGTTCAATTAACAACCTACGATTCCCAGTCTGGATCCCTTAATAAAGAAAATCTTTAGTATAACACAAAAAACGATTAATCAAAACTTGGTACTTCAACTGCATTTCACGTTAAGAAGGAGAGTGGGTTTAAATATTCCTCTAGGACCGACTGCTGCTAGAAACGAGATAGGTTTCCAAAACTGCTTAAACTGCCTTATGTCATGCCAAAGACAGTGTCTGTGAATGTAAAAACTCGGAACTTGCGTTAAGCACGTGGGTTCTCGTGGAAGATGCAAATACACTAAAAAAAAACACGCGAAATGGAGTTTTAGGTACATTACATATGGTTGCATCTTTGACAGTGAAACACCGTTCTACTTCTAAACGTGACAAATAGTATTGGTGTAAGCAAAGTGGGGCTAGGATGCTGAGCTTCAGTCACCACTGCAGCCTGATCCTCCCCGCCGGGCGCTGCTCGATCGCTTAGGCGTCTAGGAGTTCTGGACCAGCTGGTCCAAGTCGTTCCCTTCACCCTCGTCCTACTGCCCGAAGTTGACGTACTCGGGCTCCTCGGCCAGCGTCTCCAGGGGCATCGCTGGCAACTCCGCTGCAGAACACACTAATC
Organism: Nemoura dubitans; assembly: GCA_921293005.1. Classification (NCBI taxonomy): domain Eukaryota; kingdom Metazoa; phylum Arthropoda; class Insecta; order Plecoptera; family Nemouridae; genus Nemoura; species Nemoura dubitans. The sequence continues at coordinate 10,642,295 of OV121078.1, read as the reverse complement.
ACATAGTCAGGATTAAAACCACGCATATGATGCATCTTTTCTAAATATGTTCCACTTGGATTTTTCGTACAGTTTCATGAGATTTGAATTCCAAATTTGAATCCGAACCAAGAAATTAAAAGTTCCTATCGCAAAAAACTTTCTAAAACTTTCTTATGGATTGACTATGGCTCGGTGCTACATTAAAATTATATATCACATACAATGTGTACTGGTAATGGTATTAACCTGTTGAGACAAGTAGAGCATCCACCTTCAACACCATCTTTCCTACCCGTCTTGGCAATATTTGAGAATACACACTTGTAGTACTCGGGCAGCAAACCAAAAGTCCGATTGCCATCAACTAATGGATTTAAGGAGGGTTGGATATCAAAGTCGCCATATCTCACCTTTCTCCTCCTTGGCCCGCTCCTCGCGGTTCCTGTTCCTGATGGCCAGGGCGGCGATGACGATGATAGCGACCACGACTGCGAACCCTCCGCCGATGATGCCCCCCAAGATGGCTTCCAGACTGCACGATTCGTCATCATGGCACTCGTGGTGACAGTCCACCCTGGTGCGATTGGTCGGTACGAACGCGTCCTGGCAGACGCAAGCTCCTCTCTCGTCACAGTCGCCGTTAGTGCAGGTCTTGGAGCACCGGTCCTTGCAATAGGGTTTGTCTTCAGGTTTTGACGTTGGACATTTGATTTTGACACAGTTGAAATCTTCACCAGGGTTCTTTTTGAAGCCTTCGCTGCAATTACAAAAGCCAGAAGTATCGCACTCGCCACCTTTGCACTGTTGCTCACAGAGGGACTTGCAGAATGTCAATTCAGTGTCACTTTTGCCAGTGTTTGCACGACAGTTGATCCGGCCACACATGTACCGATCGTTGGCGAGCTTCGTGAAGCCTTCGTTGCATTCGCAATGTCCGCTGTCGTCACACGATCCGTTACCGCATGAGTTTCCGCACTGAGTTGTGCAATACTCATTGTCTTCCGACTCCGAAGAAGGGCATTTGATTTCGTTGCACTGATAAGTGGTGGCCGGTGCGACTTTAAAACCTGTGTTGCATTTACAAAATCCTATCCTGTCGCACGTACCATTTGTGCAACGTCCGTCACACTGAGCTTTGCAGTATTTATCTACTTCCTGAAAATTTGCAGGGCAGATGATTTTGTTGCACACGTACTTGTCATTCCGGTCTCTTTTGTACCCTTGGTTACAAACACAGTTACCTTCATCGCTGCACCTGCCGTTCGTGCACTTTCTGTCGCACTCGGCCTTGCAATACACTGTTGCATCTGGGTCCGGGCACCGGATTGCCTCGCACTTGTATATCTCCGCGTTTTTCGTGAATCCCCATTCGCACTTGCACGCACCTTGCTCACATCTACCGTTATTGCGAATGCAACCAGAGTCCTGACATTCGCTTTGGCAATAGTCTTTGTTCCGCGCATCTGGACAATTGATTTTGTCACACCTGTTTCCGGCAATTTTATTGAAGCCTTTGTGACAAGTGCACACGCCATACACGTCGCAAATCCCGTTAACGCATGTTTTGACACATTCGTATGGTACGCACGCATTAGTCCTCTGGTCCAGACTGAACCCACTGAGACAGGTGCAAGCCCCCGCTTTGTCACATCTACCGTTTTGGCAGGCGTCGATGCAAGATGTCGGCACGCACTCGTTTTTCTCATTAACCTGCCCGGTATCGCATTTTTGCAACTTTTGATGTGGGACACACATTCTAGTCTGGTATCTTGCGACCTGTTTTTGACATGGACAGTTGGCTGGACTTTTCGGACACTGGTATCCATGCTTACAGCCTCCTTTGCAGGTAGCTAGGCACGTTAGTTGCTTGTCTACGTTGGAGTACACGGTGCAGTCGCCGTTTCCAGTTGCATTCGTAGGACATTTTGTCGAATTGCAGGCCAGGGATGTTTCCCGGTAAGAGTAGCCGACGCAGTTCGGAGCTTGGTTCGGCGGCGACGGCTGCGAGCACAAATATGGTGATAAGTCATCAACCGAGTCGAATTCTATAGTGGTCTTACAATGAATTATTGCAATGGTTTTCTCTTACCGTAGGCGTCACATCTCGCCACAATCCTAGTGTAGAGTCGACCTCTCTGAAATCAGCAAATGTGGCAAGGCGTTATCCTAGGTGATTGGAAATCTGCTATAGATTCAACCCAACTCTAATATCAAAGCCCCTACTTTGATTGGAATAAACCCGTGGATTATATACCTGTTTCGCATCGTTATATCCGGAACTACATTTTATGCCTAACCTTTCATTTCTTTGTTATGTTTAAGCCCGATTTTACCAAGTTTTCTCTCTTAATATACTGAATGGACGACTACAGTTCCAGAGTCAATCATTTTGTGGGCAAATAATTGCCTTATGAATAGCATTGCAATCGTGTGTCAAACAGTGATTGACTGATTACACTGTACACTAAGTGATTCACTGTACTCTATCAGTGAGTGTAGATCTGTGATCAGTGTCCATTCGCTGCTGGCGATTAACTGTTGCCGTGGCAATAATTGAAACGAACACGTAGACTGGGCGCTGACAAAGTTAGTGACGCTGGGCATTTACATCGTTCTGAAAACATCGATAATTGCACAGATTCATAACAGTTTTACTTACATGCGACATATTATTTGCGCGTCTACCAGCAGCAAAACGCTGACTATTATAAACGAAATAATTGTACTTTTCATCGTATGACGCCATTGCAGCCGCCTGCTGCACCTTATCATCATAACGACGTGGGTAGAGACAAACCCATCACGACTTCTTGTTGATTCCTGTCCGCCTTGGACCCTTAGTCCCTGCCAACCGAGGCACGCTGTTGTTTCTGACGACGCGGTCAGAGCACTGAGAGGCTGTCGGAAACGAGAGCAACAATCCGCGGCGTTGCATTCACGTTATCGCCCAGGATGTGGCTTGTCGCTCATTACAGAACCGTGATGATGAAAGGGTGCTTGTCGGTCCATGATGGCAGAGACCCAGATTCTAATAATTCAGCAGGAAATAATGAGAAAGTAGTCTCCTTCCACCTAATCTCATAAACGTATCATCTCACACGTTTTGCTCACATGGAATTTTTTGGTCGTGTGTGGACACTGCGCGCTATGTCAAATTTGGCGTTAAGATTTCTTACATTTTTCTGACGTTGAGGAATGTGAGGACTTGGAGGAAGAAGGATGTGGACGTTTTCGTATTGCTAATACTATTCCATTTAAAGCCCAACGGATTTTACTTCCTTGCTAGTAGTGGTATATGGCTATGCTAGGTAATGACTTACGGTTAGTCAAAAGAGCTAGGATCGATTACTTTGTTTGTTGGACATCCATTTTAATGCGGTGGTTGAGTTGCCATCGTGGCAAATTTTTGTATCAGAAAGTTGAGGTTGATTGTGTGTCCGGTTGATTGAGGCATTTCCTGGAACTGGTTCAGGACTCGTGCAATCGTCATCGTGTGGGTCCCGTGCTCAGAGCTTCCTGTAGATTGGATCCACAAAGCGAGGCTTCAAAATATTTCTGACAGAGGACACAGGGCGAGATAATGAGTGAGTGGTGAATCTTTTTAGCCACAAGTTTTCGCTGTCGCTTTGATTAATAGCTGTCAGTGCAAACTAAATAAAATTTACTACAAACTAAATAACAACAAAAACATACGGCTAAACTCTTGAGTCCGACGATTTGTTTTGTATTTTTTTACCTACATATATGTACGGACGAATACGGGACTCGGTAATTACAGTGCTGGGTTGTATTTTGCGTCAGGCTTTTGTTTAAAAGATTTCAAAATCGGCTGTAAGCATATGTATCATTAGTGCAACGGCACGGTTTTATTTCTTAACTACAAATTGTCAAATTCGGAATCAGTCATCTTCCCTTTTTAATTTCGGAAGCAGACATTTTAAAAACTAAATTTAATAATGTAGAAACGTTCTGGGCCCAGATCCACAAAACAGAGTTAAGACTTACCTCTCAGGGTAAAATGATGAACAGCCTATCACAGACAGCGCTTGCAGATTCCAGGGTAAGTCACCATGGTGATAACAAACTAACCCCCTGTTTGTACCCTAACCGAGCTTTGTGGATCCAGGCCTCCCGGTCAAACCCCAAAAAACTGTTTCTTCAAAGACTCTCACTCGCTGAAATCTCTCACTCAATGTTTTTCAAGCACACCACTAGAACTTCCCATACAGATCGTTTTCTACTTCGAATTCCTCCTCTTGGACTTCAGCGGCTTCGGGTATTGGAAGCATCGGCCGAGGAACGTGTTGCAATGCGATTGGAGCCTCTGCAAAGTCGGAAAACGACCATTAAAATTTTCAAACAAAACAAAGTATTATAAACAATGAGATAGTTTTAATGGGAAGTTAGAGAAGCTTGAGTAACTTTATGTTACTTTCTGGCTCTGTCCATATGAAATGTTATCAGTTCACAACGAATTTCTAAATATCATTCACGGTAGAGTTTCGTGACCACTTCCTTACTCTGCGGTTTTGTTTACCTTGCTCCTAAAGCTGGGTCTACAGCTGACAATATCAGTGACACGATGTCATCGACATTGGCTCTGGACCAATCAGAGACCTTGGATTTGCATGACTTCATATATGCGGCTCTGCCATGGAGTCTCTGATTGGTCCACAGCCAATGTTCGTGACATCGCTAGCTGTAAAACCAACTTCTACAATTCATTGGGATGCAACATTATTCGAACTACAATCCAACTGACGACAATAACGTGATAAATACATTGTTTGTGTCATAATGTTAGTACCTATGCTACTTTTGCCGGCCTCTAGTGTTCTCTTCCTGGCGTAGCACCCTACACCAGCCACCGTCGCAACGACTGCCAGCCCCAAGGCGGTCCCCACCAACAACCAGACAGTATCTGCCCAGTCTGGAGCCATCGACATCTCCTCGGAGTCGACCACCTCCCTTTCAACACAAACGCCTTCCACATCTTCAAAGCCCGCGCTACAATTACATTCGCCAGGCAACACACAAACCCCGTTGGTGCAGTTACCGCATTTCGCCTCACATATTTTGGTCCCTTCATTCATTGCATAGCCTTCGTTACAAGTGCACTCTTCTGGCGCGATGCACTGGCCGTTTTGGCTGCCATTCGTGCATTTTGGCACACACTTTGCCATTTCATCACGCTCAAATCCTGGATTTCCACAAGCTTTCGACGAACAAACTCCAGGACACGTACACTCTTCGTATTCTCCACAACCGCCAGGACATTGAAGGACACACATTTGAAGGTCGTTTTTCTTGTAGCCACCATTACAGATGCATGTATGGCCGCTGCAACTTCCGTTCAAGCAGTGTTCTGGGCAAACCGGAATGCACTCATCTCTTTCGGTTCGTACGAAGCCCTCGTTACATTCGCATCGTCTCTTTGTCGTGGGTCTGGCGGAGTCCTTGGAGCTGCCCACACACTCGCATGTGGTAGGTGGCTGACAGGTGCTGTGCGCGGTACAAGATGGCTGACAGTAGGGTTTGCAGTCCGCGTCCGACGTCACATCAATGTTTTGGTGTTGTCTGCTGAACACAGACAAGTAACCTGCACAGCAGAAGCGGCTGTTCTTTGTTTTAGTTATGGTCTGGAAATGTTTAAATGATTTGAGACGTCAAGATTGAAATTTCTACGATATTGGAAAAAATGTGGCGTAAGCTGTGTGAGCAACATTAATAATTAACAGAGTAGTAGATAATGTTGGTTTATTTTATCGGCTGGAAATTTTGAATCCGAACCAAGCGAATTTAAATTCTTATCACTATATTAGAGGCTTACGAAAACCTACTCCGGCCGCTCTCCAGCGTTCGGAAACCTGCTCGGAGTGACCCGATCGACGCTATTTTGCTTCCGAAAACCCAGTCTGGAGCGATCAGAGCGCTCAACTCGCGAACCATCTTTCAGCCTGGTGCGCGAGTTCTGTTTGTACGAACGGGCGGGTAATTTTAGACCGTTCAACCTACATTAACGTTTTAATGTGCATACACTGACAGGTAAAGTTCAGCTAGTTCGTTGTCGGCCATTTTCGAATTTCCGCGGTCGACTGTAAAGTTTGCGTTCGAAAACGTCCGCATCTCGGAGAGCTCTGACCACGTGACAGATCGCTCGGTCGAGTAAGGTTTCCGTAAGCCTCTAATGAGTACCCGTGCGAACTTATTTTTGGGGGCGTGGGATGAATTCTTTTGTCAAATTCTATAAATTTCGAGGGTTACGGCATGGATATGCACTATGTACTGTAAATCGCTACACTTTCCTGTAGGCGCATGAACGGAAGTTTTTGCTTCTTACCTTATGATAAAATAACCACAAAATGTACTTGTCGACCGTGTACCTAGAATACAGTGAAAGAGCCAGTTAATTTCTTGTCCGCCACGACGTGCGACTATTATCACGTTACCCACTCACTTGACCTGCTCCACGCATGTTCTCTTCACTGCTGCACCCGCAAACGCAACGTGGACCAATAAAATCAACAACGTAAAACTCTGTTGGAACGTACGCATGTCTGTTCACCTATGCCTTTTAACCTCAAAATATGATCTGTAATCAATGTTTGTATCTTTCATAATTCAATATAACCAATGTTATTTTCTTCGACTCCGTGTCAATGCTTTCTCTGCGCATATTCCCAACCGACTGCAACACGAAGGCATCGACTGCAATGCACATGACTTTGTTATCAAATCAGGATGTGGCTATAGGGCTGTCCACCACGGCTAACAGACGCAGGCAATTGCATTTGTCATTGTTAAAACATTAATTATGAAATGATTTTGTTCACGAAGTCAATAGCTTTTTGGTAAAATATGTGATTGACCCTGTGGTGTTATAAGCTGTTGTCGTTGTCGATCTAAAATTCATGTGTAACGTTTGTGAATTATCGGCTTGAAAGGTTGCTCTACTGGCTTCGATCAAGAGCTATAGACAAGGCTACGCACTTTTTTTATCATTCCTTTTATACTTCACATTGAATATAACATTATAAAAAAGCTCAATTACCTGCAGTAAATGATCTTCTAAAGATTTATCACAATAGAAACTAGACTAAAAGAAAGTATATCGGTCTTACATAATCGACCATTAACATTTCACTACTGCTAATTTCTCGTGAATGTTGTCTTCTTGTTGAGCAAGATCAGCCTCACGACCTCCAGGCAAGAGTGATTGAGTGATTTAAAAAAGCTGTAGTAAACCTTCGCTTTTCGTTATAGTTATTCGAGTGGTCACGAGAAGAAGTCATTGAAGTCAGATTTTCAAAAAAATAAAAAATAACATTGACTCCAAGAATAAACTTCGGAGATTTACCACACCTTCATCTTAAATGTCAAACATTTTTAGTCTTTAAAATATCATATCAAGACGGGATACCTTTATCAGGGAATGGTACGGTGTAAGTAGTGATGGTTATTTTTTCCTGAAAACCGCTAACATAATTTTTTAGTTTTTAATTAGTCTTGAGCAAGAATAAACAATGATAATATTAATAATCATAATGATAAAATATAACAATTAGTGTGAAATTATTGATAAGTAATAACACTTTCTCTTCCTCATTTGTGGGGAGGAGAACAATTCGAGGTTTTAAATTGTAACTTTACATTAAAAAAATATATATATATTTCATATGAAATTGTGCCTCTCTTATATATAAAATGAGCTTATATCAATTATAGTAAGTAGTTACCTAGCCAGCCGAACTAGTACCTTGACTCAAAATGAGTACCTACTTGTATAAGCATGTGTGTAAGCATTTAAAGCTTGTAATACCCTTTTCTTGCAATCCATCAAAAAATATGGGTTCGTATCACATTTTCCATACCCAAATACATTTTCTCTCTAACGCACTCATCTCTGAATTACTCTTTACTCATAATACTGATAACTTCGTAACGGCCAGTCAACTTCATAACCAAATTTCTTAGACTCACGGGATTTGAATGCTAGAACATAATAGTCTCGCTGGTTTCCACTAGAAACCAGTGAGACTTTTAATTAGAATTAAAATCCCAGTTTGAAATAGTTATTTTTTTCAAACTTCATAACCGTCTGTTAATATCTACTAATGTTTCGCTCCGTAGTGTAGTTCTCGTAGATGCCATCTTGTTCTTTGAGGCCGTTCGAGTAAATTGGGTCATCCACTCCATAGGATAAATCTGGAAAACAAACGTGGGGTTAGAATATTTTAGCGGCTTTTAGCGGCTTAATTGAGCGGTGAGATGGACACTGGAAAATAACAGAGTACAGACCGCTCATTTCCACGTAGGTCTCGTCTTCGAATCGTTTCCTGGGGGCTGCACGGGGCACAAACATTTTCGGTTTGATCTGCATCATCACTGTAACATTTAAGCAAGTTATCCACTCGTTTTTAGTCATTATTGTTATGGCGGAGATGGATTTTCATTCAGAGGCTAGGAAAATATTTATCTTATCGATTTATCAGTTATTGCCAAGAAGTTGTTTGGGCATCGGTTATTAAATTCTTTCACATGTCAGTCCTGGAATTACCACCGAGCCCTCGGCCTTTTGGCTGCGTACTGGGACGAGATATTGCTATTGAATCCACATCCACTTAATACTTGGCTACTGAGTGTCGATCGTGTGAAGTTTTTGACCAAATAACATCCAAGATACCGATTGTTATCCCTAGATACCGACTGGTATTAATTATAATCCATTCGCGAATTACTGGTCAAAACCACTTCAGGGTTTCGAACAATGCCATTGTTAACACATACATGTATCTTGACAAGTTTCGAGAATTTCTACCAACCCTATCCCTTTCTCAGCACTGTGTTGCCAATTTTTGGGGAAACCCCTTCATTGCCAATCATCATGTAGGTAAGCACACTAGAGGGACGAAAGTGGCAACGCAGCTATTTGCAACATCCGTCAGTTGTCACTCTCGAAGAGAACACAACAGAGCTTAGCAGAGCTTACAAGGGTCGGCACGCGTCTTCCTACCCCAAAATCGCAAGTGGTTTTGACCAGTAATTCGCGAATGGACTATAACACGATCGCCTCCCTCGGGGGCGATTGTGTAACTTTTGTGGTTTCATAATAATCGGTTTTCAATATCACTGCAGATGGTTTAACACGGCCAGTGATATGAAATCTAGTGATTTCGAACCAAATCGAACGAAATAAAGTTACACAATCGCTACCCTGGGCTCAATGTTAACAACGAGTAGACTTGCCTTCCTTGTTCGGGAACTGTATTGTGGAGTATCGAATCTGCTCGTCGGGGCTGTGAGGCCGCACGTGCGAGTTCGTGGACCGCGCGCCCCGCGGGATGTCTTGAGGGTTGTCGCCGCGGGCCTCTGCAACGCATGGCAACTGCTTTTAATTCTGGTTGACCACTGTCCTTTTTACAACGGTGAGTTGTTAAAATTGCATGCCAGTTGGTCGATTGTTGAAGTTCGTATGTCATTTTATGATTTGTATCATTTTCGGTCGGATATATAGTATACAATCAGACGCAGTTTGTTTTCATTTTACACTTGGAACAATTCACTTTTAGGGAAAGCTAGGTCTTGGTCTAATTCAGAAATGTATTTTTCAATTACTCCCTTTGTTGGTTAGATGAAGGTTTCCAGAGCCGTTGGTGGATGGTGAGCTGTGTTTAACGGTCTTTGCTCTGTTAACTGAAAGCCCCTTTTAGGACAAACAAACTCATTCAACAGAGCAAAGACCGTTAAACACAACTCACCACTCCCATTGTTGTCAACCACTAGTTGCCAGAATAAGTGACTTTTTATGTTGCATCAACCATGGTCTACATGATGCTTAGGGCCGGTTTTACAATATTTTTCAACTCTGGGTTGAGCGTCTAACCCTCAGAAACAGATTACTTCCACGGCATCCCATGGCGGTTGCCATGACAAATAACTTAACTCCGACTTTAACTCTGGGTTGAGGCACTTATAAAACCGTCCCTTATTCATACTCTGTCAGGGTTAAATAAAAATATTAACACCAGGCATTCGAGATCTTAGCAAAATAGAGGTGGGTTCTAGATTAGATTGCATGGTCTTGAATCAAAATGTTATATACAATTTTCTTGGAGTCTGGAAAAGCTTCTAGGATTTGCTGCAATCTAGAGCAAGTCTGAATAAGAGAAAAAAGTTGCCTCTATTTACACCCCCGTATCCTAAATTGCAAGTCCGTTGAAACTTTAAATCTATACGAGCGAATGAAAAGCCGACCGGAAACGATATCTCTGAAGACCATCGGACCACTGGTGCAATATGGTGTGTGCATGGTAACAGAAAGATACAAACAGGAGTGTGGATACGGGCGCTCCTTACCTAGTGATGTGAAATTACCGGTAATTTATAAAATGGTAATTTACCAGCACTCGGTAATTTTAAAAACACTAAGGGAAAATCAAGTGTATGTGCAGTGGACCTGGGTAAAATGTTTTTAATAAAAAATCCATGTCTTCAGTTACGTTTAATTTTTTTTTCATTTGCTAAATACAATCTAATTAAACACTTTGCACTTTCAGTTACAAAAAGACAAAATAAAAACACCTTTCTCGGTGAACCCTGCATGTTGAATAGAACAACATTAGTAACTCTTCATGTGTTTTTTACTAGGTCACTGTTGTGGTTCTTCGTTTAAAAAATTTGGCACTTAATGATATTAATGAAAATAATTTGGCCCTATAGCTCCTAAAATTGTACCACTTGTGTTTGCAAATTTTCAGAAGTTTATACCTGAAACAAAATTACAGCAAGTATAGTAACGAAATGCTCCACTTCTTCGGTTCTTTCGTATTTACGCTAAGGAAAAATCATGTGAGGTCATGTTCTCACACAGAAGTACCTACAGCATAGGAGCCAACCAACCAAACTTCCCTTCCCAAATGGTAATTTACCGTAATTTACAAATTGTAATTTACCAAATAAATTACCGTATTTGAGAAATTGGTAAATTACCGGGGGTAATTTACCGCGTAATTTACCACCTCACATCACTATTCTTACCCCGAGCGGCAGTGGCAGCCGGCTCTCTGTGGTCTCGACGCCCCCGGGAGCCAGGGCGCTCTCGGTGAGTGCCGTCGCCCACACTTTGCCCCAGAATTTGGGACACGTCTGCAAATGGGAAGCTCGAGTGGTGATAATCAACATTTTCCACCAGTTTCAGTCGTGAGAGGATTTCTCTTCGAAGAAAGCTTTTTTCGATTCAATTGCGTTACTATGACCGAAAACGACATTTCTACACTTATATTATATATACCTATATACCTCTACTAGGTATATACTATTTTGTATTTTGTATTTATACAGTTTGAAACAGTAAAACATACATCTAAATCGGATCAAAATAAAACACTCGGGACGTTATACAATAGTTTAACTACTTCCTCTAAGGTTGAGCTTCCAAATATAGGTATGGTACATTGTAATGTCTCCTCTTTTTGGCTTTGTCATCACTACATTTTTATCAATAGACATTTCAACGAGCTGGAAAAGTTGGTAAACCGGAAAATTACGCTAATGAGAGGTCATGCAACATGCTGTAAAATTATTATACATGACAAATGTGGTCACATTAGCCTTACCACATAAGTTCTTGCTTCTATGGCAATATAAGTCAATATGTAACAGCTCCAGGTAGACGGCTGTGTGATGGTAGACACAAATGCATCCTAGTCTATAGTACGTATAAGGTTATTTTAGCAGCGCCACGGGGCATTGGGCCTATATTATAACATTGTATAACACCGGTTTGCTGCTGACAAAGTAGCCTGATGTCCCCTTACCTGTCATCGTAAAGCGTCCGCTGGACCTGGACCGCCCATTCCGGGCATTCCTCATTCGAGAAACGACCCCGAGCACGATCGCCAACAGAATGACCAATGCGGTGACCGTCACGCCCGCGATTATCACCCAGTTCCTCTCGTCGCCAAAGAGGGAACCGTCGGAACCGTCAGTGGCATCTGTTGACCCTGGGTCACGGAATCGATCAAGAGCTTGAGCAGAGATCAAGAACTTGAGCGTGGACTTTAATAAAACTATTTCAAACCGGGGTTTGAATGCTAACTAAAGTCTGACTACAAAGACGTCTTATGCCCGGTTTTACAAAATCTTTCAACTCCTAGTTGAGATCGCAACTAGGAGTTACAACTTAATTCAGCCAATCCCATGCAGCGAACTCAATTGTAACTCCAAGTTGTGATCTAAACTAGTAATTTAAAGCTATGGTAAAACCGGACGTTTCGGAAGCAACCCGGTTTGCCATGATAACACCTATAGCTTGTGCCCAATGCCCCCCAAAAAGGTAATCAATTCAATAAAGATTTTGGGAAGCATGGGTTTACTGTTTCTTGTACAGGTATATTTATTTGCGAGTATTTTCACAGACATGACTTTTGAGGGAAGGCCGCTTCTCGCAAGTACTCCGGAAGTCCTCTCATATAAGCAATAGTAAACGATAACAAACTCAAAAGATTCCGGCACTTCCGTTCGCTCGCTATGCCGACCATCGCTATACACTACTGTCTCTATCATCTGAGTCGGACTCACCTTACTAGCCTATTTGCCATTTTGTTGCTGTTGTAAATAACGTCAATGGTATTAAAATACAATACCCGGTTTTATCAAGTTTTTAAACTCCTAGTTGATATCCCAACCAGGAGTTACAACTGAAATAGCTGCATGTGATTGGCTGAATTCAGTTGTAAACTTGTAACTCTCAGTTAAAAAACGTGGCCAAACCGGACATAAGTATACATTTTGATTTGTATAATCTACTTGTATTTTCGTGCATACCTTGATCGGTTGTGCAATAATAGACAGTCTGGGAACATAGCCTCTAAAGCAAAAACACATTCTGCGAACTTTATTACGAACGTTCAGTGGACGTCGAAAAGCAAACGGGGGATAACTTGCGTTCAACATTGACATCCGCCAAACGTTTGATTAGGTTCTACCCGAACGTCGAACGCAAGTTACCCCCCGTTGGCTGGCTTACCTGGTGGGCACTCGCCATCCACACTGCACCGGGTCTGGCATGTCCCCAGTACCGGGACCTCGCCAGTCTTGCATGAAATCTCCGTCGACGGCGTCCGAGCGTTCGTTGGCTGGCTTACCTGGTGGGCACTCGCCATCCACACTGCACCGGGTCTGGCATGTCCCTGGTACCGGGACCTCGCCAGTCTTGCATGAAATCTCCGTCGACGGCGTCCGAGCGTTCGTTGGCATTAGCGTAGTCGTACTCGGCGGAACGACGCACCCGTTCGTGCCGTCGTTCTCGTATCCCGCACGGCAAAGACAGACTCCGTTTGCTGCGCACGCGCCGTTCGGGCAGTCTGCGTTTGAAGTGCACAACTTCCCGCAGTTGCCGTACGGCTCGATTATTTGATATCCACGTTTGCATATGCATTTATTAGGGGAGCCGCAGTGGCCATTTCTGCAATTCTGCGTACAGATCGGATCGCACAGGTACTGATTCCCCCTGTGGTTGATGAATCCTTGGTTGCAAGCGCATTTACCCAGGTTGTCACAGGTGCCGTTTTGGCAGCCATCGTTATCCCTGCATTTCATGGAGCAATACGCGCTGTACCCAGAGTTCAAAGTGGCCGGACAGATTCTTTCGCATTGGTAGTAAGAGTTCTTAACGTTTTGGAGCCCCGCGTTGCAATTGCAAGCCCCAGTAGAATCGCAAGTGCCGTTCTCGCATTCGTCGCGGCATGTGTCTAAGCATCCGGGATTTGCTGCAGACCTATTTTTGATCTGGAAGTATCTGAAAACCATGTGACCAAAACAAGGGCAATTTTGGAATCGTAATAAAAGGAACCCTTACAAACAGGTTTGGATTGGCCCTCTTGGTGACTACACAGGCGGCCCACAAACATACGGATGGAAGGCCTCACAGGAGTGGTTGACATTTTTTTAGGGATGGGATGGGACTTAAGGAAAAGCGGGTGACGTTATTTTTAGGGATGGACTTTTGGAAAAGCGGGAAATGGATTTTCTTGTAGGCCGACTTTTTTTCTGAAATGCCCGGGCCGGTTTTTTCCCCTATCCAACTCTGCTTACAAAGAATTTGAATGTTTTACGAGACAATCGGTTTAATTTGGGACTTGCCTCTCGGCGGCTTAGGAGATTTCTTAACATGGTATCTAATGGACCAACTGTCGCCGATCAGATTAAGGCTATTTAAAGTGTCAATCAAATCTCATCAGACTCATAAATTTCATTATAAGTTGGTAAACCATTGTTTTCCTTGTGACCACAGTTCGATGACAATACATTATTTACATTACAGATATGAGTTTATCTACCATCTTGGATGAAATGTTAATCCATTGACTGTTAAGATGGACCCTTTGGCCAACGAATATCTACAAAATATTTGTTTACAGACAAACTATCAGAGACAGCTCAAAACAAAATAGCTAGTGCACTAGGCAATTTAAAAAGCTTTCATATAACGGAAGAATCAGTTTTGTGTGTTGGTAAGGCTTTCTGCAAATTTTGCGAAACACCTTCAAAACTTTGTAATATACATATTTTACATTTATGCTGAATTTTTAGCAAATTTAATCATAAAACTAAAATTACTCACACTTTATTCGAAAACTTTTTAAATTGCTTAGTGCACTAGCTATTTTTTTTCTGGGTTGTCACTGATAGTTTTTCTGTAAGAAAATGTTTTGTAGATATTCGTAGGCCAAAGGGTCCCCCCCCCCCCCCCCCCGCCACCTGAAATGTTTGTTTTGTTTTGAGAATACCTTCCGCAAGTTATCTTATTAGCTGTTTCGATGACGCCAATCAAAGCACAGACGATGAAAAACAATCTCCACACAGCCATCTTCGCAGTATTCCAATGCCGGAAAAGATTATTTGCCGTAAAAAATCAACTGGAACCCAAGAGAACACTGACTGACTGACTGCCCTGGCTGTCAATCCTCTTCCCACTGACGCACAGCGTGAACACTAAAAGTGTGCAAAGAGCCTCGATACAAAATCAGCTGCTGTTATCGAATGAGGGAAGTGGTTGTACATTGTGCATATCTCATTTCCATTTTAGAGATTTACACCCGTCGTTTTCCTTAACATGCTATTCACGAATCGGAAAATCGCTGTTTTTATCCCTGAAGCGTGCCATCGTGCCAAAAACAAACCATCGTGCCATCGTGCCAAGAACAAGCCATCGTGCCAAGCAAGCCATCGTGCCAAGAACAAGCCATCGTGCCAAGAACAAGCCATCGTGCCAAGAACAAGCCATCGTGCCAAGAGCAAGCCATCGTGCCAAGAACAAGCCATCGTTCCAAGAACAAGCCATCGTGTCATCGTGCCATCGTGCCAAGAATGCCATGCCATTGTGCCTTCCTGTCAAGAGCAAGCCATCGTGCCAAGAGCAAGCCATCGTGCCAAGAACAAACCATCGTGCCATCGTGCCCAGAGCAAGCCATCGTGTCAAGAACAAGCCATCGTGCCCAGAGCAAGCCATCGTGTCAAGAACAAGCCATCGTGTCAAGAGCAAGCCATCGTGTCAAGAGCAAGCCATCGTGCCAAGAACAAGCCATCGTGCCCAGAGCAAGCCATCGTGCCAAGAACAAGCGATCGTGCCAAGAGCAAGCCATCGTGCCAAGAACAAGCCATCGTGCCAAGAACAAGCCATCGTGTCATCGTGCCATCGTGCCAAGAATGCCATGCCATTGTGCCTTCGTGTCAAGAACAAGCCATCGTGCGTTTTCAGGGTCCTCGTTTGGGAAATGCGCAATGGGACAGGGAGGATAAAATAGAGGCTTTTGTTAAACATGTCACTTATGAATGTTCTTCTGTGTGTTTCCCTTTACGCTTACTCTCGATACATATAATATGCTGCTGTATCAATCGGAAAGTTTCCATTTTCAGCAATCAAAAATAAGTAGGTTCGTCCAATTTTTCAATTTTCCTGCAGTTAGGGATATTGATCCGGACGTGCTGAGGAAGTTACAAGTAATGTTCTTGAGCAGGACACCTCTTAGTTTATTGTTATTATATGGATATGTTTTTATTGTCGTTATACATGATATCCTTATATCGGAGCTTATATCTATAAATATAACACATTTACAAGAAAAACATGTTATTTTCGATGCTTTAAAATAAAACTTGAACATATACAGCGATCAATAATTCGAGTAAATTTACTTATAATTAAAATAACCACAATATATAGAGCACCTGCAACAGCAGCCTTCTGTAAACTCACTGGTGGACAACGTCAATGTTAATTCCCATTTTAAAACGAATGCAAGTATCCTGTCCACCAGTGAGGTAACATATATTGCAGGAGCTCTATTCAACTATCTTCCTATGTAATACAAAGGACCTGCCTATAGCGATTTTGTAACTTTTACGTTATGCCGTTATCGGTTCTGATGGATAAAATCTCTTTTATTGTCCATGTTAATTTTTTAACTTTGTAGCCGATAACGGCTAAGTCAGAGTAACGAATTCGCAGTGCAGTTATACTTATAAACACATGTCGTCGTCACAGAAAATTACTTGAGTACAGGTATACCTACTTTAGAATATTAATTTTCAGTTTTGTTTATCGTGCTATCTGTTTCAGAAGCATTCCATACCCTTAAACTACGCTTAGGTTGTAAACAAAGTCAACTCTGAGAGGAAATTGTTACTGGTTTATGCAGATACCAGTGTGCAATTCATGGAAGGGAGGCGAAGCTGGAAAAATGTGCACCCGAACCGGGATACGAACCCGGGACCTCCTGCTTGCCGGGCAGGTGCTCTGCCCGGAGCACCTGCCCGGCAAGCAGGAGGTCCCGGGTTCGTATCCCGGTTTTGGTGCACATTTTTTCAGCTTCGCTTCCCTTCCAGAGTCAACTTTATGTATACCTGCATTCGCCATGCACAGAATAGCCATGAGGCTAATAATGATCGAAGCGCAAGTATTTACATCAAGCGTGCATTTTCAATTTGCAGTTAATGCACAACTTATACATTATTTAAATGTCGATAACCTCGATGGGAACCCGTTTCTGTTTTCGATCAATTGAGAGAAGATAATGGGCTCACTCAGAGAATCGGGAGCCAAATCTGAAAAACAACCGAATTTAGTTTGCACTTATTGTGAGTGCGCTCTTAAAGTATAGGTATTCAGAGGAAACTCCATATTGATGCACCACATTTTGGTGTCACCATAGAATCGCATTCGATCCGAAATCAGAATGTATAATTTATGTATCTCATGGAATATTTTCCGGATAGTTATCGGATGGTTAGTCACTTATTCGGAGCCTGTATCCCACTATAGCGTATTCGGCTGATAGTGCACACTTGTCCACAAGGTACTCATTTTCCATCCAGACACTATAATACACGATAATTGACTACTCCATCGGAGACACATTCAAATCGCTACCTATACTGTGTATCACATTCGGATGTCACAGCAACCCGGTATTCTACAATAATAATAATAATAATAATAATATTTTTTTTATTCCAGAATTGTTATTGTTATGTGTTATTGTTAACAATGTTATTGTACCTGCCCAGTGCCACTTTAGGCCATTATTTAATCTAAACTATAGGTATATACATCTTATTTCCGGATATCAAGTCCCTATTAAGGCCTTTGATTCACTAGATACACTTTGACGTTGATTTTAAAATTATATGAGAAATACAGATTTTTTTGACACCAAATTTTGCATGTATATCTACAAAGTTGAAAATTATTTTCTCTAGGCGTGGATTTGGATGTGGTTATGTAGCTTCTATAAGTCTAACGATGTAAAACAATATAGATTTACACAAAACCCAGATCAGAAAAGAAGCGAAACTGTTTTAGACATTTCCCTGAGACAATAAATCTATTTACGTGGACCTAATCAACCACCGACAGACGTCAAACCGACGACATGATCGCATTTTCCTTTCGTGCCACAGATATATTCTTGTCCATTTATAGGCTAGAATCTGGAAGTCCCGACCACATATTTAGAAATAACTTTTCCCTCTATTTTGTAGGCGCCCTTTTGGTTTTCCCCAATAGCTCCTGTCTCTCCCTCTCTCGCAACCATTTTAGCCACGCAGCGTTGCCAAACTGTTACTGATGCGATAAGGTCCTTACCAGGCTGATGTTGAAGTGTGTCATCGTAGTCCATGCCTAAATTGATGGGGTTTCTCGTGCCTCCAACTTCCGGGTGATAAACAGACAACCCTGCAAAATGTTACTTGACACTTCAGGAATAACCCACATGGTATACTAAGCTAGAGTTATGATGTGTTTAGAGCCGGTTTTACAAGTGACTCAACCCAGAGTTAAAGTAGGAGATGAGTTATTTGTCATGGCAACCGCCAATAGGATGCCGTGGAATTAATTTGTTTCTGAGGGTAAGACGCTTAACCCAGAGTTTAAAAATATTGTAAAACCGGTCCTTAGAGATAATGTAAACTGCTAGTTAGATGTGGGATTTCTAGGTGAAGGTGTTCGTATAATATCGTGATTGGTTAGGGTTTTCAGTTTTCACTCATTGATACATTACTAAATTATTATAATCTGATTGGTGTGGTATCTGACCGGTCATGCATCACCCCAATTGGTCTACAAGTATCTGCGGAATATTTTTTTACTAACAAACTATTAGTAACAGCCCAAAACAAAATAGCAAGTGCCCTAGGTAATTATTCAGGTATTATGATTAGGCTTGCTGAAAATCTAGAAAACCTTCAAAACTGTTGAAAATTAATTTTTTACATTTATTCAGAAATATCAGAAAATCTAATATACACTCTTTATTGACGCATACTCATTTGAAAGCCTGAATTAGTATCTACAGCATTAGCTTTTTTTTTGGGTTGCCCGTAATAGTTTGTCTGTAAATAAAATCACCCCTTGAGGGGTTTCCTCTACATGAAAACATTCGTTTTCAATTAACTTTTTTTAACAGCCGTTTTAGTGATCTAATTATATCCCCACTGCCTCTTCTTTATGCATAGTACAACATCAAATCAAAAAGTCTTTCCGACAAGTAATCGACCTGTCAATTCTTTATCGAACTTTTTGATAAACTTAGCGTTAACAAGACTCTAGCTCTTTAACGCTCCGTTAGAAACAAAGCGAGAAAACCTCGTTCAATAAATTTCTATGTCCATACTGTGCCCTATCTTTAGCACTAGTTTTGAAGAAAAAACAACTTCAATCTGAGATTTGAATGGTAAGACCCACTGAGACTCTTAAGCTGCGTTTACAGCGATGCACAGCGACGGCGTCGCCAACCGCGTCGCTTCGCAACCCAAAAGATAAACATATTCCATATCATTTAAAGCGAAGCGACAGGGTCGCTAAGCTGTGTGACGTCACCGGGAACGGCCTTCTGATTGGCTGTTGCCTGCGAACTTGTCTACGACGCTGTCTCAATAGATGGCTTACCTACGGCATAGGCTTACGGGAACCTACTCGACCGAGCGATCTGTCACGTGGTTAGAGCTCTCCGAGCTGCGGACGTTTTCGAACGCAAACTTTACAGTAGACCGCTGAAATTTGAAAATGGCCGACAACGAACTAGCTGAACTTTATTGGCAATTGATCAGACCAGTGAAAATTCTCTTGCTCGTGCAGTTTCTCTCCTGCACAGATAAAATGTTCCAATATTTGCGTTACAAAAATGAGAACGAAAAAACGTTAATGTAGATTGAACGGTCTAAAATAACCCGCCCGTTCGTACAAACAGAACTCGCGCACCAGGCTGAATGATGGTACGCGAGTTAAGCGCTCTGATCGCTCCAGACTGGGTTTTCGGAAGCAAAATAGCGTCGATCGGGTCACTACGAGCAGGTTTCCGAACGCTGGAGAGCGGCCGGAGTAGGTTTTCGTAAGCCTCTTTTGCAACGCTGTAAACGCAGCTTTATTTAACATTAAAATCACAGTTTGAAACAGTTTGTTTCAAACCCTCGTTGAATGAATCCAAGAGCACACTCACCCAATCCCATGCTGTCCCTCGTCCTCCGAGACCTTCGCGCCATCAACGCCAAAGCCACGATCGCCCCCAATACGACGATCAGGGCGAGCACACCCCCGCCAATCGCGGCTGCCCTCAGGGTCGGGTTTGCCATCACCCCTGACAGCATCCCGCCCCGGTAGATGCACCCCCTGTCGCCGTCGAGGGCGAACCCGTCGATGCAGACGCAGCGGTGCGGTGAGGTGCAGTTGCCGTTGGTGCATGGCGGGGTGAATTTCGGGATGCACTCTTCGTCCTTCATCTCGAAGCCTTCGTTGCAACTGCATTTATTTGGCGCAATGCATTTTCCATTTATGCAATCTTCGTTGCATTTTGGAGCGCACTCTTCGTCCTTCAATTCGAATCCTTCGCTGCAACTGCATTTATTTGGTGCGATGCATTTTCCATTTATGCAATCTTCGTTGCATTTTGGAACGCACTCTTCGTCCTTCAATTCGAATCCTTCGCTGCAACTGCATTTATTTGGTGCGATGCATTTTCCATTTATGCAATCTTCGTTGCATTTTGGAATGCACTTTTCTTTCTCTCTTTCATATCCTTCGTTGCAACTGCATTTATTTGGCGCAATGCATTTTCCATTGATGCAATCTTCGTTGCATTTTGGAATGCACTTTTCGTTCTCTCTTTCATATCCTTCGTTGCAACTGCATTTATTTGGTGCAATGCATTTTCCATTGATGCAATCTTCGTTGCATTTTGGAATGCACTTTTCGTTCTCTCTTTCATATCCTTCGTTGCAAGAGCATTCATTTGGTGCAATGCATTTTCCATTTATGCATTCTTCGTTGCATTCTGAAATATACTTGTCGTGAGTTTCTTCCCGTCCTACGCCACCCACGCACCTTCCATCATCCCTACACGTCACATTCGCACGGCCTGCGAATGTTGACACTTTTGGCTCTTCTAACAGCAGGGGAGCCTCTTTGAGAGTGAAACACCGCTCTTCTACTAAACTTTACAGCAGGGAAGTCTCTTTGAGAGTGAAACACCGCTCTCTTCTAAACGTAACAGCAGGGGAGCCTCTTTGAGAGTGAAACACCGCTCTCCCTCTAAACGTAACAGCAGGGGAGCCTCTTTGAGAGTGAAACACCGCTCTCCTTGACGTAACAGCAGAGAAGCCTTTTTGCGAGTGAAACACCGCTCTTCTTCTAAACGTAAGAGAAGGGTTGCCTCTTTGAGAGTGAAACACCGCTCTTCTACTAAACTTTACAGCAGGGAAGTCTCTTTGAGAGTGAAACACCGCTCTCTTCTAAACGTAATATAGCAAGGGAGCCTCTTTGAGAGTGAAACACCGCTCTCTTTCTAAACGTAACAACAGGGGAGACTCTTTGAGTGTGAAACACCGCTCTTCTTCTAAACGTAACAGCAGGGGAGCCTCTTTGAGTGTGAAACACTTCTCTCCTTCTAAACGTAACAGCAGGGGAGCCTCTTTGAGAGTGAAACACCGCTCTCTTTCTATACGTAACATCAAGGGAGACTCTTTGAGTGTGAAACACCGCTCTTCTTCTAAACGTAACAGCAGGGGAGCCTCTTGAGTGTGAAACACTGCTCTCAGCTTAATATCGTGAAAAACACATTCGACATCATTAAAAAGCTTTTGGAAACTATAATGTTAAAGATATGACAAGGAGACACGAGTAGACTTGTAGCAACGAACCCTGCTGGCAGTGGCACGCGCCCTGGTCGTCGCATGCCCCATACTCGCAACCGTCCTCGCATTTCCGGCGGCAGAAGTCGTCGTTTTCGGGATGTCCATTCGCTGGACAGTCGGGCTCGCATTGGTAATGCGCGTTCAGCACGTTACCAAAGCCCGGCTTGCAGACGCAAGCTCCTCGGGAGTCGCAAGTGCCGTTGGTGCACCCCGTTTGACACACCTCGATGCACCGGGGGTCCGGGCTGTTCTTGTTTGCTTTCTTCTGAAAATAACTAAGAACAAAGATATATTTTGTATTACGTTGTCCGTGCATATGTTGAGAGTGGCTGCGCGTATTTTTTCCGGGCCCCTCACCCCGCAAGATTTCCGACATTCCCTCCCGAAAAATGGTAGTGCTAATGGTCGAGGGAGCCACTCTTTGTTATTATTCAGTTTCATTCATTCATACTCTTTCCATCTGAGCGTCACAACACAACCGTTATAGTTACTACGGGAAAACCTACAGTTTTCCCCTTATAGCCTTTCTAAATCCAGTAGGCTATCTGAATAAGCATATAAGTGCTGCAGCGTGCTATATTTTATTCTTATCTGCTGAAAATACTTTTTTGAAACGGTCTTTAAGAATCTTGAACATCATTTCGTCTGCAATTACAGCATGTACTTGACTGGAACTGGAACTGTCACTGAAACTTCTGCTAAACAAAATATCGCAGATAGACTACGTCTTGGCACTGCATAGAATGTAACACAGTAGAAGAAAGTCATAAAATATAGTCTCTTTGTGCAAAAATTAAGTTTTTTGCAAAAAGTTACCCTCTGAACAATGTTTCCAATTAAATCTAGTATACACATACGTGAGTTTATTGCTTACATTTCGCATGTTCTCGTTGCCGACACCGTCGATAATGCGTTAACGAGCGAAGCCGCACCAAACCCCAGCAAAACAGACACCGTAATCAGCTGGCGCAGTGACGCCATCGCGACCTAACCTAACCTCTCAATCCAGTCGGCCCACGGCACTCTGCACTTCCACCCCTGTCCATTTACCACCTGTGTTTTCTAGGTTAAACTGACACTTGTTAAAGCGATTGGCGTTGACGTTTCATTTCGGTCAACGTGCAACAAGAACTGGCTAACGGTCGGCTCTTGGACGCAATCCACTTCAAGACCGCGACGTTTCAAAGGCAGTTATCGCAGGGGATGCGGTTTTACATCCTCTTCTAACGTATATAGAGGAATTGCACTTGTTTTCACATCTTTTTGTCTTTCCTTGAGGGCAAAACTGAAACATCAGGCTTGACAAGTTTATTGCATTGGATGAATATTAACTTTTAAATATTTAAAGCAAAATTACTCAATCATATTATATCTATAGCAACGTTACTAGAGAGTAATTCTTTCATGTGTACTTTTTCATATTTAACCACTTCAATTGAGTTACTTTTGGCTTAAAGTTATAGATGATACTTTAATTTTGCGCACGAGTTTAAAATATACTTTTTTTTTTTTTTTTAATCTTATTTAAATTACGAAAGCTCGTAATTGGCTATTCATTTTATTATTATGTACACAAATTAGCCTCCCAAAATTAAATTAACAAAATTAAATGTCCCCCTGGGGACATTCAATTCTCACCCTGTATGCAAATTACTTCTCCCAAATTTAATGGCCATTTAGCTCAGCGGTTAGAGCACCAGCCGCGAAAGTTGGGGACCCGGGTTCAAATCCCGGAACACTTTTGGGAGGCTAATTTGTGTACATAATAATAAAATTAAAATATACTATATTAATTTGATAATGAATTGGTATCCTCTATAACCCATTGGTTCATGAACTTGCTGGAGCAGACATGTAAATTAGTATTCTAGGTTCTAAATCAATTTGGCTCCAGTTAGTTAAAGTGAATCGAGTCAATCGAAGACCTTATATTGATGGCTCCTCGAAACAAAACAAAAATACTTTAGGCTACCTATATAAACAAAAGAAAAATAAAGCAATGTAGGGTACTACTGCACCAGATGCTGGCACTTCCGTTCAACACCAGCCCATGATATGTCTCAATATGCCACTAACACGGCGTCCACACACGCACATCAACAAATCAATACGACGTCGAGCAGTGCATCTGCTTTAAAGCGCGAGCAGCTGAGATATCGAGCGCAGCGCGCGCAGCTCCCACCGAAGCGACGCCTGAACACCGGCGTCGGGCGTCGGGCGTCGGTTTTCCGCGAAAGGTCACACCGGCGTCTCGCACCATCGGGGTGAAGACGACCGGACAATTAGACACTCGGTGCTAGTTCGCTACTCGATTGAAAGTAGCCGCCTCGTCTGTGTTTGTTATGTGGGCGTGGGTTTGGGTCGGTGTTTTGTTGTGATTTCGTTGTTAAGGGTGTGCATTTTGGTTTGTTTTGCTAGAGATGAAAGTGTGCCATAGCGAAAAAGTTTGTGAATACTTGTTGATGCTTCAAGGTCATAAGTTAGCCATGTTGGTATTTTGGTAGCATCCCTAAACGTCGGTGCAAGTATTTCAAATGTGCTTTATCAGGAGTTTTCCTTAAACGAGACTGACAAAATAGTCGCTAAACATGGATTCGTACGTGTGGTTTTAAATGTAGTTTATCAAAAAAGCTATAGATGTCTTAGTAAGCTAAAGAAATCCAACTATTTTTGTATACATTTTTGTAATTTTCAAACCTAACCAACTTCACAAATGAAAGGCAATCTATATTTTCGTAATGCTTTTTCGAGATCCACTGAATCAAACAAAGACCACTATTTACTGGCTAAATACAGCTGATTGCGACTACCTTAACTAGCACACAATTAGTAAACGAGCAAGTGAGTGAAGTGGCCTAAGATGCAGCCTCGAAACTATCTCCTGGGTGCCCGTCGCAAGACGACACTGAGTCAAGAGACAGCGTCGCCAATGTCTTCCCCGAGCTCGTCGGGACCAAACTCGCCCCCGACGCTGGGCAGGAACAGGGGTCGGGGCAGCGCCGACCCAAATAGGTCAGGGTTGCAAATGGCGTCGCCTCATACGTTGCACAGAAAATGGCGTTTGTTTACTTTCAGTTGTGTACCAACACTCTTGTTTGCGATGTCATCCAAGCGGCAAATGAATTGTACGGCTTCTATCATGCCACCTTTAACCTTTAGTAAGCTTACCCACATTCCGAGTACGGACGCTAAATCCTGAAGAACAGTCCCCTTTCCTCTAATTCTTTGCTTTCCTATACCTAAGTTATAAAATGTATCCTGATCAGTAACAAAAGCGCGTGTTATTAAACTATGGGGTGCGATTGTGTAACTTGACCATCGTGTTGTATTTGCCTCGAAATCACTCGATTTCAAATCACTGTCAGTGTTCAGCCACAGGCAGTGGTATTGTAAACAAATGATTTTGAAACCACAAAAGTAATCACAAACACACATCAGCCTGTCGTTCACTGACAGCCAATAGACCAGTGCCACAAGGACAGCGCCAACACAGTGTGTCAAAGGGACAAGGCCAAGCGGTGGCCGGCCCTTGGTGCTGTTGGACTGTAGCAGGCCTTAGTGCCGTCACCGGGTCCACCCTCGGCTCCCTTCCAGGCCAGGCTAGCTTCATCATCAGCCTGTCATTCACCGACAGCCAATATACCAGTGCCACAGGGACAGCGCCAACACAGTGTGCAAAGGGACAAGGCTAAGCGGTGGCCGGCCCTTGGAGCTGTTGGACGGTAGCAGGCCTTGGTGCCGGTACCGGATCCACCCTCGACTCCCTTCCAGGCCAGGCTAGCTTCATCATCAGCCTGTCATTCACCGACAGCCAATAGACCAGTGCCACAGGGACAGCGCCAACACAGTGTGTCAAAGGGACAAGGCTAAGCGGTGGCCGGCCCTTGGTGCTGTTGGACTGTAGCAGGCCTTAGTGCCGTCACCGGGTCCACCCTCGGCTCCCTTCCAGGCCAGGCTAGCTTCATCATCAGCCTGTCATTCACCGACAGCCAATAGACGAGTGCCACTGTCATTATCAGAGCGACTGCTACTAAAACCTTGCAATAACCCCAGAAAAGTGACTAACGTTTCCGTCCCTGTTTGTCCCGGCAGAGCGCTCTCCGGGCGG
Source organism: Nemoura dubitans (assembly GCA_921293005.1). NCBI lineage: Eukaryota > Metazoa > Arthropoda > Insecta > Plecoptera > Nemouridae > Nemoura > Nemoura dubitans. The sequence continues at coordinate 10,616,518 of OV121078.1, read as the reverse complement.
TCCACTCGGCTGCTGCGGTCGCGACCCAACAGCACCCCCGACTCGCCGCGCTCGCTGGACTCCCGCTCGAGGGGCTCGGGGCCCTTGCGACCTCCCCGCCTCCCCGGGGACTCTGAGAGCGACGACGGTGCCTCGAGCATGAGGCTGGACAGGACCACGTATCAGCAGATGTGTCAGGATATTGTCAGCATGAAGACGATGCTGCTGAAGCTCAGGAGGCTTTTTCAAGAGGTCAGTGGTCTGAGATCTGTTGGGTGTGGGTCTTGTTCTGGGTCTTCTGTTAGCAGTGATCCTTTGCAGGCACTTTAATTGTTAGCAAGATGCTATTGACAATTGGAGGGCATTAACTAGCTAACCAGGTACTAGGTAACTAGGTACTTGGTAACTAGGTAGGCATTAACTATAGTTTGCGCTCTAGATTTTATAGCGAGGTCTTGAAATATATTAAACCCCAACATTAGACCTAATGGCATTCGTCATAGATATCTTTAAAAGCTTCAAGTATTTGCTCAAATGAAGACTTTTGTTTTATACCTATGATTTTTACCATTGACAAAGACCAAGATGGGAAAGCACTGTTTGGAAGGATGGCTTTTAAATGATTCATTGATTTTCTTGGCCAAAGCTAGACAGCATTGTTTGTTTGGTCTTTTAATTTCTTAATTGCACAACCGTTGCAAAATTTTGGCACCCTTTGTTGTTTTCTCCAAGCTCTGAACGAAGTATAACGACTTCATATTCCGAGTATTTCAACCCAACTAATTCCATTTGGTTTAATTTAATTTGTTATTGCGCAGTGGCGGTTGAATCTGTCATCTACTTGAGTTCTAATGGATTTTTAGAAAAGCTGATTACTTGTGTTCTTTGTTTGTTTACTTTTTTTCTTATAAAATTATGAATTTAATTAGTTTTGACTCATTTTCATAACCTACATTTTTTAATTGTGTTTAATTTTTTCTTTTTCGCATGGATAATTTTGGCCAGTGCAGGACGAAGAGTGTAATTTGACGAGGGTGAGTTTTGCACACTTTATTTCAGTTCGTAATATGCCTCTTATCATTTAATATGTATCTGCATTATTACCTGTATTAATTCACAATTTGGAAGACTTTACTACAGTTTAACTTTGTAATTTGAAACAACAGCTGTGACTCAAATTGCAGCTTTTTTAGGCCACCCACATGAAAAAGCACATACAAACATATAAATGATACATATATGTAGTGAAAATATACAAAGGTATCTTAAATAAGAAACTTATGTTTCTTTCAAAAATTTGAACCTTCCATATGTTTCATATATGTTTTTTTGCGTGTACAAGCATAATTTTCTGTCCGATTTCAGGGCTATATATATTTTTTTAATTTTATTGATTTGACAACGGCTTTTCAAATGTGTCCCCAGAGATTTCTTAACTGAGCATCCATAGATTCTCCACTTACATCAATTCTTGAGGTTTCATTGTTATGGAGTCTCAAGCCCCAAGCGTCTTTTGCTTGGGTTCTAAACAAATCTTTTTCTCGTCGTTTTTCAGGCAGAAACTCTCAATCCATTCGAAACACAAATAAAGGTAAATATATTTAGAATAGTCTTGCTGGGGGTACAACAGCATTTCCTACAACAGGTTGCATTATTAACGCATTTTTAAGTTCAAGGATTTTAAAAAATCATAAAATTAACATAACATTTTAATAGGAACTCATAGCCATAAAGAAAATTGTGGCTCACAAACACAAAACCAATGACAATAAATTTAAAAAAACTAAGGGTATTAGTTGTGAAAAATGGATTGTTTTTGCCAACTCATTAGGTACTTGTTTTGCAGTAAGGGGTAAAGTTTTAGTGCATTTCCCAAAGAAAATCAACTCGAACTTGCCGTCTAGTCCTTGTGATTTGTAGCTAAAGTTCGGGCAACGAAATATTGTGGAAACAGTGGAGGTCACTCGACGTTGAATCGCCCAGTAACTGGATGAACTTTTTTAAACTGTAAACCTAAATAATTAGTTATAAGGCTATAAAATGTTAAATATGAACCTAGATAATTTAAAAACAAACTCGAGTTCGCTCTTCAAACAGAAAAGCACCTCGACACTGACGTTAGGGGTGGGCAAAACTGTGAGCAGAATCGATTCTGTGAATCGATCCGATTCTTCATGATACGATTTTTTTAAATCCATTAGTCGCATAACCTGAATCGATTAAAAAAATCGATATTTTAGACAGTTTGAATCGATTAACTGAAATAACTTTGAAAAATGTCACCGCCAACTCGGATAGCATGGGCTGTAAGCGATTATCTATGAAAAAAGAATGCAAGATGTTGTTGTTCAAGATTTAGTTTTTATTACACATGATACCTCATCAATTTGGTGCAATAGCAATATCCCTGAGTAAAAGGCAATTAGCTTGTGTTTTGTGTTACCTCAACACAGTATATCTTTAACACAAACCACGATTTTGCACTGCAACTAGGAGACCTCAGGAAATATATTTTTATATTTTTGGACTTTTAAATGGAATATTTAAATGGGTTTTTCATGCACAAAATCGTATCAAATGAATCAATTCTTTCAATTAATCACATACTAAAGTATCGATTCAAAAAACGGATTAATTTGTACAGCTAATGGGGTATTTCACCAACTCCGTTTAGTTGCTAAACTACGTTTAGGTGCTTAAACGGCACTTTATTTAATTTTTTGCATTTCACCAAATTCCCGAAGGCTTGCCAATTGCTTCCCAAATTGAACGGGGAGTGAGTTAAAATAAACCACGAATCGAAACTGTTTGTGAAATACACCTTAACTATGCCATCCGCTAGACTTTCAGTAACGTTGAGCAATGCCTCGCTTAGCGAGATTTAAACAGTGTTGGTGAAATTGCCTATCAATTGCTTAAATGAAAGATGGATTCTTTCCGCCCATCCCTAACGGACGCACCCCCCCTCGCGTCCGCAGAATGGTCTCTTCTACTCGCTGTCGGGCGAAGAGGACGACGCCGTCGACGGCGACGGCGCGCGGTCCACCGACGAGGAAGTCGCCGACCTGCGCCGCCAGGTGGTGTTCCTGCGCCAGCAGGTGGAGGAGCGCGAGCGCACCGTCTCGTTGCTGCAGCTGCAGATGACCAAGTACGCCCTACCCGCGCAGACGGAGATGGCCAACGGGCTGGCCAAGGAGGTCGGCGTCAACGCGGCAACGCAGACCGAAAGGGTGAGGATGGAGCGCCAAATGGGTGTGCACTTAATAATAATGTTAATAATAATAATACAATATAAAAAAAAGTATTTTATTTCAGATTGCTTATCAGTCATAAATACCATTTAAAAGTATCATATTTAATACCTAACCTCCATTTCACATTAAGGAGAGTGGATTTGCATCATCTTTGAAGACATTGATGCTAGACAGGAGCTAAAAGTTCCTTACTGCCCATAGATCCTTTTGTCCAGTGCAATACTGTCAATACATGGCAATTGTGAGTTTTGGAACTCTTAGCTCATGTCTAGCAGCAGTGGGTCCTTGAGGAAGATGCAAATCCACTCTCCTTCTTGAAGTGCAATGGAGTTTAGGTAGTCATAGATAGTCTATCTCACGTTTGTTGCATGAGCCACTGATATTTTCTCATAAAATCATACTTTTATAAGGAAATATAAATATAAAACAGATGGCCATGCTCCTATTATCCAGTATGGTCATCAAAGATTGTAGAAGGTATATTTTTCCCCTTTATTAGAAATAGGGCTCATTTTGTTTTGATAATGTTTGATGAATTTTAGGCACTGAAAAATTGATTAGTATGTGCCTGGACCTTGAGCTGGCAATAAGTGTGACTCACTCATCCAACAACCAACTCATTGCAGTGTTTCTAAACTTTCAACAATTCACTTCTTACCTGTTCGCTCCAACTTCCAACTCTCCAACTTCCAGCTCCAACTTCCAATTCGCTCCAACTTCCATCCCTAACAAACTTTTCCATGCCATTTGAATGGTATGAATCACGTCTAACTTCTAATTCAGTGAACTGTTGAACTATATTCCCTTCAACTTCAATCACAATTCTTATACATAATAAGTAGGTACGTGTCATAGGTGGATGGCCAGCCACCGTGTGACAGAAACAATAGTTGACAACTGTTCCAAACCGATTAGATCCTTCCCATGCTTCATTTCATCAATAAATTGAGCACTGGAGTAGTGGACTTTAAAATGTTCAAGTGCCCTTTACTAATTAGTAATTATCTATTGTGTACTTCCAGTTACGTCCAGTTTCGGCAGGGCCTTCATTGCTTCAGTCGCTTCCCTCCGAGGGGAACATGGGACCTTTAGTCAGGTACGTCAGAAAACAATACTCTTACGCTCGTTAAACGTTTAGGTATTGTATTGCTCGGAAGCAGCTTTTGGAAGCTGGAAAAATGCGCAACTAAACTGGGAGATGATCTCCAAAATGTCAGTCAAGTTCTCTACTAACTGTGCTTTTTAGGCACTTCCTTAGGCTTTACAATCTCAACTTTCTAGTTTGCAAAAAGAAAACATCTACATATTGGGCACTTATTCAAATTTCATCCGCAAACATACTTGGTAACCTAGAGTACAATAACAGCAGCTAAGCAAATGAATTCCTTGCAATAGTTAACTAGCCGATGCATGCCATCAATCATTCCTACACATGTGCCTAAATTCCTACATTTATTCAACTTTTCATTCAAGTGATGACGTAAGATATTTGGAGTAATAATGTCAAGCAAAAATATTATAGAATTGGCTCTATGTTAGCAATATTAGTCATATTATAATTCATTTAAAAGCTTACTGAATAAAAGTAAATTAAGGAAAAGAAAGTAAAACTTAGGTATAGGTAGTTCCTGCCAATTGTAACACTGTCTTTATAACATGACTGACTCACAACTACTGTTGGTATGTTTGTAACGATTCCATTGTCTCCTTGTTTTCACGCTGCATCCTTTAGCTTCCGATTGGGACAGGTAGAGTTTGTGTCCAGAACGGACTTTTTTCTCGGTGTGGTCGTCCTGGTGGCAGTCAACCTGTTGACTTGGTTGCATCTGGTCAACTTTTGCTCGCGTTAGAGAACCAAACCTCCCGCCACCTAGCGTGCTAGACGGCGGTATTGCCAGACATCGTGTCACTTTTGTCGAGATAGGGACTATGATTTGTAATTTTCATCGCAGTATAAATTTTAACTTTAGTAGTACTAATTCGATCTAGTTTAATGTATTAATTTTTTTATTTTGAGTCGGTGAACTTTATCATGTGATTGAACTTATTAGGTACCTTGAGTTTCTAGTATTTGCATTGTTACTAGAAACTAGAAAGATTAGTTTTATTTATTTATCAGTTTATATTCATATTTCATAACCTATTGGCAACTTCAAAAACAAAATATCACCAAAGCCAATAGTGGTACAGAAAACCTAACGTGTTAGTTCTTCGCGCTGCATTTAATATGTACACTTCTGGACTTTGAAAGCGTTCCAGTCGAATGTCGGCTATCTGCTCAGAAAGGTTTGTCTGAAAAGAGCATATGCAGGCCAGGTACCGACCACGTGGATGAGCACATGGTGGCAGGGGATGTCATGTTCGTTGATCGGTCGCAATCTAGTTTTGTCAAATCAGTTTTATTGTCAGTACCTGCCTCGCAACAGTCGTGGATTTGTTATCTGGCAAGTTTTGTATCGGGTTCCACACACCCGCACTGGCCTAAAACACCTCATTTTATAGTTAGAAAATCAAATGAAAAACCCCTCGCATCTTCTCTTTGCTATGAATACTAATAAATGACTACTTTGTTAATATTGAAGAAAACACATTTCCATATTCAGATTCCATTGTATTTCTGTAAATTGCTTCTGTTGTCTTTTAACCAAGTTAATGGTTATTAGCGAGACCCTACCTTTCCGGTGGCTTTCCGGTGGTTACCTCGTCCAGTCAGGTCGGTGGTGATGCGATATTAACAAAAGCAATTATAGAAAATTAATTAATTCACATTGTGAATAGTACCAAAATTTTTGCAAGTACGGAAAAATTTATGCCATTTATGTGCTTTTCAGTTTTCATACAATGCAGGAGCAGGAGGCTTTTTGAATGTTCTTCTAGCTTAAAAATTACTGCATTTAGGCCATTAGAATTGCGTAAAATCCATTGCAAAAGTCGGCAGTAGACCGATTTATCAGCTTTGTCGATTTTTATTTCACAGAGCGAGGAGGTTGCTGTTAAGAAAAACCGGTTTGTCATAACGATATTTGGACCCTCTTAGCATGTCACCCAGTTCCGCCATGTGTTCATCCTATGTCATCATATGTCGATACATGGCCTACCTATTCTGTATTGAGTCTTCAACCTTTCTGTGCACATAGCCGAATTTCGACTGGCACGCTTTCAAAGTCCGGAGGTGTACCTTACCTAACATAAAAGAAGATCATCTTTTACAACTAGTACTGAGAATAGAGATAGTATCTTAGCTTCCACGTTGGAGAAATTCCGTTCTCGTTTCGAGATTTAAAGTAGTGTAGGTGATTTCAGGAATTTATGGTTAAAACCTTTCTTACTTTAAAAGGTACCTAACTGCCTAAATAAGGTTGAAACAATATATACTCAAGTATAAGTGCCTCACCTTTTTTATAATATTATATATTGGTAATGCATCGGTATTTGGTATAGTTTACACATATTTTTTTAATAATAAGTATAGTTGTACTTTGTAGTTATTTGTGGTGTATAGTCAACCATTTCAGTTTTTTTCATTATTGTCAATACATGTATATGTATATTTTTGGTATTCTAACATTAATGAATAATAAGTACAAACTGATGTGGTTTGTTTCATGCTGCTCTCGGCAGAAATTTGGAGTAAGTATGTGTGTTAAATAAATCGATGCATTTCGCCTCGTCATGCAATTGCTAGCAGCTGCGTTTCACTAGTAGAAACTTGGCTACCAATCAATATATTTTTACACCGTCGATACCCAGATTCTTTTGAGATTATAAATACTAACCATTTAAGACATAGTCAGGGTTTAGTTACATCATCAGTTTAAAAACCACCAATTGAGCAATACACATATATGTGTTAAAAATTTAAATGTGCTATTATAAATCCTTTATAAAATGAAACCCAGCAATACTAAATACTATATTACTGCATTCCACTCACCAACAAGCTTGATGAATGAGAATGTAATCAAACGATGGGTGTTCTTATTGTTTCACACACTCTGCCATTAATCTTATCACAGCAAATTTGATCTCATTTTAACATGATGCATAATATCTACTCTTAACTACATGTAGTACATAACACCAGCTTTTATGTGTAGCCTAAATTGCTCCGTGTTAGCCATATTTAAGCTAATTGTCTCTGCAAAAATCTATTGTGAATCTGAGTTCAGAATCAACCCTGAAACCTCCTGAAGGCAGAGCAACCTTTTCACTCTCAGCCAGCCTCCCATAACCAACAAATTTTCCGCCAACCTCATGTTTCGTTGCGCTTCCAGTTTGAATGACGGCTGGCGCAACCGGAAGTCGTCGCTGAACGCCCGGAAGCTCTCTTCGCCGACGCTGCAGCGCCGGACGAGCATCGGCCTGAACTCGACCAGCTTGGTGGCGTCGAGCATTCCCACGCTGAAGGCGGCGCGGAAACCAGACGCCAGGTCGTGACGATCGGCTAGTCTTTACGACTTAGGCAGCGTCTAGCTGACTGCTTTGATAGCGGCTCTGGTTGAAATGCTTTCGGGGGTGTCGTTTTTATGGGTTTATTGTTCAGGTGCCAAAAGATTGGATCTGTAAATTTACTAAATTTAATTTACTAAGAGTTACCTACAAAGAAAATGGGATAGCAAGTGGTAACAGGGTGGCGATTATGTAACTCTTTAGCGGTCGGTATCTAAGGATAACAATCGGTATCTAGGGGCATTTCTATAATTTGCTCGAGATGACGAACGTTATCTCAAACGAAATTTTACATAATCGCCACCCAGAACTAATTTCTGAAGATATGTTGGGGGATATGTCACAGTGGAGACCTGCAATATTGGAATGGTTTTTGGTGTAGCTGTTGTTTGAAGAACAGCAATGTGAATTAGAATGATTAGAATTTTGAAAAAAGGAAAGAGGTAGATGTGTATAGGTACTGTGGCTCTCTGCCTCGTAAATTGAGCGCTGTACAACAATTCCCACGGGCATTTCAATCAGAGAATGCTTTCAATGATCAGCTAGGCATAATTTTAATTTAGCTTTGTTTTTTAATTACGAATTTTCGTAGCGATTTCATTGCGATATGTACAGGATTGCAGTTTCTGCATTTTGTGGTTTGTTTGTATTTTGGTCATGTGACCGAGTTTGGTCAGTTTCTGGTAACTATGTCCAATAAGTTAATAACACTGGTCTATGGTTGAAGAAATCTGAAATCGTAATGATAAAATGATAGCTGATAAGAATAGAATCGTATTTTCTGATAAATAATGATAAATGAAATGAATGATGCATTTAGTAAACCAGGTTAATAATTATGTTCCCAAGAAGGATGTGTTGTGAAGGTCAAAGTTTTCAGCCCAGTCTGAAGTACCTTGCCTCCAGAATGTTATTTGAACCTGGATTTTAAAAAATCAATATCAAGACTTTAGAGCCAACTTCAACAAAACAAATAGGTACATGAAAGTTATGTCTGTCATTATTTAGATTAACTGGCTAAGTTTATAAAATACAAATCTCTTACCTACAAAATGCAGCTACTGTAATACATGTGATACTTGTTTTTATTTTCGATCTTCGATTGGCTCGTGCAACAGCCACGGATAAATGAAATGTAAGTTTCCGGTGATATATAATTTATTTGTAGGTAGGTACATGGCAATTTATTTTGCATAGCAAGTATAATGACAATTCAGGTTTCAAATCGCAAACATATTCTGGAGCGTTACTTCGTACCAAATATTGTTTCAATTTGTTTTGGAGTTCATGCTTAGGTTTTATTAGTTAGAAATGATTCTGATTGTTTTTGCATTATTCAACTGAAATCACAAGTAAATGGGTTAAACTCAGTCAAAATAGAATGTATATAGGTAAGACATTCATTAGGCATAAAATGCCTAAGTATTATTTTCAGTGTTTTTGCTTCATAATATAAATAATTATAATAAGTAACAAACTATGGTTAGTTAAATCTTTACCTACAATAAGCCGAAGTTTTAAGATTCCTATTCAAGGCACTAGGTATTCTAGAAACTTCTAAACGTCCAACATATTATAGAAGTACTGAATTTTCAGTACCTAATTTTGAGTCAATGACATTGTTTTTACAGCATTATTGAAAGTACCTATGTAGTACCTAGGTACCTTACTAATAGCTAGATGTTCTAGCCACAAAGTTTCAGTTAAAATTTTAAGTATTTTGACATTCCAGTTTCTATACACATTGTATTATTTATATTTAGATATTAATTTTTAAGACGCCCTAATTCATGGATTGATATGTTCATTGGTTTGCTGTGTGTGGGTAGATACATTATTATACTTCTTCCAAAAGCAATTAGCTTTTGAAACTAATTAGCAATTAGTTTTAAAAGTATGAGTGATAATAAGTATGTGTATTAAGAAATACCCGGAATTTTCTTTCGAGATAAAAAATTTCATTGGAACATAATCTGAGAAATATTCACAATTTATTTTGCAGTGTCCGTAGCAGAGTTTCTACTTTTCCTAGTTATTTGTAAAATGGTCATTTTTGAATAACAATAGGTAAGTAGGTAGTTGATTATAAAATATAGTTGCCTCTTTATCATTTTCATGTATAGGTACTACCTACTTATTAGATGATAAATGTTCATGGTTCAAGCATAAGTGAATGTTATTTATATTGTGAACTTAAATAGTATTTTTCTGTGAAAGTTTCCTTTGAATAGGAATTTGAAATGGTAATGAAGACAATGTTGAATTGGGATGCAACAAAACACACATCCCTGAAATATAGGTACCGGGTTGAATTATGTGCAATTATTCCTAACAGCCGTGGCGTAGCGCTAGGATAGATTTAGTTCTCATTTAATATTATTGACATCCTGAATTAACAAGATCTCGTAGAACTATATTAAAATGTCGTCGGTGATCCTGATAGCTTTACGAAAGTTTCAACAATAATTTGAATTGATATCGTAGGTATTTGATATCTTGTTTTGGTATTTATAGGTAAGTTCTTAATGGCTGGTCAAATTTTTGGGTTCAAAATAAATGTGCGCAGTACCTAATGACAATTATTCTTTACCCATGTAACTATGTATTGTAAGTTACATTCAACTGAAATAAATAATGTAATGATTATACTAAAATGTTGTGTTCTTTATTGAGCCTCTTGTCGTTTCTGTATTTTCTTTGAATGTTTCATTTGATTATTTTTGAACCTACATCTTTATAGTTGATACCAGCATTAGATATTAATTGATACTTGATTAGAGTAAGTAAACTTACCCTAAGCTTCATATCTTCTTATACATATTATGTTATTGATTTGAAGAAAACCAAGGATTGGAACCGGGTCCGGAACACAGAACCGTTTGGAACCGTTTCCAAACTGGAACCGTAACCATAACCCCAACACAGAAAATAGTAGGAATCGGAACCGAAATAAATAGTAACGGTTCTGTTTCGGTTCCTAAAGGTTCTTTTCGGTTCCAAACTTGGCCGACTTTCTTATTTATATGCCACACTAATTTAATTTTTTGAAGATTTGATATGATAATTATTGGAAAACTTCAAAATGTCTGTTGATTTCATATGTAAAAAAGTACGTACTTGAACGTGTTCTTCAGGCTTAGAGTGAGTCGCCGGCTGTTTGTCTCTACCTAGCTTATATATAACGCATGATATTAGCTGATTCCAACACCACCATATGATCTGCTTTTTATTTAGAAGTTAAAATAAGACGGTATTTCTAGATAGCCATAAATATCTGGATTTTTGTGTCTGCGGGCAATCTGAATTCAGAGATAAATAGCTGATATGCAATGTCGTGTGACAAATTATGTTCCGAATTAATAGTTGAAAACATTAGCGAGAGAGAGAGTGAGAAACGTAGCACGCACAGCGACGCAAAAAAATAATTTTGCAAAGGTTTTGGATTTCGTATACCTACATAGTGAAGCTGCAGACTCCCGACATCTTTGATTATAATAAAACCCAAATTCTGTTTTAATTACTCCTACTAATCTCATTGATCACTCTGACACACGGCTGAAACAGCATGTTCAAAAAGAGTCATTGCATGAAAAATGGTTGGCCCTAAAAGTAATAAAATAAAAATAGGGAATTATTTTGTGCTTGACAAACAAATGAATTGGGAAAATAGTAATTATTTATGCATGCTGAATTTACCTACCAGACATGTCAAGAACACAGCAATAAAGCATTAGCATTGTTCTTTTACCTTAATCCCATTCACTGTGAAAATGATCTTAAAGTGACAAAATAGTGTCAAAAATGCACTCTCTGAACCAAAGAAAGTATGTACCTAGGGGATTTGTTATTAGAGCCCATAAAAATATGGAACCATTTGGAACCGTTTGAAGTTTCGGTTCAACTACTCAAGAACCGGAACCCGAACCATATTAAGAGATCAAATTTGTTGGACCGGAACCGTAATGAGTTAAGGTTCCAATCCCTGAAGCAAACAATATGATAGCTCTTTTAATCTTATTTAAATTACGAAAGCTCGTAATTGGCTATTCATTTTATTAGCTACTCAAAATGATACCTAATATAATAATATGATATAATATAATATGATACCTGATCAGTAATCAATAACCATGCATACATATATATTATTATATATATATATATATATACATCAACATAGAAATAAAGATATGGGAACTTCTCTACAAACAAGCTGAAAGTTTGATCCCACTTGATCCCAATTTGTAACGGTGTGTCCAGTATCCCACTTCATGGCACCAATTGTAACGTTTAAAAGGTACATTTAAAGCGTATAATTTTCGAAGCGTAAAATATGCTGCCTGACTTTCGACCATATAATATGATACCAGTAAAGTTTTTTCTTCTTTTTTATCAGTAAGGTGTCTTGGAGAGGTGTATGATGTCAGGCAACTCAGAAGGAGAGTGGATTTTTATCTTCCTCGAGGACCTACTCCTGCTAGACTCAAGCTTCAAAACTCACAAGCCATGTCTTGAGCCGGACAATTGGCTCTTTGGACAGTTTTATAACACATAGCCCGTGTCTGGCAGAAGTGGGTCCTCGAAGAAGATCCCAATACACTCTCCCTCTTAACGAGATATGGAGATTGCTGTTTAGGACCTTCTCGGATATCTACGGTAATTTCCTTGTTCCTATTTTGAAAAATAAAATTTTATCTTGCTATTCAGTAACATAAAAATATATTTGTTATGATTGAATTTATCCCTGAAATCGATAACATTTGTAATCTCCGGCGTTGTGCAAAATGATTTTAGTATGTCTATATGTATACAGTATACACCGTAGCATTGCTAAACATTTTGCTAGACATTTCCACGCCGTACTGGAATCTATTGAATGATTAATGAGTGATTGCCAACACAGTTTGCCCTAGCAACCCGACATGTTTGCCGACCCGTTGCTATTGCCCCAACGACAGAACGAGGGCAGGGGTGGTTCATGCGCCTTGGCAACCTCTTTGGCTTCCCGGCATGAGGCCGAGCGTCCCTCGAAGTCTTCAGCTGGGCGCTACGGGTCTGGAATAAACACGTTGTGTCTTTGGTGGTTGAAAGTGGGAACTATTGAAATATCTATTGAAAGTAGGATAGATCAATCTATAGTTGGTAATATTTCGTTTTGGAGTGAAGTTTATTAACATTTTATCTACTTCAAACTAAAGGCTATTTGTACTAAAGCGTTCCAAAATGCCGAAAATGGTAAGTTACAATGAACATTATTGAAACAAAACAGGTCATTCCTGTCAAAACAGGAATTAATCAGTCTAAATAGTTTGTAATATACTAGCTAGTTTTGAAGTGAAGTTAATGAAAATTTTATCCATCGAAATTGATCTAGTTTTGGAGTGAGGTTTATTCAAATTTTATCAATTTCAAAATAGGCTAATTTTATTAGAGCGCTTAAACATGCCACAAATGCGAAGTTTAAAAAAATAACGTATTTTGGGTAAGATTAATTAGCGCGCCCATTATAACAAACTAGATTTGTAATTATCACTGTTATGTCATTTCATAAAAAGTAAACGTCAATGGGAATTCGTATCACTGTGTTTTCGTTTGGTGTTTACGTTGAAAAGGTATAGTCCTATAAAAGCATAATATGTACATGTTTTACCTACGTTAACAATGGATAAACCATTCGATAAATTGATTGGAAATAATATGACTTCTCACATAACTAGGTCAAACTGTAGCGACCCGGGGGTACTAGACATGACAAATCCATTATCAATTATTCATCTACGAGGAAAGCTACCACGGGACATATTGTATCAAGCCACCTCTTTTATTCACGCTGCAAAATCGATTTTCCTGACATTGTTGCTTGATTAAATATAACAGCTGACTTTTCTTTTGGCATTATAACAGGAAAACTCATTAAAGATAAAATTGTTGCGGGGACGTAAATGGATTTCATACCACCACCCACCAGTTACATAAATTTGAGAAAATCGAGGAAAGACATTGCTTTATTTTAAAACTATCCGGCTTAAAATATGAAAATTTTAAAAATCCCAAAAAACATATATTATTTCGGGTTTTATTTTCCGGCTCCTCGCATTGCTACATGAAAGAAACCAACTTCTTGACCACATCACTCAACATACAAAACATCGGCACAAACAACCACGAGAGCATATAATAAATCAGGATCCCGATCAGTGCAAACTGAATCGAAAACACCATAATCTGGCGCGACAGATCAGTCGACGATCCCGACGTGTCTATCAGCCCGATCAGTTTGTCGAGGAAGAACCGGAGAAAGTTGAGGACGACGCCGATCAGGGGGATGAGGGCCAGCACCACTTGAATCATGGCGGCGACTGCGTTGTAGCACGCTTGACCGAGACTGGTCAGGAGGCTGGTGAAGGTGTACTCCTCTTCGCCGCGTCCGGGCGAGATGACCTTGACGCCATCACGAACCGTGCTGGCAACGGCGCGCGTTCGGTTGCGGGAATCCGTTTCTGTTGCGGAGGGCACGGGGCGGGTTACAGAACTGGTTACAAAGCAGGTTACAGAGCTGGTTACAAAGCTTGTTACAGAGCTGGTTACAAAGCTGGTTACAAAGCTGGTTACAGAGCTGGTTACAGAGCCGGGGGCGAATTACAGACCGAAATCTTAGTGTAAACATCTAGCTTATTTTAAAGTTACGCAAAGTTCCTGTAATTTGCCCCCCAGAACCACGGCGTGACGCATCTGTCAGACTGAATCAAAGGATGACTTACGGCAACCTACAAGATAAATGACTAAATCTTTCTGTAAAATGGAATAAATTTCCACCTAAGTCCATCTTAGGGCTTGCGTTAAGGTACGACGAACAGCTCATCTTATTTTATAGTTCCGCAAAGATCCTGTAATTCGCCCCCTGGTTACAAAGCAGGATACAAAGCAGGTTACAAAGCAGGATACAAAGCAGGTTACAAAGCAAACCGCCGTTTGAAACTGTAAAATTACCAAGAATTTAAGCAACTACAGCAGATTGCGTGGTTTTGCTTTGATAGTGAAACTTTATAGTTAAGGTGCCATAGGTTAAGGTTCATGTTCTATGGCTTAAGGATATTATACTTTAAGCATCTGTATTTCCAGGCCCAAATTGACGAAAAACAGTAACATTTGTTTTAAAATGCTGGGCTCTTGTGCCCCCCCCCCCCCCCCCCCCCCACGGAATGAATGGTGAGGTGTAGAGGCGCGTCAACCTGCTTGTCATTTTGCCCCCCCTCTTCCCACTCATTCGTTCCTTGTCATAACTTCTAGGCAAACAAGTTGTTAGGTTACATTCCTATAATGTCAATCCTCAGATACGCATAGGTATATACAGAGAGGCGCCAGCTGGAATCGATTGACGGTACAAATAAAAGCGGATAAACTCAACTCTGTGCTGGTTTTTTGAAGTTGTGTTTAGGGTGGGTCAGGGTCATTCCAATTACTTTCAGTGACTACATTTTGTTATGAAAACTCGGTCGATTCATGTCTCAGCTGGGACATATCTTTTTCAACGCAGTTGGACGCTCAAAGGAAAATTGAATTTTACGCAGTTGAAATATTTGTGGCTGCTTCATAAAAACACGAAGGAAGCAAATAATCTTGGTTCCTGTCTGAGAAATTGACCACAAAATATCTATTTCCTTTGCATTGGGGAAAATTTTCTGTCTACTAAGAGGTAATAGAGACATAATAGAGACACGATTAAATAAGAACATAACGAGTTGAATCCTACAGGAGTTTTCAATTATTGCAAAAAAAGATAGTTTTGGCATCAGTTATCAGACTCTCCAACCAAGTTTGCGCATTAGTCCAGGAATCAGCACCTAACCCTCGGTCATTTGGCTGCGTGCTGGAATCAGCACCTAACCCTCGGTCATTTGGCTGCGTGCTGGAATCAGCACCTAACCCTCGGTCTTTTGGCTGCGTGCTGGAATCAGCACCTAACCCTCGGTAATTTGGCTGCGTGCTGGAATCAGCACCGAACCCTCGGCCTTTTGGCTGCGTGCTGGAATCAGCACCGAACCTTCGGCCCTTTCGCTGCGGGCTGGGAGGGTATTTTTAAGAGGCAGTCCGGGTAAAATTCGACTTCTCTGGTTGCATCCAACCAAACGTCACGAAAAAATTAACATACTCATATTATACTCACAGGTATGCTCGGATCACAGCCAAGGGAAAAAAACTAAAATCGCTCCGTAACTTACATTTGAAATACACATTACAAATTAAACAAGTAGTAATGCTGAAGGTAGACAGTATGCGGCTTACGTACGAGGGACTGTTTGCGCCATGCTCTCTTCAGAGGAGTGTGCGAGTTCGGCAAAGTCCTCGGAGTTGAGTATCTCTTTGCCTCGTTTCTTAGAGTGGTACAGGTTCAGATGCCTGGTGGCCGAATCTCTGCTTTCTTCCGTAGAGATGCGAACTGAATACAGAACAGAGAGAGATCATTGCCTTCATTGCCTGCATTTAATTAATAATATAATCCCTCGAGTGAAAATAACATTTTCTGGAGAAAGAAAATAGTTATTTGTTGGTGTGACCGATTTTGTATCGGCCAGTGAGACAAGGAAACGTCCACCAGTTAGCGAGTCAGTTGGCGAGTTAGTTGGGGCGAGTTGATGAGTTAGCTGGACGCGAGATTGACCGGACGACCTTTGGGCGAGGGCGACTGTATGTCGCACAGTGTCATTGCAGTGGTCGAAACGTACGGACCAGTGGTTGTTTGCCATTACGCAAGGGGCGAACTTTGGCGCAGTGTACCTGTCGTGTGCGCGTAGGTTCGAAAGTCTGGAAATCGTGCAGTAAACATTGGTTTGTCCACAGTGTGCTTTTGTCGAACTGTAAGTATCCATGTGGTCAAAATAAAGGAATATCTGGGTTTAAAAAGCAGTGTCCTTTTGGTCCAAACGATCCCCAGGCGACAGGTACCTCTCACACAGATAAGCCAAGCGAGTGAAGAGCAACGTGCTTTTCCTTTACTCCCGTCACAGTATAAAACTTGTCTCGTTGTCATTTATTTCAATGTAGATATCAGATCTTCTCTGGAAACAAGCTGAAATTTTTGTCCCACTTCTGACGCCAATTTGTAATGGTGTCTCCAGTATCCCACTTCATGACACCAATTGTAACGTATTTTTGTGTATGATAATACACACTTAAGACCACTCAGAGTTTATGGGGATTCAACCTCATGCTACTCTACTGGCACTCCCAGTTATCGAAGGCATCCGATATCAAAATTTGCTATCTAGATGGGCGAAAATTGGTGGACAGTATACCATTGAGGTCATAAAAGCGTACCGCAGTTCTGCTTGAAGTTCCCTCGCACGGTGTCCGAGACGATGCAAGTAGAGTACCCGCGGGCGCGGAACTGCGAGGTCTTCACGTTCCTCGAGATCAGGCCTGATCTGCTGAAGACCACTCGGACGTGTCTAGAGCCAACAAGCAAAATTTTTCCTCCTCATACTATTTTTCACGTTTAGGAGGAGATCGGTGTTTCACTCTCTAAAAGGCTTCCCTGCTGTTAGAAAAGCCAAAGGTGTCAACATTCGTAGGCCGAACAATTGTTCCGCTATAGGGTGGAATGGTCTGAGAAGGTCTGAGCATCGAATGATTGACAGCGCAATTGCTGGAGCCTATACAAAACAAACTTTCCTTCTTAAAATTCTAGAAAAATACTTTATGATATTGTAACACTAATAAAGAGTGTCCATTGCGTTTCTGCCTTCTTGTCAATTCGCCTCCCAATGTCTTAGGTGTCCCTTTCTTGCGTCTTAATCAACGATGCAGGGGAACATGGTCTGCCATGTAAATGACAATCAATCACAATTGAAGGTTCTCATCATTATATAGGTGAACTATTTATATGAGTCAAGATTTTGCGGGAAACTGTAATTGAAAATGGCAATTTGGCGAGTAAAGACCAAATTTCCTTCGCAACAAAGTCACTCTTAACATTACTCAGTGCACTAATGGTGATCAAAGATGATCACCCCTTTTGAAAGATGCTTTTCAACACGAACAGGCAAAGTTCCCAAATCAGATTCGGTTTATAAGCTAACTTACGTCACCATCCTCATCACAACCTCAACCGCGACGTCATTAAACACCACCAGACATGCTGTCTTGTCGTTAAATATGACACCGTTAAACACGACGATAAACACTATACGTTACACATGCCACAGCTAAACATGCCACCGTTAAACATGACGTTAACCATGCCATCGTTAAACTTGACGTTAACCATGCCATCGTTAAACTTGACGTTAAGCTTGTCGTTAAAAATAACGTTAAACAAGACACCTTTAAACAAGACGTTATATAACGTTTTAACCTCATATTAATAAACATGACGTTTAACATGACTTTAAACATGGCAAACGAATCAATCAACACTCCATTGACCATCACACCGTTAAAAATGACACATCAACCAATCAATGAGCCTTGAAACCCGGCACATCAATCAACCAAATAAATCCACCGTTAAACAAGACACAAGAATCAATCGATGCACCGGACCCGGGATTTTGATGCGGTCGAAGCTCACCTTCCGGCGGCTCGGCGGGACGAAGCGCTGTCTTGAAAGTGGTCGTCAAACGAGTGCGACTTTCGATGCGTCGTCGTGCGAGACATCGCCGAAGTCTTCTTGGGCGAAACTCTGGGCGAAGGGGCTGTCCATTAGGGATGGTCTCGCGCGGTTTCGTCTTTTATTTTCCACTAGGAATTTGGAACTACGCTTGCTTCAAAAGAGTGTGACAAGCGTCATTTTTTTATAAGTTATATTATATTTTGCTTAGCGACGGTATTTGAGGTTTCTTTTGATTCCGAAAATGTGATTTTATTTGTTGATTACATTTGGTTAAAGATTGTTGCATTTAATTTCTGAATGTTATGTAACCCTTGTCATTAGAATGTTTTTGATGCTTGGTGACCTGATCACTGACACAAAACTGAATTTAAAACAGATTCACTTTTGCTAAGATCGTTTGTACTGCCATCACCAAACAACAATGTTGAAACTCATACAATTTCCTTTTTTCTAACCCTGGCACCAATAAAACAAAAATAATTCTATGATCTACTAGAAGCTAAAATAAATTTTAGGGTTTCCAAAATTTTCGCATTTCGTTATTATTCGTCCCGTGTTAGATTTTTGTCAAGGGAGGTCGACTATACGCATCTAATTTGACATTTAATCTGGGTTTCAATTATCACATGATAACAGGCGGGTTACGTTTTAACGAAACGTTGAATCTTATCAAATATTGAACTCCGTGGCAATTCGAAATTCGGCTCATTAGTAAATGCCCGGCGAATCTCAACCGCAACCCCCACCAGTTAGATATTTGCCATTTGATATCCTTCTTTGATATCTTATAGAACGTGATTTTTAATGATCAGATGACAAAAGGCGGCTAACGATTAAACGGTACTTAAAACTACGAAATATTTCACTGCGTGGCAGTTTCCGTATACCTTGAAAGTGATCCCCAGTTCGGAACACGGTACATTGTCGCTTCCCTCCAAATCTCAACCGCCACCCTCATCCGTTTGATATTTCGTTTCATTTCTTTAGTTATTTATTTACTCTTAATACGTTTCAAAAATTAAACTCTTTAGAAAGGAACATACAGTAAATAACAACGCTCGTGTGTGGGAAAAAGGAAAGTTACGTGTAAAAAAATGTATATGATACTCTATGGCATGTGAATTGTTAATTATCACATGATGAAAGGCGGCTAACGTGTAATGGGACATTAAAACTACGAAATATTTCACTGCGAGGCAGTTACCTCGTATACAGATTGACCCCTCGTTCGGAACATTTGATATCGCATTGTTGTCACGAATCTCACCCGCAACCCCCGACCGTTCTGTCCTGCACGGAACACGGTGTCCATTGTCAAGCATTGTTTATACCAATCTCACCCGCAACCCCCGACCGTTCTGTCCCACACGGAACACGGTGTCCATTGTCAAGCATTGTTTATACCAATCTCACCCGCAACCCCCGACCGTTCTGTCCTGCACGGAACACGGTGTCCATTGTCAAGCATTGTTTATACCAATCTCACCCGCAACCCCCGACCGTTCTGTCCCACACGGAACACGGTGTCCATTGTAAAGCATTGTTTATACCAATCTCACCCGCAACCCCCGACCGTTCTGTCCCACACGGAACACGGTGTCCATTGTCAAGCATTGTTTATACCAATCTCACCCGCAACCCCCGACCGTTCTGTCCCACACGGAACACGGTGTCCATTGTCAAGCATTGTTTATACCAATCTCACCCGCAACCCCCGACCGTTCTGTCCTGCACGGAACACGGTGTCCATTGTCAAGCATTGTTTATACCAATCTCACCCGCAACCCCCGACCGTTCTGTCCCACACGGAACACGGTGTCCATTGTAAAGCATTGTTTATACCAATCTCACCCGCAACCCCCGACCGTTCTGTTCCACACGGAACACGGTGTCCATTGTCAAGCATTGTTTATACCAATCTCACCCGCAACCCCCGACCGTTCTGTCCCACACGGAACACGGTGTCCATTGTAAAGCATTGTTTATACCAATCTCACCCGCAACCCCCGACCGTTCTGTCCCACACGGAACACGGTGTCCATTGTCAAGCATTGTTTATACCAATCTCACCCGCAACCCCCGACCGTTCTGTCCCGTGGGCTCAGCGGGAGTGCATCTCGGTGCACATTGGCCAGGCGGGCGTGCAGATGGGCAACGCCTGCTGGGAGCTCTACTGTCTGGAGCACGGCATCCAGCCCGACGGCCAGATGCCCTCCGACACGACCCTGGGCATCGCCGACGACAGCTTCAACACGTTCTTCAGCGAGACGGGCACCGGCAAGCACGTGCCCAGGGCGCTGTTCGTGGACCTCGAGCCGACTGTCGTTGGTGAGGAAGAGTTAGGGTTGAAAAGCGGGGCGGAATTCGTGGGGTATTGGTTCGATCCTGGTGGTCGGCTATCCTTGTTGTGAGAGAGCCGTGTTTGCCTTGCATTCGGGAGGTCCCAGGTTCGATCCTGGTGGCCGCCTATCCTTTTAGTGAGAGCGCCATGTCTGTCTTGCATTCTGGAGGTTCCAGGTTCGATCCTGGTGGCCAGCTATCCTGGTAGTGAGAGCGCCTTCTTTGCCTTGTAATTAGGAGGTCCCAGTTTTAATCCTGGAGTCCTGCTACCCTGGTAGTGAGAGCGCCATGTCTGCCTTGCATTCTGGAGGTTCTAGGTTCGATCCTGGTGGCTAGCTATCCTGGTAGTGAGAGCGCCCCATGTCCCAGGTTCGATCCAGGTGGCCGGCTATCCTGGTAGTGAGAGCGCTATGTCTACCTTGCATTCGGGAGGTCCCAGGTTCGATCCTGGCTATCCTAGTGGTGAGAGCGCCAAGTCATTCCTTGCATTCAGGAAGTTTTAGGTTCGATCATATCTTATAGTTTCTTTGTAACTTAGTCAGTATTTTTTGTCAACGTCAGGTGCTGGAAAATTTCTACAGCTAAAACGGCAAGATCATCTTCTTGTTCCTTATGTCATGGTTCACAACACTTGGCCAACTAACGTCCACACTACTTATCAAGTCAATGTTACATGTCTATTTTTTAGACGAGATCCGGACTGGCACGTACCGACAGCTGTTTCATCCTGAGCAGCTGATCACGGGGAAAGAGGACGCCGCCAACAATTACGCTCGAGGACACTATACTATTGGTAAATAACAAGAACTTATAATACAACGAAGTAGGAACTTAGTATTTTGTTTAAGTTCCCTGTCGTCTTATTCGTGTCAAAACACAAAACAATTTCCAGATTAAGGGTAATTACTTTGCTCTGATTCCAAATTATATGTTCTAGCGTTTCATTGCTAACTCACCTCATTCTCACGTTTTCCAACGTTCATACAAGACCAGGTTTGCAAATCCATTCTGTTAGCGCTAAAAAATCCCCGCTTGGAATGCGATTCTCCATGAAACTTTGGACAAATTGTTAGAGCACACCGTCACCACCAGGGTCGAAAATCGCCCGGGATCCCATACATTGATGCTTTTTAAATTGTTGCACATCTGGACACTTTTCTAGCAATATTTTGGCTGGAATGGTGGGCTGAACTTTTTAAGTCTGGCAGCTGCAAAAGGGTAACAGCAGCTGTCAGTTCACGTAAACCGTTTAATTTCTCCTGCATTTTGTTTTTGCATGAAGGCAAGGAATGCATTGACGTGACTTTGAACCGTCTGCGCAAGATGGCCGACCAGTGCAACGGACTGCAGGGCTTCCTGATATTCCACTCTTTCGGCGGTGGAACGGGCTCCGGGTTCGCATCTCTCCTGATGGAGCGTCTATCAGTGGACTTCCCGAAGAAGAGCAAGCTGACCTTTTCGATTTACCCGTCGCCTAAGGTGGGGCCGCTGGCACTGCTCTGCTTGATCTTAGACAATTGAACAGCATCTGTAGTTAACATTTGTAATATGAGAGGGTTGGGTGGTCAACTTCTTTCTAAACTTTTGGCTACTCAAAGGCACCGGGTTAAAACGATTAAAAAATATATGACGATACATACCTTTACACTGGAATGTACCTAATGGGTTAATTTACTCAGGTGAATCAGGATACATTAGTGTAGAATATTAATATTTGCAAACATAATTATCATTTTTAGACCTGAGCTCATAGGCGTGCGCGGGGGGTGGGGCAAGCGTAGGCCGTTGCCCCACCCAATGAATTTGGATGACGTTTTTCTGGGGATCGGCCACTTGGAAAAGCAGGATACGTTTTTTAGGGAATGGACATATCAGCGGGAGACGTTTTTTAGGGAATGGACATATCAGCGGGAGACGTTTTCTAGGGAATGGACATATCAGCGGGAGATGTTTTTTAGGGAATGGACATATCAGGGGGTGATGTGTTTTCGGAATTGTACATTTGGAAAAGCGGAAGACGTTTGGGTTTTTGGGAAAACCCGGATGTCGTTTTTTTTTAGGAAATTGATTTGCTGTGTCGGTCGATTTTCCCCTGCTGTTTGGCCCCACCTAATCTAGGACCCAGCGCACGCCGATGCCTGAGCTATAGGTATAACACTGACTCATTGTTCGTTCTATGAATGGAATTTTCCAACAATGCTTCACTTTCGAGCTTCGAATTAAAAAACGAACTTAACCCAACGGGGTTTTAGTTTTTTAGCATTAGTTACTTATTTAGATGGGTTCATAAAGATGACAAAGGCATGCCAACACAGTTAAAAAGCTTTCAGGTCCTTTTTTTTTGCTGTCGGATACCAAGCTGGAGACTTTAAAATATTTTAGTAAAATGTTGTAAGAGTCTTGATTCATAAATTTGGGAATGCAATAGCATGTAGTATTAGTGATTGCTATTAATATTTCCTATTTAGAGCAAATTTTTTTTACATGTAGTGTATATATGGTTATTTGTAGTTACTTACAACTTAGTTTTAGTTAAAGAATTTCGAGCACAAGATTAACTTTCTATGTGATCGCATTTGCAAGCATTGTGGTCCAGATAGATGTACGAACGATATATAATCCATGTTTATCCTATTGGCCTGTACAACGTATATTAGTAGGTGAATCTAAAAACACATCCTGATCTGCAAGCAGTGGCTGACTGGCACCCAGCTTTCGAGTCTGGCAAATTGTTGACATCTAGCTGCACTTTAATTCGTAGACTAGAAGTTATTTGTAGTCTAGAATAACCAGAAGATGGAACATTTTATTATTCCAACCAAGTTTCCTCCCTTTTCCAGCATTATTCAGAATTAAATACGCATGCTTACGATAAAAATTCGCCCTATCTAAGCCTATGTCTACTCCTGTCTTAAGACTATTGGTGTGAGCGTATAGTCGGGCAGCTTCCCGCTCAAATTTTACCTCCTACTGGATACTAGCTAGTGGCCACACCTTTTGTCCGATCGTAACGAAACCCCTGTCTAAAAAATCCTTACACTTTGGGCAACAAACTGTGTGTTTGCAAATATCGAAAATATTCACTCATCTAGTATTTTTCTTGTAAGTATTTTATTAGTTTCTAGTAGTATTTTATCTAGAAAAACCCTGTTACGTCGTATTATTGAACGTATACTCGGGCAGCTTCCCGCGCAGAATTTACCTCCTACTGGATACTAACTTCTGGCCACACCGTATGTCCGATTGCAACGAAACAATCGTCTACGGAATCCTCACACTTGCGGCAACAAATTATGTGATTTATAATCACGAAATTCCAGTTGAAAGTTACAATGAAGCTTCATGCAGTCACCAACAACTGCACCAATAGCCTTAACTCAAATATCTAACTTTTACCCGTTGATGACGGTGTACTCAGGAAGATGTCATGGACATTGACTCTGGACCAATCAGAGATCCATACCATAATCCCAAAAATGGTGGAATTTTCATCCAGAGTCTCTGATTGGTCCAGAGCCAATGTTCATGACATCGTGCTGACATAAACCCATCGTAAAATAGCCTACCCAATTGCCACCAAGACCAAAGCACAAAGAGAGAACTCTAGCCAAAGCACCCCAGTCGCTGGTTCCTGGGAACGGTAAACGCAGGTGTCCACCGCCGTGGTCGAGCCGTACAACGCCATCCTGTACACCCACCCAACCCTCGAGCATTGCGAGGTCGCCTTCATCGTCGACAACCAGGCCATCTACGAGATCTGCCGCAAGAACCTCAGCATCGACCGGCCCACCTACACCAATCTCAACCGACTCATTGGGCTGATTGTCTCCAGGTACTTGATATTCAATAGAGCCATTTAATAGCGTTTTGTTTTGGGATTTAAAAAAAAGTCAAAATGTAGATTCCGAGTTTTTCGGATCCCGCGGCAAAGTGGATCTGCTCGGGGTGACCTGCCTCTGCCATCACGGTTTTGGCTCACAAATTGCCGCCCTCAGACTCCCGGGCTCTATGTTCCTGCCTCACGGTCGCGCGTCCTTGCACCCCCTCCCGGGCCTGGATCCACAAAGCTGGGTTAGGGTACAAACAGGGGGTAAGTTTGTTATCACCATGGTTACTACCCCGTAAATCTGAAAATGACCGCCTGTGATTGGCTGTTCATCATTTTACCTCGAGGTGTAAGTCTTAACTCTGCTTTATGGATCATGTGCCCTGGCGATTTCCAATAGAGGGACCTACTCTTTGTATTGTCAATGATCTTGAGATATGCTTACTGTAGGGAATTTGCGACTCACAGGCATCTTTGCAGGCGTGTCAGTCCGGGGTGCATTTAGGATGTGTGGGCCTCCAGGCACAGTCTACTGAAACGGAGGCCCAATAGCAATATAAAACTGAGGCCCAGATTCAGACTCGATTCGTCGACTCACTGAAAAATGTCCATCCTCCAAAAAAAGTTCATCGTTTCATTTTTTTACCAAACATTTAAAAATTTACTCCTTAAAAAAATGTATCGCCTCTTTTTCGGTTTCACTTTTACAGCAAACACAGTAACAAAATCTCACATATAGCATATTATCTCACACATGGAGGGGCCCGAAGCCCCTTTTGGGGGCCCTTCAACCACTAGTGCGCCTAGGGCTAAACGCATCACTGATCAGTATGGTAAAGTGATGTTGATTGTTGACAGTAACGTGCATTGCGATTGGTACTTTCTTTCCCGATAAAATTCACCGACATAGGAAGAGTTTAAAAAAAGTGAAAATTTATTTCAACATTCGTAACATTTTGGCATCCACTTTTTCATTTTGATTTGAGTTGTTCCATTGCGACACGTTAGGTGCCAGGATGTTATCACCAGCTGAGTAAAAACAGGCTTGGGAAATTGTCAATATTACAAATACACATGTTTTCATTAATTCCCTCATCTTCCATGTGCATTCTTACTAACTCTTCTTACATTTTTATTTGTACATTCTTCAAAATTATAAAAGCAATGTCAAATTAAAAAAATTCTTTGGTTCCTTCTTATAGCTTTCCCACTTGACACCTTTACCTTGGTGGTAGGTAGCCAATTATACAAAATTCACCATCCTTTACATTTTCCATACTTTTGAACTTCCTGCGTACTTCTCGATACTTCCTGTATAGTGTACAGGGACAGGGTTACAGAAACGTATCCTTCAGTTCGCCTCGCGCCAATGATTTGTCTGTCACACAGCATCACGGCTTCGCTGCGTTTCGACGGGGCCCTCAACGTGGACCTGACCGAATTTCAGACCAACCTGGTTCCGTATCCACGTATACATTTCCCTCTTGTGAGTTTTATAACAACCTGTAGATAAACATACTGATAAAGGTACTGGAGAAATGTTGCTGAGAAAATTGAGGAAAATGCAACAGTTTCCTTCGGATTTCCCAGGCGACGTACGCGCCAGTGATGTCGGCAGAGCGAGCTTTTCACGAACAGTCGACTGTCGCTGAGATCACGAAAGCCTGTTTCGAGCCACAGCATCAAGTAAGCTTGACGTTTCGAGGCCGAACCCAAGAATCGAACACATACGGGTGGAACCTAATGGGTCGTACCCAATTGCTAATTTTCTTCTACTTCACAATTCAAATTCAACTGGCGTCAGAATTGGGATCAAATTATTTTCTTTTTAATTTAAAATAAATTGTGTTCACATTTGTAAATGTGTTAAATTTCGCAGTAAATACATGCTTAGCGTATATGCAAGGACATCGGTTTCATCGTGGGTTTTGAATATTCCCAAAAACTTGAAATTAATCCGATTATCTTTCACAAACTCACAATTGAGCGTACGGGCACTGGAATTGGGAACTGTTGAATGCAAAAGTTTGCATAATAACCCCCCCCCCCCTCCCCCCCCCCCCCCCCACCACCCAACGGATCACAACACTCACCCCTCGGCGCAAGTATTTTGCACTAATTCGCAGCTTTGTCCTAAATCAGATGGTGAATTGCGACCCTAGACAAGGGAAGTACATGGCCGTCTGTCTTCTTTACCGAGGTACGTGAACACAAGTTACCATTGTGAGGTCATTTTCATCTGGAGATGGCATGTGGACACAGACATCAGGTTACCCAGACATTCTACCTTACCTAATGCCTTAGCTAATGCCTAGCAATACCTAGCTAATGGCTACGGAAAATTTGTTATGCCTGTAAGTTTGGCCGGCAATCGCTGGGGCGCGTTGGCAGCCTGTTTTAACATCATCTACCAGGCCATGGCACAAGGTTAATTATAATCAAGGGACCCAACGTTCCTCAGGTGGTTACAGTTACCTTAGTTACAGGGAAAATAACAACAAACAGTGGCTCCATCCCTTGACTGCCGGCGAAACTATTATTGCTTTCGCGTAGCTGCTTTAGTGTGGGAGTGGAACATCCGTGTAACCTTCTATCTGTGGTGTGGATTTCAACGTTTCTTGCTGCTGGACTCAAAATATATACAATTAATTTCTTTTGTGCTTGAATCTTATTGTTAATTAGCGAAAGTGAGATAAATTATATCCAAATTGCGACCAAATTATCAGGAGATATAGTCTTATTTTGCTGCCAAAAATATTTATGCCACAATAATTAATTAATTAACACTAAATATTTAAGCCACGTACTACCTATACCATTTTTATGTGCAGTGAAATGGAATTTTAACAACGGGGAAAATATTATTGGTTTTTTAATACCATCACTAAACAATGTTTTGCTTTGTTTTCCAAGGTGACGTCGTGCCCAAAGATGTCAACTCGGCCATTGCGATGATCAAGAAGGAGAAGACCGTGCAGTTCGTGGAATGGTGTCCCACTGGGTTCAAGGTGACTACCACCAAGTCGATTTCACATTTTATGCACTCAACTACTCACTATATAACTTTTTTTTTAAACATTTAGTGCTTTGCATTATTTCGAATTGTTTGAATAGTTGTTTGTCAGATTGTTTGCATAGATTGTCAATACCTAGATTCCACTGCAGCACTAGCAGTATCTTTTTATGTAATTTGCTTTTATTTCTTTAAAATGGCGGACCTTCTCGACCCTTTAGCAGGCTATTTACACTCTTTGGACCTTACCGTGGATTGTTTTTTTATATTGTCACCAAAAAACAAAGTAATAGCCCAGTACGATTTTCAGCCCCACATTATTTCAGCAAGCTTTCATATTTTAAGAAAACGTTGAATATTTACTTTAAAAAAATGGTAATTCCAGTTTGAAATATGTTTATATATATTTTTTTAAATCAAAGTATCCATACCAAAATGTTATCAGAGATCATAATCGGAATATTCGAAACGGAATTGTTTCCCATTTTTTTACTGCCAACCAATTCTTTTGGAACGTGGAGAAAAATGACACGGAAAGTTAAAACCATAAGTACCCTCAACCACCCCAAACCGTAATCACAAACATTCGGTGGCCGTCGAAAAGCTAACGGGGGATAACTTGCGGTTAACGTTCGTGTAGAACCAAATCGAAAATTTGGCGAATATGAACGTTGAACGCAAGTTATCCCCTGTTAGCTTTTCGACGTCCACCGAACGTTCGAAATAACGTCCGTCGAACGTTTTTGTGCTACTTGGATACTTGGTCTGGCTTGGGTTGCTCGTTGTTCACTGGGAGTTGTTATCGCTAGGTGGGCATCAACTACCAGCCACCGACCGTGATGCCAGGAGGCGATCTGGCTTGGGTTGCTCGTTGTTCACTGGGAGTTGTTATCACCAGGTGGGCATCAACTACCAGCCGCCGACCGTGGTGCCAGGGGGCGATCTGGCCCGCGTCGAAAGGGCCGTCTGCTGCCTCTGCAACACCACCTCCATCATGGACGCGTGGATGAGGATCGACCGCAAGTTCGACCTGATGTTCGCCAAACGGGCGTTCGTGCACTGGTACGTCGGCGAGGGCATGGAGGAAGGTGAGTGGGAACCGGGGGATGCCATTGGTAGCGAGAAAAAAATGCGCCAATAAGTACACCCCATTTCAAGTTAAGAAGAAGAGTAGATTTGCATCTTACTCGAGGACCAACAGCTGCTAGACACGAGCAAAGAGTTTCAAAACTGACCATAGAGCATTTTGTCCGGCTCAAGACATGACTTGTGAGTTTTTAAACTCTTAGCTCGTGTCTAGCAGCAGTGGGTCCTCAAGGAAGATACAAATCAAACCTCAATACTCTCAATAGGTACTTTAAAGTGATAGCAGGTGCATGTGCCTGTCGCATCTCGCCGCATGATTGTGTGCCGGTATGTTGCAGGGGAGTTCTCGGAGGCGAGGGAGGATCTGGCGGCACTCGAGATGGATTACCGGGAGGTGCAGGAGGACACCATCACCGACGAAGACAACGACGACTATTGACTCCACTCAGAGTGTATGATTCATAGAATTGTTGCGGTCTGTGGACAACAATTTTATTTTTATTTTTATTATTTGTGTATGATACTTTTTGAAACACACAGGAATGAGCACGGTGATACTTTAAGTTGACATTTGGTTCTAACTTGAGATCGGGATTAATGCAGGTAGACTTCTGAGGTTTGTGTCCGTAGCTACAAGCTAAGTTCTAAATATACTATAGGTCAAACTCGTATACACAATTTTATAACAGATATTTCAATTAATGATTCCTTTAATATTCAATTATATTTCCAACTTTGAGCTTACCTGGAAATTTCGTTCAAATAAAATCTAATTTTCTAAACAATTTAGTCTAATTAGAGGTACCTACACGAACTATTAAAATTACCGAGAACAATTCGAATCAAAAGTGTTGATACTCAATTTGTACACACATGATCAAGTGATCAAATTTCGATAGAAAATTGTGTTCTTTGACACCCAATTTCTACGTTTGACACCTTTTTTTGTTTGTTACACCCTAGGTCACTTAAAACATGTAAAATCATTAGCTTATGCCTGTACATAATAGCGATGGGAATGTTTTTCTCAAACGGTGATGTCAAAATGTAAATGATATGAAATGTTCTGAAAATAAAACTATACAAACATCTCACACAGAATTCAATAACTTTCGTCAGAGCTGATAATAAACAGTCACATTTCTAGCCCGTCCTTCCGATGTAATAAGAAATGCACCGAACTCGGATATACTTTAAAACATATAATATCATATATTTGGACTCAATGCATTATTATAATGTAACATTATACATCGTTCGTCACTTTAATCTACTCACATTTCTCCCTACTCAACCTTCAACTTCTTCCACCCGAAACCAACTCTCAGCGCCCTCTTAGCCACGACGCCAACCATCCACAAAGTCCCCACGCACAACATCAAGACGACGGCAGCGACATCTAGCGAGGCGTACTGGTACCACGCAAGTCGTGCAGCCGCCGCCTTAAGATGGTCGGCGCCTTTGTTCGTGAGGGTGAACTCGGTCCAGTAGACGGCAGTGTCCAGCGGAGGCTGCGGCTGGTCTCGGAAGAGCAGGGAGAGGCGCCGGACGTTGGCCAAAAAACTGTTGCAAAAAGATAAATTAACGTCCTAATATCGATTTTCATTGATAGGCACTAAGTATATATGCTATTTCCTTCAACAACAGACAAACGAGGTTGCTGAATCTAAAACAACCTAACCTGTGGTTACCTAAGTTAAGCCTAAGATGAAGTAATGACTGACATGGTTAAGCCTTAATTTAATCATATCGCTGTTTTAAGGTATTTGATATAAATGTTTAATCTCTTCTATACTTGATTTCATATAACGGCAGGGCGCCTTTTCCAAGTACCTATACCTACAAGTTGTGTTATTTTGAAGAATTATACTTTGTTGACCGCATTAATTTTCGAGTGCATTGGCAGGGGGAAATTCACAATATCCTACACCAATGTTTAATCGCGTTACGTTTGATATTACATTAGAAACAATTTGTTTATAGTCGACTGCCTGCCAGCGAACCAGAACAAAAATTTATTTGGTAACTTCCATGAAAGCAATCCCCGTTCAACAGGAACGATGTCTTACCGCGGTTCCCCTAAGACTCGGGTGACGGCACCCAGAAGCGTGGTCGCCGTGAGAGTCGCGAGGTCCAGTTTGACCCCGATGCCTCGGTTGACGACCTTCTGCGCCTGGTGGTGCTGGTCCCCGAAGACGGGCACCGAGACCAGCGGCACCCCGTGGTACACGGCCTCTTGCAGACTGAAGATGCCGCCGTGCGAGATGAACAGCCGCACCTTGGGATGGCTCAGCACGTCGTTTTGCGGGAACCATTTGCGCACCTGCGCGTCAGGGATTGGTTTGGTCTCAATGACAATAAATATTTGTTGACACTCCTGGTTCCAGATCCACAAAACTAAAAAGGGCTTTTCAAATATTATCCCTGGAAAATTTGTACTTGCAGCCTATCAGACTCAGTGTACAGTGAAAACCCCATGTTGATGTCACCATATGACAAATTGAGCACATGGTTAACATGACAAACATGGCAACTGAGTCGATTTGTTTGAAGTAAAGAACTACGTCAAGGATAGTTATGGGGGTGCAAAATATGTCAAGGTTTTAGACCGTTTATTTTTCTGGTAAGAAAGAAGACTTTTTACAGGCAATTTTAAATACTATAGTTTATAGCTGTGGAAATTGTTGCGGCTGTAGTCACGTCCAGTCTGAGAAAAAAGTGGTTAATTGCCCCTCAAATATCTTCTCCCAGCACGCAGCCAAAAGTCCGAGGGTCCGGTGCTGATTCAAGGACTGACATGCGAATGATTAGCAGACGTGATTAATATCAACTATCATATTATTTTCCAGACGTAGGCTGGAAGTGAATAGAGAAGAAATATATGAAGAACCCAGTTTGCACAGACCATGACATTGGGCGGCAGCGTGGGCAGTTCCTCGGACTCCCACTTCCAAAGCACCCTCTGCGGCAGAAGAGTGAACGCCTCGACGATCTCCCTCACACTCTGGGCGCTCAGGCGGTCGCTCCTCACGTTGGAGCCGAGACTGAAGTAGATCGCTCCTGCCTCGGCCTCGTCCAGGAAACGCTGCAGGTCCTGGAGGGACAACGACGGGTTGGGAATCGGGATTCGAATCTCAGATTACAATACTATTTTGAAAAAAGTGTCTCAGTTTTTCGAGTCGTACCTTATATACTAAACGAAATACCTAGGTATAATTACTGAATACATATCCCAGATCGTATTCTCGTCACATATAAGGCTGGGTTTACAGCTGACAATGTCAGTGTCACGATGTCACCAACATTGGCTCTGCACCATTAAGCAACTCTGGATGTGCATGCGTCATGTTCGCGACTCTGTCATGAAGTCGCTGGTTGGTGCAGAGCTAATGTAGATGATATTGTGTCACTGACATTGCCAGCTGTGCACCCAGCGCCACTCTCTGACTTTTTACTTTCCTCGCAATAACCTTAAAATTAAAATTAGCCCAAACAAGGTCGTTAAATTTGCATCAAACAAACCCCTAATTCTATTGCTGATATCGCCAATAAACATATTATTGCCAAATTTCGTTGACTGGTGGCTATCGATTGTGGATGATTGTATTGATTGTGGACCTCGATTGTTAAATATTATTGCAATGCTTTGAAAAATAAATTGGAAATGTATTGATTAAATTATTGATAAAATTGATTTGGTATGCACCGCTATTTCATGTGCGAGCTGCTGATAACGACTGTAATTAAAACCCATTCGGAAACATAAAGTACGCACTACAAAAAAATATACGAGTCATTTTCAGGTTCGGTTGAAAACAGTGTAGGTACGGGCTGTTTAGTGAACACTTGGCTATAGTATGTCTCAGATTCGTTTGGCAGCGCCTCGGGGCATTGGGCATGACTTTACCATTGTAGAATACCGGTTTGCTGCTGACAAAATAACCTGAGACGAACTATAGCCATGCGCTTTTGTGGGTCTGGGTCTAGTTTAATAAACTTGTTTCGTTATCAGAAGCTGCTTTGCTCTGGCAGATGACGAAGGAAAGACTAGTGACTCGGTTGAATTGGGAGTTTTCACGATGTTGGTACAAAATACAAATCAACTTGCATAAAACACGTACCATGCAATTAAAATCAAAAACGGTTCTGCATCTTCCCTCCACTACTAAGTCAAATCTAGTATTACTTTTCCATTATTTGAAAAGAAGTAGTTTTTCCGGACATAATTTCCCGTGAATTCTTTTAATTGCGTCTCTTATCTGTCAATCAAGGTAGCCGATCGTACCGAGACCCGACCTTTTGGATGGCTGTTCGCCTAGGCTACATCTGGATACACCTGGAAAAGATTAATTGGATGGACTGTCATTTTGAGCATTTTAACAATAGTTAATTACATAATTTATCTAGTATCAACATATTATTCCGATGCGGAATATGTTTGCGCGGCTGTTATTTTATTTGCTTATTCGGTAAAGCAGATCGACCCAAACCAGTCATGGGCTGAATTTAGATAAGCTTCTACCTTTTGGCTCCACCATGCAATTGTTGGGACGTGGGTCTTTCATCAAGCCCTAACCAGTTGGAAACTACACTGTTTTTCAGCCTAGCCCATACGTCGTGACTTGTAAAATTTCGCGGGGTCACTGTATGATTTCAGAAGTGTACACGTATACCTCGGGCAAAGTTTCGGCCGGCTTGTTGTGCATCCCGCCAACAGGAATCATATTAGGCACCAACGCCCTCGGATAGTCGATGCTGAAGTGTGTGTTGGCCATCAGGAAACTGACCCTCCTCCTCAACGTCTTCGTGGTCGTCGCCGACTCCCCGAAATGCGTCCTCGCGATGCGGTCCATCGCCGGAAGATAGGATAACTCGTAGAAAAACGGGGAGTACCAATGCACAACTGTGTTGACAAACCTTTCTGCAAAACTCATGTCGTCTCCAAAGGGGAGAAGCACGTGAGGCATGTACGATGGCGTTTCGGGACTTGCCAGGACCTCACTGCCCCACATGTTGATGCCGAAGGGGAGAAATCCTACCAAAGGAGGATTGCCAAACTTTTCGACAAACTCCAAAAAGCAATCGCCGAACGTAAAATCCATGACAACAAATCGAAAGTTTCTGTCGAATTCATCAGGGTCTTTGTTCCGTTGGACGAAAGTGCTCTTTCGTTGTTGATTTGGACAGCTTTAATAAGCGTAAAGAATGAGAGTAGCGATTTTATTGGCGAATCTGAGATAAAATCGGAGAAGTTGAAGTCTTCTTGTGCTTTTTCGTAAACTCCCTCTAGGAAGATATCGTGGCGGTTCGGACCCGGGTTCGGTTCTGGGAACGCGGTGAGGACTGTCATGGTGTGTCCCCGGTCGACGAGGGCGTTCAGATAGGGTTGCATCCAGAGGTTGTGGCTGGGGAAGGGCGTGGTCAACAGAGCGAGGATGTTGGCTGCTTCGCCTGGTGATCCGGACATGGAAGCCAGAGCGACGGCGATCAGCACTACGTCTTGGATTATCTGAAACTGACAAAGTAATTCAAAGTTGATTAAATTTGGCTAATTACTAGGGCTTCAGAAATTGAGTGAAGTGAACATGCGTGAAGTTTCTATCTATGGTAGAAAATATGCTAGTATATGCCCGGTAGAAATATGCACAAATGGCCTTGAGCAATAAGGGAACTTCTAGCTGTGCAAACATTGAGCAATAAGGGAACTTCTAACTGTGCAAACATTGAGCAATAAGGGAACTTCTTACCGTGCAAACATTGAGCAATAATAAGAGAACTTCTAATTGTGCAATGCAATTTTCAGCAACATCCAGCGGTCAAGGAAACAAAAAGCTATCACAAAATTATCAATACAGGGTTAAATTTTCACGTCAAACTGCAGTTTACCCACTGATATACTTTTCTGTATTCGTAAAAAGGATTTCTGAATTTAGTTTTACAGAATAATATTAATTATTATAAAGTTACGCCTAGAAACAGAAAATACCACTTGCATGCAACTAACGTACTGTAACAAAGATAAAACTTTGATAACTAGCTTCTTTCCAGTTTGTATATTTAATGATTTTGATGCAAATGAGTGTAATTTTTTAATATTTTGAAACATAATTATGTTTTTAGGGACCAGCAATGCTTCTTACCGGATTTACTATGATGCCATGCCGCAAATGCTAAGGATGCCATGCAGAGCGCGAGGAAAGATGTTTTTTTAACTGGCCCAGCACCCTGATTTTTCTGCTCCCTTATATAAGTTTTAAAACAAGAAATAGCCGATTATTTACCTGCATTGCTGGCTAGCTGATTTATAGGTGTTCATTGATGTACTTCTGCTCCATCGACTAGACTTGAAAATTCCACGCAGTAGATTCTTGTGAGAAACTAATCTTGAGAAGTTTTTGCGCACCACTAGCCACTATTGGTCGAGCAGCTTGACGAAACTCCGAAATCATTATAATGTAATGATGGTTAAGTACCACAAGGCTAAATATTCCATATTTGTTGTCACGAAAATCTATATTTTTTTTTATAGAAACGTATTATTTTTCAGTAAAAAACCCTTCAAAATACAGCGAGTCCTAAAAACAGGGTTAAAATAAATTACGATAATTTATAACCATACAAACTCATTTTTAACCGTTTACCCGACTGGTTTATGCCTCGGGGTTTTCTTTATCATTATTAGCAATTAAAACCAATTACCATTTACATTTACCTTTATATTTAGCTGAATTCTCTGGCTATATATTATTTCTATCCATGAACTACTGGATACCTCAAAATTTATAAGTACATAGGACTATGTGAATTTTTTAAAACCAACCAAGGTACAAATTATTTATTTACTTTTAAATTAAACACGCACATAATCGTTGTCATATTCAATGATTTCTATCGCAGGTACTTTCTATATAGATTTGAGTCTGTGAGGCTCAGGAACCTCAGCCGAGCCTGCCACAGGCCATGTGGGGAGGACGCATAGTTGATTATCACCAGCGCTTGTAATTAAAAGGGTGTCATTTTGCGGTCGGCAGGGGTGGGCGAGGGCGATCCTCTGGGTACCCTCGCTGTCAGGTCGAACTGCCCTATTTCTATGTGTTAGTATTAAAATTGACAGAATATTTTGTATTTTATTTTAATCATGAAATTTTGAGTTTTTACAGCCGGTTATACAAATGCCTCAACCTAGAGTTATAGTAGGAGTTAAGTTATTTGTCATGGCAACCTCCACAATAGGGTGCCATGGAATTCATCTGTTTCTGAGGGCTAGATGCATAACCCAGAGTTGAAAAATATTGTAAAACCCGCCCTAAGACGTAGATGCTAAGGGTAGGCTAGACTTTACGTCATTCTTGGGATATTACTGCTGATTGGACAATATGTTGGCGGCGGGCGGTTTGTGGGTGATGTTGGAGCGGGACGCGTGAATGGAAAGGACACTTGTTGGGGGACATTAGACAGGTCAAGATGACACTACGGGACGTCGGGGTGCGATTTTAAACTGAGCACAAGATAGTATGTCCAGTGGGGACACGAGTAGAAACGTTTGTGTTGAATCTATCTTCAGTCAGTGTTCGATTGGATCGGCAATTAACGATAATCCGCCAAAGTGTACAGAGGTGGATACTGAAATCACGTTGAAATTATTGCAAGTCGTGTTAAATAATTGTATATATTGTATTATATTGTATTGTATTTATTTATAAGCATCAGTTTGTAAACAGATTACAGGTGGACACATTATAATAATAATATATAACTCTATGCACATTATTGACTAAGGATACAAACTAGGTATCTCTAAAATCGCCGACACTTGTTGGTAGGACACTATCCGTTGGTTGTCCGGTACACAATATTGCGTAGCGGCCAACGTCTCGGCAGACACGACTAGCTCTCACTTTGTCCGCATGGTCGTGTCTGCCGAAACGCAGTGGAACAACCAACCGCCGAGCTACGTCCTGCCATGCCTCCTGTCTCGTGTAGGCCCATGTACAAGTTGCACAGCCTTGCTACTCTGCGGCGGTCGGGGGGCAGCTCCAGCCAAGCTCCTTGATCATTACCAAAGGGCTCTCTGGGACCAAAAATATTTAAGTATTGACAGTTACCCACTTCCTCCTTCTCATACGTCCTTTAACATTCCTCGCCGCTAAACGCTGGACACTTTCCACTGCCTGAATCTGACCACATGCATGGGGATCCCAGACAGATTGCACTAACATGACCCTGCCTAATACACCGCTCCTGAAGGTCCGCCCCTCTGACGTCACGGCGCTTCGGTCTTACTTGCTGGACGGGTAGATTGTGGGAAACGATCACGAAAGCACAGGAGTAAGGCGGGTTTTAGCCGAGTTTGGAGGCCTGACAATATTACGTTGAAATTTAAACTACATAAGAATCACTGTTATTTCGATTACGATTAAAAATTTCAGAAAGTTTTGATGGATATCTTCGTTGATACAGAGGCTTAAAATGAGGGCGATTTCAATGCAAAGTACATAAGACCTCACAACCTTTTCCAAGGGTCGCTCCTCCTACCTGGACTTGTCTATTAAGAACAGTGTTCCTCGATTTCGAACCACGAAGTGAGAGAGTAGCAGCGGGAGTGCGCCGTTTTGGATCGGCTTCCGAGTGTGGATCAGTGATCGTGAATCGGACATGGAGACAGAGCAGTGGTGTGTGGACCTGAAGGGCCTAAAGTAGTACGTCTCAGGAAGTCCACAGAGCGTTTTTTTATCTTTCCGCGTGAACCCTCGTTTTGCACACCCCTTGCCCTCCACTTCGTGTAGAGTTGGCCGATGTCGGTCTGGATAATTATTTTTCTAATCGGTTCGGTTCGGGCTTTGCTGTCTGGTCATTAAGGCTATTGGTGTGGTTTTTGGTGATTATTTCATGAAGCTTTATTTTAACTTTCTATTGGTATTTCGTGGTTACAAATCACACAATTTGTTGCTAAAAGTGTGAGGATTCCGTTGCCCCTGGTTTCGTCGCAATCGGACAAACGGTGTGGCCAGAAGTTAGTATCCAGTGGGAGGTATATTCTGCGCGGGAAGCGGCCGCAGGATACGCTCAATATTTCGATGAAACAGGCTTGTTTTACAACGTTTGAAAATACTTGATGAGTGAATATTTTTTGAGATTGGAAAACACGCAATTTTGCCAGAAGTGTGAGGATTCCGTAGGCATGGGTTTCGTTACGATCGGACAAAAGGTGTGGCCACAAGTTGGTATCCAGTAGGAGGTAAAATTTGAGCGGGAAGCTGCCCGAGTAAGCACATATCATCAAATGAACGATCAATATACTGAGTGATCAGTCGTCAAAATAATATTCCTAGAGATTTACTGAATCTTAATTCTGCTTCGATTTTTTAAGTTTCAAAGTCATGAACAGATTATTTTTTTGCCGGGATTAATAATTCTTCGCATTTAACGTCACATAATCAGTGGGAATTATCTTGATTAAAAACTCTCAAATTGATTGCGAAACAGGTAGCAGCCCGTTTTTTCCGAACTTTTTTGATGGAGCTGACAGTGAACCACTGCTACCTTTAGCAAAGGCTGTGCAAAGTTGCAGTACCTGACCAATGTCCCGGGGCGCTGCAAAAGAACTGAGACGAACTATAGCGATGTTATCGGGACGGCCAAGGTGAGATGTCTGGGTATAACCAAAGGACCGACCTATAGTACGTCCAATGCCTTTCTTGTGCCGGAACGCACCGGAACGCCGTTCCGGAACCTTTTTTCGGTACTCTAAAAGAAAAAGAAAATATCGGCGGGAATGTCTGCAATCGCTGGAGAAATGTATACTCCATATCACGTTAAAAAGAAGAGTGTATTTTGCTCCTTCCTCGTGGGCCCTCTGCTACTAGACAAAAGCTGAGTTTCAAAACTTACACGCCATGTCTTGAGCCGGACAAATGGCTTTATGGGCAGATTTGAAACTCTTTGCTTGTGTCTAGCATTTGTGAAATAAGGTTTAGGTCGTCCGTGTTGTTTTTCGTGTGCCAGCGTGCTTATACCGACATTGTGGACATAATGAAGATAATAAAATTTCTTGAATTTACAATAATTAAAAGGTTTAAATGGAAAATGTGGGGGGGGGGGGTGGGTGAAGGGTAATTTTCTGTTATGAAAATTGGCGTTCCGGCACATTTATTTTTACAATAAAAGCACTAAGTACGTCTCATGTTCTTTTGGCAGCGCCTTGGGGCACTGGGCCTACACTATAACATTGTAGAAAACCGGTTTTTTGCTGCCAATGAACCGACCAAAGATGCCGAATGACCGAGGTGTCGATCATGGCCGGCTGTCAGTGTCACTGATTGGGAAAATATTGGACACAAATCAGTCGAGTTCAAGTTCCGACACCGAAACTCGGGCGCCGGTGCTGCCATCTCTTAGGCGTTGCGGCTCCCAATGCGACTACGTGAAGACAACGCAGTCGGAGGAGCGACACCGCGACGGCATCCAGTGGCGGCTTGGCTACGGTAATTTTTAGCCATGGCATCGGTTCCAAAGGGTGGGTGGGTGTCTGGCTGGCCTTGGGGTGGGCGACGAGGGGTGGTTGGCTAGGTGGATTCAATCCTGCGGAAAGGACATTGCCAAAGGCCTTGATATGGATAAGGACATGGATAGCTACGCAGCAACTTCAACGCATTTAAAGAAACTGCTGCTCCGCAAATAGATTAGTGGATGCTGCAGTATCTACAAAGTACTTAAACGAAAATAATCGGTATTTGAATAAGGATTGTGAGACATGAGCGACCTCATCACAAAATGCACGTTTGCATTCGGTCAGCGATCTAAGTAATTCGATGCATGCAACTTTGCTTTGTCAAATTATCTATTATCTAAAGAAAATATCTAGATAATTTTTTTATCTACTATCTTTTACCTAGGTTTTTTATTTTAAATAATTATAATCTTATCTGGATAAATGTTTGGCACGTTATCTGTATCCTTATCAAGATATTTAAGATTTTATAGTAATCGAATTTTCAACGGCACGGCCGGCCCTAATGACAGAGAGGGAAACTTCGAGGAAAGGACGCAGCCCTTCAGACCAGACCACAGACAGGTGAGAGGGAGCTCGGCGGTTATACATGTCTATAAAGTATATAGCATTGATACTCTGCTTTTTTTTTAAATAGTTTTCGAAGAACGTGAAGGTCACCTTTCACAGCTACTTCAGTATAACACTTCATTTTTATCTCATTATGTCCAGGAACAAATAACAATAATTAATTATAATTATAGTTTTTTTTTAGATCTTACCAACACGTTAAGATTGCTGTCTAAAGTCACGTGTGGGTTATAAATCTGCAAGTTTTGAGAGGATCTGTAGCATGCAGTCTTTGAAAATGCAGATATTGCCTGGAGGAAGGAGTCTAAATGAACACGGAACAATGCATGTATCTTGCTTGCCGTTGTAAAAATGTATTATGTACTATACCCAGTTGTGACTTATCTAGATAATTTGATCTAGATAAATTATCTAGATACTTTTTGTTATCTTTTATCTTATCTAGATAATTTGAGCAAACGATATCTTTTATCTTCATCTAGATAAAATAATTTGTCATCTTTACGATTTATCTAAGAAAACAAAATTATTATCTGAAAAAAAAGGGTTGTCAAATCAATTTCTCCGGCAACATTGTCCTCTCCACCGCCGTCTGTGTATGTCACTGACGCCATTTAGCACAGCCTGGTCAGAATGCGATAGTCCTCTTTGGAAGCGTGCAGGAAGTGGAAAAGAAAATCTCTCTTCGAAATCGACAATTTTGCTGTTTTCAGGATGGATTTTTAATTTTTGATATTATCTTTTATCTTTTTAGGATCATCTAGAAAAATTTTTGTTATCTTTATCTTTTATCTAGATAGTTTTCCTTCTGTTATCTTTTTTTGTTATCTAGATAGAAAAAATTATCGTTATCGTTATCTTTATCTAGATAAATTTTAAAATTATCTGCCACAACTCTGACTATACCAGCCCTCTGCCATTCACAGCAGCAGCATTGAGTAGGAGGAATCCAAATACCCCGTCTTTTTGTTCCAACCTTGGCCACATTGGCACAGTTCATTTTGTTTTTAAACATCATTGGATCATTGGACAGGCCACTTTGAAATTCGATCATTTCTGTCATGTCTTGAAAATCAGTCAAAATGTGAGCTTTGTACTTTTGTGAACTTCAATAAAATGTTAATTAGACATCAAATAATATCTCAGCAATGTATATTATATACGTATATATACGTATAGGTATATATCTTGCTGTCTTTTATATACTTACCACTTTTAAGTTTGAACCACATGCCGATGCCGGTGAACAAATTTGTCTAGGCCATAATGTCAATTCAATATTTTTCCAATCTACCAAGATTGGATCACTCTAAGTTATAATTACTTAACATTTATTGCCAAAGAATATTAACAATATAAATATTGTACATATTATTACCCTATATAAGTGCGGAAAAGTCGTGTAAATTTAGATGAAAATAAGGAGATCATCTGCCAGATTTTAATCAGTTTGTAAACATATTTGTAAATTTATTCGGCACTGGAATCCATCGAATCAGATCGTACAGTACTGCTGCCTAGCAGATATTTATGGAACTGGATTCCATCAAATAGTCAAAGTATAGTATTTCAGTTGTTTCGCAGATCATATATCACATATAAAAGTAATCCTTTTTACTTATGGGATAGATTATTTAGCGAAAATTATCACACTTCATGTTTATATTATTTCCTGCAAAATATGCGTCCATTTCGAACCCTTCAATAAATATATTATAATTCGTACAAATGATGCATAATATGTACACGCATATTATACATGCAGGTGATGCATATTATATATGCAAATATTGACTGCATAATAAGGTTCTAGTTCCTATTTCCACTATCCCAGTTTTTCATTGTAAACATATATTATTATAATATATTGCTGTGAAGGATAATACAAGAGGACGTTCACGAAAAAAAAAGGGGAGTTATTAAAGAGAAGAGCAATTAGAAGCAATTATTTACATATTATTATTATAAGAATGTCAAAGTTATCAGAAAAACAAAATTAAATAATCCGAAGGCCACTCCCAGAGGGCTACCAATTTACGTGAAGTACTACTGATGGGATAGCAAATTATATTCATTTGATGAACCCAAACATTTGTTGTGTAGGTATTTGGTATGAAAGCAACGGAGTATATGAATCATAATATTATGATACCTTGTCCGTATATGAACCAAAGAATTATTGATTACGCTTCATCTACAACATTTGAAATCAGGAAGTTTTTCAGAAACTTTTTTAGTTAAATAATGTTTGGAGTTAAAGTTAGTGGGTCATGAAAATATTTTTTTAGTAACTTTAATGAAAATTCGGAACATGCCAATAACACAATCGGAAATTGATTGTGGCCATATTATATTAAAAGTGAACAGTCGAATAGTTGGCAAATTAAACAAAATTAATGAGACGCAGACAAAAAAGATTATTGTTTTTTTCTTAAAAAAATACTCACCACATGAAATTACTTACTTTCTAAGATATAACATTCAAATTTTAAAATGTTGCATGACTATGCCCTTTGGAACTATGCCCCATGGCCCCATTAACTAGCTGGAAATTGTAAAATCTAGTGACGCAAAATCGGAAACAGAAATCTAAAGAAGAGAACATTTAGCTGAATATTGATGGAAAAGAGAGTAATATTCTATGAGATGGAAAC
This sequence comes from Nemoura dubitans, assembly GCA_921293005.1. Classification (NCBI taxonomy): domain Eukaryota; kingdom Metazoa; phylum Arthropoda; class Insecta; order Plecoptera; family Nemouridae; genus Nemoura; species Nemoura dubitans. The sequence goes on along the minus strand of OV121078.1, from coordinate 10,574,225 downwards.
TTCCCTAAACGAATTAATGTTTTATTTTATAATTTATATTATGAACCGATTCTTTCGTATCGATCGGCAACTTGGAACAAAGAATAAAGCGCAAATAAAACATATTACAATTTCAATAAGGTATAATTAGAATGAGTAACTAAAAGGGATCAAAAAAAAGGTAAGTATCAAGAAATAATGAAAAAGTTGAGAGGTTAGGATGAAAAATGGGTGAACAAGAACTAAAGATGTGTGGAAGATTGAAGAAGATGAATGAACAGAGGTATGACCCCCCACCCACCTTGCACAACAATGCGTGGACTGGCTCAGTGGCGGTCAAACACACAAGTCATGAGTTTCACTTCTCAATCATCGACTTAGTCGATGACCATTCGTTTCAAACCAGACAGTCTCGATTTACCTGTCAAGGCGTCGAGCGGCAGCTTTTTAGTAATTGATGTTTGCGTTTCAAACTAATAATCGAACGCTACCTAGTGTTGAAGTGATTTATTAGTCAAAATTTAAAGCATTTTAATGAAAATAACTAATAAACTCCGGAACATCACCCTTGAAGAAGAAACCATAGCATGTATATTACGAAACGTCGGGAAACTAGTGAGACTTTTATTAAACATGCAAATCCCAGTTTGAAATAGTTTTTTTTTCTTCAAAACTCAGGGTTTGTATTACAAGTTTTACCAGAACGAGTGCATCTAACGTTTCCTCTGAGATGAAATCTGTGGTACGGATTGCGCTCGCTGTGGTCCTGTGTTCGGTTTCCGAGTCCGAGTCATCACCAGGCGTCGATCTGGGTTCGATGCTGGACCACTTACTCGCCGTGTACACCCCTGTTTCCGGCGAGCTTGGCCCGAGCCTGTGCAGGGCCCAGGGCCTTCTCTACAAGCAAGCCGTCAAGGACGGGCAGGACTGGGCCCTCAACAGTGAGTTTGCAACTACATTGGTGTGTTCTGTATTCAATGTCTGGATTCACTGGTCAATTGATTTCGGGCTGCAGATCTTTGCTTATTTTATTGTTAATTTTTTCAAATTTTTCAAATTATTAAAAATGTATATGTTATTCCAATTTTTGAGATTGTTTTTCGTAATTTCGGTGTTTATTACGCCAGATTCAACTAATTGATCGGGTTTTTACCCCACCTATGTCCTGTTAACATTTCTTTACTTTAGTTACTATATAGTTAACTATAGTTAACTACTATACTATAGTTAACACGTAACACCGTCTTATAACGACACGTATAATTTTTCCTGTTTCCTACTCCTGTTTCCTGTTTTACTCCTGTTTCCTACTCCTGTTTTATGCAACTTTCAAAGACTGAACCTTTGTTCCTTTTACTGAGACCCATGCTGTTGAAGTAAATCGAATAAGTGGTTTTAAACCTATCGAAACTTACGGAATTTTAAAATCTTTTCGAACATTTGTTTCGCTGTGGAACTGAAACTTATAATTATTTTTTACGAAACTTTGGAGAAATGGAGCACACGCTCAAATAAAGTAATGTTAAGGTTGTGGCAGGCCATTATCGTAGAAATAGTATTTCCCACACGAACGACTGTTATTGCAGCCTGCTGCTCTTACCAGTTAAACCACTACAAACAGCAACGCTCAACTTTAAAGCAACACAACTTGCGTTCGCGAACCCCAAGTAAGTCCGACCGTCCCATTCCAGTGCTGGACGCCAGCTCCAAGCTGCCCTCGGGAGTCCTCACCGGCAACCTGGTCCAACTGGGCAGCTACGACCAGTGTCTGTCGGTGCGCCACTGGTCGACTTCTCACGGACTGATCGTGGGCCAGCACTGCATGGTGGCCATCGGCATCGACAACGTGTTCACGCGGACCGCGATGGCCGCCAAGTACGACGCGTACAGTGTCTACCACAAGCAGCGGGCGATGGTGGCAGCGCTCCTCGAAGTGGGCGAAACGGTATTCGGTCACATGATGTCATATTATACAGTAGATTAATTCAAGCTTACTCTTTTCACTGCCTTCTTGTGTGTCTGGTAATATGTAGAGAGATACTTTATTTGGCAGAGAGTGGACATGCTTCAAACCGATTAGGGACGCCATTATAATTGTAAAAATGAAATGAATTCACATCGTATGGCAATAAAACAATGTGACACTAGAAAATCATTATCATAACTTCAATTTGGCCTTTTTTGCCAATCTTTAGCCCATATTGAGCAAAATTTTGCCTAAATTTGCGCGGTGCTGTTCTGAAATTTTGCCAGCGATGACGCCGTTTCTTGTACATTTGCCGCTCTCTGCCAAATAAAGCTTCTCTAGTAATATTGTGGCCATATAACCAATGTAAAACCGCTTCATTTAGAAAGCTGTGCGATGGTGAAATAAAATTAATCATAGTGTTTCAATATTGCTAAGAGCTATTGTGAATGGCAGTGGCATCAATTGAAGTGCAAACATTCTTAAATATTCCTCCTCTGGGCACCAGTTGTAGTGAGATAAAATTTTTAAGATCCCACCCGTAGGCGCCAATAGACGTGCAAATATATTTTATATATCCAATTCCTGGACACCAATTGTAATGCGAATTAATTTAAATATACCACCCCTGGGCACCAATTGTAGTGCGAATATATATTAAAGATCCCCCCCCCCCCTGACACCAATAGTAGTTCAAATATATTTTAAATATCCCACCCCTGGCCCCAATCGTAGATTCAACGCCTTCGTACAATACCTTGGCCCCCTCCATTAGTCTGTGCCAGCTCTAAAGTAAACATAGTGGTGCGCGGTTTGCGTGACCAGGCCGAGGCGTTCAGCAAGATGGGTGCCACTCTCTCCATCTGTCTGCCAGCATCCTGCACCCCTGCAGACCTGGAGCTTCATCTCAGGTCAGCACCACCCCATGGGGATGCCAAGGGCCACTAGTGAACCCAGCACTGCGATTTTGTTGTTCTTCCTTTGCCGTTCTCGGTTACAAAGTAAAAAATTAACATGGGCAACAATAGGGATTTTATCCATCAGAACCGATAACGACATCACGTAAAAGTTACAAAATCGCTAGGCTGCAAATTGCAATACTGATGAACATTATGAATTATTATTATCTCTACTAGTTCATATGTGTGTCAAAATGTGAAGATGAAATGCATGTGACGAGTTTTAAAATTGTTACGCAGATATTAAAAATTCTGTGTCCGGGCAGCTTCCGGCTCAGAATTTACATCGTACTGGATCTTAGTATTTGCCACACCTTTTGTCGGTTCCTGACGAAACCAGTGACTACTTTAATCCGTACACTTTTGGCAACCAATTTTCTATCTTCATATTTCAAATTACTAGTTTAAAAATCAAAGAAAGCTTCATTCAATCATCACCAATCACCAATATATTTTTTTCATATCGTTTATTGGTCTGTTACGGGTAGTGACAGTTAGAAATTGTACATTTCAGGCAGGTACTTACACACCAAGAGCTGCCATTTCTGGGTGTGTCTATACTTTTAAATTATTAATCCTCTTCATGCTCTTCTTCTTTTTCTTCCTCCTCTATTTGCTAATAACGATTTCCATTTTTTTTCTGTCCGTGTTTTTTCCTTCAATCTTTTCCCACTTTTCTCCTATTTTATTTTATTCATCTATATTTTATCATCCCTAATTTTTTAATATTTGATTCATTCCTATTTCATATCTCCATTTCTTCTATTATTTCTATGTCACATTTTACTTTTTATAACCATCTCTATGTAGATCTTCTTGTTGTTCTTAATTTCCATATTTTACCAATAATCATATATATTTTTTCAATATTCATATATTTACCAATAACTAAAAATACTTAAACCTCTCGTTACCAATTCTTATTATTGTTAGAACTTATCACTGCACACCAGATGCAAAGCGAACATTATTTCTGAGATTTTTGTTTTATAACTTAGAATGCAATTTATGTTTCAAAATGGAACTCTCCATTATAATCAAGATGATATTCAAGACAAATGTCGAAGTCCTCCGTGCAAGGCATTTTCTTCCGATTGTGATTTAAGGCCATTTCTTCACATCAATTGGAAGATAAAATAATTCGTCCAATCACGTATATCAAGGCTGTCCTCGTATTTCCAGGTCATCGTTGAGAGTGTGGCTGGGGGACGCCGTCAACGTCACCGTCAACGAGCACGCCTGCAACAGCAACGCCGACGCCCCACCCGCATTGAAGGCAACCACCGTACTTGCAGTGTAAGCACTGATAGTCTATGATCATGTTAGAAGTAGCTAAGTGGAGTTTTGAGAAAATTATGGCTGAAATATTGCGAACACGGTAGCTTATTTTGTGTAACTCATTCTGCCTATCGTTGCTTTTCTATACATTCACCCAGCACATTTACTAGCACCACAGACATAAGAATATCCAAACATTCTACCACCTATGCCTAACGCAACGGCACAAATTTTATGCTAGTAGTTTCGCCGGCAAACGCTGGGGTGCGTTGGCAACCTGTTTTAACATCATCTACCAGGCCGTGGCACAAGGTCAATAATAATGAAGGGACCCAATGTTCCTCAGGTGGTTACAGTTACCTTGGTTACATGTGATGTAACAACAAACAATAGCTCCATCCCTTGACTGCCGGTGAAACTATTATTGCGGGCGGAGGGCTTTCGCGTAGGCTTTAGTATGGGAGTGCTAGTATCTGTGCTAGAACCATGAATCTCTCGCGTGAACGATTATCTGATAGCCTGATCTGTGCTGTATGTTCACGGCCACAAAGCCAAGGAGCAGTGTTCTTATGCCGCTTCCCGAGCAGAATTTACACCTCACTGACACTTTTTATAGGCTGCACATTGTAATCGTAATAAGGCGTAATGAATGTCATGCTTCTGTTGTTTTAGAATAACGATACTTGTCGTTGTGACGCTCGTCCTGTTTGGTACGGCGTATGATCTGTTAAACAAGACAGGTGAGCTGAAACAACTGTTATTTTTTTAAATTGTTGCACCCCTGCTGAAAATTCTTACCAAGATCTTGCAAGATCTTATAAGATCTTACAAGATCTTATGTCAAGATCTTGCCACGATTTTGGAAAATATTACAAGATTTTCCACAAGATCTTGAGACAAATCTTGTAATATGTTGCCATATCTTGACAAGATCTTGCAAGATCTTCTCAAGATCTTGCAAGATCTTGCAAGATCTTGAGAAGATCTTATAAGATCTTATAAGATCTTATAAGAGCTTGCAAGATCTTAGGTAAGATTTTTCAGCAGGGACTACACATTCTGCTGTGCGTACGTTTAGTAAAGTTCCCTCTCCATTCGCAATCATAATGACATTCCCATGCTTCAGGGAAGTAAACGGTTATTAATTTTCCTAGATTCATGTCTACCATATCCCATCTTTAGCACTACTTTTGAAAACAACTATTTCAAACTGGGATTTGAATGCTAAATCAAAAGATTAAATTTGATTAATGATCAAGATTAAATTTGATTTAGCATTCAAATCCCAGTTTGAAAAAGTTTTTTTCAAGTAAACGGTTGTCGTTTTGGTCGATTTTCACATATATTTCACATTCAAACAGAACGTCTCCTTGCTACAAATTATTTACACAAATTTTGAAAAAATACACGTGTTGTTAAAGAGCTGCTGAATGGCGGATACTATGTTTTTTCGTCGACGTGTATTTTTTTCAAATTTTTTGTAAATAATTTCTAGCCAGGAGACGTTCCGTTTGAATGTGAAATTTATGCGAAAAATCGACCAAAACGACAACCGTTTTCTTCTCTCTTCAGAGCAACGCAATGCGCTCGTGCTGGCCTTCTCTGCCAGCGCCAGCTTCAAGGCGCTGACGAAGACGTCGAAGGACGCCGTCTCGATGCCCGTCCTCGACGGCATCCGCGTGCTCAGCATCCTCTGGGTGCTCCTGTTGCATCACTACCTCTTCAGCCTGATCGACCCGATTGTCAACTACCACAGCTTCCTGGAGGTGAGTGAAGACTGAAGAGATGTGCTTTGCCTATAGGGGGTTATACTCTGCCTATACTGTTAAGTGTTTAGAACTCTTAAGAGGAATCTAAACGTCAGTGTTTACGTTGTATACGCGGAGGTTTACGCGGGAACTTCTCCTGGCCACAAATACTAACATGTTGTTTTTGAAAAAAGAAATTAACGTGAAGTTCTAGGTTTTTATTTTTTTTCGGATGGTGTGTAAGGTTATTTAATGATTTCAAAAATGACATGGGAGTACATTTTGAAATAGGGATTGAAATACCTGTTTTACGGCACATTTACGTAGTTAGTACCAAAAAAAATGCTGTGTTTTTTAAAATTAAAAACAATCATCAGACATTGACTATTTCTCGGTCTTTGGGTTTTTTACAAGATTTTTACCACATATTTTTAAACAAATAATCATTGCTATAGGAAGTTCCCGCGTGGACCTCTGCACCGACCCCTGGCCACGCAGCCTGGCTTGTGATTCCTAGCGTTTGCAACGCTCTTAAAACATCGTGATCATTGGATCCTGCACAATGATTTAAGAGTTTCTTTCTATCAAACACTTTTATGAAAATAGCACATTCGGTGTGCGAAAAAAATAATTTTTGTCTCTAAGTAAATCAGCGAAGAAAAATATCATACTAGGGCTTCGCGAACGCAATTTGTGTTGCGTTGAAGATGAGCGAAGCGGTTTGTATATAGAGCATAAAAAGATTGAGGCAAAAAGCATATGCAAATCATGGAGCAGCAAGCCGGACCATTGCTTTCTCAAAAATTCTGATCACTTAAAAATGTATGCGATTCTGACCTCTCTTTGTTTCTGTTTGAGCAAGGTCATTGAGCAATCATGAAGTCACTTCAAGTCAAAAAATCTGGTGTGATGTTTCAATTTGGTTTCGATGGTTTCTAAAGACAACAATTGAAATTGGGAAAATTTGAAAACAATACGAACTTTTAAATAATTTCCGTACTTTTCCCCCAACTTTCCCAATTGTCGATAATTGCTATTTTTTTTGCTTTGAAAGTTAAGGGTATGGAGGATTTTCTTGAAAAACGCAGGGGGTCTAAGTTGAGAACAAAAGTAGACACCCTGAAAATTTCATCCCAATCGCGAGGCAGTCGTTTGGCCTGTAGAGCGCGCGCAAACACACGTACAAACAAACAAAAAAACACACAAGTGCTTTTTTTTAGCAGTAGTGAAATTGATGATTTCGCTTCGCTCGTATCGCTCACTACGCTCATCAATAATTTTCTCCTAGATCGAAACGGACTGGCGACACCTTCTTATCAGTAACGGCACTTTCTGCGTGGATTCGTTCCTGCTTCTTGCCGGAACTCTCCTGGCCTTCAACTTCCTGGCAGACCGCAAGAAGGGACTGCCCTTCAACATAACCAAGTTCTACATTCGTCGATACATCAGGTAATTTACAAAAAGAGGAATATCTCTTGCTTTGCTAATAATTCTTCAAAAGCACAAAATCCGTTATCAAGAAAGTTCGGTGGACGTCGAAAAGCTAACGGGGGATAAATTGCGATCTACGTTAACATTCGCCAAACGTTCGATTAGGTTCTAACCGAACGTTGAACGCAAGTTATCCCCCGTTAGCTTTTCTGTACGTCCACCGAACGTTCGTAGTTACGTTCGCAGAAAATAAACAAACTTTGATGCTCTTTATAACGGTACTTTGGTGAAGGACTCGTTAATAACTGTTAACTTCTACACAAATTAAGACGAAGACTAGAATCGATTAGTCGTCAAGCTCTTCAGAGCTTGTCAAGATAAAACTCTATGACTTTACAATGCTCAAAAAATTCCATTACTTCGACACGATGCATCACTTGAAATTATTAGATCATCGAAACCTTGAAACATGGAAGCTCTTGTGCACTACAGAGATGTTATCATCAATGAGATCGAATTGATAGCCAGCTGTTGACAAGACTCCAAATGCAATGTGTTCGATGATAACCTGGAGTAACCTCGTTTGGTGAGATCGTTAGATGATATGCAGTATTAAGGTGGCATCACGTTATCTTGAGAATTACTGTCAATGGAGATAACAAATGCATGGCCATGGCCATTACGATGTTATCAGGTCATATTTTGCAGACGGCTCAAGAATACGAAATTGAAGCTATCTTTCCAATATTTGAGTATGTTTTGAACAAAATACTTTATTAGGGCAACCAAGACCAAATCACATCTTCAAGGCACGAATTAATTAATTTTCACAAGAATGAACCTTGCCAGGGTCCTCTGAATGGATTTGTTTCGATAGTTTCGATTTGCTCGTCCACCAAAAATGTCTCTAGGTGTCTTTGACCTTGAGCGAGTCTCCAGCGATAGGCATGCATTGACTCTGCCATTTTCCACAGCTTCCTAGCCACATTCGTGCCACAAGAGCGATGGGGAACTTTTCATGTAGAAGGCCCTGGCGCAAAATGACCAATAGGTTGAAGCGCAAAAAAAAAAAAAAAATAAGGCCCTGGTTGTGTGCTCGGATAGAAATTCAATGTGTGCTGTCGATGGCTGCCATGCCTTGTCACAACACTTGCTTTCGCGGTCACGGGCAGCGAAAACAGTGCTCTTTTTGTTACCACCATTTTGCCTCCCCTCGTTCTGGGCCGCATCTAATCATTTACTCTGCCCACGCCTATGGTCATTTGTAACTGGCGAATTTCTGAATTTGGCAAATGCCTGTTTCCTTGCCTAGGATAACGCCGTCGATGGTGGCTGTCTCCCTGCTGGTCTCGATCCTGCAGACGTCAGCTGGCGACGGGCCATTCGTCAAGACCAGCTCCAGTCAGATGAGGGACAATTGCGACAACGCCTGGTGGCTGTCACTCCTCTACGTAACCAACTACGTGCCCAAGTACTTCGAAGTAAGCGCGCGTGAAACCTGGCGGGTTTGAAAAAAAATTCGTCTCAAAAAGTTCTTCATATCTGTAGTACTTTCCGACCTAAGAACAATTTGAACCGCCGAAGACCCCAAATGCTAGAAGTGCTAGAGATTAGCGAGAATAATGTGTCAGCCATCTTGAAAAACTAATTATTTGTAAATTACGACCAAATTTCCTTTTCCACACGCAAGCTTTGCTTATGTTGGTATTTATTTGTTTTTTACTTACTTTAATTTTACTTATTTACTCATTATGACAAAATCACAAATTTGTTTGCTTGATCATCATGGGCAAAAACGCAATATTTTTTTATCTGAACACAACTAATGTTTATTCGAGAGGAATACTTTTTTTAGTGATGTTTAGTGAAAGTCCAGCAATATATTCTGTTACAAGCAAAAAGGAATACTCATCTTTATCATCCTCTAGTGGAAACCAAATCACAAAAAATTCTATAATACCTTATTAAAAAAAAGCCGAGAAATGTCAATAAAATGTGATGTCCATTTCACGTTAAGAAGGAGAGAAGATTTGCATCTTCCTCAAGGACCCACTGCTGTAAGACACGAGCTTATAGTTCCAAAATACACATTTGGCCTTTTGTCCTGCTCAAGACATGGCTTATAAGTTTCGAAACTCTTAGGGCCGGTATTACAAGTGCCTAAACCCAGCCAACCGCCAATAAGCCAAACCCCCAATAAGATGCCGTGGAATTCAACTGTTTCTTAGGGTAAGACCACTGATGTCCATAATTGCCTGGATGGAGCATTGTATCCAGTTAGCAGCAAAAAATTGAAGTCAGATGACAGCGAATAGGCACCAAGTAGTCATTGTTTGTAATCAAGTAGTCAAAATCTGTGGACTCCCTTTGATTTCAATGCTAATTTGAGAGTTTTTAAAACAAGTTTCCAGCGATAACATCTGCATAAAAGGTGCAGCAACTGACACCTAAATAATGTATATTTATATGAAATTTGATTATGGGAGGCAGTACTGCCCTAAATTCACTACTTTGTGAATTTTTCTTTAGTTTGTTGGAGCCTGTTTTCGACATTGACTTTTTACACAGCTTCACAGCGTGTACATAATTTGTTATTCACGCACATTTTTCGAGACTAAGCATCAATTGCAGTGACCATAAACACATATAAAAAGCCTCTCTGAATGCTACACACTTCAATTAAATGTAAATTTCTGATTAAAAGCTACGAAAATGGTTAGTAAAAAACACTGGAGTAAGCATGGGATCTTATGGGGAGACTCAACATTTGGGACTCCTACCTTTTGATTGTTGACTTCAAAACCACACTATGGCACCAGCTATTCAGGCTATTTGAGATCAGTGGGCCAGACGCTTAACCCAGAGTTGAAAAATATTGTAAAACCGGCCCTAAGCTCTTGCCTTAGGGCCGGTTTTACAAGTAACTCAACCCGGAGCTAAAGTAAGTTATTTGTCATGGCATCCACCAATAGGATGCCGTAAAATTCATCTGTTTCTGAGGGTTAGACGCTTAACCCAGAGTTAAAGTAGGAGTCAAGTTATTTGTCATGGCAACCGCCTTGAAGGAAGCCGTGGAATTCATTTTTTTTTTAAGGTTGGACGCTTAATCGAGAGTTGAAAAATATTGTAAAACTGGCCCTTAGAGCAGTAGTTAATTATTTTGTATAAGATGCAAATCCACTCTCCTTGAGTATTGTGCAATTTAATTATAAATGGAAGTGCTTGATTGCAGTGCGTGAACGTCAATTGGTACTTGAGTCTAGACATGCAGCTGGTGTTGATTTCCCCACTCGTACTGGTGCCGCTATCGAGGTAAACAGCCTAAATGTTTAGCACTTTACTCCACACCTCAAATGTGTTCAAATCGTTCGATGTCGATCCCATATTTGGTTTGTGGACATGTTTCAGGCGGCCAAGAGTTGGAAGGTGCTTGACCGTCGCTCTTCTCGTGGCTGGCATTGCTACCGTGTTTGCGATCGCGTACTCGAATCAATTCACCATCAACAAACACCTCACTGAAGTTGGTGAAAGGTAATGCAAATGAGTGACGCAATTATGCAATCACGTAAATTTGACAAAATAATCAGCGTTTGAGAACTAAGATATACCTATATAAAATTTATCAAGTACCAACACGTTTTTTTTCTTTGGGGGAAACATGCTTTACACGATAATTATATAAGCTTACCATTGAAAGGTAATGGTAAAAGGTGAAAGGTAATGCAAATGAGTGACGCAATTATGCAATCACATAAATTTGACAAAGTAATCAGCGTTTCAGAACTAAGATATACATATATAAAATTTATCAAGTACCAACACGTTTTTTTTCTTTGGGGGAAACATGCTTTACACGAGAATTAATATAAGTTTACCATTGCATTGCCTTATGGCTAAATTATGGCCGTTTGTATTGTTGGAAGTTTTGGGAACGTTAACCATAAATGAATTCCACTCTAGCCTTAGCTTTCTTGTGAGAGAGTATTGGACCAGAATGACAAGGAAAAACTAAACCCGCGAATAAAAGTGTTGGAAGAAAGTTTCTGAATTTTTTAGAAAATAATCAAGATTTTAGTCCGGGCGCTCGGCGACTGTACCGTAATAATAATAATAATAATAATAATAATGTAGTATTGTCAAATTTGATCATAACATGATATAAAGACAGTCAACAAATAATGTTTACATTCAATTAAAAACCTTTACACTTCGTAAAAAACTCGTCATTGTTGTAAAAACAATTTTCCAATAAAAAATCTTTCAATTTCTCCCTAAATCTGGATTCCTTGCTGTCCCTTACTTGCTTTGGCAGTGCGTTATAAAGTTTTCTGCCAGCATATTTAGGGCCTTTTGAAGTTAGTGTTAGCGTGTGTTTTGGCAGTGCTAAATTACCCCTGTTTCTGGTACATGGTTGATCCGAGTTCACTGAGGTCATGGAATCCAGACTGTAAATAAACATGATACAATTAAAAATATACACACATGGAAACGGCATGATTTTAAATTTTTTAAATAGAGGCCGACACGAGTCCTTATAGAAAATGACGCTACATGGATCGCGGCTTGCTCTCGCCATGATCCGCAACGCCTTTTTTTGGATTTTGAATAATCTTGATGCTCTAGCTGAGTGTCCCCAGATTGAGACGCCGTATTGTAGGTGCGAGTGTATAAAAGCAAAATATACCAACTTTACCGCCCTTATATTTGTAATGTCCATGAGACGTCTGATTAGATAGCACGCCGATGCAATTTTGGGTGCGATGTACTTAATATGATTGTCCCAATCCAGGTTGTTAGTTAGATTCAAGCCGAGTAATTTTACTTCTGTCACTTCCTCGAGGGATTTTCCTTCCAGTCTTATTAGTGGACTGCTGATGTGCTTTTTTCTCGATGCTCTGAAGTGCATAAATACAGTTTTCTTGACATTCAGGAAGAGACCGTGTTTCTTACTGTATTCGTCCATCTCCTTTGCTGCTTGGTTTGCAATCGTTGAAACATGATCAGGCGCGCTAATGACATGCGAAATGTCGTCTGCATACATCGTTAAGCTGTTATTGCATACATCGTTCTGTGAAAACATCACAGAAATTTGGTGAAACGAACACACTTCAGTTGACTTGCTGTTGTCAGTTGTCACTGAACTAAAGGTCGGATCGATGTCTTCTTTGTTTAATTTAGGACCGATTTTACAATTACCTCGACCTATAGAGTTAAAGTAGGAGTCAAGTTATTTTTCATGGCAACTGCCAATAGGAAAACGTGAAATTCATCTGTTTCTGAGGGTTGGACGCTTCACTCAGAGTTGAATAAATTGTAATGCCGGCTCCCGGTGGAGAAATGAATTTAAAATCATCCCTAAATGTCACATGAGCTGCAAAACACCCCTATGGTATTATTTACGCCGAATCGTTTTCAATGGGACGAACCGAAAACGACCAATTTCGTCCAATTCTTTCCGGCGTGTGTGGAAGTTTTCTTTTTCCTACCTCACTTAATTCCTAACCTTTATCGATGTCGTTTCTCGATAAGAAACATTTTGGTTTTGCACGAGCCATTAAAGCGTCATTAAAGCGTCATTAAAGTCATAAAGCCATTAAAGCCATTAAAGCCAAAAAAAAAGCGTCCATATTCTGGAAACGAGAAGCTATACACAATATAATATTAAAAGTTAATATCAAGTTTCAAAACTCAATTTTCCCTCACAACCACAGGCTGAGACAAGAAGAGATCTTGTACCTACCAACCCACGCAAGATTCACTCCCTGGGTCATCGGACTCCTGCTGGGCCAAACCCTCCACGAAACGGCCAACACGAGCCCGAAGCTGTCGAAGACCCTGATTACCTTCGGATGGCTCGCCAGCATCCTCCTGATGGCATCTGCTCTGTTGCCGGCCCATCATTTCTTCCAAGGCGATGAGCCATACGACAAAATGGCTACCGCTCTCTACGTCGCCTATATGAGGCCGGCCTGGGCGCTGGCACTCGCTTTCGTGGTATTTGCCTGCACCAGAGGCTACGGAGGCAAGCTAAAAAACTCAACTCCATTTCACGTTAATTAGGAAAGTAGATTTGCATCTTCCATGATGACCCACTGCTGCTAGACACGAGCAGTAGTTCCAAAACTGCGTATAAGTAGAGCCTTTTGTCTGGCTCAAGACATATATTGTAAATTTTGAAACTCATAGCTCGTGTCTATAGCAGCCGTGGGTCCTCGAGTAAATATACTCTCCTTCTCTTCTTAAAATAGAGTTTAGATCGAGGGAGAAGAAAGAGTTTTCACGTGAATTACTATTGGTAGGAAACAAAATATTTTTTACAAAATTTGATTGAGAGACTAAAAGCTTTGATTCCCGCCAAAATGTCGTGCATTGGGCTTGCAGGATTCCTGAACGACTTCCTCTCGTGGCGCGGTTTTGTGGTGCCGAGCCGACTGAGCTTCGCCGTCTTCTTGTGTCACTGGACCGTCATCTCGGGCTTCCACGCCACGAGGAAGCACCCGAGGCACTTCGACGACGTGTCCATGGTTGGTTTGAGTCCCGCCTTTTGCATTTGGCACTGTTTATTAGACCAGACTATCGTCCATTTCACGTTGAGAAGGAGAGTGGATTTGCATATTCCTCGAGGACCCACTACTGCTAGACACGAGCTACTAGTTTCAAAACCGCCCATATAGCCTTTTGTCACGCTCAAGACATGGCTTGGCTTACAAGTTTCGGACCTCTTGGCTCGTGTCTCAGCAGTTGGTTCTCGAGTTAAATGCAAATCCACTCTCATTCTTAAATCTCACTCTCATTCTCATTCTCAAAGAGGTACTTTATTTGCCAGAGAGCGGCCGTGCTTGAAACCCTTTTGAACGCCATTAATTGTTCAAATGAAAAGAATTCACATTTCATTGCGATTACACAATGTGGCACAAGAAAATCACTATAACTTATATTTGGCTATTTTTGCCTATATTTAGCATTTATTTAGCCCAATTTTTCGTTTTTAGCCAATAGTTATATCGTATATTTACGAAAATGTTGCCTATAGTTTGGACAAGAAATGGCGTCCATGAGATCCATAGGCCGCTATCGGCCAAATAAAGCCACTCATGACCAGACAGTCAACCTTTCTCAGAGTTTCTGGGAGACACGTGTTTTTTCATCACATTCCTAGCGACTGAAGTCAGGTGTTGAAAAACACCGTGAGACCAGACTGCAAAGGCACCTTCCAAGGGCACGAGAGCTATCATGAATATTTTATGCCCTTTTCGTTCATTATGACCTCGTACCTCAGTTTTAGCATTGCAAAGATCTGTGACATTCAACATTACATTACAGTGTCATTACTTTTGCACTCTTCTTCCAACACATTAAAAAATGATTGAGGATAATGAGGATATGTATTGGGCAATGCCTACATTTAAGAGATCTGGATAAGTTTCCCGTATAGCTCTATGTCATCATGCAGTCTCGCATTACTGCAGTGAACATAATATTATATCTTGGATAAGATAAGAAAAACGAACCCGAAAAACTTGCTAAAGTTGAGTAACGAGACATTACTCAATGACTTCAGTAAGTATTCTATAGGTAGTTCTAACAATAGCATCAAGTTGCTCCTGTCGCCAACAGGTGATCGAGTACCTCGGCCTGACGCTGTTTAGTTTCGGGGCTGCTTTTGTCCTGCACATTTTCTTCGAGGCACCTGCAACTGTAGTAGGAAAATTAATTTTAGGTTAGTTTGTTGTTACTATTTGATCTTTGTTTCTCATTAACCTAATTCGAATTGTTTAAAGCTGTGCTTGAAATTAATTCTCTGTACTCGTTTTACCTTCTTCAAATTGATTAGCTGTATTTCTCATTTCTTAATTATTCAACAAAAAGCCTATGACATCCATCTTGCATTTTTGTTTCTGATCAGTGTTTACCTGTTACTAGTTTAATCACATTCAACTATCTCAATCCAGTTGATAGTCATTGTGTAGGTATATATCTACTCGCATGTGTTCGACTTCTAAAGTTTAATGCTGCCGCCAATAGGATGTTGTGGAATGTGCCTGTTTCAGAGGGTTAGACACTTTATCCAGAGTTGAAAAATATTGTAAAACCGGCCTTAAAATGCATTATTAACGTTATGCGGGAAAAATGGATTCTTTTGCAATCAGCTCTAATATGACATTATTTTAGAAAACAATATATTTAAAAAGTGCCAAAATACCAAAATATCACTCAGATAATCGCAGTTAAAGTTATGGATTTAAGGAAAATTAGATTAAGATAATGGCTGGAGGCGGGGAAACCAAAGTTCTAGCTTGCACCTTGCTCTTTGTCACTGTCCAAAATATATTAATTTCCATCTAAGGGCTGTTTCATGGCAATATTTTTGTCACCGTCTGCATTGTTTTTTCACAAAAAGCATGTCTTAAAAATATCACAGTAGGATTTTTATTGCAGCAGGAATTGTGAAATGTTCCGCTTAATTGGTGGTCCGATTTTCAACTATCTGCTAACGGTAGTTTGGGCTATCTAATTTCCCTTCTGTGAAACCCTTGAAACTCTATTCCTAGCTGACATGGATACCTTGGTCTAAACTATAATAGTATCTTTAGTCCATAGTACGTTTCAGGTTCCGTTGTCAGCACATCGGGGCATTGAGCCTATATGATAACATTGCAGAATACCGGCATGCTGCTGATAAAATAACCTGAGACGTACTATAGACTGCGTCTTGAAGGCCTCGCTGTCCTTGCGAGTTCTTATTAGTATGTGGCATAATCTGCTTATTGAGTAACGTTCGTAAAATAATGCACTATAGGCTTAGAAGCCGAGAATGTTTCGAAAATTAATTAATGCCTTTAGCGCGTCCCGGCTATTGGTGTGGTTGTTGGTGATTATTTCATGAAGATTTATTTTAATTTTCTATTGGTATTTCGTGGTTATAAATCACACAATTTGTTGCTTAAAGTGTGAGGATTCCGTTGACCCTGGTTTCGTTGCAATCGGACAAACGGTGTGGCCAGAAGTTAGTATCCAGTAGGAGGTAAATTGTGCGCGGGAAGCGGCCCGGGGATACGCTCAATATTTCGAAGTAACAGGGTTGTTTTACATCGCTTGAAAATACTAGATGAGTGAATATTTTTTGAGATGTGCAAGCACACAATTTGTTGCCAAAAGTGTGAGGATTCCGTAGACATTGGTTTCGTTACGATCGGACGAAAGGTGTGGCCACAAGTTGGTATCCAGCAGGAGGTAAAATTTGAGCGGGATGTGGCCCGAGTAAGCACTCACCCCAATAGTCTTAAATCTAGAGATGCGATTCAAGCTGAGTTCTGATCAGTTTTCAGAGATAAACGATTGGTGTAATTGAGAACTTCGAATTCGAAAAAAAGTCACACTTATATTAATTGAATGGAGATATTTACAATGAAAAAATTAAAAGAACTCGTAAAACTCTAATCTCTTACTCATTGGACATTTTCATAACCCACAAAAAATTTGATTTTTTCTATTTGATTTTTTCCTCTAAATTGTTTCAGGCAAATTCGGTGGGTGTGAGTCCAGCAACGTTCAACAGAAAACAGCCGAGAGGCCAGACGGCGGTGAGCTCAAAGCCAAGCAAACCAGATTGCTCGGCCTGAAGAATTCCAGGAAAAAGGTCACTTGATTTTTCAGATCAAGGATGTAGGGATGTTCAACCGGCAATATAAACTATTCCTGAAAAATGATTACAAATATGTGTATTTTTTTACAATCCACATGAACAGTCACCTCTACCAACATGTTAATTTTAAACACTACTTCAGTACTTCACATACCTACTTAAAATTATTTATAGAACATAAAGTGGTTAAGTAATATTAAATACAATAGAAACTGATATTCTAAACTAAGGGTAGGGTAAGGGTAGGGAAACTTCGCATCCTTTGTAAATGAGCAGAAATGCTCCCAAACGTGAAAACAAGTCTTGGATTGTAACTACGTTTCCTTGAGATTTTTTAGTACCAAACACAGTTAACCCTTTATAGGGCATAAGTCGGGGAAAGGTCATAAAATTATGATACTGTAGGAATTATTTGTATTAAGAGAGAAGTAAACGGTTGTTGTTTTGGTCAATTTTCGCATAAATTTCACATTCTTAGGGAACGTCTCCTGGCTACAAATTATTTACAAAAATTTTGAAAAAAAATACACGTGTTGTGAAAGAGCTGATGAATGGCGGATACTATTTTTTTTCGTCTTTTTATTAAAACTTGCAGCTGGGGGAATTTTCTAAAAGTGCCATTTTAGGCCATTTTAGGCACTTAAAAAAAAATACCCCAGCTGCAAGTTTAAATGGTATCCGCCATTCAGCAGCTCTTAAACAACACGTGTATTTTTTTTCAAAATTTTTGTAAATAATTTGTAGCCAGGAGACGTTCCCTATGAATGTGAAATTTATGCGAAAATCGACCAAAACTTCAACCTTTTACTTCTCTCTTAATGTTTGACCAGGGCTAGAATGTCCCGATTTGGTGGTAATCATGGTCAAATTTAGTTTGGGCAAAGTATTTGTCAGAAATCGTATGCAGTCTCAATAGTCAGAATTTCTTAAACAAATTAAGATGGTGCGGTGGAGGTATAGGGGGGGGGGAGGGTCATAGAGTGTTTCATAATAATATGGGGGGTGGGGGGGGGGGTTGCCAATGTTTGATCATTAGTGATTGTGTGGGGCGGGGGAAGGGGGGAGGGGGAATTGGCATTTGGGCGACTCAGGCACTTAGCATTTCGGTAATTACTAAAATGTACAGGCTGAAAGCGTATAGTTTGGAAGATCCTTTTATAATTCTCAGTTCTTTTCCCTGATTACTCTACGATTCTTGAAAGGGTTCCTCGCTCAGACCCGGTTTTAGAAGGCATGACCATAATAGACTTGAATGATTTTCCCCTAAAATTAACACAGCGGTCAACGTATTAAGTTATTGTTAAAAATGCAAACATGTGTCTGCACTAATAGTATAATGTACAGCATTATTTTATAGCATCATTTTTCATTTTTTTAGCATCATTTTTTTACAGCATTATTTTTCCCTAAAATTAACACAGCGGTCAACGTATTAAGTTACTGTTAAAAATGCAAAAATGTGTCTGCACTAATAGTATTATGTACAGCATTATTTTATAGCATCATGTAAGTATAGCAATTAGCAAAATGAACACGAGTTTCTCATTCCCTAAAACGGAGTAACACCTGGTGCGTTACCAAATTACCGTTGCGCATTTGTTTAGTTACTTCTCTCTCCGACACTCAGAGCCAAGGGTCAAGCGCATGGTGATTTCTCTTGTCTTGTCTCACCTTCTTCATGCACAGTCGCATCTGCGTGAGAGACCGAACACCTTCGACACTGCTGCTTTTGCCTCGAAAGAAGACCGAGTCTTCTGCTCCGTCACCAACGGTTTAAACACAAAGAATTTAGCCTCAATCAGTGCCAAGTTTGATCATTTTGCTGTTATTGCAAAATCTGATTTTCTGACATTTATCTTTGTTCAGCGACGAATGTTTTTTAATATGTGCTGAGCGTAGTTAACTTTGTATTGTTGCGAATTTATTTCAAAGCTTTAGTCACACAAAATTCAATTTTTTTATCATTAAAACGTCAAAAAGTCACTTAGCCAAGCTGCCAACCCAGCACTACACGATTAAAAAGATTAAACTATGTGTCGTATTGTGATAAGTGAGATTAAAGAAACTAAAGAACGTTCTAGTGCCATCAAAGAAATATATTTCCGTGTCACCGGACAAAACCAAAAGTAATGGCTAGAGTCTATAACCTTCAAATTTCTGTTGGGTCAGCCAAGCACTACACGTTTAAACAACGTGCAGTTGACATGATACTTGAAACAAACCAAACTGAAGCAGCGTCTCGGGCCATCAAAGAAATATATGACTGTTTCACCGGACAAAACCAAAAGTAATGGCTAGAGGTGCTTGGCTGACTTCCGTCCTGGCGACCTGCATAGCTGTCAACGTCTTCGGAGCGTCTCCAGATCTCAGCTCTGTCTGGACCCGCGTGATCGAGTCCGCCCTGGACGTGTACACGCCCGTGTCCCCCGCGTTGGGCGACTCGACGTGTCGGGCGCATGGGCTGCTCGTTCGGCGGGCGGTGCGGCAGGGGCAGCGGTGGGCACTGCACAGTAAGTCACCCGGGGGCAGGGCTGCTCGTTCGGCGGGCGGTGCGGCAGGGGCAGCGGTGGGCACTGCACAGTAAGTCACCCGGGGGCAGGGCTGCTCGTTCGGCGGGCGGTGCGGCAGGGGCAGCGGTGGGCACTGCACAGTGAGTCACCCGGGGGCAGGGCTGCTCGTTCGGCGGGCGGTGCGGCAGGGGCAGCGGTGGGCACTGCACAGTGAGTCACCCGGGGGCAGGGCTGCTCGTTCGGCGGGCGGTGCGGCAGGGGCAGCGGTGGGCACTGCACAGTAAGTCACCCGGGGGCAGGGCTGCTCGTTCGGCGGGAGGTGCGGCTGGGGCAGCGCTGGGCACTGCACAGTAAGTCACCCGGGGGCAGGGCTGCTCGTTCGGCGGGCGGTGCGGCAGGGGCAGCGGTGGGAACTGCACAGTAAGTCACCCGGGGGCAGGGCTGCTCGTTCGGCGGGCGGTGCGGCAGGGGCAGCGCTGGGCACTGCACAGTAAGTAACCCGGGGGCAGGGCTGCTCGTTCGGCGGGCGGTGCGGCAGGGGCAGCGGTGGGCACTGCACAGTGAGTCACCCGGGGGCAGGGCTGCTCGTTCGGCGGGCGGTGCGGCAGGGGCAGCCCTGGGCACTGCACAGTAAGTCACACGGGTCACTTGATGACTTTGATGACTGCATGTGCTGAAAATTCAGAAAACTGCCAAAATTAATTTAAAAAGTTTTTAAGGAATTTACAAAATTTTCAGCATGCCTAATCATAACACAAAATGAATTATTACATTATTTAATAGCCATATAAGTTGCCTAGTGCACTTTCTTTTTTGTTTTGGGCTGTCACTGATAGTTTGCCTGATTAAAATTAATGTTAGTTATTCGGAGGCCAAGGGGCAAGGGGCCGGGACCTTTACGTCAAGAACTCTCCAATTCCCAGTGCTGGACGCCAGCTCGAAGCTTCCTTCCGGTCTGCTGACCGGAAACCTGGTGCAACTCGGCAACTTCGACCAATGTCTGGCCGTGAGTCACACGGACCACGAGCACGGACCAATCAGAGGCCAGCATTGTGTCGTCTCCCTCGGGGTCAACAACATCTTCTCAGCGCTTTCGATCCAGGGGAAAACAGCTGCTGGCGGGATCAACGCCACTCGGATGAACCGGGTGGAGTCGCTGCTGGGCCAAGCCAGATTCGTGAGTGGAGTTTTTCGGCGTTTAACTACCGCTAAAGGGCAGTAAAGGGATGCAAAATATGTAACGATTTGTATATAGGCTTCTACATATCCGAGCGACCTACCCCCCTCCCCACCCCTCCCTAAGACGCTGTGCTGGTAATCAATTTCCACCATTCTACCCGATCCCCGAATAAGCCATGCCCTCCGTTGAGGAGATTAGGAACTAACCCTCTAGCGCCCTCTAATGGCAACATTTGGAACTAAAATACGTGACAAATTTCCTGACAGAAGTCCTGACAAAAATCGTGACATTCTTTGCGCCCTCTGTTTGTCTTTGTTCTACGTCAAAACACTTTCAGCCATGGGGTTCATATGTTCTAGAGCGATGCCCTGAAGCAGATGGGGGCGTCCTGGTCTCTGTGCGTGCCCTCGTCGTGTTCCCCCCAGCAACTGCAAGTGCATCTTCGCAGCGTCGTCGGCGCCTTCATCGACGTCAGGGTCGACGCCCTGGCGTGCTACAGCGTCCCTGAGGGCGTGGGTGGGGCGACGATGGGTCAGCTGGTTGCGACGTGAGTTGACCTATTTGGGGATGAAAATCATGGAATGCCAGCGCGAGAGAAACAAAACATCAGTGACTGTAGAATGGGCGTAACGACGATAAATTGCTTTTTGAAATTAGACTTACTGCAAATTATTGGGCTGGTTTTGTGACTGATGTAGGGTTCGCATAATTTGCTGTAGTATATCTTCCACAATTCGCCAATTTTAATACATGTTACATGACTACTTAGGGTGATATATTAATAGGTATATCATGTGTATACAATTGCAACTTCATCGAGGACCCACTGCTGCTAGACATGAGCCAAGAGTTTCATAGTTGCCCGTACAGCCTTTTGTCTGGCGCAAGACATGGCTTGTTAGTATTGAAACCCACTGTTGAAACACAGCTGCTATAGACACAAGCTAAGAGTTTTAAAACTAACAAGCCATGTCTTGAGCCAGACAAAAGGCTCTACGATCACTATTGTAACTCATGGCTCTTGTCTATAGCTGCAGTGGATCCTCGACAAATATATTATCACTCTATACTTATTAACGTTAAATGGAGATTATTAAGAGCGATATGTATATTGTATGACATCCAGAAGGTGCAAACCCCATAAGTATAAGGTTGAATATGCGCTAAATTTATTGCCAATTTAATGCTAGTGTCCCATATTAGTTTCATGTTTTAGAATTATCTTCGGCTGCATATGCGTCTTCGTTGTTTGCGGAACAACGTACGACCTCTGGCCACATGCCGGTAAGTCCAAATCACGTTGCAGCTCATTGATGATGAGACAAAGGACTTAGCTACGATAAAACTGTTTATTATTCATCGATGTATTGTTCGTAATCAGCATGTTCGCAACGAAATGAGCGCCTCATAGCATTCTCTCTGTACACGAACGGCAAGTCCCTGCTGAAGACCTCATCCTCCAGTACCGACCAACTCCACGTCCTCGAAGGCGTGCGCTGTCTCAGCACGTTCTGGGTCATCTTCATCCACTACTTCGTCTTCAGTCTGGCCACGCCCGCCGTCAACATGCTCACGTTGAACGACATGTCCAAGGATTGGACGCATTTGTTAGCGGCTAACGGCTCGTTAAGTGTCGATTCGTTCCTGTTGCTGAGCGGACTGCTGGTTTCCTACAATTATCTCAGGGACAGGGAGCGGAAGATTGAGTTTCGATTGTGGCGGCATTATCTCAACAGATATATCAGGTACGTTGGTCTTATCTCAGTAAGTTTGTCACCTCAGAATGCAGAGTACTTCTGTTTGGGGTGGTGCCTGGTGGGTAACCGTTTAACTGGTTACAAGGACTTTGATGGTGTACCATTCCCTCTGATGAGGTGTGCCTGTCTCTCAGTAACTCTGACATAGTGAGGCGACTTTTATGTACACTGACACTGTACACTGTACACTGTATAATGTATTCTGAGTGACTCTGATTACCTAGTTACAAAGTAACTCTCTGGATATAGTTAATCGTTGTTCCCATCTTGTTCATCATGTGGATCATGTTCCCTGTAGAGCTACACTCAGTGTCGGACCGGCCAGGGCGGCTAGGCGGCGATTGCCAACGGAGCCCCGAGCTTTTGGCCTGCGGGGGCCCCCTGTTTTCAACCACGGGGGCTCCCACAGGCGATGTCCCTTTTTTCTTAGGGAATGGGGTTTGAAAAAAGCGAGTACCCTTGTTTGAGGGGGTACCAACAGCCTCCTCGTCGCCGTTGCCCTTGGGTAGCCAGTCCGATATTGGCTAAACTCTACAATCTTTAAGGATCTTTAAGGAGGCCTGTACAGATACTCTTGAAAGGGGACCTCTTCAGCATGTGCTGACACGCTGGCCGTTAGTCTACTACATGTAACCAACTCATGTGGCGTCTGCAGATTGACCCCCGTGTACTCGGCGATGATGCTGATCACGGCGACCGTCCTGACCTCAGCGGGCGACGCACCCCTCGTCAAGGCCAACGCCGGACCCACGGAGGACAGCTGTGCAGAGCGGGGCTGGCTCGGTCTAGTCTATCTGGCCAACTACTTGGACAAGGAGCGCTCGGTGAGCGTTTCTCTGATTTTGTTCCTCCATGCACTTTGCTAGAATATTAAACCAAAATAGCTTACCACGTTGGTATTTTTACAAGGTTTTTAAATTAAGTAAGTTAAATGTTGGTGCTATGATTTGTTTTGTGAAATGACGTCCGTAACTATGGGAATCATTCGGTTCCGTAGTTACCATGGCATTCAATAGTTTCGGACGCTATTTAGCATAACTAACCATTGCACTAAAATTAGCCTTATACTCAGGAGGTGAGCATTTTTGGTGGGGCTGTAACTAATAGTTTACCTGTGAACAATTGTTTGGTAGGTATTCGTAGACCAAGAGGATCATTCCACCTTAATTACTTTCCTTATGACTGTTTTTATTGGTTCCAGCAAAAAATAATTGCCAATTAATATGTTAATGAAAGAGGTAATACCAATATCAGACTGTCCGCTTGCATCTTTCGTTGCCACTGAACATTATAAAATTGGCACAAATATATGGAGTCCCTTTATTAACGAAATAGTTATTTTAAACATTAGTCTACTGTTTACGACTAATAGACACGTCATCAACGGAACACAATTCGCGTTCGCGAAGCCCTAGTGATAAAACAACTATAATTTAAATGTGACATTTGTACATGTATACATTGACTTTAAAATATTCCCAGTGCGTCGGCGTGGCCTGGCATCTCTCTGTGGACATGCAGCTGTTCTGGATCTCCCCTCTCTTTCTCCAACTTTTGTGGAGGTGAGCGGATACCAAGCTCAACCAGCGCACAGTTTTTATTAATTTAATTTGTCAAAGTAGGTAAATCATATTCCTATTCTTCTACTTTGCGTTCTTTTAGGAGAGCTCGTCTCGGCCTGGCCCTACTGTTCCTGTCATCCACGGTTTGC